>OW028573.1:59668264-61086483 GCA_932294295.1 Alitta virens | reverse complement strand
AGTCTGATATGTGGCTTACTTCCTTGGCATTCATTCCCAAGCCTGATGTAATGATGCTTAAGGAAGTGAAGGTGATTATTCTGAGTCATCTCATTGTTTTTGCTTTCATTAGATTTGTCATCACTCATATGAGCTGTTTTAAAAGAAATTATCTTCATTTTAGCCCCTACTGACAATGGAGTCCATCAGGCGCAAAGCTTACTTGGCTGTGTCATCACTTGTAAACACCTACTGCCGCCAGAATGAAAACTGCGAGAATGACGTCCAAGAAATCATGTCAATCTTCCAGAGCAACTTGGGATCTGACTGCAGCGGTGACCGCAATGTTGTCCTGATGTCTTTGAAGGCTCTGGGTAACACTGGACTTACCAACAGAGCTCTGAATGTCTTGAACAACTGCATTGCCAATGAAGGACTTTCTCTTGAAGTCCATCTTGCTGCTATCAACTCCATGAGACGCATGCACTGTGATGTAGACAAAGCCGGACTCTTGCAACTTCTGCAGTCAACCTACGCTGATGCTGAGTTGAGAATCAATGCCTACGTTGTCCTGATGCAGTGTCCATCTGAGGAGCTCATCATGAAAGTCGAGCATATTCTTGAAACCGAGGAAATCAACCAGGTTGGGTCCTTCATCTGGACTCATCTGACAAACCTCATGGAATCATTCAGTCCCTTGAAGAAGAACGTACAGGCTATTTTGGAAAACAAAGATCTTAAGAAAGCATTTGACCTTGACAAGAGGAAGTACTCCCGCAACATTGAGTGGTCAGCCTTTTCAGAAACCATCAATGCTGGTGTTGCTGTTGACAGCAATCTGATTTGGTCATCACAGTCCTTTGTGCCTCGATCTGGAATGGTCAACCTGACCATTGACTTGTTTGGCCAGTCAGTGAACTTGGTGGAACTTGGAGGTCGTATACAAGGCTTGGATGCGGTCTTGGAGAATATGTTTGGTGACAAGCAGGAGGGCTCAGCTATGACTAATGACATCATTGAAAACTTTGACAGCACCGTGAGTTGGCTTTATATACTGCAGTTTCTGTTGGTTAGAAACAACCTTTATGATTCCATGTTGATTTAAAAACTATCATACTTATTTTCAGTATCGTCAGCCTGAGACAGATCCTCATGGTTCTTACTACATCAGAATTTTTGGAAATGAGATCAAGTATGATGACTTCATCGGTTTTGAAATGGAGAATATCAAAAACAAGATGAACTACTTGCAGTGGTTGATAGAGATTGCAAAGGAGCATAGCATTGATTTCACTAAATCTATGGTCCTCCTTGAATCTGAGCTGAAAGTGCCCACTATCGCTGGTATGCCCCTTGTGCTCAGCGTTGATGGAACTGCTACGATGGATGTGAAGATTACAGGCAAGATGGATCTAATGAGTCTGCTTAGCTCTCCCAGTGAAATTGACATCGTGGGAACATTGAAACCCAGGTATTTGCTCGTATATATAGTCTTGAAGAAAAGTCAATATAATCTTTCATAGTACAATATTGTCCACTAAAGTTAAACAAGCACCCACGACAGACCACAATAAAGCGTAACCAAAATGTTTTGTTATAGTGCTGCAATTGAAATAAGTTCCAAGATGGGTGTCAATGCCTTCATTGCAAAGACTGGACTGAAAATGGTGAATACTTTCCACACTTCCACCCTGGCTGATGGATTGATCAGCCTTAAAGATGGAAAGGTCTTTAACATGGACATCAACATACCCAAAGAACGTTTGGATGTATTTAATGCGCAGTAAGTAGAAGTTATTCTTATTAGAGTTTTATGAGTTTGATTTGCCATATTAGCAAAGTCTGCATGTCTTGTTTTTCTCCTTTCAGGAGCAAATTTTACATCACATACGGAGGAGAGGATCTTGAACAGCAAATGGTGCCAGAAGACCGCATGGAAGTACATCACTGCACTGGTGAATCCCTCATCCGTGCCTTGGGTGTTGAGCTGTGTGTCGATCTGTCTGTCCCCAGCCTTACAAAGACAACTGGACCATGGTTTCCCTTAAGTGGACCAGTAACTGCTGCTCTGAGTCTAAAGAAGAGGGACTCCTTCACTAAGTATCACATGGAGGCTCGTGTTGTCCAAGATGTGGTCAGCCGTGGAATTATCAACCATGAAGTTGTCTTTGCCTTTAACACACCTGGATCTATCTATGACAGAGAATTCCTGGCCAATTTCATATTGAACAGGCATGAGAATAATATCCGTATAGACCTCAGATCCCCATGGAAGAAACTAGGCATCACCGGAAATGTGGTTGACCAGCAGAATTTGAAGCGAATGTCAGGCCAACTTAGCATTGATGATACTTTGCAGTATTCACTGATGACAGAAGTCCAGATCAATCAGGGGAAATATGCTATGCGATACATCCCAAATGTTGAATTAGTTCTTCCTGGAAGCGCACCAATGAAGTTGTCTGGTTTTGCTACTTACCGTGAAGACAAGGCACTTGATGTCGATATCAGCATCGAGAATGTGTTCAAAGATCCTGCAGTGATCAAGGGACTGATCCGTAAGATGAAAGCAGACAAGAAGATCCGTATTGAGACTGATATGGAGGTGCGAGTGAATAGCTTCAAGGGACAGATGTCTGGTTTCCTGGATCATCTGCGAACTAAGAATGAGATCAAAACAGACACTAAACTGACTATTAGGTACAGAACTGACAATGGACTCCAGTTCTTCTCACTGGCAAATCAGTTCCACTTGGAGACTCCAGCTACACGCAAGTCGCTTCTTCTGGCATGGTAAGCACTCAATGAATACTGAATGTTGTATTTTTCTGTACATATTTTTAAATGCATAATATTACTAAAAATCTCAAATATTATGTATTTTTTTGGTTTCAGCTCTGTTTCCTCGAGCCTGTATCCCCAACTGGATACTGATTTGAGTATGAACATGGTTTCTGAAGGCAATGAAGCAATCTTGTCTTTGAATATGGGCCTTACAAATGATAAACCAAAGCGCATCACTGTTGACATGCAAGGCAAATTGGATATGGCTCGCTTCTTCAGATCTGCTCTTATTCAGGGTCTCGTCAAGATGAATTTTATGGTAAGTATATCCTGTTTCTATTTGTTCAAAAAGGTTGATCACCTAATACATCAAGAATTTAGGTCTGCACGGACGATGTGTAACAACTCTTGTATTGTTTTAGGGCAATGAATTAGAGGCTACAGTAGACCACAAGCACAACCCGAATGAGTTGCACACATCGTGCATTGGACGTATTGGTGAACAGAGGGCTACCTTGGATGTGAATTTACTTCACCAAAGTGTCAGACCTCTGAATTTTGCTGCCAACGCTAAGGTTACCTATCTGGGCCATGAGATAACTTACTCTCAGATCTTGGTTCAACAAGGAAATGCTTTCAGTCACGAGATGATCATCATGATGGACCAACGACAGATATTGTCACTCTCTTCAACCTTCAAGACAGGAGTGCAGTATGAAATCTCAACTGATCTGACTGTTCACTCATTGGATTCAGTTCACATTGAGGGTGTAGTCAAGCCAGACCTTGCTAACTTCTTGGCTCAGGCAAAATGTGTTTATGGAAAAAAAGCCTACTCTACTGAACTTCAGTGGCAGGTAAATGTATTACAAATGAATCACTGGTTCGTGATTTTGTCAATATTTAAATCCAGTCCATTAACTAACCACTGACATTTGTTTTTTTCAGCATGATGGTGGCCTCAAGAATTTTGCCAACAAGGGAACTTTGAAAGTGGTGATAGAGGGTGACATATATGAACTTCAATCTGAGGTTAGCTTGGAAAATGACCGAGTCATCAATGTTAACCTTGGTAGTAAAGTGGATCTCCAGAACCAGGGGATCAAAAATATTGGTATCTCTGGCACATGTGTCTTGTCAAGGACTACTCCATCTATGCAAGCTCTTGTCCAATGGTGGCCAAATAATTTCTTCAATGGAACAATTGGTGTGAAAGTGGATAACAATGGACTTTGGTCTCCTACCCGTAACCTGGAAGTGATGTTCCACCTTGAGAGCTCATTCCTGGAAGAAATTGCAGCAGTCATTAAGCATGAATGTGCCCCTGGCAGAGTGAATACAGAGGGAGAAGTTTCATGGGCTTCCAACAAGAAGATTGATCTTGTTTTTGGCCTGCAGCAACGTGATGCTTGGTCTGATTCAAATGTGAATCTTCTGATGAACACACCATTCACACAGGTCAAAAAGATCAGCACTAACATTGCTTACAAACTGGCTGAAAACAAGTTCACCACGAATGGTCAACTTGGACTGAACGACAAGCTAAGTAGCTTTGATTTCTCGGGTGTAGCTGATTGGAAACAGAGTGAAATTGATGTAAAAGCCACAACACCATTCAAAGGTTATGAAACCATGGCACTGCTCATCAAGAATAACCACAATGGCAGAGTATATGGTTCTTTGGTTAAACTGGATGTTAGTTCTCAGCAGCTATTTGGACTAGAGTTTGACATTGAACATGAAAGAAGAGGTTACTTCATCAAGAACAGTGGCAGCCTTTCTGTTAATCTGCCAATCAGGAAGTACCAGACCAACAAACTGACATGGACCCATGACAATAATGCCCGCAACTTAAACAATCGAATTGTTATTGAAGTTAGGAACCAAAAGTTAGTGTTTGACTTTGAGCTAAAGAACAGGAAGGCTTTCTCTATCAAGACAAAGCTGCTGACGCCATTCATACCTGATATCTACTTGAGTCTGGATCAGCAAGGTGATCAGCGTGAGCATGTGTACAAGACTACAGTATCTGTTCAGTATGGAGATGATGTGATCAGCCTGGACAATGACCTCAGCTGGCTGTCAAGATCCCAGGCACTGAAGACGAAGCTGACAACACCATTCACAGACTATGAAGAACTTTTCCTTGATATCAGTAATGCTGTGGAAGGAAACAGTTTTGAAGGAAGATACAAGTTGATCATGGGGGCAGCAGAATATAGTCTGACTGGTACCGTCATCAACAATGGACTACCTGCTATGAGAGTGGAAATGATTGCTAAATGCCCCCACAGTGGTGAAGTGTCACTCAACATCGCCAATGAAAAGCAAGGAAACATCTGGGTAAGCCAACTGAATGCTCTGTACCTCCAGGATAAGAGTATCAGCTTTGTTGGCAAGCTTGGCATGAATAACCTGAAGAAGTTGAGCATGGACTTTAGCAGTCCTTACAAAGCTATGGAAAAAATGTCTCTAGATGTTGAACATCAAGGATCGCTCAAACGATTCCAGTCGAAGGCCATGCTATCACACAATATGCTGAGTAGTGATGTGGAAGTTGCAGCACTTGTTGATGTTGCTCTTCTAAATGATGCCAGATTGGAGGTTACCATCAGGACTCCTCTGGAACAGATGAAATCTTTGAATGCCGTCCTCACACACAAAATCAATGGAGAGGTTTACCAAACTGATTTAAGCCTTTCACTGCCTGAAAGACGACTATCAGCTTCTAATGTACTTCAGGTTACAAATGTCAAAACTTTCACCAACCATGCCAGACTTGATTATGGCGGTGATGTAATGGATATTGAGTTGCAGTTTAATGCTGAAGAAAACCTCTTTGCAAGTTTGAAACTACAGAGTGCTTGGTTTGGTGAACAGACAGCAACACTGAAACACCAAGGAACTTGGAGGAACTTTAAATCAAGTCTATCGGCAAGCCTGAAACCATCTGAAGTTATCAAAGCTGAAGCCCAGTTCTTCCTAAATGGTTACAACATGGATACTCTAATGAAGATAGCAACACCATTCCAAGAGTTGCAGATTCTTGAAATTATGGCCAATCACCGTGGTAAACTCACTGATTTTGAGAATAATCTGAAGATTAACTACAACTCCCAAATGGTGGTTGGTCGAATCCGCTCAGATATCTCTAACACCCATGATATGAAGATGGAAGTCACAGGAGAGACCCCATTTGCGGCCTTCAAGAGTGTCCTGTGTGAATTCAAGTACAAACATGTACGAAAGACATACCAAACTGACTTCAGTTTCATCTCCCCAACTAAGGAGTTTATTGCATCCCACGCCCTTGAGATCACCAACACCAAAGTCTTCAACAGCAAAGCTGTAATGAAGTATCAAGAAGATACCAAGGTTGAAACAGAACTGAAGGTGGATATCATGGGTGACTTTGCCATTGATGCATCATTGCGCAACCCTTGGACTGGTGAGCAGAAATTGTCACTCATGCACACAGGCACACTGAAGAACTTCCAAGCTACTGTAACTGTCCAGCCACGCCAATCTGAAAATATTGTTGGCCATACACAGTTTTCTCTCAGAGGTAACAGACTGAACACACTTGGTAGGATAACCACTTCTTATCCTCAGCTGCAGAAGTTTGAATTAGCTGTCACCCATCAAGGCCCTGTCCGAAACTTTGAGACTAAAGTGAAGGTGGATTTGAATGGCAGAAGCAAGACTTCTGAAGTTGTTGTTCGTTTGCAAGATGTGAATGACATGAACCTGAAACTAACAGCAACCACCCCATTCTACAGATTCGAAATTATTGATTTGGTATTTGCTCACAAATATGCAAGTGGAGTTTGTCAAACAGACCTGCAAGCACAGCTTGGAAACCACAACGTTGCTGCGTCCAACATGCTGCAGTTTACCAGCATCAAGACATTCAGTACTAAAACTGTTGTTGCATACCAAGAAGAGACAATGGCTGAGGTTGAAGTTGACTTGAATGCCATAAGGAACATGAACTTTGATGTCGTTCTCCGCAGTAAATGGACCGGTGTGCAAATGGCCTCCCTCAAGCACCAAGGTGGATGGAAGGACTTCGAAACAACTGTCAAAGTCAGCCCCAATCATGGAGAAATATGGGTCTTTTATACCCAGGCTGCCATTTTAGGAAACAACTTCAGTGGCCAAACTAAAATCACTACACCATTTTCCCCTCTTCAAATTGCTGAGATTACATTAAACCATGAAGGAAAAATTCAGACATTTGTGACCAACGTCATGATCAACTACAATGGCAAACAGGCTGATGGCCAGTTGTCTGTGGATGTAGCCAACACAAATGACTTAAAACTACTCTTGACAGCTTCAACACCATTTGTCGGCTTCGAGAAAATGAGCAGTAGCATAACTCACAAGTTTGATGGTCGTCAGTGCCGCAGTGCATTCTCAGCTGAGGCTCCATCCATAAAGGCATCAGTGACCAACTTGATTCAGATGAGAAGTCGTTTTGATTTTGAAGTCAAAACAACCCTCTCCTGGATGGACAATGAAAAGATTGTTGCTGACTTGAATGTCAATATGGACAGCAATGTTGCAATCCAGGCACAGCTGTGGAATGTCTGGTCTGGCAGGCATGGACTTGGACTGACACATGGAGGTAGTTTGAAGAACTTCCAGACTATGATTGACATTAACATGCGTGACTCTCAGCATATCATTGGCCAAACACAGTTCTCTATTTCTGGAAACCAAGTGGACAGCCATGTGAAGATAACAACACCATTTGCTGAGTTGGAAGTGTTCGAAATGAACCTTAAACATCAGGGTAGTGTTACAAGATTTGCCACTGAAGTAACAACAACTTTGAATGATCGAAGGGCCAAACTTGAAGTGACTACTGATGTTCAAAATGTCAATTCCATGACTGTGAAGATATCTGCATTGTTGCCAATTAAGGGATTCAAGAACAACGACTTCACCTTCATTCATGAAAAGACAGGCCAAACTTGTCAGACAGATTTTACCATGCAGCTTGGAGTCTACAAGGCTGCAGCATCTAACTCACTTCAAATCACAAGCAGCAAGGTCTTTGGCACCAAGGCTACTGTGACGTACCAAGAAGAGTCTGTGGCGGAATTAGAAGTACGAGTAGATGTTGCCAAGAACATCGCATTTGATGCAGTATTTTGCAGTCAGTGGACGGGTGAGCAAGTAGCAAGTTTGACACACCAGGGTGGCTGGAGAGATTTTGACACTGCGGTTAAAATTGGCCTAACACAGGCAAATGTTCTGACATTTGATGCTAAGTCAACTCTCCAACATAACCAACTCAATGGCTCTGCTGGAATCACAACACCTTACAATCCTCTGAAGAAGCTGGAAGTACGTCTGAACCACGATGGTAGAATTCAGAAGTTTGTGAACAACCTTGAGTTTGTCTTCAATGATGATAGACTTCAAAATGAACTCAATGTGGATCTCCTTGATGTTAATAATATGAATGTAAAACTGACTTCCAAAACATCTTTCCATGGCTTTGAAGATATCAGTGGCCTCTTCCAACACCAATTTACAGGACGTATTTGGAAGACTGAGTTGGTATTAGTGGCACCAAAGGCTAGGATTGCTGCATCCAATATGGTTGAACTCAGGAGTAAGACGTCATTCAGTTCAAAGACATCTATGAGCTTACCCCAAGAGAACATGATTGACTTGGAACTTGATATTGATGTGGAAAGGAACATTGCAGTCAGTGGGAAGTTTGAGAGCTCATGGACTGGAACCCAAATGGCATCGTTGAAACACCAAGGCTCATGGAACAATTTCCAGACATCAATCACCCTCAGCCCAAGGCAGTCTGAAAATGTTGATGGAAATGCACAGTTCGCCATGTCTGGTGGCAAAGTTAGTGGAAGTATGAAGGTTACAACTCCTTATCCTGAATTAGATGTATTTGAACTTCGCATCAACCATCAGGGTACTATCTACAACTTTGCTGCAGAATGTTATATTGATATTGATGGCCACAGGAACACTGTCAAAATTAATACAGACCTGCCAAGCATGAATGAGCTGACCCTAGAAGTGACAGCATTGACATCATTCAGTGGTTATTCCAGAAATGAGTTCCTTTTCACACACAGAGCAACCGGCAAAAATTTCCAAAGTGATGCGAAACTGCAGCTTGAAGACAAAAAATTTACAGCATCCAATGTACTGCGAATTGCCAGCAATAAGGCTTTCAGTATCAATACAAATGCAAAATATCAAGAGGCGATAATTGCTCAATTTACATTGAATATTGATGCTGTGGACAAGATTACCTGTGATGCTCATCTGCAGAGCCAGTGGATTGGCAAACAGATGGCGTCTTTAACGCATGAAGGTGGCTGGAAGATCTTCCAAACTAAAGTCCAAATCAGTCCGAAGGAGGGCAAAATGTTGACTTTGGATGTAAAATCATCTCTGCAAAATTATAGGTATAATGGCCTCATCAGCATTTTAACTCCATATGATCTTGTGAAGATCTTGGAAGTTGCTTTGAATCATAAGGGTAGAATACATAAGTTTATCAATGAAATTGAAGTCAACCTTAATGGTGAAAAACTGCAAGGAGGGCTTACTGTGGATCTCGTCAATATAAATGACATGAGTTTGAAATTGGCTGGAGCAACACCTTTTGCAAGTTTCAAAAACCTGAATGGCCTCTTCCAACATCAATTTACAGGACGAATTTGTAAAACAGAGATTGTGTTAGAGGCACCTGGTAAGAAAATTGCTGCATCAAACATGGTTCAGCTCAGAAGCAAGGCATCATTCAACACAAAGACATCTTTGAACTTGATGCAAGGCAACATGGCTGACTTTGAATTTGATGTTGACCTTGACCAAAATATTGCCATCAGTGGAAAGTTTGATAGTACTTGGACAGGAACTCAGATGGTGTCATTGACTCACCAGGGTGGATGGAACAATTTCCAAACAACAGTTACAGTCAGCCCGAAAGCAACAGAAACAGTGGCCATGAATGTGCAAGTGTCTCAACGAGGAGATAATCTTAATGGTCTTGTGAAAATAACATCACCTTATGCCTTCATGAAGAATCTAGAAGTGACACTGGTCAATCAAGGCTTCACAAGAAAATTCTCAAACAACTTGGGAATTAGCTTCAATGATGAGACAGTTGAAACACAGCTCTCTGCTGATTTCACAAATTTGAGGGCTGTTAACATGCAGTTAACAGGAAGAACTTCATTGGAAGGAATTGAAACAATCAATGCTCATTTTATCAACAAGATTGCTGAACATAAATTCCAAACAGAATTTGTGCTTGATGTCCCAATCAAAAAGATGTCTGCATCACAAGTGATGGAATTCCAGAGAAACAGCTTCAGTTCAAATATATCATTGGATCTCATGGGTGAGAAGACTGACATGACCCTGAATATCGATTCTTCTGATGCTTTCATTCTCAATGGTGTCTTGAGCAATTATCACACTGGAGAACAGTCTGTATCTATTACATCCCAAGGCACATGGAGAAACTTTGAAACATCTGTAAATGTTAGCCCAAGGAAATCTGAGGTCATTAATGCCAAGGTGAAATTTGCAATGTCAGTTGACCTATCAGACTGCGACAACCTTGAAGCATCCATTTCTATGGAGACACCTTTCAATGGACTGGAGAGTGTCATCATGTCTCTTAAACACACACAAGCGGCGCAGGCATACAAGTCTGACTTAAGATTCAAAGTATCGGAAAACAACCTTGTGGTAACTAATGTGGTTCGTTTGAGTGAAAGAAAAGCTGTGAGCACTGAGACTTCTTTGGAATGTTCATTTATGGAGAGAATTTCACTTGCTATGAATGTTGATATTGAAGATGACCTCTCTGCTGGAGCCATATTTACAAGCCCCTGGACTGGTGAGAGAAGGATCAACCTTGATCACAAAGGTCAATGGAAGAGGTTCCAGACTGAGTTCAGTGTTACATCACTTTCATCACAAATGCTAAAGTTAGATGCTCAGTTTGCCATGGATGGCAATGTTGTCAATGGAATGGCCAAACTTGAAACAATGTTCTCTGCAATGAAGCATGCTGAGGTATCATTAGCTCATCGGGGAGATATATTCAACTTTGAAAATGAGTTGGTGATTCAATATAATAATGAAGTTGGTCAGGCAAAGTGCAAATTCTCCTTGGAAACAGCCGGATTTGAGGGAAACTTTGAGATGACAACTCCTTTTGCATCTTGGAGACAGATTTCCTTCACTGCTTCTCACAAGGGTGATCTGACCAGATTCAACAGCAAGTATGAATTGGATTACTCAGGACAGAAGACTGTATTCACTGGTGTGTACAACTTCAGAAATGGCTTGGTCTCTGGTCAGTTTGATGTGAAGTCACCATACAGGGTTATCAGATCTGCTGGTGTTGAGTTTACTCACAAGGGCGGCCTCACTAATTTCCAGAACAATGGAAAGGTTCATTTAAGTGACAATCAGTACTCCGGTGAATCTGCATTTTCCTTGAAGGGCAATACACTCAGCTGTGCGGTTAAGATGAGTTTACGCCATGACTATAGCATTGAAATCTACCATGATGGGTCACTTCATCAGTTTGCCAACAATGTAACTTTGCATTATGATAATGAGGTCATCATGGCAGAAAGCAACTTCAGAATGACTGAGGGAGATATCCAGACTGCAGTTGCCATAAGGACACCATTTGCTGACTGGAGAAACATTGGCCTGACATATAAGCATAGTGGCAATTTGAGATCATTTGAATGTGACCTGAACATGAACATTGGTGAGAATGCAATTGTGGGCAAGCACATTTGGAAGTTGAATGATAATGCATTTCAGCACAGCTTGACCTTCACCACTCCATTCCAAGGTTATTCTGACCTGAGATACAGTTTGGTTCACCAGGATATGCGAGGCATGATTAAGCAGACTCTCTTGCTTGGCATCGAAGAAAATAAGCTGGAGGTGAAAACTGGTTACAAGAGAACACCCAACAAGATTTCTGGAAACATCAATGTGAAAACACCCTTTGAAGCTGCCAACAGGATGTCAGCCACTTTCATGCACAAAGTTATTCATGCCTATAACTTCAACAATGAAATGACTGCTTCTCTGAACAGTAAGACTATTGCATTCAGCAGTTCCTGTTCCAAGAGGAATAACATGATTGCCGCAACCTTCAATGTAGACACACCATTCCAAACTGCATCAAGAGTAAATGGCTTGTTCAAGCACACTGGTCCTCTCAATGGTTTCAGTAATGAAGTAACTGTGTCCATGGATGATGTCACACTGTCAGCCAGCACAAGTTTCAGACTTCAGGATGATGCTATGAGTGCAGATATCAGGGTTGAAACACCATATAGAGCAGCCCGCCTATTGAAATTACAAGTTGCTCACTATGGAAATGGTTTGAACTTTAATAACAACATTACTGCTACTTACAATAACGATAATGTGGCCAGTTCCACTTCCATGATGGCAGGAAGCAGTGAAAGCAAAGTATCTGTGAGCATTCAGACTCCTTTCAGGGGGTACAGGAATGTTGCATCAGGAATTCATCTCCGAAAGGAAGCAAGTGGAGTCAACAGCGAGCTCTTCATGGAAATCGGCAATAAGAAAGGCGCACTAAGACAGAGGCTTTTGTTACGTAGCACACAGTCAGAGGGCTCCATCATTCTTGAAACACCATTCCAAGGCTACAAAAACATGGGATTGAGGTTCAAACATGTTGGTTCCATGCGAAATTTCAATGGGGAGACAACTGCCTACAAGAATAACAGAAGATTGCAAGGAAAAATGTCTTTCAAAACTCTGGGCTCCAAGGTTGATCTCAAAATCTCTCTTGAAACACCATTCCAAGGGTTCTCGAAAGCTGGTGTCACTCTTCAACATGATGGTTATCTCCGTGACTTTTACAATGTGATGTCTTTGAACATAGAAGAGACTACTCTGGATGCCACCAGTGTTCTTTCCATTCGTGGGGACAAGATCACAGCCAACTTCACATTACAGACTCCCTTCACTGTTGTCCGACTTTTCAAATATCAACTGTCTCACTCTGGCAACTTTGTAAGATTTGAAAATTCCATGTCTGCAACCTATAACAGATACAACATTAAGAGCAACGGTAAATTTATGCTGCAGCCAGATGGCCTGGAGGTCAACTTCAATGTGCAAACACCATTTGAAGGCTACAGAACCATGGCTCTGTCTGCTATGCAAAAAGGAAAACTGATCCCAAGTGGAAGCCAATGTGTGATCAATGTGGAAGACATGTCAATATCGCTGATGCATGACATCACTTATACTGGAAACAAACTTGATGGATCCCTGTTGATCGAGACTTCATTCCCTGGTTATGGCAGGTTAGGGTATTCAGTCAGCCACAATGGTGATGCTTTGGACTTCGAAAATGAATTCAAGTTGTTCTTGGCAGCATCTGCTATCGAAGGAGGCAGTAAATTTGCTTTGAAGAGTGGTGTTATTGACTTACAGGCAAACCTTAATACACCTTTCAGAGGTTACACAACAATGGGTCTTATCTTCAAGCATAATGGCCCATTAAAGAATTTCAACAATGAAGTGAAGTTGTATCTTGACGGTAATGCTATCACCAATGTGATCACCATGGAAATTGGAGATAAAAATATAAAAGCAAATCTCAAGATAGAAACTCCATTCCAAGGCTACACCACCATGGGCATTGTGGTAGTGCATCAAGGACCTCTGAGAAATTTCAACAATGAGCTCAAGATGTACACAGAGAGTCAAGTCATCACCAGTGTTAACAGCTTCACTCTAAGGGGACATGCACTCTCTGCTGACTTCAAGGTCAGGACTCCACTCCGGGGATTCACCACAATGGGTGTCACCTTGAGGCACCAGGGTCCAGCAACAAATTTCAACAATCAGTTCAAGGCATACATTGAGAGCCAGGCTATATCCAGTGTTAACAGCTTTGAGGTCAGTGGACATACCCTGTCTGCTGAATTCACAGTTGTAACTCCATTCCAAGGATACTCCATTATTGGTGTGGTCTTGAAGCATCAAGGACTGCTGACAAATTTCAACAATGAAATTAAGATGTACTTGGAAGAAGATGCTGTCACCAATGCCAACAGTCTTGAAATTGAAGGCCAAACTATTTCAGCAAACTTTAGGCTGGAGACTCCATTCCGACGATTTACCACGATGGGTGTTGCTGTGAAACATCAAGGACTGCCAAGAAATTTCAAAAACGAAATTAAGATGTATTTGGAAGAAAATGTGATCACAAATGTCAACCGTTTAGAAGTTGATGAACAAACTTTGTCTGCAGATTTCAAGGTTGACACGACCTTTGAAGGATTCACAACAATTGGTGTGGTCATAAGTCATGAAGGACTGGCAAGAAGTTTCAAAAATGAAATGAGGGCTTACATTGAAAACAAAGCTGTCACCTCCGTTAGTAGCTTGGTGATTGAACAACGAGTCATTTCTGTTGACCTGAAAGTTGAAACACCATTTGAAGAATTCAGGACTTTGGGTATGACGGTGAAGCATCAAGGTTTACTGAGAAACTTTAACGATGAAGTCAAGATGTATCTAGAGCAGAAAGCCATCACCAGTGTGAGCAGCTTTGAGATCGAAGGACAAACTTTATCTGCTGACTTCAAGGTTAAAACTCCTTTTGATGTTGCGGAACTTCTGGCATGCAAGGTCACACATTCTGGACACATCAGAAATTTCAACAACTACCTAATGGCAGCTTACAACAACTACAAGTTTGAAAGCAAGAATTCACTTTTACTGAACCGCCAAAAAATGGTAGCAAATCTTGCACTGGATACACCCTTTGTTGGTTACAGAAACTTGGGATTGTCCTTCAAGCGCACTGGTCTAGCATCAGAATTTAACATTGAAGTTAGGTGCACGAAAGAGGAAGCCGTGATTAGTGGACAATGCACATCAAAACTGACCTCTTCAACATACATGATGACTGGCAGTTTAACTGGTCCATTTGGCGATATTACTACAACCATTAACCATGAAGGAGTGATTACCAATTTTAAGAATGAAGCATCCCTACAATTCAACTCCAATCAATACAAAGTTGACTCTGAGGTCAAGGCTTCTGCAGATGCATTGACAATCTCCACAACTTTCACAATGCCTCAGAAATATGGTATTGTTTTTGAACACAGGGGTCCATGGACAGGATTTGACAACACACTGTATGTCGTTGTTGCTGATGAACCTCACATTGCCACCTCTTCGTTCAAGTATAATGAAGGTATCGAAGCAAACCTTAAAGTGGAGTCATCAAAATTCCCTGTTATCCTGACTTTCAAGCATGGTGGCCAACTGATGAACTTCAAACAGTCATCATCGCTGAATGTAATGGGACTGGCATATGAACATAAATGTGACTTTATGTTGCAAGGCAGGAAGGTCAATGGTCTGATAGTTTTGAGTACACCACATGAGCAACTTCAGTCCTTGTCTATGACATTTGACCACCAGGGGCGATGGCATAACTTTGAAAATCAACTTGCTCTTGAAATTAATGGTGATACTGTTACAGCCAATTCACAATTCCTGGTTGGTGCAAAGAGGGTCAAGGGTGGAATCTATGTAAGAATTCCTGATGAATACAGCATTGAAATCATTCAGAAAGGTCACAAAATGGATATGACTGCCATTGTCAAGTTGGTCACTGGTAACAAGAAATCACAACTAAGCACAGACTTCAAGACAAAGGATGGTGTTATGGATGGAGCATTCAACCTTCATTCACCATACATTGGAGGAAACATTGTGTCTGCTATCAGTTTTAACAGGAGACTAGGTACCTTCACTGGTTCTCTGAAAACACCCTTCGATGATTTCCAGCTTCTCAATGCTGAGGTTAGCCACCAAGGTGATATGAATGAGTTCAAGACAACAGTCAAGTTGCTTACTCCATTCCCAATGTGCCAAGATGTGTCACTTGAATTGAACCACAAGGGACATCGTTTTGAATTTGCCCAGAATGGATTCCTGGAGATGGATGCAAAGAGGGTGTCAGGTGACCTCTCCTTTGTGAATAATAAACAGGATCTTCAGATAACACTGAATACGAGGACACCATTCTCTCAGATTGAATCAGGCAGTGCTAAACTGACACATCGTGGTACTCTGGGGGACTTCAACAGTGGCATTGTTGTTGAGTGGAATGACCAAAAGATGGAAGGTGCCATTGACTTTAAGAAGGCTAAAACCATTCAAGGAAATGCTAGACTGTCCACACCTTTTGAGCCTGTTAGACAAGCAACATTGAGCTTCAACCACCAAGGCAACATGAGAGACTTCACTTCATCATCTGAGGCTAGTCTGAATGGTGAATCAACAACTGGAGCAATCAACTTTGTCAGACGTGGCACTGTTCTGGAATCTACTGGTACACTGACCACACCATTCCGTCAGATGCGACAGGGTAGCTACCAAGTGAATCACAGAGGATACTTAAATGACTTTGTGACAACAGGCCAGATCAAGTATGATGACAAGGTCATTGAAGGTGAGGTCATCCATAAGCTTGCACCAGAGATCATGACCACTGCTCGTCTCTCCACACCATGGTCTTCTCTGCGCCAGGCTAAATTCAACTTGAATCACCGGGGATATTTGATGGACTTTACTACAATCATCAGTGGTGAACTCAATGGAGATTTTATCAACAGCAACCTGGCATTCAAGAAGACCAGTGACAAGCTGGAAACTTCAGCGTCAATCCAAACTCCATTCGAACCATTCCGAGAGTTGGCTTACACATACACCCATGATATTCAACCAAGTGCCATCAAAGCTACTGCAACAATAACTTTGCCTTTCAAGGTCTACAAGAACTTCAGAGGAGAGTTTAATGTTTTGGGAACATCGGGTGATTTCAGGAGTGCACTGAAATTTAACACACCTTTTGATACACTGCCTGAGGGTGTCATCATCGTGACTCATAAAGGTGACATTGAAGTATTTGCCACATCTTGCTCATTTGTTGCTACCAGCCGAAACATTGAGAGTGAGTTTGTAGTACAGAGAACTAAAACTCAGAAGTTGGCCACTATGAAAATATTTTCCCCATACAAGAAATTGAGGGACTTGTACTTCGAGGCCAGGAATGAGAAGAAGGGTCCAGAGATGGTGACACACATCGAAGCCACCTACAATGGAGAGAAACACTTTGACACAGATTTCGCAATTAACACTGGTGACCTTACTTACGCCACGCTGAACATACATGCTCCAGTCAATGTGGAAATCAGAGGCAGGAACAAAAGGAGGAGTAAGGAAATGAGCTTCAATATTCCAAGTATTGTGTTTTTGACAACTTCATATGAGAAGGAGAAGGGCAGGTTCACCCAGGCAACACAACTGCAATTGGGTAGTGATGCTAGAAACAAGTTCTCCTACACTGTAGAAGGAACTGCAGGACAAAGCAGCAGAGAAGTGTCCTATGGTGGAAAACTAAATCTTGAGTCTCGACACGGAAGCGTTGAGAGTGTTGTGAACCATTTGATTTACAGTGACAGCCATCAATATATCACTGATGTGAAGGTTCAGCAACTGCAGCTAAGCAGTGACATCACACTGCAGAACTCCATGAAGTCTGTGTTCAAGGTGTCTCATCCAAGTCTGAACAAGGTGTGTAGTTCACAGCATTGCTAATTATCTTTGCGCCCAAATTGTTTTTTTCACACCCAACCTGAAAGTTACATCACCCCTACTTTTTATTTTCCAGGATATGGTTTTTGGCCTAGAGGGATCAATGATCGATGCATATCGATGCAAACTTAACCTTGAGTATGACAACCAGAAGTTTGAGTTTATTGGCAAACTGGCTGATCAGTCACCTTCTCAAGGTGATACCAAGTATGTTGCTGAAGCTCACCTTACACACCCTGCTAGTCACCTTGATGTGCAGTTCACTTCTCAATTTACAAACAACATTGAAAAGATAGGAAGCAACATGGAAGTAAAGTACATGATGACCAGAGACCGGCAGTTGAGAAGCAATGCACTTAGAGCTGAGATCAACAAAATTAGAGAGGAACTGAATTTAGAGGCAAGTGATCCTAACATTGTCATTTGCTGTTTACACAATCATCAAGTCTCCTATGTTGGTTTTTTGGGATTATATTTGAGTTTCATGATGTGTTATTTATATGTTATTTGGTCAAACAGGTTGACACACCAGTAAAGCGCATGTCAATGAGTGGACGCCGTCTCAGTGAGGGAAACGGAAGGCGTTTTGCCGTTTCAGGCACCATTGATGACCGCGACATGAGTGCTGATCTTCAGCTCAGTTCAGACGTACCTGGTTTTGATGTCAGTCTTCAATTAGGATCGGGTAATATGCTCTCACCAAATAAAACCCACAATAAATCTGAATTGTCTACTTACACTCTTTGACTAATGAATCTTTTTTTCAACAGACAACACCATCCTGGTGTCAGGCAAATATGAAGGGCCATCATCGCTCCACCTTGAAGCATTCAGAAAAGAATCAGGTCATAAAATCAGAGAAAGCGAAATGTCTGTGAAGCTTAGCAGTGAAAACTTGCTCAGTGCTCGGTTCTTCCTCAATCCCAACATTTACAATGATATGAAGGTAAGATATAAATGTTATACTTGTAAGACACCAATACTTTTAATTTGAAATAGACTGAATTGAATTTGTGACACATTTATGTTTAATTTGCAGCGCCTGCTTGGCATTGATCTTGACATTGAGACGATGATGAACGATGTATGGCGGTCACTGAATGAGGAATTGCGCTACAAGAAGGCTTACCTTACTCGTGCTCTGGAACCTTTACAGTCTGCTTGGAATGAAATCACAGCTCCTGTTGTTTCTCTTGCCATGGAATTATATGACAGGAATGATTACTATGTCAAAGATGTCATAGACAAGATAAACTACTGTAACATGTTGATGAAGTAAGTCGATAATGATGGTCTAGGTAATATTTGGTCTTAAAAATATTTGCTGTTCTGTGGCACCTTTGTAAATGATATTAACCATACTTACATTTCAACTGTTTCAGGGACCATTTGTCAGAGCTGAAATACAAATACAGCCAGAATTTTGCCAAGAAATATGAAGCAATTAAGGTTACATTCTACGAATCCTTGAATCAGATTCTGTACTGTATGGATAACAATGTTACACCATATGCAGCATCTGCTTATGTAAAGATCATGGAGACACTGGAATACATCCATAGCCACCCTATGTTGGAAAGTGCTTGGGACTGGCTCTTGTCTCTTGACATCGAGAAAAACTACAAGAACTTCAAATATTATGTGGTAGATGTGATTGTGCGCTACAATGCCCTGCTAGACCACATCAACAACTTCTGGGAAAAGTTTAACAACATTCCTGGAATGTCATTCTTTGTCCGAACTTTTCAAGCTTATGTAAATGCTGTAAGTAATGAAATGAAATTTAATCTATGGCATGAGTAAAGGTACGCATACCAATTGAAATGGCTGACAAGTTTTACTCATTTGTAGATCCGATGGGTGTATGATGTGACTGAACTTGACCGACTGGTTCAAGCTTTGATGAGTGAACTGCGCGCTCAAGGCTGGCAGGCGATTGTGAATTGGTGGCACAGTCAGTGTGAGCATATTCAACCGCATCTCACCCGCTATGACCCAGCACAAGGAGAATATGAAGTCCAGATGAAGATGCCAGTTTCATTTTCTCAAGTTTCTGGTCTTCCTGACTGGCCAATTTTCAAACACTGGGACAGAATCAAGAGAGTTGCATCTAAGAAGCTGGCTGACCTTAATAAATATGACTTCAGCTTTGCCAACAGTTGGGCATTTTGGGACCTGATTTATGCCTACAAACCTTCAAGCAATCCACTAGACTGGATTCCTCCTTTCAAATGTAAGAATATACAAATCCTCTTGCTGTTTATAAAAACATTATACAATCATCCTTTACACCACTAACTACCTCTCTGAATGTTTTCTTTGCAGCTCATGCGACAGTAGCAGGAACCCAACACATCATGACTTTTGACAAGAAATTCTATGAATTTGTTGGGGATTGCAGCTACTTGTTGGCTCGTGACTTCATTGATGGCAAGTTCTCTGTGCTGATCAACTATGATAACGTTAATGGCGTCATGACCAAGAAGTCTATCACAGTTCACAGTGGCGATAAGGAACTCGAGATCCTGTCCAACTTTAGAGTGAAGGTTGATGGAAAGGACAGAGACCTGCCCATCAAGTACAGACACACTGTCGTTCGCAGAATTGGCAACATCATTCAACTTGACAATGATCATGGCTTAGGCATTACATGTGATTTGGCACATGACAGATGTGCAGTAAAAGTCACTGGCTGGTACTATGGCAAGACTGCAGGACTTCTAGGAACATATGACAATGAACCTGCTACAGATTTCCACACTGCTGATCGCCGCCACACCAAATCCCTTGAAGATTTCACTCTCAGCTGGAGTTCTGGATCTCGCTGTCGTGCTGTGAACTCTGCCACCAAAGTTGAGCCAAGCACTTCATCACCAGGATATGCTGTGTGTGCCAAGTATTTTGAGAAGCAGACATCACCATTCCGATTGTGCTTTGGCCAGGTTGAACCATCATCTTTCATGTCCATGTGTATGAACGAAATTGCCAGGTCCAATGAAGAGAAAGCTGCAGCTTGCAGGATTGCTTCATTCTATGTGGAGGAATGCAACATGGGCTATGTGCCATTGAGACTACCAAAGGATTGTGGTAAGTGTAATGATGTGCCTGAGCCATACATATGTTCAATTTGTGTACATTTTCTAGACCAGCCATTAATATTAAAGCTCATAAATTCTTGTTTTACTTAATTGCAGTGACATGCACAAATCCTAGTGGAACAGCAATGCAAGAAGGCCAAACTATTACCATTCAGGGATCTGATGTTCCAAAAGCAGCTGATGTTGTGTTTGTAATGTCACACAAATCTTGCAACAGAGAAGTCACTGGACAGATTGGAAACATTGCCAAACAGCTCACTCGCAGCTTCAAGCAATCTGGCATCTCTGATGTTCGCTTTGGTTTGATCGGATATGGTCTGCCTGGAGTGTTGAATGAGCCACACAGCCACACCATTGATGGTGAAATCTTCAATGCTGGTAACAAGATAAAATCAGTGATGGAAAACTTCCCAATCACTGATGAACAAACTGATGAAAATTCTCTTGCTGCCATTGACTTTGCCAGTCAGTATCCATTCAGAGCTGGAGCCAGCAAATCAATCATTCTGGTGCCCTGTGATTCCTGTGGAGAAAATACAATGACATACCCTGAGATCCAACACCTCCTGCAATACAACAACATTCATCTCCATCTTCTGCTCAACCATACTTTTCAACTCCGCACTGCAGCAACCAAGACTGCCTACATCTTCGGAGTTGATCGGAATGGTCTCTTTACGCCCCGATCTGTCAGCGATGAAGCTTTGGCTGGTGACCAAACTCTCCGTAGACAAGTGATAGTACCTAAAAATTTGTGTGCTGCCCTCAGTCAGGAAAGTGATGGAGCCATCTTCTCCATTACTCAACTCTTGCAATCTCGCACTGTTGTCCAGAAGAAGTTTTCTGATGTCTTTACAAGATTGGTTGCCAAGAAAGGAGCTCCTGCTGACTGCCAGATTTGTGAATGTGTTTCTGATGCCACAGGAGTTGGAATTAACAAGTGCAAGAGCTGTGCCCATGTGAACAAGGTATACTATAAATCGAATAACCCATGTAAATTTATATTAATTGATCATAATTGGTTGCCAAATAACAGTCTTCCTTCTATTTCAGCCATGGATTGAAGAGCAAGAGAATGAAGAGCCTGTCCAAGTGAAGAAGAAACAAACTCACAGCATTCGGGTCCCTCGACGCAAGAACAAGCAACAGCGAAGGAAGTCATAAACCGGATGGATTACAAGGATTGACCAAATGACCAATGAATGCTTCAACTTCGTTTTGGATATTGATAAATTCCCCATGTTAAGAAACAAAATTTGGCCAATAAAAACACCTTATGCAACAAACAATACACTTCTTTGTTTTTTATACATTTGATTGATGGTGGAAATAAACTTGGTAGATTAGAAGTACTATGTATACGACACAACCCTGCCATACACATTATTATCCAACATTTTACCTTGTATAGGGAGCTAAAAATTATGCAACTAGTTGGTATGAAAGAGTCTGACATCAGAGGAAGTCAAACATGATCACATAGCTCTACTGTGACTGTAAGAGAAAATGAGAGTCACTATACATTAGCAGTAATGCACATCTCATTTCTGATGCAGCAATTGTCACTGCTTTTGTCCCTCCTTGCATATATAAAGTTCACCATGGCTTAGTCGGAGGAATTTCACCAAAATACATTGGGATCTCTTTTCAGGGAGACATCATGGGAGATGCCCTGAGTGTGTGGTGTTGCTGCTGTTGTGCTTTGCATCAGATGGAAGTTGAACATCAGAGTATAAGGAGCTAGCCCTTCAGGAAAAAGACGTTTGACTGGAATGATAGATTTACTTAAAACCAACAGCACTCCAAATTTAGGATATGTATGCGACTTGAGAAAAATAAACACAGAGACATCAAATATAAATGTTTTATTGTAAAGATCTTACAGTGTACAAATGTGACCTGCAATACTGACTAATAATCCCAAATGCACTCTACTTATACTGGATGTGTGTCAAGAAGCCCAAAATGTGCAGTTCATATCCCCCAGAACATAGAGAACTTGGAAGTTCCCGTATCGGATTTTTCAATTTCACCTTCCTGCATCGTCTCTGTATCCTCCAAATATTAAACATAGGCTGTGCTGTGGCAAAACCCTCAGCGAATTCCACATAGCACACAGCATCATTAAAACTGTTCAGTGTTTGACTGTCAAGCAGGAGGGTGAGTGTTACACTTTCATTTCCAGAGTGTTACACTTTCATTTCCAGAGCAGAACTCTAACCCTAATGCACTTACCCCAATGAAATTTCATACAGGAACACACTAAGTGGCCTAAGGTTTGTGTTTATTTGAATTTAAAGAAATATAAAAAATAAAGTCTAAATACATATACATACATATGTTAAAGGTTTATTTTGTATGGAATGTTACTCAACACACCCATTTTCATGCCTTCTTAAGTATAAATTTTTTTGCACGCCAATTACTTTTAGCTGGCAACTGAAGGAACTAAACATTATCAATTGCCATATTCCCTTCAAGTTACTAAATTGTTAGGTTACTGATTTGCATGCGAGACATGAAGATTGGACACCCAGAAATCTCAACGTACAACGGGGTCGATAGGCCGAGTTGTTTATAACATTTGAGGGTGTGCTTATCTCATGTCTCCCAATGTAACCATCATGTAATTGTTTTGTACCACTGAACCCTAATTATATATTTTTATTATTAATGTGTCCGTCTAATGATTTAATGATACTTAATGATTTAGAGTCTAGATGGGTGAAGACCTGAGCTTTCAGTACATGTTAGAATTTTGAATATCGGATAAAAACTGACAAAGTTATCAAATAAAACGTGTAACAAGTGCAAGCATGATTAGGTTTTGCACACTTTCCGGCTGTCTACTAATCGCAGCGTGGTGTGTCTCACTAGTTGTTGTGCATGAAGATTTGTACAATGGCGTACATAATGCTAAATTGGTGAGTGGTACAAATAATGGCGTACATAATGCTAAATTTCAGTGGTGAAATTTAGAATTATGTACCCCATTTTACAAATCCTTATGTACAAGTTAGCTATGCTGCGCTGGGATTGGCAGGCTAGAAATTAGCGGTCTGACTAGCTTGTTCATGTCCTTTAGGAACTTCGTCAATTTTCATCCGATGTTTAAACTTCAAACATTTTACACCCTCAAATGTTATGTACAGCTTGACCTATCAGCCTCGTTGTTCACTGACATTTTTGGTCACAAATGCAGAACGATCAAAGTTTCTTACCTACAGACCCTTTACAGAGCATAATATAGAGGCATTCAAATGTGAATTAAGTACCCTAAATTGGTCTGATGTGATTTCTATGAGCAATGCAAATTATGCATATGGTTTATTCCGACAAAAAGTATCTCTACACTATATTAGACTTATTCTTACAAATTTTTGTATGCATGTAGGTGCAGTAGTGTGTGAGTTCTGCTCTAGAAACAGAATATTTAAAAAAAATGTTTTCATTTTTTAAAAATTCATTCATATAGGGTAAATAGTCTTTTGAATGGAGGTTTTAGAAAATAACAATTTTCCCTGTTTTTCCCTTGTTTTGAAAAGTTTTCTAGTTTTTATGCAAAACACCCCAAAGGCACCACTGCACCATTTTAGAAACATTATGACAAAGTTGTTGCTGCAGTACTGTCAGAGTTCTGCTCCGGAAACTAAAATATATATTTTTTTCAAATTTTGTAAAATATAGCAGGCATATGTCAATGTGACTATCAATAGGCACCACTAGGCCATATATGTTATTACCAAATTTCAGAGGGTTAAAAATGTGTCCTCTCCCATTTGACTGTACATAATCTGACCACGGGACCAGGGTGCTATCAAAACAAAGGAGGTAAGGAATGCACTTAAAGTCAAAGCTCCCATTCCAACAATGATTATCATGTCTAGCTCTCTGGCTAAGTTGGCATAATATTGTTCTATGCCTTCCATTACTCTAGCAGGCTTATTTATATCAAATAAATACTGCTGTGGATATACTGTTCCAATAAACACCAACCCTAAGCCAGCAACCAAGCAGACAAAACTGACCATGCTCATCATCTGCAAAGGCAGACGATATGACCAGTGGTCAGGTGACATGATTTGGACCATCTCCTTCCGTGTGGTATTATAGCATTTGAAGGTGCCATCTTGTAGTAATCATCTGAAAATAAAAAATTTATAAGACAACAAAAACTTGTTGCCAACATTAAGAAGTGACTTTGACTGACTAATATGCAACAATTTTTAAACTCAAAATGAAGTTAGAAGGAAGGGTGACCAACCTGTCACCAGGAGGGTACAAAAACAACAAACATGATTTGCAAGATATAAAAAAACTAGAATATTTTAATTAGAAAAACTACAGAGCCGCTGAGCCTTGCAGGCGGGGGGGGGGGGGGGTGTGGGCTGTTCTGTAGTTCCAAAATATTTTCAGCTTCAAAGGGACAAAAGGCTTTTTCACAACTTCCAAAATGTAGCTCTGGCTATGTGGGCCTATGGGCAGAATCACAAGACCTTGGTATTGTCATATAAACAGACAGTGGCCAATACTTTCCAATTGAGCCATTTTGAATGAATATGAGTATGGTTATCTGTCACATAACACAACACATGTTTATTTCTGTATCAGTTTTAGCTTAGCAATTCTGTCCAAAGAGCACTACAGTGATAATTAAGGATTACTCTGTAAGAATCAAAGTAAACAGAATGAAGGTTGACTGATAGGGGAGTTCATTACACAAGTTGGTCAGACCTTTGGTCATTTGTGGACTTTTGGTCACTCATTGTGCAGTTTTGGGAGTATATAAAGAGGAGATTTTCAGTTGACTGGCAGAGCAAGAGGAGGGGAGAAGCAAGATGGTCATACATCGCCTTATTCTCCTGGCCATTGTGGCCAGGGCATATGCAGGTGAGATGCACATTCAAATTAGAATTTTTAGTTGGTTGAATCATAATAAGTCTATATGAAACATTTTGGTAATTAACATTGGCTAGACTAAAAAAAACATAGAAGTGACTGAATATGTTTTCAAAAATGTATTTACAAATTTTATTCGGATGTTAAATTGGATGTGCCTTGTACTCCTTGTCTATGCTGAGGCAAGTAAATTACCCCACTCATGGGATAAATGTATAATATGATGTGGACTCCAAGCACTATCATCTCTTCATAACATCTGCCTCTGGCAGCTGGTCATATCAGCTGATTGAGCTTCAGACCAAGTAGCATTGAGACATTTATTTCTTGGCATTGTAGAAATTAACATGAATTTAAAAGGTTTTTTTTCTTGTTATGGCATAGTTGATACTAATATTTAGGGGGGAGAGGGGGTTTAGAAAAATCATACATAAATTGTACCAGGCTTTTTTTGTTTTTATCAAAAGTCCGAAATTTAGAATTGCACCATCTACATATTTGTTTAATTAAGCTACGATTGCACTATATATATAGTAGTAATAATATTTTTTTTCTCATCCCAGGGCCAGTAAGCTATACTTCAGAAACATGCGCAACTGCTTGTGAAGTAAGCGGACATACTTTCGAACCTGGACTGACATATGACTATGACTTAATGATAAAGATCACCACTTTAATTCCTGATGGCACTGAGGGCCAGTCTACTTTGGAATTGACCGCCGTGGCTCACATTGATGTCCTTTCACCCTGTGAACTTGCTCTCAGGGTAGGTCCGACTTATTTCAATTTAATCCAAAGCTTGAATGGTTCTATGAATGCTTAATATGTTTATTGATGGTTGAAATGTTACGTTTTGTGGGAGTCTTGCTTTTGACTCGAGAGATCATCCCAGAACAGACACATTGCATTAGTTAAATATTCTAAGATGTGGACAATTATAAGCTTGCACCTAACTTTAACAAATGAAGGAATTATGCAATTATTACTGATATTTGGCATTTATCAATTGTTAACATCTCATCAAATTAAAAGCAAATTTAACTCAAATCAAAACATCAATTTCTTGCAGCTCCGAGAAGTTGTTCTGCAAGAGGGAGGGACCGCAGTGGACCGGTTATCTGACATGAAAACTGGATTGGAACAAAACAGTCTGAGGTTTTCCTTGGGAAAAGGACTGGTGACCGGAGTGTGCCCTGAAGCATCTGAACCAACTTGGTCCCTCAACATGAAAAGGGCCATCTTGTCCTCACTGCAGAACAGCATGCCAGATTTTCAAGCCACACACAGCACCACTGAGGTAGGCTGTAATTCTTAAGATTCCGGCTTACCATTTTTTTTGTAAAAATCTCAACCCCATATTTATCAAGAATCTTTAAATTTACCTAGGGTAGCCAAACTCGTATTGTTGGTAAAATAAGTGCTGTTTTTGACTACATTCAGACAGTCATTTATTCAGGTTCAGACAGTCATTTATTCATATTTTCTGTGACCAAAGGTTTTACTTGAAACTCGATTCCTTCTTATTTTACCCCAGACTGATGTGATCGGCACCTGCCCAGTAGCCTATGTGCCAGTAGGATCGACATGGAACAGCTACACAATCAAGAAGACAAAAGATGTTTCTTCATGCAGCCAACCAACTCAGACCAACACTGTGTTCCAAACCAGTTTCTTCATGCAGCCAACCAACTCAGACCAACACTGTGTTCCAAACCATGTCCTACAACACTCCATCTGTAAGTGATAGTCCAACCATTTAATGCTGTTTGTTTGACAGCCACGATAGGTACCAAACTAAAATAATTTGCCTGTGTTCTGTTATTGCAGAAAGTGAAATCTTTGCCTTTGCTGAAAAGTACTCATGAGTGTGAACAAAAGCTGTCAGTTGAGAAGGGACACATAATGAAGTCAGTGTGCACAGAGCATCATGTCTTTAGGCCATTCTCCAGGGGAGACAGTGGTGCCACTACCTCGGTTAAGCAGTCCATGACCTTCAAGAGCCAGTCTAGTATGATGACCGCTCGCAGTCGTAAGTAGTTTTATGTGTCAAAATATGTAATCTAAACACACGAGAGTGTAATACTTTGTAGTTGTTTCCACTTTTCAAATACCATCCACTTATTAAAATTTATTCCAGAACCAGTAAGCCTGAGGACAGACCTCCAGTATGAACACATGGAAGACAATGAAATTAAGGAGAATACCCAGAAAGAAATTGTGGCCACTCTGCAGAAAATCTGCGAGATGACTCGAGATGGAGTTCGTCCTGAGGTTCCAGGATTATTCCTTGAATTTGTGAAAGGCATGAGACAGGCTGACCTGAATAATCTTGTCAGCATTGGACGACAGGCTAAAAGGCTCTGTGACAAGGCTGAGTGAGTGCTTTTTCAAATTCCATGTGATTTCACATACTGTGTGATTCTTCAATCAAATTCTATCTTATTTTTTCGTAGGTCACTGTATCATGATGCTGTTCCAACCCTTGGCACATCTGCTGGAGTTGGTCTGATGCGAAACATGATCAGAGGCGGAGAAGTGACTAAGGAAGAGTCTGATATGTGGCTTACTTCCTTGGCATTCATTCCCAAGCCTGATGTAATGATGCTTAAGGAAGTGAAGGTGATTATTCTGAGTCATCTCATTGTTTTTGCTTTCATTAGATTTGTCATCACTCATATGAGCTGTTTTAAAAGAAATTATCTTCATTTTAGCCCCTACTGACAATGGAGTCCATCAGGCGCAAAGCTTACTTGGCTGTGTCATCACTTGTAAACACCTACTGCCGCCAGAATGAAAACTGCGAGAATGACGTCCAAGAAATCATGTCAATCTTCCAGAGCAACTTGGGATCTGACTGCAGCGGTGACCGCAATGTTGTCCTGATGTCTTTGAAGGCTCTGGGTAACACTGGACTTACCAACAGAGCTCTGAATGTCTTGAACAACTGCATTGCCAATGAAGGACTTTCTCTTGAAGTCCATCTTGCTGCTATCAACTCCATGAGACGCATGCACTGTGATGTAGACAAAGCCGGACTCTTGCAACTTCTGCAGTCAACCTACGCTGATGCTGAGTTGAGAATCAATGCCTACGTTGTCCTGATGCAGTGTCCATCTGAGGAGCTCATCATGAAAGTCAAGCATATTCTTGAAACCGAGGAAATCAACCAGGTTGGGTCCTTCATCTGGACTCATCTGACAAACCTCATGGAATCATTCAGTCCCTTGAAGAAGAACGTACAGGCTATTTTGGAAAACAAAGATCTTAAGAAAGCATTTGACCTTGACAAGAGGAAGTACTCCCGCAACATTGAGTGGTCAGCCTTTTCAGAAACCATCAATGCTGGTGTTGCTGTTGACAGCAATCTGATTTGGTCATCACAGTCCTTTGTGCCTCGATCTGGAATGGTCAACCTGACCATTGACTTGTTTGGCCAGTCAGTGAACTTGGTGGAACTTGGAGGTCGTATACAAGGCTTGGATGCGGTCTTGGAGAATATGTTTGGTGACAAGCAGGAGGGCTCAGCTATGACTAATGACATCATTGAAAACTTTGACAGCACCGTGAGTTGGCTTTATATACTGCAGTTTCTGTTGGTTAGAAACAACCTTTATGATTCCATGTTGATTTAAAAACTATCATACTTATTTTCAGTATCGTCAGCCTGAGACAGATCCTCATGGTTCTTACTACATCAGAATTTTTGGAAATGAGATCAAGTATGATGACTTCATCGGTTTTGAAATGGAGAATATCAAAAACAAGATGAACTACTTGCAGTGGTTGATAGAGATTGCAAAGGAGCATAGCATTGATTTCACTAAATCTATGGTCCTCCTTGAATCTGAGCTGAAAGTGCCCACTATCGCTGGTATGCCCCTTGTGCTCAGCGTTGATGGAACTGCTACGATGGATGTGAAGATTACAGGCAAGGTGGATCTAATGAGTCTGCTTAGCTCTCCCAGTGAAATTGACATCGTGGGAACATTGAAACCCAGGTATTTGCTCGTATATATAGTCTTGAAGAAAAGTCAATATAATCTTTCATAGTACAATATTGTCCACTAAAGTTAAACAAGCACCCACGACAGACCACAATAAAGCGTAACCAAAATGTTTTGTTATAGTGCTGCAATTGAAATAAGTTCCAAGATGGGTGTCAATGCCTTCATTGCAAAGACTGGACTGAAAATGGTGAATACTTTCCACACTTCCACCCTGGCTGATGGATTGATCAGCCTTAAAGATGGAAAGGTCTTTAACATGGACATCAACATACCCAAAGAACGTTTGGATGTATTTAATGCGCAGTAAGTAGAAGTTATTCTTATTAGAGTTTTATGAGTTTGATTTGCAATATTAGCAAAGTCTGCATGTCTTGTTTTTCCCCTTTCAGGAGCAAATTTTACATCACATACGGAGGAGAGGATCTTGAACAGCAAATGGTGCCAGAAGACCGCATGGAAGTACATCACTGCACTGGTGAATCCCTCATCCGTGCCTTGGGTGTTGAGCTGTGTGTCGATCTGTCTGTCCCCAGCCTTACAAAGACAACTGGACCATGGTTTCCCTTAAGTGGACCAGTAACTGCTGCTCTGAGTCTAAAGAAGAGGGACTCCTTCACTAAGTATCACATGGAGGCTCGTGTTGTCCAAGATGTGGTCAGCCGTGGAATTATCAACCATGAAGTTGTCTTTGCCTTTAACACACCTGGATCTATCTATGACAGAGAATTCCTGGCCAATTTCATATTGAACAGGCATGAGAATAATATCCGTATAGACCTCAGATCCCCATGGAAGAAACTAGGCATCACCGGAAATGTGGTTGACCAGCAGAATTTGAAGCGAATGTCAGGCCAACTTAGCATTGATGATACTTTGCAGTATTCACTGATGACAGAAGTCCAGATCAATCAGGGGAAATATGCTATGCGATACACCCCAAATGTTGAATTAGTTCTTCCTGGAAGCGCACCAATGAAGTTGTCTGGTTTTGCTACTTACCGTGAAGACAAGGCACTTGATGTCGATATCAGCATCGAGAATGTGTTCAAAGATCCTGCAGTGATCAAGGGACTGATCCGTAAGATGAAAGCAGACAAGAAGATCCGTATTGAGACTGATATGGAGGTGCGAGTGAATAGCTTCAAGGGACAGATGTCTGGTTTCCTGGATCATCTGCGAACTAAGAATGAGATCAAAACAGACACTAAACTGACTATTAGGTACAGAACTGACAATGGACTCCAGTTCTTCTCACTGGCAAATCAGTTCCACTTGGAGACTCCAGCTACACGCAAGTCACTTCTTCTGGCATGGTAAGCACTCAATGAATACTGAATGTTGTATTTTTCTGTACATATTTTTAAATGCATAATATTACTAAAAATCTCAAATATTATGTATTTTTTTGGTTTCAGCTCTGTTTCCTCGAGCCTGTATCCCCAACTGGATACTGATTTGAGTATGAACATGGTTTCTGAAGGCAATGAAGCAATCTTGTCTTTGAATATGGGCCTTACAAATGATAAACCAAAGCGCATCACTGTTGACATGCAAGGCAAATTGGATATGGCTCGCTTCTTCAGATCTGCTCTTATTCAGGGTCTCGTCAAGATGAATTTTATGGTAAGTATATCCTGTTTCTATTTGTTCAAAAAGGTTGATCACCTAATACATCAAGAATTTAGGTCTGCACGGACGATGTGTAACAACTCTTGTATTGTTTTAGGGCAATGAATTAGAGGCTACAGTAGACCACAAGCACAACCCGAATGAGTTGCACACATCGTGCATTGGACGTATTGGTGAACAGAGGGCTACCTTGGATGTGAATTTACTTCACCAAAGTGTCAGACCTCTGAATTTTGCTGCCAACGCTAAGGTTACCTATCTGGGCCATGAGATAACTTACTCTCAGATCTTGGTTCAACAAGGAAATGCTTTCAGTCACAAGATGATCATCATGATGGACCAACGACAGATATTGTCACTCTCTTCAACCTTCAAGACAGGAGTGCAGTATGAAATCTCAACTGATCTGACTGTTCACTCATTGGATTCAGTTCACATTGAGGGTGTAGTCAAGCCAGACCTTGCTAACTTCTTGGCTCAGGCAAAATGTGTTTATGGAAAAAAAGCCTACTCTACTGAACTTCAGTGGCAGGTAAATGTATTACAAATGAATCACTGGTTCGTGATTTTGTCAATATTTAAATCCAGTCCATTAACTAACCACTGACATTTGTTTTTTTCAGCATGATGGTGGCCTCAAGAATTTTGCCAACAAGGGAACTTTGAAAGTGGTGATAGAGGGTGACATATATGAACTTCAATCTGAGGTTAGCTTGGAAAATGACCGAGTCATCAATGTTAACCTTGGTAGTAAAGTGGATCTCCAGAACCAGGGGATCAAAAATATTGGTATCTCTGGCACATGTGTCTTGTCAAGGACTACTCCATCTATGCAAGCTCTTGTCCAATGGTGGCCAAATAATTTCTTCAATGGAACAATTGGTGTGAAAGTGGATAACAATGGACTTTGGTCTCCTACCCGTAACCTGGAAGTGATGTTCCACCTTGAGAGCTCATTCCTGGAAGAAATTGCAGCAGTCATTAAGCATGAATGTGCCCCTGGCAGAGTGAATACAGAGGGAGAAGTTTCATGGGCTTCCAACAAGAAGATTGATCTTGTTTTTGGCCTGCAGCAACGTGATGCTTGGTCTGATTCAAATGTGAATCTTCTGATGAACACACCATTCACACAGGTCAAAAAGATCAGCACTAACATTGCTTACAAACTGGCTGAAAACAAGTTCACCACGAATGGTCAACTTGGACTGAACGACAAGCTAAGTAGCTTTGATTTCTCGGGTGTAGCTGATTGGAAACAGAGTGAAATTGATGTAAAAGCCACAACACCATTCAAAGGTTATGAAACCATCGCACTGCTCATCAAGAATAACCACAATGGCAGAGTATATGGTTCTTTGGTTAAACTGGATGTTAGTTCTCAGCAGCTATTTGGACTAGAGTTTGACATTGAACATGAAAGAAGAGGTTACTTCATCAAGAACAGTGGCAGCCTTTCTGTTAATCTGCCAATCAGGAAGTACCAGACCAACAAACTGACATGGACCCATGACAATAATGCCCGCAACTTAAACAATCGAATTGTTATTGAAGTTAGGAACCAAAAGTTAGTGTTTGACTTTGAGCTAAAGAACAGGAAGGCTTTCTCTATCAAGACAAAGCTGCTGACGCCATTCATACCTGATATCTACTTGAGTCTGGATCAGCAAGGTGATCAGCGTGAGCATGTGTACAAGACTACAGTATCTGTTCAGTATGGAGATGATGTGATCAGCCTGGACAATGACCTCAGCTGGCTGTCAAGATCCCAGGCACTGAAGACGAAGCTGACAACACCATTCACAGACTATGAAGAACTTGTCCTTGATATCAGTAATGCTGTGGAAGGAAACAGTTTTGAAGGAAGATACAAGTTGATCATGGGGGCAGCAGAATATAGTCTGACTGGTACCGTCATCAACAATGGACTACCTGCTATGAGAGTGGAAATGATTGCTAAATGCCCCCACAGTGGTGAAGTGTCACTCAACATCGCCAATGAAAAGCAAGGAAACATCTGGGTAAGCCAACTGAATGCTCTGTACCTCCAGGATAAGAGTATCAGCTTTGTTGGCAAGCTTGGCATGAATAACCTGAAGAAGTTGAGCATGGACTTTAGCAGTCCTCACAAAGCTATGGAAAAAATGTCTCTAGATGTTGAACATCAAGGATCGCTCAAACGATTCCAGTCGAAGGCCATGCTATCACACAATATGCTGAGTAGTGATGTGGAAGTTGCAGCACTTGTTGATGTTGCTCTTCTAAATGATGCCAGATTGGAGGTTACCATCAGGACTCCTCTGGAACAGATGAAATCTTTGAATGCCGTCCTCACACACAAAATCAATGGAGAGGTTTACCAAACTGATTTAAGCCTTTCACTGCCTGAAAGACGACTATCAGCTTCTAATGTGCTTCAGGTTACAAATGTCAAAACCTTCACCAACCATGCCAGACTTGATTATGGCGGTGATGTAATGGATATTGAGTTGCAGTTTAATGCTGAAGAAGACCTCTTTGCAAGTTTGAAACTACAGAGTGCTTGGTTTGGTGAACAGACAGCAACACTGAAACACCAAGGAACTTGGAGGAACTTTAAATCAAGTCTATCGGCAAGCCTGAAACCATCTGAAGTTATCAAAGCTGAAGCCCAGTTCTTCCTAAATGGTTACAACATGGATACTCTAATGAAGATAGCAACACCATTCCAAGAGTTGCAGATTCTTGAAATTATGGCCAATCACCGTGGTAAACTCACTGATTTTGAGAATAATCTGAAGATTAACTACAACTCCCAAATGGTGGTTGGTCGAATCCGCTCAGATATCTCTAACACCCATGATATGAAGATGGAAGTCACAGGAGAGACCCCATTTGCGGCCTTCAAGAGTGTCCTGTGTGAATTCAAGTACAAACATGTACGAAAGACATACCAAACTGACTTCAGTTTCATCTCCCCAACTAAGGAGTTTATTGCATCCCACGCCCTTGAGATCACCAACACCAAAGTCTTCAACAGCAAAGCTGTAATGAAGTATCAAGAAGATACCAAGGTTGAAACAGAACTGAAGGTGGATATCATGGGTGACTTTGCCATTGATGCATCATTGCGCAACCCTTGGACTGGTGAGCAGAAATTGTCACTCATGCACACAGGCACACTGAAGAACTTCCAAGCTACTGTAACTGTCCAGCCACGCCAATCTGAAAATATTGTTGGCCATACACAGTTTTCTCTCAGAGGTAACAGACTGAACACACTTGGTAGGATAACCACTTCTTATCCTCAGCTGCAGAAGTTTGAATTAGCTGTCACCCATCAAGGCCCTGTCCGAAACTTTGAGACTAAAGTGAAGGTGGATTTGAATGGCAGAAGCAAGACTTCTGAAGTTGTTGTTCGTTTGCAAGATGTGAATGACATGAACCTGAAACTAACAGCAACCACCCCATTCTACAGATTCGAAATTATTGATTTGGTATTTGCTCACAAATATGCAAGTGGAGTTTGTCAAACAGACCTGCAAGCACAGCTTGGAAACCACAACGTTGCTGCGTCCAACATGCTGCAGTTTACCAGCATCAAGACATTCAGTACTAAAACTGTTGTTGCATACCAAGAAGAGACAATGGCTGAGGTTGAAGTTGACTTGAATGCCATAAGGAACATGAACTTTGATGTCGTTCTCCGCAGTAAATGGACCGGTGTGCAAATGGCCTCCCTCAAGCACCAAGGTGGATGGAAGGACTTCGAAACAACTGTCAAAGTCAGCCCCAATCATGGAGAAATATGGGTCTTTTATACCCAGGCTGCCATTTTAGGAAACAACTTCAGTGGCCAAACTAAAATCACTACACCATTTTCCCCTCTTCAAATTGCTGAGATTACATTAAACCATGAAGGAAAAATTCAGACATTTGTGACCAACGTCATGATCAACTACAATGGCAAACAGGCTGATGGCCAGTTGTCTGTGGATTTAGCCAACACAAATGACTTAAAACTACTCTTGACAGCTTCAACACCATTTGTCGGCTTCGAGAAAATGAGCAGTAGCATAACTCACAAGTTTGATGGTCGTCAGTGCCGCAGTGCATTCTCAGCTGAGGCTCCATCCATAAAGGCATCAGTGACCAACTTGATTCAGATGAGAAGTCGTTTTGATTTTGAAGTCAAAACAACCCTCTCCTGGATGGACAATGAAAAGATTGTTGCTGACTTGAATGTCAATATGGACAGCAATGTTGCAATCCAGGCACAGCTGTGGAATGTCTGGTCTGGCAGGCATGGACTTGGACTGACACATGGAGGTAGTTTGAAGAACTTCCAGACTATGATTGACATTAACATGCGTGACTCTCAGCATATCATTGGCCAAACACAGTTCTCTATTTCTGGAAACCAAGTGGACAGCCATGTGAAGATAACAACACCATTTGCTGAGTTGGAAGTGTTCGAAATGAACCTTAAACATCAGGGTAGTGTTACAAGATTTGCCACTGAAGTAACAACAAATTTGAATGATCGAAGGGCCAAACTTGAAGTGACTACTGATGTTCAAAATGTCAATTCCATGACTGTGAAGATATCTGCATTGTTGCCAATTAAGGGATTCAAGAACAACGACTTCACCTTCATTCATAAAAAGACAGGCCAAACTTGTCAGACAGATTTTACCATGCAGCTTGGAGTCTACAAGGCTGCAGCATCTAACTCACTTCAAATCACAAGCAGCAAGGTCTTTGGCACCAAGGCTACTGTGATGTACCAAGAAGAGTCTGTGGCGGAATTAGAAGTACGAGTAGATGTTGCCAAGAACATCGCATTTGATGCAGTATTTTGCAGTCAGTGGACGGGTGAGCAAGTAGCAAGTTTGACACACCAGGGTGGCTGGAGAAATTTTGACACTGCGGTTAAAATTGGCCTAACACAGGCAAATGTTCTGACATTTGATGCTAAGTCAGCTCTCCAACATAACCAACTCAATGGCTCTGCTGGAATCACAACACCTTACAATCCTCTGAAGAAGCTGGAAGTACGTCTGAACCACGATGGTAGAATTCAGAAGTTTGTGAACAACCTTGAGTTTGTCTTCAATGATGATAGACTTCAAAATGAACTCAATGTGGATCTCCTTGATGTTAATAATATGAATGTAAAACTGACTTCCAAAACATCTTTCAATGGCTTTGAAGATATCAGTGGCCTCTTCCAACACCAATTTACAGGACGTATTTGGAAGACTGAGTTGGTATTAGTGGCACCAAAGGCTAGGATTGCTGCATCCAATATGGTTGAACTCAGGAGTAAGACGTCATTCAGTTCAAAGACATCTATGAGCTTACCCCAAGAGAACATGATTGACTTGGAACTTGATATTGATGTGGAAAGGAACATTGCAGTCAGTGGAAAGTTTGAGAGCTCATGGACTGGAACCCAAATGGCATCGTTGAAACACCAAGGCTCATGGAACAATTTCCAGACATCAATCACCCTCAGCCCAAGGCAGTCTGAAAATGTTGTTGGAAATGCACAGTTCGCCATGTCTGGTGGTAAAGTTAGTGGAAGTATGAAGGTTACAACTCCTTATCCTGAATTAAATGTATTTGAACTTCGCATCAACCATCAGGGTACTATCTACAACTTTGCTGCAGAATGTTATATTGATATTGATGGCCACAGGAACACTGTCAAAATTAATACAGACCTGCCAAGCATGAATGAGCTGACCCTAGAAGTGACAGCATTGACATCATTCAGTGGTTATTCCAGAAATGAGTTCCTTTTCACACACAGAGCAACCGGCAAAAATTTCCAAAGTGATGCGAAACTGCAGCTTGAAGACAAAAAATTTACAGCATCCAATGTACTGCGAATTGCCAGCAATAAGGCTTTCAGTATCAATACAAATGCAAAATATCAAGAGGCGATAATTGCTCAATTTACATTGAATATTGATGCTGTGGACAAGATTACCTGTGATGCTCATCTGCAGAGCCAGTGGATTGGCAAACAGATGGCGTCTTTAACGCATGAAGGTGGCTGGAAGATCTTCCAAACTAAAGTCCAAATCAGTCCGAAGGAGGGCAAAATGTTGACTTTGGATGTAAAATCATCTCTGCAAAATTATAGGTATAATGGCCTCATCAGCATTTTAACTCCATATGATCTTGTGAAGATCTTGGAAGTTGCTTTGAATCATAAGGGTAGAATACATAAGTTTACCAATGAAATTGAAGTCAACCTTAATGGTGAAAAACTGCAAGGAGGGCTTACTGTGGATCTCGTCAATATAAATGACATGAGTTTGAAATTGGCTGGAGCAACACCTTTTGCAAGTTTCAAAAACCTGAATGGCCTCTTCCAACATCAATTTACAGGACGAATTTGTAAAACAGAGATTGTGTTAGAGGCACCTGGTAAGAAAATTGCTGCATCAAACATGGTTCAGCTCAGAAGCAAGGCATCATTCAACACAAAGACATCTTTGAACTTGATGCAAGGCAACATGGCTGACTTTGAATTTGATGTTGACCTTGACCAAAATATTGCCATCAGTGGAAAGTTTGATAGTACTTGGACAGGAACTCAGATGGTGTCATTGACTCACCAGGGTGGATGGAACAATTTCCAAACAACAGTAACAGTCAGCCCGAAAGCAACAGAAACAGTGGCCATGAATGTGCAAGTGTCTCAACGAGGAGATAATCTTAATGGTCTTGTGAAAATAACATCACCTTATGCCTTCATGAAGAATCTAGAAGTGACACTGGTCAATCAAGGCTTCACAAGAAAATTCTCAAACAACTTGGGAATAAGCTTCAATGATGAGACAGTTGAAACACAGCTCTCTGCTGATTTCACAAATTTGAGGGCTGTTAACATGCAGTTAACAGGAAGAACTTCATTGGAAGGAATTGAAACAATCAATGGTCATTTTATCAATAAGATTGCTGAACATAAATTCCAAACAGAATTTGTGTTTGATGTCCCAATCAAAAAGATGTCTGCATCACAAGTGATGGAATTCCAGAGAAACAGCTACAGTTCAAATATATCATTGGATCTCATGGGTGAGAAGACTGACATGACCCTGAATATCGATTCTTCTGATGCTTTCATTCTCAATGGTGTCTTGAGCAATTATCACACTGGAGAACAGTCTGTATCTATTACATCCCAAGGCACATGGAGAAACTTTGAAACATCTGTAAATGTTAGCCCAAGGAAATCTGAGGTCATTAATGCCAAGGTGAAATTTGCAATGATTGACAATGTTGACGGAAGTATTTTGTTAACATCAACATATTCTGACTGGGACTTGTCACTGTTCAACTTCCATCATGCTGGATCATTATGGAAGTTTACCAGTGAACTTGACACGGAATATCAAAACCAGAAAGGAATGATAAAAGTGTCAGTTGACCTATCAGACTGCGACAACCTTGAAGCATCCATTTCTATGGAGACACCTTTCAATGGACTGGAGAGTGTCATCATGTCTCTTAAACACACACAAGCGGCGCAGGCATACAAGTCTGACTTAAGATTCAAAGTATCGGAAAACAACCTTGTGGTAACTAATGTGGTTCGTTTGAGTGAAAGAAAAGCTGTGAGCACTGAGACTTCTTTGGAATGTTCATTTATGGAGAGAATTACACTTGCTATGAATGTTGATATTGAAGATGACCTCTCTGCTGGAGCCATATTTACAAGCCCCTGGACTGGTGAGAGAAGGATCAACCTTGATCACAAAGGTCAATGGAAGAGGTTCCAGACTGAGTTTAGTGTTACATCACTTTCATCACAAATGCTAAAGTTAGATGCTCAGTTTGCCATGGATGGCAATGTTGTCAATGGAATGGCCAAACTTGAAACAATGTTCTCTGCAATGAAGCATGCTGAGGTATCATTAGCTCATCGGGGAGATATATTCAACTTTGAAAATGAGTTGGTGATTCAATATAATAATGAAGTTGGTCAGGCAAAGTGCAAATTCTCCTTGGAAACAGCCGGATTTGAGGGAAACTTTGAGATGACAACTCCTTTTGCATCTTGGAGACAGATTTCCTTCACTGCTTCTCACAAGGGTGATCTGACCAGATTCAACAGCAAGTATAAATTGGATTACTCAGGACAGAAGACTGTATTCACTGGTGTGTACAACTTCAGAAATGGCTTGGTCTCTGGTCAGTTTGATGTGAAGTCACCATACAGGGTTATCAGATCTGCTGGTGTTGAGTTTACTCACAAGGGCGGCCTCACTAATTTCCAGAACAACGGAAAGGTTCATTTAAGTGACAATCAGTACTCCGGTGAATCTGCATTTTCCTTGAAGGGCAATACACTCAGCTGTGCGGTTAAGATGAGTTTACAGCATGACTATAGCATTGAAATCTACCATGATGGGTCACTTCATCAGTTTGCCAACAATGTAACTTTGCATTATGATAATGAGGTCATCATGGCAGAAAGCAACTTCAGAATGACTGAGGGAGATATCCAGACTGCAGTTGCCATAAGGACACCATTTGCTGACCGGAGAAACATTGGCCTGACATATAAGCGTAGTGGCAATTTGAGATCATTTGAATGTGACCTGAACATGAACATTGGTGAGAATGCAATTGTGGGCAAGCACATTTGGAAGTTGAATGATAATGCATTTCAGCACAGCTTGACCTTCACCACTCCATTCCAAGGTTATTCTGACCTGAGATACAGTTTGGTTCACCAGGATATGCGAGGCATGATTAAGCAGACTCTCTTGCTTGGCATCGAAGAAAATAAGCTGGAGGTGAAAACTGGTTACAAGAGAACACCCAACAAGATTTCTGGAAACATCAATGTGAAAACACCCTTTGAAGCTGCCAACAGGATGTCAGCCACTTTCATGCACAAAGTTATTCATGCCTATAACTTCAACAATGAAATGACTGCTTCTCTGAACAGTAAGACTATTGCATTCAGCAGTTCCTGCTCCAAGAGGAATAACATGATTGCCGCAACCTTCAATGTAGACACACCATTCCAAACTGCATCAAGAGTAAATGGCTTGTTCAAGCACACTGGTCCTCTCAATGGTTTCAGTAATGAAGTAACTGTGTCCATGGATGATGTCACACTGTCAGCCAGCACAAGTTTCAGACTTCAGGATGATGCTATGAGTGCAGATATCAGGGTTGAAACACCATATAGAGCAGCCCGCCTATTGAAATTACAAGTTGCTCACTATGGAAATGGTTTGAACTTTAATAACAACATTACTGCTACTTACAATAACGATAATGTGGCCAGTTCCACTTCCATGATGGCAGGAAGCAGTGAAAGCAAAGTATCTGTGAGCATTCAGACTCCTTTCAGGGGGTACAGGAATGTTGCATCAGGAATTCATCTCCGAAAGGAAGCAAGTGGAGTCAACAGCGAGCTCTTCATGGAAATCGGCAATAAGAAAGGCGCACTAAGACAGAGGCTTTTGTTACGTAGCACACAGTCAGAGGGCTCCATCATTCTTGAAACACCATTCCAAGGCTACAAAAACATGGGATTGAGGTTCAAACATGTTGGTTCCATGCGAAATTTCAATGGGGAGACAACTGCCTACAAGAATAACAGAAGATTGCAAGGAAAAATGTCTTTCAAAACTCTGGGCTCCAAGGTTGATCTCAAAATCTCTCTTGAAACACCATTCCAAGGGTTCTCGAAAGCTGGTGTCACTCTTCAACATGATGGTTATCTCCGTGACTTTTACAATGTGATGTCTTTGAACATAGAAGAGACTACTCTGGATGCCACCAGTGTTCTTTCCATTCGTGGGGACAAGATCACAGCCAACTTCACATTACAGACTCCCTTCACTGTTGTCCGACTTTTCAAATATCAACTGTCTCACTCTGGCAACTTTGTAAGATTTGAAAATTCCATGTCTGCAACCTATAACAGATACAACATTAAGAGCAACGGTAAATTTATGCTGCAGCCAGATGGCCTGGAGGTCAACTTCAATGTGCAAACACCATTTGAAGGCTACAGAACCATGGCTCTGTCTGCTATGCAAAAAGGAAAACTGATCCCAAGTGGAAGCCAATGTGTGATCAATGTGGAAGACATGTCAATATCGCTGATGCATGACATCACTTATTCTGGAAACAAACTTGATGGATCCCTGTTGATCGAGACTTCATTCCCTGGTTATGGCAGGTTAGGGTATTCAGTCAGCCACAATGGTGATGCTTTGGACTTCGAAAATGAATTCAAGTTGTTCTTGGCAGCATCTGCTATCGAAGGAGGCAGTAAATTTGCTTTGAAGAGTGGTATTGTTGACTTACAGGCAAACCTTAAGACACCTTTCAGAGGTTACACAACAATGGGTCTTATCTTCAAGCATAATGGCCCATTAAAGAATTTCAACAATGAAGTGAAGTTATATCTTGACGGTAATGCTATCACCAATGTGATCACCATGGAAATTGGAGATAAAAATATAAAAGCAAATCTCAAGATAGAAACTCCATTCCAAGGCTACACCACCATGGGCTTTGTGGTAGTGCATCAAGGACCTCTGAGAAATTTCAACAATGAGCTCAAGATGTACACAGAGAGTCAAGTCATCACCAGTGTTAACAGCTTCACTCTAAGGGGACATGCACTCTCTGCTGACTTCAAGGTCAGGACTCCACTCCGGGGATTCACCACAATGGGTGTCACCTTGAGGCACCAGGGTCCAGCAACACATTTCTACAATCAGTTCAAGGCATACATTGAGAGCCAGGCTATATCCAGTGTTAACAGCTTTGAGGTCAGTGGACATACCCTGTCTGCTGAATTCACAGTTGTAACTCCATTCCAAGGATACTCCATTATTGGTGTGGTCTTGAAGCATCAAGGACTGCTGACAAATTTCAACAATGAAATTAAGATGTACTTGGAAGAAGATGCTGTCACCAATGCCAACAGTCTTGAAATTGAAGGCCAAACTATTTCAGCAAACTTTAGGCTGGAGACTCCATTCCGACGATTTACCACGATGGGTGTTGCTGTGAAACATCAAGGACTGCCAAGAAATTTCAAAAACGAAATTAGGATGTATTTGGAAGAAAATGTGATCACAAATGTCAACCGTTTAGAAGTTGATGAACAAACTTTGTCTGCAGATTTCAAGGTTGACACGACCTTTGAAGGATTCACAACAATTGGTGTGGTCATAAGTCATGAAGGACTGGCAAGAAGTTTCAAAAATGAAATGAGGGCTTACATTGAAAACAAAGCTGTCACCTCCGTTAGTAGCTTGGTGATTGAACAACGAGTCATTTCTGTTGACCTGAAAGTTGAAACACCATTTGAAGGATTCAGGACTTTGGGTATGACGGTGAAACATCAAGGTTTACTGAGAAACTTTAACGATGAAGTCAAGATGTATGTAGAGCAGAAAGCCATAACCAGTGTGAGCAGCTTTGAGATCGAAGGACAAACTTTATCTGCTGACTTCAAGGTTAAAACTCCTTTTGATGTTGCAGAACTTCTGGCATGCAAGGTCACACATTCTGGACACATCAGAAATTTCAACAACTACCTAATGGCAGCTTACAACAACTACAAGTTTGAAAGCAAGAATTCACTTTTACTGAACCACCAAAAAATGGTAGCAAATCTTGCACTGGATACACCCTTTGTTGGTTACAGAAACTTGGGATTGTCCTTCAAGCGCACTGGTCTAGCATCAGAATTTAACATTGAAGTTAGGTGCACGAAAGAGGAAGCCGTGATTAGTGGACAATGCACATCAAAACTGACCTCTTCAACATACATGATGACTGGCAGTTTAACTGGTCCATTTGGCGATATTACTACAACCATTAACCATGAAGGAGTGATTACCAATTTCAAGAATGAAGCATCCCTACAATTCAACTCCAATCAATACAACGTTGACTCTGAGGTCAAGGCTTCTGCAGATGCATTGACAATCTCCACAACTTTCACAATGCCTCAGAAATATGGTATTGTTTTTGAACACAGGGGTCCATGGACAGGATTTGACAACACACTGTATGTCGTTGTTGCTGATGAACCTCACATTGCCACCTCTTCGTTCAAGTATAATGAAGGTATCGAAGCAAACCTTAAAGTGGAGTCATCAAAATTCCCTGTTATCCTGACTTTCAACCATGGTGGCCAACTGATGAACTTCAAACAGTCATCATCGCTGAATGTAATGGGACTGGCATATGAGCATAAATGTGACTTTATGTTGCAAGGCAGGAAGGTCAATGGTCTGATAGTTTTGAGTACACCACATGAGCAACTTCAGTCCTTGTCTATGACATTTGATCACCAGGGGCGATGGCGTAACTTTGAAAATCAACTTGCTCTTGAAATTAATGGTGATATTGTTACAGCCAATTCACAATTCCTGGTTGGTGCAAAGAGGGTCAAGGGTGGAATCTATGTAAGAATTCCTGATGAATACAGCATTGAAATCATTCAGAAAGGTCACAAAATGGATATGACTGCCATTGTCAAGTTGGTCACTGGTAACAAGAAATCACAGCTAAGCACAGACTTCAAGACAAAGGATGGTGTTATGGATGGAGCATTCAACCTTCATTCACCATACATTGGAGGAAACATTGTGTCTGCTATCAGTTTCAACAGGAGACTAGGTACCTTCACTGGTTCTCTGAAAACACCCTTCGATGATTTCCAGCTTCTCAATGCTGAGGTAAGCCACCAAGGTGATATGAATGAGTTTAAGACAACAGTCAAGTTGCTTACTCCATTCCCAATGTGCCAAGATGTGTCACTTGAATTGAACCACAAGGGACATCGTTTTGAATTTGCCCAGAATGGATTCCTGGAGATGGATGCAAAGAGGGTGTCAGGTGACCTCTCCTTTGTGAATAATAAACAGGATCTTCAGATAACACTGAATATGAGGACACCATTCTCTCAGATTGAATCAGGCAGTGCTAAACTGACACATCGTGGTACTCTGGGGGACTTCAACAGTGGCATTGTTGTTGAGTGGAATGACCAAAAGATGGAAGGTGCCATTGACTTTAAGAAGGCTAAAACCATTCAAGGAAATGCTAGACTGTCCACACCTTTTGAGCCTGTTAGACAAGCAACATTGAGCTTCAACCACCAAGGCAACATGAGAGACTTCACTTCATCATCTGAGGCTAGTCTGAATGGTGAATCAACAACTGGAGCAATCAACTTTGTCAGACGTGGCACTGTTCTGGAATCTACTGGTACACTGACCACACCATTCCGTCAGATGCGACAGGGTAGCTACCAAGTGAATCACAGAGGATACTTAAATGACTTTGTGACAACAGGCCAGATCAAGTATGATGACAAGGTCATTGAAGGTGAGGTCATCCATAAGCTTGCACCAGAGATCATGACCACTGCTCGTCTCTCCACACCATGGTCTTCTCTGCGCCAGGCTAAATTCAACTTGAATCACCGGGGATATTTGATGGACTTTACTACAATCATCAGTGGTGAACTCAATGGAGATGTTATCAACAGCAACCTGGCATTCAAGAAGACCAGTGACAAGCTGGAAACTTCAGCGTCAATCCAAACTCCATTCGAACCATTCCGAGAGTTGGCTTACACATACACCCATGATATTCAACCAAGTGCCATCAAAGCTACTGCAACAATAACTTTGCCTTTCAAGGTCTACAAGAACTTCAGAGGAGAGTTTAATGTTTTGGGAACATCGGGTGATTTCAGGAGTGCACTGAAATTTAACACACCTTTTGATACACTGCCTGAGGGTGTCATCATCGTGACTCATAATGGTGACATTGAAGTATTTGCCACATCTTGCTCATTTGTTGCTACCAGCCGAAACATTGAGAGTGAGTTTGCAGTACAGAGAACTAAAACTCAGAAGTTGGCCACTATGAAAATATTTTCCCCATACAAGAAATTGAGGGACTTGTACTTCGAGGCCAGGAATGAGAAGAAGGGTCCAGAGATGGTGACACACATCGAAGCCACCTACAATGGAGAGAAACACTTTGACACAGATTTTGCAATTAACACTGGTGACCTTACTTACGCCACGCTGAACATACATGCTCCAGTCAATGTGGAAATCAGAGGCAGGAACAAAAGGAGGAGTAAGGAAATGAGCTTCAATATTCCAAGTATTGTGTTTTTGACAACTTCATATGAGAAGGAGAAGGGCAGGTTCACCCAGGCAACACAACTGCAATTGGGTAGTGATGCTAGAAACAAGTTCTCCTACACCGTAGAAGGAACTGCAGGACGAAGCAGCAGAGAAGTGTCCTATGGTGGAAAACTGAATCTTGAGTCTCGACACGGAAGCTTTGAGAGTGTTGTGAACCATTTGATTTACAGTGACAGCCATCAATATATCACTGATGTGAAGGTTCAGCAACTGCAGCTAAGCAGTGACATCACACTGCAGAACTCCATGAAGTCTGTGTTCAAGGTGTCTCATCCAAGTCTGAACAAGGTGTGTAGTTCACAGCATGGCTAAATATCTTTGCGCTCAAATTGTTTTTTTTTCACACTCAACCTGAAAGTTACATCATTCCCTACTTTTTATTTTCCAGGATATGGTTTTTGGCCTAGAGGGATCAATGATCGACGCATATCGATGCAAACTTAACCTTGAGTATGACAACCAGAAGTTTGAGTTTATTGGCAAACTGGCTGATCAGTCACCTTCTCAAGGTGATACCAAGTATGTTGCTGAAGCTCACCTAACACACCCTGCTAGTCACCTTGATGTGCAGTTCACTTCTCAATTAACAAACAACATTGAAAAGATAGGAAGCAACATGGAAGTAAAGTACATGATGACCAGAGACCGGCAGTTGAGAAGCAATGCACTTAGAGCTGAGATCAACAAAATTAGAGAGGAACTGAATTTAGAGGCAAGTGATCCTCACATTGTCATTTGCTGTTTACACAATCATCAAGGTTCCTATGTTGGTTTTTTGGGATTATATTTGAGTTTCATGATGTGTTATTTATATGTTATTTGGTCAAACAGGTTGACACACCAGTAAAGCGCATGTCAATGAGTGGACGCCGTCTCAGTGAGGGAAACGGAAGGCGTTTTGCCGTTTCAGGCACCATTGATGACCGCAACATGAGTGCTGATCTTCAGCTCAGTTCAGACGTACCTGGTTTTGATGTCAGTCTTCAGTTAGACTCGGGTAATATGCTCTAACCAAATAAAACCCACAATAAATCTGAATTGTCTACTTACACTCTTTGACTAATGAATCTTTTTTTCAACAGACAATACCATCCTGGTGTCAGGCAAATATGAAGGGCCATTGTCGCTCCACCTTGAAGCATTCAGAAAAGAATCAGGTCGTAAAATCAGAGAAAGCGAAATGTCTGTGAAGCTTAGCAGTGAAAACTTGCTCAGTGCTCGGTTCTTCCTCAATCCCAACATTTACAATGATATGAAGGTAAGATATAAATGTTATACTTGTAAGACACCAATACTTTTAATTTGAATTAGACTGAATTGTATTTGTGACACATTTATGTTTAATTTGCAGCGCCTGCTTGGCATTGATCTTGACATTGAGACGATGATGAACGATGTATGGCGGTCACTGAATGAGGAATTGCGCTACAAGAAGGCTTACCTTACTCGTGCTCTGGAACCTTTACAGTCTGCTTGGAATGAAATCACAGCTCCTGTTGTTTCTCTTGCCATGGAATTATATGACAGGAATGATTACTATGTCAAAGATGTCATAGACAAGATAAACTACTGTAACATGTTGATGAAGTAAGTCGATAATGATGGTCTAGGTAATATTTGGTCTTAAAAATATTTGCTGTTCTGTTGCACCTTTGTAAATGATATTAACCATACTTACATTTCAACTGTTTCAGGGACCATTTGTCAGAGCTGAAATACAAATACAGCCAGAATTTTGCCAAGAAATATGAAGCAATTAAGGTTACATTCTACGAATCCTTGAATCAGATTCTGTACTGTATGGATAACAATGTTACACCATATGCAGCATCTGCTTATGTAAAGATCATGGAGACACTGGAATACATCCATAGCCACCCTATGTTGGAAAGTGCTTTGGACTGGCTCTTGTCTCTTGACATCGAGAAAAACTACAAGAACTTCAAATATTATGTGGTAGATGTGATTGTGCGCTACAATGCCATGCTAGACCACATCAACAACTTCTGGGAAAAGTTTAACAACATTCCTGGAATGTCATTCTTTGTCCGAACTTTTCAAGCTTATGTAAATGCTGTAAGTAATAAAATGAAATTTAATCTATGGCATGAGTAAAGGTACGCATACCAATTGAAATGGCTGACAAGTTTTACTCATTTGTAGATCCGATGGGTGTATGATGTGACTGAACTTGACCGACTGGTTCAAGCTTTGATGAGTGAACTGCGCGCTCAAGGCTGGCAGGCGATTGTGAATTGGTGGCACAGTCAGTGTGAGCATATTCAACCGCATCTCACCCGCTATGACCCAGCACAAGGAGAATATGAAGTCCAGATGAAGATGCCAGTTTCATTTTCTCAAGTTTCTGGTCTTCCTGACTGGCCAATTTTCAAACACTGGGACAGAATCAAGAGAGTTGCGTCTAAGAAACTGGCTGACCTTAATAAATATGACTTCAGCTTTGCCAACAGTTGGGCATTTTGGGACCTGATTTATGCCTACAAACCTTCAAGCAATCCACTAGACTGGATTCCTCCTTTCAAATGTAAGAATATACAAATCCTCTTGCTGTTTATAAAAACATTATACAATCATCCTTTACACCACTAACTACCTCTCTGAATGTTTTCTTTGCAGCTCATGCGACAGTAGCAGGAACCCAACACATCATGACTTTTGACAAGAAATTCTATGAATTTGTTGGGGATTGCAGCTACTTGTTGGCTCGTGACTTCATTGATGGCAAGTTCTCTGTGCTGATCAACTATGATAACGTTAATGGCGTCATGACCAAGAAGTCTATCACAGTTCACAGTGGCGATAAGGAACTCGAGATCCTGTCCAACTTTAGAGTGAAGGTTGATGGAAGGGACAGAGACCTGCCCATCAAGTACAGACACACTGTCGTTCGCAGAATTGGCAACATCATTCAACTTGACAATGATCATGGCTTAGGCATTACATGTGATTTGGCACATGACAGATGTGCAGTAAAAGTCACTGGCTGGTACTATGGCAAGACTGCAGGACTTCTAGGAACATATGACAATGAACCTGCTACAGATTTCCACACTGCTGTTCGCCGCCACACCAAATCCCTTGAAGATTTCACTCTCAGCTGGAGTTCTGGATCTCGCTGTCGTGCTGTGAACTCTGCCACCAAAGTTGAGCCAAGCACTTCATCACCAGGATATGCTATGTGTGCCAAGTATTTTGAGAAGCAGACATCACCATTCCGATTGTGCTTTGGCCAGGTTGAACCATCATCTTTCATGTCCATGTGTATGAACGAAATTGCCAGGTCCAATGAAGAGAAAGCTGCAGCTTGCAGGATTGCTTCATTCTATGTGGAGGAATGCAACATGGGCTATGTGCCATTGAGACTACCAAAGGATTGTGGTAAGTGTTATGATGTGCCTGAGCCATACATATGTTCAATTTGTGTACATTTTCTAGACCAGCCATTAATATTAAAGCTCATAAATTCTTGTTTTACTTAATTGCAGTGACATGCACAAATCCTAGTGGAACAGCAATGCAAGAAGGCCAAACTATTACCATTCAGGGATCTGATGTTCCAAAAGCAGCTGATGTTGTGTTTGTAATGTCACACAAATCTTGCAACAGAGAAGTCACTGGACAGATTGGAAACATTGCCAAACAGCTCACTCGCAGCTTCAAGCAATCTGGCATCTCTGATGTTCGCTTTGGTTTGATCGGATATGGTCTGCCTGGAGTGTTGAATGAGCCACACAGCCACACCATTGATGGTGAAATCTTCAATGCTGGTAACAAGATAAAATCAGTGATGGAAAACTTCCCAATCACTGATGAACAAACTGATGAAAATTCTCTTGCTGCCATTGACTTTGCCAGTCAGTATCCATTCAGAGCTGGAGCCAGCAAATCAATCATTCTGGTGCCCTGTGATTCCTGTGGAGAAAATACAATGACATACCCTGAGATCCAAGACCTCCTGCAATACAACAACATTCATCTCCATCTTCTGCTCAACCATACTTTTCAACTCCGCACTGCAGCAACCAAGACTGCCTACATCTTCGGAGTTGATCGGAATGGTCTCTTTATGCCCCGATCTGTCAGCGATGAAGCTTTGGCTGGTGACCAAACTCTCCGTAGACAAGTGATAGTACCTAAAAATTTGTGTGCTGCCCTCAGTCAGGAAAGTGATGGAGCCATCTTCTCCATTACTCAACTCTTGCAATCTCACACTGTTGTCCAGAAGAAGTTTTCTGATGTCTTTACAAGATTGGTTGCCAAGAAAGGAGCTCCTGCTGACTGCCAGATTTGTGAATGTGTTTCTGATGCCACAGGAGTTGGAATTAACAAGTGCAAGAGCTGTGCCCATGTGAACAAGGTATACTATAATACAAATAACCCATGTAAATTTATATTAATTGATCATAATTGGTTGCCAAATAACTGTCTTCCTGCTATTTCAGCCATGGATTGAAGAGCAAGAGAATGAAGAGCCTGTCCAAGTGAAGAAGAAACAAACTCACAGCATTCGGGTCCCTCGACGCAAGAACAAGCAACAGCGAAGGAAGTCATAAACCGGATGGATTACAAGGATTGACCAAATGACCAATGAATGACGATAACCCTACCCAGAATCCTGCACTTCAACTTCGTTTTGGATATTAATAAATTCCACATGTTAAGCCACAAATAAAAACACCTTATGCAACAAACAATACACTTCTTTGTTTTTTATACATTTTATTGATGGTGGAAATAAATTTGGTAGATTAGAAGTACTATGTGTATGACACAACCTTGCTCTACACATTATTATCCAACATTTTACCTTGTATAGGGAGTTGAAAATTATGCAACTGATTGCTTTGAAAGTATGATCACACAGCCCCACTGTGACTTTTAGAGAAAATGAGTCACTATACGTTAGCAGTAATGCACATCTAATTTCTGATGCTGCAGTTGTCACTGCTTTTGTCCCTCCTTGCATATATAAAGTTCACCATGGCTTAGTGGAAGGAAATTTCACCCAAATACATTGGGATCTCTTTTCAGGGAGTCATCATGGGAGATGCCCTGAGTGTGTGGTGTTGCTGCTGCTGGTGCTTTGCATCAGATGGAAGTTGAACTTCAGAGTATAAGGAGCTGGCCCTTCATGAAAAAGACTGACTAAACAGTGTTAAGAGGCATTAACGTTTTGTGATATTCACATTTGACTGTAATCATAGATTTACTTAAACCAACAACTTTTCAAATTTAGGAGTGCGATACGTATACGACTAGAAGAAAATAAAGACAGAGACAACAAATATAAATGTTTTATTGTGAAGATCTTACAGTGCACAAATGTGACCTGCAATATTGACTAATCCCAAATGCACCCTGTATTGGATGTGTGTCAAGAAGCCCAAAATGTGCAGTTCATATCCACCAGATGGCAACATCGAGAACTTAATGTTCCCCTGGAGGATTTTTCAATTTCACCTGGCTGCGCCATACCTGGGGAACTCTTGCATAGTGACATTGTCTCTGTATCCTCCAAATATTAAAAATGTGTCTTCTCCTGTTTGACCGTACATACTCTGACCGCGGGACCAGAGTGCTGTCAAAACAAAGGAGGCAAGGAATGCACTTAAAGTCAAAGCTCCCATTCCAACAATGATTATCATGTCTAGCTCTCTGGCTAAGTTGGCATAATATTGTTCTATGCCTTCCATTACTCTAGCAGGCTTATTTATATCAAATACATACTGCCGTGGATATACTGTTCCAATAAACACCAACCCTAAGCCAGCAACCAAGCAAACAAAACTGAACATGCTCATCGTCTGCAAAGGCAGGCGATACGACCAGTGGTCAGGTGACATGATTTGGTCCATCACCTTGTTCCGTGTGAGATTATAGCTTTTCAAGGCGCCATCTTGTGGTAATCATCTGAAAATAAAAAATCGATAAGATAAAAACTTGTTGCTAGCATGAACAAATGACTTTGACTGACTAATATGCAACAATTTTTAAACTCAAAAGAAAGTTAGAAGGAAGGGTGACCAACCTGTCACCAGGAGGGTACAAAAACAACAGACAATATTTGCAAGAGATTAAAAAACTAGAATATTTTAATTACAGAAACCACAGGCCACCTGAGCCTTGCAGGAAATGGAGTGCATGTGCTGTTCTGCAGTTCCCAAAATTTTTAGCTTCAAAGGGACGGAATGTTTTTGTATAACTTCCAAAATGTAGCTCTAGCTATGTGAGTCATGCAACAATTCAAAAGCCATCTACGATAGTCAGTCATAGGTCTGTGTTTTAGCAATGTGTCAGATGAATGGTGGTCACCACTTATTGATTTCAATCAGTATAAAAGACACAATTTATTAGAAGTTGTAAGAAAATATAAGGGATAAGGGTTGTGGATCCCACTATGATGGGATCATGACCCGAGCAGGGGCAAACCCTGGGGCGTGGGTCCAACACCTGATGCCCTGCAATTGAATCATTTTTGTAACCCTGTATTTCTGTTATTAGTGTATCACATGCGTGTCCTCATGAATTTGCAGGGACCTCGGCTAACAGGACATTCCTCACAGATTCCTGATCGTTTTTCTGTTTATAATGGCTCCAAAACACTGACCGGTTTCTCTCCAGCTGCCCTCAGATCAATGTCACTAGGCAATGACTCCGCAACCAAATAGGAGGTTAAATAACACCGCAGGTTACTATTCTCAATGCCATATAAGCACCATTCAGCGTATGTTTGCCTCTGTTGTGACATTAAGCAACCACCAGACATATGGGAGGATGGGAGTAGCGACCCTTTAACCATATCTGGATCAAGCATGTGATGACTGTCAACTGAGATAATAGCAAAAGAGATAGCAATACTAGTAGGTGTTGCTGCAAGTGCTTTGGCTGCACCCTGTACTGGTCTAGTTTTATAGCTAGCTTGTCTGACCTGATAACGTTGACTAATTTGTTGGTAAAAAAAATTGAAATGGCAAGATGATAGTCATTCTAGATACTGTAAAAATAGCTAAGAACATAATAAATAAAACATTTACACTATACTATACATACTTACCTCCAGAAATGATGATGCCTCCTTAACGTAATTGCCATGACGATTTCATTCCTTGCTGCATCACCAAAATGAACATGTAAATTACCTTCGGATATATTTTCATGATAGTTATACACACATATATTTTGATATAACTTGCGTTGAGCAACTTCTACTGATCAATAAAACAGCAGCTGTGCTCCATATATAACGTTCAATTGAATTCAATCAATTTAAAATAAGAAGACCTATATAGTTGATTTTAATACGTTAGACTATATTCATTGACGATATTCACATTACTGAATTTTGGATAATTAACATGTGCACTGTGAGGGATATTTTAAAATACATTTTACTATTCAGTCAGCTTTACCCTAGCTTGGTTGTGATCAAAATCATATGAGGTGACATAATTTGTTAGTCATCTTGACTAATTAAGGACATACATGACACTGGTAGACAAATTTGCTTGATAAACATGGCGTTAGAAATTGTCATGTCATCTAAAAGATTACTAGTACTTTATAATTAACATTCTGCAGTGTTGAAGCTATTTCGCTGTACGTGCATTTATGCAATACACCAATTTTGGATACCCGTAGGGCCTCATACATATAATTTAGTTCAGCCCTCCATAATCAATACAAATATCCTGAATATAAATTCGAGAGTGAAAAACGCTGATGAAAGCAATGTTTGTCTTTTTTTACTCCGACTCCACTAATTGCAATGTATGTTGATGAAATGTTTAGCACCACAAACACTGACAAGTTATATTTACATGTCAGCTTGTGAACACTCTTTCCATTTCATTCTGCCTGTGGATATATCAGTAATGACATGGGCAAAAAGTGCAAATACAACTTCTTTACTTTTTCGGACTCCTTTTAAAAACAGCCCTGTGGGCATCAACAAATCAAAGTGGGAGACAGGGAGCCTATTTGTCAAAAACCGTTATTTTCAAAGAGTTTGAAGAATGTGTTAAAATACCAAATTTATTTTACGAGTATAAGCACAAGGGCTCTTTTAATGTCCTTCAAAATACACCAAGCTAGTTTGTGTGCTCACCTTAACACTAACCTATGAAAATACAATCATTATCTTGCTGACAAAATTCCTAAAAGTAACTATTATTGATGGTTCCTGTAATGACTGTCCTCATACTAACAAGGCCAATTCATACATAAGTAGTATCTGACGAAAAGGTTAGTTATTATAAATAAGTATGACTAATGACGTACAAAGGCTGTCTAATATTTAGATTTAAAATGCTTCTGGGTGTGGGCACTGAGCAGTCATGGTATTAATGGTATTCTAGTCAAAATTCCATGTTTTATTATAAATATTGATATTGCTTTCATCGATATATATATATAAATCAATGAATCACTTTGTCGTCTTGGGAACATAATATACGAGGTCCATGAGCTCTGGGGGGGGGGGGGGGGGCTCCTGTCATGGGAATCTCACCAGCTTTTTCGTCACTAAGCAGTCTGGACTCTCGGAGTCAGCCAACACTAGGTATTGCAAGTTAGATATTATTTAGTAGTTATACAGTAAATCAACTCAATATAATATGGATTGGTTTGTCTCATATATAAAACAAACGGAGAAAAAAGGCTGAACCTACAGTTATACATATAAAACAATATTGGGAACACCCCCCCCCCCCCCCCCCCCTCCTCCGTTCCTTTCTATGACTATAGGTATACAGAGACCTCCACAGGGCATAGGCTCCTTCTGTTACCTACATAATTTTTTAAAGATTTTTTTCTTGGTCTAGAGCAGAATGCACACACCTTTGAGTCATGCCCAGTGGGTCTTTTTCACACCCCTAACATCTATCATTTCTTCACAGTCTTCTCTGTCATTACGTGTCTCACACAACACACACTTGTCCAATAAATAGTGTATTTTTGGCAGGAGAAATTCTTTGAATATGTTTCTGATCAACCTACCAACAGTCTACGGGTGGTTATATATTGAGGCACGAAGTGATGCCACCCATGGGAATAATGCATTGCCATTGGTTTATATAACACGACTATTCTGCAAAAGACAAAAAGAGTTTACAAAAATCTATTCGTGTTGGAGTTGGACATGTCTTGTGTCTGTCAACTCTGATCACATTTCAGACATCACATTCAGAACTGCCTGGAATGTCCGCAGGGTCATGATGCAAGTGCAAAAATCTCATTATTTCCTAATTTCAACGTCACTTAGGTCTCAGATTTCTCAGTGTCCTCAAATCTTCAGTGTCAGCCGGAACTTCACATGTTGGTAATACAATGTATCAAAGTTAAAGTAAGAGGTAGGGGCCTACATTTGTAGCTGAGTGGTAGCGCGCTGGGCTTCCAACCACTGGGTCCCAGGTTCAATTCCTGGTCGAGCCTAAGTTGGATGGCTGTTTCATCTTTCATCTCATTGCCCATGGTCTCTGCCTGTCCTGATTAGCCCATTAGGTGCAGAAATACAGGACGTAAAGCTCTAATCCACCCACCCACAGCAACAAAAACTCTTTAATTTGTGACCGGAAGTCTGTAATTGTGGAATGAATTCTTTAATTCTTCATGTCATGAATGTATAGCATTTTACTTAATTATATAACAGGAGAACTGTAAAACGAATTGATAAGACTAAGAATTGAGATATCCCTCAACTACAGTAACTATAAACTACCCAATAACCCAAACAGAAACTGTCCCTGCCTCCATTCACATATACTCCACTTGTCAGGGTGCCATTCACAATTCCCGGTGTGAACCAAGACCTGGAATAATTGGATCAATGCCACTGACTGTTGTTTCTCTTGTTGATGGTCAAACATTCCCAATTTATTGTCACGTAACGATATCATTCATGTGGTCATTTGTAATTGGGAGTCTGGTTGTCTGTTGTCTGTGCAGCTTCTGGGAGTTGTACACTTAAGAGAGGTAACTGGGTACAGAATACAGACCAAACAATTATCTACAGAACCGATACTATGGCCTTTATATTACGTTTGTAAGGTACTGGTGTTACCAAGTTGTTTATTTCTGGAGTGTTTCTCTCGCATCATCACTGCGTGTAGTCACCTCACAACCGAGTGCCTGATTATGTACATGTCCACAAATTAATCAATTCATCTTATAGCCTATAAGCTGGCTTATGGTATTCAATGTCTAACAAAGAAATTACAGAATAATTAGATGTTCATGTGCTGAGTTTACGCAATTCTTGTTATGACGAACAGGCAATTCAGAAAATTGCCTAAAATAAAAAAATATGAGTCTATTTCTCTCAGTCTAGGTCTGGACCAAGCGAGATTTACAAAAAAAGTAGGTCAATCACTATGCACGTTAACCAAGACCTTCTCCTGCGGAAAGGGGTGATTGAAGGTCTTGTGTCAAGACTGCATTTTTCTTGTATTTTGAATGGAAGATTTCTTAAGTCTATACTCAGCCTATCTGTTACATAGTTTAACCAATCATTTGGTTTAACTAGGCAAACTAACAAAGAATGTCTATAATTAGGTTGCTGGGTAGCCATGAAAAAAATATACAAAATAATTGTCAGTTTCAGACAAAAAAAAAAGTGTCGCTGGTGTCCACTCAATAGTTTGTTTAAATCAGCCAAGACACTGTTTGTCCTTAAACAAAGATTTTTTATAATGATGTTGGTTGGCTTAGCAAATTATTGTCTGTAGACAAAAAATAACTCGGCTGATATTAAACAAACTATTGAGTGGACACCAGAGAAATATTTGTTAGAGTGTACAACACAAACTGAAATTTCGGCCTTAATTAAATGATGGTCTTATGTGTAGGGTGGTTAAATAGCGAGGAACTAGACTGTATGCCCTGCCATCATATTAAACATTGTTAAAGCAGTTTATTCTCTGATGCAAGGCCAGGCCGGGCCGACTTCGGACTGACGTTATACTGAGTATACCGAGTCGTGGGCTAAATTTTGTACAGACAATCGATACAGACCTATACTCTGCAACTTTCATTCTTGCCATCCTCCCTTCTTTATGTATTTCACTCCATTGATATCAATGGTCTTGTAGATAGGAAAATGGTGTGCACACTGAATTTTCAATGACTCATAAAGTGTTCAAATTAAGTGGCTAACGCCTTTGTAATTCAGTCAAGCATATGTAATCATATATTGGGAACAGGTGACCTTTTTAATATGCAACATTGCCTTGTTGGTATCTTGAATTATATTAGCCGTTTAAGCTAAATTAAATTGATGGATCGACGTTTTATGACAGTTTAGAGCAGGTAGAGTGGCCCCACTGAGGTGTCGGGTTGTAGAGGTGTCAGAACCGCGAGTGGACTCATCAATCAAACTAGTCACTCCCCCAACCCCCCTTCTCATGTTTACTGCAGTCCCACTATTAGTACCCTAATGTATTGATTTTAAAAGACCCTTATTGTTAAGATCCTCTTTTGGTAATACGATTTGAACAGCCTGGGGGCCTTAGAGCCTGGGGCTTCACACAACAAAGCGTTATCTAAACATCAAAGGGAAATATTATTACAGCATTAAATGACAGGGAAATCTGTAACTACCTTTAACGAGGTGTAATCTGTTGGCCAAACATTGACAGAGAATGTCATAATAACTGGCTTGACATATATACTTGCCAAGTTAAGGGTATTCTTGTTTACATGCAGCAGATTGTTGATTGGGGTGCAAGTTCTATTATTTACAGTCACCAGCTACACGTATACAGCCTGTGTACAGATATGATTTCACCATACAGCAATTATGATCAAACATGTAGTACTACTTCTCGCCAACTGGAATTTATCAAGTGATGTAAGTACATGGTGTGCATGATTAAATAATTTTTGAACACCCTACCAGTTAAACTGTATTTGCCCTGTAGGTATATGGTCATTCATTGTGTCTACTATCACTGGACACTTCCATTGTGACTGACCTTTTATCCAACACTTAAGAACTATCAATTCACACGTTCATGTCAGGATCAGAGGGTCCTTACTTGGTCACTTCGGTGTCCTGCATGTCCCCAAGGCGTTTGACAGACTAACACAAGAAAGTACTTCACCCCAAGCAAGTGCAAAGTAACGGTACTGGCACGGCTGTTATTACAGTCAAGTGTGGCATATCAGCAAGGATTTTGATATTTTCATTAATTAGGGTAAAGGTGCCACCACCCATAAAAGACAACTTAAGTTCTGGTTATGCCATGACATAAAACAATTGCTATTGAAAATAGAAAAAATTATAATTAAAGGAATATAATATGACATTTACTTTACGTATCTTTGGACTTATCTATCCAACTGTCCGACTGTCTAGCAGTCTGTTTCTCAAAAGCTGCATGATATAATATATTGTGTTCATTCTTGTTGGATTGTTGACATAAAAATAGTCCTATTACTGTAGTCTTTATCAAGTTCTTGGGTGACCAAGTAAAGTAGTAACTTTATCTGGGATTTTATAATATAAATCATATTGAAGCAATAGTAAGAATTCTGTATTTCTTCTAAATCAACGAATGACCATTCTATCCCGGAAGCATGATTCATCTTTGCTGTGTGGCCATTCAATCCAAGTACTTAAAGGGACTTGCAGGACTGCATGCATTGTCTGTGAAAGTAACCAGCAGTGATATTGAAGCGTTTTAGTGAAATGCAGCAGAAGTGCTGATGGTTCTTCGATGAATTATTGGCTTCACTTGTCAAGTGATCGGTAGTTCTGCTGTCGGATCAGCGTTAGGGCCCTAAGATCTTTGAAGGAATAAATCAATTACAGAAAAGCGTCAACTGATAGGCGCTATCAGAAATGGGATCTACGGGAGGCCTATGGTCTGCCTGCAGTGAGTGACCGGGCCCTGCAGCTATGTCCGATGCCATACAAATCCTGTCATTTTTGACGCTATCGCTGACAGCCAATCACTAGGCCAATAGATCCTCGCCATCTGATAAAGTTCAATTTTGATCATTAATTAAGAATATATTGGGCCTAATATAGACGAGAGGTATGACCCGGGGCTATCGTGATGACCTTTGGTTAACAGTTGGAGCCAGATTTTTTTGCAATGCAACAACTGAAGCGTTAAAGGTTACTCTCAGATCACCCTCTGAATATGCGAGCACCCCTAAAAGACCATCTGAAAGTCTTAGAACACATAAAACCTGAATGTGTGGCAAAATACCTTTGTACAAAGCAATCCTGCTATACACAAGTCAGTGTGCCATTTTGACACCCAGTGTTTGGAATTCCAATAGGGCGCAATTTAAAGCAATGCTTTGCCTGCTAATGTTTCAATAGGGAGCAAAAAGTCATTTGAGTCCAATAGGAATTCCTCTGAGAATCTGACCTGAGTCTTATTCATGGTGCTTTACATGCTATGCTTTTTATCGATCCTCAACTGACGAGTGTTCTTTATTGATATTCCATGAGCATTTGACAACATTGGGACAGAAAGTGTCAAGTGGGGATCTTTGTAGATTTTCAAAATAGGACCTTTTATTCCTGAAATATTCGTGGACAAACTGGACAATATTGAGTGTTATTTTTTAGTTTTCAAGTCTTCTTAATATGCATAAAATCCTGAATAAATACAATAAACTAAAAAGAATATTTTATTTTTTCTCAATTGTGTTTTTAGACTTTTACAAAGTCTTCGATTTAGCCCAGTGTTGCTTCTAAGTCCTCATTAGCATCTGAAAGTAGACAGTCCCGTTAGACATTCGAGAGAAGGCCACTGATCCAAGTTGACACCAAATATTTCTGGCACCTGGTTCAAGCGAGTCGTGCTCAGAAATCCAATAGCTCCCTGCTTCTCATATTTATAATTCTGGAGTACATTTTGTAGCTGTAGCCTCCGGCTATTTGGTAATCACTACAAATTATATAGTAGACCACACAGAGGTGAAAATAAACAATAGCAGCGTGCAATAATGGATTTTCATGGAAGGTTCTTTGCATTTCCACCTGGTGGCTACTACAGACTACAGCAATTATATTGGCTGAAAAAGTTCCCGCCCTTGACTCTGATTAGCTGAAGTGCACTTCAAACTTCCTCCAGTCAAGTGCATCCTAGCAGCAGTATCTTATTATTTAGTTGATTTCTGTTATTTACCAGAGGAAATTATATTTATGGAATTAGTTAGGTATCATCTGCAATGTCTAACCAAATATAATTTAATTTGTATATTATGCTGTATGAACAGAACTGTTATTATTCCAGCCACAAGTTGATGTTTGTCTGTATCTGACTGTGCAATATGCAGAGTTACTGCACACCCAAGCTGAATAATATACGGAACTAATATATCGACTCTGTGTTGAATTAGTACTTTACTGTCAGGTAGTTTGCAGGGAATTGCTTTGCACCTGCCTATTATAAGAGTTATGTGTGGTGGCCCTGCAGAGAGTTTGTGTCTGAGTCGCTTTTATGACTAAATGACAGCGACTTGTGGAAGCCATTATGTTCCACTTATTGACCAAAACATGAGCCTTCTTGCCACATCTTTTCAACAGCTTTCAGCATTCATTATTTTATTGTTGCAAGTATTAGCAATGGCATGATAATAGGCTTATTTTAATTACTAGAGAGCATTGAGTATAGAGTAGAGAGAGCTTGGATATAGAAGAGATTTTTGATTGAACTTTACACCTTTACATTGGAATGTTCTTCTTTCTTATTCACCTTGAAGATCTCTATAGTTGCCAGATTGCTCATAGTAAGTCAAGTGCTGTGGATCGCTCCTTGTGGTCAGAAGGATCACCTGTTAATGTCTTGGACATGAATTCAAATCTTGACACAAATTCTTCACCAGGGGGCGTGTCAATGGTTGAAATCCATTAGTGGAAGGAATCTTGGTTGCCAATTCTTTGACCTAACAATTCTTCTGTCTCCTAATCGCCCTTTATTTGTCACCAAATGTCACGCTATTGAAAATATATTAGTGGACTTTGAGTTGCTGCTAAAGCATTTCCTGAACCAGGACTGGGCGAAGTTAAATGCTCCTCAAGTCATTTGGAGTCATGTGTGTGAGTCATTTGGAGTCATTTGGAGTAATGTCCTTTGGGTGGTCGACAGATGCTCTGTAGTTTTTATGTGTTGCCCGGCTATTGTGTAACATTTTCCTTCATTATAATAGTTAAGGCTTTTTTTTCCTCCCCTTTTTTGCATTGGCCTGGAGAGGTGAAGGTGTTCGTGTTTGCATTAGATGCCTGGGGCGAGTGAAAGTGGTTCATCTTAAGAGGAGACAGCATCCCATTCTCTGGTATTTATCACTGGTCAAATGGCACATCACTTGAAGTCAACACTGTTCATCGCATTCATCAAAAGTGGACCTAAAAATCTTCCGCTCAATTTGGTAAAATGAACAACAAAGTAGGGGGCATCAGTATGACACCGAGTGAATCCCATATCATCAGTTCAGTTTTGCCCCGACCCAGAATTTTATTGGTTCATGAGTGGTTTAATTGTGCTTTCCTACAGAATGGTAGACCATGGGTAGACCTTTGTTAAATGTGGCTTCAAATTTAATGATGGAACTATACAGTCACAAACTCATTTAACTTTTTGCTTAGTATGAAGTAAGCTATGCAGAATATGTTATGAAGCTGTTGATGGATATGTAATGATGAGATGAGAAGGCTTGGAGTGTTCCGCATTGCACAAGTATCCTCGCTAAAAAATTACAGCATTATACCCAGGGTCATGTGTAGCACTGACCTGTTTTTTTGGTGTTTTTTTTTACCTCTATAAGCTATTCAGTCTTTTCATGAGCCAGTGTTGGTCAACCTGTTGGTCAACCTGTTGGTCAACCTGTTGGTCAACCTGTTGGTCAACCTGTTGGTCAACCTGTTGGTCAACCTGTTGGTCAACCTGTTGGTCAACCTGTTGGTCAACCTGTTGGTCAACCTGTTGGTAATCTGGGTGCCTTTATATACCCTGCCATGATTCTCTCCCATGCAAACCCCAACGTTATTCAAACTCAGTACAGCTACAATACATTGGATGTATATTGCTAGATTTGTTTTATACGTCGGGCGGATGTCTTTCATTTATCAAGGACTTGAACTCCCAACTTTTCTTAGCTTTTTGAGCCAAAACTGACTTTACGATTCTTTGACAATTGGAGAACAAACACAGATTTCTTATGCACTGTATATCTGTATGTCATAGGACAACATAATATGTGCATTACCGGTTAATTGAGAAAGTGCTAAAATCGTCTTATTTACTTTCAAGTGAGATTGGGGCTACCTTTTGTGATATTTTCATTTATTTTAAAAGTTTTTTTTTTAACTGAAATTTAAGTTTGTCTTTTCTCATTTCATAAAAAAAATTATAAAGGTGTCACTGTAGCTGCTTATCTGAGTAGATACCTCATTTTGAAGTTCCATCTTTGGCTCTTCTTCATTACTGGCTACCTTGAATCATCTGAAAATCTTCTGGCAGGTTATACTGAATTGATTGCTAAGTGATGAAATATACATAACCTACTGGTTTTAAAAAGCAATGATTAACAAAGTGATTTTTAAAAATATATTTGCTATCTCATTCGTTGTGTGGCATGGGGTTAGATATGTCAATATAGTCAGTCAGTCAGTCAGTTAGTCAGTCTTGGCTATTCTTTCTGTCTTTCTGTCTCTCTTTTAGATGACAGTCCCAAGGAGCTGTGACAGCTGTATGTTGATTGCGCGCCACTACAGCACCCCCCCCCCCCTTCACCTCCACGGGCTGGTCACCCACTCGCCTACCTGCCTGTTCCCTCCAAACCTGCTCAGCTCCTGGGATGCCTGAGCAGCATTATTGCTAAGAGAATTGAAAGAAGTGCAATTTGCAGGATTTGATATATCTAAAATTGGACTTGAATACGAATTAACATCGAACTTCAGGAATTATCCATTTGTAAAAATCTGTAAGTCTGCTACATATTTCTTCTTTTTATTTACAACTTAGCAAGTGAGAAATTGCTTAGATACCACTAATGTTGTCTGTGATGTTATAGAAAAAGTACTAAATCGAATTTAAAGTTAAGAATGTCATATTTGTTACTCATGGCATTACATGCAAATGGGCTTGGAAAGTATGGAAGATTATAGAAAAGTCTGTATATTTCTAATGAATTATGTTTCCGTAGTCATCATATGTATAATGATACGGGCGATTCTCTTCAGTGTACAATATCTGATTTGAATATTAATCACAGATACTCATTTTGCTTTGTTACATCGTTGTATGCAAGTGATGTTTGCTGTCCACGTATACCTATGTACTTTTGTATGGCACAACTTAATTACATATCTTTAGCATATCGTTGTTGCTTTAAGTTGTATAGCATTGATACGGTAAATTATATACTACAAGCAACTCAAAATTATGCTGTTAAAAGCATACACCTGATCTGCTCTCTACCATATTGTAAAATATGATAAAAATAAGGTTATTAAAATTAAAAATAGACATTCAGGAACACTACAAGTCTGGGAATGATTTATTTGAAGTTATTTACCGAAGTGACGCGTCTGTGTTTGTGTTGAGTGGTCCCTTCCACGCCACAAAAAGACACACAAAAAAAGCACTTGGTCCTTGAGGAATTTATTGCATCTCAGACAATAAATTTCTTATTTTTCATGTCGATTGATGACATGTGGGCAGAGGAAAACAGTCTAGGTTTGTGCATGGTTACACACCGTGTCAGAAACAAACAAAGAGGCCCATTAGCCAGCGCTTAAGAATAATCTGTTGCTTTGGCCCATGCAAAAGCTATTGTCTGAGAATATATTATACCCGTGTAAATAGTTGTGACATAAAACATACTATGATCTTATTATTCCAAGAAGAGTGTCTTGGAGGACTTGCATATTTCACAAACTCATAAAAAGTTACTTTCATAGAGAGCCAAAATATAAATGTCTATATGAATGCCTTCTGAAGTGTAGATCTAAAAAACGTACATAATGAAGTGCTTTATTAAGAACCATGGTTCAAAGAGAGTGATATATTATCATGCAAAACATGTAGTGTATGTATATTTAATGTACGGGCTTTTTATACTTTATATGTTTTTAATGATTAGAGGGATGGTGTGTTGATTTTAGCATTAAGATCAGGTAAACCACTGCTAATAAATCTTATGTACCTTGTTATGATGACCAGGTTTTTTTGGTTTTTTTTATTGGCTTTTTATTGAAGGTGAAATATTCCTGTAATGTGCTTGATATCTTTATCCAATTGTGTACACATGTATTTGTGTCTGTCTTTTATAAAAATTTAATTTTGAAACTACTGATATAGGTTTTTTTTTGTCCAATTCTATGATCATCGTGGAATTAAAAGAAAAGGAGTTGGAATCTAATTAGTTATGCAAAGAAAACATGAGATTAATTCATTTATAGCCGTGTTTCTTTAGCCAATGAAGTGGAATCCTTTTGGGCAAATTATCACCTTGATGCACCCTGGAGTTACCCCCTTTGAAAGGTGACACCCCCAGGTATGACTTCCCTTGGCTTAGCAACCCCTTGTAACTCGATATTCTTACCCCTCCCCGTTCTCTGGAGTCTGTCTTCGTAGCCCACTTGGTGATTTGAAAAAGACTCAAGCTGGGAGTCGCTGAAAGATTCATTGATAAAAAGTAATAATCAAGACTGGTCTAACTGCTAAAACACCATGTTCGTCCATATATCATTCCATGTATGATGCATGGGTATTCTGCAATGGTATATAATGTCTGTTGAATGGAGCCTTCAGGAAAAATCCAGTTCTATGAGAGTTTTTGCTTGGCTTTCATCACCATTCCCTGTATCAGGCTGTTTTGGTTTATTTTATGGAAAGCCCCAGCAAAACTGTTTTGTGCTTTAGTTCTTGTTAATTTGATTAATAATTCGTTACTCTGAAAAAGTTTCATGCTTAAAACTGCAAGACACAATTACATTGATTTCTTTGCAGACAACAGGCTTTATATAATAAAACAAAAAAAAAAACACAGCACAAGTTGTGCACGTTTTTTTGATAATCCAAAAGTCAAGTTTTTTCCCCAGTTGATTTTGTTTCTTTTTTGGGGAGGGGTTCGTAATACGAAGTCACTTTCGCGACAGCCGTGAATGGTATTTTTTAATTTTTTTAAGGATGAAATAAAGAAACTTTACAATCTTCTTCAATAATCTATTTGTTAAAGCATAAAATGAGAGTCAGTTCAATGACTACCAAAGTGTTAAGATGAGGAACAGCTGGACGTGTTGTCAAACTGATTACAAATCAGCCGAGAGGAAAATACTTTTTCAACAAAAGTATCTGGTCATGTGCTTGTAAACATTTGTATCTTCACTAAAAATTTGCTCGTATAACAACTTTTTCCTTTGAGTTGTAATTGGCTTTTTTTTTGGGCATTGGGTTCTATGAACATGGCTGTCTTAGACTGATTTAGGTAGAGATTTATTTCGAAATATTTGCTTTATAGAAGTTCACGAAAGAGTTTACAAAGGGCTAGTTTGGAGTGATAAATGAAAACCATTGGCTACCAAATGATTCACTTTGCAAAGGGTTATCTGTTAAATGGCACCATCATATCAGATCTTGTCAGTGTAACAAACACTGTGATTATTGATCTCCTTATCTGACATATGGCCATGCCTTCAAGACAAGACAAAATCTCATGAAAATATCTTGGATAATGTTAGACTTCAATGAGGTTTTTCAGAGAATAAATGGACTCAAAAGATAGTTATTATAAACATGATTATACGTTTAAATCACTTTGAAAGGCATGCGATGGCCACCCGATGGGGTATCTGTTTTCCTCCGCATTCCTAAGAGTTTGCCTCGTTGTGAATTATACTACCTGTCAGCCACTTGACTGTTTAAGCTGCAAACATGAGAGAAGCCATATTTCAGATAGTCTGTATCATAGTGAATTCCCTTACAATCATTAAATATTCAGGTTCCTGAGAGTTACATGGCATTATTTCCAGATATAATTTGACAAATTTCTTCCCCACCCCACGCAGTTGTTAAGGAAACCAGATGATGCCCCTTTTTCCCCCTTTCAAGTGGCTCTGCTCGTATTCACAAAACACTATATAGACAGTGAATGTGTTTAGCATCTTCAAACATAGGCAGGACAATGCAAAAGAAAGAAAGTTTCATGGGGGTTGACCGTGCTCAGCTGCGTGTCAATCTAATTAGCAATGCAGATCACCCCTCTTATATTAATGGCCCTGTGTGTACTGAAATACATGTGTAGGAGTATTTACTTGCATTTTGGGTCAGGAGATCAACTTTTGGTCAGATGTGTACCTTTGTACGGAATAGGAGAGGTACACCAACAATCTCACTATGATAGTAGTATCAGTTTTGACTCCTTGACTCAAAAAGGAGCCACACTAGAATAAAAGCATTAATGCTTGAGATCGGTTTCTGTTGGTTTTTCATGACAACTGGTGCTTTGTTATGATCAAACATACCTAGACGAACCTCTGTATACATTTATGATGCTTTGTGTACAGGTTTCACTCACTGCATGCGTCTTTAACGGATCACTTGCGAAGTAACTGGTGAGATTTGACATGGAGAAGATAATAATTACAACATGGACTAACATGGCATCCGTCATGAGCTAATATTTGGTCAGTTTGATGGCTAGACCTTCAATCACATCTCACTGTGGCGAGATTCGATCAATATTGATGATCGATTTGTTGGCAATACATGTATACACTGGAAATAAAGAGAAAATAATATAGCCAGTATTTGGAAAAAATTATCAAAAAGGGAACTATAGTAGCTGTTAATAATTCTCAAAGTTAACTCCAGGCAAGAAGAGTAAAATATGTTATGACTAATAATGAACTCCATGCAGATAGTGAAATTACAGATGTAACATAGACATGAAATTAGACAACACTGTAGGACCAGATGTAACATGCCCTGAAGCCTGGGGCAAGAGGAAAATGATGCAATGCATGTGTTTTGATAAGCAAGGCACATGTGCATTGCAGGCCACCTGAGTAAATGTGCTAAATGAGAAAAAGCAAAGGGTGCTGAGTTGCCATTTTTCTGCACAGCCTGGGGCTGTCCCACAGCTGAAACTCTCGTGCTGTCTTCAATTTGGTCTTCTCAAATGACACTGTGACCTTTCCAATTAAACTCACATTCTGTAAACAAGAAGCAGGCTAACCCCTGCACCTGGCTATTCATGCTCTTCTGGTGTGATTTACACAAAGCATTCGACTCTTGAGTGTTAGCAGGATCATTGTGATCACCCACGATGATATAATCATCTCACAACTTCACTCTAAGGTCTAGACTCACATAAATGTGCACTCTACAATGTGGTTTGCACCTGGCATTCACCCACATGTAAGTCATTTTACGCCTCATAAAGACCTTTTAAGATGGGATCATAATTCAGTTATGAAATGATACATTCAAGATTATTCATAAAGCAACTGTTCACAATTCAGCGAGTTACGTACGTGACTCTGTTAAGCAGTTGAGATCAAAGCAGGCTTTATTTCCAACTGGGAAGATTCTCTGAAAGCCTGTATTAAAAAGAAAACCTTCCGCCTCTATAACTTTTATAACGCATAATTGGTCTCAGATAAGGACATCTTGACATGAGCTGACCATTGAAAGTCCCTCTCTCTCCTGTCGAAATGACAACCTCCTTAGTAATGACAAATGGGCACAGTGTCCTGACAGGGCCACCGACATCTCTCCTTACCATTGGTATTGGTGACGTATGACATCTCACTCAAGCTCATGTGCTGACGCCTTGGAAATCGTTGAAATGTTGAAAAGTCTCACAAACTCAAGATACAGGTAGACACTGACGCACATTATGCACCCTCGATACTGAGACATAGAAGACACTTTGTAAGCTGTCGAGGTTTCCACAATTCCTGTCATTAAAATATCACGTTGCTTGACTTGTAGATAAGAGACTGCCATTATGACTTTTTCACTCATTTCTAAGACACAGTTTGTTTATTCGATTTGACAGGTGGATGAATGTGAGAGTTTGAATTTCTAAGAGGAATTTAATCCCTACTTGTGACATATGTCCCCTACGGACAACAGTAATTGTCAAAGGTTTACTGTTGCCATCCATGACTAAGCCATGGGAAGCAGCATAGAGTACCTAATGAGATGCATGAACACGTATAATTACATGGCTATTCATAACAATTGACTGGTTAATATTTTGTGACACTGCCTATCTCTGTTAATTTAGAAAACACCAACGTTTTCTTCATTTATTAGGATCCACTTCACTGAACTGAAGGTTACGCTTTGAATGCATGTGTTTCACTGTAATAATTACACACGATAAAAAGAAGAACCGATTTGAAAAAAGCTATGATATTAAATACATGTGCACAGTAACTATTAACAGCCAGTGTAATCATAAGATAGAAAAACCTCACGAGGGACACATCAGAGAGACTACATTACGAAGGTATAGCAAGGTTTAATTGAAAATGTATTGGCCAATTTCCTTAAAATGTGTAATCACCTCATTTAAGTATTCAAAAAACACACACATGAAGGTTCCTAGTGGAGTAACACAAAGAGCCCTTGTGAAGTGATGTTGTCAACATTTTTGGGAAGGTTCTTTTATGAAGATTTTACATTGTTTAATGGCAGTACTATGCCAGGTTCCATTCGGTAGAGCAATTGCCGGTTGAAAGCCATCAGACAGGACCATTCTGTGAAGTGATTTTTTGACATAGCATCCTCTGTTGGGGACAGATAGAGTCTGCAACCTTTTCTTGACCTAGGACCTCTTGATGATATCTTGCAGGTAAATATGCCTTGCCTCCTTCAATAGCTTGAGTAAGAAATAACACAAACAAAGCTTTTGTGCTGCTCATTCTCAAGTTAAAAGTAGATGTTTTTTCTCTTGCTATCCCAAAAGAAAATGATTAAAGTCTTCACAGGGGACCGGATGTTCAAACAGAATTTGTGGGAACTGCTATTCTCAATATTTCAAAAATGCAAAACACAACTATTGACAAATTCCATGGATACATAGTGGGCTTGCTTACTTAGGAAATGTCTCTACACACTTTTAAAGTAAAGAACAGCATACAGTGAATCTAATATATCACATCAACACTTGTACATTATACGTTTCTAATTAGCATGGAGCCAGTGCTCGCGTTGAAGCTAATTTATGATAACATTTACTATCGGGAAATGTTGAAAATAATTAGACAATAATGAGTAGAAACTGAATCCACACAGAAAGCGTCTGTTAAGTAAATAAGCAAAGAAAAAATAATTTGAACTACTTTATGAATATTTCTTAGTTGAGATTTTCCAAGAAAGGTTCATTTAAATTTTAGAACAAGTTATTCTCCTCCCCCACTTTTTCTTCTCTCTCTCTTTTCGGGGGTACTTTGCTTCTGCTTCATTTAACCAACGGCAAATGCCTTGTGGGAGAGATTAGAGCATCTGTGAGAGGTCTTTGGGGTCACCAGGAATTTGGGATTAATTATTTGCCTTCCACTTAGGAAACAATGTGCCACGCGTCGTTGGTTTGCCATGGCATGTAATTGCATAGACAAACAAATCACCTTGACCAAGTTGAAATAATGGTCTTGTCAGATGTGCCACTCACTGACAATTACTGCGATCGTCAATTCATTTCAATTTAACTGATGCCATCAACTTCAATAATTATATTTCAAAAGCATTTTTGACATCGTATTCTAGATATACCTTTGTGCGAGGAGAGAACCCCTAATTATTAGTTAGTATGTAATTGCTACTGATTAGATTGTCGTAGAGGGGGTAAAACAGACAAAGTGACAAATAAAGGGTTGGGTCAACTGGTCAATCTCTGCCTCAGGGAGGCTGATAACCAATTAGTAACTTGCTGGAGATGCGAAAGCACATTTCGCCCCAAGCACTTACCGCCCATTTCAAAACGCCTGGAAAAAGAGCAATTCAGAGGACGAAATGACTTGCGCTGATTTAATCTGACAGGACGTCTATTTTGTTAGAAACATTTATTCATGGGATTTAACCATAAAACCCCAACATCTTTTGTACACAGAAGCATTAAGTGTTAGGCAAACTGACAAGGCCTCTTTCAGAAATTTGATGACTAAGAAAAAGTTAGGACAATTTTATTTTCATTATTTTGATCACGCCTCGGTATTTTACGTGGCCTGTGGCTATGGGCCATTTACTACACAGAAATACGGTAAGGCAAATATACTATGACTGAAGAAGGCTTAAGATTACCTAATGCCTGTGCAAATCTGTGATCGTAAAATCATACAATGAGTTGGAAAATATAGGGGTGTGGGACTGTGGGTGGTTCAGATCGAGGTACATGTAGGTATAACATGACATGACATGACAAGCTTCTGACCATCATCCTTGTTTTTCGAAATCTCACATGTATCACAACTTCTGTTCTTTTGTGATACCTTGTTTCCCCAAAGAAGCTTAAGAATTAATCCATATATATCTTCCTGTTGACTCAGGATCTACCTCAGATGCTTTAACCCAAAATGTCAACGATGGTGAATGATATAATATAAGCAATTAAACAGTTATAAGACATGTTCAGTAAAATACGTCAAGCGAATCAATAACCCTCCTCTGCACATTTCTCTATAACAAACCCTGGCGGAATGTTAATGAGGGGGTGGTCGGCAGGTGAGGGTGAGCAGGTGACCTCTGACCTTGACTATGACCCCAGCGGGAGGTCAGACACCATGACTGGTGTCCACGAATGCTGCTAAAAGGGCAGCGGGCACTTGGTGTCACCCTGGCTGGTGGTGGCTCTCTGGGGGAGACCACTGACCTGCCCAGGTGACCTCCGGGCATCACGAGGTTCCCTACTGTATAAATTTCCAGACGACCCTGCCCTGTTGAAAGGGCAAAGGGGTAACTTAAGGGTTTAAAGGGTATTGTGTGCCCCTAATTGATACAGGGGTCACATAGACATGGACTAATATAATAGAATGGGATGGAAACACCAGCAGGGATCAAAAGCAAAACCAAGTGATATATTTAAGTGGAATTGATTTATTTCCTGTAAATCTTGGTCTTACCCTACAACTTCTGACATCAATAGCTTAACGTCACATGAATGATTTACACTAAATTGTAAGACATAAAATCTAGTTTTCTACTATATTCGATTGCGTTTTATCAGAATGCAAGTATTAATATATTACAGGAGTTTGTGTAATTATTTTACTATTATATATTACAAGCGAAATTACAGAAAACAATTGTGGAGTTTGCAAGAATTATCATCGTTTTATGTGTAATAGAAAAGAAGAGAAAAAAAACAAAAAAAAAAGAAAACTCTCGGATTAGATGAAAAAGTGGCATTTAGAGGCAGGATGAGGCGGAGAGAATATTAGGTTTCTATGCCACACCGTCGAATTCCAAACATGTAAAAAGAGACAAATGCTTAATAAGCATTGCCACACCCCCGTCAGTCAACCAGGCTTCAGGGCTTCAAATCTAATTATTTCAAGAGATGTGAACCTTGTGTCTATTGCTGCAGCTTCACTGATATGGTGCACACTTCAGTAATACACTGTATGAGCAAATTAGTTGTCAAGTTAATTGGTATAGGACGGTTAGGGCATAATAAAAGCAGATGTAATGAAGAGATAACATAAGGTTGGCGCCATATTTCTCGTCTACCTCTTCAGAACAAATACATGATACGGAAATGATCGAGGTGTTTTTACAGAGTTAAGATAAGATAAGATAAGATAAGATAAGATAAGACAACGTAAGACAGGATAAGATTAGATAAATTAAGATAAGATGAAATTCTATTTGAATTCGACGGAGCAAACAACAGAAGCTATAATTTTTTTTACAGTTAGAAGTAAATTATAATGATTGGATTTCTTATATTATATTGAATATCACATTTTTTGTATTATCTTAATTTATCCTGCAGTTATATTCCCGGAAAAAAGGATTTATCCTTAAAATTCCCTAAGCGGATGCAAAGAGCCAATATTATAGCCAATTTATTGCGCAAATAGTTATATATTGTTATATAACAATCATATTGTTATGATTTCTGTGCTATTTATCTGAACGGCTTACAGAAGCTACAATGCAGTGCCATGTAAACAACCCACGAGCTATGCTTATGTATGGCTGAGTTCTTGGCACATCAATTGATGTGAGAATTTCCTTTACAACTGAAATACAAATGATTTCCAGTTCAGAAGGAATTTATAAATAATTGCGTAGTTTGGAAATAGCACTGTCTGCTTTATGGAAGTAACACACTGTTCTGTTGTAGCCATCAGGTAGGTGAATGAGAAATGCAGAAACTGGGTCTCAGGGATTCTGAAACTGGGCAGCAACATTTGTTCTATAGAAACCGGCCCAGGTGCATGTTCTTTTTTCTTTTTAAGGAAGATTCTCCTGTGGTCCGAGTGTGTGATGAGTCCAGCCAGATAGCGTATAATCATAATATTTCAGGACAGTTGTTAGCTGACTAACTTGTTAGTCAAAATGGTTATGGGGGTTAGTCATTCTAGACATAATCAGAATGTCTGAGATATGATAGAAGATTTTCAGTCATAATAGTCAAGAAGATTTTCAGTGATAATGCATCACTAACTTCATGTTTGGTTTGTGGTGAACTTTGAATAGGTGAACAACAACAAATGTTTTATACCTTAAAAAAAACAAAAAAACTTTAGTCACAGACACATAGAAGATGTATTAAACTAGTTTCTTGTTCGCTTTATGGGGATGTAGATTTAAGGTTGTGTCTTGTTGAAGTACCATTGTTGAAGTGGCACCATATATCATAATTAAATGATGTGTCGTTTGAGAACTGTGTAGCCTTTTTTTCTAAAAGGATAAAAAAAGGAACAAAGAGTTAAAAATGTGTCTGGCTGGGTTATGAGACAATACACGCACACGACACCAATTACAAAAGCATGGAAAGGTTTTTTTAGGTTTTTTTTTGTAGGAGACAATTTTCTGGTAATAGAGAGACAGTCACGCTATGGGAAGACCATGCAGATGATCCAAATGGACAATCATGTAAAAAGATGAATATAATACATGTATATTTAGAAAGTGTAACAGTTTCAATCAATCAATCTATCTATCTCTCAATCTCTCAATCTATCTATCTATCTATCTATCTATCTACCTATCTACCTATCTACCTACCAACCTACCTACCTACCTATCTATCTATCTATCTATCTATCTATCCACCTTTCTACCTATCTACCTACCTATCTACCTATCTACCTACCTACCTATCTATCTATCTATCTATCTATCCACCTATCTATCTATCTATCTATCGATCTATCGATCTATCGATCTATCTCTATGATGCCATTAATTTAGCAAGATTAATACATATAGTAGTTTCATATATGATGTAAACAAGTGAATGGCAAGTTGTGAAGTGCACATACTTGTGAGTGCATAAGTGCTGATGCGGAGTTGTAAGTGCTGAGGTGAGTAGGTAACGATAACTTAAGAGGGCGCCCTCGTGGGCTGCTCACCTGGCTATTAACCGGAATAGAGTTACCCCAGGGATGACCTTGGCTGCCTTATCAACCTCACAGAGGTCATCCAAGACCCAAGAATGCTGGTTCAGCCCACCTGCTCATCTTATCTGTGGGACCTCGTGCACCCTGTCCAGAATGTGAGAGATATTGTACCTACAAGATTCAGCAGCGAAGCAAGATAGTGTCAGTCATAGTGCAATGGATGATAATTAAGTGCTCTGAAGACCAGTCAGAGTAGTCATAACAGACGAAACGTTGATGCTTTTTTCTGTATGGTTTGCAACATTTAGAAATGTAGCTTTTTTTGGTGTGATATATTTATCTGGGAAATGAACTGAATGTACATATATTTTTTGTGTTGAAATATGCAGGGGACTGTGGTGTGTGTGTGTAATATACATTTATGATTAAAAAATTACTAGATGCCAAGGAGTAACAAGCACATTCTATCTAAGATTGTAACATTCATAGAGTTTGGAAACTGCATGCAATCAGTTTACATGTACCCATTACAAGTATTGAAGAAATTCTCCAGGAGAATGAAGAATCATTGGTATACATGAACAAGTGGGATTTCAGATGTATGATAACTTCGGGTTTTGTGGCATACCTCAACATGCATGCATACGTGTTTAGTTGTCATTATTAAATATTCCACGTGGATATGAAATTCTTACAGTAATTGAGCAAGCAACAAGCTCACATATCTTCACAACTACAAGGAATACTTCGGTGTACTTGTAGAGTTTTTGCAACTTGTAAACAAGCGTAATTAATGCTGAGCCACAAAGAGTAAACTCACATGCCATAGCAAGTCTTCGAGTAACCACTCCAACTAGTTATTTGCCAGAAATGAACTCAACAGTTTTAATATGAAATGTTTACATGGAGTCAACAGGTGTTTAGTGGAATGGTTGAAGCCTGTCTGTCATAGGTTCAGTTAATAATGCACTCATGGCTGGTAGGCTTATAATTGACTTATTTTCTTCTGAGGCATCGATCGATGTCGTCACTGTGAAATAGTAATATCATATTATATCATATTATATCATATTTTGTTATATTATATTATATTATATTATATTATATTATATTATATTTAATTATATAAGTATACATAAATAAATTAATAAAATTAAAAAATATATTTTTATGGCTGCACTCAGCATGAAATCTGAAAAAACTAAGATTTGTCCCATGTTCTAAGCATTACTTCAGGTATTACACAAATTACTCTGTCGTCTCATTACTGTATTGCTGATTGCTACATTGGCCTTCAGTAATCAGTCACCTGAATCCATGCACTCTCTAAGCATGCTAAATTATCACCTTCATATCATTCAACAGGAACCAGTAGTTGTATATCACCAGTCAAAGATGACAGCCAGGCAGACTTATACTCAGGTATGGACATTCTAGAAGCCCATCGTCTGCTCAACTGATACTGCTGGCATTTGGCAACTGCAACAAACTCTTCTTTTTCTGATCAGCCATGGAAATTGGCTTTTTCATACTGACATTCTGTAAATGACTTGATGTCAGTCTGCAAAGAAACCAAAGAATTATTCCACCCACCTGGCTAAAGTACATCTGCATTCCAAGTCTCCGTGGAATGACAGCGATAACAAATCCATCAGTTCTTGATTAGTGGATTCCATGACTATTATGGCCAAAATGGCTGATGGATGCATAAAAAGACGAAAGATCGAAAAACTATATTGCACGGAATTTGAGTTGACAATTTTCTGGTATTGGAATTTAATATAGTCTATTGCTTGTGGAAGACATGGTGTAAGGTATATTCATGGCCGAGCTAAACACCGTAAAGTAAATAAATGTTATAGTTGTGTAACTATTACTGTATACATAACTGTACAACTGTACAACTGTATAACTGTACAACTGTACAACTGTACAACTGTACAACTGTGCAACTGTGCAACTGTACAACTGTACAACTGTACAACGGTACAACTGTACAACTGTATAACTGTCACTGTATAATTGTATAATTGTATAATTTTACAACTGCACAACTGTACAACTGTACACCTGTATACTGTGTGATGGACCAATACAATTATAACTTAATTGTTTGCATTTGTGTCAATAAATATATGTGTTACGATATTACCCAAAAAAAGTGCAAATGAACTACTGTAATAGTAACTTAGAGCAAACATTGAAGATAAATCATAAATAACAAAATATTTGGAAAGTAAAAGAAGACTGGTTGTATTTATATTGAGTCATGGCATATCTGCTTTGGGACATGTTGGAACGCCATATGAATCCTGGGATGGGCTGTGGATTTTGCTGGGCTGACTTTAAGGTGAACTCAGCATAAATATTTAGCAGTTCAGCTGATATCAAACACTCAAAGGGTGGTCAGCACTTTTGGTCATGTCTTTTGCAAATGTTATGCTGACCATATCAACAACTCTTGAACAGATGGTGGCCAGTGGTCACCCTGGAAAATCACAGGGCAGGGACGACAATGGTAATACGTTCATGGTGTGAATTAAGCTATACCTATAGTGTAAGTCTGTGATACCTTGGATGAACCTCTGGTTTATCCAATGTGATACTGAAACATCTCGACGATATTTTGGATAGTAAGGGCTTCAGAACTACCCATTCGAATTAATTGTTCACATGAACAAATTAATTTTTTTAATTTTAAGTCTCCCAAATTGGTGTCATTATGACAATGGTTATCTGTATCTTTCTCTAGCAGAGCATTATCTTAGCTTATAGTCAGTTCCTCAAAGTTACTCAAATGGTTCGTGGGTGTTCTGATTCTTGCCTTTTTGTAAGATTGCACTCGTTGCACTGGTCCCCCCTGTTCCAACCTCCAAATTAAAATGTAATTCTAGTTGTTCTCACCACATGTAATCATGTAGTTACATCAGTTATGATATCGACTTTTTATTAACCCAATTTCTTCTGTGTCTGTCCTTGGAGATGTGATCATAAAACAGCCCACGTTAGCATAAATATTGTCTTGCTAACATATCTAAATTCTACCACAGCTTGCCAAATGACGTAAAGCCAGTGTATTAAGCAGATACAGATGTATACAAGAGTAAATCGTTTACAAACAGACTTGGACTTTGCTGGACAAAAATGAAAGCAGTGCATTCCTTGGCAGTGGGGCCACCTGCTGTCTTGTGCAGGCTAACAGGCGATTATAGTGCACTCCCTTCTCTGTTTATATCTTTGATGTAAAAATTCCAAACAGGATGTTGACTTGTCTAATTTGAGGTGTGGTTTGCTGTTTGCATTTTTAGCTGCTAAAAATAAGGGGACAATACTGTGACTGGCAGAGTGAGAATAATTTACTCCAAGCTTAACTTCATGATGAATGATAATTTGTTGATATTGCAATGATTGATACTATATGCATAGATGATACAAATATGGTTAGTTGTTGGTAATTTGCAGTAAACTTTAAATACCTTTTTCAGATTTTGAAGTTGATTAAGCTAACTTCATGATGAATGATAATTTGTTGATATTGGCAATTATTGATACTATATGCTTAAATTTAGATAATACAAATATCACAAGTTGTTGGTAATTCACAGTAAAACACCTTTTTCAGATTTGAAGATGATGAAGCTTATATTTTCGGTGTCTTATGTTGGGCTTACCTGTTGTAGGCACAGTTTTGATAATTATATCCTGTGTTTCAGAACAGATTTCTTTTCAGAACAGGTTTCTGTGCAAGTGATGGAACACGATGATTTCCTACACTTAACAAATTGCTGTGCTACCCCAGGGTCTTCTCCCTGCACCAAATATTGTACGGAAGGCTACCCACCTTCATTTTGTTTCCATAGTGACCTGCTCAGCATCCCATCATCCACCCCTTGCACATGAGGAATTGCCAAATTACTGATTTATGCTTCTGAAACAATAGTTAACATGTGGCATAGGGAGTTACAACATGTGGCATTCATATGTACCTACAGCTCTGTGCAATATCGAATAACTTTGGAAAATGTTGAAAAGAAAATTCTTCTAATCCTTCCAAATGCAAATACACGACTGTGCCACACTTTCTGGTTTAAAATACTGCCAAACTATGGGTGTTATCTGTCTGAACCAGGCAGGTTTTCACAGCTGTCTGTGACTTTTATGTGGTAAGCGAGCATTGTTAAACCTCTTTTAGGGGAAAAAATATCTTTATATATAGTTTTTTAGGCCTATTAGGCCTGCAAGGTTAGGAGATACATACGCTTAGCTCTGTGTTAATATGACTTATGAGTGGTCTGTCAGCCTTGATGACCTGCAGATACTGCATAGCCTTGATGTATAGCATGCTCTGAGGTCCATCCATTGTTGCACTGTGCAGGATTAGACCTGTTCCTAAACATGATCCTCATTCAGTCTCCCAAATTGCCCCTCTGCTATGACTCCTGAAATATAGTGGATAAGTAAGACACCCTGGAATACTGTCTTGTATGCTTTTCTAGACTAGGTCTGACCTATTGAAGTGTTTAACAGAACAGACACTAATTAAAGTACAAATGTAGAACAGTGCAAATATTAATGAATGTATTTTCTCTTTTCCATAAAGTATACATCCATGCCGTATGACAATGAAACGTTCTCATTGGCTCACACCTACTGATCTGACAATATCAATGATCATTGCTGTTGAATGACAATTTTCCTCGCATAGTTATTTTGAGAAAACTTGATTAAATCAATCATGATTGATTTAACTCATGTCGGTTGTTTAATTAGCCAGTCTAGACAGATACCTCAGCTTGTGTGTTCTGTGACATGTTCCCCTGTCTTTCAAGTTCTTTCTTTCATTCTGTACCCAGTCGTCTTTTTTGTAACTTTGTTTTTCACTAATGAATCCACGCAAACACACATGGCAGTGTCTTCTCTGAGACTGTCATTGATGAAACGTTCACTTTGAAGTCCTCCTTTAACTTGGTTGTTGATGAGGTGAAGTACATATCTGACTGAACATGCATGACAGCCTGAATATTACTTGTGAAGGGAGGGAAACAAATTAGAGTAGTGAGAAGGTCAGTGGGGTCAAGCTGAGATATTCAGCTAGTGTTTATCAGGGAACATTTATGCTTAATGAAAATTGGCGTCTTGTAGGTTTCTCTGCACGTTTTTCTCAGGTGAACCTTTCTTGCCTGGACTCTCACCTGCCTAAGTTCTTCAGACACTTTGAAGAGAGGAACATCACTTACAACAAATTAATGGCAGGCAGGGACAGAGTACAATGTCATGTCTAAACAGTCTGGAAAGTAGTAGATGGCCAAAGAAAAATATCCATCCACTGTAGGACCTTGAACATAGTACAGGACGTTTTACAGTAATGATTGCTAATAATAGAACAGAAAAATTTACCTAGGCACAAACAGGTTGCTGTTCAGGTTTCGTTTAGTAGCATAAACCTTTCTTCATCTACATCTTGCTAGCATTAATTTAAATGGTGTGAAATTCCCTGAAATTATTTTTGAGTAAGTCTACACAATTACATTGGTATTGTGCTACTCTAGGACCGATGATGAATGTAGCTAAGAACTAAATGGTTTTCACTTAATTTCACAAAGAAGTCATAAGTGGATATGTTGTCAAATACTGAAAATACTTGCAATCTTCGATAGACATTATATATTCCTTTATATATTGTGTCTTTTTTTGGTCTGTCAAGGACTTTTTCATTGGACTAGTACAGCTTAAAATATACATACTTGATGTGTATTTATTTCAGACAAAAAACACTCTGGCTAATTTGAGTAGAGAAAAAGAACTTATATTAAGGAGACAATCACGATATCATGGGAGATCTGGTGTGAAATGAGACTTGCATGCATGGCATAGCCAGCTGGCCACAAAAAAAAGCTAAATGACAGCTATCAACGATTTCCACATGCTCAAATGGACACAAAGTGTTGAAATTGCTATTTGTTTTGCCACTTACTGAATTATATAGCTTGCCTCAGTGTGTTTGCTTAACCTAAGCCAGGCATCATTCATTCTTAAGTAAGTAGGTAGGAAGGGTCATGGCTATGTTTGCTGAGGAGAATACAAAATGCTGCTATTTTGCATAAGAATACTCACTTCACTCATCCTCACCCAATTATGATAATGTATATTAGCCATAAATGTAGCGTTAAACCACCTGCATTGGTTTGGAGAATGTTATTATCGTTGTAATAATTATTTAGAACAGTCTTTTAAACTTTTAATCTTCATCCGTGACATCATGTGGGTTTTATTAGAGCCACTGATTGGTCAGTTCTATAAACTGGGATGCTCAGCACAAGGTTTGACATCACAGCCAAGCCAATAAATTTAATACGCTTTGATTTGCATTCATCACACCAAACGCATAAAGTTACCTTTTCTGCACTTTTTTGTTTGGCCATCAGTAGCTATGTTCCTGGTCAGAAACAACTAACTTCACATAATTTATTCAAACAAACTGTTACTATAACTGCTGTTTTGATTAAGTATCAATTAAGTCAGATAGGTTATTACAATGCTATCTTGTTTGACTTGAGTTTTGTTTTATTTCGAAATGAAGCTTGAAAAATGCTTCCAGTATCAATTGAAAATTGAAGAGTGATTCTGCGTAATTATTACAACGATAGTAATAAACTGATGTGGATGGTCTTAAATCTTGAAGACCGGTTGATAAAAATCCAGCACATACTCGTGGTAGTTATGTCTCTCTTGTATCTCCTTAATGTTCTTGAGAAATTTTTTTTAAACTTTTTTTCTAACATAACAACATTGAAGTTTATGATCTGCCCAAGACGTGGGTGTGGAGAGTGTGAAAATATAGTTCTTCTATCTGCACAAAGACCCCCACCAGGCTGAGCCATGTTGCTCATGTAAAATAGAGAAGAGTGAATTATTTGTGTCCCCAGATATTTCAGTAACGTAATGTGTGAGTGTTAAACTATTTGTTATTTTATTTCACCCTATCGTTACTTGAGATTGCAATACAAGCCATAGAGGGGCCTCGCCATGCATCTAAACTGTCACTCAAGGTAGCAGAAAAAAGCCCTCAACTTTTCTACTCGCCGATACGGTTTTGTTAATATTCTTGATCCAAACAAATTCAAGACAAAGTGGAGGAGTCATGAGCAATTTATATTCCACCTGTTTCCTGTCAGCTTTGCTTCATAGATGTGCAGTGCTGTGTGAAAGCATTTAGAAATCTCTTCATCGCCATTCATATAGAAAATAACCAAATAAACTAAGTGGAAATCGCAGCTAAGCTCTTTCTTGTCTTAGAATAATATATTATCTCACTTTTCTGCTTGCTCATTCAGTCAGGCTTTGGGCAAGACAAACAGCATGCATAGAGTCAAAAAGCCAAATAGGCACTAAGATCCTTGAAGGTCAAGTCTCTGTCAAAATAAATATTTTTAAAACTTCATTATATTAAATGATACATTGAAAGAAATCAAGATCAAAACATTGGAAATACAATGGAAATGGCATCATCACCCATTGTTGAGTATTGTGACGTCATCACTTGGTTTTTTTTTACATATCGGATTTTTGATGGCGTGAAAAGTCAAATACTAGGGGAAGTTTATTTATTTTATATAGAGATGGTAAACCCAGCAAGGCTCTGGATGGTAGGTTAGCAGTATTTAGAAGACAATAAAGTGAATTTTGGCCACTGTCACATTGAGTGACAATACAGCTTTAAGGAATAAGAGACACACAGGGACAGACAGACAGACAGTAACAGTAACTTGCTATGATGTCTTAACTGTTAATCTATATCATAACAACCAATAAAGGGATAACTAACAAGTAATGAATAGTAAAATCCATAATTTATGAGATAACCCTGTGATATCAACCTTACAGTGCCAGCATCAGTATCTGTAGAGATCCTCTAAAAGACCCTCTGATGATGTGATCCGAATGATGATGATCACTGATGAAGTTTCAGCAGTAAGTACAGTGATGCGGGGGGGGGGGGGGCGGTGATGGGAGCAGCCAATAGCAAACAGGGGAGGGGAGTAGCGCGCATACAGAGCATGGCAGGCTCAACTGACAGCCTGACATTTGTCTTCTTGCAGGGGACCCAGTTACAAGTGAGGAGGTTTTGATCATCAACACCATGTCCTGACGCAGATCACTGATAGGAATTTACCTAACAAGGTCATTAAGAGGGACGGGCTGACCCACCATGAGATATGGGTGAGTGTTTTCTTCTTCTTTTTTTTTCATGATTTTTTTAAACCTTAAATTTTCGTTTTGCATAGTTGTATGAAAATTTGTTTCTTTATTAGTGGCCAATTTGTTACAAACGTTAACCTTATTTCCATTTCCATAGACAATGTTATTATCTTGTACATTACTTTTTGACAAAATGATGAATTCAAAGTCGAAATGGTGATGAAGTAGAAATAAAAAAGAATACTTTTGCCCTGAAACTTTCTCATTTTCCATATATAAATAAAGCAATATATTTAATGGAAATGTATGACACAAAGGTTCATTATCTAAGTGCCCTGGGAGTTTGACATTACTGTTTAGAATACATTTGAAAAAAAAAACAGAAAAAGTTGCTTTGGAATGACTGATAACGTAAAGACCCATTTTGTAATTCCAACATAAATTCCACCAGAACGGACTGATAATTCGTGTAAAACAAAACCCCTGGCCACTGTGATAGATCATGTGCCAATAAATATTTATAACACGACGGTCTATATTTAGAAAGTAGGAACCCCAGGAAGGGGGTAAAATTAACCTGTTGGCTGATAAAGAAAAGATTATGAGCCATTTATTATCTTAAACAAATCCATTAGGGCTACTTTATGAGTTGAATGTGATCAAAGTCAGGTGATAGGCAAAAATAAAAATTCCAATGGAGCAAATTGATATGAGCGGTGTGGCTAAACAGGTATTATATACAAAGAAAAAGAGAGAGAAAACAGCTTTTCTGATGGAGGAGTGATGTTCCTGTTCAATCATTATAATTAACAACTACACTACATTATTTTATTGGTAAAATCTTCAGTCTCTTCCAAGAGACTCGAAGCTATTGGGCAGTAATCGGATTTAGGAGGAAACTTGGGCTATGTACATCTTATCGAGTCAAAACAGAGTAGGAAAAAAATGCAAAAGTGCTGTGCCTCCTCTAACCTCGACTATTTTTCATTCTCCCAGTCCATATAACATGTCAGGGGTTTATCAAAGAGCCGAAATTCTCTTGTTTTTCTTGCAGGTAGGATAGAGCGAATGTTGTTAGAAGTTCTCTGCATAGGGACGATATTATGGAGCCAAGTACACTCTCGTAAGTACATTGTTTTATGATATATCTCACATATAAAGCATTAATAAGCCACAGAGCCTGGGAGCACAGTCAGGGGCTTCTGAACAGAGAGGGCATCAAAGCTGTGAGGGTTGATTATATGAAGTTCATCTTCAGTTCTTCAGACGACGCATTTTCATTAATCATGTCGATGAGATAAGCTCATTTATTTGCCTCATATTTGTGATATTGTGATCACTGATTGACTTTGCTAACAAAATGTGTAACTTAATCATTCAAACAAATATGTACTGATCTAATAGCCCTATCAATGAGGTTTCCTGATGGTAATTCTAGGTTCAATTATAACGTTCAACAGTGAAGAACAGGTTTAAGAAAAAATTGCTGGTTTGATTGTAAGGCACCTTACAGTGGAACAAGAAAAGTGGTCCTATAGGCTGAGGTTCCACTGTAGCCCATGATATCTGTGATCACGTTGATATGATATGCCCCTTTTAAAGCTAAGTTCCCCGGAGCATGACATCTTGTAGTTCTATTGGAAGGGTGGAGATGCAAACCCCTGCTGCTGCAGCACCCCTGCATGTCCACGCATCATCTTGCAGATTTGTGAATTACAGTAAGGGCGTGCAATATAAACCTTTTTTATGAATGGCAGTACAATATAAACACCTTTTTTTATGATGCATCTGTCACATCGTATTACTGGACAGTCACATCCCCGTGATCCTTGCACAGTGCACATAACTGGCCCAGCAGATTGACACTAATCAGGCCTGATGCCCAGATTCAGTTTCAAACCCATGCTGGGCTGTCCATGTCTCTTTGGATTCCAACAGTCATAGGTCCAGACAACATGCCAAAACAACATTGTTATCTTGTATAGAGTTACTGCCATGTCCATAAAAATGACATCATGTCACTGTGCACATGTAAATGTTACTATAATGCTAATATCAGTGATTTTATATCATATTTCAAAAGGAAAGAGACAGAAAACATGGTACTTTTGATCGTTTATTTTCAAACAGTTTATTCCAAGTTGAGTGTACCTGTAGAGCATGATAAAATTCATTCATCATTTAAAAATACTGCACATATGCGGGAAAGAATGATAAGCACAATTTCTTGCCCAGTTTACCACAATTATTAAATGCAGATATTCATATGGTAGCAATGTTGCATGTCTGCTGGTTCTTCTTGAAGAATCAAAGCACATAAAATGTTATCCTATTGCAGAAAAATAACATAACATATAGATATGTACTCTTGGATTCCAAACATTACCACATATCTTTTGATATTTTTACTTTAACATTCCGTTTAGTTCCATTGTCAGTTCAGAAAAATGACGATTCTCCTGTGGTAATTGAACCGCCTCTGTCTCCTCTCAAAATGAAGACTGATTGTCTGGTAACTCTGGCTCAGGTGCCAAGAGCAGTATCGTGGCTTATGCGTTACTCCTTATTAAATTACTGCTTTTTGGACATCCATCTTCTAAGCAGTGGTTTAGTTTTTAAAAATAAATAAGCAAAATAGAAGGCGACAAAATTTCAAAGAAAGGTAAAAAAAACCTAACACAATAGGGTTTGGAGTGTGTAATGGTAACTTAAGCAAGCATGAAGAACTCCTGCTTTTGCATGGGGATTTAGAATTAATTTACATAGACATATAGAATTAATATTGTCTGGGAATAGCCCAAAATACGACTACTTAGTAGTAGAGTATATGTATTAAGCATATAGCTTACAGACGTGGCTCTGTGGCTATACACACTCACGTGTCTGACTGAGGTTAGGCTGGGTGCTCAATGTAAACTGCAAAGTAACTCTAATCGGTTCAGGACGAGCGAGTGCCTACGTGTAGGTGATAGTATTTCTTGATATGCCATCTGATAGTGATGGCACATTTGTGATATACAAAAAACTTAGTCATAGAAAAATTAAGAAAAGGGATTATCAGCATGGATACAACAACCAATGACTTGCAGTTGTGCAGAAGAATAACTAGTGTCAGTTGATTATCGTCTTAATTCGTTTATTTTTAAAGTTGATAATATGTCATAGTGATATGCAACATACAAAAATGTCGGTACATTGTGTGTAGGTGCATTGGCGCAACAACGAAGTTAAAAAAGCGCAACTGGATTAGAATGATTATCTTTCACTGTTCATGTCTTCTTTTTTTTCAATCCCTTTCCTTTGTCATTTCCAGTTTAAGTTTTGCAATATTCACAGGCATGCACAGGAAGAACGATTATATGTATTAGCAAAGGACAAAAATACACACGTGACATGTTGAGATATGCTAGCCTTGCCATGTCCTTCCTCTTCGTGTTCAATATAATTTCAAACCGATGTCCTGATGTATAGATGTGCACCACATTGTACAACAAGACTAGCTAGGTGCATTTGTAGAGCAAAGGAATTCTGTGCTAAATTTAGAGAACTCTTTTTAGTGCTTTTCTTCTGACTGTTTCTTTCTTTCTTTTCTTTTTCTTTTATTTGGGTCCTGAGTCATTTCCAAGCACCAGACAGATCCACATCAGGATGCAATCAGCTCAAGTGAGCAGAGATTAAAAAAGTTAGAAACCTTTCCCTTAAACCCTTGAATGCGCAGACTTTAAAGTATTCCGGAGTTTGGCGGTTGCAGATTTTCAATGAATTGCCATTAGGAGGGCTGGGGTTACAACAACTTTGATTTTTTCTAATGTGAACCTGAACTGACAATAATCCTTTACCTCTGATTCCTGTGAGTGGGTATACCCTCATTACCCTGCAACTTAATATATTGTAACAAACTTAAGCAGATGCACTTGACTAACCACGCTTAGTGACTGCAGTACATGTCTAGTGTTGATCCCAGGGAGAAGAGACTTTATGTCAAGAGGCTCAGGGATCCAGGATTGTTGATTGATATCTTTTACATTTTTTGTACAAAACCTTCCTATGCATATGGATCACATTTCTGGTAGGTAAATAATTACTGTGCTTATCTGTGTTGTTCAAAACACCAATGCATTAACTTCGAAATGACTCCTAGCACATCTATTATTGCTTTCATTAGGTCTATGTTATTTGAACCTTTTATTTTTTGCTTCACCGGATGTGTATCAGCATCCGAACTGTTGCTACAGGAAGTGATTAAAAAATGTTGAGGCGGGGTTTTGTTTTTGCTCTTCCTTGTTATTTGAAGTATGAATGTGCTGATGTGTTGGAATATTTCAAATCTTTGGATATTTGCAGTATTGTGCTAGGAAATGGTATTTTCAGTGTTGTGCTAGGAAATGGTTAAGTCCAAGGTCCAGTATGGCACCATGTGTGTGGTGACTTTATTGTCTGCTTTGTCCTGTTATGGGTACCTCAAGAAACAGGGGCCACCAAAATATTACCAGAAGACACAAAAATATCACCCTGAGGCCACAAAAGGACCACCACAGAACATACCAGCAATGTCTAGCAAATGTTAAAGCAGCTGTGACACAGTGCAATAAACTAGCAAAGGATCACATAAGTCCCTTATGGCCAGCTTGTCTGGACTCCATATTTGTTTTTCTGCATATGGCAATTCTGAGACAACAAGCTGCAAGCACCCCACCCCTCTGTGAATTACCCCCGTGAACTTTTGTCCAATTCTAATTGCAGTTTCGATAGTGTTTTCGATAGTGTCTGATGGCTATATTTTTGCACGGTCATTGTATGTTTATAATACATTCGAACAACATTCTGAGTGCAACGGAATTATAATTTGTGTGACTCCTCTCCACATCATTGTAACATCAACACAGGCTTGAGAGTATGGAATGAACAGATGCACTAACTTTGAGCAATTAGCAGTTCATCTAAGGTAGACCACACTACTGGATCTGTGCCCTGTCAACTTAATTACAGCTTCGTCCCATAGAAGAACACAGCTTCAACACACGTCCCGTAGAAGTTGTTGATTGAAAGAATCTGAAACAAATATAACATCAGCTGAGGTTTTATTTCAAACCTCCTCATTTAGTCATAGTTACAAAAACTATCCACGTGTGCAATATATGTATAGCTTAGCGCTTGCCACCTTGCACTTCTTGTGTAGTGTCAATTACCCTGTGGTTTCTGCCAACAGTGAGTTGGGGTGACTAAAATGCAAGGGACTTAAAAACAATAGGCCTAGGGTGCATACACTTACACCTTGGAGGCTCACAAGTGGTTTCAGAGGCCGCTTCAGGTGCCAGTCTGTCGATATAATGGCACGATACGGCAGGTTTTCCCCTCTGTAGGTTGTATTAATGGTTTTCACTCTGACGGAGGCAGTCAGATGGAATCCGATTCTCTGCTGCGGGGTGGGTGTGGAGAGGCTCACATTTTCCTCTCAACATGTAAAAAGGGAAAACATTTCCCGGAAGAGCTCAATAAAAACAAAATGTTAAGAGTTAAATAAATCTAATTATAAAATAATAACTGAATCGAGTGACCATATAGCATTTGTCATATATAATATGTCTCCATTGATTTTGTATTTCATAGCAATTCTGTATCATTTTCGTTTCAACTTTTCCATGTTTCTTTAATCTGGAAGTGAGAGAAATATATGTTTCATGGTTATGGCAGTTTCTAGAAAACATCTCAGAGGAAGGCTGTATTGGCAATATATGTGGGGGAAGAATATTCATTTAGGACCAGTTTTTGCACTCCAATCCCATGGGAGGATCGTTTCTCGACACCCAAATTGATAGATATCTTGAGAATTATGTCAGATGAAGTTAGCAGAAGTGTTCAGTTGGAAGTTCCATGGTCAGCATTTCTCTCATGTTCCAGTAACTAAAGCCCACTCTTGGCAAGGGATGAAGCAATAGGGTGTAAAAGTGGCCCCACCGCCCTCAGGGTGCATTATCCCCTCTTGCGTGTTATTAGATGACAATCTACCCTCATGCCATCCAATAACATGTTTGTGTGGTCAAAATAAACGCACTTATTTTGAGCTGCAAGAGTGGCTTAACACTGAAGTGGCATGTTATAAAAGAGAACTCAAAAGTGCATGGTACTTGAGCATGCTAAAATAGTCTCAAAATGTGAGGCCCCACTAAGTTTTCACAGCATACCTTGTCCTCATATACTGCATGTATGTGGTATTTGACTAAAAAGAGGTGAAAACAACAATTTTCTTAGTTTCGACTCTTTCGAGTCTCTTAAACAAGTGTTGATCTGAGCATTTTAACCACTCCTGTTAGAAGTAGAAAGCTTTAAAAGAAGAGCATGTCATACCCTCTTAATGGAGTTTTATAAAAATTCAGCATTCGCTCTTTTGTGTATTGATCTTGGTATTGTTTTTATAGGCATCAAAGTGGCAAAAAATTGCACTCTCTATGATGGAGCAATCTTATCAAACTACACTCCCTGAGAGTACCACCCAGCTGTCTTTTAAAGATCCTGAGCAGGAATGTGATCGTGTGCTGGGAATGTGATGAAGGCCTCTGTCCCCAAATTCCTCTCCCTTGTCTCTTTCTTCATTTGTTTGCTTTCTTAGAGGACTTTGGGGTGGAGTCTGGGCCTTTGCTCTTCTTTCATCCAACTGGATCAGCCTCCCTGCTCCAGTATCTGAAACTCCCATCTCCCTCCTGAGATCCACCAAAGTAAGTTATAGTCTTCAGAACTTGGAAAGCTATATATATTAACGTTTGTCTCATGTCTGAACGAGTTTCAGAGGTTTTGTGGTTGAGACTCGTGGGTCTGTGGTTTCTGGATGTTGATACAAGAGATGCCATGTGAAATATGAGGTCATTGTGGTTTCTTGTCTGTTTTTTTTTTTATCACTCTATATGACTATTGGAAACATATTTACATTTTCTCTGTCTTTCTCCGCAGTTTTATCGTTTTGATGGTTGGTTATATCCATGGTTACATCCACTGGAATTTGGTTTATTTATAGTGAGGTCATATTTAGTATTCTGTTTATTAGAAATAACTGCATTGTACATTTATAAATTAATAAAATATACCATTGCATGTACAAAACAATGATAAATGGACTGGTATGCATCTAAAGTGTAGCATGGCCTTTAAATTTACTTACATTTATGTGTGCACTTCCTCTAAACGTTTATTCAGTTTCCATGAAATCTCTCATCATATCACAGAAACTTCCTTACCTCCCGCGTCGTTGCTATCGAAGACCAAAATGCACACTCAGACCTTTTTTTTTCTCCCTCCTGTTCTTCCCTATTGTTTTCCTGCAAAGTGACCTTTTTATCAGTCTTTGTGGGATGGCAATACGCCTCTCTGGGTGCATGGCTGTGAATGTAATATCCCAGACAGATGGACCAGACATGGATTTACAGATCCCCCAAGGTATTTGCTAGATAATCACAACACCCAATGTCTTAGGTTTTCTGGAGCTTCAGTGTGAAGATCATACTTTGATGTTCAGCTTGTCACATAGCCATGAAAACTTATTTAAGAGAATTATTGTAAAACTAGCAGTAGAAATTCAGAATAATACTACCGAATTCGAGTATTGAAGGATTGTTATTAGACTTCTAATGTTGCATTTTCTACTTGTAGTGTGGTTCTATTCTATTCTATTCTATCTTGGTGCATCCGGGCTATTTCTTTAATTCGTTTGGACTTGCCTAATATCTTGTGAAATTCCACATTCTTTTCTTAAAAGCTTGAGTGATGCAAATAACTTTAGAGATTGCATAAACTCCTCCCTTTGCTCCATAATACATGCCTGATAATCATTCTGTGACATGTTTTGACATATTAAGCATGTTTGTGGGTACACCAAGCGAACAAAAGGACAAACAATTTGTGATTTGATGTCGACAATAATGTTGACAGTAATGTTTCAATTCATAAGTGTGTTCCATTTTTCTTTTTTTAAAGATATTGTCAATTAGATAGGCATAATTGTATTTAGGAAGTGGTGAGAGGTCGACATGTACACTGAATGTACATACTTTGTACATTGTCTGACTGGTTGATGGCTGACATGTCAATTTTGCAATATTAGTCGTCTAAATGCAATACATGAAAAGTTACACTAGTTGGAAGTTCGATGTTTTGTTGTTATACACATAATACCGTAATGATATGTAGTTCTTCAATTGTGTCGCCTGTTGAGTGTGAAATGTGTTGGGTGATTGTACACCTAGATCCAAATTCCAACCTGTAGCATGGGACAAGCTCAGACAATAGTTTGACACTTGAACCATTGGGCCACCCGTCACTCCAAACAAAAAAGTGATGTTTGTAATTACACTGTCGTCTATAGGTAACAGGCCAGTCATTTATAAGAAATCTCATCCCCCTTCAGAGCTGCCAGTTATTTAATAGACACTCATACCAGGTCCCAGTATGGGGCAATGATAAAAAGATGCATGGCCATCTGCACATGCCATTATATTTTTAATGGTAAATATAAACCATACAATATGGTGATTGTCCATGCAGATCCTGAGAGGATTACCAGATTGTGTCGACATTTTGCTTTTAAGAAATTCCTGAGAGTTTTGGCCAGTTTAAATTCATGTTCATCAAAGAAGAGGCTCTACTTGAAAAACCTTCAAAAAGAGAGCAAATGTAAGATTTTTGTGAATATAATCCATGTTGAGTACTTTGCATAGATATTTTTGGAACAGAATAAAAAAGACACATATTTTGCTATTTGATCAAGGATCATATGCTACAAGGTGTTTAATACATTTAAACCTTAAAATCCTTGTACTCACATCTTGTCAAACAGGCCAAAGACACCACATTGGCATGTTGCGTCAATAGGGGATTAAGGATTACAGCTTTGTTCGAATTTTAGTTATATTTCTTTGTAAAAAAAGAACATTCTGCTTTCAAAACATGGCACGGAGTTCTTTATAGTGAAAAATTGAAATATGCTCAAACAGTTGTCCATCAAATTTTTGGGTTTTTCAATTTTATACAGTACAGGACCAAAATTAATATTCATATTTCGAATCACTGTACAAGTAGTCGTGATATACCTGTAGATAGGATCTTAATTATAGAATTTCTGTGTATTGTATAGGTTAATTAGGTTTGGGAGCCTCCTCAATATTGTGGGGCTGTTCTTGTTCCATAGAAAATGGAATCTTATTTCAAGCAAAGGCAATGCTAATCTGCTAATCCTTCGTGTGAGCAGCGGTTAAGCTCTTCACAACATATCATTTTTATATTTCCATCTGCATATTAACAATGACTTATTTTACAGACTGATAGTTATGGTAATGTTAAAGGCAATCACCCTTAAGCGATGCCTTAAGTGATTAAGGCTGACCCTTATTTAATTAGGTCACGGTTCATCGCTTTCAGCAGCTTTAGTTTCCAGGTCAGCTGCTGCTTTATCTTATGGGTTGATAGATAATTCCACTTGATTGGAGGCACTAATTGACTATTGTGTTGAACAGCCAATACGTCATTGGGCTCATCAGAAAATTATAATTAAGGAAGTCGCAGCCCCAACCGTTTTCGAATGGAATCATCAATAGACCCCTATCATCAGTTTGCTGTTTCATGACTATGTCACCAACATCGTATAGTGACTGTAATTGAAGAGAATTATGACAATCATGCACTTTTCTTGCATACTTTTCAGTCATTGAAAAACAATATTTTTGAATAGGCCACCTGCAGTCCTGAAGTTGGGGGGAAAAAATCACTGATAAATGCAAGTTTGATTACTTAGTGGAATGCAGTCTGACATTGTGAATACACCATGCTTTATTTCATTCTTTCGTAACCTTGACAAATTCCTTCATTATATTGGAATAAATAATCTGCAATTTTCAATTTTTTAAGCGATTAAGTACATGCAGAAACGCCACTAAAATATGCTTTTGTATCTATTTGTGCAGCACTATAAGCAACATCTGTGCTTCAATTAATCATAATATAATGGGTTTTTTTGTTATCCATCATTTACATGAGCATGAACCACTCAGCCGAAGATTAAAAACGATATAAAGGAAAATCATTAATTTTCAAAATAAAAACATAAGCTGTTTTTTGCTGTAAAAATGTATAAAAAAATATATATTTTTTTTATACATTGACTAAATTGTATACCCACACAATTGATTAATTGAAAATAAATCACAAGATGACCAGCACTCAGTCATTGTGAACTTTATCCAGGCCATTACATCACAGTGATCACACATTTATAAACTTACATACATGTAAGAGACATGGAGCATGTTTATAAGGCACCTTCTTACATGGCCATGCATGTATATTTACGCGTAGTCTACGTGTTCTGCCTAGAAAAGTAAATAAATATTTGGGAAGAGTTGTATAGATCGTTGAGAGCATTACATACTACCACAACTCTAGGGTGTGGATTTTAAGAAGATTAAAATGTTTTGAAAATCCATTTGTTTAGGCTGTGTAAAACGCATGCTTCTAAAACAGCAGAATGCTGATTTATTCCCCAATTGCAGATTTATCACTTAAAATACCGGTGACGGACTGGGTGATCTACATTTCATACCACACGGAATGACGTCAACAAGACGTTGCTATTTCCAAATAGGGAAGAAAAATCGCCCGCGCAACAACAGTTTGTGAAAGATTTAAGAACATTTCACAACAAAGTTTACATTTTTAAAATCGGACAAGAATTGACCGAGTTATGGCTGACAATGTACCACGAATCGAGGACGTTCATTCAGCTGGTTCCCATTTCGAAATATTGCCCGGCTTCGTGTACAGTACGTTTTATTATATAACTCCGTCAATTTTCATCAGATTTAAAAAATTTAAAGTTCCACATCGCTGAAATTGATTGGCGAATAAAAGTAAACCACACTCGTCCCAGATCGGTTTGGTAGATCAGACTCGGAGGGTGCTAAGAATAGTGACTCGTGTGGTTGTCCTATAGTATTGCCCTATACCCCGATATAGTGAACTTCAATTGCCAGCCCAGACAGCTCTACTCTTCAGCTTTTTCCTACCACACAAGTTATAGGACAATAGAGTCGGCATATTTCAAAGGCATTCTCCTGATAACCATTTCTAATATTTCAGGCAATAAATAACTTGTCCGTGTTGCAATTGATGTACAATGATACTGTATCTAATTGAGATTGAAACAAATGGCTTGGAAAAAAAGTACTAGTGCCATTCAACTACTCTGGTGTTTATTATGGGGTCAGGAAGATGAAAGAAGCGGATTGCGAAGAGATGCTAATTCGCCAAATGGCGCAGATCATTAGCAGGTCAACTGTGAAAGCATTTGACCTTGCCAAAGGTCACCAAAAAAGTTAGTGAAGAGGCAAAAAATTGCATGTGTGGGCTTGTGCAAAAACCACAAGACTTTCATACAAATATGACAGTCTGAGGTATACGTCAGTCTGATTATTTATGGCAAAATCAATGCCATATATATATGACAACCATTAGTAATTTAACACATTTTGTGTTAAGTGATCCTATCAACGAAAAGTGTTCTACAAATTGATATATTTTTTTTGACTGTATTCCACAGTGTAATAAAAGGGGCGTTATAAAAATGTGATGACATTTGAATTTTCGAAATGCATCTTTTGCAAAAACCGTTGAATTATAATTATTTATTTTTTCAATAAATGTGGTATACCACAATATATAATTAAGACTGACAGCCATGAACTTGGAAGCAATTGACCATCTGAGAGCCATGAGACCTTGACAGGAAAGTGAGATATGAGTGGAAATGGTCATGAATGGTCATTCTTTTGAACTAATTGGTTACTTGACCCCACTGAAGGCCTAACGAGCGTGCAGTATGTAGCCCTCGGGGGATGGGGGGGGGGGGGGTAAGGCAAGATTTTTTTTAGCCCCCTGCATGAAGTAACTGCCACGTCCTGCATGAAGTAACTGCCACGTAGGGGTTCCAAGGAGGGGGCAGGGTATGAAGTGTAAAGGGGTCTGGATTACATCATAGAGGATGGGAAGGACTTTACCACATGTGCTGAGTGTAGGCCGACAGTTACCTGTCCAGGTAACACTGGCAAGTAACATATCCCACAGACTTCAAACACACTCGGTTTGTACAAGTAATTAGAGTCATCTGCCTTTTTTGAACCCCAACAAAATCACTGAGCACTTCTATGAAGTATTTACAAAACAATTGTCAGTTGGATCATGACAGCTTTCACAGATATGATAACTTTGCAGACTGACTGTTTGCCATCTTTCAAAACTGTCTGTTCCAGCAGTTGGGGCACGGCTGGTGGTAGAACTTGCAAAGGGAGATACCCTAACCAGAAGGTTGTGAGTTCGAATCCTAAACATGGCACTGAACCTGAGTAGATCCCTCCTTGACTCCTCAGCGCAGGTGTTCGTCAACTGGTTGTGGACATGTACTGGAGATTGTATACAGAATGCTTATTGATTTTCCAGATTATCCTACAGAATTGAGAAAGATTAATGCCTGATCTAGTCGGTCAGAGGATTTAATATAGTAATTCAGTTTAGGAAGTACATGTAATGGAGAAATATAAACATGATGAAATAAGAAAGGAAATTACAATTTAGATAGATAAATAAACCAGATACAATTATAGAGGGATGGGAAGGAAGATCAATACTGCAGAAGGAACCAAGTAAAGTCGAATAGCAGCAAACCAAAGAGGCAGACAATGAAATGTCAGACAGAAAAACAGAATGAGAGACAAGCAAGACAGACAGGTGTTAGCAACACAAAACAGTAGAGACAGTGGGGAGAGATGGGGAGCTGGTGCTAAGTATTGGGGAGGAGAAACACAGAAACCGCTTCAAGCCTCATAAAATAAGCAGAATGTTTGGACGGCTGTTTCCCAATCCACTTCTTTGAAAAGGTTTCTACCACTTAAAACATGTTCGGTCTTCACCGTCTTCCATCAAGAACAAGTTACTCTCACAATTTCCCTCGCCTTATAGTTTTGCAAACAGCTTGTTATCGTAGGCCATTCAAAGCAATTTGCACATCATTAGCCTATTAGGGTTTGTTGGGTAATTGAATTCTTATTTACAGAAAAGAACAGCTCTTAAGTTGAAGGCTTTTAAAAGGTCTATTAGCATCGTTTAGGCCTGGATTAGCCGTGATTTGCAACATGCCCCCAGGGAACGGGGGTGCCAGACAGCACCCTCTCGGGTTGCAGTGTAGTGTCAGGACGTTACCCAGCAAATACAGGGCTTAAAAAAACACTTTTAAATTGATTTGATCTTATTGTTTTGATGAGTCCAGCTGTAAAATGATACAGAATGTGTCCCACGACAACTCACGCAAACTTTTAATTTTTAATGGCTACAATTTTTTAAATTGCATCAAAATTCTGTCATCTTAATATTTATCATTAAGTCTGCTTAGAACATGAATAACGGATTAAAGGTTGATTACACAATTTCTTTGATTGCAAAAACATTAAGAATATGTCAATAAATGAGTCGATAAATTTATTAACACATCTGAAAACAATAACAGATATTTTTTCAAGACATTAAAGAAATCACAGGACACTGGATTAGGACACATGTGTATAACATGCCACCTAAATTTTCATTACGCAACCATGGATCTAGAATGACCATAATTATGCATTCCATAAATAAATATCCCGGCTGACCCACAAATTGTCTGTCTCGTTTTCCACGGCAAATACAAATCCTTCTTGGGTCACCTTGCAGGATAGTGAAACATTCTCTCTCGTCGTTAGGTAGTAATTATACGTAACTAATAATAAAAAAAAGCAACCTCAAGATTTCAACAAGAACAAAAATGTTAACAAAGGATATAACATTTCATACCTTAAAAACTAAGGGCATATCAAGACAAATGGACAACTTCGGGTATATAGATGGCGTCATGTCTTCGGCTTGCAAGCAAAGCAGAGAGCTGGAGCTGAGATACATCAATTGCAGAATATGTGGTAATTACCTAGAATTAATTCTTTTTTGGACAAATGTATCAAATACACACACAAAATCACTTATGATCGGTTCTAAAGATGATTTTTGTAATGCTGCATTGCTTATCCTATGATGTACACATATTCAGACCTAGCCTACGTAAGGCGACCGAAAAATTTAATGTGTGGATTTCAACAAATTCCTTAAATATTTTTATTAATGTGAGGTCTCAGTGAATGAATTTTTTATGCTCCCAAATATACATATTCACATGTCTCAGTATACATGCAGGGACGTACAGTTCTCTCAGCTTATTTGACCACAGACTACTAAATGTTTATTTATGACCTGCATCCCATATGCATGGTCCAGCAGCATGTGATTCACATGACACCTGTCCTCTTGTTAGGACATGCCACTTTGACCTTGAGTCAGCGTCCAAGGGCAAAAAGGTCAGATCACGTGCCAGCTGCTGCAACCATTTGTTTGACTATGGGTGGTCATCTTGTGGTCAAGTATGGGAAATTAGAACACTTGCTCCTAATTAATGACATCGGAATTTGCTATGATGAATGGTATTAACGTGATACAATGTAAATACATTTGATATCCATAGTATTCCCAACTGAAGTGTTAATATAGAATATCGTACTAATCTATATTTTTCTATGTGAATAATCTCAGTAAAATGTTGGAATCTCAGTGTTATTATATAAAAAGAAGAAAAGTTGGGGGCTAAATACAAAGGGTTTAATTCGAAGTGATGAATTAAGAGATGAAAGTTTACATTATTCTTTTTTTTCTTTTTTTAATAGCTAGCTTTTGTTTGCATATTCAATAGTGGAATCATAAACGGAAGGTGTTTACTGCATCCTTCCACACGTGTGGATTCAAAGAAATCATGTAAGTGCAAAAAAGTCAACTTGCCATTTACATAACATCACATTCAGATATAATGCATTCCCATCTCTACCTGATCTGCTGCACCATGCAATCGTAGATGCAATTGAGACAAAAAAATATAGTAGTAATTGGTGCAATATGGGAGAATAAAGATTGAAAAAAGATGAAAGGGACTGGTAAAAGGCTGTGCAATCTCTATTGTAGACCCCACCTGTTTTAAAGTTCCTCCACGTCCATGGGGCTGTCATGATATTACACAGAGCTCAAAATAATTCACACTTGTGCTCAGGGTGTAGAAACCAGCCCAGGCTAATATAAACGGACCCTGGCCTTTGTTGTATTGCAAAACCACATTATTTACTAACTCAACACCAAAATAACTTGAGATGAAGCAATATGCAAAGTGCACAGTGATTTGTTTCATGAGTTATGGAGTCACATGATTTATCCTATAGAGGGTAGAAAAAAGAGATAATGTGTTCTGTTTTCTTCACTTATCAATTGAGTGGTTTGCATCTAATATGACACTTGCAATGTGAAATGCTGTTGAAGGATTTGGGCCGTTGTCTTATCTCAAGCTTATTGGGCAATATTTTATGAGACAAATGATTGTCACATAAACAGGTGAATGATTGGAGAGGATGGGGGGTCCTGGGGTCCCCTTTTTTAAACTAAAAAATGGCGAACTTCATACTACTATTTATACTCAATTTTGCGAGTTTTATAATGATACATTTTGCATGCAGGTTTCAGTTTTTCTAATCAATTTTATATTAACTTCGGGCCAAAGAGCGTTGGGAGGGGGTGCTGACCATGTCCCTACCCCATCCCTTCTAGTGTTTCTTGCTTCCCTCCTGAGTCTGAAGCACATGACTTCAGCATATCTAGTCCTCTTCGGACACTGCACACGTTTACAAACACAATACAATGTTTACATAACGAGATCAAATAGTCAACAACAGAAACAAGTGATATTGCTAAAGGGGGTTTCACACATAGCCGGATCAGACGCAGGAGCGTCCCGGAATGAAATTTCGTTAAATCCGGGGCGGTCCGGGCGAAAAAGTTAGAAATGTAAACAAACGAAATAATTGGGCGGTGTGGACACGAAGGCAAGACGGAGGCAACAAGGAGCAACACGGTCATGACACGGATGTGTACGGGTGCTACACGGATATGTACGGAGGAGCACGGTTAAACAAGGAATGAGCCACGGTTGTAGCCGGAGGTAACACGACTGTGCCGGAGGCGGGCGGAGTGAACCGGATGTTACACGGGGCCTTCACGGATATACCCAATCTTTACACGATCTTACTACGATATCACTACGGAGTTAAGGGGTTTTCACCCGGATCGCTCTGAAATTGGTATTTAAACTGCCTGCGTTCCACTGTCCATCATTCCACTTCGGACTACCACACTGCAAAGCTGTTGCTGCTACTACAGAAAAATTGGATATGTCTTTATCACACTACGACAGGGTGGAATTGGATTTGAAGTGCATGGACATGCAAGTCCAGCTATTGACTGCTGCTAATGATATAATTATGCAAGAAGAACACAAACTGCAAGATGATGCGGTGAGGGCCACAACATCAACTGATGAAGATGACCTATTAGAAAATGCTGCTGCTGCACCAAGACGAAGAAGAAGAAGGCAAATGTGGGTGCGACCTTGGCTGCTAAGAAGACCTCTTTATGGGCAGTATGAAAAACTGATGGCTGAATTGACTGCAGAAGATGTGGGTGGCTTCAAGAATTTCATGAGGATGGAGCCTGACTTATTCCATGAAGTTCTTGCCAGAGTGGGACCTAGGATTACAAAGCAGGATACCTTTTGGAGGAGGGCCCTTGAACCTGGATTGAAACTGGCTATTACCTTGCGCTACCTGGGTACGGGCAACAGCTACAAGTCTCTGCAGTATGGATTTAGGGTAGCCTTCAATACCATTTCTATCCTTGTCATCGAAGTCTGCCAGGCCATCAAAGACGAGTACTCAGCAGAAGTCATGCAGTGTCCTGTAACCCCAGAAGCCTGGAAAGAAGTTGCCAATGGATTCTACAACAGATGGAACTTCCCCCACTGTGTCGGCGCCATTGATGGGAAGCACGTTGCCATCAGATGTCCTGCCAAGTCTGGATCCCTGTTCTACAACTACAAGGGATTTTTCTCTATTGTCCTACTGGCTGTAGTTGATGCTGAATACAAGTTCCTCTACGTTGACATTGGTGCCAGTGGATCAGGCTCAGATGCTGGAGTGTTTAGTCAGACAGAATTGAAGGAAGCGCTACAAAGTGGGAACATTGGATTACCTGAACCAGATAACCTGCCTAATGATGACCAACCAGTGCCTTACTTCATAGTTGGGGATGATGCCTTTGGACTGCAGACTTGGATGATGAAGCCTCTGCCTCACAGGAACATGAGCATGGAAGACAGAATCTTCAACTACAGACTTTCTAGAGCTAGACGGGTGGTAGAGAATGCATTTGGACTTTTGGCTGCCAGGTTCAGGTGTCTCCTCACAACAATGCCTCAAAGTCCTGACAGAGTGTGTACCATAACTCTTGCTTGCTGTGTGTTGCACAACCTACTGAGGGTGAGGTATCCAACTGCTCAAGTGAATGCTGTGGACCAGGAAAATGCCGACATCCATGAGATCATCCCAGGTGCATGGAGGGAGAATGCTGCCAATCTACCAGACATGGGACATGTGTTCAGAGGCAACACCAACAGAGCAGCCAAGGAAATGCGGCAATACTTGGTCAGCTACGTGAACTCAGCAGCTGGGAGTGTACCATGGCAGCAAGACAAGATTTGAAAACAACACGAATGATGTAAGTTTCAACATTTAATTAATAGCAAACTTCAGACTTCTGCAGCACACAAGTGCAAAAAATACACATCATTTAATTATTGTCATGTAATACAGTTTACATGAAAACATAAGTAAAAGTTCATTGTTCATTACATTAAAGTTCATTGGTATACAGTTCACATGAAAACATAAGTAATAACAGTTCATTGTTCATTTCATTAAAGTTCATTGTTCATTTCCAGGTCAACATTACTCGGTTGTGGTAGTTGGAGGCGTGGGCACCGAAAAGGAGGAGTTATGGTCATCACCACCAACCATTCCCCCCCACACTAGTGTTTAACAAGTAGCTGGTGAGCGAAACATCCTGAGGCGTGCTGCAATCCTGTGGTGACATGGAAGGACGACCATGAGAAGGACCTGAAGTCAACCAGGCCTGACTGATAATCGTAGAAGATGTCGCAGGAGGGGGGATCGGTGCAGGCACAGACGAAGAAGGGGCAGACGACACGAGAGCCTGGGGCGAAGGGCCGGACGGAGTAGCGAACATCCGGGCAGCAGGACTGGATGAATGCTGTGCGAACATCTGGGCAGCAGGGCTGGAAGAATGCTGTGCGAACATCTGGGCAGCAGCGCTGGAAGAATGCTGATGATGAGGGAACATCTGCACAGGAGGACCGGATGAACTGGCTGTAGTAGCAGGAGCAGGGAGGACGAACTGCTGCTGCTGCTGCTGAGGGACAGGAGGCAGAAAGTGATGATACTGCTGTTGCTGTTGCAGTTGCTGTTGCTGCTGCTGTTGCTGTTGCTGCTGGCGCTTGCGACGATACGCCTGCTTAAACTGCATCAGGTTGTTTAAGGTTTGGGCCTGGTAATCCCACCAAGTGTCTGTGTCCATCTGCATCACCTCGTGGTAGATCATGTCCATGAACACCCTCTTGGACAAGCTGCCTGAGTCCGTCTGCTGACTCAACTTGCTGTGCATGTCCCTCTGCAGATCGGTGGCTTTTTCAATCAGCTGGAAATAGGAAAAAACACAACATTAGAGTAAGTCACATGGCAACTGCAATAGCATGTGCATTATTGACAATGTACTGAAAAGACACATCACCATACAGTGAACACTGGAAGTGCCAAGAAACAAAGCTACCACTTTCTACTATGGAAAAGCTACAACTTTAAAATGCAAGATTACAATTACAACTTTAAACTGCAAGATTACAATTACAACTTTAAACTGCAAGATTACAATTACAACTTTAAACTGCAAGATTACAATTACAACTTTAAACTGCAACATTACAATACGATTATCTTGATTATCATGGCAACTGAAGCAGTATACTTACTTGAGTGACAGCTTGTGTAGCAATTCCATCTCCACTAGCTGCAAGGCTGGATGAATCACAGTCATGATGATGACGAGGCTGACGTCTGGACGTCTTCTTGCTTGGAGGAGGGGCCCCCATCTTCCTCCTGCTGCTGCTGCTGCTGCTGTCGCCCTTGTAAGGCCCACCCTTGGACCTGCTTGTATCCGAATCCCTGCCACCATCATCCGAACTATCCACAATGAGCTCCTCAGCTTCAGACGTGTCATCCTCAGTGGTAGGTCTGTTGCTGCTGGATGGAGTTTTGGCTGATAAGCTCTGGGAAAGCTACCCACCTTTCTTTCTTTTCCCAGCATCAACCCTCTTGATGTGGCGTTCGAGGTAGCCGAAATTCTCCATGATCCAGTTGTCCCGGTCTGTCAGGATTCTGGCGGCCCCACCAGAAGGCTTCTTGCTTGGATCCGTCAGCTTCCCAACTGAAGTGCGCATTGAGTCAATCCAAGTTTTCAGCTGCCGCGCAGTACAACCCAGCTCCTTCGCCTTCTGGTCTATCATTCGCGATTTGATGTCTATCCGCTTGTATTGAGCAAGCCGCCGGTTATACAACATCTCCTGGGAACGGTACCAGTCGGCCACATCTTGTTCCTGGTCATCTGTCAGGTTCAGGGCTTCCTTTTTCTGCCTCTTCGCTTTTGCTGCAGGTGGGGTGGAGCTGCAGTAGGAGGTACTGCAGGTTCAGCAGGTACAACTGGCCCAGGTAAATCTGGCATGCCTTGCGGACTTTGCGGTCTTGAAGAGGTATTACTGGCTGCATCTTCTTCAACAGCAGCAGGTGGTGCAGGTTCCTCTTGCACAACAGTCTTCTTGCCAGGCTCCCCTTTCCTCTCCTAGGTGGCATGGTGGTTAATTCAAGAAACGGCAGTAGCAGCAGCAGCAATCCAGAAGGTAATATCCAGAAGAAATGGTGGATGATAAATCAATTAATTCGATGATCAACGATGAACGGCGGGCGGTGGAATGATGCTTCTCCAAAGACGGCGGTTGTATATATACTCAGGCATCCGTACTCACTCCGTGTCAGTTTAATTAACTCCGTCTTGACATCTTGTTCACTCCTGTATGTCCGCATTGACCTCGTGTGACACCGTGTACTTAACGGAGTTAACAGGGTCAAGCAAATGACATGTAAACCCACTTTCCCTGTTCACTCCGTTTAGACTCCGTGTTGGTCCTAGTTCACTCGTGTGGAACCGAGTTGCTCCTTGTGCTCTCCGGAGCGTACTTCACGCCCGGTTGACGCCGGACTTAGCCGGAGATCACACGAAGTATTTCGGTGTCAATACGGAGGTCCCCGGAGATCGACGGAGTCTACTAGGAGTCTACACGGACCAACACGGATTTAACTATTCCGGGATCTCCGGCATGAAAAATTAAACATGTTTAATTTTTTTGCCAGAGTCCCACGGTGTTACCGGACCATGCCGGACAATGCCGGACACTCCCGGATATGAACAAGATGTCTATACGCCTTTCCCCGGAGTATGCGGGAGTATTCCGGAGTTGTCCTCCGGGACGCTCCTGCGTCTGATCCGGCTATGTGTGAAACCCCCTTAATCGCTAAGCACAAAACTAGTGGAACTCCTTGTACAATATTTTCCGCCAAGTCGACAATTATGGAACATTTTGAATCGGTATGACTGTTTAACCTTGGATGAACTACATATATATGTAGTTCATCCAAGGTTTAACAGACGAGTTATTGTCATCGCTTTCATTTAGCTCTTCCACGGAAGAAATACTTTACTCTGGGGATATGATATCATGGTTACTTCTCTGTGAAGAACATAGCAAGTGGGTGTTATTTAGAGGAAGGGTAATTACCCCATGATGGGGTAAAATGCTATAACTTCTGTTTGGGTGATCGGATCTTCGCTGAATTTGGTTTGTATACTCTACAGAGTTTTAGCATCATTTTGTACCTCTTTTATGGACACCTTTGTGTAATGACCCAATGATGGGGTAAAATTCTATAACTTCTATTTGGCTGATCAGATCTTCACCAAATTTAATTTATATGATGTCTTGTGATATTTACCTCATAATGGGGATAAGATATCAAACGTGCTGACAAAACAGGGACTATGGACAATGCTAAAGGTCGGCACTGGCATAAAAGTCAGACCAATGTTCCAATGCTCTGATGCAGTCCATCTCCTGGATAAACGACTTCCGTCTCTTCTGCCTGCTTTTTTTTATTGCTGTCTCTGTTTCAGTAGCTTTTTCAGTACTTTCTTTATTTTTGTGGCGAGTCAGACAGTGCTTAGGCTAAAAGCAACTGTTTGCTATGCACAACAGACACACCATAAAAAACCAAGAACTTGATGGTGTAAACGGCAATGAACAGCTAAAGTCGAGTGGAATCTTAACTTTAAACAGTGTTGTTCGAGGTCTGGTGTCTGTTTAGCTCTCATAAGATGAAGTTATCTACTGTCTGGGCCAGACACTCTGTAAGGCAGAGCTAACCATAGGAGAATGGGATGTGAAAGCTTTCATGGTTAACGTAGTGATATCACATTGTAGTTTCTTAACTGAATTGTAGCATGTGGATAGTTTAATAGGCGTTTCATATTGTAATATCGTAAAGGCATAAACCCATATGATAAAACTCAGGGATACAGTATTTAGTATTATACTATTCAATTCTATTTTAGTCTGTTTCATCATTATATGAACTGAACAGATCATTACATTGCTGAGTGACTTTGGATTTACATCACGTAGGTGTGCAGTCACAGGTACCCCCCTCATCATTACAATTGTCTATGATAGTTGGTCCCGATATAACATGCACTGCAAAAATATTAGGATAATACTTGTACTACACCCCAGGAGAATGAGTGGTCCATATAATTGAGGGAAGTGATATTTTTCCAGTAACCCTTCTGTCTTCCCCAGGCCCTTTGCCTCATACTCTGAGGTCCTTGTGAAAGGTGATATGACTACACTGCAGATAATTTGTTTTACTTTGTCACGTAATATTGGCGAAACAGAGAAATGGAGACGAAGGCAGTAGTTGGTGTTTATTAACATGCACGAAGTTAAGCAAAAGTTGCTCTCAGTTTCCCATATGCACATTGCACAATTGCATCCATCGAGTGACTAAAGCGAAAGCTACAGTAGAACTCCCATTGGCTGAGGCATTCCCCCAATGGGAGCTTTGAATTCACATGACGTCCTCTGGAGTTTAGTTTCCAAGTCTATGAAACCAGCTGTAAAGTGTGTGAATCTGAACGGTGTGACACAAGAAAGTAGTTTTTGTCCTATTTGTAACTAATTGGACACATATAGCATCCAAAAAAAAAAAAAAAAGTTTCTCACTAGACAACAGTTGTAGCGTGTGAATCATAGACTTGTGGGGCAGTGCCGGTGCGGGTAGAGTTACTGTAACCTTGCAGTTATGTTGCGGGTCCATTAATTCAGGTTCATAATTTTTTGTTTGTATGGCAGTATCTGTGTATCTTTGTTAAATCTCATACCTTTCTCTTTCATTTCACAAGGATTCTGTCCCACTGCTCTGCCAACAAATCTCATTTAATACTGGAATATGCTAGCAGTGCAGGCTGAGGCCATGTTAGATTGCTCCAAACTTTCATTAGTTGTGTTTGATCAAAGGGTGCCAGACTGTCTCGGCCAATTTGTCCATTGCACATTGTATTGCATTTAAAACAGTTGATTTTTATTAGATTTTGTTTGGCTTCTAAATGGAGAGATAAATATACATATATTTAAATATATATAGTCTGATATAAAAACGTAACATTAAGGTAAAATAAGATAATTAACGCTAAATTTGCTGACAATTTAACAATCATGACCAGTAAACAAAAAAATTCGAACGTTATCTGCTATGCCACATTGAGGTCTACCTACATATACAAATATGTTCAGCAGAAATTAATTGTTACTGCCATGAATATCTTAAAACTGCAGGACTCACAAACATTTTCTACCATTACTACCAATTTCTGAAACGCAATTATATTTACTTTTTTTAAAACTGGTCTGAGAGCTTATTTCACGTGATCATATCTCATATTGTATTTTACATCAAAATAATTTTATGTATTTACTCATTTTTTGAGAATGACATAAACGTGGGTTCCTGCGAGCCTTCATAAGTAAGATTGCGGGGTGGGGCGGGCTAGACTTGCAGGCTCTGTGGGGCAGTGCGAGAGCGGACAGGATTCTCCTGATGTGGGGCGGGTGCGGGGCAAAAAATCAACTGCATTGCAGGGCAGGCTGCAGTCGGGGCGGGTGCGGGCATCAATTCTCGGCCCGCGCTCATCTCTAGTGTAAATGAGAGTTGTTGGGCCAACATTTAAGTTGATCAGTTGTGTCAATGACAGTCAGGCTGTTTGCAAAATGGCCTTAACAAATGTTGTTATTAAATACTCTTAACAAATGCCAGCAAAAATGTACTGTTGTTGCAGGGAGAGTCATGCAGTTCTTTGTAAGATAATATGGTTTAATGTCCGTCTACAATGAGTTTTCCAATATTCCGAGGATCAAGTTATTACTCGTTTCCAGTCTTGCCATCCCAATAAATGGATCAGAATGTGATCACAACAATCCAGTTATCATTCAGACCACTCCAAGGGGCATGTGATCAGGAAAGAAATCCACTTTGGGTGATCACTTAATGGGAATAGCTCGTCATCCATTTAGCGTCTGACTTCGACTACAATTGAAAGTTAATCCCCATGGTCTGACTGCAGCATTAAATAAATGTATGGTACACAAAGAGCACAATATTGCATATTGCAGAACTTTCTGAAGTGTTATGTTTGCAAATTACTTTTTCCTCTCCCTAAAGTGCTTTATTATGGTGGTGATCAAATTCTGTGCATGAACTCAATTGACTTCAAAAGTCACTGCAGACTCGAGTGATGTCAAATTAGTGCTCTGTCCTGAAATGTATAGTCTGTCATGGAATGAGCTTTTAAATAAATGCTTAGGATGAATGGCCAATACCATGCACACGTTCAAGTGTTTGAGACAGACTCAAGCTTGTAAGAGGAATTTGTGGCCATGTGGTTAGCATCGCTGCTGCTGTGATAGTAAATGTAGAGATATGGATTTGAAACACGTCATGCACTTTTAACTGCTTGTTGACTAAATCTCAGTATCTGTCCTGTTGCTGGACATACTCATCCTACTATCTCGTTTTGATGCAGTGTTGCCTCAGCGTTTCCTGTGGTGTATTTATATATTTTTTCTTTTGGAATGAAATAAACTAATTAATGCCTCAAAGCAGAGACCTTCCTGCTTGAAGTCACTGAACCATCGAGGTGGTACTGGATCCTATTTGTCCAATCAATGAAAAGTGCATTCGACTCTAGCAGCAGATTTATATGAACTGGGTACAACATGTCTAATTATCAGAGAATTATGTAGTCAGTTGTAGGAAGCTCACGATCTTCATGTCTTTCTTGCCTTCCAATTTATGATTAGTGCGTGATCTTTACAAATTCTTTACCCCAGTCCTCGAAATCCAACCCTTGCAATTAGCCCCCTCCCCACCTGTGAAATTACCACTGAGACCTGTGCAGATAAATACTGTCAGAAGCAGATAGTTACAGTGAATGAACCAAAAATATAGGGGAACAGAAACCTGCAAATTTCTTTCTGTTTCTAGTGGAACTTTCTGTGTGTTCTCCCGAGGGCTAACTGTGCCTCATGTAGGCGGGGTGAGGCAAACAATCCTCCATTCCCCCATTCCATTCACTGTCTTAGCTTCCAAGGAGCATCATTTGATACCCTCAGTAGCTAAGACTATGTTGGAGTGAACACAGTTGACTGCAGGTTCACCTTGTTGGTTGTATGTTTTCAGTGCCCATGAATTTCAATTTGCAACAGTTTCGTTTTTTCTACTGTCTAGGAATTGAAGTACAGTTGAAGTATGGTAGCAGTATTGATGAGACAAAGCAGTGTGAGACACAAGTGCTGGGATGTTTAGATAGGAACCGTTGAATGAAGCTTTGAGCTGTGCAACTTTGCAAGTACAAGCAAGTGCAGCATAATGTTTGCTCACCTAGTACAAGAATCTGGCAGTTACCTTTGCTCTCAGACATTACAGCCAGCCAAGTTTTTTGTCCCATGGGAGTATAGGAAAAAAAAGTCTCGCCAAAATATTGTGGGCGAAATTGTTTGAGCAGACACTTAGTCTGCAGTACCAGTCTTATGCAAGAATTGGCATGAATCACTATCAGGAGATTGCTCCAAATGCTACCATTGCAGTCTCAGCAATTATCCAAGCAAAACAAGGAGCACATGCCAAGTGAATTAATTGAGTAATTCATAGTTGCTGTTCTGCTTCACTGACGTCATACCTAGCTCTCCAAGCATCCTCAAGATCAACTAATTTTTTATTGGCCTTCTCAACTTTTCCTGCAGCCCCAGACAGATGCAGAGGGGATCTGCTACCTCTGAATTGAAAACATTTGTCAGGCGTTTTTATCACTCTGTAAACACCTGTATTTTCACACTGCAGATCAGTCAATGCACTTTGTTGAAGTTCTAATGGGGAAGCTTCTGTGGTTTTAACAGGGATTACAGGTCTAAGACCTGCAGGGCATGGGTCTAGGAACATTGCAAAAAGGTGTCAGTGGGTGGTGAAAAAGTAAAGAAATCCCAACCACAAAATACAGGTATACATGTGCTTCAGTAAATTGTTGCCTGATGTACATGTGTTGCTGCCCAAAGCAGGGTGCAAAAATGAGTCAGGCTGATGGGTTACATATATTCCTACAAGACAATCAAGATAATTGCTGGTTTTGAGTGTAACACACGTTTAAGGACCGACCACTTGTTGTGAACCGGACACCCACTACCTTGGTGCATGGAGTCACTAGAGACTCCATATTTGGAGGTGTTGCTTCAAATCAATTTTCAGGATCGTTTCATAAAAAAAAATATTAAAAAAACGGATTTAGGTGCCCTGCTATTAGTGGTGTAAGAAATCAAGTATGAATTGCATTTTGTGGCAGAACATTAGTTGCTTGTACAGTGATTGATGTGTGCCGGGTCTCAGCGAGCCAGTTTAGTCTGTCTTGAATTAAAAAGCAAAGAAACAGGGGAGATGAATGTTATAATAAGCCAGGCATGAAATGACAGAGCCCTGGCCCTCCTCCAGGTGAGCCCCTCTCAAATGTCAATTGTCACTTGCTCTCCCTTTGAGGTCTGTCAGCATGGAGCCTCACCTGTTGACTACAATTCAGTTAGATTTATGCCTTTTTATGGGATTAATTATAAAGACTTACTGTACACAGTGTTTTTCTTTCTTTCAGTGTTTAGGGACTTTTTGCCAACTGTCACTGCTTGTCAGACATTAGTTCCTTCGAGTCTAACTGTCATGTTACACATTTGATCGATTTCTAGTGATATAAAATGATTTACTATTTAAATAATTCCTCTTGCATGGTCTTGTGCTTGTATTGCATTGTTGCTTCAAAGTGTGTCAAATACTGCACAGTCTATGAGCTTAATTGTATTCATTGCCTTTGCTACAGACGGTTTTGTTTTTCATCCTGAGACATAAAGCTATGAGGGTAACAGCATTTCAATCCGATGTGGTCTCAGTGTTTTGGGTTGAAATCTGAAAAAAATGTATCAACAGGCCGAGTGAATGTATAGAAAATAATGTCATTTAAATAAATATAACAAATAGAAGCAGGAAAGTGTATGTCGATAATGTAAGGAGGTTTTTAATGTAAACCTGTATCCTGAGCAGTTGTGCTGACTTTTGCACCAGAAGGCCCAGTGCTCCTGCAGTGAGCCTGTTTTTGTTTGTTGCTCTACTGTAGGTCATTGACTGTAACTTATGCTAGTTTATTGTTGGATGGGTTAAGAGCATGACACCCAACATGACCTAGAGCAGAGGAAGGTCAGCTGGAGCTCGTAGAGAGGAATGGACCAGACTCTTTGGGAGAGTGTACATTGTATATAAATGGATGCTGAAGCAGTGATGGGTTGCTGCTGATGCTGAGATGCTTGTCAGCACTTACTGAGCAACCACTAGCCCTCCTACGCTTCCTCTGTCAAAACACATCAGCACTATAGTGCCACAATCCATCTTAGAGACACCCAAGACTCTGCTGAAAATGTAATACGGTCCTGAAGCCTTTGATAGACTTCCATGATGACTTGTAACAGTCACTAATCACGCCACATATTTCACCAACCAGAGACTTGTTGCTATTCATCAACAAGACTGCTGACAAGAAGTGTGATAAACTTGGTGTAGCCCACACCCCCACTTCTTTGAAAGCAATACCTTTATATATGGTTTTTGTATCAACGAATGATTGAAGTCGTTTTCTTTACCTGCAAAACATTCTTGTCAAATGCAACCAATGTTACCCTACAACTTTTTATGTGAGATGGATATTTGCAGTACACAATTTCTCCCTCACTCTTATTTTAGTTGTTGGCAAAGAAGTATGTGAAATAGTCTGCCAGACTGTATTAATTATTGCCTTGTAATGCATTATTTTACATTAGAAGACACGGAATTCATCAGAAATGTGCGCCCTTCCACCCTAAATCATAAAACATCACAAAGACATGCGTCATTTTCATAATATCATTTTCCTCCAAGTTCATTTACCATTCATTAATATAACATCTATAAGCAACACTCGATCGTCATATTTTTACAATCATAGTGAAATACCTTAGCATATTGGCAAGTAGCTACTCCAGCAAATTGTATTACCCTAGCAGTATATCCTATCCGTGAAAGTATTTGTTTACTCGGCATCTTTCAACTGACTTTTTATCTTGGTCTTTTTTCAGAGTTCGAGGAGGATATCGAACGAAGAATTTGCCCGGAAGCTCGACCGGGAGAAGATGACCTTCTAGGTAAGACAGTGGCCATACCAACTACATTGCATACATATCTGCACAAATATTCAGCTGCTTTTTTGTTGTGTGTGCTTTCTTTTTTTTTGTATGGACACATTGTTTGCAAGTTCTGGAAGTAATTTCCTAGTCAATCAAGTTACAATGGATCACTGTATACTTCAGTATGAATTTAGGAAATGATACTTAGTTGTATGTGTACAGTACTCATTGAATGTAAAATTGCATACAATATATGTATCCCTGAATATATAGGCAGAACTGTAATTGTTTTACCACTGTTGTTGCGAAGTTCATTCAAATGGTTTTATGTAACACCATGGTGTCCAAACAGTGACAGAAACAAATCTGACCTTAAAATGTAACAGGTCTGATTCACGACTTCCCTAAACCCGCCCAACGTTTTTTTGTCTCTATAAACAAACAACCTTTAAATTCCAGTGTGACCTGTCGCGTGCCGGGTCTGACAATAAATACATGAAATGTTGGTGTTTAATCGCCTGTCATTGTAATTAAATGCTAGACAATGCCACAATCACGACAGTGTTTCTATAGGCCAAGGTCCTTAGGGCAAGTGAGCTGCAGGTCATAAAGCCCTCTTTCTGCCAACGTGTGTGTTCTGACATGACAAGGTCACTCGAGGGCCTCAGAGCAAGTAATGGTCATTTCAGCTAGAAACACACAAATAATCTGCAAATTCTGCCAGATTGAGGGATATATATCACTGTACTTTATACTACAGCAAGTTGTCAATCTTACATTAAGAATACAATAAAAGACTATTAAATACATGATATATCAACAGTCATAACCAACCACTGGGTCCCGGGTTCAATTCCTGCTCGAGTCTAAATTGAGTGGCTGTTTCATCCATCATCCCACTGCCTGTCCTAATTAGCCCATCAGGTGCAGAAATACAGGACGTCAAGCCCTAATCCACCCACCCACCACCACCCATCTGAGTTCATCACAAGAAGCTTTCTGACAAGCTGAAGCATAACACAAAAAGAGGAAGAAAACAACAAAATATCGCATTTGATACAAGTATAAGGGGTGTGGTTGTTCTCCGTGGGGTGGCTATTGAATTCATATGCTGTGATTGGATTAAAAGACCCGATCTGCCAGATAGGACAGCTTGGAAAAGAAATGGGTCCAAAACGGGACACTTGAATAGCCAAGTATCAATTGTATGGTCTTTGGGTATTTAGGGGTCATTGAACTGCAAAAGAGAGTCAAAGTGGGCAGTGAGGAGGCGGAGGGGTCAAGCAGATCCATCAAACAAAGAAACGAGCCTGTCAACGGACACCTCCAAGTCTCACCTCTTCAGATCTTGCAGATATATCTTAGCCTTCTGGCGTATCTTTAATGTAAGTTAACCATGAAAGCTGACAAAGACTCACCAAAAAAAGCATGACGGATTGTGCAGATGAGAATGAATGACTCGCAAATATGGGATCAGTTGGATGATTATTTTTGTATCTTATTTCGTGTATAATTGATGGCTGATAGGCTTAAATTAATGTCACTGACCTTTTGGAAATTTAATGAGACTGTTCTTCAGATGTTGTGAATGTCTGATGAGACAATGCAAAAATTCATGAGAAAGTGCAACAATTCATCACGATGTACTATACAACATTAAAACAAATTGTGAAAACAGTAAGCCCATCCCCTCCCTGTACACAAAAAAGGTCACTTTGAACTACATTTTCAATGTGAAACACAACCAAACAGAGCAACGAAAACATGGAATTAAACCCTATCTGCTGTATTACATTTCAACATATGGACAGCAGACAGCATCAGACCAGGAGCCACAGATTTTCTTCAGGTGTGTAGCGGTTGCAAGTGATTCTGTGGGCTGCAGTTTTTTTCTCCTCTTTCTATTCTGCCCTGAGTGAGATGCTGCCTGGTTATCACAGACCAGGTGTCCTATTGCTTACCCCTGGCTGAAGCTAGCTCACCAGAGATTTGTGTCTATTTGTTTGACCGTGGACTACTAGGATGTCACTGAACCACAAATACACCACCTAAGTAGACCAACCACAATGTTACTTGTGCAGTTCTCCACCAACAAAGAATTTGGGGAATGACACAAGAAATAACACACCATAGAATACATGGTTATCATGTGTCGAACTTGAATAGCCGGCCCTTAGAGCAAAAGCTCAAGTGAGTAGACACTCAGGGGTTTACTTAAAACTTCTTAAAGAAAGCTGAGACAAGTAGGAGGTGAGTTGTGTATCCCCTGACACACTAGAAAAGACAGTATCCTCCCAAGTTGCACAATATTCCAAAAAGTATGGCCAGGGTAGTGCCTTTCACCAAATGTATGGGACAAACGGTTTATCTGTGAGAAGGGAGCCATGAAAATGCGACAAGTCAGCATGTATTGAAGCAGAACAATGCACTTCTTTTCTAAATACATCATACCTCGTCCAGTTGGTATGTCTCCAAGCTTGTGTTTCCTTCCCTCTATTCAACAAAACCTTTTTGTGCCTGTTTTGTCAGAATTTTGTTATTAGGCCGCAGGAGCGGCCCCGTAGGGGCCGCCCGTAGGGCTTTTATGACTAGAGATTGGCCAAAAACAAAATCTACTGTCATGCTATTCTCAGATGACCGGATCGGAACTATGTTGTCCTAGATATTCTGCGCGGCCATGATGCGCACAAAATAATAATGACCTACTTAGCTCAAATTACACAAAAATCGTTCTTTACTTTGGATTTTCCTGACAAACTTGAAGAAACTCACGTTAGAACTCCATTAATGACCATTTCTAGGTGATTCCAAGACTGGACAAGCAGTAGAACTATGGTTTTGAATGTTTCATGGGACTGGATGGGAGCCATGTCCATTGCCATGAGGCTTGTCAACTAAATGAACGTTCGACCAATCAGAGTAGAGCTTATTTCTTTGCAAGGCCATTTTGCAAGGCAACGAGCTCTAACAGACTCTGTGATTGGCTGTGGTGCTTAGGCCTTAGAAATTAATGCATAAGGCCTCATTGTTCATCAGTAAGACTACGCAAGCAACGAGCAGAAGGGAATGAAATAAAGCTTAATTGCAGAAGGAAATATGAACTAACAGTAATGCAAACAACATCAACCTGCAGTCCATTGATAAGATATCAGTAAAGAAAGAGGAGGCCGTTATTTTCGGGAAAAGCCCTAAAATAGCACCAGGCTATAAATAGATGTGGGCGTGGCCTAATGCAAGCACGTTCTTTTGTTTATAAACCAATCTGTGTGTTGACAACTCGGTTTTGACAGCTTGCTGATAACCCGATTTTGACAGCTGATTTGAGGGGAAAAAAACTGTATCTACAGTCAAATAGAAAGAGTTAGGTGCAGTCGATTTCTCTTGATAGTGTGACATGATAGTTGCTTGTTCAATTTGATATTTAAGCAAAAACTAACTCAGAGCATCTGACACATCTGTGTCACTGAGTAGACTATATAAAAAAAAAAACAGTGCATTACTGCCATTAGTTTTTTGTAATACTATTACAATACTAATAGTGTGATGTCATAGTAGTTTTTTCACGTTTTAAATCACATTCTAAACTGTTTAGAAAATTTGGAAAATGCTCCGTTTCCATAGCATGTAAATCTCATACAATTTCACTAATCAGTTCAGTTGGATAAGGGTTGTGATTCCTTAGAAATTTGAAAATGCTGTTTCATAACAATTTAGAGTATGGAGAAACCTTACACAATTTTATATTGAGAATTGTTCAGGAAAATTTTGTCGAGCAACAACATTTTGCTGCACAAGTTATCATAACTTGACAAAACCAGGCATAAATCCATGACAAAACTTTACTCCAATCCAGCATTACAACAACCGTTTCATTCAGTTTGGTGTTAACATTAAACTGTTTCATTATGACTTCTCAGGGGGTCTAGTCAAGTGGTCCGCCCGACAACTGGTCCTCTGACCAACTCGCCCGCCTGTACAGCTGGTCTGCCGGTCAGGTCAACTGGCCCGCCAGAAAGTCAACTGGCCCGCCAGAAAAGTCATCTGGTCCGCCACAAAAATTTGGAAAAAAAGAGGATTTTTTCGGAAATTACTAGGACCTTTAAATCGGATTATAAATGACCAAGTTATGCTTGATTAATGACGCAGAAGGTTACTCCCTTCATATTGGCTGGGGAGGCCGTTTCGGTGACGTGTTAATGGCGGACCGCTTGCCCTGCTAGAGGGGACGGGGCGGGCGACGGCCGTACTTGCACCCCCGCGAAGCCACTCGCGCCGACGGGCTGCTTCCCGGCGGACGGATTGACTTTGAGTTGGTTGGGCGGCGGACGGGCCGTCGGACAACGAAAATGTCGGCGGGCGAGTAGGTTTCGAAGGCGGGCCAGTCGTCCTCGGCATCGGGCCAGTGGGTCTCACGGCGGGCCAGTCGGTTGCGGACCAGTTGTCGGGCGGACCACTTGACTATACTCCCTTCTCAGTACCAGTACCTGTTATTGGTTTGGTATTGTAAATCACTACAAAAGTGGGTTTTTTTTCTACTTGCATTTAATTGGTAAAACTGATGTCAGTCATCTCCCTATTTGTTCCCTAACACTTATTACCTAAAGGCTTCATTGAATTATCAGTGGTCCTTACCAAATATTGACTACTGTACAATGTTAACAGTGAATTTGATTTGCTCTCACATACTATGCTGCTATGGCAGGTTAACTTTGTGAACTATTACTCATTCTAGATACCACTGTTTTACATGGATCATAACGGACTCCCATGGCCGTGGGTTGGCAGAATATGTTGACCAAAAAATTTAGTTGATGTTTGTATAGCAATCCAATGTAGAGCAAAATTGGAAGATTTGTTTTAAGTGATATGTAATGAAATAGTCACAATTCAAACAAAATCTAAAATTGATATTATCATTGCATTTGGTATACAATAATTCAATTTAATTTGCCACCATTCTGTCGTCCTCACTCAGAAAATTTTACCAACAGAAACAGCTTTTTAATCTAGTGGATAACATCAATGACTTCAATACAACATTCAACACCAGTACGACTGAATCAAAATTTCAAAGAATTAGGAGGGGCCAAAAACTATTAAATTGGCAAAAGATTCTTACAATCATTTGGTTGATGGGTGTTGCTTAAATATGTTTGGCTTTTTAAATGTCAAATTTCAAAATTTGAATAAATCACTTCAGTGAAATTGACTGCGACAGTGATGCTAATGAAACATCATGGGATTTTAAACATACAACAGATTATCTTACTAAGTTATTCTTTGTCAATGGTAAATATGCATTTTTCTGGATTTTGTTTAGACAATGAAATTTAATGTCACAAATTTTCATGCTATTTCCAATAAATGGCATGTGTTATGACAGTCGCTAACCATGTAGACCAAAATTGCTACTTAGGTATTTTCTGAAAACTGTTTGGTACAATAAATTTAAATACGTCTGAATTTCAGTCTTATACAATTTTCTGGTGTGACATGACAGTCGCTATCCAAACTAGTACCACGAATTAATTAATCAACCTTGCAAACATTATTTATTCATGTGGACTATATAACTATAACATTCACTTAAAAGTTAATATATTCAGGTTTATCATATATATATATATATATATATATTGTCATTTAGGTACATTTATATCTATCTATATAGATACACAATTCATTGCATCAACAATGCAATTTCATTTAATTTTGTTGTATAGAAGAACCCTTCAGGGGCAGATCCAAAATTGTTTGCAGTGTTCCCTCTAATTTCTTATGAACAGTGATGTATTAGGCCAAGAAGGGGAGGGGGGCTAAGAACCCCCTAATTCAGTTACTGGACTAAGAATCCCCACTAAACCCCCCCCCCCCCCCCACCCCACCTTTGAATCTGCTACAGCTCTTAAGGGTATAAAAATATATGCCATGGTACATGTACATGACACAGGACTATCCCTGCGGCCCCTCATGCACATTGCATTATCATATTAGTGCACTAATTAGGGTCTTTAGTGTCTTAATATTTTGCTTATCTCTCTGTATTTGTCTGTCCACAGTATTGGCCCTCGTATCTGTCTCTTACTCTTCTCCCACTCATTCTGTGTTGAACACCCTTAATACCCAAACTCTTGCCAGCTCATAAACAGCTCCGAATGTAGATCAGGAGTGAGTGACTGCTGCTTGTTTTTCTGCCATCAAGATGCCCCAGAGGTGAAGTATCATTGCTTTTGGGATATAAGTGATTTAGCTGCTCACTCAGCAGCTGTTTGGCATAAAAAAAGTTGGTGGAGAAGAGCAAGAAGAAGACTGACAGGACGCCTGCAAAGTGCAAGGCTATGTAAAATAACTTCAGAGGGAAATGGAGATGTGAATTGCACGAAGAAATTGAAAGATTAAAGCTGGATATTGCTTTGGATGAACCAGGATGGTGGTCAGAGACAAACAACTGTCATTATTCACACAGCGCATCTGCTGCAATGGTTATTCCATCGTTTTGGGGGTTCGCTTTGATGCAAATGTCCAATGTGGTTGAATCCATCATTTAGATTAATCTATAATCGTACACCAAACTTCAGTTCACAACTTTTCTCTACAGGGAACTAAAAAGTCTCCACTATACATACTTCAAAAAGTTCATCCAAGAGCAATATACAGGGAGGATCTTCTGCTTCTTAATTGCTTTTTGACTTGTGAGGTCTAAGATAGTTTATTCCAGCAGGGGATATGAGCAGCTTACAATTCTGGATCATAGCAAAAATCCCCTCATTGTCACGAAAACTAAACAACATGCCACCATTAGGCACATTTGAAGATTATGATTTGAAAAAGAGGAAGAATTATAGACAATGTGAACATATGTTGAAAAGTAACCACATTCACCAAACTGCAGTACATGTGACTTTGCAAGTTACAGTCAAATGATGATGCCATAGACTGCAGACATTTACGTTTGCATTTCCCTTTTGTTTCTCTTTGGAAATCCGTGACATCTTGATTCAGTGCTATTCAAGAGAGTGAAAGAATGAAAAAATAAGAGACATAACTTAATCTCTGCAACAGAAGCTGGACACGCCACACACATGGAAAACAGGCTGTACTTATGTCTTCTGTCATGACCGTTTATCACAACCTTCTGGTTTTATTTAGAAAGTTACACTTTTTAACTCCTCATTCTGAGAAAAAATAGATATTTTCCTTTGGGTCTGCCACAAGACTTATCTTTACATTGCCTGCGATTTGTGTCTTTTGTAACATTTCAACAGAACCCATTAATCACCATCTATGTGGAGTCTGAGGACCAAGACAAGTTCTGTATTCATGAATGTACAAATAGTCGATCATTTCTTTCATCTGACAAAATGTTGGATTTTGATGGATGAAAATCCTTGCTAGCACGAACTACACTCATACCTTATAACCATAACCTGTCAGTCAAATAACCTTGGAAAAGTATTTTTTTTACATTTACAAATTGGTTGCCACATTGAGAACCTTTGGCACTGGTTATGTGTACTTCTAGGTAACATTCATGGTCAGTCTCCGACTGTTGGCATTCTTGCAAAAAAAGAAAAGAAAAGGCAAATGGAACTTGTTCTACTCTTTTGATAACTTGCTTTTCCTTAATATTGACTTTTTGTAAACTTAAATACTCTAATGCTCTTTTATAATAGTAGTTTTAAATAACTTCAACCTCATTACACAGTAATTTGTAGCTTGCCATGTGAGCTGTATCAGAACCGTGCTCACTTGCCTGCCTCAGGGACTATAAAATCACAAATAATTTGTCGTTTTCTTATCAAAGAAATATTGAGAATACATCAATTTCAAGGCAGTGGAACCACAGACCTCGACAAAAACGTGTGTGTAATGAGTGTTTTGAGGTTGAAAAAGTCACAAAATACCCCACTTCGCATGTTTGTTTGTCAGGTGTGTCTGTCAGATTGGTCATTAGGTTTTCCAGGCGAGGAGTTCGACAAGGTTCAATGATAAAACCAGATACTAAGTTGCTGAACGAGGCGTTTTGCACTGGAGAACTATTTCAGATCAAGTGTTGATTTAAATGTCAGGATTCCCTTGGGGGAAAAGGTGGGAGAAAAATGCCATATGGTAGTCGAACTACAAGAAAAACGTTAAGAAACTTGCCAAAAAGCTCCTAAAAAATCTAATCGGAATGTCTTGTGTGACTAATTGTCTGTGATGTTTCAGGTTTTGACTTCATTTCCAAGTATGGAATGGATGCAGGGAACCTTCCAGGGGTCCGAAGAGTGACGGGGTCCAACAGTTTGCAAAGTGCTTACAAAATCACAAAAAGAGCGGACTCCCGCATACCCACCAGGTGATGTAGCACTCGCGTGAAATCAAAATTAGACTAAATTGAACCCCACCTATTGAATTCAAACAACAATATTGTTTTGTGTGCTTGAGCACCTTTCACAAAATAGAAAAAAGATCACCCTTACTACATGTATAATTTAAACAGAATGTTCAGCACCAATGTACAAAATCATCCAATTTATGTACAGCGCTTGTCGATCGTACTCTTATGTTGGTAAGACTTGATAAGCTGTAGGTGATTGTAGATTTGCAAGTTCTTTAGTTGGGTATTAGGAGCTTTGATTTGTGTTTTGTTTTGTCGCTGAAGCCTCTTCCGTGGTTGATTTGAGTTGTAGGACTGCCGGCTTGTAAGAAGTAGACCTTAGGCATGACGCGTCAGTGTCTTGTTTGAGGAGAGCAAGAACCAAATAATTGGCATGATCAAGGGAACTTTGAACTTTGGGCAAATCCCAGACTCTCCTCTCGTCTACACCATGCGAACTGTGCAATCCACAGAGACAATGGCTGCCAATAAGGCTTTCTATGTTAAGTGTCTGTGGTTGTCTAAAATGGCCTACGCTCTTAGTGTGGGCCAATATTGTCTCTGTTAGTGCACTCAGTATATCAAACATGATTCCATCTAGCATGTGCATGCTATGCTTTGTAGTTTCATAACTTGCTGTATAAATTGTAAGGTTTATGCTTCCAATAGTACATTAAGCTCAAATAACTAACACTTCACATTAAGTTTTGCAATTAACGTTATCTCAAAATGGTTCACTGGGTATGTTATGACCAGGTAACATGTCTTAATGCCCATCCATGATTTCTTTGTGATGATTTGCTGTGATTGCCTCATCTTTCTGTATTTATATCTTTATAATGACCACTCGTTATTTTTACCGTTCTGTAACTTCTGATACATTACCACAGCTAATTAATATATCATAACTACACGAGCAAAATGCCTAACTACTGCAACAGAAGCTGCTGTTTGCAATTAATAAAATCTTTATGTATCAAACTTAACATCTCTTACATTTCAGACAACCTACTTCAAGCCTCACAAAGCAATGGATTTGAAGCTAATTGTTGCGAAAGCAACTCATACTCGATATTCATTGTGTAACCCACCAAACATGTCAAGATTTGGGTTCGTGGACTGCCATGAGGACCACAACCCATCTCTGTCTTCCAGCCTAACCCGCTAAATGTTACTCCTTAATACGGTTTGGTTCTTCCTAGCACGCTCCCCAGGAAACTGCTACAAACTGACCGACCAACGTCATTTCCCTGGTCGGTTTTAGCACTTTCCTACCAATAACACCGAGTTGTCTCTTGTAGGAATATGTTTCCGTATGGCCTCCCGAGCCAGTTTTCCTTTACTAGTACTTTTCGTATGGGGAGTAGAACAAGAAGAGAGGATTGGGATTTACTTAGTATTGAGGATTCTTTTGGTCAGCCTCAGTTTGGTGTGAGGTTCACAGGAAAGCGAAAACAAGTGGACGTTTACATGCCTGATTATAAAAACGAGAGGCAGACTGTTTCATTCCGTAAAGATAGAGCTGTGAGAAAGGTAAGTTGATAATTAATGATGACATCTTCCCTTCTAGAGCTCTGTGTTCCAGATGGTAATTTGAAAACAACGAATAAATTTGGTTGTTGAATGTTTGTAACTTCAACTCAAGTTATTTAAAAATTGCTTTAGTTTTTCTCGTTGCTGGTTAATTCTTTGAACATTTGCTTGCTTAAAATAAGGTAACATAAATTGTTTACAGAAACCAAGATTGACATTTGTATAAATATAGGTTTATTACATGTCGAGATGTACTTTCAGCTTTTTGACAATGACTGGCACAAGCTGCAGCTGAGTGTGAAGTATGACAAAGTAGATCTTTGGATAGACTGTGAAAAAGTGTTGACAGAATCATTACAGCCTCGTGGATTAATTGATGTCAATGGAGAGATCGTCATGGGCAAGAAGGACGATGGAACGACAGTTCCGGTGAGTTGATTCAACATTTCTTATATTTACAATGCTGAACAAAAATTATGAACTGTTCTCTTGATCAGACTGACACCATTTATTAATGATCGTGTTAGGACTATTTAAATCAAACTGCATTTCTTTCACGCCAAACTACATTTATCTGGTCAGCCAATTTTGGAGGAGGGTAAGAAAAATGTAGGTAATGAAAAAATGTTAGTCAATCAAATATTCACTTGCAAAAACTCACACTTGCTTAGGTTCTGGCTGAAACAAATACCCATTTGATTATTTAACATTGCTGAGGGAAAAAACCCATGAGGTTAAAAGATTTATTCAGTGAATCTTAAAAAACATGTAACGTTATCGCAACTAAGGTATAAATTACCTACCATGATAATAATAGGCATATGTTAACCCGGGACAATGTGCTTTACTTTCAATAGACTAGTGTGAGATATGGCGAAGCAATTTTTCAGTGTCCCTCTCAAACATCATGTTATCAGATTCGTGGAACAGATAATGTTCCTTAATGCCATTCCATGCCACACGAATCTGGATTGTTGTGAAATTAATACACCATTGAAAACCTAAACTTTTGTACATGGAAAAAGTAACAATGGGGCTTCTATAGCACTTGGTATGAAAAAGAAATAATAAGTCGTTTTCGCATGACTTAGTTCAATACTTTATGTGTGTAGTTCGTCACAGGGGGATAGTAAGGACCAGTGTTATGGTAGTGCACGTTGGTGCCATATCTACCAAGCCTCCCCCCTCCCTCTGTGCCAATTTCCATTTGGCTGACTGGCTGCTGTCATAGGTCACCATAGTGACAACACTCCAGACACCTAGTGTATTTTGTGTGGAAGAAATTGGCGTTGCTATGGATTCTGACTCCAGTCTGTACCAGTGTTTACATTCCCCAAAGGAACTTGCAGACAATCCAGTGTCTTATGGACGACAGTTGGCCATACCCCTTCCTATGTGGCCACTTAACAAGACCGTAGAGTTTCAGAAATTACAGACAGTAAGGAATCACCTGCATACACACAAACAGCAGGAAATCCCCACTCAGAGTTTGTGTTTGTCTTTTAAAACATAAAAACTTTTGAAAACATTGTTTTTGTAGGTTAGACGACAAAGGTTTTTGGGCAACATTTTTACGATTAAGTAGGTCAAAGTTATGATTTGCTATGTCTAGGACGTGTAGGCTACCTCGATTGAAACCATTTCTGATGTCTGGTGATCTGCAAATTTATGAACTATAGAGTCATTGAACGGCTATTTATCCTTTTCAATATTCTCCTCCCAAACACATCACACATCTCAACTTCTCAAAAAGGATAACTCAACTCTTTTTCATTGCCCCATGCACCATGGGGTTACAGCCACACTCCTTGCGGGATGCCCCAAGGCCATATTACTGCTCCACCTCAAAATGTTTCTAAAATTTGAGTCATCGCCCTTTTTAAGCAGACACACTAATATGTGTGTTGGGTGACACATCAGCACTAGCTTGACAGTTTCCTGTCTCAAGTAATTAACCTCACGTGGTGTTGACAAGAATATTCTTGTACATTGAAAGACCTTTCTTTACTGACTTCACTGCTCCAGATGGTCAGTGTTTTTACCTTTCTTTAGCCAATAAGCATGTTAAACTCAACAAATGTTAACTGGCAATAGCAGATGATGCAGACAGATCTGGAGGTTCAAAAGGTGATGGGAAAATGTCTTGGAATTGTTATTGAGGCCATCTTTATCGAAATTACTCGTGGTTGCATGTACATGCAAGAGAGGCAAGCTGCAGGACAAGACAGAATAGCATACCAAGTGCTTGCTTAAATAATGCAAACAATAATAATACTCAGAAATCAGAGTCTATCTGTTAGTATTACACAAATATGTATACAGGAAAACACAAACATGTATTAGCTAATTCACTAGAAATTAGCGCGCAGTTTTTACTTCGAACAAGCATCGCGATGTCCCTTTTACATCTTCATAGAAAGAAAGGATCTACATGGGATTTTACACCAATGTCTATCAAGCTATGAGTTGTATTAAAATATAATAAATAGATTTAGTGACAGTATCAGTAATACTATCGCATAAAATTCTCTAGATACAACAGCAGCATCAGCAGCATCGATCAGCAGCAACATTCAAAGGAATTGTTTTAGGTAATTTGTATTGCTTGACGAAATAATCCATTTTGTATTTAGCAGCGACTATCATATATTTTCAAAAAAAACATATCCCACGAGTTTCAGAGAGTTGTCAATATAACTAATTAGTAATACTGCACAGAGAGCTAGTCCATTTTAAAGTGTAATAACTTGCATCACACCGGTAGCATACATTTGACTGTGAGCGAGAAAAGATCGATGAAGCAATTTTGAGAGTTCCATTCGTCTTTGTCAAAGTAAATTGGTTTTGTCTTCTGGGAGTGTTTCAGTGACAATATAATTATGCCATGTGTCAAGAGTAACTGAAGTGGTTCTTATGAAGAAAAAAAGAAGATGTAAATATCATCAACCTGTCTGTTTTGATGTAAGACCATTATGCTGGTAGTTCGGGGTGGGTATCTTGTGGTCATAAAGACGTAAAAAACATCCATAAAAAAGGCCATGAAAATCGGAAAGCTCAGCAGTCTGTAACATAATGAGAGATACACCATCAATCATTTGTCTAAATGACAGAACAATGTTCAAAGCAGAAAACTTAAAACACATGCGAACAGTGGCATCATCACTGGAGGTTACAATTCATATGCTGCTGAATCCTACAAATGAATCCACGAAGTAAAAAGACACAGTGCCAGTGATTCATTCAGTTTATGCTGCAGAACTACAAATATAATTAGAATACAACTGAAATAGTCATTGAGAAATATTGCAGGGCTACTTGGATTGAGCATGAGGCACCTGAAAATCTTAAATGAATCTTAAAGGAATTTATAAAGATTATATAAAATTGTCACTCGTGCTTCTTTTTTTCCACGGTTTACCTGTTCATTGCAATACTGCTTACAGTTTATTGCACCTTACTACTTAAGGCCAAATCTTTACATCCAGTAAAACAGGCTAAAAACAGTAAAAACACTGGACATTGATTCTGCACAAAAGTGGTTCCTTGTTATTCTTACATTAAAATGTCTTCTTAACTATGAATCCAATTTCCCTAATAACACTGATGGTTCCCCCAGACCAAAGCTTCATTGTATTAATTATTCTACCGTTGCCTTGAAGATGATGCGGTGTCATCCTACTTTTCATCCAAAGATGACAACGTAATTTGTCATGTTGATTGAGTCCCATAGATTTTGAAATGTCAAGCATGTCACAAAAAGTAGCGTAAAAAGAGTAACTGAGTTTTAGTCTTAAATTAATAGCACATGGTGCATGTATACAAGACTGGTTTTGTCAGTTTTGTTATCTTTTGGCATTCCTAGACAAAATTGAACCAGCATCCATCTTTCTCTGGCTGGGGTTTGTTTTTCAGCAAACTGAACAAGTCATGAGTATTCTAGTTGAACAGACAGGTTCTACCAACCCACACATTACTCAATGATAAAAATCTATACACTACCTGGGCAGAAAATAACTAAATATATATAATTATGACGAAGTCAAGATTTCCCATGAATCATAATATCAAACAATTGTAGTCTGTTTGAACCATATAAAGCCAATAGCGATTTTAAATAATTTTTATTTCTACTTAATTTATGTTTTGTTCAATTCCTTTCCAGTTTGAACTACAATGGCTGGAGCTCCATTGTAATCCAGACAAGCCAATGACAGAGCGATGTTCAGAGTTACCGGTATGTCAAAATTTCTGACCTCTAAACTTTCATGTTTGAACCTATAGATAATTAATTTAGACAATTGACATATTTGTTTCCATGGAATTTGTACAGATTTCAGAGTTTAATGTAAATAATTTTAATCTGCATTTAAGTAATGTTGGTTCGTTTTGCATGCCTTTATGTGTAACACGTGTACAATAACATGTGTCTTGTGTACACTTGATCCTCAATATGAGAGATCATGGCTATAGGGCATAGTACATCTACTATGGGTCTATAGCTGTGATCAAGCTTCCTGGGGAAAAGGTGTGTCTATCTCAGTGCATTCCGAGGTAGTCTGGAATCCTGTCACTTCTGGTGGTGCCGTGGTCTGTCATTCTCTTGCTCCAGAAGAATCCACACAATTCTGAGCACATGTTCCACACCAGTCACTCTTGCAGAATAAGCAATTCTAGTGCAATGACAAAGACAACACATTAAACTGAGTCCAGACACAAGCAATTTTTGCCAGCCCTCACCAGACATCATGTTACTCCTTTGTATATTGGGGAAATTGGGGAATGGGGGTCAGAAGCTTGTCTGTTATGTCCACAACGAAAGGGTAAAAGTGAGAAAATGACAGGTGGTCTCCTTAAGGACCAAAACTTTGCATACAGGTGTACACTGTATTACCTGCATCAACTTCTAGACAACATTTTCAAAGTATATTTTCCTTGAGATTTGTGGGTGCTCATTTGACAAGTTAGCCAAATAATTGATACATTTTAATGTGTATCATGCAGTTGCACCAAGTAACGAGCTTAATTAAGGCACAAAGGTTACACCTCTGACTTTTAAAGGGAATTTATTCAAGGCACTAAACATCACCCGATAAAGATAGTTCCCAAACAGTATACAGACTTTTAAAGGGGCCATATCAGTGAGGGAATTTCCAACAAGGTATTTGACTCGAAGCTAAAATACTACGTTTACAGCAACGTGAACCTACGCCCCCCGAGCCAACAGAAGAACTTACAGTTGAGGAGGAAATTGTAGAAGTGGTAAGGTGGCATGGCGGTCAAAGCTTCAAGCATGGTCCTGCAAAAATTCCTGCAATTTTCATTTCTTTTTGATAATATAGGCATCCATATGGTTCCTGATTATTTCTAGATACACCATTAGTTCAGCTGTAGTCTTATTTGTCAAGTATTTGTCTCAGCACCATCCCTTTTTCACATGTCGTAATACACTTTATACAGTGATGGGTTTAGGTCTTAGAAATTATCACATTTTAGTGAAATGTGTTAGATTACCAGTTAGGTGTCACCTTCATGTTGTCAATTATATTTTTGTGTATTAATTCCGTGGCATCTAATAGTTTCATAAGTTGTTATCAGTTTAAGAGTCTAATATATATTGAATTTAAGAGCTTATTGCTTGTTAGCCCTTGGACAATGGATCACAAATTATAACATAATCATATTTTAAAGTTTCTTTTTAAAGCAGCAGATTTGTGATCCCTTGTACCATAAATAAGCAGTAATAGAGAACTAAACTCATATTACTGGGCTTTTTCCCTAGTTTTGCCTCTTGGCTGCTTTGCTAATTATCAAAACCTACCAAGTCACAATTTACCCAGTACGCTTCACCTAAAATATTTTACTTTATTTTTTACTTTTAAATACAACCATGCAACAACGAATTCCGAAACACAGAATTATGTTTAAAAATAATACAAATACAGTTATACAGAAGCTAAAAATATATATATCTGCAGCGCACAACAATATTATCTCTGTTGATCTACAGCTTATTTTTTTAATTATGTGGTGTATGGCATATTGATACTTAAGTGACACAAAATTACTAGAATATTACTGTAATACAATTACCTGGTGTTTTTTTAATTGGTGGTGGAATTAACATTATGTTTATCACAAATATGATATCTTTGCATGCAGTTAAGTGCTTCTGCTTTTAACCCAGGTTACAAATGTTAATGGTGGTGGCTGGCTTTTTGTTTCATTGCTTCTGCATTTTATACACTTTATTCTGCCATTAGTTTTTCTCATCACGATGGCTTTACATATTATGTTGTAAATTCATTCTGGCTCCTTGTTCTTTTTTATTTTTCTACACTACAATTGCCTCATATCGCTGTGGGGTAACATATATATAAATATTTGATTTAAAAAAATTAATATTCATAAATTTCATTTTTAAATATCTTTTGAAGTATGACAATAACACTCTGTTTTCTCTTTTGCAGACAAGGAGAATTGAGCCTACGGTAAGTCTGTCAAAAACTCTCCTCTATCCAGGCAACTCTACAGGGGCGTTCACAGTATAAGAACTACGTATGACCATGTACGTCAGAAATTGGCTATACGTGCTCACTCGTGGTTCTGTTAATCACATATAATTTCTTTCTACTAGCGTAGATCGCTCGCCGGACGTCCGTAAAACGCTCTCCATATGTCCGTCAAACGCTCGCCAAACGTCCGTCGTCAGGTATGCATGAGGCATCCTTGAGGCATCCTTGAGGCACTCGTAGATCGCTCAAAGATCGCCCGTATGAGTGGTTCAAGGATGGGCACAGAGGCCAACGGATGTCCACCCAGCGTTTTACGAGTGTTCTACGAGTGGACGCGAGTGAATGGCGAGTATGTACGGATGAAAGATGGCTACGTATGGCTATGTATGGCTACGTGTGGCTACGTTCGTATGTAGAACTTATGTAGAACGTACGTAGGACCCTCGCTGACTGATCCCTGAGCAAGTTACATAACTTATATAAACAATTTACTCATAGAACGTCCGCCAAATTTTTAACATGTTTAAAAAATATTGCTTCCTCCACGTATGGTCGTGAGCGGTCAAGCGCGACCAGGGACGTCCTACGGATTAGCAACAGGCTCCTTGAAATGCTCAGCGAGTGGATCACGTATGGCCAAGGATGAACCAGAGTGAAAAAAATTTTCATACGTGGTCATACATAGCTCTTATTTGTGATAGTGTGAACGCCCCGTAACACTCTTAACAGCAAACTTAATAGTTTGTGAAATAGAGCAGTTGTAGGAATGAAGCGTGATGGGTGAAAGTACTATAATTTAGATATGTTATTGCCTCATTGCATTCATGAAGGATAAATGGTGTCTTTGACATGGAGGTTTGAAAACTCAAGAATTGTACATATTTTTCCCTAATTATAAAATATTGTACTTATATGTGTACCATATTGGCAACTTCGGGTCAATTTTATCAGTTGAAAATGCCTATATATCTTGCACTTTAAAGTTATGTAATTAGTCAGGTGACAAATCTTAGGCAAGGAGAATAAAAATAATTCTTGTTGACTATATAACAAATGATTACCAAATCGTTAAAAGACTGTTATTATTGGTAAATAAAAGTTTTATATTCCATACAGGAACCTGGTCTAACAACTCCTGCCCCACAACCATCCTGTGAAGTGGTATGCCCTAGAGGTCCACCTGGTTTCAACGGAACAGCGGTACTTAAGATTTTTAATAACTATACTCTTGATTATGTTGTATTTCCTTCAAAGTAACTCCAAAGTTATCATAATATTATGGCTTCAATGTAATACCTGCAATTCACACACTTTGTATCTTGACCAGGGTTCACAAGGGCCACCAGGATTACCTGGTTTAAGAGGACTGGATGGAATACCTGGCACAGATGGGTCACCTGGTGCTCCTGGTGCTCCTGGACCACCTGGTGCTAGGGTAAGTGGAAGAGAGTTACCAAATGAGATAGATAAGAAAGGAAAACTATGGTTCATCCACAGGCGTTTGCCATCATGACAGCACTGAGCAATGTCATTTATGTTGGCGAATGCCTGTGGTTCATCCTGGCCTGATGTGTCTCTATTTAAAACATATTAATTGAGGTATTGGAATTGCTCAAGAACAATTCAATAAGTTAAACAGCTTTTTCCATGATTGCTAAGTTCTTTTCAAAGAATTGCACATAATTTCTACAGCCATTATTTGACACTTTTATATAATAACAGCAGAATTCAAAGACAGGAAAACTAAATTCCAAAGGATGTCATGTGAATCCAGGTCCCCCATTGGCAAGGCATTCCCTCAGCCAATGGGAGTCCTAGAATCCCATGATGTCTTCTTAGACTAGAGTTTTGTCTCCCAAGTCTATGAAATCTGCTGCAATACCTACACGTATGTATATATTTGATGTGATTAGAGGCACAAATGTGAGCAACATACAGTGTTTTAAATACCTGTATTTTTTTTACTTCCAGGGTGATTCAGGATCTGACGGTTCACCTGGACAATCTGGACAACCTGGCCCACCTGTAAATATACACTATGTAAAATTTTACACAACTTTCGACAAGCAGGATAGCCGATTAGATATTGTAAACTGTTTTGTTTTCTATTAGGGTCCACCAGGAGTGGAGGGTATCGAAGGTCGAGAAGGATCGCCTGGACCCGTGGTAAGATGTTTTTCTTTTTCATAATTAAATTGCAGATGGTTTTGATTTACTTGAAGGATTCTTCCTAAATAAAGGGAATTTAACTAACTAGCCCACGTCTGAGTCTTGTATTTGTCTCATACAAATGTATTATCAGCACAGTCATATAATTCACCATTTCAGGGTCCCGCTGGTGAACCAGGCCAGAGAGGTCTCCCTGGATTAACAGTAAGACATTTATCTGCATATTTGTAAAATCTCTACTCTGAAATGCTCATGGCAATTCATTCTCTTGCAGCTAGATTGAGGACGTGATGAGAATCCTGAACTCAAATTGGCTAAGACTGTCCATCTGCCAATGGGGTCCTGGATTCACATGACGTCATCTGGAGTTTATTTTCCAAGTCTATGAAATCTGCTTTAAATCAATGTCCGATATGTCATTCAAAAAGAAAGAAATATGATGCTTTATATAATACACTGCACGATATACCATGCAATTAGAAAATAAATCAAACGGTGGTGATTATTAACCTTATACTCAATCCTACGCTTCATCTTTACAGGGCAATGATGGTTCAAATGGTCAAAAAGGAGAGCCCGGGACTCCGGGCGATGTGGTAATGATCATTCTTGTACAATTCACATTTGTTTTAAAGTTATCACTGCCGCAATAAAGATGTTAAAGAGTTAAACTCATATTTATTTGCAGAGAGGTGGCATTAAAGGTGAACCTGGGCCATTGGGACAACCTGGACCACCAGGTGCTCAGGTAATACAGACAAAAGAAAAATAAAAACCCTCCACATGATGAAGAGCTAACTGACTACATATGCACCTGGTTCCTTATTAACCAAATATTAACGGTTTAATGATGATGGATCTGAAATTAAATCCAGTATTTCGTTTTTTTCACAGGGTCCTCTAGGCACCCAAGGACCTGAGGGTATAGCTGGGAAGCCTGGCTCAAAGGTAAGACTTCAAAGGGCATCAGTTACATCGGTTAGATGAAAAAAGCTCAGTCAGTACAAATAGTACTCCATGAGTCATTCCTGATGTGACTTAAAATTACCAAACAACACTAGTTTTGATCTCATGCACAGAAGTCTGTAACAATCCATAATGGATATCTGTCCATGGACAATGTATCAAACAGACCCCGGAAATGGGATTGAGTTTATTTTTCTCTGCTTTTTTCAGGGTGACAAGGGTGAATACGGTGATGAAGGACCACCGGGACCCAGAGGATTTAAGGTGACAATACACTCCCAGTCTGGCTAATGCATTCTCTCTCTGAGCCCCTTCTTATAGCTGGCTGTAATGTTGCATGTATAAGCAAAAGAAAAAAAAGATGGGGAAAAAACATTTCGTGTTTTCATGTGTCGGTCTCTACAAAGTGCGGCCACTTAAGACAGATTTAGCAGTTTAACCATTTGTTACACAAACACTTTTTGTTCTAACCCCATTAATGCATGTTTCTAGGGCTCAAGTGGATCCCAAGGAGAACCTGGTCTTCAAGGGCCGCCTGGACCCCCTGGCCCTGCTGTAAGTATAGGTTAAGTTATATAATAATATAATATCAAAAAATATATAAGAGCACGGAATCCACAAAAAAGAGATTTTACAGAGTATTACTGGTGTTCTTTACGGCATTATAGCTAGGTATTTATAAGACTGTGACAAACATTACCACTTTAACTGGTTTATTAATGTAAATGTTGATGTTCTGGTACATTTTTTTTGTTACTAGGGTCCTGCAGGCAAAGTTATTGGGTCAGAAAATGAGGTGACTGTTGCTGTAAGTATAGCTATACATAATCACATTTGTTTCATCTGACGAGCTATACAATATAATGAACCAATCCATTGCGGTTTTCATTTCAGGGTCCCCCAGGCCCACCTGGTCCACAAGGTCTTCCCGGTATACCGGGACGAGGAGGACAAAAAGGCGAAACGGGTGAAGAGGGTTTAATGGGCAGACAAGGTCGTAAGGTAATGTAAAAAAAGGGACAATAATGTAAGCATGGATAAATCATGATAAATGACCAGTGTACAAATTTGAGCCAAATATTATCCAGAAAACCCATGCTGTCACCAAAGTAATTGCCTCACTTATAAATTTTATCACCTCATAAGTTAATGTTTTTCTTTATTTAAATCGAGCCTAAATGCGTTTGAGTTGCTTTTCCAATACTAATAATTAACTTACTGGTTTCAGGGTGAACCAGGACAAACGGGACTTCCAGGAATACCAGGTTCTGATGGAGTTCAGGTACATCTGTAAACTTATTACTTGAAATGTCTCATACATTGTACATTTTCCATACATGCATAAAACAATGTCTGGCTACTTTTGAATCTCAACAGGGATTGCCAGGCCCTCAAGGACAGGAAGGACCTCGTGGTTATAATGGAGAAAAGGTACTCTTATGTTATAGTTATGCCAGATTCAGAGAATAATTTGTGACTTAAACAAAGTGACTTATTAAATATGCTGAGGTCATGAACATTTGCTTTGTCAAGGGTGAACTTGGATTCAGAGGACCCCCAGGACCTGGTGGCCCATCAGGATCCTCAGTAAGTGTCATAATTTAATGAAAACCCTTTCAAAAGAATTATTTCATATAATCCTATGATATCAACTTGTCAGTTTAAAAGAATAAGACATTCAATGCGTATATCTCATTTTTTCAGGGTTTGAAAGGCGAAAAGGGAGAAAGTGGTGGATCTGGATTGCCAGGAAATAAGGGAGATATTGTAAGTAAAAAGAGGGAGTTTTCGCAATCATCATTTCATTCAATATATTTTGATTACCAATATTTTTGTACTATACACCATGAATTGTATCTTACTATGCATGTGTGTGAATAAACATATTTAAAAAAATTGATCAACGTTATATCTAACATAGAAACTAATAATTGTCAGAATGATCTACTGCATACACTTTATTACTTGCATGTTTGCAGGGTCCTCCCGGTCCCCCAGGTTACATAGGGGATTCATCTGTCGCAGAAATTCAGGTAAGCAGTGTCAAGGTCTACGTTCACAACATTTACTTAATAGCACACTATACCACTTTTTAATTATAACGAGAGATGACAAAAACATTGTATGCGTCCTGTGTCATTTAGGGTCCCCCTGGGCCACCAGGAGCGAGAGGTGAACAGGGACTGATAGGACCCCAGGGGCCATCGGGTTCCCCAGGTATACCGGGACGCGAAGGAGGAGATGGACTTCCAGTGAGTATTTTGATAGTAATTGGATAGTAAAACTATCTACGTGGTTTCTTTACTTACTTGGTGATTATGCTGTGTTTTCCAATCCTTCCAGGGTTTGATGGGTCAGAAAGGAGAAAAGGGCGAAGGAGGAAATGAGGTGAGATGATTTGTTACTGTTACTCTCTCACATGATACATAAACGTTATTAGTTTTAAGTGATGGATAGTGCAATGACACTTCATTTTTCAATTATTAGTTTGTTGTAACACATTTATATAGTATTTATTCACAGCAATATAAGAATGTAGCATCATGTTTATAGTTTATACTACTAGAACGTGACAAACCCACAATATCATAATCTGTCCTCTGCAGCAGATATAATATGTGAACTGTCACGTTACAGATTTTGTACGCCAATTAAATGAGCATGTTGTGGACAATGAAAATACCTGAAAATGTATCAATTTATTTTTCATTCAGGGTCCACATGGCCCCAAAGGTCCGTCCGGTCCAGAAGGTCCCCAAGGATCACAGGTAAGAAACACGTCATAAAGACATAAACTACAGTGTCCTAGTAGGTATTTTAGTGACATGTGTTGAATTATAATTCATTGAAATGTTTGAATTTTAGGGTATTCAAGGACCTCCTGGTGCAAGAGGTTTTCCTGGTATTGCTGGACCAAAGGTGGGCAGATAAATGAGATTTTCTAATCTAAACTTCCTCTACTTCAAAAAAGAAAATCTTGAGATACATGGCCAAATGTGCCATGTGCATTTTCCATGAGTTTGGATAAACGCATGGTTTTCACCTCATTATAATTAGGCAAAAGCCATGCGTTTTCCATGCTTTTATCCTTCGCATGGAAAATGCACGTGGCAAATTTGGCCATATAGGTATTGATCAATCACTACGAATACATTGAAACCTCATGGCTAATCAGCTAAAAACATATCACCACAGACACGACTAATTGAATTGCATCAATTACGAAGATAGCAATGGCAAATTGGCTCAAAGTCGATCTAGCGTTATCCACATTGGATCAATGTGATGATGTCAGGCCAATGTCCATCCAACCTAGCATGATATCTGGGATATAACGTCCAACAAAAAATTTCTTAATCTTTACAGGGCCAAGACGGTAGGACTGGTTCCCCTGGAGCATCTGGCGCCCCAGGCTCAGCAGGACCTCCTGTAAGAATAGTGTTACAATTCTTCATAACAAATCATCCTTACCTGATTAGCAGTGAATTGCTGCAAATTTCTTTGAAATTTAACAATCTAATCGCCTAATGATATTATTGCCTCATTGCCTTGTAGGGTTTGCCAGGGCCCATGGGTCCACATGGAACTGTTGGTCGGTCAGGCTTAAGAGGAGAACCTGGATCACCTGTAAGTAATAAAAAGATTCACAAGAAATGTCTCCATTAGCTGATTATTACCACTGTCAAACTGTGCCAAAGTATGTGAAATATAATTAGCACCATTTTTACTTTTTAGGGAGTACCAGGACCACCTGGGCCACCAGTAAGTGAACGAATGAGATTTACAGATCTTTTACAAGTTCACTTTTAACTTGTTTGTGTTGAATATTAATTAATCACTTCAAAATCTACATTTTTTCAGGGACCTGGAAATGGTGAAGTTGTTTACCAAGGACCTTATGGACCTGGGAACTATGGTCCGGCTGGGCCACCAGTACGTATATATATAATATTGCAAGAAAAAAAAAAAACATGTGTATTGCATATACTTTTTACTTCTCTTGTCTATTCAAATTTATAATTTCAATGAGTCTTTGTTTCTTTATCAATCCAGGGACCTTCAGGACCATCAGGGCCTCCAGGACCAGTAAGTGAAGGATAATTGATTATCTGACTTTATGAAACGAATTCACCTTGTTAATAATGGGATAAGTTTATATCTCCTAGACACAGTGATTTCCCCTGCTGTGGCAAAATTTTTTAACGATTCAAGTTCTGAGTACGAAATGGTAATTATCTTATAGTTTATTAATATAACTTTGCTTCATTTGACAGTCTGGATCTAGGGGTCCTCCTGGGGAGTCTGGTCCAGCGGGAACTCCAGGAAACCCTGGAATTCCCGGTATCTCTGGTCCACCAGGATCATCAGGTCAACGAGGACTGCGGGGACAACCGGGTATGCCCGGAATGCCCGGTTTACCGGTAGGTGGCAGGATTTGTTTGTTTGATCTGACATTTGTTTCTTCCCCCATTTTTCTGCCTTTTTGACGTATAATACTGTTAATTTCTAATCTTTTTTTCACACCTGCATTGACACTTGATCATACCAAAGAGTTGCATCATCATCATCAATGTAGCTCTTTGGTAATACATGCAATTCGAGATGATCTTCCCCTGCTGTTATTCATCTTTTAAGGCACCATAGTTTGATTATGGTTTGCTTTATTTAGAAGTTTCTTCCACAGGATCTATTTCAGTTAAGCCCCCCTCTCACATACCCGGTTTTGCCGTAGTGAAGCCGCAGTATTACGTAACGGTTACACAACGCGATTCTCGGCTTCAAGCCGACGGCAAGCCGACGGCAAACCGGCGATACTCGGCGATACTCGTCGAGTCTCTCCTGGGACTCGGGCCCAAACCGGGATTCTGTTTGCATTGAATTCCCATGGCGAAATCGCGGGTGTCCAAAAGAAAACAATAAACCCTGGAGGCCGTCGAGTCACCCCTGGAGGCCGTCGAGTCACTCGATGACTTGGACGGGTTTCCCGTCGCTAATTTTAGGCGTAGTGAACACGACGGCTTGTTCAGGGCTAGTAGGAGTAACTCGACGAGTAGTAGGAGTAACTCGACGGCTTCCAGGAGTAACCCGCCGAGTTGTAGGAGTAACTCGCCGACTGCTACCAGCGTCAGCGTAGGCAGGGAGAAGGGTTGTATATACTTTAAAAGGCTGCTGCTCCCCTAATATTAGTCCGATTTTTGTCAAATAAAACTGAATTGTAGTATAGTTCATACTGATTCCATACATGTTTTCGGATCGTAAATAGACCAAATATTAAGCGAGATATTCGACTAAGAAGGCAGGGAGGCGGCAAACACTGGTGCTCCCTGAAGCGTCCGCGCCCGGACTGTATTAATGCAGAAAGCTGAGCACTACTTTAAAAACCTGCTGCTCCCTTAATATTAGTCCGATTATCGTCAAATAAATACTGAATTGTAGTATAGTTTATACTGCAGCCATACATGTTTTCGGCGAGATATTCTATATTATATAATAAGCAAATAAATCTATCTGTCTCTCTAAACTAAATATCTACATTTTTGCCCAGTATACCTTATTAATTTTCCTCACCTTATCTATTATATACTGCCATGATGCAAGATGTACAAAGGGTGCTGGACTGATGCTTTTCTCTTTGGCATTTTCAAAGTGTACAATCAAATAGTTTTGACCATCATATATACAATGTTTGGATGAGCTTTATTGCAATTAATTTCTACTCATTCTGCCAACTGGCCAATGGGAAGGACTTTTCCTTGGGTTTTGTAAAATTCAATTAACCTATATATGTAATAGCAATCTGCCGTGACCATTATGTCAATTGCTATTAGCATTTTGAATGTTACAAAGAATGGGGTAAATCATGCTTTTTCATCATTGATAACAAGCTTTAATTGAAATTCTGAATTGCAACTGATTCCTGTTTATTATGCATATTATAGAGGGAGATTGTCTATAATTTGTTTTGATCATGGATGGAACATGCAATATAAATTTTAATTCCAGTTGGATTATTTTCAGAAACAACAACAAGAACGAAATATTAATAATTTATATAAAATGAAATAAATATCTAAAATGATTACTCTAACTAGAGTATATCTATCTATAGATAGTTTCTATCATTGTTTTATTTTCATTTTTTATTGATTACGATTCAATGAATTATTGATAGTAACGTATTATTAGGTGAAGATCTTATAGCTATCTGTCTATCTACATATCTCTATATCTATACTCTATGAGGTATTACTAACTTTATTAACAAGAATATTCTTGTCTGTGCCTAGTATACACCATTAATTTTCCCCCTTAACTATTATATAAATTTTACACATTTCCCTGAACAATTCAGTCTTTATTTGACGAAAATCGGACTAATATTAGGCGAGCAGCAGCCTTTTAAAGTATATAAAACAATCAATAAAAAATGAAAATAAAACAATGATAACATTGTAAGACATGAGCTATCATATCATAAGTAATTCAATTCACTTAGCCAAATGTAAAGAAGTCTTTCACTAAGGTTAATTGTTATTAGTAAATTGCAATTAACCTGGATTACAGGTTTAATGTCATGTCCTATTCAATTCACAATTAAAAAGAAGCCACTTTGAACATCACACATATCTGAGTGTCAGTTGTCATTTAGTATAACGGCCATAATGAATTGTATATAGTCCGATTTTCGTCAAATAAAATGTATATAATAGATAAGGTGAGGAAAATTAATGGAGTGTACTAGGCAAAAACAAGAATATTCTTGTAAAAAACATTAATCGCTGTTCTTTAATGTAGATAGTTAGATAGTTAGATAGTTAGATAGATAGATATGTAGATAGATAGATATGTAGATAGATAGATATGTAGATAGATAGATATGCAGATAGATATGTAGATATGTAGATATGTAGATATGTAGATAGATAGTTTAGAGAGACAGATAGATTTATATGCTTATTATATAATATAGAATATCTCGCTTAATATTTGGTCTATTTTCGATCCGAAAACACGTATGGAATCAGTATAAACTATACTACAATCCAGTATTATTTGACGAAAATCGGACTAATATTAAATTGAAAGAGCATTGATACAGTCCGGGCGCGGACGTGTGCGGGAGCACCAATATTTGCCTCCGCCAACCTAGCTGCCTTCTCAGACAAATAACTCGCTTAATATTTGGTATAGTTTCGATCCGAAAACACGTATGGAATTAGTATGAACGATACTACAATTCAGTGCTTATTTGACGAGAATCGGACTTATATTAGGGGAGCAGCAGCCTTTAAAATATATACAACCCCTACGCTGATGCTGACGCTGTCGGCGAGTTACTCCTACAATTCGGCGGATTACTCCTGGAAGCCGTCGAGTTACTCCTACTACCCGTCGGCTTACTTCTAATGACCCGTAGAACCTTCCGGGTGACCCGTAGAACCCGCCGAGTGACCCGTAGAACCCGCCGAGTCGCCCGTCGAGTCAGCCGTAAAACCCGCCGAGTCACCCGTAAAACCCGCCGAGTCACCCGTAGAACCCTTTTTGCCGCCAGAATCGGTCGCCAACCCGGCGAAAAAAGCTGTTGCATAACCGTTACGTCATACTACGGCTTCTCTATGGCAAAACCGGCTATGTGAGAGGGGGGCTTTAAACTTGAGACTAGGTTCACAACCTATTATGATAATCTCTTAAAAGAAATTTTCTAAATATTAAATGGCTGTCTGACATCGCTGTGATACACTTACACGTTCATGCGATATAAAATTCAATATCCTTATTATATATTTATTTCGATAAATTCCTAACTAACAAAGATGAGCAACACTCAATTAGTGATCCATCAATGCCAGCATCAGTTGTCTACTACTGACCTACCAGAGACCTTTTCCATGAATGCAGCTATCTATGAGGGCTAAAGCGGAGGTCTTCATGGATAAATATATATAACTGCATTAGTAAAATTTTGTCGTCAAGTAATCCCAAAAAAAAACAATTTTTTTGTCCTAACTTCTCTATTAAAATAACACTTGTTAAAGTACTGTCTTTCATGGATTGAAGTCTAACAAGGCACATGTAAATCATTATAAACAAACCAAAATCAAGAAATGACAACTGATATTGGCACTGGTCCAAGAGCAAGAAGTCATCCAATTCATCTTTGCTACTTCATTGAACATTATTATCCCCGTAATAATTACGTTGAATGGAAATATTTTTTGATCTCAGTTGACAGCTGACATCATGCATTCAAGGCATGTGATTGGCCACTCTCCACTTTTCTGTAAAGAACTGAACATGACAAAAACAGAGTTTGACCAATCATGTGCTTTGTTAGGTTGTTTTATTGTGTATAATTGTTTTCTGTTAGATTTTTATAGTTATTCCTTTGAGATTTGTTTTAATTGTTTGTACTCTTTGAATTGTTTACCAAATTTCTCATAAAACTTAGAAATTGTAGCAGCAAAATAGGGATTAAAATAGGATTAGCAGACAAGACCTGAAGTGATGTCATGTTCTGAGTCTGTACAAAATTTCAATTGGAATTCTTCGTAATTATTACTGGGATAATAAAGTAAAGCTTTGGCTTGCTAAGTGTAATTTTAGATGGTAGCTAAAGTACACATGTAGATCTGGTGGTAGTTGCTAAGAAAAGCTCCAAGCGTGTGTGGCTTTTTACATGTTGTTTAAGTCATTGAATTCTGTTTGGAACTTCTGTTGTTCTGGTTTCTTTCGAGTCTTTTTGGTGTTATTTTGACTTTTTGGTGTTCGCGTGTTCAAATCTTTATATCAAATTTATATTCTTAATACGTCTACTTTTATTGTTATATTCTAAAAATAAAATTAAATAAAATGGACTGTACATAAATCTGGGAACAACAAATTATCCAATATTAAATGTTGATATTCTATTCTCTTGCAGGCGCGCTTGGAGGTTAATTTTTTTAATCTTCATAGTTTGTTAAAAACCAAAAACACAATACATATAGCCTATGTCCCACTCATATGGAATGCTAAAACCAAATACTTATAGTAATTTGTTAAATATGTAAAAAAAGTGAAAAATTGTTTGCAGTTAAGATATCTATAAAAGATGGATTATTGGTTTTAGCCATTTCTTGCTTTGATGCCTGAGATGGCTTTGATGCATGTATTCAATACTCTTAACTCCACTGCTGTAAACTTATGAATTCGTGTATCGTCCAATTAATGTACTCATAATCTTTGAGACTGGCCATTTCAACTTTCATGACATTACAATGACAGCATGTTGCACTTGTATTTTCTACTGACTCTTCAGTCTTCAAAACCCAAAACTGAAATATTTACAAATCTGTTATACTTGCAGGCTACATGCTGTTTCTATCAGACTAATAACTTCAAAATTAACCTCAGTTATCAACTGTTGTGGCCATAGTAACTTTCAGAGCTCTTCTTTTGTCCACAAGAGGTTCTGTTCTAACCTGCTCCCACTAGGTGTCGCCTAATAACATTGCACGCTGCAGCCACAGGTGGCTCCACCTATCATAAAAACCAGCTACTGCCTTTCAAATGATATTTATTTGCCAATAAGTAATGAGGAGCTTTCAGTGTTTGTTATCAGCCATTTTTGAAGCTTGTCCTTTCTGCTTGGCAGGGTCGTAGTATCAGTATGAGTGAAGTCAGAGAGGTGTGTACCAAAATCCTAAGAGGTAAGATCAAGCTACTTGTAATTATTATTCTTCAAATTTACAAAGATTTGTAAACCAATTAACCGATCTATGTTGTCTGTTTTCAGAACAATTAGAGCAGTTAACAGTTGACCTTAGAGGTCCCCCAGGCCCTCCTGGATATGGCAAGCAAGGTCGTGCTGGCCCACCTGGTAATCAGGGTATACCTGGTAAGACGACAAAACATTTATGGGTCTGCAATTTAATGCAAAAGATGTCATTTCAATGTTTAGGTTTTAGGTTCAGTTGCGATATAGTGCACTATGTTTGGTAATTTTCAAAAGATTTGTTCGTCGCAACTTTCTAACACACTTTGTCAATTTGTCACACGTCAGTGCTACTAGTAACTTAACAAAATCTACCATAAATAAAGTTAATATATTGCAATAAAAAATCTTTCAGGTGAACCCGGTCAAGTAGGCTTACCAGGCGACCAGGGTCTTATGGGTCTTCCAGGAATGGTCGGTCCTCCCGGTGTACCAGGACCCAAAGGTTGGTTGGTGATAAAATAACAGGATAGTCTGACCAGACACAGCATTTCTTAATTAACTTGCAACTGTTAATCAGTCTAAAGTACATCATGTTCATGCCATGCAATTACTGGTTGACTGCAATTGGAGTCATCTCAATTTCAGGTGAAAGAGGAGAAAAGGGTGACAGAGGTTCCATAGGTAGGGGAATTCCAGGTCCCCCAGGTCTTCCAGGTCGACAAGGTAAAACCTAAAATGAGAAAGATCGCTCTTAGGTCATGTATTCCTGGTTAAAACGTTCTTTTATACCATGTGCTTTCTGTATGTGACAGCTAATGATGGTTAACTAGGTTGAAAAACGGATTTAAATTTCTTTGAAGCACCTGGATAAACCAGATGAACCATGTAGTTAAGATTATCAATTCAATGATATTATCACCCATTTCAAGACTTCTTGCCTAAAACATTTAGTAAGTCACTTGCACGGGCTGCAAGTGAGATATCATTTCAAAAGAATAGGACTGTCTGCTTTCTTCGAATTTATACTGTCACATGCAGTGAGCAGAAGTTGTAATACATAACCTTGTTTTTAAGATTACCATGTCTTGATAATTTTTTAATCAAAAGGGAATATGTGATCATTGTGAATCTTCAAATGTCGGTATGCACCTTGTGTACTCCTGTCGTCTCCTTGTCTTTGTCGAAACTGTTTTTCCCTGTGTGTTTCCCTCCCAATGAGCAGAACAATATTCTCATGTCCATTGTCCATGTATCCATGAAAACTAGTTAAGTTGTGTGGTTTCAGTTCTGGTCTTTGGCATTGAGCATTTGCACAATATCAAAGTATATCGAGTATTTATAGGAAATCTGGGCATCCATATCAGTTTTCAGGCAGGATTGTCTGTAGTGAGGATTTTGAAATCTGTATAGGACTGCCTGCAATATTATTGGAATAGAAATAAGTCATATCCCGTCAGGATATATGCACCTCTGTTTTTTGTTTAACACCAAAACTACACTAACATATAATATCCACTGTATCCATAAAGGTTTATGTTAATTGTATTATGTCAATTGTTTCACATTATGCACGTCGGTGGCACTAGCATGTGCACTGTCCATAAGTGGCTGTTTGTTTTGGCTTGTCTTATTGAGACATGTCCATGTGGATGGTTTGATTCTGTATGGACTATGTCTGTGTGTTCATTCGCATGTCTTCGGTCCAGTTTCTTATCAGGGCGCCAGTCAAAAATTTTGCTTCAAAGATAGAAAAATGTGTGATTTTTTTCAATTTTAAATATCCTCACTTAGTTAAGCACTTTTCTTTGGCTTTGAAGCTTAAGTTTTATTCACCTTTCTTCGATTTTGTCAACAGTATTGCATCAGTTACAATGTATTTTCATTTTGCCTTGATATGTGTCACTGAATTGGAAACGCTGTGTACTGCATTTTTCGGACAGGATTGCAGCTTCTTTGGCAAATTTTGGTTTTGATCAATTATATTAATATGTTTCAAAAGTAACCAAACAATGTGACACCATGTTTTGTTTAAATGTGATTTTCTAGTTTAGTAAGGTTTCAATTTCTGATAAACTTTTGATGCTGGCGTCCTTTTCATCTGTATATATATTCAAATATTTCAACCGAATTTTGTGACACTTGTTATGATGTTTTGTTTGTTCAGTTCGCGCTTTGATAGCTTATTTGTTCATTCTCTCTCGTTTGAAGGTGCAGAGCTTAGCTATTGGGACGGAGCAGGTACTCCACCGTTCTTTGTTCTTCATCCTTCCTGTTTTTGCATTGCTTTCAATATTGTATGCGCCTCATTATATCAAGAGAGCGGGTCTATCAGCAATTCGCTAATTACTCAGAGTTAATTGGGGATTCTGTATATATCTAGGCTGTGTAGTCGCATGGTCTGCTTTCACATGTCAATATGCTCAATTACAAAGCCACTGCTAGAAGTCTTGTAAAACACTGTAGAACAGCCAATTACAGTAGTTTAATGGTCAATGCCAAATTAATTAGTTTAAATCTCAGCACGGTTAGTATCTACTAATATTTGACCATTTTTGATGGCTTCAAAAGAAATAAATAATTTTGGCATATTAATGAAAGATATCAATAATTGGGCTATTGTTCATTTTAAAAATAAAATTTTTCTTATTTTCATAACTATTAAAATTTCTTTATCCTATTTGCAATACTCACACATAAGTGCAGTTTGAGTAACCTTTACTGAAATGCACGCACATCCTCTAAGTGGTATGGCTGTTTGGTGCTATGGAGTGAATGGTGCAACTTTATGTATGATGAAATTCAATTGCATCATTGATTTCTTGAATCAATTCCAGGACAAGAGGGATCTATGGGAATTGGACGTCGCGGACGACCAGGAGAGTCCGGTCCTCCGGGTCGTCCTGGTTCTCACGGAATACGAGGTCCTCCAGGGCCAGCCGGTCCTCCTGGGGTCTGTGAATATTGCAATTTGGCCAATGGTGCCCTGGACTATATGCAAGCATTACAGCGACGAGCACAGCAAGATGTCAAGGGACCTTAAACAGCGATTGCCAATCTCAATGCTCAACATTTTATGAGCCCCAGTAACTCCATGCTTTTTGGGGCTTGCTGTGAACCCCAGGCAGGTTGGGGTTTACTCAACACCCGCTTATACTCATTGCCTCACCGTCTCACTTATTAAGGGTTTCAGAAACATCATTAACATTTATACTTATATTTAACTTCCGTCCCTTATTTTGCCTTTCCAAACACTCTAGTCAGAGTTCTTTGGCAAAGGTTATGACTACCATTCAACATTTACACACCCATGATTCTCATATATTCAGTAGAAAGGATATATACTATTAATCTTAAAAACAGCCTTTTGGGTCTTATTTACTGATTATCTAATTGATAACATTCTGTGTTAATCAATTAGCCACCACACTCTAAATCTAACACTGGCATATTAATGGTCATTACCACATATTCTAAAGGCATGAGTTGGGGAAAACCTGCCTGTCACTGAAACTTATCATGACTTTGGTTCTAATTTTTTAATAGTAGCACAGGCTTTTCCAATTAACACTAACAAAGCTTCTTACTCTCTCTAACATTGCATGTGGCATGGTGTAGATGTGTTGTGATAACTAACTGTTTCCATGTAGATCTGCAGCTCCAAATCCTTGGCATATCCTGCATATGTCCTGGGCCTTCGTGTGTACTTTAACTGTAGTAAGTAATTAGCTTCTAACACTGATGCTGGGCATTGAAGCAAGCATGGACGATCTTTCTGATGATGGTATGGACCGATGCGGTGCCTCGGATAGCGACTTTAGCATGTCCAGATGGTGGACCCTGGCCTGAGACAGTGTTCAAATTGATGTAATTTTGCAGCTATACTGGGATGATTACATCTCATCATTTCACATCCCAGGATGTTCTAGCATGGTAGTTCTAAGATGTGTGGCAAAATAAGTGAACAATGAATGCTCCTGTTGCAGTAGTCATCTTCGACTCTCGGAACGGACCGTCGAACTACGCTTCTGTGTGTTTGGTGTCGTAGAACGCATGTTTGTGTTCTGTCAGCCAATTTGGTCAAAAGTGTTTAACGAGAAGTTAAGAAGTGAAAACGGATTTAGTGTCATTTAAGTTTACATAAGTGTTGATTAGATGTTGCATGCCTTTATGTGGTAAATAGTAAAGGTTTGGAGTCGTTTAGCAGTGCTGTTTGAAATTAAGGTATATTAGAACCAAATCATGAGAAGTTTCTGCAGCAGCAAACCTAGAAGTGATGGATGATGGATCATCTCCTTGAGAAATCTCTTGGAGAGAGATGGTCCAAATCAGGCTGGACATGATTGGCCCTTTGGTTGTTGGGCCCCCTGCACCTGAACTGTGTTGTGGCTGATTAATTTGCAGTCACCAGGGTTGCTAGAGCACAATTGTCAAGTCACAGTCATCGCTGGAATTCATCTCTTCAGCCACAATTGGCACAATCAGATGCACTATGAAATATGCTGCTGCTGCTGCTCCACAGAATTAGCATCGACGATGTGATTTGTTATCATGTGAAAGAGAAGAATACATCGGCAAGAATGAGCCATTTTGTCCCATGTAATCTCATATATGTATGTATACTACAATATTGTATAATTATGTTGCATTTCTTATTGTACATTTTACAAAATTGTCTTTATTGAAAACAGGAGTATGTTTCATCGTTCATTGTCTGTATTATCATACTTTCTTTTTGATAATTAGTATCAATTAGAGTGAAAAAGAATGAACACTGATAAATAACTGATAATTTTTGTTTGTTTAAGTAATGCATTATTGAAGAGCACAAGAATGTATCATTTTGTATCAGAAGATGCACAAATGTTAATAACCCACCAAAACGTGTAAAAACATCACAAGTCATTTATTGTAACATAGCCACATTCCATCATGTGTGCAAGTTATTGAAGAACAAACTGTTCACTGGGTTTTGGCAAATTATCATTATTTTTATATACAGCCATATTCTGCCATATTTAGTTGAGAGTTCATGCTATCATTCTTAATGCTGTTTTTAGTGATATGAATTAGCCCAGAATTGTGGTTCTGGTTTACAACTTGACATTGATCAGCATTAGACTGACAATTGATTTTGGAAGATAGCAATTAAGTATAAATGTGATCATAGTAATTCAGTGTTAAATGATTATACATGTGTAATTTATATTACTGTGTATCAATATTTATTAGTAGTCTTTTATAATGTGTGTACAATAAGATAGACTGCAGAGTGTAGGCTATTGGCGCAGTAACTAAAACTTACACATAGACAATTTTCTTACTTAATTACAGACCTTTGACTACAAATTAACAGCTTAAAGTGACATTGTATGAGTGAAAGTATGCTATATTTTAGATTTATACAATATATTGCCATCATATGAGTTCAGTTGTATTTATTTATATATAAAATATTTTGATGTTTAATATGTTAGAATTTTCAAGGTAGCTTTTCAAATGCTTAAATTGTAATTAACTAGTTGATTTTCAGACAATCATATATTGTGTTGCAAACTGTCATTAAATATTTAAAGATCACCTTTTGTCTTATTTTTTTTAATGTTATTTTATTTCGTTTAATATAATGCATGAATCAAATGCCATAAGTGGCAACTTCGTACAATATCTGTAGTAACCTTCTCCGTGATAGGCCACTCATTTCTGTTCCACTTCTTATGCAGTTACCAGTTACTACAGTGGCTGACGTCGAAGTTGTGGCCGACACCGGAGCCGTGGACTTCAATAGTGACGTCCTGGGGCCGATCCAAACATTCTGATTGAAAAGGGTGATAGATATCGCTATTATTCTAAATCTTTCTCTGTCAAAATGTTCTGAATCCGCCCCTGGACGTCACTATTGAAGTCCACAACTCCGGTGTCGGCCACAACTTCGACGTCGGGCACTGTATACTAGTCAGATATGAAATATCAAGGTTTCAATAGCTGTTGCTAGAAATGTCAGCTGGGTTTTAAACGGGTTTAGTGCAGTAAAGCGGACCCAAATCAATGCCCATATTTGGCGTCCATTAAAATTAAATTTTTATCCAAAATTTCACAAGTTTGAAGTTCTAGCACAATTAAAATAACATTTGGTGTAGAATAGCGGAGGGGTTGGGGGCGGCAGCACCCATGAAAAGCAAAAAATAAACTCTGTCTCTACCGTGAGTATGAAAACCGCCATCATAACTACATTAGTTTGTGATGTCATAAATTGATTTCAAGCACTTTTACGTTATAGGCCTGGCAAAGAGGCTCGTTAAATATGGTCATAAATCTTGGTCCGCTATACTGCACTTTTTCCCAATCTCAAGTTCTCAACTTGTCAAAATGCTAAATATGTCCCTCCTCTACTCATTGGGCACCAACAGTTGGATATCCTATCCCGTCTGGCTACCTGAATTGTCAGAGCTTCCCCTGACCTTAATACTACTGTTACAATAGCTGACAACGTGGCCCAAAGACACTTCAGCTGTTCAGCATAGTAGTTGGATCTGGTGCAGTGGTCAGGGCCACCTTCAGTTCTTCAGGTTGACAGCAGTTCGCTTGAAATACACAGTTGCTGCATTTTCTGACAACATATGCACATATTTCCCATAAAAGGAAGCAATCCAAGATACCTCTGCAGTCATGTCTGCTATATCCCAAGAACTGCGTTTCAATGACCAAGGTGCCCTTGCTTGGCTGAGATGCAATCCCGATAATTTGCGATTTGCCATGAAAAACTAAATTAATGCATATATCATCCTTGTAGTAGAACAACGCTTGTCAGTGCCCAAACCACGATACAAGCTGCATCAGCCACTTGCCACCAGTCTGAAGACTGGTCCAATGTGCTAAAACAATGTACACAGGTCTGCATAGAAATCCAGGAAATTGTTTCTTCATGGGAGTGGATATGCATCTTTCCTGGTACAGCTATTCAGCTTCCTAGTCTACAGAGAACCTATAAGCATGATAAGTGCTTTCCTTGTTTTACTTGCAATTTACTTGAGGACTAGACACACTTATGACACTCCTACTGACAGACTCAGACCCAATTTATTCCACACTTCACATTAACAGTTATTTCAGTTAGGATATGCAACATACAATTTCCTGAAAGTCACATGTCCTTTTATTGACATTTTCAAAATAGAGTATTTTCACTGAGCAGCCCTGAATTCAGCAAGACAAGTCTTTGCTCTCCTCTTATTACTCATTTTGCTTTTCAGACATAGAAAATCTTACCTCACTGATTCAATAAATATTACTTTCTCAGGGAAATAACAAAAATCTATTGATTGATAAGATGTCAAATATACATTAAAATGCACTAAAAATACTGCTGCTTGCATGCACTTCGCTTCGGCTAATCACAGTCAAGGGCAGGAAAAATTTCAGCCAATAGAATTGCAGTATTCTGTCATAGCCTCCTGGTAAAAAATACAGAGAACCTTCCGTGAAAATCCACTATTGGGTACGTGTAACATAAGAGAGACCTTTTTGATTGTCTGTTGAAGTCAAGTTAGATAGATAGATACAGGCCCGTAGCCAGCCATTATAAAATTGTGGACCTTCAATACTATTTTTCTAAATAGCATTCCCTGATGTGGACCAATGTGTGGGCATGGACCAAGTTGGGTGCCCTTGGCCCACCTCTTATGACTACAGGCCTGAGATAGATAGATAGATAGATAGATGTTGATAGTACCGCTCCCTAAGGCAAGTTTGTGCCGCTATCGAAGGTTGATTGATGAGGTGAGAGAGAGGATAGAGTCCTCCCATGTTACACATTTACCCCACGTGTGGTATTTTACTTGCCTTATAAGCATAGACACTTACATGCTCTAATTATAAAATGATAAAGCAGTTTTCATAATGCATAATGGTTCCATTGCCAGACTGGCTACTCACAGCCCTGGTGGTAGATAATTTAGGGTGCGAGTGCAAAATGAGACAAGAATAAAAATTAATTGAGCAATCACTTGAAATTTACATAATGGCTACTTTTATTATTTTGCTTGTAATATTCTGCAAAATACAGTCACTCTAAAACAAATAATGTTACAGAACACATGTCTACTTTGGCACAAATAGCATTTTATGCATTGAATAACTACAATGCAATTAGCATTGGTGAAGTATGAAAATCCTACGATATTAATTACAGTTATAACATTTTCAATTATTTTCAAAAGCACCTATGGGATGTCAAATGCTGCGATTCCCAATATAACCGGCATAACTGCACTAATATAACATACTGAACAACTAAGAATTCAAATTAAAAAACCATAACCTGGAATATGATAACGTGCATAGTACATAAAATAAAGAACTAATTCAAGTAAATAAAAGCCTAACAACATTAATAAACAGACCAAAAATATGTTTTATCAATCTACACTGTCCTACTACATTTGAATAATGAGGACCTTTTTCTTTTAATTGGTGCTTCACAAACAAGGGGAAGATTTGTAGGTCTTCCAGTTTTCTGAGAATTATTACCAAAATGTACTATTTATTTGCCTGTAATTACCGTATTTGTCCTTGACTGCCTGTCACATGTACTTTAAAATAATCAGGTTAGCATAAGTGAAAGTAAACCTGTATCAATTAGTGAAGTATTCAATAAAAGTACTGGGCCTAATTCCTTCATGCTTTGCTTTCTTTCCAAGGACACAACTCATCTAATTTTGTTCTAATTCCCATAAACTGTGCCATAAGATCTTTCACTTGTTTGCTCTTGGCTAATGCTTTTCCTGTCTTGAATTCACTGTGAATTTGATTCCTGATGTCTTGATTTTCCGGTTTTGCATAGGTTGGGATCCATTCACTGTTGGCCAAATCTGCACAGCATTGCAACACAATACATAAAGGCGTCACATTCAACGCTTCGTCATCAGCAGAATCTTTCACATTCCGGAACATGGTTTCTAAGTTACAGTGTTGATTTCTAGAAAGGTCATACAGCACACTTGCATCAAATAACTGAATCACTTCACGGAATGGCACATAATATTTGCTGATATCACACCGAAATTCGCTAGGAAATGGACAGTCAATATTTGCGTTGTTGAAGACGGAAATCTTTTGAAAAACCAAGGCCATTTCATTCTGAGTGAGCAATCCCTTCAAAGTGGTAACATGGTTAGCAAAGTCCAGGTTGGTCATTGTTGGGAAACGGACTTTGTACAATGCTTCCCCGATGACACGTCGCATGTTCCCACCATTGACAGGGAGTCCTCTTTCTAAGCATTTCTTCACCATCCACTTTCTCATTTGCAGAAAAATATCAATTTCCACAACATTTGCCTCCTCTACATCAAGAAAAGCTGAAACAGCATGCTGGGAGATATTCCAGAAAGAATCCATTCTCATAACTTGAGCAGTTTTTTTGGAAAATATCTCAAGACACTTCTCTTGTATGGCCAGGGACTTAAAATTGAGTGCTTCCTCCATGAAAGTACAAGCACTCTCGGTCCCAATAGATTTAATAATGTGATCTTCGCAAAGTTGACCAAGATGTTTCATATTGAATTGCCTTGAAGCAGAAAGGAAAAGGAAGACATTGTCATTGGAGATAGTGACTCCACTGTACATGTACCTGTAAAAAAACAAAAGAATATACACATCAAGCAGTGTATCTAAGGCGGACTGAAAAGAATTGTCTGTTTCCAATTTCCCCGACTCTATTTTGAACCCTGACCCTAAAATTTTATGAATTTTCAAGCTTTTTTCAGCAATTTGAAAATACTTTTTAATTACCAAAAAACCTTGTTCTTTGGCCGACCTACCCACTCGAAAACCAATTAAACATTTTTTTCTTTCTTTTTAAGTAACTTGTAACATTCAAGTAGAAAACTGACATAAACAATTCAAGCATCTTGCACTAAACTTGATAATATGGTTCAAGTATGTCTCCATATTGGAGACACTGTTATCCTATTCCAACAGCTCATTTGAAATTTTCCTATTCAAACCATTTAAACAGATTGATAATCACTAGTCATTGTTCTGTGCTTAAGGTGATAAAAGCGCTGTTACCAGCCATAAAGGGTGAATAAGTGCAATACATTAATTCAAAGCTCTATTCTTTAAAGTCTTTTGGGAATAGTACATCTATATATCTTATATTTCTTTAACCTTACCTCAGAATTACCCAGAATGAATTGTAACCTATATCTTCGATGCAAATGGGGTCTTTGTCGAAAGTCCAGCTTGACGACAAGTCATACAAAAACCGGCACTGGATGTTCAAGATCAGTTTGTGAGTTCCAATCACACTTCCTTCAACATGAAACTTGACATCACAATCCTCCTGCAGCTCAAATGCATGTGTGAGGCCTTCCAGCAGCAAATTATCTAGTGCCATTTTGAATCGTTGACAACCAACTGCTCCACATTTATCTGCAAAGTACATAAAGATACATTAGAAATAGAAAAGTGATGCATTGAAGTAACGATAGAACATCTCTTGACGTATATAATAGGAGTTTTTTCAAACTGAAATTACCAACAGCACCAACTGGTGTTTCATGGAAAATTTTTTCAAACACCGACAGGGAGCCAAGGCATAAAATCATGGTATAGATATATAATCACAGTGTCCTGATAGCTCTTCTGAGATCTTGTTATGGTATCAACATCATCACATTAGGCAGCATACAGTAGGCTTTGATGTGAGACGGCCCCATAGCACCCAGAGCGGACTGAGGGTGGCCCTTAAACTGATAAGGGGACACTGGCAGATGTTAATATGGGCTGGGGAAGCCTCTCAGGCTAGGGTCTGGGGGCCACTTTCTGGGATATCTTGTAAATACGGGTTCTTAATTAAGGTATCCTTAGCTAATTCATCCTCAATTTTTATCGGGGGCCTAAAAGCGCCATGGTGCAGGACCAAGATGGGCACCGCTCTACGCAGCCCCAAAAAAAGTTTGAAATTGCCCAAAAATTATCTCGGATAGACACAATATGATGTGCAGTTAACAATTTTGAATATAATTGTACTATTTATTCCTGAATACAACCCACTGCAGCGTTCCAGCTAGAATTTGAATTGGGCATGGCGCACAAGGATATAAGGGCACTTAAATAGACTCGCCCAGCTAAAAAAGGATTTTCACTTAATTTCAGGCATGGCGCTCACAAAGCTGACATGGCACAAGAGGTGTCGGGTATGGCGCAGCGGCTTGCTCTAATGGCCTAGCTGGAACACTACACTGTAATGTTTAACATTATGCTGATGTTCATAAACTTTCATTCATTTACACATTTAGTGTTTATCAAGTTTCTATCAGTGCAAAGTTCCAAAATTTTCCCCAAACCATATTACTAAAAATTCAGGCATTATTGATTTTGTTTAAGAAATTCTGAGTAAATACCAATATTTGCTGGCAAACACAGTGAGAATATCAGCTGTATTAGGGGAAACTGAAAGTAAGGCAAAATGGACCATTTTTCAAATTTTTATTTAAATGATAGACACTTTTTTCTTTCTAAATTATGCATATTCCTCTTATTATGCCAGGTGCCTTTTTGAAAGAATTCTCAACCACATCATGTTTAAAGAGAAATTTATAATTCAGAAAAAAGTGGCCCCACAGTACTCCATCCTAATGAGGAGAACTGGGCCACACCTGTCAGTAAAAACCAAACTGAAAAACCGTAACGGTTATTACTATTTTCATAAAGAATTATCAAAAAACATGAGTGCATTGAAAAAATACAGCTTTAATGTTAACAATACGGTTAACTTAAAAGCCCAAAAAAACTTATATTTGAAAATTACATTGATTTCAGCAGTGTGAATACAGCATTTTATGGTTATAATAATAATGCAACATTTGAATTTCATCTCGGCAAAATACTGTAAGTCTAATCAAAGCTCCATTGGAATGCTTACTGCTTTTAAAGATTTCTATGTAACCAAAAATTTAGCATTTAATACATCTTAACTTCAGCAGTGGTAAATCAGCCATATAAACATTTGACTAATGATTTAATGTTTGGAAAATATGCCTACTAAATTTATCTTTTGAAAATACAAACTCTGAAAATGTATGTAAGAGTGGGTTTAACTATAAGCCATTATTTTGGATCAACTATGACGTGACATATATGTTATATGAAACAAATGCAGTGATCAAATTTTCAACATGAATAGCATTGTGATAATCATTAATCAAGTAGAATATGTTGTGATATTGTAAGCTGAATGTGATAGACAGAGAATATATTTATTAAAATTAAGGGTGCTATAAACTGGTTGTGATTATAAGGGGTGCTGTGATATACTTATGTATTAAGCATAGTCACTGGGTGCTGATTTAATTGTCTTACGGATGCTGTATACCCAAGTCTGTAGTACTAGTCTAGTTCGTAGTCATAGAGATTACTAGTCAACTCACCGCCTCTACCAACTCACCGCCCGCTAGGGTTAGTCAACTCACCGCCCATATTTAGTAGTCACCGCCTGTATGGTCAGCCCACCAACGGCCGACAATTTTACCTGATTACAAATGTAAATGTGCTTTTTCCGTGAAGAAAGAATTATACATTTATTAATAACCATTATTTGAATGGATTTCTTCTGTCCAATGTCATTATTTCTATATTAAATTTTTTTTAATGCTATTTGTCGAATTATTTAATTTTAAAATTAAAAGTTTCCTGATTTATTATATGTTCTCAATACCTAACAAAATTACCTATATTTTCATGGATAGGTGCCACCTTTTTAAGGCCAAACCAAATATCTTTGGCCTTATTCAAGGCCACCAAATCCTCCAAAGAGAGCAGACCATGAACACATCTGTGTGACAAAATATACTAAGAAGAGTAAAATATTTATTTATGGTCCCAAAATACCCAGTTTGTGTGCAAAACTGATAGACATACTGTAAACAGTTGCAATAACTCCAATAGTGGACAGGGGCACACAATTGCAATAAACTGACATTTAATTATGAGCAATTCAGGTGTCAGTCTTGGTTGCTATCTGAGCGGCGGGAAAACAGATCCTCGTTGGATCCTCAAAATGGATGTCCGGACGTATCCAAGCATGCCAAATCAAACAAAATGGATTGGCTTCAGAATGAAAATGTGAGCTGACAAGGGCGGGCAGTTGACTACGAGCGGTGAGCGGTGAGTTAACCTGATACCGTCATAGATGTGTTCTTTTTATGTCAATAAAATATATCTATCTATCTATCTTGACCTAAAGTGCCAAAAAAAATCTTCCCTATTTTGCCCAAATCCCCAATGCTTGGGGGAGGGGGCTGCAGTCCCCACTGGCCCCCTCCTAGGCCTATGTAATCCCGGTGTATGGCTGCCCCGACAGCCTGCAGCCAGGAGCTAAGGCCTATGCTATATCATGCCTACGCACATACCATACAAAACATGACTATATCATCTTCCCAAAGGCAGCGGATCACTCTCATTGAAAGCTTGCGAGCAATGCATTGCCATATTTTAGGCCATTCCTATGGTTTTTTCCGCTGTCACCCTCTAGCGGTAAATAGACGCGTCACGCATGACTATATTGCCTTTTCAGTCTTGTAGTTGTGAAAATGTGGCTTTTTAGTATATACAGATCCATATACATTGTATACATAACCGCTCATTTGTCAGTCCACAGATCTCCCCGACCAATCAAATTGGATAAGCAAAAACCACGCAACCGAGCCGGGTCAATCCATATGAATTCACTGAAAGCACCCCAGGTCACCATCTTAAAAAAAATTTGATTTAGAAGAAACAGCAATCTTAAATTTATTTTGGCTTTTTTAAAATTAAATTTCAAATTGCTGTATCTTCTAAACCATTGATTTTGGATTTTACCATTAATTATAAAGTCCAGCAACTGGTACGTTTCGCAGAATTTTTTGAGATGGTGACCTGGGAATTTTGGTGTATTCATTAATATGGATTATCCCCAAGGCACACGCCGTATGTAACCGTGCGTCTCGAGGAGTGTGGCTTGCTTCAGGAAGATGGTACTTTATCATCAAACAGCACAATGTCATGCATGTGACATGGTCAACATCATGAGCACTTGAATCTTGATCGAGCATGCTGAGCAGCTGAGTGAGAAACTAGCACCGGTACGTGCGCACATGTCTGCTCCGACGGCTTTGATATATATATGCGGCCAGGAGCAACAGAAACTGGAGTCTGGAGCCGAGTCAAATGTACGTATATATACCCTGGGCACAAAATTAATTCAAGTGTTCGTGGTAAACATGATCATGTGATAGCGCAGTCTTAATCAATTATGAGTTTCATGACATTGCCTTAATTCAGTGATTATAATTCATATTCACTAAGTCACGAGATGAAACGTGTTCCTACTTGTTAGTAACAGTTTTCTCCATAAGTCGGATTGTTATTTTCACGTTGGTGTCAATCATATCAAGGTGGTTTTTTGTTATATTTTTTACCTAAATCCAGCGAGAGATGACGACCGCAATGCACATAAACTTCTGTTGCGTAAGCTGTGGTGTCGCCACTGTACTGGCAAATGTCCCTCTATCGATTTTGTCTGAAATTATTTTTGCTCTCAGTGCCCTCTTCTGATAATTCTGTTAAGTTCGTCCCATTTTTGTAAACAAGCGAAATGGCAACTTCTGTGTCTAAAACACCAAATGACGACCGAAGAAGTCAGGTGAGCACTGATTATGTATTGTTGATTTCCAGAAGAGGATCCAGTAACTGATGAAGGAAAATCTTGTCAGATCAAAGCAGTATCTGCCAGGGAACTGTCGAATTACGACTGACTTAATGTCTCAGGATCATGAGTCAGCTGTCGGTGATTGCCAAAATGTCTTTCCAAAATGTCACCTATGTGATCACAGTGACCGGATTACTGGCGATTTTGTATTGGGTGTCCCATAAACCTCGCTACTGGCAACGATGCTGCCATGGTCTGATCATACCTCTGATTGTTACAGATCTATTCAGGAAGGTCGAGAGGGATGACTGCCCCTCCCACCTACTTGTCAAACAAATCTGTGTTTCCACTTCTGTATGGAATTCTAGTTGTACTGTTGCAGGTACAAAATAGACTTTCCTGTCCCTGTAGGCCTATCTGAATTGACAGGACATGTTCAGAATTTCTTATGATCGAACAATAGGGTTAATTTTAACCAAAGGCACCAGTGAGCAGAAATCATTTAATCTGAAAGGGGCGTGATGCAGATTATATATATAATATACTTATATATAGTTATATTATTATCACTTACAACTACCTGTAGTTCTATTTTGATGAATTAAATATGTCTCTTAACATGGTATGTATAATATACAAGCTTTAGAGCATACATGTAAGAAAGGTAGATGCAGGTAGCAAGACAGGCCTAAGCGTAAGCAAAAAGATGGTAACCCACACATCATTCTCCTGAAAATGTGCCTTGGTAACCCATGGGTTGGTTATCTTAAATTTATTTTAGGTAACCTACTGGTTACCATACGGGTTAACATGGTCAGCAAATATTCACAGTTTGTGCATTTCAACCATTGACAAATAAATTGAGAAGCTATAATTTTAATCATTTATTAAAATAAACAATAACAATTCAGATTGTTGAGTTACACATAGGCCTGTACCAAAGACATAAATCACACTTTAAATAGCAAGTTTAAATGTACATAACATTAAACAAGAATTATACTGTCACAATGACCACTGATGACATGTACAAAAGATCTTCATCAGAGGTAACTAGACAGTGAAGTTATTAAATGATTTGGCTTAAATCTACCAGAATACCACAAATGCAGAAAATAAATATTCTCTCAGCCGGTGAAAAATGGATCACTAGAATGTAGTTACAATTTTTAAGCCTAGCTAGTTATTATAGTTGTTTAAGACTAGCTATAGCCATTTTGTTTAATTTTTCCAACTCCATTCCAGTCCACTTAATACAAAAATTCACACATCAGTAACATCACTGTGTCCCTGCAACTCAGAATCAGCTCCACAGTGACCGTCACCATCTATAGTAACTGTCTGAAAACTTATGGCCATGGCTGTACATTCTTGCCTCTCTTATTTTAATCCACATATTTACCTGATTTATTCTTTGTAAAATTCACTCATTGGTTGCAAGTTAATACAAGTTTTAATATTTATTTATTTTAGAATTTATTTTTATATTATCTTGCAATACCAAAAACATTTTGATCTATAAATGCATAATCATTTCTAAGATTTTACAACCAGAAATAATAAATGAGTCAGTTTGGATCTGCAACCACTGCAACTTTAGAGAAAGAGATCAATTCCTAAAATCTATAAATAGCTTCCATTATCCACTTTAGGCCTTTTTGAAGTTCATCATGGAAAGGATGTTTGGGTTCAATTGCTACCTGTATATACTGAATTGCAATTGGCAATTTGGGGTAACTAGAACAAAGACGCTCTGTTGATTGCTATTGTCACTGGACAGTAATGGTCAATGAATACACAAGGGTTTAATTGCAATTTGAGTATGGCAGGTAAAGAATTAAATGTGCTTTGCAACTAGGGCAAGGCAAACGAAATTGTGTTCGCAGCATTTAAGTTTAAGGTAACCTCCAGGAGAATGAAACGATCATTCGCCTGTTAAGCTCAGGCCTACAAGAGTAGCATAGAGGCCCTCTCTAATATTTGTTGCAGTCATTGGAAAACGGACGCAGTCGAAACGTTAACACCCATTCTGATGATGTTGACACCCCATAACTTTGACAACAAGAATTAAAGTTGACAACCCCATGTAACTATTTAAACTCGCTGCACTTTCATAGAGATTGTCCAGAATGGGGATAGCCTGCTGCCGGGCCGCTGCTGGTTTTGGCCTCACTAGCCTACAGTTATGTGCATAGAATAAGCTGAATAAACATCATGTAGTTATCATAACATTTACGGTAATTTGCAAGTAGTATCCCTGTTTCTGTCCGCTGAAAAACAAGAGTAAATATATACATGAATAAATTATTGAGTTTGATCATACAATTGATAATGATAAACGATGCCACACAGAAATGTGTCCAGCATCACGGGTCAGTTTACAGAGGTGGATCTAGAGGTGTGCAGATCCGGGATGCATCCCCTCGTAATATTTAATACATTTACTTAGAGGGATATATCAGCAACAAGTGGTACATGTATTAAACTAAAGTGACTAAAGTATGTGCTCCACAAATCTAAGAATGACTTAAAGGTGTAACTGAGCAGTGGATACATTTGATATATGCTGATTGCTTGTGATCGCTTTCATAATCTACACTGCAAGCAATAATAATAATAGCAAACTTTATGTATGCCTCATTACAACAGTTTTATATGTAAATGGCTGTTGTATCTTTCAGTTGATGTTAGGTGATCTGCCTGGTGACTTCCTACGAGTTGCCATTAATCCACAACAGCAACAGATTGATGCAGACATGCAAGCTGCTCAGATGCTTCAAGCTCAACAGTCAGGATATACTTTCTTCAGTCCGAGTATGGCTAAACTTAGTATAACAATTGTACAGGTATGACATGCAGTCATGTTACGCTATTCTTAATTGCATATTTTTTTTAACTGGAACATTATCTGATATCACTGATGCAGTGTAAAATGGTGTGTTTATTATTCATGGATATTTTCTATTGCAGGCTAAATTAGCAAAAAATTACGGTTTGGTGAAGATGGATCCTTATTGTAGAATTCGAGTAGGTCATTCTGTTTTTGAGACGCAAACGGCTGTCAGTGGTGCTAAAAATCCAAGATGGAACAAGACTGTTTATACGTGAGTGTATTTTTTGCAAACATCTATTATCTTTAAAAGCGTTGTATTAGTTCTAAACTTTGCATTAATGTTACTCTAATTTCCATATTCAGGTATATACCCCAAGGAGTGGACACAATCTATCTTGAAATCTTTGATGAGGTAAAAGTGATACTATGATCAATGGTTAAACCATAAAGACATGCATTAATCATGCTTTCTGGTGATATTATTGAATTTTTACTATTTATTTGCAGCATGCTTTTACCATGGATGACCGCGTAGCTTGGACTCATGTTACAATTACACAGAAAGTGTTTGATGGGGACACTTCCGATGACTGGTATGTCCTCAATGGTAAACAAGGAGAAGGAAAAGAGGGCATGATTAACATGGTATTATCATACACTGTAAGTAAATTTCTACTTGCACGTATAGCCTAAGTATGAGTTCACAAATTATGTGATTAAATTACTTGTCCAGTTTAATATATTTGTAATTAAATAGCATTGTATTTGTGATTCATTCAGCCTGCATCAGAAGTTGCCCAACAACCTCAACCTCAGCCGCAGACGCAGATTGTCTACACAACTCCTTTCCACCCTCCTGTGGCAGTGATTCCCGGTACTCAAGTCTACTACCCACCAGGTATTTTGTAGATTTATTTGAAATGTATGAAGTGGGAATTATTAGACTGACTCATTCTACCTTTGCATGTTGCTGTGATTCTGTGGAATACTCGAAATCATTGCTCTGTAAATTATGCTAATATTGTGATTTGATAATATTCAGCAGCTGCTCAAACACTTTAACCCTCAGCGAACGAAGTTCGACAAGGTTATTTGTTATCATCAGTGTCCAACGGGCAGGCGTAACACTTTCGCTTCCGAAGCAGAACTCTAACACTAATGCAAAATGTTGTACAGTAATTCTCTATATGGCCAAGTGTTGCTAGACCGATCCATCAGTCCCTACATGTAGATGTAGACAGGCCATCCCTCTTAAATTAGCAAGTTGTTGCATCACAGAACCATAATCTGACTATCCTAACGTGTTCAACACATCATTAACAGCCTCAACACATATCCACATACCTCGAAAACGCAATAATTATTGTTAAAAGTTGCAAATCAGAGATCATTTGAGTTTGAAATGAAAGATAAATCACTAGATATAGAAAATGTGCTAGTAAATAACCCTGAAACTTATTTTAAGACATTTGCACTGAGGTTTCTGTGATTTACGCAACTATAATAATTTAGTAAGAAATAAATAGAGATTATTTATTCCCAGGGGGCGCTGCAGTGACGTGACAGGGCGCCACCAAACAAGCATTAGATAACCCGAAAATTATTTTTTAAGCTGTTAAATGTGTTAATCAGTACTAACATAGCATCTTTATTAAATTTAGAGTTGCAAATATCAGAACTGAAATTAAACAAGCCCTGATTCTTCCCCAAAAACATCATTCAAATTTGTTGTCGCTTGTTGCAATTTGGACCATTGGCTTTATGGACGATTTGTACGACGTCTAAAATTCCTAGAGTTTGAGAGGCCTTAATTTGTACTATAATCAACATTTTCTTGGCATCTACTGGTCGTATCTTCATAAAATTCAGTTTGCAAGTTGCGCTTTTGTATCGCGGTTCTAATGGTGTGCCATTTATAGCTGTACTCCCAATATTGTTCGAAAGCGCAAGTTAAAACTGTTTTGGCAGGATTTCCCTATGTTGTGCAACTGCACTATAGTGGTGCCTGTTGATTGTCACATTGACATATGTTGGCTATGTTTTACAAAAATATTTTTGTTTTGTTTCCGGAGCAGAACTCTGACACTACTGCCCCTTCATGCTTAAAACTTTGTCATAATAATGTCTAAAAATGTGTAGTGGTGCCTTTTGGGGGTTTCATGGCCATAAATACTAAAGAATTTGCAAAATTGGGGCAAAATAGGGAAAATTCCTACTTTTTCAAACCTCCATACAAAAGACGCTATTTACCTTACATGAATGAAATTGTATTAACATATCTAAATTATAGTATTTTCAATTTTCAAACTTCATTTCATGCTGATATCATAATAATGGATAATAAGAAAAAAAAGCTAAAAATTATGTTAAATTGTGTTTCTGGAGCAGAACTCCAGCATTAATGCACTTATCCTAACAATATTTTATATGTTATTACTCAATAGCTTAGCTGTGCATTTTGATAATCACATTGACATATCTCACCTTAAAATATTTAGTGAAAAATGAAAAAAAAAAAAAGAAACATAAAAATTTCTGTTTTTAGAGCAGGACTCACACACTACTGCACCTACATGCATACAAAACTAAGTTGTAAGAATAAGTCTAAAATAGTGTAGAGATACCTTTTTGGGTTTCATTAAAATGACAGATAATTTTATATCATATGGAAAATGAAAATTTGGTGCTCTTTCAAACCTACATTATAGTACTTTTTTTTCTTCTTCTTCTTTTTTTTTTCATTATAATGGAAAATCTGGAAAAAAACCTAAATATTGTGTTGCTTCTTACATATTCCTTAGCATCCCATACTTAGCAAAGACGGCCGCAAATGTTGTACAATTCATGTGCATACAATTATTAAATATTTGATCATAGTATTGCCATGCTCAACTCATTCAACAGTTTTTGTTTATAATTAGCATTTCATAATAATTAATTGCATAATAATCTATATAACTTTCACTGAACTCCAATACTCTTAATTTTTTTCTTCATATTCACCTGTAAAGTGTTCGATTATAAATACTAATTTTTAATGCCATAAATTTAATGCAAATCAGCAACCTAATAATTCAGTAACTGTTAAAGGGAATATGGCAATTGATAATATATAGTTCCTTCAGTTGCCAGTTAAATGTAAACAGCGAGCAAAAAAAATTAAAGGCATTAAAATGGGTGTGTTGAGTATAATTCCATACAAAATAATCCTTTAAGATATGTATTTATTTATATTTTGACTTTATTTATTTAAATACAAGTAAATACTTAATGGTTCATTTTGGATGAAATCATTGTTGCTAAATTTCAGATATATTTCTTAGGATCATAGCCATAGCCCATATATGACTATTTTGGACATATAAATGATAATCTTAGTTGTAGATTAGTTAAGGGAACATGCTAAATTGTGTTGACAATTCTAGTGAAGTGAATACTCCATATTGTACATAAAATCTTTTAAACAGAACAATTAAATGACAGGAAAAGGATAGACGATACCTTTTATGCTCACATGGCTTTACTATGAACAAAATAGATTGCTGTTAATACAGGGTTCCTGCAGGTTAACGCAGTTCTTGTGTATTCAAAGTAAGTTCATAATTTCTATTCATTTATTTTACCAAAACATCTGAATATTACAATGTGGATGTTAATATCCAAGTGTATTTGCATCAAAATAAAACAATGTAAGTCTTAGTGGACAAAAGTAAGACTTTTTACAAAAATAAAGTAAAGACTTTATCAGACTTTGTAATAAACCACGGGAACACTGCATTATTTCACACTTGACAGAATATAGTGAACAAATGAAGAAATTCAAGAGTTAAAAAAATAGGACAACTTGGACTCTAATTAGCGTTGTGTGACAGGCTATGTAGGCCAAGTGGCAATTTTTCAGTTCGTCGCACACACTATATAAACACTCAAGAAATTGTATTTTCCAAATTTTGTAAAAACATAGCCGAGATATGTCAGTGTGGCTATCACAAGCCACTAGGCACCACTAGGCTGTAACGAGTGTTACTGTATAAAATTTCATTAGGGTAAGTGCATTAGTGTTAGAGTTCAGCTCTAGAAACGAAAGTGTGTGTTAAGAGTTCTGCTCTGGAAATGAAAGTATAACGCCCGCCCTCCTGCCTGTCGGACAAACACTTAATAATTTTAATGATGCCTGTGCGCTGTGTGGGATTCGCTGAGGGTTTAACTGCAGCACAGCCTATGTTAAATACTTGCTTATATTAAATATGATAATTACATCCAAATTGATCAAATCACATCATGCTTGTTTATGAAAACATGCAGTGCAAGAGAAATGTTATGGTCTTTTTTGTAAGTTTTAAATAATTATTGACTATACTCTGTTCTAATTTCAAAGCATTTGGTGCCCCAGCCCCAGTACCTGGGCAGCCGTACCCACCCCAGCAACCCCCTATTGGACAACCAGGACCACCAGGTCAGCCTGGACATCCTGGACTTTCTGGACATCCTGGACAACCTGGACAACCACAGCAAGCCCCAGTTTACCAGCAACCAGCTGGTCCACCCTTCACAGACGAAGACGTAAAACAGGTCAGTAGATGATAATAAATGAAGAAAGTATGTACTGGCATAGAAAAGGGTGATTTTCTAGATCAAAGTAATATTTACGTTTCATTTTTGTGTAAGGAATTCAAAAACTTTGTTTACTTCATTAATCTAAAAAAAAATAAATAAAAAGAGAAAAGAAACTATTATTCAGTGGCATAGTTCTAAAACTGGTATGCATATGAGTAAAAGCTGAATTCTTTTCATAGTGATGGCTTTAGCATAGAATTCAAACTTGTTTTATCTCATTGATCAATCTTTATGAGTGATGAGTGGCTCATTGATAGCTATGTACAGTAATCTTGTCTTTCAGGAGCCTCATAATACAAAAAAAAGGTTTATGCTTTTTTGATATTTTTACCAAACTGATACTGGTATTGCTGTAATATTATATTTCCATTTCTGTAATGTAAATAAATGGTGTGTATGAATCTGAAAATGTTGCGAGTCTATGCATGCGCATAGAAAAAAACTTGTACAAATCATGCATGTTAACACTGATATTTAATTGTTCTCCAGGTGAAAGACATGTTCCCCGATGTTGATGAAGAGGTAATCAGATCATTGCTGGAAGTAAACCAAGGAAATAAGGACGCCACAATTAACAACTTGCTGCAAATGAGCTCGTAGACCTGGCGCAACGACTAGGCAATGTAGTATACCCACCTACCTTCCCAACCTATATAGATGAATCAATTATTTTATTGAAGGATGTACATATTCATGGGAACCGAAAGTTCGTTTTATGACATATATTCGTTAACATTGTTGAAATCAAATGCAGCTTTGGAATTGTTTGTTATAGCTTCCGATAATTTTTTAATGTTAAGGTATACATTTTATTTTTTGATATGCAAATTTGTAAAATTGGCTGGCTACGCAGTCTAGTAATCTTTTGTTGACCATAGATGCAACATGGTTTATATAATATACACAAGTTTTCTGTTCTTGAAATCACTGTGTTCCTTATCATAAATTCTGATGTGTTTATAAGCGGCATGCTATTGTGATTTTTTTACATGTGCTGTATTGATAAGCCTTGGGATGGCAAGACAAACATGGTGAATTAAGCATTTGGGAAGTACATTGAGAATATTAGCTTTCTAAATTGTTGCATTAAATGCTTGTTGTATGTAATTAGTGTGCTGGATCTACTGTTGATATTTACTGTGAAATGGTTGTTTGTAGGGCTTTGTGTTGCAAGGGTTAGAGTAATGATTTAGATTGTACTAATTGAAATATGGGAAATCCCTTTTATTTAAAGCTATCATTCAGTTTGTGAAGAGGTGTTGGAGAAATTAATTCAAATTTTGTCTAGGCCTATTACAGACTTTGTGATGTATTAAAAATACCACTTACTGATATTTACCACATTATGAACATCCACCTAAACGATTATTAATTAAGTTGCGCATATTTGTGTTGTGGTATATTGAAGTGCAACTGAAAAATGTACATAACCAATATGAAAGCTACCGTTTTCTCTTAAATTACATTCTAGTCATGTTAACAAAGTAATGACAAAACATAAGCCTACTTGTTGTTATGATTTATATTTGATGCTACCTTCGTCTCATTTAACTGACTTGTGTTGGTACATGTCAGTGCATGCATTCAAGAGAATTAGATTAGTAATCTTATTTAGTGTTTCTATTGTAAATATTCCCTAAAGTTTATGTTTATTTGAGTGCTAGGATCCCCAGCACGGCATCGGAATGGCGTCAGCACAGCGTCGCCAAGGTCAGATCGACGTCACCCCGATGTGGGCAGACATGACAGGTATCAAGTTTTATGCTTGTAGAATTTTCCCAGTTTCTACACATGACCTGAATCATTTATAAATAATCTGAAACCGTAAAAGCATCTTAAAAACGCTTCCTATTTATACAACCAATTAAGTAAAATCTTGTATCTTATCTTAACTTCTACGTAATTCATAAAACTTGTAAGCATTGCAACAAACATAAAATTACTCGTCATTTAACCATATTGGTGATAGGACAATGCACATCTCTAGTGACTGTTTTGGAAAAGTATTGATGTATCCAGGAAAGTAATTGGTGTGCTCTTGCAAATAAACTGAAGTTTATATAAACTACTGGATTTGTTATTCTTTCCTACACACAAAAGAGATCTCAAGTTTGGCATAAAGAAAAACAAGACAGTTGCAATTGACACGAAGAAATTTAATCTTCCTCAACAAAACATTAAATTGTGCTTTTATTTATGTACATTATGATAAATTATTACAATATATTCAGTTTTAGGAAAATATAATTTGTGTAGACAGTGCTTATAAATATATTAATAATATTGAGTTTTCATAAATAATGAAGTAAATATTTACAATCCTCTGCCTATGTACAACACGATATGAAATTTGGAGGGAAGCTAGCCCCGAATGTTTAAAAAAGATAAAACCGTGATTATTGAAATAATTTGGTAACATATTAACCAATTTAACTTCAGCGATTGGTGAAGAATACACAAATGTACATAGTTTTGGCACTTATTAAATAAATATCAAAGGCATCATATTCTGCAGGTAAAAGCCCGTCTTATGCATTGTAGCCAGGACAAATTCCTGCATCAACAGGTCAACACTGTCAAAAGGCAAATTGAAAAAATACTGGGCACTGCAATATAATATCGTACATGAAACATAGCAAGGAGATTAAGAAATTCTTATTAGTGCAAGTGACACCATTACAATGTTATACTTCTACAAGCTTGTATGCCATATAATGCATAATTTAACAATTAATAATTTTGATTAAATGAAGTTACATTAAAAAAACACAACCCAAAATGTTTTTAGGCATTGTACAGTTACGTATATGTAAATTCCTAATTGGTCATAGGATAATTAAATTTGAAGTGGAAATTCGCAAGAATTAACAGTCCCATTATGCCGGCAATGAGTTTTACCCATGGTAACTACTTTTCTTTTTACAATTCGGAAAACCTTAATGTAGAAAATAAGACTCCACAATTGAATTTTAACCAATAATGTAAATTTACATATATACTTGAACAATATCGAGATAAATTTACTAAAAGCAAGACCTCATTAATAACAATAACTAAGGCCACGGTTTTTGGATCTTATGTTTCTCGGAACTTTCTCAGACCGTTTTTCACGAGACGGTCGGTCGGAAAATAGAAAAAAAAACCCATAAAGTATTTTTTTTATCAGTTTTTTTCAATTAATAAATCAATGGATATACCATATCCATTGATTTATTAATTGAGCGGCACTGCAAAAGTTTGGCCGGCGGTGTCGAGAAACGAAAGATCCAAAAACCGTGGCCTAAAGATAATTAAATTTACTAAAAGCCTAAACCTCATAAAAAAATAACAATAATTAACATCAATTGAGGTGACTGAGAATAAAACTTGTAATATAATTAATAATTAAATTATATTGATGTTGAATCCTAGAATTATACCGTCAGATCCAACAGATTAGTTTAAAATTTACTCTGAGAATAAAAGGACAGCATATACATTGGCAATCACAGACAAAATACATATCACCGCAAGACTAAACGACTGTTGGACCCAAGACTAACGGGTGAGATTGGGGGGTCAGAGCAGTGCATTTGTGAGAGGCCAGCCGTACCTAGACAAGCACCTATAGGCAAGATTATTCTGTGCCACGATTTAGGTACTGTCATCGTTGAGTCAACATTCTGTGCGAAGACTGGAGAATGACCTTAGAATACTGACCATATTTCAAATACTCTTATGTACTCTTATGTACAACAATATAATATATAGTACACAATTATAAATAATTTACAACATGCACAATCAGAGACACAAGGAATTCTAGCATCTCTCATCAATGCTGCCATATAGGATTCTACCAGTCAATTACCCATCTTTCGACAGACATTGCAGATTAACCCAACAACATACATCCTGACATTATAAACATCTATAGGTGCCAGATAATCACTGTCTGAGACACTTCATTCCAATATTAATATTAATATTAATAAGCTAAACAATCTATGGCTAGAGTTCATAAAGAGCACATCATAAGCAGTTGTGTTGTGTTCTTCTACACATTAGAATGCGTCATCCTGGACTTATTTGCAGTTTTGTGATACTCTGACACTGAATTACTGTGTGGCCGTGCCGTGGACAGTGGTGAGGGACTCCGGGACCTTGTTGGTGTCATGGGGGGAGGCAGAAGAACCACGTTATTGCTAGGCGAACGTCTGTTATGCCAGCTGCTACAGTCTGAATCAGCATTTTGCATGTCTTGCCAACTACTGCATGATGGCACGTTGGCCGCTAGCAGAGAGTCCAGTGATGTGGAGGGTGACCTTTCGCCTCGGAGTGATGGACGCCTGGGTGACCTTGACACAAGGTCACTTGAATTTGACCTTGACATCCTTGACAAGTCAAGGTCACTGTTGTGTCCACTCTTGTTAGGCACAATGTCTGAATACACCACTGGCTTCTGAGGTCTGCTGGCTGGGGATGGCGGAGGTCGGCCCTGCACTGGAGGGTGAAGACCATTCTTATTACGGTCCAACTCAGCATAAATGATTCCTGGTGCTTCTGGCGCAGCTGCAAGTGGCACAGCATCGCTATTTATTGCACTAGGATTGTCACTGTCCAAATCAGAGTCAATTGTATTTTTAGACAAGTCAGCGTAAGTGATAGGAGGACTGATGGCACCATCTCCTTGTCCTCGGAGACCAAGGTCTCCCTCAGCCAAAAGTTCCAGGTACTTGGGGCGTGGGTGTGTAGCTAAGGGTCTAAGGTAACCTTGAGAATCAGTGCTCTGGCAACTTCGTCTTCCCAGACTGTAATTCTGCAATAAAAAATATCATCATATGCAATATCATGTAATGTCATACAAATTGGCACATAAGCACATCAATGATGATTGTGAAATAGCCTTGAAATATACCTGTCCAGGAGAAGTGCCAGAAGCTTCCAAACCTTCATTTTCAGATCTTCGCCCTGAAACACATAATTTTGACAGATTTCATATACAGTGTAGTGAAAAAGTTGGAATTAAACCAGGAAGTGCAAATCAAATATAAGTATATGTACCAACTTTCGAAAATACAATGTACCACTATATAGCACCATGCAGCATGCATTTCTAAAAACCCAGGTAGCAGAGATTTCAGGCTTCTTGGGACCCATTAATGCTACATAAAAGTACTATTAGTAGATGCACCCCCAACACTGCTATACTCTCTATTGTAATTCTCTTTTTCTTTGTTAATATATTTTTTTCTTGGAGCAAAGAAATCAGTGTCTGATTCTATGGTTGAAAGAAATATTGGCAGGCTACACAGTTTTGGTTTCGCCTGATAACTGCTGTGACCAACCTCAGTAAACTGGCCCTGTTGACTGAAGTTGAAAATGAAATCCATGTCCCAATCATTGCCACCAGGGTGAAGTAAATGATTATGTTAGTGTCTAAGGGCTGTTTCATTTAAAAAAAGAGGGGTGGGGGGGTGGACCTGGACATTTTTAGACCCTCCCCCACTTCACCCCTGATATCTGATTTTTGACACCCCAGCTTTTTCTACATTAAGAAAATACTGGTCAACCACCCCCCCCCCCCCTCTCCTGTTATCTGAAAAATTTTCAGGTCCACCGCCCCCCCCCCCCCCACTTTTTTATAAAATGGAACAGCCATAACTAAGTTTGTTAATGATTCACACTTCACCCCTTCTCACCTGACATAGATAGATAGACATTTGAGGTCTGGCTACTAGAGGGTATTACGAAAGACTGCAAGCTGTCGTTGTCTGCTAGTGTTGCATTAAACTCAAGCCCTGCCACAAGAACCACACATTAGCAGAAGACAAGGGACATGTGATAAAGCACAAAGGTACAGGAGTCGAATAGCACAAAAGAAGTGTGAATTCTGATAAAAAATAAGTGAAATATGAGGCATAACAAAACAAAATAAGGGTATACAAAATTAATATAAAACTTAACAGCATAGTATACAGTTCTTAACACAATTTTGATTGGCTTAAATGCAAAACTTAAGATAGGCAACTAATACAATGTGATAGATTAAACTAATGTGGCAAAGTAACACAGAACCTAAAAAAGCTATAGACGCAGCGCATTAAACTTACACAAAATAAAAAATACAGAAGAGTATAAGCTACGTTAGTGGTCAACATACCTCTGGGTCTGGGCAGTGGCATCTCACTGTCCACCTTGACCTTGTACGCAAGCAAAAGGTCAAGCATCAAGTAGAATGTGGGACGATCATCAGGTGTGTAATGCCAACATTTCAACATTAATTGGTACCTGGAGATAGCAAAGAATAACAAGCTTCAGAATACAAAAACTACTAGATATTATCAAAATTACTTTTACACAAAATCAAGACATTTCACATACATTTCATCAGGGCAATTATCAGGTCTGTCCAGCCTTCCACCATTTCTGACATAATGAAGAACTTCTATATTTGTCCTTGCTGGGTATGGCTGTTGACCGAGAGTTAAAACTTCCCACATCAGTACTCCAAATGCCCTGTAATAATTAACATAACAATACAATCAAATTATCAAGTGAAGTTTGGTTTGCCACATGGGATGGTCCAAATAACAGAAAGTGAAGCTTAAAGCATTCAGCATTGTTCAGCAGAGCATATTTATAGCGCAGCCTAAATTGGTACGTATTAATATTTATTGATATACAATAAAAATACATTGGGGAGTAGAAAAAGTCAGGAAACATAAATTTTTCCCCTACAAATGTAACTAAGACTTATTATATTATATGACCGTAAGGGAATGATTTTATTTTCATGTACGTTTTCATGAAATGTGAGATAATATGCACTTACCATATATCTGAATGGGTGGTAAATACACCATCAACTAGAGACTCCGGAGACATCCACCTGACAGGCAGAAGTCCTTCTCCTTCCTTGCGATAATAATCATTCTTGTAGATGTCCCTTGCAAGTCCAAAGTCTCCAATCTTGACAACACTTTGCGCAGGGTCTTTACTCGACACCAAACAGTTTCTTGCTGCAAGATCTCGGTGTACGAAGTGCATATCTTCCAGGTACTTGCATCCTCTGGCAACGTCGACGCAGATGTGCACCATGTCTTGGAGTTCCAATACTTGGTTGTGTGTCTGAAGAAGAACAAAGTCATTGAAATTCTTTGTTGTTTATGTTTCAGTCAGTGTTGTTCTTGTACACCACACTAGATTAATTGGACTTAGTGCATAATGTATGTGCAGCTTTATAACCTCTCTCTATTAACAATAATTAACAATGATCATTTATGTTGCGGCCAAGCACCTGCGCTTCTGTTGATGTTTGCTGTTGTTCACTATGATTTGTTTTTATACAAGCTGCTTACAGCGCCTCCTCTCCTACCGTAAGTGCACTCCGCCTTGCACTCCCCCTTGTGAGCAAGTTGGTTTTTATACTTTTATACCCAAATCTAGATTAATTGAGTTTTGGACATAATGTACGCGCAACTCTACTTGTGTACAATATGTAATTCTAAATACTGAGTAGACAACATTGTAGTGATCTGTTCATGATATCACCAATAGTTGGCAATACTTCGTCAAATTAAGTTATCAGTCAGTTTGAAAAACAAGACTCACAGGTGAGGGCCTTGATCCTCTAAGATAGGACAAGAGGTCTCCACCCTCCATGAGTTCCAGAATGATGAACTGTGGATCATTATCCAGACACACTCCTAACAGACTGATGATGTGTGCATGTTTGAAGTTGCTCATCAGGAGAGCTTCCTTGAGAAATTCTTCCTTTTCTTGATCAGAGGCTCCTTTGCGCAAAGTCTGAAAAATTCAAGTCCAACATTTTCGATTTAGCAATCAAAAGATGCTTGAATATACGTCATAGTTGTGGTATACATTAAGAGTGTGCAAGGAAAGAGATAAGTATCAGAAAAGACAAAATATCTTTCTTTTCTTGTCTTAATTATTTTTTGTATTTATGTAGTTCAATCTCAATGCTTATCTTTTTGCTTTAAAACAAAATTAATACACTTTGTTATATGTCAGGGCCTGAATGAAAAACTTTTTTTTATTTACCAATTGGGCATTCATTATAAATAAAAGATCAAAATTTTTTTAACATTGAACTTTGAAACTAACTTTAACAGCAACTTTGGTGTTGCCAGAGTCTTCGCTGAGTATGTTGGCTGCCAACCCTTCAAATACTTCACCAAAAGCTCCAGACCCAAGGAACTTCGTGAGAATAAGTTGATGACGACCAAAGTGGGGCAGAGAAGCAATGTCTTCTTCAGTTGGCACAATGCTAAATTACAAATAAGAAGATGACTAAATCTATTGTTCATCATGTAATAATATTAGCACAACAAAACCTTACATGATAAATCAAAAACCTCACATGATAAATCAAAAACCTTACATGATATTTAAAATTAAGAAATTATAATGAAAATGGGCATTGGAGGCATTTAAAAAATGTGTGCAAATGCTTGCAAGGCCAACAATACATTGAAAAGAAAAATCATTAAACCAACTGATGAAATGTAAATAGGCTACTGGGTAGGTGAATATTGCATGCATTCTCAAAAATACAACAAAGCTACTGTTTAATCATGGGTAACTATAAAGCTTCAGTAAATTAGTGAAAGCAATTAATGACACAAACAAGAAAAAATGTGAATTTTTATAATCTCTAAAATGGGAAATTACTTCCATATACAGTACGGGACAAAGGTGGTTGCAAGGCAGTAATTAGTCATATTGAAATTAGTAAAGGCAAATCACAAAATACATGACTTACCCAATCAAACTGTAACTGCTGTATTTCTCGGGACCACTGCATAACAAACAGTTAGTGAGGACAGAGGTTAATTGCACTCAACAAACCATCAATCTGGCATGCTTGATTCATAGAATGTCAGTTTTTCAAAGGTACAAAATACATGGGTTACGAACATGCTTTCATTGAAATTTTCTACATTTTATCAAAACAGGATAATGGGTAATGGCTGGGTTCACACACTAATTTCTTGCAAATCATGAACAAAAATAAACTTACTTGATGGCATAAAGAGCATTAGTTTGCTGCGTAGCGACTCTAGGGAGTTCCCTCAGTGTTGCGAGTTCCACATCATTCCGACGACCCTGATTAACAAAGTCCAGTGGCACTGATTTGTGATCTCTTGTCTTCCGACAAGCTGTAAACAAAAGATCATGCCAACCTAAAAATATTTACTACAAGAAGAGTTTTGATTATGTAGAGCAAATTTTAAAACTAAAATGGAATGTATGGCTGATCAAAGAGAAGGCACAATCACTGCTTGAAATTCAAAATCAACAAATCTTACTTATGAAGAGGAAAACAGATATCAGCAACACCAGAACCGAGATTGTCGCAAATGTGGAACCAAGCGCTACCGTCAGATCATCAGGCTCTCCCAGGGCTGAAAGACGTGAAAATGATACATTTTATGACAACAAACAATCATTTTGTTTACATGTACAGTATGCTGATAATCGTAAACATCAACAACAATCCATGCTATGTATACGTACTAGAGATTAGGAAATCAGATCATGTAATTTTAAAATTAATTCTTAAGGGCTATAAATCAAAAACCCACCAGCAGTTTTGAAAGTATATCGGTGATCATGTGGCCAGTAGAGTTTCTCCCCAGACTTGTAGATAACACTGATCCTCACTACATACTCGGTGCGAGATTTTAGTCCCACAAAGGTATGGTTATATGTGGTGTGGTTTTCGGTATGGATTGGCAACTTGTCAGCCTTTCGCCATCCCTGTAGCAATCTGCGTGACACCTGAAATTAAAAGTTCCCAGAATAAATCTTTCCACACTGTGATCAATAGTTTCTGACCTTCAAGAGTGATCATTAAGAACATGGCGCCAAAATAATTTTACATTTCCTACCTCAGATATTTCGAATGTATGTCTGAAGACACTGTCATCACTGGGAGACTGCCATTCGATCTGAATATAATCCGATCCATGGTCCAACATTGATATTTGACCTGGATTATGATACGTTTCTGCTGATGCCCATGTACTTGAACTGTGTCCTTTCTTGTACTTGTCATAGGCTAACACCTGCCAATTCAACAAATCCATTATTAAAACCGTATAACAGTTAAGTTGTCACACTTCGATTCTCTTCAGTATTAAAACGAGTTCGAAAATCTTTGATCGATTCAAATAATGGAATATCTTACTGAAAAGTTGTAGACCGTCTGAGGCCTCAGTGCCTCAATATCTGTATACAGCAACATCTTTTTCTGATCAAACATGAGGATGTCTGATGTGACCTCTAGGTGACCTCTTTCCACAGAGTTTGTGCGCCATTTCACATGGTAAAGAACATCTTCAGGTGCCGAATGTGGATGCAAAGGAGGTTGCCACAAAACGCGGATTTTTTCAGGGCTCAGCGTCGACGTCTGGACATCTCTAGCTGGTGAAGGTACTGGAAGAGGAAGACATTCAGGATATATTAATTAATATTCAGTATTAACTGGCCTCATGAAAAATCTTGGGTATCTATCTGACCGAAAAAATTCTATGCTCTGTGTTGTTCTATTGCTTATTGAAATTTTAATGCAAATTTATCTTAACCATAATCAGGTCTTTGCTGGCAATAACACTTTACTATTTGATTAAAGTATGATAAGGCTAATTTCCTTATATAGTGCCAGAATTAATAAAACTTGATCTGCCGGCGCTTCAATACAAATCTATCTATGACACTCATAATCAGAGTCCATGCTGGTAAGATACAACTTTATATTCATAACTTTTTGATTTATATTTTTTATGATACTGCAGATAATAGAGAGACTAGATATTAAATTATTACCTCCTTCTTGAGTTCGGAATATGACAGGTGTTCCAGGAGGTTCTGCTGATAGGTTGGACCTGTGGGTGGTGTAGTAATTTCCAACTGACACTTGAACCAGGTAAAAGGCATAAGGCTCCAGCTGATCTAGAAGGACTTCTAGGTCATACACGGGAGGCTGTAGAAAGTATTAAGTTATTATTGTTGCAGAAATTCTAGATTAAGAGCATAATTAAAGAGAGTCATTTTTGGTTTCATTGTTACTTTTTTTTACAAATTAATAACATCTCCACTGAGACCACCATTGGTGCAGAAAATTGTTTTCCATGCCAAGGCGGTTTTGGCTGGAACACAAAATGTGGGTTGAAGTCTGATGCTATATTTAATCTGCCTTAATCATCAGGCGGTCTTAGTCCAAGTTCCATTTCAACCGTTGTAACGAACACCAGTGTTACCACATCAACGTATCATCAAAATCATACCCTACCTTAGTGAGACATGTCACAGCCTCATCAGTGCATGATGTTGTGTCTTGCGGATTCTCAAGTTTTCGATAATGCACGGTATATGTAGTGGTTGGTAGACTAATTCCCTGACACTCTTGAACGGGATACCAGGGCGCTAATTGCAGAATTAGGCTACTGCTTGTACGAGCTTTAAGTTGAGGTTTATCTTGATATCCACTTGGAACCAGACAGTGAAGATCTAGATAAGAAATTAGAGATCACGTTAGCTCCAGAACCACTTGTTTTGCAACAGAACAAAATGTTTTATCTATGCCTCAGATTACAGATTATCCGAGGATACACCGGTATAGCACATATCACAAGTATATCAAACGAGTACTGACACAAACAGCTACTGTCATTAATGTTAACAAATAATTTTGACCCTAAAAACCTGAGAAATATTATATACAAACCAGGTAATGGTTGCAGGTGAGATCCATAGGCAATGATTTGTTTGATGTCACCAACTTCATCCCTGACAAGACCTTGACCAGTTCTTTTATCCACACTGTAAAGGACTTTTTCTTTTTCATTTGACCAGTATAAACGCTGGTGGTCAACAGCGAGGGAATCAGCAGCAACACCTGTAAAAGCAGAGTATTAAAATAGCAACCACAAGTATCAAATTCACTTCAGTTTTATTAGGCCCATCACGTTGGCAATTATGTAGCGAGGCTTGTGATGATACATCAGCTGATTATAGACTTTCTAAATTCAGAGTTAACTTAGTTTATCTCATTATGACAAAAATAAAAGCAATTTACCAGTTCCATTTACGACAAGACGACACATGCAGCCATCAGGATCCGAGGCCCAAATACTCCCCGTGCTGCCCTCTACAACGTAAAGTTCACTCAGGTCCTTCTTAGAGTGATCGATGTCAAAGACATTGCTCACACTCATGCTAGGGCAATTGCAAGTATGCTGCAAAATACACAAAATCATCGGATATCAATTCTATCATTTAAATAACTTTGCAGTGGACATGACAAAATCTATGAAGTTCATATTGCATCTTGCTGCAATAAAATGATCAATCATGTATGTCTGTCACCATAAAGCCATATTTATGTAGATCCTTTTCCTTATGATTATGTGTACTTTTATTTATTTCATGTAAGAACAGTGAAAAAGATGGTTTGATGAGATGAAATGATATGGCAAGACATCAGGAAAAGATCATATGAATGAAGAGACTCCCCCAAGAGAAAAACATTGTCGCTGCTGGGGAGCATAGAGATAGAAATTAAAAACCAATTTTGATGAACAAAATGTGAATGATACATGAAATTTACAGTTTATTTTTAACGTACAGTCATACGCAAATGGGAACAGATATATGTGAATGTAGCTTATCATGCACAATTTAAAACATTGTATGTCTATTTTATACACTGAAGATGTCACAGCACCAGAGTTCACTCACCTGTGCTACTCTTTTGCGACGGTGAAGTTTTGGGATTTTATTGTCGTAAAAAAGAGATGACACTTGTCGTCCATCCATCAATGAATGCATGATGTGTCCTTTACCACTCGCATCATTTTCAGACCAGTAGATGGCACTGAATATGTGAAAAGAAACAATAGATTGTTGATTGGAACTGATGCAATACTATCTTTAATAGCTGAGTTAAGTATATATGCTATTTGCAAAAATATGTCATTAAAACAAAACAGCATTCTAATGTGAACAAGTTTGTTGACCTTATGATTCAAGATGGACAGAAAATACTCAGACAAAAAACAAAAGAAGGAGTATTAATATATAAATTGATTTACAACATAAGAACAAAGACCTGCAGGGGCACACCAACTCTTTCAGTTAAGCATATTACTCACAAGATGACACCTTTACACCTTTGTTATGATATCAGCAGGGGAAAGTTTGAGCTTAATAATATGTCATGTGCCTATCCCTGCCAGAATTAGCACCATTTGTTAAAAGAAGATGTCAGCAAAGCCGTTATACCTGTCGTAAGGGTTGACAGCCACCTTGCCAATGCTGTAATCTCTCTGCATGATGGTGTTAGAGTGTCTGTTATTTCTGTTCAAATCATACGATTTTATGGAGAACTTCCCACGAGACTCTTCCTCAATCCAATAAAGGTCCCTTCCAATCCAGTCTACAGCAATGCTTTTACCAGTTCCGTTAACATCCAGGATCTTCAAATTGGCACAGAAGAAATTTAAACTAATTCAAATGCCCATCCATCATAACCAGCAAGTTATATCAAATTAAATTACTCTCTTTTTAAAGAGTGTTAATGGTAAATTTTCATTCGTGTAATTAAACATTCTGCTAAATTAAATTAGCTCTTAAAAAAAGGAAATCTCCGGCCAGTTTAGACCTCGTATCAGCTAATTAGTGATAATGATCTATTTTTGCCATTTGACATTTACAGGGATTTACCCACACACACTAATTCTACCAGCATGAGCCATGACCCAGTCTGAACAAGCCACATGACTAATACTGATTTTGTGGAAGCAATTACTGTGACAATTAAACTACAATCACAATGAAAAGGTCACCACCTCTCTGATTTCTGTGCCATCATTCTTGATGATGTGATTTGTCATATCCAGCCAGTAAAACGTCTGTTCAAGTGCAACAAAAGTGAGAGCGATGACCTGGCCCTTGCGGAAAGAAGAGGATTTCTGAACATCAGGATAAAACCAGTCAACTGATGTGTCACTGGCAGTTAGAAGTGTGGGCACTGGATTTTCAACTGCAATGATAAACAAGAACAGTATACTGAAATTGAATTATTGATACAGATATAACAGATATAAAACATTCTACTATGCAGCTGTGGATAAGCTTGCAACCTACAAGTATCTACTTGGCGCATATGAAAATATGTCTTGAGTTTCAGACGCCAAAAAAAACAAAAACGTCCCAGCTTGTAAATCCTGGGGATAATTGAACGTGAGGATGATCATCCAATTTCACTGATGAATTTTGTTACTTTGTGACTTTTTATTGCTACTTAATTTGGGGAGGTCTGGAAAACCCTGTTTGCATGAAGGTGGTCCAAGTGTACAAAAGCTATGGGGCCATTAAACGGAGGATAAATCAGAATAATATGACAGCAGTTATGACTCTGATGATGGCAGGACTCTTCATCCCTTTCTTTATCATGTGAAAGCCATTTATCTTTATCAATTTTTACAAGTTATTGTAAATCCTGGGGATAATTGAACGTGAGGATGATCATCCAATTTCACTGATGAATTTTGTTACTTTGTGACTTTTTATTGCTACTTAATTTGTGGAGGTCTGGAAAACCCTGTTTGCATGAAGGTGGTCCAAGTGTACAAAAGCTATGGGGCCATTAAACGGAGGATAAATCAGAATAATATGACAGCAGTTATGACTCTGATGATGGCAGGACTCTTCATCCCTTTCTTTATCATGTGAAAGCCATTTATCTTTATCAATTTTTACAAGTTATTCGGACATCCCATAAAGAGTGCATGACATGCTACGCAAGAAGACTATCATGTAGTTAGAATCTATGTATTGCCTGTATATTGGTGTCCCGCCAGCCAGGTATGTTAAATTAGTCCACATGGACAAAGGTACGCATGCTATGTTGCAGTATGGTTGAGAGAAACAACTTTCCAGGGTAACTACTGCGTTGCATTCTTTTTGCCCTGGTTTTTTTTTTAGCCTTTTTTTCTCCTGTCAAAGCAAAATGTAGCATCTGCCCACCATGACATGCTTGCAGGACTGCAGGTGGTTTCTATAACTGAGCATTGCATTACGTAATCAGCTGAAAAAACAAAGTGAAAAAATTACAGGTGTATACTCACCTAATGTGTCAGCAACAACTATGTCAGTCTGTTCACTGCAGCCAACAGGGGTGCAAGCGTCAACCTGTCATAAGAAATGACATTAATAAGTAAACAAGATCAATAAACTGATAAACATTAACCCTAAAAAGTTGTTCGCAGTTATTTTCCTAAATCAATCATCTTCACATTTATCATGAAGTGTCTAGCGTTTGCAATATTATTAAATCTTAACTTGGACAATTCAAGTATCACAAGGCTAATCATAACACATTTGTAACAAAGAAATCAAAAATCTTCCTTTGCCTTGTGCATTTTCACCCACACACATAGCTGATCAGGCCATCCATACCAAATTATCATAAAATGTTTGAATAGAAACCTAGGTAGGCCTAAGCATGGGCCCTAATCAAGCCGCCAAGTTTGTATAAAAATACAACGTACTAAAATATGAGATGGCTCGATTAAATTCATATCTTTCAGCAAACTTACCCGGAAATAATACTTTTTGCCAAACTGAGCACCACCGATCTTTAGGAAATTACTGTCTCCTTTGATGTCTTCGTGTTGTAACCATGAGCCTTCCGGTGAATCAGCTAAAAACACTGTGTATGACGTTATCAAACCATTCAGTTCCTGTGGACGACTCCAATGCAATTCGACGTCCACCCTGTACTCTGACCGTAAAGGTACAGTCCGTATGTACGTCACAAAAGTTCTGGGCTTCTCTGGGGTTGATGGCTCTGTATTTGAAAAATGAAAATATTATGATGTATATGACTGAAATTTACTTGATTATTGAAGTTGATACAGCTGAGTATCTACATCATAGCACAGTGTATCTTACTAAGAGATGCTACTAACCATAACATCAAAAGACAGATAGATAGATACAGATAGAGAGATAGACAGACAGACAAATGTATGGATAGATGGATAGACAGATAGATAGATAGATAGATAGATAGATAGATAGATAGATAGATAGATATGGAAAGTGCAGCCCTCTCAGGCAAATTCTTGGTCATTCAAGTAATTACATATATATATTCATAAAAGAAATGAAACAAGACATCATAGGTGCACTATATTTCCTGAAATACTTCAGCTTGCCAAAGGTCATCTCCAGCAAGCATTAACCACCAGCTCTTCATTTGCACCAGTGTCCAATGAAAACAAAGGCTTAGAGCAGTGAGCAACTGTAAAAACAACTTACTGGCCATTGGGGTGAAGAAGACTTTGTGTACCACAGGAGAGCAGACCCAGTGAGTGCAGGACTTAAGAGCCATTGTGACGTGAGTGTACGGCCTCATCGTCTCGACTGTGATGAAGGCTGAGGTGGTCGGCTGAAATGAAAGAGAAATTAGCAACTCATTCATGATAATGTTAATTAAAGCATTATATTAGAACAAGTGTTTTGTCAGTTCAACAGGCATTTGATCATGAGCTAGTATGATGAGGTTGTAAGAGGACAACAGGAATTATTATTTTTCGTTCTTTTTTTCTGCCATAAAAATGAAACGAAGGCATTTTTTTACCATCATGATATAGATGATTACATTATTTTTCATACATCCTGCATATTTCAATTACCAGTTATCATAAATCACACCATTGGTTCATTTTAGATATCCTGGTACAACTGGACCATGTGGTATACAACTGATTTTATGAGCCTCACAACTTATTCCTCCCAAAAAATATGTATTAGCCTCACCTCCATGGATTTCTTCAGGCCATCATAGATAAGTTCGATCTCATAAAAGACCTGTGAGTGGGCGGCTGGCGTTGGATCCCAACTGACTGTGAAATTGTCCCATGTTCCGACAACTCCGAGAGAGTGTGTGTTGATCTGATCTGGAGTGACACTCTCTGGTTGTAGAGTCACATTTCCGACTGCAATGGAAGAGATTAGCCAATTTGAATTAAATGTAAGTTAAAATGGCTGGTCCATCATTTGTACACACTGTATATCACCTAAGTAAAGTGGAACAGCACAAATATGCCATATATTACAACTTAGGACTTTAAGACTTCTCCCTGATATGTTCTTTGTTGATTGAATTTTGAAAGTTCCAGAATAAAGACCAACTTGATATCATGATCACTTCAGTGATTCAAAATGGTGGTTTAATTGTGGGATTGCAGCTGACATATTAATCTTTCTACACAAATAAAATTCGTCTTTGAGGAGGTAATATTAACTAATATTGCGCTTCAAAAAATGGTGGTCCAAATCTATGATCAATAACCAGACCACCAGCATTGCATGTATAACGTCACAAATAATATGAAGTATGGTAACAATCAATTCATAATAATTGTAACCATTGCATGTTCTTTGTTCGTGAAATTTTTTTTAGTATAATGACATAAAAGAGATAGTTTTCTAGACTAAATTAATTACTTTTACATATAACTACTACTATGTAGGCCTAGAATTTTTCCAGGAGCCGTATTTTTGTATATGCTGTAATTGAATAACAAAATACACTAAATGCAAAGCTGCAAGCATTCACAGTAAAATGTTATTCCATTCTTTGTATTCGCTTCACTTCCTGATATTTATCTATAACTGCAACTTGTATGCATGACCTTTTTAATGCTATGATATCGAGCGCATAATTAGCTTGCAGTTGCCTCAAGATATGATGAATAATGCGACATTAAAATGTGTGTCATGTGGCATACATGTACAGACAAATCAGTATTATTTTTACCATGCCATATACGATGTAGAGCATCGGGAAAATAACGGCATAATAGGGATATCAGGACGCCCCCACACTTTCCTATTATCATATGAAACTATGGGGTAATCATCATGAGTCCACAGTCACTTTTATTGTTTGTTCACCAAGTCTAGTTCTAGGCCAAGTATCCATATTACAGGCATCACTTCAAAATATATATGTAAAATCCTGAGGCCCCAATTACCATAGGCCTACATGAATGAAATTACCAATATTTTAATTGATAATTATCAATCAATCATATACAAAGGAATTATATATAGGTGATGTCTTTTTCATAAACAGTCTACTGTAAAGTGATATAATTAATTGCTTAACAGTGTATAGGTCCTATCTAAGTATCTCATGCAAGGCAATCCAGGATCAGTGGTGATTTTCTGATAAATACAACAAAATATGAAAAAAAAAGATGAAGCTATAACAAAGGTTTTCAGCTGCTGGGAATTCCAGGAATACTTATCCATCTCAGGTCTTACCATTTTCAGAAGTGCTGATGCCCATGAAAAGACTGATCCATGTTATTACAGAATATAACACTCTGAAGCTCATCCTGTTACTCCTAGACATGTTGTGCAAAAGTGACTGTTGTACAAAGTCATGTTAATTGCCCGAAGTCTTATTTAGAACCACAGGAATGGTCAGTAGACACCTAATCCATGAAGCGTAAAGAAATTATCTTTTCTCACATAGCTTGAGGGATCAAAGCAGTGAAAATTGTGAGGAGCAAATAGTGATCTCATCCCCCGTATATTCCACACTAACGCCCTGCTATGTTTGCACAATATTAAACTGACAAAATATCCTCGTTTTGCCTGAAAAATGTAATTCAATGCATTGTTTTTGCCCCTGGCTAATCAGGGGTAAAACTAGAATGCTTGCAAGACTGTGTGTCTATGTAGACTGCCAATGGCACAAAATCATTTTTCTCCCAACGAATTTCACACTGAGTAATTGACATATACAAATGTCCCTGTATACCAAGGGGGGCACTGAGAAATAATGTGATCAATATTACATTTCGCCCCCATTACAATATTCATATGAGACCAGGAATCAACTGCACCCTTATGCTAGCTATGATATCCAATCCAGTGCCACTTACACTATCTGCGCACTACTCATAAGCGCAATTATTTTCAGGCAGAAATTTAAATGAGGGTGCCCCCCTCTAAAATATATGCCACAATGGAATGACCCGCACATGGTTGAATAGGAGTCGAACAGAGAGAACTTTGTCCCCTTCCTATTCTCTCATTACATAGACTCCACTTGTTTATGAAAAAAAAGCAGAAAGCCCCAAATCAACAGTAATTTGTAAAGTGGGGGTCAGAGTTATAACTTAACATTTGATACTGTGACCAAAGGTGCCACATAAATATACTGAGAGGACAACAATAAGTGCATGTTTCTAAACAATGAGAACAAGAGCAGTATAAATTAAGAGAATTAAAAAAAATTATAATTCATAAAACTTCAAACATTGTTGGATTATAATAAAAGAACTGCATAAATAGCCTAAAGATGAAATGGCACATAGGTAATTTGAGTTACCACTGATTCAAATATATTTGCTCGTTGTCGTTGTTTTGCTCACTATAAGTCTTGCAATAATCCCCAAATTGATTGATTAATTAATTAATTCATTCATTCACTTTTTGTTTGTTACCATAAATGTCTGGTGTCTGTTTTGAGGCCCCATTTAGGCCCATAATTCCGTCAACTCCGACTTATCCCGCAACTCCCAATAATTCCTTGCAATTCCTTCAAGAGTTCTGCCATTGTATTGAGATTAAATTTCTATAATGTTTGCAAACTGTTTCATCAATACTTATATATTTAATCAATCATCCATCCATCCATCCATTCGTTATAATTAACCTTATAACCTTAAAGTTAGTCCTAACCCTAACCCCATTGAAAGATCATGCCTGCACAGCTGCTTCCCTGAAGGTCCCTGGTTCGAATCTCTGGATATTAACCAACCCTCGATAGCGGTAAGACTTGCCTTAGAGGGCTGCACTTCTCATATCTATCATCTATTTACCTATTAATTAAAGCAATATTTCAGCAGCTGCATGAAAGGCACTTGCATGACTATGCTTTGACCAGTAAACGATCCTACTCAAAGGGTTAATTAATAATTTAAAAAATGGTTTGGTCTCCAAAGCTTAGTCTTACTATCTCATTATGACTAACATAACTTCAAGATTACCTTAATAACAATCTAATTAGTGGCTTAATAAGCCAGTTTATTTAAAAGCTGTGAACCAGCAGCCTCAGTACATGCTCATGATTGCTTCACGTGATATCCATAGCTACAAACTCGAACCTGGGACCTTCAGAGGCCAGAGAGATTTCTGTATTTAGAAAAGTTTACCTATATCATTTTAAGAGTTTAGATAAAACTTGTGGGGGTTGGTCAATACGGCCAAATTCATAATGGCCATAATACTAGGCGGCCAATAACCAAAACGGCCACCGTACGAGGATGGCCAAATGAGAAAACGGCCACATGTAAGGATGGCCAATTTATATTTTCAGCTTAATTTTCTTGGAAATGGACATTTATTAATAGGAATATTTTTATTTACTCCTATACAAATCAAGGTTTCTGCAGTGTTTAGGACGAAATCAAATTATGGAAATAAATAACGCAATTGTTTTTTTTATATTAACCCTTAATTACAATTAGATGACAGGCTCAGCAAGAACTATAGCAAGGGAGCTTAGTTCTATGTAATGTTAATGTAATCAACACTTAGTTGGACTCATAATATGCAAAAAAAGAAAGGGACAAAATATAAAATACCAGTATAGCATTATAGACATTAAGAAAAGAAGCTAATTGTCAAAAATAATCTAGAAAATAAAAATCTGCAAAATATATAGGGTTTTCAGCCTCATGGTAAACACGTTGGTCTAGGGGTTTGTGCTGAATGTTTAAAAAATTTACCTGATATTTTGTTTTATATATATAATGAAGTGTTGGCTCAGCAAACAATATATTATGGTTGCTTAATTACCAGGGTACAGCATCAGTAGTAATACAACATGACATTCATGGTGATTCAAACATACAAAAAAAAATTTAATATATACATATATATCTATAAAATCATTAAATTAATGAATTTCTCCTTTTTTAATGATATAATCAAGTGTCACAATATTGGATGGGTTAATTCTTGCTAAGAAAATTAGATCACAATAGTCCAAGACCTTTAGCTGAGATATGTCGATGTGACTATCAAAATGCACAACTAAGCTATATAGAGTAATAATATATAAAATGTTGTTAGGGTAAGTGCATTAATGCCAGAGTTCTGCTCTGGAAACACAATTTAACACAATGTTTAGCATTTTTTCCCAATTTTCCATTGTTATGTAATCACCATGAAATGAATATCAAAATGAAGTTTGAAAAGTGAAAATACTATAATTTAGATGTGTTACTGATACAATTTCATTCATGCAGGGTAAATAGTGTCTTTTGTATGGAGGTTTGAAAAAGTTTTTTGCCCCAATTTGGAAAATTCTACAGTATTTATGGCCATGAGCCCCCAAAAAGGCACCACTACACTTTTTTAGACATATTATGACAAAGTTTTAAGCATGTAGGTGCAGTAGTATCAGAGTTCTGCTCCGGAAACAAACCCAAAAAAATTTATATTTTTCGAAATTTTGTAAAACATAGCTAACATATGTCAATGTGACTATTACTGTACAAATTTTGTTAGGGTAAGTACATTGATGTCAGAGTTCTGCTCTGGAAACGAAAGTGTAACGCCTGCCCGCTCGCCCGTCAGACGGACATTGATGATAACAAAAACCCTTTTTGAACTTCGTTCGCTGAGGGTTAAAAATTTAGATGGCCGTCCTGGCAATTGGCCGTTTTGGATAGTTGGCCATTATGGGGTTTGGCCGTTGTGATTAATTGGCCGTCAGGTGGAGTGGCCATTATGGTAGTTGGCCAACATTGGCCATTTTGACCCTACTCCATACTTGTGCTGGAAAGGCCACCCATTCAGAAACAACGTGTGGTACATTTTTAAACATTTTAAATAAAACATGCAGAGGACCCTGGACTTGCAAAAACAAACTGAATGCAATGTATGAACCTACCTTGGAACCTGTTGGTTGATGGATGTTGAAGGACAAAGGCAGCAACCTTCTCAACAGAGGTCAGGCCAATCACTGCATTGCTCTGCACCCTGCTGTTCATCATGACAGTCAGGCCTTCATTCCCCATCCAGAACAGCCGGTTGCTGTAGTAATTCAGCCCCTGGTGTCTGAAAATCCAATTAAATGAACATAATTCAGGAGTCAAGGTTATTCTGCAGATAATCTAGATAACAAATTTTGCAGTGCCTGATTTCATGGCATTGTGGACAGTAGACAAAAACAAAACAGATTGAGGTAATTTCTGAAACTATAGAGCCTTCCAAGAACTCATATATGAGGTTATTGCAACAGCAGCATTATCTTATCTTGTCTTATCTTATCTTATCTTATCTTATCTTATCTTATCACATTATACCTATCATATCAGATCAGATCTACATATCAGATGTCTAATCTTGTCTGATCTGCCCTTACCCCTACTATCCCTTCCACTTCCAAATGGCTAAAAAAGAGAGCACTTACAGAGGTGCCTGAGGGTGGGAAAGCACCAACTCCACCGGTTGCACTCTTCCATTTGCTCCACTCAGCAGAGGCGTCTGGTACAAGAGGGTGGTCTCTCGGTCCTCCTTGATGATGAAGTAAAGTTTGTTGTGGTCGAAGTCTAAGGTCAAGCCAAGGACAAACTTAAAAGAATATTTCTTCAGTTCGAGGATGTTCTGTCTGTTGTTTCCATTGAGGTGGGCCACTTGGACAGAATATAGGGTTGACCAATAAATGTAGCCCTCCATAGAGTCAATGACCATGTCCTCAGGGGCTTCCACTCCTCTGTATACCACTTCAGGGGTGGCAACCTCAACCTTGCTCCTCAAGATCTAGTTGCGGAAAAGAAGAGAAAGGTAAACATTAAAGCAGGATTCATGCGAATGAGTGTGATGCTTAATGGAACATCTTGCAATAATTGCGGAGGTAAGTCGTGAAGGTAGGTAATGCGGTAGAAAGTAAAAATGATTCCCCATTATAAGTTAGGTTAGTTAAGATTCCCAAAATGTTCTTAATTACTTAAATTGTTAATTACATGGAATTAAAGGGCATGCCATTGGATAGTGAGTGGTTGGCAAGCATTGGTATTTCTGTGGGAATCCTTACTTCCACCACTTTAACCACTAAACCATAACAAACATAAACCACAAACTGTCTAATTCTGCCCTGGTCTTCATGTCATATTGCAAATGCTGTCCCTTTTAGTGAAGTATTAACATATACACAACAAAGAGAAGGCAGCGTTTAAGCCCTTTGAATGGGTATGGTGTGAATGCAATTGTGGTTTCTTTGAGGTCCTCTCATGTATCAAGTGAGCTCAAGTGGACTGGGTGGGTGCACCCAAGACATCTCACTCACCATTTTGTACGTATGGTGAGCCCAGTAGATCATGCCAGCCAAGGGTTCGTACGCAATGGAGAATGCCTCTTGGATGTGATTCAGTCTACGAGGTCTTCCACTCAAGTCCAGTTCATAGACATCTCCATGCTTCAGGTTGAAGAACAGCCTGTTCCCATACACTGCCATGTCTGCAAACCACACACTCCATCAACACACTGTGCCACGTGAATACACAACTCTACTCCTGACTTAATTTTTTACCTCCAAATTCACAAATGTGCACCAATAGAACGCCAGAATGCAGTTTCATGTTTACAATAGGATACCCAAACAACCCTCATACGCAAGAGATGAACCATGCCCTCCTGTTTAAACTGAGAAAAAGAAAACTCACCTATGACCTTCCCATTGACCTTGGACAAATCAAAAATATTTTGACCCCTGGAGCCATCCAAGTTGACCTTGTAGATGAACTGATCATCAGCAACCAGCAGAACAGGCGTGACAGATGCTGAAAAATATTCTCAATTAAATCTACTGCGGAATCAAATGAAAGTAATTTTAAATTAATCCATCACTATTGCAAATTTTAACTTAATCCATCACTATTGCATAACAAGTTAAATGACATATTAATTTGAAATTATTCTGACAATTTTCAGATCAAGTACACTGTGACTAAATGGGAATTACTTGCTATATTCGGACAAATAAGAGCTACCATATAATTGGAAACGTTGCGATAGCAATTATAATACCTAATATAATAATAAAAAATGTTATATACCTAATGTCTATATTTATCTCCATGCATTAGATTCTTATAGACACTCATATGGCATTTCCACTAAATAAGCTTCTAGGTGTTAGTTCACCAAGGTATCCTTCCCAGCTTATTAGCCAACATATGGATTCAGTGAGTTAAAAAACAAGAGCTGCCATGAATATGTTGCCTTTCGTCAGGAATTGTATTTCGACTGACAGGTTTGCAGCACCTGGGGTCACTTGATGTTTTGTTAGGGTCAGCCTAGGTCACCATAATTACCTTCGTGCAAGGTTTGTCCTCGGAACGTGTCCGACCAGGGTCCATAGCCGTCCTGTTGAGAGTAAGCGCGCACCTGGAAGCTGTAAGATGAGTTTGGCTGCAACTGCTCCAAACGCTGATGAGTACGGTCCAGTTCGCGGAAGATGTGAGTATCATTGTAGGCCACTCCATCGTCTTTGTAGGAATGGATACGACGGACCTCATATTTCCAGTCTTGCCATGCTCCCCTTCCTGTAATAGGTTTATGTCAAGAAATATTGTCCTAGTCAACAAGGAACTAAGCATATCACTCCAGATAGCATGTCATATTGGGTCTACAATCTACTTTGCTTTAACATATATATGTAAGACTCAGATCGGGGGCCAGCCCCAGAACGGGGGCTGTTTATTGTTTATTTGTTATGCAACAACACTTTCCTGTCAGCCTATTGATTCTGCAGGCCTATTGTATAATGACTGCAGTGCAGTGATAGCCTGATAGGGCCTGACTCGTTCCCGTCTGAAGTAATGGAGACAGTTGGGGTCTGTGAATCGGAAAGTGATGTCACAATGATTGTTTGATTGTTTATTAACCAATCAGATCACAGAACTCGCCAGATAAGACCCAACCTGAGTGTTTCTTCACTCAGGGAACCAGAGAGGATAGGGCCAGTTATGTAGCAATCAAAGATCCAATAAGATGAAAAAAATTGAAAACAAAGTAAAGATAAAAATGAATGAATGAATTTGAAAATAGAATAAACTTTATGAAATAGGCTGAGGTAGAATTAAAATAAAACAGACGATAATATGAAATAAAATAAAATTTTATTCATAAGATAATATTTATGCTAAATGTGCCTAATATTTATGAGATTAGTATTTTTCAGATTATCGCCTATTTCATTTTAATTCATAAGATAAAGGTAGGAATTATAGGATACGATTGGATAAGAATATGAAATAACATAAATAGGGTTAGGACCCAAGCTTTTAACCATAGGGAAAATTTTTTTACTTTTTTATTAAAACAGAAAGAAAAAAATTTATTAAAACAGAAAAAAAAAGTAAAACCTTATTTGTTTCAATTTATCTTACTTATTATTATAAGTAAGGGCTGTTCCTTTTTTAAAAAAAAGGGATCAACAAAATTTAAAAAAAAAGAGAAAAGACGGGGGGAGTATTTTCTTAATATTTTAATGATGGAACAGCACTAAGATAAATCAAAACAAAATAAGAATAAAGATAAGGTGAAGAAATCAATGAAAAAATTAAATAAAACGAGATATTTTTAAATAAATGCAGAGAAATAAGCACAAAAGGAGAGACTATGTGATAATCATAATTGAAAAAGTTGCTTCAACTAAGACACAAGCTATGGGTCTATAGCTCATAGTAAAAAAAAAAGAAGTTAAACAGAAAAGAAACCTTCCCCCCCCCCCCACAAAAAATTAAGAAAGAAGTATGGATAGAGTTATAATTATCTACTGTGCAGAGGCTCTAGAGGTGAATGGTTTAGTGACGTCATCAACAATGATCTGCCCATCATTAGAGATTGGCCCCTGAGTTTTGGGCTGGCTCCTTATCTGAGATATATATAGTTAAATCATTAATTACACAAGCTATGCTATCAATTTGCACTGGAATTTCGTAATTCAAGATCTTTTTGTTTTGTACTAATGCAACACAATTTCCATCATGTATGAAACCATATCACTATTTTGCACTGACTGACAATTTCTCTTGGATTCTTTGATTAAGAAACACATAATGATTGTACAGGTGTCAAGACACTCGAAAAGATAAGAGTCTATTCTTGGCTCCTGACATATCATCTACCTTCTATGCCAAATTGTATCTTAGTTGCCCTAGCTGATCCTCATTAAATAGAAAAAACAAAAAACCAAAGATGTAATGATTAGTATTTGATACCCCATGATTAGGGCTGTACATCTATCTTTATCTTCAAAAAGATACGTATCACAAATTCACGATACAGTAAAACTGATACGATACGTATCAAGATATGTATCGTTAAACTGTCTTTCAGATCAAATAAAAGTTTAGTATAAAACCTTACATAATGGAAAGAGACTATTTGACTTTAATTAACAAATCTTTTTTACTTCACACTCTTGTGTTAAATCCTCTTGTAATTAGCACCCGAGGTTGTTTTTCTTTGAAAACACTCAACACATCAGGGCAGCACATATCTTTTCGGCCAAAAACGCCATTCTGCGTATCGTTTAAGTGTATCGTTATTATTACATAAAGGTTATCAATACCTGTATCTTTATGCTTGTACCGGTGCAAATGGTATATCGAGCACAGGTGTACAGCCCTGAAAGCTATTGAGTTACATTTTGATAGAAAAAGAGGCACCAGATGTCCCAAGTACACTTGTTGAAGCAAGCAGGTGCCTCGATCATGTAAAATGACCATGAAATTGATAAAATGTACACTATTTGATTTTTAGTTACAGCTGGGGATGGATCTTTTAGTTGATTTTTGTTAATGAGGTTAATCTAGCTCAGTGTAAAGAAATTAACAAAAAGAGTATGTGACATCTGAATTGCATCAATACTTTGCTCATAATAGTCATAACAAACTGGATTTATTAAATGGGCATAAGGAGACCCAGCTTATTAATAGTTAACTGCATAGTGCATTTTCCTCTAGGGTATTTGCATCAGTCCTTTTTTCTTTTTTTAAATAAAGCTCCTGGCTTATTAGGATTATAGAGGAGGGTGTAATTTAATATAGGATAAGTGCATGTAAATAAAATTAAGCCCAGACAAAATTTGAAAAAGGATGTGAACTGTGTCAAAAATACACTGCTGCTGCATCAAAGTGTTGTTGAAATGTCCTAAAGGTTGTATGTCAATATCACATGACAATTTCTGAGGAACTAATAATTATAGCTTTTTGGCATTGCGATAGAATCATAAGGTTTACCTTTGCCAAGTTCTGGTGGAGACCATTGCAAGGCGGCTGCGGCATCTGTGAATAGCACGCTCAAACCTGATGGACCAACTGGGGGCACTGGAAAGAAAGAAAACAAGACGCATACACTTCAGTGATGCAAAAGAAATGACAGTCTGTCTGATGGCTTTATCCAGACACCAAAAAGTGCAACTTCAGCACATTTTACTAACTGATTGAATGGAAGCCATATGGCTAAGCGAGTTCCTCCCTCCAATGTAATCATACTCAAAACTACAGGTGCAGTCACTAAAATCAGATTTTATAAATATTATCTATAATTTTGAAGTTGCATGTATTTCCAGTTATGTCAAAAAGATGTGCCATGACAATGGTCCCAGTTATGTGAAAAAAGATATGCCATGACAATGAGGCACAGACAATTGAAGTTTTACCAGTGAAATTTCATCTTACAGAACACATCTTACTAATGCAGAAAATGTCTCCATTGGAGTATTTCATTGCTTGTGGCAACAAATTCCAGATATTGAGAATGCCTTCCAGGCAAAGTTAACATTTGTAATTTAAACCAAAGTCAATATTATCACTTGTCATACTCATACCTGGGATAGGCTGTGCAGAGGGATGCCACATGTTGATTCCAGTCAAATGTTCATAAAACAGGGGCATCTCATTGTGGTAGTACAACTTGTTTTCATCGCTATAATGTTCTGACATCATTTTCTGACCATCAGTCCAGTAAAAGACACCATCGTAAGCCGCTAAGCTCTTGATGTCGATGAAGTGTGGGCTCTGGACACTATTGTTTGGACGCACATTGATGATGTCACTGCCGTCGATGTACGAAGACAGCATTGTGTTCTGTGATTCATCTGGGAAGTACAGGCGGAAGTTCATGGGGTCGATGGTGAAGCTGGACACCAGGTCCAGTTTGACAATAAGCAGGTCAGGGCTGTGCAGAACTGGGTCAGCTTCAAGATCAGCGAGGTCAATGCGATAGATGCCATGTGTTGGGCCATGTTGAACCCAGTAGAGGTACCTGTTGAACATGAAACCAATAGCATTACCAAAAGCAAATCAGCTGAAAGGCAACTGATAAGACATCATCATTCAAATGGTCTTCTTGTCGATATCAGATTTGCACATTAAGCCAAAATTTGGTAACACAGCAGCCTACAGATTTGGTTTTGTGGCCATTTTCACTTCAGTTTCCAAGAAATTCTTAATGCTAACCTCATCATTATTTCAATTACTGATCGCTGCCTTCAGCAAATTTCATCAAGCAGAATCCCAGATAAACAAAATTAAAGTACCAAGAGAGAGAGGAAATGTCATGAATGTGACGGAATAACTTTCGGAGCTAATACCAATAATAATGATTCATTGTCATTGCTTTGTATGATATTCAAGCAAAAAACAATGACATGAAACAAAAGATTGGAGACAGATGGCACAAACACCTTCAATTAAACACAAGTTATCAATGACTTTCCTTTTCACCATCACAATATTGTCTAGCAAGCCCCTTAGGTTTTATGTTGTTGATTCCTTAAAATTCTTGAAACAATAGTGATATACAGTGTATAATTCATGCATACAATGAAAATAATTCTGTGAGAAACTGGTCTGCAATTAAGTTAGTTAAGTTTTATTACTCACCCATTTCCAGGGTCCACCTGGATATCTTCAGCAGTAGGAATGACTTTGTTTATGGCAGTCCTGCAGCTTTCACCATTTAAACCACACTGCACTATCTGCATGACAAAGAGATACACAATGATTAAAAATGATTATAATTCATGCTAGTTACCTGTTATTATGATCAGCGATCTCAAGTCATATTAGCTAGGACAATGGAATATCCAATTTAATGTCAAGGAAATAACTTTAACAACAATATTTTGATCATCAGAGTATGGTGAGAAGACCTCATCAGATTGCCATATTCATGTCTATTATCAGTTCCTGTAAGGCTATGCGTAAGCTTGTATAGCACACACACACAACTAAGACTCTTTGTAGCAGTTCCCAAAAGGAAGATAATACAAACTTCTTGTTACTTTCATTAAATATCAGTATACATGTAAATGCAACAATTTTCAAACCATCGTACTCATTTTCCAATACTTTTTGCAGACAAACTATTACTTCTTCCTGTGGTGGTTTGTGAATGTATATACTACATATACCACTAGTCTACTGGTCAGCCTAAATGCCCAATAGTGAACTCGGAAATTTCGTGTCCAATAAGGTTTTTTGATTGATCTTTATTTTATGGGTCCTAGGGATGAATTTTAGCTTGGTTGCTAATCAAAATACCTTGGGCAATTAGCGTTATTAGCATAATTAGCTTTCAATAAGGCGAATATAGTTTAGAGCTAATCATTTCCTTGTAAATTGACATAGAAACATGGTGTTGGTGTCTAACCCTTTGCTTTCAGTACCTAGAAATTAAGTTAGCACTAATCCAGGTGACAATTAACCATTAACAGCTTATATTAATGAGGTGAATAAATTTGAGATCTCATAACTTCGTTACATAAATGCACGGTTTTGACTTAATCTATGGGTTTCGCACAAAGAAATTCATTCATTTCTGTTTGTCTGTCATTATGATGATAATTGAAAAAACATGTCAGTGAAGACTGTCAATCTGATAATATGACATCCAAACAAGTGTTACCTGAGTTTCCTCTACGAGATAAAACTTATCATGAAGCCAGTCGACAGCCAGTGCACTGGGGTGTCTGTTGCTCTGATAGACAATATCCGCTTTTTCTGGTTGGTTATAAGACAGTCTGTGGATGGCACCGCTGTCATCAGAAAAGAAGATGAAGCCACGATGGATGTGGACAGCAACATCTGAGAAATGTCAAACATATCCAGCGATCATTTTTGTGCTTCGTACAGACAGTACTTGCACCTGCATCCATGTACAGACTCATCTGACTATAAGTTTGGTGACTTCGGCAATTCTCACTACACTAAAAGAATTTATCATCTACTTTTTGTAACAAGACAAGAAATATCAAACATGATGTTAGATGTGAAAGGAATGAGAAATTAATTGTAATACTTTTGAATGCCCTTGACATTATTAACTTTGCATCTCGATAATCAAATTAAGTTTTTTTTTCCCTTTCTTCAGCACAAAAAAAAACAAGAAATATTGAATTTGAAGGGAATACAATCATATCGAAACTTCATAATTAACAGCAACCAGTTGGTTCACAGGGCAAATCAAATAAGCAAATTGAAAAACTTAGTTCTACAGTTTATGAACTGTGAATTGAAATGAGAAAATCAGTCACTAAAGATCATTATATCTACAAGCAAAAGCAAGCAACAATAAAAAGTAACTCATGTTAACAAAAGTTGACATTAATTTGCCATGCAAAAACCAACTAGATACTGTATGCTATCAGTCTAATATCTACATGAAAATGAAAGCATTCTATGTGTGATTGTAATGAAGATGATGTACCTTAAGAGTAAAAGCATGCACTTAAAATCCTTAAGAATAATTAAGTAAGATTGTAATTCAATCAGATTATACACTATCTACGTAACTGGCTACAACACACTTGTTATAGTAAAAAAGAAAACATAAATCGGAGAAGATTTTCAGAGAGCAAATTCCTCAGACTCAGCTGATCATTGACTTGTCGTCTGAGTCACAAAACGATGACACAGTTTGAACAGATAAAACAGCCTAAAACTACCAGCAGCAGCAGCAACTCAATTTGTTCTTTACCTCTGATGTCATGCCACCCTCTTACGTTGGAGTAGAGAACCTGGGAGACTTTGGGGGAAATCGAAGAGAGAAATCAACACCAGATGAACATCACATACACAACAAGTCAAGGAATACAATGACTTTGGACATCTACATTGTACCTGACTACATGTAAACCTTACTGACTTACTATTCCTCTACAACTTTATGATATGACACATTGATACTACTACGACGTTTCTGTCTGACATGTAATTGTTCAAATGCCTGCAAGATATATTTGGTATGTTCGATACACAAATACAAAACCACTGCCAGTCACACAGGACAATTATTGGTAATACACTCACCTTCAATATTAGTATCAGTGTAATGTAGATCTTTCTCGTATTCGTAGTATGAATCCCGCATGTCCAGTTTAACTATACTGTTTTCTGCACCGAATATCATATACGGAGTAAAATCATCATCTGGAAAGATAAAGAAAACAACTTTCAAGGACATTGCATAGACTCATGAAGCAAAATCAGAAAAAGCCAAATTCTACAATATCCAGTAAGATAAGTTGCTTTATATTCTTCACTATTCTTTTAGTATACGGTTACTTTTATAAGTCACGAGTATCTATAAATGTTAGATTTTAAATGCTGGGGACATATAATTGGAATACCTTGCTCTTTTGGTTGAGTGGTGATATTTCTGGATATGGAAGGACCGAGTCCAAAGCGATTCCGAGCTGTCAAGCTGACATTGTAGAGCATTCCGGGTTGTAGCAGAGTTATGACTTCAGTGATGGCATTATCCATTCCATCCCTCACTGGAACGTCCTTGACCTTGGGCAAGTCCGAGCTGTTTAAGGACGTCACTTGCAAATGATATGCCAACAGAGGTCCGTTGGTGAATTGGGGGGCCTTCCATGAAATCTTAATGGCAGTGGGACTCCAGCTTACTAGTTCTGTGATCTCTGGTGGGCTAGCTGGGGCTGCAAGACAAGAAATTCAATTAGTCTGGGGGAAAACCATAGCAACAGTTCCAAAATGGCATCTTGTCAAATATGACTCACAGATAGCAAAGTTTGTGTTTGAAAGTCTACAATATACAGTATGTTAAGTTGTGACCTGTCACATTGCTGAAAACTTCGCCCTGTTTTTTGAAATGTATTGCATTACAGTATGTCAAAAATATCTCGGTTTCTGATAGTTGTGACAGAGTTGATATTCTGTTGAGCACCTACAGATATTCTCAGAAGTCTGACAGTTTTGTACAACCAAGGACGTAAACCCATACAAACGCCAGATGAATCACTTATCCAGTAAATCAGACACCTACACAACCTATTATTATACAGACTTGTCTATCATGTTTATATAGACAATATATTGTGTACTTACTTCCATAGGGTAAAGTGGCTATTGGAATACTGGCATTGCTGTACAGCCTTTCTTCATCTGTAATTATTACAGCAATCCGGAACTGCAATAAAGCATTACACGTATAATATTACTTATATCAAGACAAACATTACAGAGTACCATTTCAGTGTCTTAAGAATACCAATGTAACCCCATCTGTATCACGAAGTTCATCCAATCAAGATATCGTTATTAATATGTGATTTCAACATATTTATTGATCGATGTATATGCTGCTCAATTAACAGTTTGACCCTAAAAAACGTAACGTAAAAAAATTTAGCTTCTTGTGTTAATGTATAGTTACAAAATATTTCTGTTCTGTTCTATAGTTGGCAATTTAGTAATCAAATTCATAATTTCAGCATCATACCTGATAAATGACATGAGGATGTAGCCCTTCTACTTTTAACTGTTTCTCTGTCATCCAAGCGACATCTTCACACGGTTCCCAAATGTCCGATGTCTCGGTCATTTGTTGTTCGACTGCATACTGGACAGTGGTCAGTGTGCGTCCTGGCATCCAAGTCAGAATGACTGAAGTATTGCTGACAGCTTCCGGCCCTGCCAGTCCTGGGGCAATCAGCTCCCCAAGAGACTCTGTAAAAAAGACACGGAACCATTGGTAAGGTTTTAGTTTCAGCAAATTTCACTTACTATTAGAAACTAAACTCCAGACGTCGTCTCTGAAACCAGGACACCCATTGGTTATGTCAGACCCTCAACCAATGGGAGTCCAGAATTCACACAACGTCCTCTGGAATATAGAGTTCAAGTCTGAGAAAGTGTCTGTAAACACGAGCATATTGGGTTAAACTAGAACTATATATCACATTCACTTCATCTAAAGTCTGCCACTTCTATTATATTAATCAGCTCAATTCAATTAGTGCAACGGTGCTCCAGCAGGATGATTTAGTCTAGACAGCTTATTCATAGTTATCATCATAATGATAGCAAGGATGACTTAATTTGAGTAAGTTGAGCTGACTAAATCGTGGATTATGACGTTTTGAACTTCATTGATAGTAGTCATTGTAGCTCAGCAAATTAAGTTGATTTAACTGGATACCAAAGATGATCAACAAAGCTCAAAGAACTGTCCCCATTCAGAGTTGTTAGATGCCCCCAGCTGGGTTTGAACCTACGTCCTAAATACCTACCTAGCCTACACCTAACAGTCCTACACCCTAACCATTACACCAGCCAGTCAGATAGAAACTAGGTTGCATTGTTTTGGCATAATTACGCAAAATGTTTAATCTGGAATGGTGAAACCATTTTTATCAATTGTACAATTTTACTATTTAATGGATGTATATTTGTAGATCAGTATTGTGGAACTCTCTGGATGTCTTGCTGTGTGCTGTGCTAATCTTTAAATGATGACAGTCATTACTATAAGTGGTATAAAATCAAACAGGAGATCTATTTATTTTTTTGGAAAATGTACCATTTTTTTCACCTTAGAATAAAAATTGACTCCAGAGTGTACTTGAACCCAGGTCCCACAATAACAGGATTATATGGCGTACACTCAATGAACTGAGCTAACTTGGCACTGTGCTCCATAAAGAAAAGTTTGTTTGACATAATTAACAATCACCGCTGAGCACAGTCACTTAAGCCCCGTTCCCACATAGCCGAGTTTGTCGTAGTCAACTCGTAGTATTACGTAACGGCCAAAATTCGAGGAGTTGGCGACGAATTCTGGCGGAAAAAGTGACTCGGCGGGTTCGGCGGGTGACTCGGCGGGTGACTCGCCGAGTTGTAGGAGTGACTCGCCGGGTGAAGCAAGGTGTCTACGACAGCGACGAGTCACCCATCGAATGATAGGCCGACGCCAGCCTACCTGCATTCTCAGATGCATATCTCGCTTAATATTTGGTCTATTTTCGATCCGAAAAAACCTATGGAGTCACTATGAATTACAAAACAATCTTTATTTGACGAAAATCGGACTAATATTAAGGGAGCAGTAGCTTTTTAAAGAAGCGCTCAGCTTTCTGCATTAATACAGTCTGGGCGCGGACGCTTCAGGGAGCACCAGTATAAGTATATTAAATATAGCAAATAAAATCACAGATCAAATCACAAATACTAATTACAATATCAATATTAGATTTAAATTTTACAAAATATACACAAATTTATACTGATCATAATATCACAATAAGATTCAAATTAACACAAAAAGATAAGAAAGTTATACAAATATAATCATTGCCTGGTAATTACAATAAAATATATTGCTTTTAATTAATGAAAGCAATTACATATTTTTGTAATTGTTTCAGGGAGCACCAGTATAAGTATATTAAATATAGCAAATAAAATCACAGATCAAATCACAAATACTAATTACAATATCAATATTAGATTTAAATTTTACAAAATATACACAAATTTATACTGATCATAATATCACAATAAGATTCAAATTAACACAAAAAGATAAGAAAGTTATACAAATATAATCATTGCCTGGTAATTACAATAAAATATATTGCTTTTAATTAATGAAAGCAATTACATATTTTTGTAATTGTGAATGACAATCAAGACAATGTCATATTACTGTGTCATCTTTGAACAAACCATGAAATGACAGGTCAAAGAACCCCAATTTAGGCAATTAGGCAATTGACACATGTATTGAATTTGCTGTATTCTCTACACCCATTCTTTGTATCATTCAAAATGCTAATAGCAATTGACATAACAGTCATGGCAGTTGGCAGAATGAGTAGAAATGAATTGCAATAAAGCTCATCCAAACAATGTATATAAAATGGTCAAAAATATTGACTACACCATTCAAGTCAGGGCCATACACAGAGCACCTTGCCGCCGCCAGACTACCTGCCTTCTCAGACGAATATCTCGCTTAATATTTGGTCTATTTTCAATCTGAAAATCTGTGTGGAATAAGTATGAACTCGACTATAATTCAATATTTATTTGACGAAAATCGGAATAATATAAATGGAGCAGCAGCCGCCGCCAGACAACCGCCTTCTCAGACGAATATCTCGCTTAATATTTTGTATATGTTCGATCCGAAAACACGTATGGAATCAGTGTGAACTATACTACAATGCAGTCTTATTTGACGAGAATCGGACTAATATTAGGGGAGCAGCAGCCTTTTAAAGTAGCGCTCAGCCTTACCTGCATTGATACAGTCCGGGCGCGGACGTCTGCGAGAGCACCACTGTTTGCCTCTGCCAACCTAGCTACATTCTCAGACAAATATCTCGCTTAATATTTGGTCTATTTTCAATCCGAAAATACCTATGGAGTCACTATGAATTATACTACAAAACAATCTTTATTTGACGAAAATCGGACTAATATTATAGGAGCAGCGGCCTTTTATATTATATACGACCCCCTACGCTGATGATGCATGTACTAAAGGTAGAACTCGACGAGTTACTCGGCGAGTTACTCCTACAACTCGGTGAGTTACTCCTACAACTCGCCGAGTTACTCCTCGCACTCCTGAACATCCCCCCTGAGTGTAATACGAGTGAAATTAGCGCCGAGTAACTCGCCGAGTTCGAGGAGTAACTCGGCGAGTCATGGCCGAGTTTTTGGACTCCTGGATAATTCGCCGAGTGTGCCGTGCAGCGCGGCATACTCGGGATACTCGGCATTCTCGGCTCCAAATCTCACGAGTTCGCTACGAGTCAGAGGAGTTTCTCGCCGAACATCTCTCGAGTGCGAGGAGTAATCGCAGAGTTTAGTACGAATTGGGCCCGAGAGGCGTGTTACGTAATACTACGAGTTGACTACGAGAAACACGGCTATGTGGGAACGGGGCTTTAACTTCCAGGATATCTAAAAAAAAGTTCACCATAGTCATACCTCTTAATAAGGATTTCCGTTTTATTGCGAGTCCTGACTCCTGAGGCAAGTGTGTTTATACATCTAGAATTGTAACTCATGGTAATTTTTAATAATCAAATTAACGTCAACATGTGTGGTCGAGTGGTGCAGCTTCTCATCTGATTACTGGGTTGCGGGTTCAATGCGTGATTGCTAAATATTGCTGTTTTGGTTTTTTTTACAATTTTAGAATAAATTTGAAGCTCCAAGAAAATTATTATTCAGAAATAGAATAGACGTCAATTTAATCTGTTATAACCCAATCAAGATTCCCACAAAAGTATTTGAACCCTGTCCCTCTGAATGAGAAGGCAGACTTCTCACCAACGGAGCTAACCTGTACTTGGATCATTTGTTGCTCTTTGTTATTAGCCATTTCTAATTAATGAACAATTCAATGACAGATTAGGTGACTGCACAGTGTTCAAGTCAGCTCAGTGAGACGGGTTTAGAGGTATAAATTACAATACCTTTTTAGTTTTTTCAAGACTACATAGAACCCGTTCTAATGATATAATATGCCATAAAGGTAATCCAGAAAAGGTTTGTTGAGCAGAAACACTCAATGAAAATCACCTGCCCAGCCAACTGAATACATATGAAATATCTCCACATATTCCGTCTTAATATATTTAGTTTCATCGCACATTATCAGTCAATGTAAATTCGATGTAGAATGTTATTAGTGTGTCACAAAAATAAAGAATGGTTTCATTAATCTATATGCTTTTTAATGTCATACCAGTACTACCCAATTGCCTGCTGTAATATACAGTGTATTCTTCATAAAAGGTTCCCTAGACAAAAATGAACCATCACTGAAGAACTGAAACAAGCTGTGAATCATCCTGAAAGTAATACAACTTATAAGACTCACAACAGGACACAAAAGATGCCAAAGACACCAAGAAATGACTGACCTTTAGTAAACAGTAGCACCAAGACCACAAGAGCTGTGACAGGCATCATGATTGATAAAGGAGGTAACTAAACATCCTACTGCAATACTTAATGATGTGGTATTGCGCTCAACTATAAATCAAATGTGCAGTTTCAAGCAGTCGGCGGCTTTCATAAATAAGGAGGTGGTGCCAGAGGTTGACGCCTACCAACTTGAGCAAGCAGCATCCGAGCACCCAGCCGCAGCATCACCGCATCTGCCAGACATCAGCAATCATCTCCCTTCAGCTGCTTATTATTCTCTTGGCTTCAAATGCTCCCTTAGCTCCTTCCTCCCAAACCTCTTATATACTGAATGTATTACAAGTCTGAGCAGCTATGTGCTGTATCTGATATTATTGGATTACTAGTTCTCTATAAAGACCAAAACCAGGCACTAGGTATAACATAAGACAAATAGCAGTGTACAATACAACTTTTGTTTTTCTTTTTGGTTAACTGCTGAAGAAAATGGAATGGCTGTTGAGCAGCTCAAGTAACTGAGTTGATCAGTGGCTCAAGTGAACAGAACCCTTCAGCTAATCATTGACCAGGCAGTTCTGGTTGATTGGGTAGATCACTCAAAACCCAGTCATGGGTGACAGCAACGTTCCCTGAATTACACCAATCTGAAGTTCTGACCGTGGACCCTCACCTCAGGTCGAGTCCACAGGGTGGGGCCTGGGGGTCTGAGGCAAATCACGAGGAGCATCAATCCCAGTGGAGAAGCAAACGTTACTGGCCTTGATGGCGAGGTGTCGTAATATATGCTATGGCGAGAGTATACTTAAGATTTTTACATTTACTTTTGATTAATATATTTTTCACAAAGAAAATTAAGAAGGTCTATCTTTTAATTCATATAAAAATAAGTCATCAATTAAATTGTCTCTGAAGTCCACTATATAGAGCACTCATCCTCAGCTGAAAGAGTTTGTTCATGTTATTTCTGCCTTTCGATGAACAAGTTGCCGCAAATCAGATTTGGGATTTTTGTAAGCAGCTATATACCTCACCCGGCCTTTCGGGCTTTGCAGTATACTTTTTCGTAGTTTTTTGCAGTATACCTTTTCGTAGTTTAAGGAACATATAGAGCTTCAATCCTGATAGAGGCGGCAGATAACTGAGTTGCCCAGGGTTATGACAAAGTCGGACTCACACATCTGTTGTAGAGTTTTATGAAAACTATCTACATGATTGTCTACCAAACACCAAGCCTAAGAGCGATAGAACGAACAGCACAGGTTCTGAAAGATTTTCATCAGAACTTGGTCACTAACACCACTCAGATTAGCAACCATTGTATTTGCTCGTGAAATGAGTTCACTCTCCTTCAGTTTGATCTCTTCACTTTCATCCATGCTAGATAAAATTATATTTCCCAGATGCTTAACCATATCTACCCATTTCAGTATCTCCCCAGACAGCATAATTCAAGGTTTTGCAACAATTTGCTTGTTAGTAAAAGCTGTACACATGGACTTTTTTTAAATGGATCATCCTCTCTAGTTCATCCAAGGTTGTACAGTGTTTGGTACTTGGTAGTGAAAAGTTCTGCAATTTCTTGTGTGTTGCTGAGCCCATTAATGCTGCACTGAACATTAGGCTTAGGATTCGTCTTTTTGACTTCATCTAAGAAATCAGTGTTAGGGAGGTGGTCTTAAAGCGAGGTTCCAATGGAGAAAAAAGTAAAAGAAGAAAAACAACATTGTTTTAAACCTTAACACACTCAGATCTCTCAAATCTCATCCTCAGCGAGGCTAAAGCGAGATAAAGCGAGATAAACATTTGCTATTTATAGCGATGTGGTCTCATTATTGCGTTATTTCTATTGGAAACTATAGAATGGCGATTGTTATACTTTACCGACAATTTTGCATCTTTGACATATGTAACAATTATCTTACTGAGAAAGGTTTACAAGCAACCATAAAACCTCTGGGTTGACTTATATGATTACACCCTATATATAGGCAATAATAATAGGCAATAATATAATAGGCAAGAGCAACGATCTCTAATGAACACCCTGTATACTGCTAACCCTTCCATTCTTGCTTGGTATAGTGTAATGGGGACGGAAACTTCATTTCCGAGGCCCATTATATGGGGATTCTCCTACAAGTAAGTCTAGTTATTCATACGAGGAAAATATACGGCTACCCTGGACATACAGGCTTATAATGTACAGTAGCCATTCAACAGTTTCAAGTTGTATGCAAAGGCATCAGCTAATGCACAAGAAACTCAATTAGCCAGAAGAGGAGGACCTGCAGAGAGAGAAAGAGAGAGAGAGAGAGATGCAGCGTGCGAAATAACTGTTGTTGGCTGATAGGCCAATGATTACCTTGGGGACAAGGATAATTGTCTAAATGGTTTCATGGATGATCACAAAACCATTTGTAGCAGCCCTTTCCCTAAGAGCTTCAGCAAGTTTAGTCTTTCAAAGTCAGCCAAAATGTGAGCAAGTTTGACCATCTATCCCACTCAGATGAGTAAGAGGCACACCCTTGAAAAAGCACTGACCATTTTGGGAATTTCTGGGTGGACAGACTTTTCCAGTGAGATTTGTAATGGTCAAGGATAAGAAACTGGACCTCTTACACTAACTGCACCCACGAGACCAGTTTAAAAGTGGACCACCGCGTTATTTGCCCACCTCACAACAACAACAAAAGTCAACAAGTAAAACTAAATTCAAAATGAATGTTTCCTAGTTGACCAACTTTCCAAACATTTAAGATTTACCACATTAAAACCAATTTTTGTCAAGAAAGAAAGCAGTTAGTATGCACAAACACCATTTTTTCACGTATTTTGAATAGCAGGGGAGACACAGGTAGGCCCTAAATGGACCAATTAGATTCAATGTCTCCATCCAAAAAAAAATGTACGCTCCTGGGCAAACAATGAGGCAAGCCAATGTGTATCAGTATGGTTGGTTGCAGCAAAAACTCTCTTTTGGCAACAGAATGCATGAAACTTTTTGAAATATTGTTTCCTTATGAAATCAGTCGAAATTTAACATTTCTTTAGACGTGAAGTACTGCGAATTTCGTGACTTTTTCCCAATATTGTCTTCAACAGCTACTAACATTCATAAAATGGAATTAATAACAGTTCAGTTTGGTATTCCAAGGCTGTCTCGCTCAATATAAAATATATATATATATATTTTTTTTTTTTTAACTACAGCTGTATCCTCACATACTATCGAAAGATTACTAGAATGAATAAAATGATAACTTTTTGATGTTGTGTTTTTTTTTTTCTTGTTTTACCAGAGCAATTATTCAGCATAATATAACAGATTTGTCTGGCATTTCATACGTTTTAAAACAAAGGAGTGCATGCAGGTTGCACCAAAGAACTTTTAATTTTTTGTACCAGATATACTAACACTGCTTAAGATGTACCATCTTAAGCTGCTTTCATTAGGTTTACAAAAATCTTGGGAGGATTGGAAAGTTTCATCATCACTTTTTGTGCATGCCCATATAAGGTAGTTCTGTAGCTCTACACTCTATAACCGTAGTTTCAGCTGATTTTAGGCATGCAGAACTCCCTGGTTACCACATGCAAAATGCATTAAATTGATATTTTAGACTTAATTGAATTAGTAACCATGGAACTTTACTGCAGTAGAACAAGCTAAACAACATCGTTCTTTCAGGCAATTGACCACATGGCCTATAAATATAGTTTAATCTAAGGAGCTAGTTAGCTGCAGTCAATGTAATGAATATCCGTAGTCGTAAAAACTAATTTCTTTGTCCAAGGCATGGTTTCCTAATAAACATTGATATAAAGATCTCAATCGACAAGACTTTCAGGAAACATAATGTAGCGCTTTTGTTTGTGTTGTACCGTTTGTTGTATAGACGCAGTGGCTGGCTGGATAATAGAGGCGCAACAGGTTGGCCCTGTAGCAATCCTTCAGCAAGCCAGGATGACTGCATTACAAGATGGGACTGCATCACATGTTGCTGCTAAGGGAAGCTGAAGGAAGTAGTCATCTTGCAGCTAGTCATGTTGTACAACTAGTGCTCCGTGTGCTAAGCCAGGGCCCTGCAAAAAACACCCCTCACTTTTTCCCATCCATCATTTATGAACGGTGACCCCCTCTGAGCTATCTCCAATATTTTTTCTCAGCATGTATAGGTCGATATGTATTTTCTATGACGGGACGGGGGAAGACTCATAAATTGCACAAGTGTTCAGGTGTTCCTCTGTCTCAATGTCTTTTCTCCCTTTTTGTTTCCTTGACAACCAAGTGACCCGTTGAACCCTGACCTTGACCTTGACAATATTATGGTGAGTAGTGTTCTTTTTTATGTGCCTTCATTGGTTTGTCCTATATCAAAGGTTGTTTTTGTTTTTCTTCTTTTTGCCACAGCAACAGCAGTCAATTGTATAACAGAACTCGACATACCAAAGTTGAAATATCTGTCAAACCTTTGTTTGTACGCAAACCAACCCCACACTCCTAAGTTACTTCATTTCTGAACCCTGTTGGCAGGACACCAACTTGTCACACCTTGCGATAAGTTTGAGTGAATTGATCCGAAGTACAATCAACTACAGTAATTGCACACAAATCATTGGAAGGCCTGGAGCCAGGGGTTGGTGTTGTCTAAGCGGCTCTATTCAAATACACAGCATTCATGATATCATAAAGTGCAAAACTATCAGAGAAAAGGTAAATTCAGCACTTCTAGTTCCAGGTTTTGCTGCTTGGGTAAACAGACTGTCATCCTTCACATAAATAAATTAGAGCAGAGCAAAATAAATATTAAAGAGCGATTTAAACTAGACATGGGGTTTTGTACTACTCTATCAACTTAATGTTTGATAGCACTAACCTGGATGCTTCCAATTTAAAAGTGTGAGAAAACATCGCAAAAGTCTTACCTGCCAATTGAGCTGCATATATTTTCACACCTATACTGCACCCTGCCACACATGGTTGAACCTGCAACAACACACTGAGATCTTATTTTTGCATGTAAAATAAACTCATGATCTTTTTGGTCATTCTTCTAAAAAAAATTTATTATTATTATCATGAATTCATCTTTTATTGAGATAAAGTGTTTTTTTTTTTCAAGAATATTTATTGGACATCATCTTTTATTTACATGTAAATAATGTGACGAACTACTTACCAAGTAAACTGCAGTCCCATTCTGAAAAAAGCAAATATGCACATAATAAATGAATTAATTAATCAAAAGAAAGAATAGCAAAAAAATACACATATGTGGGGAAATTATTCATACTAATAAAAAAGACTTACACAAATATGATCACAAGAGCTTTGCAACGCATCTTGCCATCTTGAGCACCCAGTGGAGCACTGAAAGAAAAGAAAAAGCAAGATAATAAATCATATTCCCCAGGCATTTACTCTTTAAACAAAAACCAAAGATATATTCTATTTGCACCACTGCCATCAAATGCCATGGGATTTACATCCATAATCCAATGCCAGAACATGGTATTACAGTACACTAGTGCATTTCTGTAAACAAACAATAGAAAAATACTGTATTAGTAATTATAGTCTGATAATGTGATATATATATATATATATATATATAGCATAATCCATGATTACATCATGAAAACATCGTTCCATAGCATTATAAATTTATGGTACCAAATTTAAGATAAGTACAAATCATTCAAAGTTCATAGCATGTCACACAAATTCGTAACGAACTTTTGCAGATTTCACTGACTGTATGATGTCATAATTCTGAATAATCTGCAGTGATGTATTATTGTATCTATAGATTTTGTCAGGTCATGGAAGTATTTTGGCAGAAATTATATATATAGTACAAACCATGTAAGATAAGATGATATATCCATATCAAGTATTACTAAGGCAATAGCCAAGTCTACCATGCATACGTTTCATGTCAAATTATTACCAAATCATATAATCACATTTCTCTGGGAATGAGTTTCATTATATGACACCTAAATAATATTACATTTTCATATTAATATATATGATATTGAATAATGCTGCATTTGGGATAGATTAAATAGCAAACCAACGTGGAAAATGTGCCAATATAATTAGATAAATAATAATTGTGTGTCTATATATTATTAATTTTGGGAGATACAGTAAGTTTTATTAAAAACGGCCTGTCAATTTGAACCTAGAAAACTTCTGCTATATGATCCCATCTGCCACTAAACTAACATATTTATGATATATTAGATACATTTCTGACATTTACCTACGTTTATATTATATTTTTTAAGTGGTGGTAGGTGTGAGCCAACTATAAGCTAGGAGTAGCTTCTGTGCCAATGATAAAGCAGTATTCGTTAAATGCAGTTAATATATTTAGCTATTTCTTTCAGGTTATTATATAACATCGCCGAAATTGTACTTCAAGGTCCTATAGTTTCACCTACAGCAGTTTTCACTTACAACAGTTGAATCAGATTGTTGTATGTGAAAGCTGTTGTAAATGAATATCTATATAATATATTTACATATCTGATTCAAATGTAGTCCTATGCATGTAGTTGCTAGTTGCATCACTGCTAAAGCTGAATTGTAAGACCAGTTCGATGGTTCTCAAAACTGCTCTTATCATTACAAGACAAGATAAGATAAGATAAGATAAGATAAGATAAGATAAGATAAGATAAGATAAGATAAGATAAGATAAGATAAGATAAAGATAAAGATGAAATAAGATAAGATAAGATGAGATGAGATATGACAAGATAAGATGAAATAAGATAAGATAAGATAAGATAAGATAAGATAAGATAAGATAAGATAAAGATAAAGATGAAATAAGATAAGATAAGATGAGATGAGATATGACAAGATAAGATGAAATAAGATAAGACAGAGTGATTTACAATTGACTGTGGAGTTCCACACTACACTGATGTGAATACAATGCTCACTTGGGCGCCATGAGACTGAGTTCCCTTTTACTCTGGGTTGCAGCTGCATGACCTGGGAAAGAGCAAAACCAAGGAACTTGCTCGGTGTAACATTCAGGAGCCATTTCTCGAGCTCTCTTAGTACAGCAATAAGGATAACGGATGAGCTGTGAAGGACTAACAGATCACCGAGGAGTTTCATAAATTGCTGGCATTTGTGATTACACCTCGATGTTGTTTAGGTTGAGCATCTGGCTACCAGGGTAAGTTGCAGGATTTGGACAGAATCGACTTATACAACCGGCATGCCGATTCATGGATTAAGGGCGAGGAAAGACCTCTGCCAGGATGCTCTCAAGAGTACTCCAGCTGTCTTTCTTTTCTTCCTTTCTTTTTCTATATTTACCTTGTCTTGTTTTACTGAGTCAGTCTCAGACAGTCTATTGTTTCAATGTCATGCAAAAGAAAAACTAAGGCATTTAACGTTGGAAAAACAATATAGAAACAAAAGGAAAAGAAATAAATGACCTTTAAATGTGTATTTTTGTCCGGTCAGAAAACCGAAAATGATGCACTTTTTCTATTGCCTATCTGTCCATCTTCAATTACTACCACTTCATGGTCAACTGTACAAGTGCAAAGACTGAGATAACAAAATTCAAACAGTACAAAGTTATCATAAAGTTTGCACCATCTGGTTTACTACGCACAGTGACAAGTTGAATCTTTTCTGGTTTATCCGAGGTTGAATAGATAAACACGTTTTAAATCGCGTTATTTCTTTCAGAATGGTGAACATCGGATATATTTACCATTAAAAAATTCAGTATGCTCCAAATAAGTGTCATACGGTTTACTCTTTAGGAAGGAAGGAAGGAAGGAAGGAAGGAAGGAAGGAAGGAATGAAGGAATGAAGGAATGAAGGAATAATTGAATGATTGAATGATTGAATGATCGAATGATCGAATGATATTGATTGATTGATTGATTGATTGATTGATAAACACAGAACAAAGACATGTGTGACCCAGAGCAGTGCAGCAACTGAGTAGTCTTTGCTTTTATCGTTAGGGTGTTGTGATGCTGCATTGCTGAGAATGTAACAACTGCAAAAGACGTGGATCAGGATGAAGATTGGGATGCTGAAGGGAGAAAGGAGCAACACTAACAGATTCTGACACAGGGCTTGACACAGCCATATCATCCTAGCAGAGAATTCGTGGGTGAAAAGCACTTGATCTGACCAGAGAGGTGATCAGCCTTCTCTGCTTGCAATGCTTGCCCCCAGCCTTGGCCCTTGCTGCATTTAGAGGTCATGCTGTGTCAGGGTGAAGCCGTACCCCCAGAGGGCGCATTTAGCTGCCACGTGGGTCCAACGCGCCCCTGGATCGCCCAATAGAGCATGCCCTGTCAAGGGAGGTAAACTGCCCGGGGTGCCAACTATCAACATATATACATCAAGCCACCACGTCATAGACACAACATCGTTACAAATGTGCAACAGAGCAGCAGAAGCTGAAAACACACAATAAAGGAATTTTATTCTTTAACAGCTAATTATAGCATGCAACCACAAAGTTACCAACACAGGTAGACCTATACACCATTACTATGCGTACTACACGGCCCATAGCAGCTCCACGGAATACCCCATCAGCAATATCGAATAAAGCCAAGAATATGTCATAGTAAACAGATATTACTGCAGGGAAAATTCTGCCAATGCAGCGAAACGTTTACCAACAAAAAACTTGGGCTAAATTTGGGGTACGAGGTAACCTAGGCTGAATTTCAAACTGAATGAAACGTCGTAGCAAGTTTTGACTTGGACACGATTGGAACGCGCGCAGTAATTCTCACTGACGCAACCAGGTGGCGCCCTCATAGCTCCTCAGGGGCAGGTCGTCTTTCTTGAGAACTTCACTCCACTTTTTTCCCCCTCTCTTTCCTTTTTCCTTCATTTTCTTTTTTACTCCTTTGACAAAAGCTCATAAAGAATTAAACGCTGCGTCATGTATCTTCTTCTAAATGTTTCTCTGTTTGTGATGCTCTGTCATTCTGCATACTTAAACCAGATATTGAAGTTGAAAACTGCGTGCATATTAAAAACACAGCAATTTAGTTTTCGTCTGGTGAAATTAAACACTGATAAGCATTGTCTGCAAGTATACTCCATCGTGCATGATTGCAATCCATTTGGAGTAAAAAAAAAATAAAATAAAAAAGATCTTGCATAGTGCAAGAATTCGCTCATAGCAATTTCCAGGGTGTATGTTTAGAGATTATTTCATTTTGTAATCTTGGATCTTACTGTAATAATAATTAGGCAAAAAGTTGCACTCTCCACCAGGACACTGGAGAAGCCGAATTGTAAACAGAAAAGATGCAGCAAAAGGCTTCATAAGAAGAAATCTGATATACACTGTACTCGTGCTGATATTTATATATATATGCATCAACTTGTGTAAGATATCACACGCCAAGCCTGCTTTTTTTTCTGTTCTTTTTTCACCCCGACAATATCGAGGGGCAGACCGAGTTCCAGGGAGCGCATCAATGTCAACTGAGATCATGGAGTATGACTTTGAATCATGGAACATTCCACGGTTCTTCCCCGGTGATTAAAAGTAATCCCAGGAATTAGCTATGAACGACAGGTGAGCTACACGCTGTCTGTTGTTAAATTGGTCTTTTAGTTGCAGTGGCAGGGGAGAAATAGGGCGGGAAAGATTTCCATCATGGGTCGAATTCTCACACAGCCCTGCTGCTACTGCAGGTCAGGAAGTTCTCCTAGATGCGCCTTAAAAAAGCTCCTAGAAGTGTCCTAGAATACGGCTCCTAGAAGTTGGAGGTCACTGAGGCATGTCGGACTTGCAGGCAGCGCCCCCTAACGACCGCAGTGCAAGTGCCGGGTGATGCTAGGAGATGCAGGCCCAAGGGCAAGCAAGAAGAGGGAGTGCTGCAGCACACTGATGGCAGTATAAACACCCCGGTATTTGTTTAAATGTTTTACGTTGCAGGTCTTCAGACTGACATGGCCGGGGCCGTGAGAAATCCCTGGGCTGCAGACTGCAAGGACCAGAAGCAATGGCCCTGCATTCTGACAGGTGCGGACCCCGGACAAAAAAAAACCAACTCATTACACCTGATACACTCCTTACAAGCAGTACGGTTGCAGTCAAAATCATAACGATTACGTGCCATTTGCTTTTAAACTGCCTACAGCTATGCAATGAATCAAATCTACGAAATAAGCTAAAAATGTGCAGGAAAGAATACCGATATTATCACAGGTGTCGGCAGTGAGACTAGGTTCAGCCGAGTGCAAAATGTAAAGAAAACACAAGAACGTCATTCCTTCCATTCAACGTAACACGTCTGCTTCAAATGTTTTGAAAAACGTCATGTGCCACGTGGTTCTCATTTCGGACCTTTGAACAATTAGCAGATATTCTTTCAAATCGTGCACGCTTCCTATTTGCCCGCCAGCCAGTTTGTTTGGGCAACCGCTGGGTTTCACAAAAAATCTCCCCTTACCTTAGTACACGGGACAATTGAGAGCAGAGGAGGGGATTGTGTAGGAACTTTTTCCCGCGCAGGTCATTGATTCACTCTGCATGGCTGTGTGAATCGGTAAAGCTTGAGCTGCTGGTTGGGATGCAACCGATAGAGTGACAGCCTAGTTTACATGAGCGATAAACAGGGAATCTGCTCTAATCAGCCGCATGGATAGGAGAGGTGGACCTGATCCAACACTCGTCTGGTTTACATCTGCCTTCTGCAGCCTTCATACGTGTCTTGCATTATTGTTCCTAAGCGACCAGGCACCAAACGGTCCAAAATTATCAGTTATGAGAGTCATGTCATAACAAGGGCATGCATGAATGAAGGACCACTTGCACCATCATCACTCTGTTTGGCCTTTTATCCTTCATACCTTCAACATAAACATCGTCTTGAATGTCTTGATTGGCTGCTTGATTGATTGACTGCCAATCTTCACATTGCTATCTTCGTGCAACTTGCAGTTGCTGAATTTTCACGTTGATTGTGGCTTGTTCGATCAAAGTGAACATTGCTAATTTCGAAATGGTATTGAGCCTTCATCAAGAAGAAAATCGAGGATCAAATTTGAGAAGCATGAAAAAGTTACTGTTGCCTTGATAGAAAAAGTAGAACATCTAACTTATGAAAAAGTAGAACATCCAACGTATATTAGTTGAGCTAAAGATAGATCTATTGTTCTTCAATCAACAGATTCTTGAGCGACGTCAATCAGCTGTGATAATCGATATAATGTCAAGATTGACACAAAGGCTCTTGACATATTTAGCAACACATCATAAGCCCTTGGCAGGGGACCGAAGCATGCTGGGAATATTTGTCCTTCTACTTTTGCAAGTGATCCAATAAATAATTCACAAATTCTCCGAGCAGATGAAAGGGTGTCCAGTGGACTAAACATACATAAAACAGAGGGTGGCATGAGAGGAGGGCAGGTGGGGAGGGCAAACTCAACAGAGAGGGGGCTTGAAACCTACACTTTCACCTACCCTCGGAGGTAGTGCCGCCTGGGGCAATCTCACCTGCCCTTTTTACCCACTTCTCAGTACACTGACCGAGGTCAGGTGCCCCCACCACCCCTATCTACTTTACGAGACCTCATTGAGCCCTGATTCATCACCACATCATTTGGCCAGTGCAGTCCTCAGCCAGCCCACTAACCAGAGCAATGCCAATATGATGCTAATTATTATAAATGTGCCTTGCGCCCAGCAAATGGCTGATGGGTTATGACAGAGGGGGGTTGGTGGAGCTTCTGCTACCTGTGTTGAAAAGGAGTAGGACCACATCAAAAGATGCTGGACGGGCACCAGAACCTAACAGCTTCAGCAGCTGTGGCAACATCTTCCCAGTTGCTGGGTGCAAGAACAAGCCCCATCATCGGAACGGGGTATTAGTGAAGGGGCTTCTAGAGCAAGTTCGGGCTAAACTTAGCAGACCGGTTGAGCCCCGTGAGCATTTCTCACTACCACAGCATTATTCCCAACAGCTATTGGCAATATCATTGTTACAAGATAAACAGAGACACTTCAAGAGCTACCCTGCAACACTTTCACACTGTAACCGCTGCAGCTACACAAAAATGCCTGGGCTGTACTCGGATTGAAAATCGCATTAAATTTGCTAGTGCAAATATATTTTAATCGTCTTCAGCTATTGCAACCATATGGCTGGATCTACTAACTGCGCGAAAAAGATCAGAGGGGAAATGGAGTACTCTAGGGCAGCCCAATGGGACCTGAATATGTCAAGTCTTTATTTTGGTCCCTGCTAAGCGGAGCATCGTAAATTAATTATGCCACCTGTGAACAGGCCCGAATTTCTACGTTCCTGCATGACCCGGTGTTGAGCATTGTATCTATTTGCTCACATACCATTTTGATTCATGGAGTCTAGCAATGCAGTTGCCATGTTGTGAGTATATAATGACAAATATTCAGGGCCTGGGGCACACCTTTAATTATAGTTTAATAACATCAACTGATGATCATTGTATTACACTGATTTAAACAGCTCTATCATAAAACTGAACTTCTAAAGTTTTTTTTTATCGTAATCAAAGTGCACCAAGCAGCTTGAGAAAGTAAATACATTATGTAAGTAGACTTCATGTACTTAAACAGTTGGCCTAACTGGCACTGTATGCCTTGCCTGTACATGCTGCAGTAAGTTTTGCTGAGTGCATTTTTGAAGGTCATCCGTCGTGACAGTTGTGTCAGGGGTCAAAAATGCCATATGAAGGCAAATGGGAGATTTATCATGCAGCTAACGGGACGAAGAGACAGTAAGCACGGTGGAAGACATGTGGGGGAGATCAACAGCTGGATCCCTGCAGTCTTACCCCCCCCCCCTTATTTACCCTGATCAGGGGCGCATCACCAGCAGCTCTCCCCTCCTTGCCCCATCATTATAAGCCCTCAAAGAGCTGGGCATTAATCGGGTCCAGGTGTCCAGTGGCTCAAATGTACCTCTGGGGAGAGGTATTTTGTCAGAATTAAGCAAGTGCACTTTCTCCCTTCAAAGAGTAAGCATGACCGCTGCAAGGGGTCCTCTTAAGCCCATTTGTCAAGAGCCAACAATGTTCGGCCCCTGGTAATGTTGCTTTATAAAAAGATAAACAGCTGCAAAAATAAGCCAAAATGTAAACACCAAATAACAGCTACAACAGCAGCAGTATCAGCAGCAGCAGCAGCAGCATGGAAGCTGGCAGCAAAGAGCAAATACCTCACTCATCTCGTTTTCAAGGTATTTAGCGTTATATAAGAAAAATGATGAATTAAACATACGTGACAAAAATGATTTAGAGGCAAACACATGTTGCTCTATTTAGTATCAGCTTAAAACAATAAGACACTCGGCCTTGGTGGAAGTTGATTGCTAAAGTCATGGTGTTGGATACACATGCAACTGTTGCAATGTACTGCTCACATACATTACACGTATACATTACACAAATACAACTATGCGTGTTCTACATGACGAGAAGCAACAATAACGACCTATAACAACAAGCAAACCCACTTGGTACATACATGTAAGAAGGGTGATAAAACAGCAAAAGTATACTGGGGTTCTTGGGCCAAAGCATTCAACCACTGAACAGAGGAATGCAAAGTGTGATGAGCTTGTCATCTGATAACTCATGAAAGATTATTTTTGGAGCGCTACTATCTTTTTGAGGGATCAAGTCTCAGGCTGAAGAACATAAAGCGCTTACTGACAGCAGGGGCCTTCACTCTCCCCTTCTTTTTTCCATATTTTTAACCCTTTTCTTTAAGCCCTTGCCTTGATGTCTATGACGATCATATTTATCACTCAATCAATCTCACAGGAGCTTGTAAATGGCTTAAAATATTGAGGTATTACAAGGAAAGCAACGAAGCAGGACGTTTATCATTCTCGTGTAATTGTAAATATTTAAAAAGAGCCAACTTAGAAAGAAGTTGGAGTCTGAAAGAGGTTTAGAAAGCATCAGTGATAAACAAACTTGTGTGATGTGCGCTGCAAACAAAGCTGTAGAATCCCATAGAAGCCACAGTGCATCTCTTCAGAGGTTCTTGAAGCTGTGTAAGCAGAGATTTTCCTCACCATTGACTTTTCTTGCATCCTTAAAACTTAAGGCACCTCTGGTCTTTCTTTACTCAAGGTGACCTACCCATGCCTAACCTACCAAGATTTCCAAAGGTCACACTGACCCAGAAACTAACAAAACAAGAGGATATGAAGAATGGAAGCAGAATAAGTCGGTATCAATCATGGAAGAAGAATCCATAAATATGAACACAAAGAATCCCGTCATGACAAGTTCAGCTGCACAGGTGAAGTTTCAGGACAATTAAAACATCTCATAATAGTTCTTCATGTACCTTGTTGAAATCAATTAAGTCACTGTGGTCACTATTTTGAACCGCAAAATGATAAGACGCAAATTAATGGATCGAGCTGGGAGATCACATCAGAGTGTATTTATCAAATGCCGTTTATTTTCCCCTTTAGTATACAACTGGATACAGGGACACAATCATAGAAGCTGAAAAGATGTGGCTCACAATCTGTTCAGTGCTGAATCAGTGGGATTTGAACTAAGGCATCCACAGAACCTATCCAAGATAACAACTTGGCTAGTCCGGTTCATTGACAGGTGAATAAACAGGAAATGTACAGTGTATGTATAACAACTCCTGAGTTAGATCAAAAACCTGTGTCATTCACTTCTTTTGCAATTCGCACCTAAGTTAACCTCACTTTGATTGACAGATTTTGACAGGGTACCAAAGAACGGGGCAAACCTGTATAAAACGACCCAGGGCAGGTGGACTGCAACTCTAGAAGACCACACCTCACCCAGCATCGTCGATATAATGTAAGCAAATATCTGATCCACCATTGTCTTTTGGCAGACTGTTTTGATCACACATCTTGGGCTCATTTTTTGCAACATGATCTCGTGTAAAGATTTCTGGTCCAAGATATCCTCATTGACTGAGTGTAAAACTCCAGTATACAACCAATTTCTTCCTGTCAACAAATTCCAGTAACTACAATAGGGATACACCTGCAGTTATGTCCCGTTCTCTCCATGCACCTGTCAGTGTAACAAGTGGGTGTTTTATATCTTATAGTAAACTAGATCAAGCCATTTATTGTACAATTAGTTTCATTAAAAACGGCTCGTCAAATTGAAACTAGACAAAACTAGACAAAGCTGTCATAGCTGGCTAATCAAAACCGAGATCTAAAAGTACATATTTATGATATATGAGAATAATTTATTACATTTACCAAGGTTTATATTTATCTGGTGATAGATGTAAGCCGATTATTAGCTATAGATGTGGACAGAAGCAGCTGGCTTTAGCATGTTTAGACCACAGCCAGGTACAGGTCGCTACAGACAGCTAGGGTCGACCATATATTATTAAACTAACGGCATGTGGGAACCACTTCAATATTCTGCCTTCTGGTCAAAATGGCTCATTAGTGTCCCCAAAGACCACAGCAATGGCTCCTAATACATCCAATATAACACTTCCAAGGACAATCGGCTGTAAGTGACCTATAGAAAAAGACTGATAGGTCATCCCTCTCGAATAACATCTTCCAAGCTCAACTTTCTTTACTATTGTCTCATGATTAGTCCAATTACACTAAGTTAATTATACCAATTGTTGTCAGATGAAACCAAAGTAGCGAGATAAATTTAGTCCTTTGTGTTCCTACCATGTTATACAGTTTCTTTTTCATCATCATCCTACCAAATCAAGGTCACACTCATCTAAATATATGTATCATGTACTAACCATGTATCATCATTAGTGAATCATGTATATGGAGCTTGCATGGGTCTCTCTGTAACTCCTGGGGTGGCATCATGCAAGCGACAAAAGTTGTCTTTATGATGCCACCCCACTTATTGTAACTATTTTTGTTATAATAGGTGAATAGAATTTCTTGAGTCTTGAGTCTACAAAGAGAGTTGCTGATCCTTACAATGAAAATTTTCAAATATTTTCTCAATCATAACCAGCTTCTGACCTTTTTCCAAACATTTGTCTTATGCATGACCTGCTACCAAAACAGTCAACACATTTATGCCAGAATATGGTTCTAACATTTCCAGTAAAAACTAATTTGGGTCTTGCACTCGGATATAGGCTTACACAAAATGTAGTTGAATTTGTGGTTCTTGTGACACGTCAAATATGCTAAACACGTGCACATTCAAATTTTCATGACATGCACACCACTGTTTCACTATGTAATATACACTGAAGGATATCAACAATCAACTGACTTCCTCTTTACATCATCAAGTTACAGTTTCCTGTATCAGTGAAGTTTGAAAAGCAAAATAACAGAGTCAGACTGTGACAATGAAACACAGGAAATGCGACAGCGTACAGAAGGCTGCATTTTACTGATTACAGCTTGGGGGAGTCTGTAATTCTTGCTTTTGATATCACACATACTGCAATGCACTGGATATTCGTATTTAAAAATTCAAAATTCTGTTATGACTTTTTGCACATATTGCGTACAAAGTGATGGCATTTGACAAATCATAAGCAATGAACAATTTTCAAAAACCCAATCCTCATTAATAGATAAAGTTCGAATTTGAAATAAACAACATTACTGTCCACTCCACTATCTATAACAGCTAAGCAGGGTATCAAAAATACCAAGGACCTTCAAGGTCCATGAACTTATGCTATGCCCTTTGATACTACCTCTATGGCTTTGAATATTCAGAAAACTAACGCAGGAGCAAATATGCATATTCTATGCCTCATATATTAACTGAAAATCAAACCACAGACTTGTGATAATGGCTAGCTATGGATATTGTTGTATGCTTTGAGTGTATGGAATTCGAAAACATTAAATCTTACTCTTAAATGACAGTAAACAATAGCAATAACAAAAGGCTCACCTGGTTTTGTCTGCAGGTGCCATCACACCGGAAATTATTCCGGTCTTCAATGCCAAGCTGCAAAAGAAACAATAATTGCAATTAAGTTCTATTAAAAGAATTTTACATGCATGAATTAATCACAAGCGCTCATGCATTGTCAGGAATCATTTTTAGTGATCAATTTGTTAGTTTTGATTCATCGACCCAAAGATAGATCCACCTTGATATTTGTTGCATTTACTACAAGAAACCAATAATGTACCATTTCTGCACGAGGTTGAATGATGAAGTGATGAGACAGGGACTGAGATGCAGTGCGTACACATACAGTGCGATAATCTGGTTTGATGGTTCCAATCCAGGCATTCACAAATAGGAACAGTAAACAAGGGACAGGAAAACTGACCACGGTGCACTTTGCCACCTAAGCCAATCATCAAGGATCAATTCAAGGTTTAAACTAATGATTGAATGAAAATAGGTGAACATTACGTACAATGTTTTTTAAACATATGCCTTTCACCCATGTTATGACACACATAAACATGACAAATCACCTTTCTAAAAATGGCAACACTCATATTTTAGTTGGGTTTTGTTACAGCATTGTAGCGTAATGGCTAAAAGAAAAAGGTCTGTAGTTTGTAAAGATGATCTAAAACACAAGAGGAACAATAAGTTATCAGGGATTTAGAGTTTACAGAGTTTGTGGCAAGGCTGCACGTCTTCACGTTCAAGTGCTAAAAGAGAGTGATGGAGAAAGTGGCACTAAAGCAGAGAAAGTTTAGAGAAAAAAGGCAGAAGAAGCAGCTACAAGGCCTTGATGTCTTCATCGTGTGAAGGACAACGTGGCGAGTAGGAATTCTCGTGAGAACAGCAGACTTATCTCGAGAAATGGGGTGTCGTTGTTTGCTGGTCTCTATCTCTGTCGAGAGCAGCACAAGAGGCACATTCACGCTAGGATTGGGGAGTGGGGGTGCAAGGGGGGGGGGGGGGTTTACACAACTATGTGTGTTGATGGGTCTGGAGCACAGATGCTTAGCAGCAGCATCAGCAGCAACAGCAGCAGCAGCAGCAAGGGCAAGCAAAGATCTGGTAGCAGGCTCGCAATTAAGTCAGACCATGTGGCCGTTCTGTTAGAGGCCATGGTCCCCCCACCTCAACCCGGACTCGGGGTGAGGGGGTGGGCATCTACCTGTTTATACGACCCAAAAGTCCCAGGCCCTAGGTATACTGCAGGTATTGCCGTGTGTCCCACCTAGTAAACAACTGCAGTCGATCACTGCAACTCACCCCCATCAACCTCCAGATGCTACAATGCATGACGTATATGCTAGCACCCTGCAAGAGAAAAGTTCATCTCCACTGTCCCATCAGCATCATCAGCAGTACAACACAGCAGCCACTGCAGGTCATTTAACATTGTTGCTTGCTTCATCCCACTTAGTCTTAAAGAGCAGAGGGATCCCAGGGCTCAGTTTTCCCATCTCCCTCTCCGATGGCTCTCCCTCTTACCAAGATCTAAACATTCTGACGTCACTGCTTCTAAGTAGTTTGGTCTTCCTCGCATATTGAAAAGTCCTACACCACTATACGTGATAAACACAAGTTTTTGTAAGTCAGAAAGGTGGAGTGTTTGATGCATTACTAGTGTACCAAGGACTACAAGCTCCAAAAGTATTACGAACATTACTGAAACTGATTTCACAACCTGCTTCAAATTTTCATTCTCTCTAATCTATGTAATAGTGACTGCTACTCAATCAGTAGCTGTAATTGTGTCCTGTATTTGCACACCGACCATTCTAATTATTTACTCTTCTATTTCTTTTACTGTCTCTCATTTGGTATACCCAAGCCCCCACCCTCTCTCAATGCCATTGGCTGCACTCAGTGCTCTTTTTCATAACATCTTAGCCACCTGGCACCATCTCTTGTTTTTGGACATCTCCGGGATGCCAGTGGCACACTACTTGGTCCAGGAAGTTCACAGTGAGTAAATAGAGGAACAGGAAGGGGCATTTGCCCTTGAGCAAGGTCATAATGATTGACAGGTCCTCATAATGCTCATAAATGCTGAGGATTCAGTGAAGAATTGTTTGTTTATCCACGAAAATGCTTGACCCCCTCCTTAACCTCGTATGATCTGCTCATTCTGTTTACATTTGTCATTAATATGATGTTCACCAAAATAATCAAGATGCTTTGTAAGTTGGTACATCAAGAAATACATATGGGATAATTTCATATGATAAGGACCAGTATTTACGAGATAAATTTATACTGACAGTATATAATGCTGCATTATATTGACATCAGATGATAAAAAATAAGTAAAGAAATAACTAAAAAATAAGCGCTTTTCAAAATGGTTTCAAAAATAAAGCTTATGCATAAAATGAATTCTATATACTTATAGCTATATGCTTCAAGTTTGACATTTACACCTCAAAATTTGTCAGGTCATCTAACACATCCGTTTTTTTTTTGTTTTTGTTTTTTAGTAATTAATGTTTTGGCAGATTTAACAATGCAGATATAGGGCGTAACAAGCATGCGCAATAAATTAAATATATTAAATTCATATTTGTGACAGGGGACAGGTGTATATATCGAGTGACAGGTAAATAAATTGTTTGCCATTAACAGGTGCCATAGGCTTAGCGAAATTCTTGATTCCCATCAAATTAAACAAGACAAAAAACCTGAAATTTATTATAAAAACTAAGGTGTTAAGCAATTAAAATAAGTTACATATTTTATATTTTAATGGTTGCCATGGTAGCAACCTGATCGTCTAAAAGGAGTTTTAATGAAATTGGTCCTATTGGAAAATCTACTTAAATCTGGCTATATTTGAATTTTTGAACCAGTCAACACCATTTTATCATTAATCAGCTTGTTCGCTAATTTACACCCTTTAATAACTGTTGATTTTTAGGACAATTCCATGGCTACATGGATCATCCCTAAATATGGCAATTTTGACAAATGTTTCACTTAATTAAAGAATAATACAGAAATGTAATTACTGATTTTATCACAATTAAAGAAGGCAATGTTTTATAACTAGCATGCTTGAATGAAATTGGTGCAAAAAAGGTTTGACAAAACAAACTTATAACTTTCAAATTCTGTAACTGGGGAGGGGGGTCAAGAATGGGTCACATGACAGGCACATGACCTACCTGGTGACACGAGCTCCCTCTGGTGTCACTGCCACAGGAATAATCAGCTGAAGACGAGTTCTGTGGGGAGAGAAAAACACACAACACTCAACTACTAAAGCTCTAAGATCTACAAAACAAAATTATCAATTAAGGAAGTAATTTAGTAGTTTAATCTACAGTTATTCAAATGTTGCAGCACTACCATCAGTAGCAAATAACGCACTACAATATGTTAAATTTTTTATTGTTGTGATAAATTATTAGGTTGTGATAAATTGACTGGAAAGTGATAAACACACTTGTTTATACATCATATTTAACACGTGATTCATTTAGTGAATAGTGCACTTGTTTTGAATGTTATTGTGTTACTGATCGAACTAGCTACTTATTAACGGAATTTCCGCGAGACACATTAACTTGTAGAAGACAGTTAACTGACACCGGTTATGAAGATGACATTGATGCTGCCATGATGCTACCTAGCAAGGGCACTTTGACATCAAGTCAAAGATCCTTAGTTTGATCAAGTTCATGAGTGCATAATGTCAAATAGTTGACTGCACCAACCACTATAGATATTCTTTTATGAGAACTGGATAATAGTTCGTACTCCGATTGTCTTGCTTCGTTTGAATGATAAACAAATGTTAACAATAGTTCACTCGTAGTATTTATCCCAGCTATTGGCGTCTACCAACTGAAGCGAAATGTCAGTGCGACGCCTTTGAGATAGGGCAGATTACCAGTGATGGATGACACCAGCATAAAACACAATGTGAGGTATGAGTGACGTCACAACTCACAAAGAAGGCGTAAGTCTTGGTCTACCTGATGCCATTCCACCTTGGAAAAGGCTTTTTATACTACTTTTAGCTATAACTAGTACAATGTGCTAGTGTATTCTGATAATAGTGCATTTTTAAAAACAGGTTGGGATCAACAGGTGGAGGCCCACAAAGCAGACAGATAGAGAGAGAGAGAGAGAGAGAGCAACCTGCTGTTGCAGCATCAGTACCAGCATCAGTACCAGTATCAGCAGCCATTTATGCATCATGTTTAGCTACAGCAACATGCAACACCATTCCAAGAGCCAGGTCATCTCTAGATACCACCCCCTGCAGGGTGACGAGATGATATAGGGTTGGTGAGGCAAGAGCATCTCTCTATCAGAGATGAGGCTGCAGCAGCAAGGTATGCGGCATCTGAGTCAGGCGATGCTTACATATCATTGCAAGGACCCTGGTTCAGGTAACGCCGTACAAACATTCACCAAGTAGCAACTACTCGCCAACCTTGGTTCCTGTGTATATAGCCCCCTTCAAAAAGCATTGCGCCGTAGCTGAAGGCAAAAAGGCCTAGTAAAGTGTGACATTCGACATGTTTATAAGGTCATGGCCACTGATATATACATGTAGGTGCCTCGGGATGTGGTTGCTGAAGATGTGGAGATGCATAGTCGGCTTCTGAGTCAAAGCCAAAGAGGTACCTCAGACCCTTCTTCATTTTGGCAGTTCATTTTGCTGTGCATATACTTATACATCCATGCTTCGCTAAGATCCCACTATGAGGGAAATTTACAACCGTAATTCCAGAGATTATTAGGCAATTGCATCTGTTGTTTTGCTTATCTTTTTGTACAAGGCCTTTAAACCCCAATTATGAGATTGCAAGGATGTCCATTGTTGCTTTGAATGTCTAAAATACGATAGTGGTAACTACCAAGGTCAGTGGGACGACAGTACACGATTTAAACAAAACACAACCAATTAAGCTATAGGTGACGAAAACTTGTCATATATTGCACTCCTGATATTCAGAAGCCCAGCCTATTTCTTGATAAAGTGAACCTCTTCATGGTGATCGGAGATACAGAATCTCACTAAGAGCCAATGCCTTTTACGTCCACTATACAGTAAACCATTGACTCAGTAGTTACTCCAAATGTATATGCATTACTGGAGTCCTCTGTGGATCCTTCGGACATCCCCAGCCCCAGGGGACCTCTAAGAAACTCCTGAAGACTAAGAATCCCCACAAAGAATCCCTTCATCCCACTTGCTACAGCCACTCTACATGGTCAATTGAAATATCCATCAGCAAGTCTGCCCCTGGAAATCCCACCCAAGACATCCAGCCAGACCACACATATCTGAAATAGACCCATGTATAACTGAGGTTTATTACATTACACACAGGGTGTATCCCTACTGCCTGCCGACTTGTTAGATATTTCTGATCAGGTTTTCAGTATATCTCAAATTGTTTTTATACATTCATTGTATCAGGATTTATTTCACAATATGGTGTATTCTTGATACATCTTACAGAACAAAAATCTCATTCCGTGTTAGGTGAAGTTTGCATAAATTTCAATAAAGGCACTAAGCAGAATTTGCTGCATGTGTGTTATTTGGGAAGTGATATTTGGTAAAAGGTTTTAAATGCGTGCGAGTCAGATACATATGTATACTTATATAATGTCATACGTACTTGTACATGATTCTCTAAATCAATTTATCTCATTTGGTTCCAAGGAATAAAATGCCTATGGTTTACATTGATGACTGACTTAAATATGGCTCCTACTGACTCGAACTGACTTTTTTTCTTTTGGTTTTTTTTTTGGTTTTAGCCACAGATAATTGCATTCCTTGTTCCTGGCAAAATTCATGATAGCCCCCAGCTTAGACCATGTTCAAGTATACTGTCTGCATTTGCCGAATAAATGCACTCACTTCGCAAGCAATGAGTATTACACTCTGAAACACCCATTGACATTTATGAACATGATGGTCAGCGAGTGTAAGTGGGCTGTTGAACTCTCTGCCTCAGAATTCTCAGCTCCATGCCAATGCCCTGGACACTAAGTTTGGCAGTTTGGTATTTGGATTTACAAGCCGTGAGGTCGTCCAACGAAGTAACTTTTAAAAATGTAAACAGCGCCAGAAATGAAGGCTGTTGATGTCTACACATTTTCTTCCAGGTGCTCCGACATATTCCTAGTTACAGCCATGGCTGGAAGTTCTCACCTATCTGCCAAATACACAACTCCCTTCAGACTGGCTTCAGTTTCGCCATTAGTTCTAGGTGGTGAACATTATCTCACTTAGGAAAACTTACAAACGTCTTATATAACAGTAGTCTCCTTGGTCGTTCTTTGGCCTTGCAAGTTGCTCAAGTTCTTAATAAACCAGCTAAAAGTAAGTTTCTCCCCGCCAAGTCACGAATACACAAACTTGACATTAAGAAGATGGTGCACTTAACATGAGTCAATTTAAACATTAAAGCTATTTACATAATCATGGACATCTGTCTATACCAATAGATAGACTTCGTCGTAGGACCGTCTCTATAATAAGACAAATTCCAGGAGTTTTATTGCATTATAGACAACCCCATTAATATGCTTTCCTATCTATTAAAATAAGCTTAACCTACTGAAACAATGATCCTTCAAGAGTATGTTTCAATCAATGTTACTGGCATTTGACATTGTCATTCAAGGTTGTATTCCTGACTTAATGAACTTTTTATTCAATATTGACTTCTCACCTTCCATCAGACTCTTTGTTATAGACAACCTATGGCTCCATGGACTATCTATCTCTATTATGATCGTCACATTGAGTGGCTACATTCAAAGTTGGCTAGTTTTATCCAATGTTGGCTATACAATACAGCCAGCCTAACCATTTCCCCAAGCTCTGCAGCCAGACACAGGATGCGGATGATGATGCTGTGTAACAGAGCAACTGATGCGGTGACGCCAGCCACAATCAACCAGCAAAGGATATCTGTTGCATGTGGCGTTTAATTAGACTCCATAAACAAAAGGAGTGCCCGCCCAGATAGCACAACGATGATTTTATGTGCATATTCTCGGGTTATTGTCATTTTGTACACACTAGTGGGTTTAATACATATCGCATGATTCCCCAATGGACCCCATGAAATCAAATGGGGCGAGCATGAAAGCCAGCAAGATTACAAGCACAGTCAGTGATGGTGGCTCTATGTGGGCCTGATGACTGGCCAAGTGGCATAGACTGGCAATATCGCTGGGGACAGGAAGGCTCCTTGAGGCACCATTTCCAACCTGGCCCATTCGCTTTCCACTGGTTCCAGCCGATTTTATCATCCATCGATTTGGAAATTCCGGCCTGCGTTGCTTCCTGTGGTGACTACCAGACGAGGCTGTGATGATTGGCTGGTAGTTCCCAGTTACCAGTCTGATTCATACAATGAAAAATATCCATTGCATCACATCAAGAGCCTGACATTTCCATAACTATTTCACCCTGGTGCACCGAGATCAATTAACTCTTGAATTGAAAGCTCCAGATGAGAATAATACCGAAGAAATGACATAGACCATATTACTTGTATATATTAAATCTTTAATTGGCAATTCTCGACAGATGAAGAAAATATAATTATTGCAGTGGGATTTTAAAAAATGTAAATTTGACTGTAACTTGCTTAATTTGGCAGATCACTGAGACGAGAAGCTGTGCTTCTGTCGTTATTGTTATTTCACCAAAAGAAAAAAATTCTTCCCATCTGTTGAGTCTGCAAGTCATCACTGCACACCAGATGCTTTTTTCTCCAGCATCTTGAAATCTTGGGTGACAGGGATTTGCACCTTTCAAACCCTGGAATAACAATTTTCAAGGCTCCCTAAATGGAAGGGTTTTCGGGTTGTCTCCACCAGGCGAACTGTTGTCTGAACGGAAGTGAATGTTTACGTGGTTTGGGCATCAAAATTCTCGGACACACATGGCGACCATCCCTTTTTCAACACACGAATTTTGGCGAAAACTGAGGGTAGAGCTTCAAGACAGCTGAAAGGAAGGGGACTCTGTGTCAAGACAAAGGATTCCCGAGCAATTAAGAAAGGGGTAAAACTGCAAAAGAAACATCCAGATAAAAAATGACAGTGCTGATATGCCCATGTGTTCAGTGTGTAGTGTTTATATATCCTCACAGTCTTGTGAATCCATGCTGACTCTGAACAGCTAAGCTTCTTTTCGATTGCTCAATGAACTATATTTGCACTCCTTTATTGGAGATATTGAGAGAGCGAGAGAAATTAGAAGACTAATTGAGCCAGATTAAGACCAGCAAATGGTTAATTGCTGGTTCAAATTACTTCATTTGTAATCAGAACAACAAGACAGAAGATGTATCTGAGCAGATAAAGACACTTGTTACACGTGTAGACTCATTTTATCACTGGAGATAAGGTGAAAGAATGTGAGTGGTGTTGTTGGTCGTCATCTCATATATATGATATTCAAGAACAAAAGACCAACAAAATTGGATATGATCCCAAGGCTATGCAGACTGCACTGTTGATGAAAATGCTTGCAAATAGCCTGTTATCGCAGCAGTGCATTGCACGAATTACTAAACCAAAATACACCATAGTACAACACATTTCTGATGCGTTGAAGCTAGGATCCCCCACGACATCTATATGTATGCGCACACACAAGAAAACAATTTGGTAGCTCTGGCAATGTGACACGATGTTTGTTTTGAGAAATATCCCCCAATCTCAGGTATGGGACCACTTAGTGCACAGAGGGGTAAAAGTGGTCAACTGACCTGCCTGGCAAAGACAAGTTTGCTTTGAAGTCATTCAGCAAAAGATTAAGCGTATGGATAAAGGGGAAACTTATACAGCTATGTTGAAACTTTCATCTTCAGTTTACTTCTGTTGCTGTGCTACACTTCAAAAGTTACTGAAAGGCCACAAGGAAGTGAGATGGTGTTTAATTCTGCCAGGAAGGCTGTCTGGTGCTTCTGGTCCAAAATAATGACGAAATACACCTCTTCTTGATTATGCAAACATAAAGTTTCTTGACCTGCAATAAAAAAATATCGTGATGCATATAACCATGATGTATATATCCCTGTCCACCCCGTTCCAGGGTGGGTATACAAATATAATCCAGGGATGCATGAGTGTCCTGCAAAATGTAGATGACACCGTGGACTCATCCCACCTTCTTGGCCAGCAGAAAGCCTGTGACCCACATGTATGTCTGCCACATGGCACATCACCAGCCCATATAAATAAGCAGAGTGTTTGTTGGTGTTTTTGATGTGCCCAAAACCCTCTCCTGCCCATGATTATGCATGTTTACACACGGCTGCTGAAGATGCACAGTTCGCAGAGGGAGATGGGCCCCGTCACCTTTGACTGACCTGCCACAACAAACTTAAGCTAATGTCACCGGCTGCCAAGACACAGAAAGATGATGGAAAAGAAAATGCGGAACCCATCTCAATACAATTTATCTTACAACAGCTGCTAGTCGCACTTGCCCCCTAATTATTGTGTGCTAGAGGACAATGCAAAGAAAATTGGCCTTCTTGATCATGAGCAGCAGATTGCCCTAAGCACGACACGGTTTGAGTCGTGGCATGCATTATAAAGCAATCCTACGGTTTCTACCTATTACGTGTTTGGGAATAAAATCGTGATAAAAACGACAAAAATGAGAGATTCTCATGCATGTTTTTTCCTCATAGTGTTGCTAGAAATTTTCCATGACTGAAAACACCGCATTAGTGGCATTAAACAAGCCATCAGCGGGAGGTCGTTATTTATTTGGCAGTATACAGAGGCAATGTGGGGAGCTCAGAGGCTGATACAAGAGCAGGACCAGGCATCTCCCCGGAGACCGCATCCCTGACCCAGCTGCGAGATGCTAACAGGATGCGCTGATAGACGGATCCAGCAGCTCATCAGCCTCCAGTCAGCATCCTGCTGCAGCCATCCGCGTCCTGCAGTAGCATCCCTGCTCCCTGGCTTTGTCCTATATCTGATCAACAGGCAAGCAGACGGCCAGCCACATCAAAAGGGCCGCTTTTCATACGACCACAGCTTACTTATGTGATATTTCCACAATATTTCCTTCGGATTTCTAAGTGAATCTGACTTCCTAAAGCAGCTGTTTTTGAAAAAGACTACGTATGTCTATGCTAACCATAACGTATCATGATATGTTGAAATTTCCTTCAGATGTATTGAAATATCTTCCAATAATACATAATTTTTTTAACATGGTATAGAGTCAGGGTATAGAGCCAGAGAATAAAGCATCTTGGGAAATAAATTATATGCACTCACGTTGTTAAATTTATATTTTCGCATCTTGGTAGGGGAGGACATCTTCCACCATTAAAAGGCATTCAATGATAACAATGCGGTTTATGAGGCCACCATGGGACCAAAATGTGTCCAAATTCATGATAAGGACCACTAAACCAGGAAAATGAGCGATGAATCCACACACAACATGCACCAATGCATTATGAAGATGCAGTTTCAGAACTACAGTGTTTATCTTAATGCGTCTGAGCAAAACATCCGCGGGTGATATATTGCACTACCTGTAAATGGTTTTTACACAAGTAAAGCCAAGCTCAGCCAAGAGGAAAAGAGGGGCAGCAAAGAAACCATACAAATTCAATTGAGAAAGGCAATATTTCAAGGAAACGCAGATGTAAATAATGCCTTTCCTTGTGGGTTGATTATTCTACCATTTGGACGCAGGCATCCTTCACCGTGAGGTTTTGCTTTCTGCTTTCGACTTTTTGCATGATGGTTATTATGCAATCAGCAGACAAATGGCAAAGGGAAAAGAAAGAGGGAGAGATCTTTTGAGCAGAGAAGTGAAGAGCTTTTGAGGAGGAGCCATTTCATTAAGACTGACTTCATTATTGACGTCTGTGTATCTGGACAGGTCCCTGAGGAACCAAAAGGAGACGCGGGTCTCAGATAAATGGGACATCAGTCAGGAGCCATGGCTCTCTGATCCCCGTGATAACCAGGGAGCTATAGAGTTATGGCGAATGTTTCTACCAATATAGTAATACGTAATTACTATAAAAGCATAAGCTTCCAATGTAAACAGTGTATTTGGTGGGGTATAGTAATACGATCTCACTGCATTTACCACAAGAAACATAAACAACGCCAGCATTTTGGTCACTATATAACCATGGAGTCACTATACATGTATAGTGACTCCATGATATAACCGACGGGAATGGAGACCATCAATGTGCAATATGCCGCGAGCTACATAATCTCATCATTGCGTCTGTCTCTGGCAGGTTAATTGTAAGCTCATTAAATACACGTTGTAGATTCCTTAATGCAATATTGATGATTCATATTTGCACATTAAAACAAATTACCAATCTATAGTACCAGCAGTCGCCATTTATCTTTATAATAATGGAGAAATCGACAAGATTAGACTTGTCTCCATGTTATAATGAAGTAGGATTAAAAATTTTTAAAAAAGCGGGAAGCATCAAAAAAGAAAGAAAGAGAAATTCGAAAAGAATTGACTATGAAATGTGTCGGAAAATATGACAGACAATCTACTCCCATAGCGTAAAATTATACTTCAGTTGAAAATTTAAATTAAATGAGTGTACTTCTGGTCATTTCGAAACAAAGGAACTGTAACCTCGACAGATATATGAGAATAATTACCCCAAAGAAAAAAATTAATTACTTCGAAGCAATGCACGCAAAACCTCACGACTGAACAATGAGGTTTTGCCGTGGTTTTAATATTCACATTTTATTTCTATACGTGGATTTTGAGGTTCCCACTGTAGTTAAAGAATTATAGAAGGGACAATACTTTGTTTTGTATTTCCCTTTTTTTCTTTATTTTTTATTTTTTGGTGGAAAAAGAGGAAGAAAAAGCCAGCAACTAAATGACTTTTCAGACACCGACATCTATGGATGATTTAAATTATGATACAACTTCAGGCTTCAAACAAGTAACAGAGATGTGACCTGTCATTTACACATGCCAGATTATAAGAGACTTTGGCTTTCAAGAGCATTGTGTGACCTAATGATGTGTAATCTAATGATGTGATGAAGCATCTGCACGTTCCTAAAAGTTGATATAATGTCCTCAGTGGATATTTATAAGATGAATCCATCGTCAGTAGATGGCAATAAAGTGAGATAATGTCACCCTTAATATGATACCCACAGGATGTAACATAACACAGACATTACAAACCATAAGATCTATCATCAAGTTTGCCTTTTTGAATGTGAAAGGTTTACTGTATGTGCTAATGTTTCTTTTACATAATGCTGTGGAGCTTGTACAGCGACAATGCACAATATGTCACACATCTTGTTTGAACAACTATACTTCTGTCACTCCATGTATGTTCAGTTCCCGTCAAATGGATTTAATTATCTTATTTTATTGTTTATTAATTGTAGTATTTTTTGACACTACATCTATCTATCTATCTATCTATCCATCTATCCATCTATCCATCTATCTAGCTATCTATCTTTCTATCTAACTATCTAACTGTTGAGTTTGCTGGATAAATTTCAATCCTAATCATTCATAGCCACATTACAAGTACTATACAGCAGATGATGATAATTTCCATGTAGATTATTCAAATCAATACTTTAAGCACTAAATGAACTATGGGATATACAGTGAAGCCATTAATTAGGGCCACCCAAACTAAGCACACTCCCATTTATGACCAATACGTTGGATCACGAAATTAAGACCATCTCCACTTCGGTGAATTCAAAGGGTTAATTGTCTTCGTTGTATTGTTCAACGGTATATAACATATGGAGCCTAATAGCCAATATACTGAATATATATATACTGTAGGAGTTGGGGAAAAAAAAGAAGTCTGGTGCACTAGGAAGTCACTTCCTTTTTCTTTTCTCTTCACTTCTGGTTTTAACTTTTTTTTTCATAGTTTTCATAGAAGTGCAAAAAACCCCAGAGTCATGAAGTGTGGTTCAACGGGATGGCTAAAAGAGTGCGACAGGGAGCAGGGTGTAAGCTGTGTATGTTGCATAACAGATGGGGTAAAAGAAGAAGAAGAAAGGGGTAAAAAAAAGTCTTCTGGTTGACCTGATGGGCATCCTTAAAACTAATGGTGACCACTTGTGTTTTCAGTTCCCCTAACTCTTTATTCCACTGCATTAGTTCAAAAGTCAAAAGCCATATTCTTCTTTTTTCATCCTTGTGCATCTTTTTTATGATATTTGAAAGATTTGGACAAGATTCATGTGGGGAATGACATTGATTTGTCTCAAATATCCTCAAAGGTCATTCTCAATGCCCACTGCACCAGAATCTTCAATTTTTCTATCTCATAGGTTTAGCCATTATTTTGTGAAATACCTCAAGTTAAGACTTTCAAGGGCCTCGTGTGAAGTTACCAAAGTCACGTACTGTTTCACTTTATGACTGCAGAAGAGTTTAGCTTTTTTTTTCTCCTACTCCTCTGTCCTTGTAATTTCTTTTCTTGCTCTTCATTGACAGGGGAAATGGGTTGGAAAATTAGAGTCAGCATTGCTTCTCAAGTTAAATTAGTTAAATATCTGCTGAAAGCTTTCTCGAGTGCACCTTAGTCAGCTCAATTACTTTTGATATTCACTTTTTCACCACGATTCTCTCTGTGTATATTTTTATCCATTTAGTTTAGCAGGTAGATCACAGTCAGAATTGCAAACTTGTATCAAGTAGTTTGGCTGCGTATATCTGAAGTCAGCATCTTTAGTAAGAGAAAAATGATGGCATATATCATGTCAGTCTGATATTTTGGCAGAGATCAAGTATTCACGATCTGTGCACGATCTTAGATATCACATGTTTGTGGGGATTAACTTATGTGTTGGTGTGAAGATGTTGACCTAGTTATGAGGGGTAAGATTAATGGCTGCACTTGAGGTGATGCTGACAGAGGTGGGGTAACTGCAATTGCCCTCTTGATTGAGAGATTGAAGCAGTCCTAAAAAGGTACCTTTCTAGGGGGGGGGGGAGGGGGGTTCTGAAGGACCTACTTCTTGGCCCCTGGGCATCCAATGTAAATAAGCAACTACAGTCTGCAGACTGGACAAGCTGTGCTGTTTGGAGTGATGGATTCACCAGCAGCAGGACCAAAGGATGAGGGCAGCGGGGTAATGCTCCTGCCTCTGCTGCTGCCCACCTCCCAGGATCACTGCAGCCTCCTCACCTGTCCAGAAAACTCAGTAAAGGTCAAAGTACTCAGCCCGGGGACATATCTGCACTCCCATCCATAACATTTTCTTTGAATCCTATTGCTCCTCTTTCTTGTAGCAATTATCCAACTTTCACAAGGGTTATGTGGTTTCAAAAACTATGTAGATTTTTTCTGGTCATATTTTGGAACAGGCCTATTAGCCCCATGTTGACGGGATGACGTGACTTTTCAGCACTCATCCCTAGAACATATACACCGCATTTTCTTATGTAACATTGCAGTCTACCACATTACACAATCCTCAAAAATATAAACTGAAGATCCCAGCATGCCCACTGTTTTTGCTTATTTATTTACATTGTAACATTGCATCACATACATATGATGCAATGTTACAATGCACTTATGCCCCATGCCATTAATCCGAGGTTGTTCAGCTGCCATTTGCCAATATAATGATGAGATGACATTGACAGCACTATGGTACCACTCCCATGTCTTGTTATTCATTTCCCTTAAAAGTGGATCATTACACCTGCTTCAGTATAGACACTGAATACAATATATCAATATGTCAGGTGACTCAGGTTCTGCGTTATTCTATCCAATTTGGGATTGTCCGACAATAAGATTATCTATTATTATACCATTACATTGGCCAAAGATTTTAATGCAATAAATTGATATTTATATTTAAAATATGAACTATTATGAACATATATATATTCTTCGCAATATTACTTGTCTGACTTAGGAGTCGACACCAGACTTATGCAATAGTTATAAGCCCTATTTGTGCATGTGGGGAATCCCAGGTGATTAAACAACAAATATGAAGAAAGAAATGTTTATGACATGTTTAGAATTCGCCTCAGGCTTTCTCATCTGAGAGGGGCGTTATCATGGGGGGCCAGGGACTGACAGATCGATATGACGCTGGCATTTCTGTGCCATTTTTGTGACATTTTTGCTCGTTTAGGGAACAAGGGGCTCTGTAAACCACCCCCCCCCCCCCCCAATCCTATATCCACGTGGTCACCTAGAACTGTACATAATTTGGCTTCCGGCGTAACCACAAGTATTCGGAATCCGCAGCCTCAGCATCTATGCAACATCATCAAGCCTATCTAATGTACAAGTACAAGGCTCCTATCACCTAGGAACTGCACAGTTATGCTGTATGCAAACACCTTGAAATGATTATAAATGCTTGGTGCTGCCTGGAAACTACTTCTAATTATTGTTTAAAAGGGCAGCTAAAAGTCATATTCAGTATGGAGTTCAATGTATATACACACTGATATTCCAGGTGACTTTGACTTTTGTTAGTTTTTTTGTTAGATACCCTAATAGATGGAGGTGGCACGAAAATACCGACTACAATGTACATGAAACTTTGCTGCACAGTGTTTCATATAATTAATGCCTGTCTAGTGTCTAATACAATATATCAGTACTGAGCTCAACCTTAATAATTATGTAGGTATCATACAGACATCTTTTTTTCTTCCTTTTAATTAATTTTATACTCTGATGATATTGAAATAGACCAACGTTGTTATTCAATCAGTGACTCATGACATTCTTGTAACAAAACAAAATTGTATAATATTGTTGTAACCCTTGGGGAGAAATTATCATGTTAATGATAACTGATATAAGCTAATATTTCATATACACAACCCCTGGGAGAGATTTTGCCAATATTTTTGGGTCATGTGTACTTTTAATGTGACATCTGAATTGAAGTGTTGCTAAAATAAATGATTGTGGGATTTCTGTTGGGCGTCAACTTTTCAAAAATACCAGTCATATTTTTCAATAATGATTAAGCAGTTATACAGAAAGGTTGTTTGTGTATGTGTTATAGGACCCGGAGGTATGAACTATGAAGTTGGGGCCCTGAGTTTGTGACGCACTGAATTGTTGGGGGTGGCCAGGTCAGGGTGATGCACCCATTTGCTGCACTAATTACGTACCTGGGGGAAACAGGATGGGGTGTAGATGCAGAGCACTGTCAGCTGCTATTGCTGCAGGAGCTGCAGGGCTGGGCTGCAGGGATGGGGGTAAAACCCTGCAACAGGCTGCTAGCTTATGCTGCCAAGACCAAGTGGCAACCACAGTCCAAGCTATTTCTGCTCAGTGTTGTTCATCTGCACACACTAGGCCATCAACACTGAACATACACAACTTAGATACACTGTGCAATGCAGTTGTAGGTGATGCTGGGCCATCCGATGATGGATGACAGACAAAACTGCATCAGCATCATGCAAACTGCTCTATGCATCCCCACAGCATCCCCACAGCACTTGACTGAAGCTTCAGCAGAGCAACTACCAAGATCAGGTTTTAAGTGCTGTTTATTCTGTGCGTATAATTCCCCTAATGCTGGGGCACCCTCCCTGCTCTGACCACCTCATATTTCATACGTATAGTGCTCTCCACATAGCACAAATGTTACTAACATGCTCAAGGTAGATAACAGAGAGGTAGCAAGCATAAAAATGCTAAATTAAGATCCTCCATGACACAGCAACAATATAACCAAACTAACCAGAGTCTTTGACAAAAAGTATGATATAGGTATATATATTATTACCTATCATTTCACATTGTTGACATTGCGTCATCTTTGTCTTTGAAGTGGACACTCAAACATAAATCCAAGAAACAAAGTGCCAACACACAAAGAAACTGATTGACATGAAGATTGGAGCATTATTTGATGTTGTACAATCCTGACAATGCTGACATAGCTTGAGAAATTTAATCCGGAAAAAGATATCTGCCTGCTGAATAAAGTATCAAATTGTTCAAGAAAACATTCGAGAAATATATTCGAGAAAAACAAACAAGAGAGAACAGGTGGATAGGCCCCATGTCATCCCCTAAAACTAGCAGGTCAAGTAATATGGATGGAATGGGTGATGAGTCGGTGCATGAGATTGCAGGAGCCGGGAAATCCCAGCTGCCGAGAAGGGATGGTGGCGAGCAGGTGCCCGCCGGCCAACCACCCTCCACCCTCCAGCAATGCCCGAAAGAAAGAGACAAAGACAAAATCACTCACCGTCACTAGCCTACATTGCTGCTCACATAGATTCGTCACATCTTTTCCCTGAGAATAGACCACAATCGCAAGAATTATCAACAGCTCCTTTAATTTTTCCACAGAGCTGAGCATTTTCGATCCGATCAACGCGCCATGTTGTTGAAATTTGTTGGGAGGTGAGCCTCGACGGGGCGTGACGTCATTTTCTTGCGAGTCGTCGCTGATTGGTCCAAAGTGAGGAGTGCTCAAGGGAAACCCTTCGCTCGTGGGTGTGGCATGTGCTGCGCGTGCCGTTGGCTGCTTCTGCTCTGCACCTTGTTTTGGGGTGCGATGAAAACACGCGCATGTAGGCCTGTATAAAAAAAACCCAAAAAAAAAGAAAGTTAAGAAAAACCCCATACCCCAGCTCCTTCCACCACTTGGCTATCACGTAAAAACACGGCAAATTGTTACCCCATTAAATTTACAATTTCAGCCTGGTTCCTTGAAGAAAGAAAGAAAGAAATAAAAAACATAAGAAATATAGTATGCAAAGAGGCTTGAAACTAGTTATAATTAAAAAAAAAAGTTTGGGTTACTTGATATTAATTACCTTCTACTTTAAATGTATTCATCCAATTGATACATAACCTATTGGGTAAAGTTGGGTAATATGGCAGCTCATATAATATGGCCACCTTGCAGTAGCTGAAAGCCATCGAATACATGCTCACACCTGGAGGAATTTTCAAGTATATTGAAAGTCATCATCTCTAGAGCAGACAGCCCATTAGAGGCTGCATATTTTAATGATATGCTGACTTAATTTTTTGCCTGTCATTTCTTTCATTGGTATTTAGGCAAAAAGTCGATAGAATCTGCTAAATTGGTGTAGATATATCAACCTTATGTTTTTTTTTCATAGCAAATACTCTTTTCTTTGATTCTTACTCATTTGCAATGGCCAAGTTATGTCAGCAATTCTCAGAGCAGCCTAAAATGGAAGGCGCACATTGTTGGGTAATATGGGCAAAGATGATAAAAGCATTCTTTAATATGAAAAACCTACTACTTTTTGTCAATCAAAAATATCATGTAAGGAGTAAAACGTAAAAAAAACCCAATCAAATGTGGATAACATCGGATACAGATACAGAAGCTCATGGAGACCCACATTATGGGATATGATGCCGCTAGCATGTGGGATAAGTCTGTTGTGTGGAAATTTACACCACAGTGACAAGACTTTTGTGTAGGATTATAAAGTGTGCTCATATTAAACATTTATCTTGCTCATATTAAACGGCATTTATAGTTGAAATAAGTATTGTTTAATGTGGGCATTGTATTGCTCATATTTTCAGAATGAGGTTCCCATAAAATCCCACTGTGGTTTAATATGGGCAGTTTTTAATTTTTTTTCTAAGCCATGCTGTTACAAAATAAAAATTATATATATATCATATGCCCTGGATTTTACTTTCATCACAGCATTAGCGAGACCAAAGTATGCCCATATTACGCTATATAATATATGGTATAAACCAAAAACAATAGATATCCACTTGTTTTTGTGCCTTATTTTTACATAACTGTCACGGAGAAGTACAAAATATAAATGTTACAAAAGAAATTCACAGCCCACTTTCTAACACCTCTCTGAACAAATTAACTTCCGAGTTCCCTATGTTAGCAATGATAATTTTTGCCACTTTTTCATCATTACAGCAATTTGTTATGGTCACAGAAGCAGCAGAAATTACAACGGAGAATAAAGCGAACTTCAAATTCTTTCTTTCCCAGAACTGTTTTTTTTTTTTTCAATGTTCATTTTGTGCTGCTCCATGGCGTTTCGTTATAAAATATGCCCATAAAACAAGTGGACATTTATTATGGATTCTAGTACAAATGTTCTTTCGAAAGCAGAGGGTCTGTCTGTCTGTCCTTGTATCTGATGGTGCCACAAATCATTAAAATATGTCGGGAATTTTAATTTGTAAAATCTGTTGGTTATGTGCCTAGCTGCATGTATAGGTATACGTGCACATTCTGCAGTCTGTACACCCAACCATGCATACGCCTAGATATGAGTTATGGTTGACTCGTGATGATAAATCCACTTGGTTGGGAGAGAGGGCGCTGTGTACAGTGCACCGGGATAATTTGCGCCATCTGTTGTATTCTGAAGATAACTTTGGTCCAATTATAAATTGAAATGATATCTAGGTTATCTTGATTATTACAGATATGATATTTTGCACGTTCTGTTGCATTTAAGGTAATTGATGAAATATTTCTATCAAATTGCTACCTGAAACAAAACTGTATATTTTGGCTGATCAGATAGAGGCTATAACAAATTTAACGATGTATTAATCGAATTCTGCATGCTTTCCATGAACGTATTATGCCGACCAGATGTGCTAAAATATCAAATATCATAATTTGGGCAGATAAGATTACTGTCGACCCAGATGAAATGTCACTGAGTCAATGCTGAGCAAGTTTAATGGTTAACTACATGCTATACCTATGACTATAGGCTATAAGTAAAATTCATTTGCAAACAACGTGACAACTGTAACCTCCAACATATGCAGCCAAGAATTAACAGGGTACACAGACCTATATCTCGAATGAGTGCATAAGTGAGACATTCTCTTCCCCACTTACAACATTGACTGCCACTAGGATCAGTTGGATAATATAAGGTAGGTTAAATAAATTTTACACTGGAGCCCTGATGCAGTACCAAATGATTATTCCGCATTCATTCATTACAAATTTACAATACGTTACTTGCAACAACTGTATAATCATTATGTATGCATTCGTAAATAACCTCAACAAGGCTTCTCTTTCATTTGCATTTCGTTTCTTTGAATTATTTAGTAATTGGATTCAGCCTGCTATTGAATGTATATCGGTACCGAACAAAATTAATGGCCAACAGGGTTAAATTAATTATTCTTTTATCCTTTATATTAAGCCTGGAAAGAAATTAAGATAAGATAAGATAAAACATTATTTACAGTCGGTGGTGACAATAAACACACAAAGAACATAAGCTACAGTAGCATTTAACCGACAAATAACAAGACAAATATTTACCAATGAAATGAGGATGAAATATCATGTTCTTAGTAAAGTTATAGGTTATTTCGTATACATTAAATACAAGATCCACATTGACAGTTATTCCAGCAGTTACTGTTTTGTATAAACCATTGTTTGTACAGGTTAGGTCAACAACTGTTTAAAGAATAAAGCATGTCTTTTTACAGAATGGCTGACCCTAACCCTCCTTTCTTCTTAACGGAAGTCCCAGCCAGGAAGACTTGGTGGGCCAAACGTGTGACGTCATCACTTTACGTCGCAGGACGTTTGTCAGAACGTCAGATCAAAGGGGCATCGGAGGATTGTTTCAAGTCCATTGTTTTCCTGTTTAACAACAAGGATGAAAGTCGGTTTGGACAACAAAGGCTACCACCAACAACAGAGGCCCTTAATATTGCTAAAAGGTCATGTGACCTTGATGCTGACATCTTATGCAGTGACCTTGACCTTTGTGATGACGAGCAGGAAGTCCAAAAATGGTGCACAATTGAAACCATAAAACGATTTGGTGAAGTTTATGAAAAGTTGCCATCACCTACACTACTTTGCTCCAACAGTAGCTACAGTGCAGCTTTCATTGCTCTGGCTTTGTTGCTTCATAAATCAAAACAAGCAGCTGACCAACCAGATGACCGGTTGTCCGGCGAAGAGTTCTACAACCGAGCTGTTGGTTTTGGGTTCGATTTCAGTCCACTGAAAGACATCGTTGACCTTGTGAATGAGGCCAAGGTCACACCACAAAAACCTGATCTGACTTTACCAAAATGGTACCAGACATACTGGCCAGCCCGACCTGTCCATAAGAACTGGTATGTGGTTGGCCAAATCCAAACTGACCACACTGACCTCCTAGAAAGACTTGGCACTGACATCTTGCTCAACACCAGGCTTGGTACTGTCACCGATGGAAAGAAAACACAAGAAGAAGTGAAAAGACCTCATCAATTAAACCTAAAATCAGCATTTGTAGACCACTGTTTGCCTCGTCTCTAACATATCCATGGTCTTAGCTTACAGCTAAATTCACAGAGTTGGTAACCAAAATCATAGACTTGGAAGATTAACTCCACATGACGTCATGTGAATCCAGGACTCCCATTAGTCAACGGAGTCACTCAGCCAATGGGAGACCCGGATACACATGACATAATCTAGAGTTTAGATCCAAGACTATAATTTGTTTCCAAGTCTATGAATTTGGCTGTAAATGCTAAGTCAATCTTGATATTGTGAAAGTATTTGCTAACATAACAAGATTTCTTTTAAATTGTTTTTTTGGCCAAAAAATTGACTTTAAATTACATGATTCTGGAGTTACAATTGTGAGACTGCATGCAAAACTTTCTCAGGGGGCTCGTACATTTAGAAGGTTTTATTTCAACATACAAATGTATGTCATTGGATCTGCGTTACATTGTATATGTAAATGAATTGTAACAGTTGAAGGAGGTAGAAATTTGATCTGGAAAAGTAGATAACTACAATATATACATGACTATTACATGTGAGGACGTTCAGTTTGAAAGTAATACTGGAGTTAGTCTTAAGATGAATGAATCATAGCATAAATAGATAGATATAGATAGATATATAGATAGATAGACATATAGATAGATAGATAGACTCAAGAAAGCTTATTCGTCTGTTATGTTATACATATAAAAATAACCTATATAAATATAAATAACCCATTAATAAAAAATAAACATGATGACTACAGACCAGGAGGATAGCCATAAGACCACACCTGGGTCACTAGCAAGCCACCCACCTGTGTTTCAGAATGAGCAGTGCAACATCAACTGTCCATACACATATATATATAGTAATGTAGACAATGAAATCTTGAAAACTGAAAGCATTTGGATGAGATTCACAAGCTATTGTATCGTAACTTTTTCATTCTGTTTCATTAGAGAATTCCTGAGTGCAACCACTGCATAACAACCACACAGATTACCAATAATTTAGATAAAATTCACAAGCGCTATAATATTGCAACTTTTCCATGCACAATTTGAGTGCACATTTTGGCAGCCAATAGGTCTTTTTACTGTTATTTTATAAATGTAGTCATGTATTAAATAGAAGCCAGAAGCCAGAAATTAAAGGAGAATCCCGCAGGAACCGATAGATACAAAAAGAGTATATTAAGGAGGGGAGATAGATAGATAGATCTATCCATCTATCTGTCCGTCTGTCTAACTATCCATATATCTATCTATATGTATCTGTCTATCTATCTATCTAACTATCTATCTATCTATCTATGTGTTACTGCTAACTTCAGGTCACTCTCCTGAATGTGGGGGAGACCTCCAAGACTTATACAGGAGCCGGGCGCCAAACTGCCAATGAACTGGAAAGGCACATTATTGACAAATCGAAGCCAAGCTCCTACATCAGTGCCTCGTCTGCCACCAATTACGAGTCATCAAATACTTCGGAGTTTGGAGATAAAGTTGGATACAATGAAAGCATCCAGAAAGATCTGCTGCAAAGGGCATCTTTCCAATACATTCACATGCCAATAGGTATGCTGCCTTTAATGTTAATGTAGCTTAATGTATCATTGATAATCTTTGCCTTTGTTGATGCATATACAGAAATTATAGAACTAACATAAATTGCACTGCAATGAAGGCAAACAACCATAAAAACACAGCTTGCATTGCAATTGAGGCAGTGACAATAACTATGCAACTAATCAGACTTAATTTCATGAATTTCTGTATTTTTCATCATCTTACATCTTTCAGTGAGTCATGGCTATAGAATAGAAATGTATGAAGAATACAAAGATCAATGGATGGACCTCGACAAGAAGGGCAACATTGTCAGCCAATGTAGGACCGGACATAGGGCAGGTAAAAAATTCGTAATCAAAGACTTATCTAATAATCTATACATGGCAAATAGTTGACGAGGTAACTACAACATTCGTGTAGATGGTGAATCTGTCCATATGCGGACTGGACGCCACCAAGCGGATATGAGAAGTAGTATTTCTGGAGTTCCCTTAAATTTAAACTTCCCGTTTAGGTAGCCATTGGTTTTAATAGTTTTTGTAGTGATCATACAGGTTATCCAGTAAGCTGAAATTGCAATATTATTGGTGCAAAGGTTGTAGTGTATGTACTTAATTAGACAACAATTAAGATATGTCAACAACAACAATAATTTTCAAATTTGTGCACAACATTTTTCTATGAGAAATATTATGGTATTCAAGTATTTGCATGCAGATCCGCACTCTACAACCATCATGATATGTATTTTCACCGAAACAACTGAAATTCTTTTTAAATTTCAGCTGTGGCAGCAGTTTTGACCTTGGCCAAGGAACACAACATGGGTTCAAAATGGGCCCTTGACAAGCTCTGGGCCATGGGCTACCGTGTCAACACAATCGATGACCCCGATGTCTTCATTTTATTACAACATGTCCTTGGACCTCTTGTCTCATAAAAGTACTAAACAAAAGAACAAAATAAATCAGCTTATCTACAAGTTATGTCAATAGTCGTCTGATGTGAGATAATTTTTAGTTCAATATAACGCAAGCAAAATGTCACAAAAAAACAAGCTATTGTTTAATAAATATATCACAGATTCCACACCTAACAAAGCCTTTTTGAATTATTTTGATATTATCCAATCCATTCTTATGTTCAGGGGTGTTTGTTTCTCTTGACGGTTCGGACACTTGTCAAAAGGCAGGGTAATGAATAACGTTTTCATTGACAAATGCCGGGGGGGATGATAGCATAGATCATCTCCCCTTCCCAAAAAGTGGGGGTTGCATATCCCCCCATGAATCGACGCCCCTGCTTATGTAATAAATTAAACCGATGGTATGCACTTTTTGAAGGTAGTTGCTTATCTTTCAAAAATATCAATAATATAAGAGGAAAAAGATTCAGGATAATATCCTTAACGTTACGGTATCATTAAAGAGAGTAATACGCATAAACACTTTGAAATAAATCCAGTTGAAGTCCCCCAATAGCATCGATCTTTCCCATCTCTTGTTTAAATATAACTAACCCAGCATAATCATTTTCATCCATGTTCACAACGATCCAAAGGTGTTCCAAAACTTTTGGATTTTTGTCATAGCTTTCCATTACTGCCAAATTTAAGGAAGTGCGGCCAATCAAGTTCAAACATCGTTTGATGACATCACAATGTGATTATCTTGCTTAAGTGATTTTGAAAGTCTTAAATTGACTTAAAAAAAATAATACAAAAAGAAATCATACCCCATCGTTTGCAAACATGTAGGCAAACAATTGTCCGTATTCGGCTTAAACATAAAACAAGAAAAGCTCCAAATCATTTCTCATATTTTATTTTGTGAACGTTAATTAATGTTTCAAACTCGTTTTTCGAGAAGAGACTGGCATTAGAATACAAAATTCCTTTGGTGACGTGTATTATGGAAGACTTTGCTTTGTGAATATATAAGTTCTATTGAATTCGATGATGCACTGCTTTGGGAAGGGTGCACCTGTTTTGCCAAGTACTCTTAACCTAGCAACGGACGTAATGTCAAGTATAGACACGTGGACATGGACATATGTGGTGATGTTCCATTTGCTTTGTTTTTGTTTGAAGAAGCTCAAGTGGTCCACAGGTGCAGGACCACGAAGGCTTATTGAAACGTGTCAGGGATGGGATGGTATAAAAGCAGAGATGCCCGAGGAAGGTCATCAGTCGTTGGCCAGCAGCAGTAGACCTAAAGCAGCAATTAAAGAAATCATCTACCATTGGAGTTTGTTGGATTTTTGGAAAGCGTTTTACGAGTCACATTGCATCACAATGCTGTTCCTTGTTGCTGTAGCATTCAGTGCAGTTGCCATGGTGACCTGTGGAAACTTTTCAGTCACTGAAGAAGCTTGGTTTGAAGTTGAAGTCAAGGATTTGGATGGCCCTGGAGAAGACTATAGAGGTCGTTTCACTCTGGCCCTCTTTGGAGAAACTGCCCCCATGACTGTGATGAACTTTGCTGCCCTCACCAGAGGATACAAAAAAGGAAACTTGAAGCTTGCCTACAAGAACAGCAAGATTCATCGAATTGTGCCTGACTTCGTCATCCAGATGGGAGACATCACAGTGGGAGATGGTACCGGTGGAAGAAGTATTTTCGGAGACAGATTCAACGACGAAGATTTCGTCCTAAGCCACAGAAGCCCCGGATGGGTTGCCATGGCCAACCACGGGCCAGACACAAACAATTCCCAGTTCTACATCCTGCTGACCAAGGCACGCTGGCTGGACACAAAGCACGTGGTCTTCGCCAAGGTCATCAGGGGTTATAACGTCATCGAGGTCCTTGGAGATGTCCCCTCTGACCCCAACACTGCTGTGCCCAAAAAGGTAGTCCGCATTGTGGATTGTGGAATCAACAAACTGGACAAGCCTTACGATTTGAAAACTGACCAGCTGGACAGCACTGAAGATTTGTAAACCACATAACTATTAGGCAATTAAGTTATATAGTATATTATTCAGCATCATATATTTATGAATATAATTAATAATTAGCTATTTATTTCACAATTATGATATCTGTGATAGAAATTTGTACAAATTCATGAATATCGCCAAATAAATTTATTAACTTACTTCATGATCTTAATTTTACTTGGATATTCACACATATAATTTACGTGTTAATGGAAACTGGTGTGAGAAGAAAAAGAAGAAGAAGAAAAAGAAGAATAAGAAAAAGAAGACATTCTTAGTGGTGGAACTGATAAGACTCGCAATTTTTACAAGCATATGCAAAGTATACATACATATGCACGGTTTGCAAGTATTGAAATATTCTTCATAAAAATGTAGCAAATACTGACCATCATGTCGTGAACCTATAAATAACAAAAAGTCACTGTTTACAAAGCCTCAGTTGGAAGTCTGCGTGGGTGAACGGTCCATCGCTTCCTTAGTAAGGTCAGAAGTCGATTCAACCCAGCAGGGCACCTGCATGAATGCTGATTTGGCACTTGTCCTAATTCACTAAAATAAAGTTCAGGTGTGGAGGTCGTAAAATGACACTTAATTAGCACCCTGGTAGCTTCATTACCAAATTCAAAGAAAAGCGTAAATGTACAGTTAGTTCCATAAAATATGGTAGACTAGACAACTGTAGCAAGCTACTCTTGGCTGTAGCTAAAACTGGCTAAGGCCGGCCGCTTCTGTCTACTCCTAGCTTATAGTCGGCTTATACTTAGTTACCACCACTGAAAAAAAAACCATTGGTAAATGTAAGAAATGTATCTAATATGTATGTACATGTACCCTTAGATCCAGTTTTAAGTAGCCAGTTATAGCCAGACAGCTCTATTTAGTGGCAGGTAATGTTCAATTTGACAGGCCGTTTTAAATGGAACTAACTGTACCTCGACAAAAATAGTTTTACCATAATAATATGGAGAAAGAAGTATTTTCGGAGACAGATTCAAAAAGAAGTTTAAAAAGATGGGGCAAAACTGGTACTTTAGTATGGTAATGTAGATCCTTTAATTATAGGCGTATATGTACCTCGATATAGGCCTATATATATCGTATTTCATTGACGCCTAATATGGGATGAGATCTGAATATCTTGGACGCCTTGGTGACTCCAGCGTTCCACACGGCAACTGCGCGAGTCACAACTGGGGCCAGCTTGCGCATATATCCCGGTGAGAGGAAGGCGCTGTCCCAGTTGGGAATCAAAATAAGTTTGCTTGAAATCGTACAACGGCCACATTATTAATCTCATGCAGACATTTCTTTAATCGTCATTTGGAGATACACAGACCACTACCAAAATGAGTTTTGTTGTACCCTGCTTCAAGAGGCCAGACGTAAGTCAATCGATTTTTATTGATCTTAAAATTAATGTATGGATGAAATAGTCCACTCAAGCATGCAATGTGGATGTGGGATTTAATCAATTGACCCAGAAAATCCAGAATGCTGAATCATTTAACGCTTCACTTAGCTGGCATCCCTGGAACACATTAGAACTTTGAGAGGATAATACCTTATTAGAACTATTAACCGTTCCATTCCTACTTTCTGTTTTTCATGCGCTCAGTTTGTATTGAAAGTATCAAAAACATCCATTATTATTGATGAGGATGACTCATCTACTTTAAATACACACAAAATATTTTCTCCATAATATTAAGCATAGTGTTGATTGAGGAAGTTTTGATGCTAAACAACTGTTCCTGAATATAACCACCCAACTTTACCCCATGCGTGTCTGTCCTATAGTCTGTTGCACCAGCCAAAATAATTTGTATAATATACTGTTATTTTTTTTGGCGAAACTGATTTTTATTAAAATAAATCATACCTATCGACTTCAAATGTTTTGAGAGCTAGGCGATTGTTTGATCTGACAGTGAAATTAGTGGATGACCCGATAGTGCGTCAGCTGTTGTCGTATGTCTACATGACTATGCACAGATGTAATGGACTCCATGGCAACAGACACAAACAAAGTGAGCTGAAATGAAACTATGACGACCATAGCATCATTGTGTACATGAGGATGACACACACCATGTCACTATTAATACACTTTGGAAAACAAAACGTGTTTAGTTAGCAAAACTCAAATGACAGACAAATCAATATTAAGATTTCCAGTTATAACATGAATTTAAATACCATTCCAAAAGATCCAGTTTGAGTTTTTGAAAAACTATAAAAATACCCGGTATTTGTACTGTGGTGAAGACGTGTAACATTGATTAAAGGCAGTATTTGTGAAAAAAAAGAAAAAGTAGGAACAAAATTTGACTAGGAAGCACAGGAGACTAGTTATTAAGAATACGTTATACGACGGGATAAGAACAAAGACCAAAGTTGTCTTTCAGTTCACATTTTTAACTTCTTTACATTGCATATGGCCATCTATAGCTATTTGTTAATATTGTTAGTAACATACGTGTTTAATAGTCCTACTCTTTAATTGATGATATATGTAACGTATGTATACATGTGTGCATATAGCAATACTGCAAATTGTTGTATATTTAGCTAAACCTTTATTCAGTATATAATGGCTAGCATGTAAAACGTGATGTAGATGGTTGTTACACAGAATCATATTAGTCATGGCTGTGCAATTTCATTTCTTTACGAGGAAGCGAAACAAATACAGCCCCATATTCAATATTTGTTAAAAATACGTTTTAAATAAAGGTTTTTCAATACCTTATTATTTTAACAGGTGTGCTCAATGATTGGGATCAATACTGAATTTAATACCGTTTTTTTTTCCCGCATATTTAAAACAAATTTTGTTTACCTGGCTTTAGTTTGCTATTTCATTTAATGCATGGCTTTTCTGAGAACCCACTGTGAAACGTTAAACAATGTTTGTCCATTCAGAACTGGCTTAGCACACCATATTTGGTATACTTTTTTTTTTAATGCATGGAGTTTTTCAGAAACCATGCCATTCTATGAAATAAAGACGAAAAGGTTTATGCCAATTTATCTTGCCCTAAGTGCAAGGCATTTGGATTATTTTTTATTGGACATTTTTATTGTGTCTATAAAATTCCCCCGTAGCCATTTTTTGACAGGTTAGCTATGTGAAACATTTAATATACTTTGTCTACAAAATTGTTTGTCCATAATTACAGTAGCCCTACCGACACTGTAGTAAAAATTGCCAAATATCTCAATTTAATTAACCCTTTCAGTTTAATATTTCTGAATAGATGAAGTGATTATTGCTTAAAGTCGTTTACCGTGTTGCAAGAAGCCAGTGGCACATGAAAGAGATTGAGAAACTCAACATTTTAGTGATGTTGCGATGTTTTGTCAAAACATTGACAGATAAAAAATAGTTCAATAAAAAATGTATCATGGTTCATTTTATTAGATATATCATCTTGTGCAAGATAACTTATGGTCTGTGAAATAATATCACTAAACATAAACACTTATAGCTCCATTCTACTGCATCTGTTATGCTAAATATAAATATGCACATTTAAATCACATTCATCCTGACTCAACTACTATTTACGTATCTTATACTTGTACTGTCAAATAGTGTCAATGTATAATCCTTTTCATTTTTGTTTCAGTTTGAAAGATACGCCACATCAAAATCGCAAGCACAATTGTTCCTCAATGGAGGACTGCTAACAGACACACTGAGGGATCTCTACGACCTGGTAGTCAACAAGAATGGTGTGTACATCTCATATTCACTCCTACAGGATAAACAAAGCAAACAAGCTTGAAACTAATGCATTGTTTATAGTGCCAGGGCGTGGGTAACTCACCAAACGCATTGCATATATCATTATGTATATATTATAACCTCACCATAAAGCCATTACTACTAAGAAATCTTAATGCAACTGTACTAATAAATTTAAAATGTCAACTCAGTGTACATGAATAGTGAATAACTCAGTAAGAAAGGCCTCAGATCAGTATGTGATATTATTAAAGAATTGATACACTTTTCGGGCACATTTTTCATGCAGAGCTTTCATCATGGTATCATGCTATTAACACCAGAAATTATAATAGAAATATAATGTTATCAACCATAAAAGGTGGGCTTTTTTCCCTCTTACAAGCAAAGTAATACCACGGAGAGTTTATCAGTTCTTTCATAATATTACTACATAAACACAATCCAATATTAAGAACAAGAGTGGGTACAGGTCAGTGGAGGCTTTCATGCTACTAATAAGCGGAGATTTTTGAGGGGGTTTTACTAATTTGTTCATTTAACGATAACTACACTTTATCAACTACCAAAAGCAACATCACACATTGTTCACTGAAGTTTTCAACATAAGGTTATAAAACTGAAAGTACAGTGGTATTTATATATACAAACACGTCTTTTTGAACAAAATATAAACTTATGAAATGAATGTCACATACAGACCACCACAAATCTATTCTGAAAGCAGTTCAGAAGTTCTCATGGCATGCTCGGTTTCATCACATGTTTTCACATTTTTTATGTTATGAGTCATGCTTAGCAGATCTCTATTACACCATTCACATGAGACATTTCCTTAAAAAATTTGCATAATGTATATTTATAGCCCTTGGAATGACTTGAATGTATACCATGGAGTTAGCATGCAGGCTAGCAATGAAAAACGCCTACTATTTTGGTGGGTGCATTTCCTCAAGTGCCATGTGTGTGTGTGATTAGGGCTTTACGTCCTGTATTTCTGCACCAGTTGGGCTAATTAGGACAGGCAGAGACCATGGCAATGAGACGAAGGATGAAACAGTCATCCAACTTAGGCTCGACTGGAAATCGAACCCGGGACCCTCAAGTGCCATGGAGTGGAACTACAATCATGAAATTTTCACTGCATGGAGGCAATACATTTAGGGTACAATGCATCAAACATACAATCAGACATGGGTCTATACTATTTCCATACATTCTAGACGTAATTGTACCCAAATGATCTAAATAGCCTTTTAAGGCATATTATAAATATCAATAATCATTTAAGATAATCGCAAACAGTCAAAACTCACCCGATGTTAAGGAGCTTTTAGCTGTTATCGAAAGCTTTCACCATGATGAAGTTTGCAAAAATATATGCTTACTAAAGTTAAAAAATATACGCTTACTCGAATTAAAAAATATACGCTTACTCGAGTTAAAAAATATACGCTTACTCGAGTTAAAAGATATACGCTTACTCGAGTTAAAAAATATACATTTACTCAAGATAAACAATATACGTTTACTCGAGTTAAAAAATATACATTTACTCAAGTTAAACAATATACGCTTACTCAAGTTAAAAAATATACATTTTCTCAAGTTAAACAATATACGCTTACGTGTTACTCACTTCATTATGCAATGACGTTTTATGCAAAATTTTCAACACAGCTGTTTGCGAGAATTTGGATTACCCGGATGACTTACGCTGGCTTGCAAGTAACAGGACAATCTCCATCACTTAATAACAAAATATTTATGCAAATGCAGCTTATGCAGCGGGTATCATCAGGCTATCATAAATGTATATAAATAATATGGTAACATGCTTGCAATTGCATTCTGTACTACATATGAATTCAACGTATTGTACATTTTTCCCTGTAAACGTTCTAATCCATTTTTTAACGAAGTTTTGTATTAATTATTTTGATTTTTTGTCAAGTCTGATACATTTGACAACTTGGTCGACTGCACTATTTCTGGAGCGGACGTTTTTTCGTCACTTACTTCTTTCTCTCTTCTGTGTATTGTCCAGCACTGAGGAACAGCAATGGTATTCTGTCACTTTGACTTGACCACTGTATGGCTTGGTTTTCTTCATCACATCCTCTCACTTCATCCTTTTCACTTCTAGTATGCTTCTGATCAGCCTGTCGTTACTAGTTAAATTTCTAAGGCATGGAAACGTTGGTTTATTGTAAACAATAGGCCCTATATTAACTGAACAAACTCAATGGATTAACTGTGTTTGTATTCACGATGTTTACTGCATGACATATGCAATGTACAGTAACACTTTGATGGTTGAAGCTTTTGAAGAAGTAAAATTGGTAATTCTGTGAGATTCTGGTGAGGTATGCATAGTGACACCATTTCACACACGTTATGTTCTGGTGGTTTCTTGTAAGTCTGAATTGCTCAGCTTCATTGCTTTATATCGGTTTCCTGCTTTTAATTATGAGTTTTATATAACATTACCTTCCATGAGTTCATGAGTGGTCGAGAGTTATGAGAAGTTTTGTCTTCTGACGGTTGTTGTGAACTTTCCTGAAGAAAGTATTCCACCAGGATTGCAACAGTGGTGTCAGGCTGTATTCTCTTGGTAGTCTTGGTAGTCATTTTTCATAAATATTTATTCGTTTCTCTTTCTCCCTATCTATCATATCTTTTGTCTTTATATATTAGACACTCAGAGGCATATATAGGTTCATATTATTCCATGACAGCAAATCCTAGATTTTCTTTCATTCTGGGCTCCAATCCTGTAAGTTTATATATATATAAGTAACAATTAGGGTATGCATATCTGTTTTGTATTCTTTCAGCCATCCAACCAGAACTTTTTGGTCTAGTAATGGCTGTTGTGTGCATCTGTTTAACCATGGAACTGATAGGCGTCACCTTCAGTATCATTCTTATGATGAATACATACCCGAGCAGATCGATCCAACGACCAGAGGCGAATGGAGCAACAGTCAACACCGTGGAAGGAGGAACAACGGTGGAAATGGAGACTCATACAGAAGCTGGTGCTGATGTTGAAAATGGAAAATATACAGAATTGGTTGGAAGAGCACCTACGTATCTAAAGTCAATCAATGATGGTATAACAATCATCTCCCTCTTGCTTGTGATTCTGTACACAATAAAGAGTTCATTCTACCCAGACAAGTCTCAGTTCTTAGGGACAACCACCTCATCAGCTCCTTAGATAATACAGACTTTGTGAAACATGTGCTTCCTTTTGATATGTACAGTGCCATTAATGTTTTTTGTTGTAGTTGTACATAGTGCAACCATGTACATATAACCCACAATTATTGATGTATGATATAAGATGATATTAGATGATATTAGAGTTAACTTTATAAATGCTATGACGGGTATACTGAATAAACTTGCAAGTGCATTTGACACATTTCTGTCAAATGGACAAAGATATATTCAACTATGCTATGATATGCGTGACAGCTTGCAGTTCATTTCTATTTTAAATAAATTATGATCATATACAAAGAGGCTTCTTGTTATCCTGTTTATATATTTTATAAATAGTCACAAATTTGAGGATGAAATTAACAAACCAGACCATGCAGGGCATTGCAGGCACGCATTTATCCATAATGGTCACTGTATTTGCCTGAACAACTGCATGCCCGGCAGTAGAAGATAACAGGGGGGGGGGAGAGGAAACTATACTGTAATAAACAAAACAATTGTGACCATTCTTCTACATTCAAAACAGTCATGACCAGTCATGACCATTATCTTATACTGGACATAAACAGATTATTTGATACTCTAAAGGGCCCTTCACACATAGCCGGATGAGACACCGGAGTGTCCCGGAGTAAAATTTCTTTCACTCCAGGGGTTTCCGGGATCAAAGAGCTGGAAATGTTTGGCGGTGTGTACACAATGGCAATACGATGTCAACAAGGAGCAACACAGATTTAACACGACTGTCCCGGAAGAGTGCAGAGTGAACCGGATTTTACATGGTGACTTCGCAGATATAACCGGTCACTTTACACCATGTTCATTTGTGTGGAACCTGTTCCTTGTACTCTCCGGCGTTAATGGCGGCGAAATATTCATGCCCGGTTGACACCGGACGTAGCCGGAGATACCACGAAGTATGCCGGAGTCAATACGGAGATTCCCGAGATCGGCGGAGTCTGCTGGGAGTCTACACAGATCAACACAGATCAACACGGATTAAATTACTCCGGGACCTGCGGCATAAAACATTGAACATGTTTAATTTTCCCCACGGTGGTCTGGATCTCCCCGGACAATGCTGGAAATAAACACGAGGTCTACACGCTATTACCCGGAGTTTAACGGAGTTATAATCCTGGACAATCCGGCGTCTGATCCTGCTATGTGTGTAGGGGGCTTAAAGGGACATTCCCACTGTCATGAGTGAAGATGCCGACTGAGCACGGATGCCTACTCCACACATGATTCACTCACTGAGCGATGTACGGATACTCATGCTAATCCGTAGAATGCTCCTGGTAGCGCTAGATCACTGATGACTATCTGTATAGAGGGCGACATTTTTTAAACATCTTAAAAAATTTGGCGGATGCTCCACGACTCTAATTGTTTGCCTTTTTATGGGAATCAATCGGGAATCATTTGGGAATCTACATATGTCCATGGCCATCCGTGGCCATTCACGGCCACTCCTTCTCATTCGCAGGTAAGCAGGGGAGGCTGTCTATTTGTCATCCACTGGTGTCCACTCTTGTACAGCTTGTGGAACGCTTGTGAAATGCTCATCCATAGCCCTCTCCTCCTTCACTCATGGACCATGAGCCGAGCAGCCGATGGACGTCTGCTGAGCAGTTATAGGAAGCTCATCGAAAGAATTTATATGTGATCAACAGAGTCCCGAGTGAGCATGTATAGTCCCTTTTTGACGTTCGTGGTCACTCGGATCTCTTACTTGTGATAGTGTGAACTGGGCTTTACACTCTCAACAAAGCAGTTTTTACTGTGATAATTATCCGATACTTTAAATGAAAAGTTGTGAGCATTATTTTACACTCTAAAGAAATTAGTTTTGCAGTTTTGACTATTATCTTACTCTAAACAAACAACTGTGACCATTATTATATTCTCAATACAAAACAAATGAGATTATTTCATACTTAAAAGAAACAGTGGTGAGCATTACACAGGCGATGCTTTCTCTATATACTCCAAACTGAACAGTACAAACAGTGCTGAGGATTACCTCCCTCTCATCCGTCATCCTATACTTTCAGTGGATCTGCAACCTGCAATAGAATGCTCCACCATAGGAAGTTTTGAAATAGAAATGATTTGGTGGTCTGTGTGCGACATTTGTTTGGATTAATTAAAAGTTAAATAAAATTGTTACTAGGTCGTTCCAAATCACCAAGCAAGAGCTTCTGTACGACCAAGTTGGTTTATAAAGAAAAAACTTTTCTTGAGAAAGACTGAAACAAATCATTTCAAATAATTCTAGCACACATATATCTATTGCACTCCATTGATAGGTTTAGCACTTTTTTTGAGACTTTATTATATTTTCATAATAATCTGGATAACATAATTCTTTCATCATGTATTATGATTTTTATCTTATTTCAGTTATCCCTGAAGAACTTTTTGTCATAGTCCTCGGCTTAGTGAGTGTGTGTCTCATCCTGGAGATCATAGGCCTTATTTTCAGCATTATACTGATGTTGTACAGATATCCATGTAAAAAGGTAGATCGACCGCCATCTGGTGGGAACTCTGTCAGTCCTTCGGATGTGGAGATGTCACCTTACATGGACGATGCTTTTGTTGAGAATGGAAAACATTGCGCAGAACTAGTTGGAAGGACACCCATAAATCTTAAAGCAGTGAACGATGGATTGACAATAGTATCCCTCTTGCTTGCTGTGTTATACACAACCAAAAGTGCATTCTACCCAGACAAATCCAGGTTTGCATACAGTCAAGTTAACACAACACCACCACCTTAAGATAACACAAAGAAAAAACTGTTATGTTACTGTGTCATTTCGTCATTTATTTGTACATAATCTTTGTCAAGCTCCTGTCAGCCTTATATATAAGATTATTATATTATAGGTACTACTGATGCATAATAAGTATTGTATTTATTGCTATAGTAAATATTGTAGGAAGTACGTATGGGTTACAGCTAAGACATTGTGTACTGCATATGCAAATAAAATATTTTTATGCTTGATGTTTGCCAAAGTATTGTAATAAAAAATATTCACAACATCGATTTCTTTTTCATTTTTTTAATGACTGAATGAAAGTTAAAAAGTTGGTGTTAGTACAAGATTACAATTTGCCTGAGGAAAATAAACAGTGTGTTGCTACATCAGAATTGTGACTTTGAACAATACTCAATTATTAGTAATGCAGCACAACATACATATTTCATTTTAATAGCAGGAAAGTGATTTTTAAAGTTACTGCTGGGTTACAGACTGTGTAGCTATTGTTTCCTCTCCAACTTTGTTGGGTCTCCAAAAGCAAAGTAACTTCTTTGCTTCTTTGCGGAATCCAGGTCCAGTAAGACAATACAAGAAGAAGTTGGTACTGTGGTTGATGTAAGCCATGGAGTCAACAATAGCCTCAACATAAGCCATTCTCACCTGACCTTTTTTAGAATGGACAACATAAGGCCTGGCCACAAGAACAGTGATGCTTGGAATGACGAGGATAAGGAAAACTATGGCGACACTCAGCAACATGATGGTCAGCTGCTTTGTGTTCTTCTCTCCTCCACCAGATGTCCCTGAAGTGCTGCTACTGTTGCCACCTGGCCGAGACTTGGCTAACTTGTAAAGCTTGTAGCTGATACAAATGTTGAGAGCAATGATTGCAGCAATAGGAAGAAATGCATACAACGTGAAGCCAATCCATGGACGGATGTATACCTCAAAATACTCAATTCCAGGAGTTGGAAAGCCACAATTGACAACTTCAGAAACACCATCTGCAGTGACTATGACTTGTTGTCCTCTGGTCCAGAATAAATGGAAATTCTTGACAATTGCTCCAATGATGAATGTATTGGCAACTATGTGAGCTCTGCAAGAACAAATTAATGGATACAGAATACCAATTGTAAAAGAAAAAATAACCCATTGTGGGAAAGGTTACTCATTGTCTTAAAGCATAATCAACAAGTCTTGACATCGACAGACTTTTATATACATATCAAAATATGCTTTTAAAAATTGATTTGAAATTATCATTAATTAAACCACCCATTATCATCTGTGTTTGAAGTCACCTAGAACTGTCTTCAATGAGATTGCTCTCATCACTGATGACATTTAATACAAATGTATGGTTGTTTTTTCTGGGGGGGTTTTGTTTTGTTTTTATTTATCAATTTGTTATAAATTTTTTGGTTAGGAAAAATTAAAAAAACTGAGTTATGGCAACTGCAAGCACTAACACTTCTTCAAATTATAAAGTTAAAAGAAAAGCTCCGAATGAGCAAATCCTACCTACCTCTTTGGAGTGCACAACTCTCTAGTTTTCATTGGGAAGTAGATTGCAATGAAACGATCAGTTGTGGCAGCCACTAACATCCAAACAGCCACATCAGCACTTCCAAACAGGAGGAAGAAAACCCACCGACAAGACCAGGGATGGTAGGGGATCAAATAGATCTTTCCAAGGTAACCAACTAAATAGAGCAATTGGCCAACATAAACAGTTGCTGTGTCTGCCATTGCCAAATAGCTGAAGAAGACTCCTGCTGATGTTGATCTCATTGGTTTACGTCGCATCAAGACGAAGGTCAGAGTATTGCCGATAGTTGCCATGATTATAGTTATGAAGGCGAAAGTCGCTCTTATATCACTGGCCTGCTGGAAGGATGATTCGTAATTGGCATTTGATGATGTCGCAGTTGAAATCACTCCATTCGAAACAATGTCTCTGTTATGAAAATCTTGGGTGATGTCTGTAAAAGGGCTAGAGGATGAGCTTGCCATTTTTGCCCACTGAAATTACTAGAAGTTCATTATTTTCTTTTTTAACTTAGCATGGGGTATTTGAATTGTTAGGCCAGTAAAAATTGATGAACACCCCGGACTAACTCACAACAGGCATTTTATTCTATCAAATGATAGCCCAGATTTTGTAGTTTCACAGAATTTGGGGTGACCCTGAATGTTGAGAAAATTGTGCATTCATGGTAAATAAATTGGTTTCCATGGTGACCATACCCATATTTGGGGTATTTTTCAATGTTAAGACCTCTTTCTTGGAATTTATTAGGGTAAGATAATCAGATATGGACAAAAATTACTCAATTTGATTTGAGAAGTAAGTAAAATTTCTAACATTATGAATTTATTAACATTGGTTACCTTGACAACTGTTTGGAACATACATGTAAACATTTTGGCTTTGAATTGGTCAGATTCTGGTTCCAGATAGGAATTTATTCTCATTTTATCTTTTTACAAGGATGTAATACTTATATAGTTATTTCATATGGTAACCATGGTGAAACACAAATACTCAAAATAGCAACAGAAGGCCAAAAAGTGTTATATTTAGAAGTTACCCATCAGCACATTGAAGTACATCGGCAAGATTCATATGTCAAAATGTATGTTTCGCAAAAATGTCAACTTTCTGGAACTTACCATGAAATTTGTGATTTCCTAAAAAAAACTGATAACAACCATTTGATGAAATTATGAACAAAATATCTTTCCAATATCTTTTTGTGCCTCTCTGAACACCTGTAATTATCAACAAGGCATCAAGTTATGAAGTACCAATGATGACTTCACTTGTTGTTAGTCAGTTTTGATCATGCCATGGATACACAAAATCAAAACAAAATTTGCTTCTTTTTTTAATAAATATTGCATTTTTTGGCCTTCTGTTGCTTTACTAATAATGATATGAGAATATTATTTTGAGTATTTGTATGTCACCATGGTTACCTTATGTCATTGAAATAACTGTATTTGTGGCTATTTTCATCAAATATATTTTGTAAAAGATAAAATAAGAATAAAATCTTATGTGGAACCAGATTCTTACAAATTCAAAGTCAAAATGTTTACATGTATATTCAAAACAGTTATCATGGTAACCAGTGCTAATAAATTCATAATTTTAGAAATTTAACTTCCTTCTCAAATCAAATACTGTAATTTCTGTCCATATCTGATTATTTTACCCTAATCAATTCCAAAACAGAGGTCTTAACATTGAAAAATACCCCAAATATGGGTATGGTCAGCATGGAAACCAAGTTATTTACCATGAATGCAAAATTTTCTCAACATCCAGTTCCAATGAAGTTTAACCCTGATCTAAAAAATATATTTAAAAAGGTCACACATGATAAAATATGAATCGACACTTATTTTTTAAATATTTTTTAGTTTCACTTTTTATCAATTTTGTTGCCATGGAAACAGACCTGGAAACTTTTCCCAAGGTGGCCATGTAAAAAATTGTCATTCTGTGAAACTGCAAAATCTGGGCTATCATTTGATAGAATAAAATGCCTGTTATGAGTTAGTCCAGGGTCATTTTACTGGCCTATATGTTAAAACAGTCTACAATATAAGTTTGTGTATATCCATGGTCTTGGGAGGAAAATTGCGAACGACTTTATGAAAGAAAAAGCAGAATTCTTTTTACAATTTAATCAGACATTTACAAATTCTGATTCATAATTACTAATGTTACAAATCAGATTGAACATTAAGTAGTAAATATAATTTACCTGTTTACTGTCATAACAATGACAACAGAATCATCCTGTCCTTACCTGTTGAGATGGAAATTGTCGTCTGCTGAGCAAGATTCTGGGGCCTATGCTAGTGCCTTGGGTTAATTTAATATTCGCATATGATTATATGTGCAGGGCACACAGGTATGGCTATAAAGGTTTGATCATCACATTTGGCAGCACCTAACTGGAATAACTGAAAAGGCATTGTTATACTTGCTTAAGCTGTGTGCCAATGTAACTTACTACTGCCATATCATACAAAGACGTTTTTTTGTTTTGTTTCTTTTCGTATTCCCTTACCTAGCATCCCATACTTTGTAATGACTGTTAGAACATCTATTGATAGTTTAACATTTTGTCATCTTATTGCTATGTCTTTTGTATATGAGACATTATATAATAATTTACCTAAATATGAAAAATGTTACCTAAATAATAAGGGAAAATGGGTCTACTGTCATTGCTCCGCACTGCTAGTAGGATGCTCTAAAATTGGTGGATTAAAAAAATGTTTTCAGAAGTTTGCTCCCCAGAGCTTTTCCTATTCCAATTTTGAATTTAAGCCTTGCCACTACCCACTTAAAGTTTCCACGCAAATCGCAATGGAGCCAATAGAGCAACCAGGTCTTATAAAGGATAACAAACCCTTGTATTTAATATTGGCGACACTGTAATTGCAAGTACAGATTATGTTAAACTCTTGGGCTTCAACATTGACAATCAATTAAAATTCTCACATCATATTAAACATCTTATCAAAAAATGTAGTAGGCAAGTAAATGTTATTGGTAGGCTCAGTACTGTATTAACCACTAAGTCTAAATTGCAAATTGTTGATGCTCTTATATGTTCTAACTAAAGGTATTGTAACTCTGTTTATCATTACTGCAGTGTGAGTGACTCTATGCAACTTGAAAAATTGTTAAAGCGAGCTCTTCGGTATGTTTATAATGATTTTAATTCAGAATACAAAGATTTACTGTTAAAGGCAAATAGAAGGACACTGTATTTGAGCCGCATACATGATATTTTATTCGATGTTCACAAATTAAGACATTTTGGGTTGCCACCATTAACCTCAGATTTTCTTGAAGAAAGAGTCACCAACTACAATTTAAGAAATAGTAGTCGAGTCCAGCCTAAGTTCAATACTTTAATGTTTGGTTTTAGGTCTTTCAAGTACAATGGTGCCATGCTTTACAATAAATTACCACCCGTGTTTAAAGAATTATGTTTACATGATTTTAAAAGTAATGTCCAGTCATGGAAACCTGCATGTAAATGTGGTGCATGCTTGATCTGTGTTCTGTGATATTTAACTTATACAATGATTTTATACACCATTTTGTTTTACACATGTCATTTGTAAATACTTCATTTCATTTTGTAAATACTCATCTTTCATTTGTCGATTACAAGCACTTGTGCTTATGTTGTTTATTGTAAAATTTTATCGACTTTAAATAAAGCTTTACTTACTTACTTACTTACTTACTTATAACAACATGGCTCCTTAGAAAACCAATTCTTGAACTTGTTCAACACAGAATCCTCACCAAAGAAGATGTTCTCAAACATTTCTGCTATTTTGAAACATAGCACTGCCTATGCAGCAAACCCTCATGCCTGTATTGCTCCGCAAAAATACGGAAACATTACGGATGGTGAGAATGTCCTTTAACTTTTTTTGCCAAATTCCATGCTCTTCGCCAGAATGCTATCTTAGCTACTTAGTCTTTTTGTAATATTGGGATAAATCGACATCACTGATCAATTAGTAGTGCAATAAAACTTCTTAACAGAGTAAAACTAGGTTCACATAACGTTATGTAGGACACTTAAGGATAGGTGAAACAAAATTTAAGTGTTTCTCATGAAGTGTGAAATAAAAAAAATAGGTGCATATATACAATAAAAATAGATAGAATCACATATGAATTTAGACTAATTAAAATTGCCTTTACACATGAAATTTCAAATTACAAATAAATATTCATGTCATAAACCAGTGATATTATATGAAAACCCAAGCTCAGCTCAGACTATTTGCAATGTATGCAATGAGAATATTATGCCCGTAGGATCATTATTTCTACAACTAATTCAAGATAAATTTCTTCAGTTAAGAAATATATATATTTTTTGGGTATGTTAATTTAAGGTATTAATTCATATAATTAATATATGCTATGTTACACAATAAGGATATTCTGCAAGTAAGAACAACACGTCACAAGTTAATTTCATTGCAGCATTTCATGATAAGAATAAACTGTCAGTTCATACTGCACAAATTGTTGACACGCTATCCTAGATTTTTGCGAATGCAATTTTTTTTAGTAGGAATCGATAAGTCAAATGTGTGTTGAAACTGAACTCTGCTAATTATGATATTGTTTCACATTATGAACACTATTTTTTAAACTCAACCGAAACAAAAAACCGTTGTATGATGGTGTCCAAGCCCATACAAATTCAATGGCTATCAAAACGGATATTGCAATAGCCTGGTGGCAAGGCTTAGAATGGAGAACATGGCCTCATTTTGTCAAAATTTTCATCAAATGACAAGTGGAATGGGAAAAACTCTGGGGAGAAAGGGTTTTTTACCTTTAGTATTTTTGGGGGAGTCGGCACAAAAATTTACCCCTTGTTGTTTGGCATTAATTGACCCAAGCTGCTCCATTGTCCTTTCAAAAGTGTTATATTACCTTATTAGTATCAACAATACTGAATTTGAGAGTTACATTGACAAAATTTATCCTCCAGAACTCTCAATTAGATTTCTCTAGGTATAGGTTTTTATGTAAACATCTTTGAAGTACTAACAATAAAAACAAAAGTTTGTTTGGAAAGTACGCAAAGTCATGTGAAGATATTAGAAATGAGATCCCTCTTCCGGTTTTTTAAACCATGCTTGCTTTGTCAGATCTCTAATTAAAAGATTCTGTTCTTAATATCCACCTCTAGTCTCTGAACTGAGAGGAGATGCAAGTCGTAAGTCTAACATCTCTCAGTTTAGATTCTGGTAAGTATATATGGTCTGCCTAAATATAGATTCACTTTTTTCAGTTTTTATATTCCCAATACCATGTAACACCCCCAGGAAGTTAACTTTCTAATGTATATTGTATTATGTAAGTACCATATGTGGCTATCAAAACCGACAAGGTTGCAATTTAGACTCTTACTCTTAGTTCAAACCTCAAACTTTGCAAGATCTGTATTTATTGAATATCTAACATCAGCAACATGTTTATCATGCAACATACTACATATACATGTAAATTGATACTGAACAGAACAAAGGCTGATGTTTCATACAATATTAATTATATTCATTATCATCACCTGTAGTAGATTTAGTATTGATATGGTAAACCCATTAAAAGAGCATGTTTTAAAGCCATTTACAAGAAAAGCACGGTAACTTGACAGACCACATGAATCCTTGTATTGAAAATTACTCAAAATAAAAAATATATACGCTGCGTAAATACTGATCCAGGATTACAATATAGAAGTGCACTGTATATGATGTAAGATGGCTGTAATGAGCATTGTGATGATGAATATGTACTTATTAACTATCAATGCCTGACCGAATGACCCTGTCTTAAATAAGGTACAACGAGGTATGGATTATTTCTGATAAATATGCAATTATGTATTTATTATGGTTTCGAACAAAAAGTACATTGGCTTAAAGGGGATTCTCACATAGCCGGTTTTCCCGGAGAAGCCGCATTGCTCACGTAGAATGATGTAATTTACACAAAATTGGGCATCCGTACTGCAACCATGTTTATCCCGAGGTTGTCGTAGCAGATGGTGAACACACTTACTCGATTCCTCACAGTCATCCCCGAACCGGGGACAACTGCCAAAATCAACGGATGTTTTGCTCATGTTCAAAACTTCCGTAGAAATCGCGGGTGATTGTTTATAGTTAGCAACCGTAGTGAAGCCATCGTTGCCATAGATGCACTCGTGGCATACGCCAAGTGAAAGGTGAGAAACTCGTAGAAGCTGGCGGGTTAACCGTCACACACGTTGGTATCAAGAACCCGGCGGGAGAGGTACGTGTGCAACAATTAAACTGTTGGCTTTTACGTGTGCACTCATGTGTACCACGGATAAGTCACCGGTTTCTACGTATACAAAGAACAATACCTACGCTACATGTGACTCGCGTGTGCCATGAGTAAGTCACCAGCTGCTATGTTAACGATGGGTGAAGGACGGTTGCAGGGCCAATTGACTCGTCACGTGACCTCGGCCAGCAGTATATAATCATTCGCAGTGAGGCAAACTTCATTCACACCTCTGCCTTTGATAGAAACTGATCGACCTGGTTGCTGTTCCTGTTTGCTGTATCAACTTTACCTTTTCACCATGGGACCCAAGAAGAGACACAATCTTGGAAAGAAAAAGAGCCTTCTGCATTTGCCTCTGGGGAAGAATTGTTTGAGTCTGAAGAATCCAGTGTTCCTGCAGCTCCTGCTAGTCCTGCCAGTTCTACTTATTACACTCCTACCAAGTCTCCTGCCAAGTCTCCTGCCAGGTCTCCTGCCAGGTCTCCTGCCAAGTCTCCTGCCAGGTCTCCTGCCAGGTATCCCGCCAGGTCTTCTGCCAAGTCTTCTGCCAAGTCTTCTGCCATGTCTTCTTCCAAGTCTTCTGATGTTGACATGGATGACAGCGACCAAGATCCAGACTTTGATGTAGAGAAGGAGAAGAAAGACACCCAAGAAGAAGATGATGATAGTGATGCCAGTTAATTTCCTGCCACCCAGGCCTCCTCCGCCACTGCATCTCAGAAGAAGCTTAGAAGAAAGACTGAGAAATTTTTTCTACCTCCCAATGATGAGCAAGACATCACTGACTGGTACTTGGTACTAGGAGAATGACATATTCTATGGCAGGACCAGACTACAAGGATCATCAGAGGAAAATGAGGCTCATCGATGACAAGGCACAGACTCAAGTGTCCCCTGTACTGGGCCACAGTTGAAGACCTGGCTTGAGTCTATCAGAACCAGTGCTGGGAAGCTCATCAAGCAGGGCCCTTCTGGTACAGCCAAGAGAAATCCGACAGAGGAGGAGAAGTGGACTATCGCCAACTTTGGGTTCCTTGAGCAACACATCTCCAGGGTGCCGTCTCGACAACTGTCAACCTAAAAGATTGCGAAGAGCAAGAAGCAACTGTCCAACTTTGACGACAGCTCCAGTGCAGGGCAGGCAGATTCTCAGCCTGAAGAACTGGAAGAACTTGAAGAATACAAATTCTTACACACATGGAAGCAGTTTCGTCAATGTGCCGCCAGCCACTCAGTTCTAGGAGACATTAAATTACTATTTATATAAAACATTTATATTTTACTGTCTAATTTTAATGCTACCTGTAGAAATTTACCAAGAGCAAAGTTAAGGTTAGTGTTCTTAGTTGTTAATATTTGTAAGAATTGTTCAGCTGGATCGAAAATAGTAAAGCCCTCGATGTATTTACAAGCAATTTGGAATAAGTTTAAGCGGATATCATTCCATTTTTTACACCTCATTAAACAATGAAACTCATCTTCTACTTGGTTCAGATTGCATTTTTCACAAATTCTTTCATCTGCAGGAACATTAGGACGTTTGTGTCTGCCTAATTCAATGTTAAGGTTGTGTGAGCTTAGTCTAAAAATGCTATATTACAATAGACAGATTTGGGTAGGGTATAATTCAGATAGGGCTCTATTCGAACATCATTCTTGAAGGTTTTGTATGTTCTGAGTTTTGGGTTTAGCATACATCATTTATCTCCGTGAGCATCTTAGTATGAGCCTTTTCGAACAAAGGGGCTGACAAAAACTGAGAACCCCCCTTTAATGAGATGTATGTGCAAATTATTTAATAGATTTGAAATAAACAAATAAATTAAGAAATCACATAAACATCATTGAATTGAAGCATGGTGTTCATTGAGTTGATGATTCCATATGAATAATTCAAGACGAAACATCCAAGAGAATATTTGGCTTACATTTATTTATCATTACAAGCAGTCCAGGGAAAAGCAATGGTTTCAATTGACAACATATATCAATTATATATCACTGAGGTTGTTCTGGATCTGACAGGTGCATCTTTGTCATTGGGTTGCCTACATTGGATTTCTCCAACCTCGTGTTATGCCATATGCTTGTCAATGAATTGGGCCGTCTCATATTCAACCATAAACCTATCTTATCATGATATATATTTTTTTTATTGACAATGGAATGTCATTATTGAAATATGTGTCCAATTATCATGTCTATGACAAATAGTTACTTTTTTGAACAGCGAACTTTTTCCTTTTTTTGTCAGTTTATGGTAACTGTTTTACAGTCAGTTTGTAGTGGATTTCACACATTTACCATATATACATATATGGTACAAATTGATGGATTGATTGATTTACTTATTAATTATTGATATTGTCATTCAGTTATTCAATATCGTGTGACTGAAAGTATTTTTTAGTAGAATCTTCGACGTTTTCAGTGTGTCTAAAATGCTAAAATGACTGATTTTGAATAGCAGGGTAGTTAGTTTTAATCTAATTGAAATCAGGCTTTTAACATTTTGACTCTGTATGTAAAATGACTGAAAACCCGCTGACATTTTGACTAACAAGTTATAGTCAGCTTTACATACGAAGTTAGTGATCCTTGGTCAATACCATGTATTGTACTTGTTTTTGACTACAAAGTTAGTCATTATGGCTGACTAACTTGTTGGGTAACCTGACTAATTTGCTTGTCAAAAATGTCTATGTGAGTCAGTGTGATAAATAACCAAACTGACTGCCAGATAAAATGTACATACATGTACAGTTAGTTTCATATATGGTCTTCTCCTAGCTTATAATCGGCTTACTGAAAAATTATAAAGCTTGGTAAATGTAAGAAAATCATGTAATGCATCATAAATATGTATGTACATTAGACATGCATCTTTTCAACAAAAACTGACAAATATGCTAACTCTCAACTTTTGCACCAAATGGTGCTGCATGATGAGTATCCAGCTATAGCTGTTTAGTGGCAGGTAGCATCATATAGCAGAAGTTGTCAAGCTTTGTCTAGGTTCAATCTGACAGGCCGTCTTTAATGAAACCTTGGAGGAATTAGATGAAACTAACTGTATGACTAATAAGTTAATAGTCACTTACACCCGTTGGTATTTTTCAACAAGTTAGCCAGCCTAAAATTTGTGAGTATAACAACTTCGCCAGCTAGTGATTCAAGACCCCATCAAATGGCTACTGTTACTAAATTTTGGTGAAAAAAAAAGATAGTAAATCCCGCGTACAACGTATATGTAATGCAGTGCATCATATCCGTGAGAATAATTGATGTGTATCTCGCAATCATGCAACAGGTATTGACATTTCCAGTAAAAGACCCCAGTATTAATACAGCATCACTTACTAAATACAAAGGAGACAAAGAGCACTAATGGATGTAAAGTCCTTGGGCTTTGAAGGTGTCCTCTAGTGTATTATTGGCATGTGCAAAGACATATTGCGGCATCGTTTTCACCTATTTGATTGTAAGTGCACACTAGGAGCACTTTCTGTACGACAGGGCTTTGGAGCATAGGGAAATCCTGCCAAAACAGTTTTAACTTGCGCTTTCCTACAGTTTTAGGAGTACAGCTATGAATGGCACACCATTAGAACCGCGATACGAAAGCGCAACTTACAAACCAAATTTGATGAAGATCCGACTAGTAGAAGCCGAGAAAATGTTGATTATAGTACAAAATTAGGCCCCTCAAAATCGGAGATTTTTTGACAAACCAATGCGATCGAATTGCAACAAGAGACAACAGGCTGGAATGATTTTTTTCTTGGGGAAGAACCAGGGCTTTATTTCGTTGCAGTTTTAAAATTAGCCACTCTAAATTAAATATAGATGCTATGTTAGGACTGATTAACACTTTTAACAGCTTAAAAAATTTTTTTCGGGTTATTAAATGATTGCGTGGTGGCGCACCTGTTACTTCACTGCAGCGCCACTCTGTCTTTTTAGCAAAGAAATATTATTTGCCTTGTATCGTGCCAAATGCAGTAATAAGTGAACAGTAGAACTTTTAACAATATTTTAAACTATTTATATAAAATCACGCACGTGCCACCACGACGTTGCGTCATGAGCAAGTAAACAAATGGAACGCAGTCGATTCGCACCTTGAAATGAGCAATAACTGCGTTTCAAGGTATGTTTATATTTGAAAGGTGTTATTTAAATAAGAACACATTTGGGTATGTTCACTGTGGTTTTGTGACACAGTCTTGTCTAATAATGAGTTATTGCCTGTGACGTCACAGGCGCCGATTCGTTTCTCTTTTGTTATTTTAAGAGGACGGCCTGACCATCTCCTTTATAGAGTGTTTTCGTCGCAAACATTTTCATATTTTAGGATAATCAAGTCAGCTATGTGGCTTGTTATTACACACGGAGGTAGAGAAATACATTGCCTACAGCTTTGCCTGAACAGATTTTGTTCGAAAATTGGGATTATTCTTAAAATCGACATTATTGTAGGGACTGATGAATCGGTCTAACAATGCACTACACCAATAGATTGCCAGCTAGGCTTTGTAAGCCTTGTCATGTGACAAAACAATGAATGACAGTGAAATAGGTACAGAACAGCATATTGAGCTTTGAATATTTTTCGCTCTCCAGTGCAGATATTAAACAATATTACAATATTTCTATCATGTGCAATTAGCTTTGAATTCAAATGTTGCGACCATTGGGCTGAATTGTACCTGACCGCTATCCATTATGTACAGCATAATTACCCATGACTTGATTTCTTAAGTTTTGGGTAAAATGAGCATTAAAACATACAGTAACTATTACTTTGAATTTGAATTCTTAATTGAAATGCAATGTGTTTGATTTATATGCAACTTAACCTTTGTGTGAACAATGTAAACAAAATTCTGCAGCTACCAGACGCAGAGGTAATGAGATGATAAGGCTTGGAGTCAAAACCATGTTACACATTTCCCTCATCTATAGGCGGGTTTCTTACTTGACTCAGCGAAGACACTGAGTACATGTTTCATGAAGTGCACCTGCCTGGGATTTATATGCCCGTGGACCTTTAGCAGCACTGTCCAGTGTATATGCCCATGTTTTACTCATCATGTTACGTTTGATTACCCCAGAACAATTATGATTTTATTCTGATGGCCATGGGCCCCGTTTTAGGGGGGGGGGGGGGACAGGGGGACAAGTCCCCCCCACTTTTTTTGTACCAACATAACGATTTGACTGTTGGTGTCCAGAATAAAGGTCAATATGTCCCCCCCCCCCCCCCCCCACATTTTGAAATGAAACAGGGCCCCTGCTGATGGCAGTCTGAACATCAGACACTTATCATGTGCGAGTGCTTTAGCACAAGCATGCTCAGCTTTCCTGTGAGTGTCTCCTCTAAACCATGAAGTCATTATTCCTCATGTCTAAACCATTTCTGGCCAGCTAATGAGAAGCCTTCTCCATGCTGCAGCTAGGGTACTAGAGCGTACCCATGCAGCCGGATTATCCTGTGGCTGATCGTAACATGATGTAATTTTATAGTCATAGTGGTAGTATTTTTATGGTTAAAGTATCTGCCAATTCCACAGTAGACAGCTCTACTGAAGGTCCCTTGGTTCGAATGCAGGGCAGGCACTCTTCATGACCTACATTTCAGCTATATATGTTGATCACACGAGACATTAAAATGCAGGTGCCATATACTCTGTGTGTATGCTGAGGCAAGTAAATGAGGGTAAATGTGCATACAGTATAAGCTGGCTGAGCATCAGACCAGCAGCATCGAGATATAGACTTAGACTTATATGAATTTATTATGGTATTGGTGCTTTTAAATTGATTGCTCCCCCACCAGGATTGTTGCTCCCCATGAATGCCATCCTTTGTCCTTTGCACTCAGCGATATTCGGACTGTTGGCTAATATGAACTAAAATTTCTTCCCCACTAGGATTGTTCATCTATAAATTCTGCCAGAAACCTTGTTCTTTGAACTCCGCTAAAGCCAGTTAAGGACAAAGTGATGCCCTCTTCAACAAAATTTTTGCCAAGATCGATCGATTGATCAATCAGCCACAGGTGAGGGTCTCGAGTTCTACTTAAATTGTTTATTCATCATATATGAAAAACAATATTACAAGTAATTATCATACGGTTCACGAATATGACAGGGGATCCCGCAAGGTCTGACTTTCAGATTATTTACATCAAACAAATTCGATTTTTGGTTGAAGTTACAACTATCATATATCATTTACAACTTATTTGATTAGTAAAAGTACCATGGCATTGATATCCCACCTTCCAGAGTGACAAATGTTTCGTACTATCATGGTTTTAACCTTGTGAAACGTACTTGAAGTTGTGGTGCAGTTTTCGTTCATATTTCCTGGCTCAAAGGAAGTTTTGGGAAGGAACTAATTGTTCCAATGATAATCCAATGGAGAGTATCGATAAATATTGCATGACAGATCAAATTGTCAGTTCATAATTATTATATATCCATGACCATAGCAAAGTGAACTAAGAAGCAATAGGGACAGAGTTAAGGTTAAATTGTTTTATTGCTTTTGTATGATCTATATGATTAAGTAGTTACAGTGATATGTGTAAGAGTGAAAACTTGCTTTTTTGGAACTGAAAGGTGGACATGATGAGTCATGTTCCTGTATGTCCCATGTTACATTGGTGACTCATAACTGTAAGTCATAATCACCAGGAGGCAGACTGATCTGCCCACTGATGATATGGATCAGTAAATCTGGGACGTTCATTCAGCGGATCAAGTACTGGGATAAGCCTTCAATTTGCAACAACACACCTCTCAGCTCAGAATGTGAGTCAGAATCTGTATTGGAATAGACTGCAAAGCAAATTTTGCCGTTTTGACACGTCTTCAGACCTGCTGCCTATCATGAGTCATCATACAGCATACACATTTACAATAGAAAAGATAGGGATATGCGTCACTGATGACTCATCATACACAAATTTTACTCCCTAAAGCAGGAATATTCTTCACTCTTACACATATCACTGTAAATGAATAATTGAACGCAAACACAATTGATTTTTGCAAGACGTCTAGCACACCATGTATATCTTGCAATTAATCTATGTGTGTCAACAACAAATTTGTATAAAATTCCTACAGCGAGTCCATATTTGTGGTTTAATTTAATTCATCCACAAATTTATTCAAGATTAGTGCTATGGACAAAAAGATGCAATGGTTTTTCCTTCTATCTTGTTTTGTAAAAACATTTGCATTACATGTAATTTATTCTAAAGTTATGCATTATCTTGCTGGGTTGCAGGCTGTGTTACTTCATCTCCAACTTTATTTGATTTCCAAAAGCAAAGTAATTTCTTTGCTTCTTTGCGGAATCCAGGTCCAGTGAGGCAATACAAGAGGAAGTTGGTACTGTGGTTGATGTAAGCCATGGAGTCAACAATAGCCTCAACATAAGCCATTCTCACCTGACCTTCTTTAGAATGGACAACATAAGGCTTGGCCACAAGAACAGTGATGCTTGGAATGATAAGGATAAGGAAAACTACAGCGACACTCAGCAACATGATGGTCAGCTGCTTTGTGTTCTTCTCTCCTCCACCAGATGTCCCTGAAGTGCTGCTACTGTTGCCACCTGGCCGAGATTTGGCTAACTTGTAGAGCTTGTAGCTGATACAAATGTTGAGAGCAATGATTGCAGCAATAGGAAGAAATGCATACAACGTGAAGCCAATCCATGGACGGATGTATACCTCGAAATACTCAATTCCAGGAGTTGGAAAGCCACAATTGACAACTTCAGTAACACCATCTGCAGTGACTATGACTTGTGGTCCTCTGGTCCAGAATAAATGGAAATTCTTGACAATTGCTCCAATGATGAATGTATTGGCAACTATGTGAGCTCTGTAAGAACAAATTAATGGATACGGTTATACCAATTGTAAAGAAAAAATAACCCATTGTGGGAAAGGTTACTCATTGTCTTAAAGCATAATCAACAAGTCTTGACATCAACAGACTTTTATATACATATCAAATATGCTTTTTATAGTATTCTGCCTGTGGTATTTAGGAAAGCAAACATACGTTTAAAGGAATTTTGGGCAGTTTTGTCATACCTACTTCTGAAAACTGAATAAAGGATGATTGTAAAGATATATAATCAAGAACTGAGCTCACCTTCTTGGCGTGCACAATTCCTTAGTTTTCATCGGAAAGTAGATGGCAATGAAGCGGTCTGTGGTCGCAGCAACTAACAGCCAAACTGCCACATCACCAATAACAAATAGCAAAAAGAAAGACCACCGACAAGACCAGGGATGGTAGGGGATTAAATAGATCTGTCCAAGGTATCCAACCAGATACAACAATTGTCCCACATAAACTGTAACAGTGTCTGCCATTGCCAAATAACTGAAGAACATTCCAGCTGATGTCGCATTCATAGGTTTCCGTCGCATAAGGATGAGAGTCAATGTATTGCCAACAGTTGCCATGATTATAGTTATGAAGGCAAAAGCAGCTCTGATATCATTGGCTCTCTTGAAAGAAGATTCATAAATGTCATTTACTGGTGTTGTTGCTGATGTCACCTCAGTAGCACTGTTGCCATTGTGATTTGTTCCAGTTGTGATATCATCAAATACACTCGAAAGTTGCCTTGCCATAACTGCTCCAATAGTTAGTAAAAATTATATATTTTCCGTGGACCTTGCCTTCGTTTTAAGCTGTAAGATCAAACAAGATAGGAAAGATTTACAGTAACCGTCAATTCCGCTTTTGCTAAGAGTTGATTTCCATTCTTTTAAGTATGTTTCACAGTGCTTGCTTAACACGACATACTGGATAGTATGACACAAGCTTACCTGGTAAAAGGCAGACATTGGCTCTCTTTTGGTGTTTGAGCAAGCCTGAAGATTAACATACATTACCATATCGTTACTTGCATGCTGGCCCCCTAGGGCACCAATCACTGCTGTTGGCTTCACCTTCTCTGGGTTTCGCATTACTCACTGTCGTTAATACAATCCAGGCATTAAAAGTATGCATTGGACCATTAACTGCCATTGGCTGCCTCCTGTGTCCCTGTTGTTAGTAAATTACATTTGCCAGTGATGCTCAGGTGTTGGTTAATGGCAGAAAAAGAACCATGAGTCATAAATTAAGTAGAGAACAGTGGGGTAAGTTGAGCGATCCCTTGTCACAAGCAGCTTACAATAGATACAGCTGTATGAATGAGGTAGTGCCCTGTTCTCGAAGTTCATTCCTGTTAAACCTCTGTGATGTAGATAGAATAGAATTCCCAAGAATGTTTATTGATGTAACACATAGTATCGAATTGACTACCAAAACTAAAATTGAACCCGGACACAAAATTCATTGTTTTGTTCTTGCAAACCTAGCTCTTGAATGTTCTGGGCCTATGCGCAATGCGCACTCCAGTCCTGCCTGTTTAGCTCTCCCTTCTTAGCACTCCAGTTCTGCCTGTCTAGCTCTCCATTCAAAGTACTCCAATTCGGCCTGTCTATCTCTCCCTTCTTAGCACTCCAGTTCTGCCTGTCTAGCTCTCCCTTCTTAGCATTCTAGTTCTGCCTGTCTAGCTCTTCCTTCATAGCACTCCAGTTCTGCCTGTCTATCTCTCCCTTCTTAGCACTCTAGTTCTGCCTGTCTAGCTCTCCCTTCATAGCACTCCAGTTCTGCCTGTCTAGCTCTCCCTTCTTAGCACTCTAGTTCTGCCTGTCTAGCTCTCACTTCTTAGCACTCTAGTTCTGCCTGTCTAGCTCTCCCTTCATAGCACTCCAGTTCTGCCTGTCTGTCTCTCCCTTCTTAGCACTCCAGTTCTGCCTGTCTAGCTCTCCCTTCTTAGCACTCCAGTTCTGCCTGTCTAGCTCTCCCTTCTTAGCACTCCAGTTCTTCCTGTCTAGCTCTCCCTTCTTAGCACTCCAGTTCTTCCTGTCTAGCTCTCCCTTCTTAGCACTCCAGTTCTGACTGTCTAGGTCTCCCTACCTCTCATTCCAATCATGTCTCTGCCTAGCATGCCTATGCATATGGGGCGCATGGCCTTTATTGCGATGGTTGGAATTTTAACAATGTGTAGTGTACTATTTTTAAGCGCTGCTATACCCCTTAAGTGGTATACAGCAGCTCCCCTGGCCTCCAACTCAGCTCCTCTGGGAGTATACTGCTATACACACGTCTTATCGGCACCATGGCATTAAACTTCATTCTGAAGCATTTCTGTATCTGAAACCACTCTCTGCTCCTAAACTGAATGTACCTTCAATTATGTAATTTTTGGCCCCCTGGGCTCCTAAACAAAATCTGCCTCAACTTGCCCCATTGCCTTCCTCCTCTATAGCATGCATATAGTTAAGAGCCAGGACCATACAATCCACTGCACGCTTTATGGACTGATCCGAAAGTTCATATCACAAAAAACCTTTCAACATTTTCCCAATATTAATGCACACATTAAGTACAATTACAGCTTTTCTGTTTTTGACAATTAGAGCTACCTGTGAAGCTGTTTGACTATTCATTAATTGGGCAAGAGTATGCATACAAGCGTTTCATAATATACTGCTTCACATTGCTGGAGTGCATAGATCTACATTTCCAGGCAGTCCTTCAATATAATTGTGTTATATATATTTTTTAAGTACCCATTTTCGCCGGGCTCAAAAGGCTTCATTCAAAGATTTTATGATATGATCAGTTTTGTTCTGCTATGAAAACAAAATGTGACTGTCATCTTCAAAACGTTAAAGTTTTTATGAATGCTTTTGTGAGAACAAAAAATATATTATGCTCCTAAACTGTTAAAAGCTTACTATAAAATCTACAGTAACTTACTGGCAGCTCATTTGCCAGGAACTTACTGTAGTTTTAACAATAAAACAATTCTTACTGTCTTATATAATTACTGTAGAATTTACAGTAAATTCTTTACTCTAGTAAATAAAACTACAGTAGCATACTGTACACTTTACAAGAAATAATTGGCTTACTGTAAACACATTTTAGCTCTGTTACTGTAAATTTTACTGTAGTTTTTGGATCCTGTAATTGAAATACAGCATATACTGTAAATAATTTACTTTCTACTGTATTTTCACCATTGACCAATACAAATTGTATTTATCACATTCAAATATTATAAAAATTTGATATTATATACAGGAACACCAGACTAGCTTAAATCACAATAATACACTGATGAAAAAGTAACAAAAACTGATGATAGTATACAGCAGCTAGTGACATACCCCAGTGATGAAAATAAAGGGAGATGTAGAATATGTTGCTTTCTGGTACTGTAAAAGACTCAATCTGCAGATTCAATTTATTCTAAGTGTGTTAAGTGTATATACAAGGCCAAACAACGGACCTAAGTATTTGTGCTTTTTAATTGCAATTTCTTAATTGGACTAAATTAATGCAGTATATATCACATTGTAAAAGTTATCAGTTTCTATGCTGCAGATACTATAATGACTTCAATATATTTTACTATAAAAGTGCACCATAAGGACCTGCATTCATGTAACAGCTGCTGTGTATTTCTGAGTACATTGAATTTGGGGGCCATACTAAGTACCAAAAGGAATTACATATTGGTAGATAGGTATAGTTGTACACTAGAGAGTTCCTGTACTTGGTGACAAATCTTCAAGTGAGAATTGTCACTGCAACTCAGCATTATTGTTTTAAATTAGGAATACATTATTACAGGCTTGATTTTAGCCAATATTGTTCATTGTTGAAGGATTTTGATCATTTTATAAATAGTATCTACCTTTAAAGACAAATTCAAATAAAGCATGAATTTGATGATTGAAAACTTAAGTATCAATTTATTCTGGGTAGAAATTGATAGAAAAGTGCAGCGAAAACGGCCGTGCTCTACAGAAATTCTCACATTGCAGGTAAAGTGAGTCACAGTGTCTCCAAAATGTATAATAATAATAATAAATAATAATAAAAATCCTTTTTTTAATTCACAATAAAATAACAATCAACACTAGCACAAAGGCCATTATTACTAAACAATAAGAAAACAACAAATAAGACACAATTAAAACAATCACAGTTTGCAAATATTACAGGCCCGGGGCTCCCATGTGTGCAACAGCTTTTTAAAGCTTATCAAATCAACATTTCTTTTCAATTCATTAGGCAATAGATTCCATAAGTGAAAGCTATAATAATAAAAAGCCATTACCATATTGGATCCTATTAAACCTTGGAACGTATAATATTGATGAGTGTCATAGATTCCTATTACTTTCCTTTACAGTAAACATTTATTTATTTGCAAGTGATGAAAATGAGCAGCTCTTGCGAAAAGCAGTTACTTCTTTGAAAATGTGGAAGGATATGTTGGCAGTATCCAACCATACAGAAATTAGGTGAGAATGTAGCTTGTATGGAGTATGACTTTAGCAGGCCATGACAGGCAGAATAATTGTATCTGGCAGTATATTACTCGAAGACGGCCATTAAAACATTGCTGTTCGTTTACATAATTGTGTTCAGTCGGTTTCTATTATCAGTTCTGTGTGATATGATGTCATAGTATTCCATGTTACAGACTAAGTTAATTTATATTTATTTCTATGGACCAATGTTTATGCACCCAAAAAGTATGGCGAAAACTGCTTTTTGTACCTCAAAATTTAGATATTCATCCTTTCAAATGCCCTGATGGCTTACCTCAGAATTTTAACACTTCTCTTATCATACATGGTCAAATGTGCTATGTGCATTTTACATGCGTTTGGATAAACGCATGGAAAATGCATGGTTTTCGCCTGATTATAATTAGGCGAAACATTTATTCAACACATGGAAAACGCACGTGGCACATTTGGCCATGTATCTTTGTGAAATAGCCAAATTTCAATTTTTAACCATTATTTCAATCGCGATTTCCATGTTATTTTCGAATGTCCACTTACCGCTCCCTAAAATTGACAAGCATTTAGGCCTGCTGTTTTTTTTTTTGTTGTTTTTTTTTCACTCCACCCTACTGCATAGTCCCCTGGGGAAAAAGCTTTATTAGAGCCTTTTAGAGGTACTGAAGCATTACGACCAGCCAGTTTGCCAAAATTTATCTATTTGTGAACTGATTTTACATAACCGATGCACAGTCCTCTAGTTTCAACAATGTTTTCACTAGTTTAAGACACAGTTGTCGTCATCCAGGACAACCTGATCTATTTATATCATCGATCCAGTTTATAATTTATATGGTACAGAAAGTGCTCCACCCTCATCAATATCAATGCATGGCATCATCCGTAAATGTATAATACACATTTATGTAATACACATTTGATCACAAACACATCGCTTGAGTCAGATGCAGTATAACCATCAACGGAAATGTTGGCTCTGCAACTGACTTCCATAAGCCTTTGCTTGTCTTTGGCTGTGGGTAACAGCTTCATTAGTAAGTAAAACATAAACATTATAACAGTATATCTTCATTATACTAATCATTTACTTATCGGCATTCTTCTACATTCAATTAAACATGCAGGTACTATGTAGTTGTTACTTTCTTCTTATGAATCATTCCTGTTCTTAAGAATTTGTATGAGTGTGCTGTCTTTAATCAATGGAAATGGGTGACTAATCTAAATATTTGTGATTTTTTCTTTTAGTTATTCTTTATATGATTAAATCACATTTCCACTATGTTTTGAAACAAATGAAAATAAGTTTCTACTGCTTTGTTTTATCTGACAGGTGCACACTATAAATGTGTCACAGACAAGGCTGTCAGGGGTCGCAATAACAAAGTAAGTATTTCTCAGCAATTCAACAATCTTTGTGACATTTTTACCATCATCACGTTCAGTAGCAGCATTAAGGGATGGATTTCCATTCAGCCTTTAGAGATTGGATGTGGCCAGCACGATGAGGGGATTACATGCATACGCAAGTACCTGGGTGGGCAAGTGGGCATGTAATCCCCTTCGACCGGAAACTGCTCCGGAAAATTCAGATCAAACTTCAGACTAAGTAAGTCTTCGTTTAATCATAGAACTTCCCTTTGCAGTTATTTCTGGTACATCCGGACAATATATATTATATATGCATTAACTTGATATTTTCATAATAATAATCTACTTCAATGGTTAGACATTGACCGGCATCGGTCGTTGTCAGATCAACAAACCAATCCTGGCAATCCAGCATGCTATCTGGGTATATTAGATTGTAGACTCATGTCAATCAATTCAACTTTTGTAACTGATTATGGAAACACTAAGAACTTGAAAAATATAAAAAATTAGGTTGTTATCTTAATAATATGAATCGTACAATGAAAATGTTTTTAATTAAGACTGTGGAACAAATTGATCCATCAATAGTTCATCAAAAGGATATACTTGCGCACAGATATTTTGTAATGTAAATTTTTCATTGATTCAATGGTTTATGTAAAGGTTACGTTACACGATGGAATTAAAGTGTTTTACCTCTATGGTTACAATATATAATACAACAGTTACATCTGAAAATGTCAGTATTTAACAAGACTGTGGGCCTTGTTGTACATGATATATTTTGAAGATGTAGCTACTCAACATCTCAGACTGAACAGAACTTCTAACCTCATTTTGCTAATATCATTGACGCAATCAAAATATTTTTAAAAGCGACTGAAAGTGGCTTGACCATGTCAATGCTATATGAGCTCTCAAGACTATAACCTATTACCAAAAAGCTGCCTACGATCAAAAACCTAATTTTCAAACTATACTCCTTGACCAAACTGAAACATGCAGGGGTCAGTACTGGCGATCTTGTACAGCTCTACCAGTTTACAGTCTGACCTGTCATGCCAAAGAATAACATGACACATTGGAGTCTATGCAAAAAAGGGCACTGAAGTACAGTGAAGCCCGCATATACCAATACAAACAGGATCACCATTGCTATTAGGAAGACATGAGAGACTGTGAAAAACTGTTCCAGATACTACAAGAGAATCAAGCTGTAAATCACATTTTATTATATCAATATCATCTCCATTCTATTGTAATATACTTCAACTTTTAGTTGCCTACCTTCATATTATTATTATATTATCATTATTTCTATTATATTAAGATTAGATATGAAATCATATTTTGGATAGATGTTTCGTGGGGGAACCTAATAATTATGCAATGCTGAGAATTTTAAGTCAGTCACAAAAACTTGCTGATTGCTGCAGACATGTGCAACATCGAGGATCCAGAGATTGAGATTACATTTTATGATCACCGCATCTGAATACAGATACTGCATTTTGTGCACAGTTTGTGCCATTTCCAGATATGTGCTGTAATGACATATGGCAGCAATTGTGATTTTTCTTTGGAGAAAATTCCAAGTTTTCTCCAAATGGAGCATATCATTATAGTGCCTAGCAGAAAAGTGGTAACATTGGCAAACGATCAAACATTTTTCAAGAGGGGGTCTTTTACTGCTGCAGCTTTGCCACCGTATAACAGAATGATATCCAATTGCCTTTACATTTTATGGTTCATACAGGCATTCATCAGATCAAGGCCGAGCGCAGATTAAAGAACGTAGCTAAAACGAAGGAAACACCTCAAATGATGGATGCCTTTACTTCGTTTTCAGGACTCTTGGCATTGCTACAAAAATCTTAATTAATCTGGCAGTCGTATTCCCTCATGACCAAACCCTGTGGTGACATTTTTGCCTCTTTTTGAAATACTAGTGATGTCATAGGGATCCCCACTTTTTCCACAGAGATGAAACATATAATTCTGACCATGCTCACCAAAAATGGGGGAGTTTTACATAGATTTTGGGGTGTGGCAGTCATGAATTTGCTTTGGTGGTTCAGAAAAACTACTCCAGAAACTATGGAAAAATTATGATAAAAATACCATGTGGGCATATTAAATTCCTGCTTTTAAGGACTCCTGTACTACAAACGAAGGACACCTCATTAAAAATGATAATTCCAACAACCTGTACTAGCATCTGAGGACGTCCTTCGTTCTAAGGCCATGCATACTACAGAGGTGTTCAGTCCCGCAACTGGTAAATTGTAGCTGCTATAAAGGAGTTTATTCACTTGCACAGGTTTCTGTGATTCACATGGAGACTTCAAAAAGATAATCCAATTTAAAGAGGGTATTCCCTGAACAAATATGAATTTATGGCATCATTCTTGAATGTCAGTCAATGAAAGGTGAGAATATCCTAATATGTCAGCAAAACGGCCAAGAATTCCAGAGCTCTCTCCACATTTTTGAGCATCCTTAGATTGAAGTACACCCCTCCTTTAATCTAAGGACGTACCTCGTTTTAAGTACGTACTTTAATCTGCGGACAGGCCTTGACCTGTTCATGAACATTTCTTCCTCACAGACTGCAATCAACATTGGCCTGATGATATTGGCTCAGCAGTCTGATTGTCAGAGTATTCTCTGAAATATTTATTTTTATTTAGACGTATGGAAGTGTCTCACAAAATGACTGCAACAATTACTGCACCATTAGTCCATGGTGTTATTCCACAGACTTCGACGGAGCTATCAACCTATGCCATACGTCATATGTTCTACCTTCGCCAACTGACATTGTGTACAACCCCCCATGGAATACATGCAAATTAGGTTTGTAGCTAAACAAGTGTGTCTTTAATGTCTTAACTACTGTTTTTAGTATTATTTTAATGTTGCATTCTAAATCCATAACTGGCAAAAATACTATTAAATCAAAGAGGTTACTGAAGTGAAACTTTGAAAGTGATTTGTTTTCTGGATAAAATGTTATAAATACTGATTGGTTTGAGCTAAGTCAGTTATATATATGGCCACACCATGCATGTTACACTTCCTGGCATGTACACATTTTGTTCTTTACAGCTGGATATTTTGAATGTCGTGACCAAAGTGCTAAAAGTTCAGCATTTCGTTCGGCAACAAGTGGCATCTATACGGAGGTAATGAATAATGTGTGGAAGATCTCAAAAAGCGAAAGAAGATCATGGATGGATGGATGGATAGTTGGATAGATAGATAGATAGACGGATAGATAGATGGATAGAATAATAGATAGATAGATAGATAGACAGATAGACGGATAGATAGATGGATAGATAGATAGATAGACAGATAGACGGATAGATAGATGGATAGATAGATAGATAGATGGATAGATAGATAGATAGATAGCCATGTGATTGATGATGGAAGGACACAACGGCAAGAAAAATGTTTCTTAGGGCGTTGTCTCCTTGTTTCTGTTAAGTCTTACAAAACACAGACCCTGCAGGCATACTTGCTGCAACATTTCATTGTTATTTCTTTTCACATGTCATTAATTTCGTAAATCATGTGCATGAATAATAGTAATTGTCTTGTGCAGAGATCACACACATTACAATTATACTTATTTTCAAAGAACACATTCACAATGATTGTACAATATGAACGTCATGTCTGTGAAAAGTTTTCAAAACACAGGACCAATGAGAATTGTTAAGCCATGAAACAGACAATTAACAAAACAAACATTTCCACGCATCTCTGAAAATCGAATACATCTACTTTCTGTTTGTTTTCTTAGCAAAAAACCTCCACAAACTTCGAAAATTGTAAAAAGGAATGTGCATCAAAATCCTGGTGTGTTGCCTTTGATGCTGATATAGCTCAGACCGTGTGTCTTTTGATGAACATTGTGGCTCCGGAGACTCTGATGTCCGTTTCTCCAAACTCCAAAACATGTACCGCAGGTGTGTATAACTGATAATTGCTAAAATCATTAAATGTAGGACCCATTTCAACCATACTCTGTGTTTCGGTAAAATCATTTCAAACAACATCATCAAGTGTGTATGGAAACAGTTTTTGCAGCATTTGTTTTATAACTTTAAGGTGAATAGAAGCCAAAGATACCGGAGGAGAAATGATGTGGATTTTCCAGGCAAAGCCAACTGACGAAACAGAAAAATTAGTTGCTTTTTTTGTTATATTTTCATCAGGTTGCAGAGACCCAGGATTTCCATCAAATACCATCCGCATACCATCAACCAATACCATTACAAGTTATCGTTATGGCTTTGACATGAAATACATATGCATGCCAGGCACGGGACTGGTCGATGGCTTACTGTCCACAAAATGTCAGCGTGGAGCATTGTGGTCAGGGAGACAGCCTACATGTGAAAAAAGTAAGAATTGCACATATAGTCAGGGTTCTTGTGTAACAAAACAGGCCTCCATGGGAACCAGCTGCGTATTTGTGGCAACATGGCTTTTCAAGGACGTGCTGAATCCAAAAATGGTTGTTGCCATTTTATTTGAGCGCTCCTTCTATCAGAACATCAAGATGGCCGCCAAGATGGCCGCCACACACAAATATGGCCTTATTTTCCGTTCCAACAATACCAGAGTGATATAATATTATTGTTTTACTACTTTTTGGTACTCACATGACAGATAGGGTTATTTGTTGTAGTTAGGCTATTATGAATTAGCCATTATCCATATTTGGGATAAATTGGCACTCCATATATGGACAAAGGCACTAAAATAAGCAGAATGTACATGAAATTCCCATATCTGCTAAAAAAAGTTTTAATACCTGTAAAATGCACTAGAATGTTTTTATTTAATAATTAATAGCATTTCATAAGTTTCAATATTATTATCATTATACACGTATGTATGAATTTTGTCTCCAATTAGACATTTGAGCATGCATCGTGGCATCATATACAATGATATAGGCCTACCAGTGTTATAATAATTAGACTATCCTATACTATACTATACTATACTATACTATACTATGCTATACTATACTATACTATACTATACTATACTATACTATACTATACTATACTATACTATACTATACTATACTATACATTTCAGACAATGGACAAAGACTGTACACAAAAAGTGTGGGAACAACCTATAAACTTGGGATATCCTACAGCGGAAGTACTACCACCCTGAAGATAACTTCGGCAACCAGAACCACATGTGCAGTTGCGTGCAGTGCTGAGAAAGGAACTTTGAACTTCCTGGGTTGCTTCGGGTTTGATTTCTACGATGCTGTAACATATGACAATTGTCATTTGATTATTGTTATGTAACAACTAACAAGGCTTATGCTGGTCCATCAGTGATGCAACAGCTTGTTTTTATGAGAGAATCCGAGCACAAATTTACTTTTGTGTATTTTCAAAACTTTTCTATTGGAATAAGTACATGTACGATTTAATCTATGATAAGATTTTTTATCAATTTTATTTTAGATTCATGCATGTTAATGGCATAACTGATAAGTAATGAATACGTAGTGTATATTGTTGAATTTTGTAGAGTAACATGTGACAAGCTGCTGTTTTTAAACTGTTTTTACTTTAAGTATCTCATAGTTCTTATAACAGAATTGCCTTAAATAATTTCCTGTCAAGCTGTTTTTAGAAATGTAGACGTGAGCCTATAATAAAATATTTTGACTTCGACTATTGAGTAAGGAGTCCTTTTTCAAAATGTCTTCGTCTTGCAACGGTTTATAGCCATTGAGGAACTTCTATAGTGTAGATGAAATATGTTATCAAGAGGGATGCACAATAGCTGCTAAACAGTTTTATTTTGGAGTGTGAGCTAACGAATCCAGGCTCATACAGTTCTGGTAATTCTGGCGGCAAAAAGGGTTCTTCGGATGACTCGACGGGTTCTACGGGTGACTCAACGGGTTACGGCCAATTAGTGGACGAATTCCAGGAAAGACTCGACGGCTTCCAGGGGTGACTCGACGGGTTCTACGAGTAACTCGACCTGTACGTCGCCTGGTCTAAATTTAAAATATAACGACGGGAGAGTTGGCTTACCCATACAACACGTCGAGTCTCTCCTGGAATTTGACGTTTTTCCCGTACATTTACCAAAAGTATATAAATAGGGGCTGCATATTAAAAAAGAAGCTACGGCACTTCTGAACAAGAAAAAACTATGGCAGTTCTGAACCAAAAAAAAACAAAACGGCATTTCTGAACAAGAAAAACTACGACACTTCTGAAAAAAGAAAAATACGGCAGGTCTGAACAAAAAAATATTATCTACATTAAGCTGATCTGGGGACAGGAGAGTAATAAATATTTAAATGAAAGAGCATTTTTCCAAATCGTGGCACTCGACTTACTCGACGGGTTACTTATGGAAGCCGTCGAGTCACTCCTACTACTCGTCAACTTACCCCTAGTACCCCTCAGCAAGCTGTCGGGTTTACTATGACTAAAATTAGGGACGGATAACTCGCCGACTTCGACGGGTGATCTGCCGACTTCGACTGGTAATCCGCCGAGTTGTAAGGGTTTATGACGGTTTATGACACCTGGGAGTTTGCCACGGGTATGCCATGCAAGCATGGCATACCCGGCTACCCGCTCCGAAACTCCCGGTTGGCCCCGAGTCCCAGGAGTGACTCGACGGGTATCGCGGGTAGCCGTCAGGTTGGAGCAGGAAGCGCGTTGCGTAACCGTTACGTCATATTACGGGTTCACTACGGCAAAACCGGCTGTTTAATTAGAGCAGTTAAAATAGAACTATTTGGTGCGGTTCGCCGTACATTTGAATGTACAGAGCGATCAAAGTAGGTCACCAATTGCACTTTCAGTAGACTGGAGACCACTACAAAACCATTCTCGGAAATGTGACTATAACAAAGTGATGAACACCCAGCAATCTCACTGGTAGTCCCAGTTTACAGTAAGGACACGGTTTTGCCTTTTGAACATCTCTTGCAAACTACTTCCATGATAGGTGCCATGAAACACGCTGATTAATTAAAACTGGCTGATTATATTTCGTCACTGATAGTTTCACCTCCTTCCTCTAATGAAAGATTAATTTCTAATGCTGAGCATTAATGACCTCTTTGCTGTAATAAAACATCATTTATTTTCGTTTCTTTGATTAGTAGGCCTATAGTTCATTTCAGCAGTCAAACTAAAAATAATTGCATGATAAGCCATGATATCTTGGATCGGGTAAGCTCAACAATCAACCACTAAAGGCCTCATGCGAAAATAATGAAGCATTTGATATCATATTTATTCTAACATTAAATACAGCTATACTACTAATTCTACAGTTGTTATTTATATCTATCTGATATTTGGTAGATGTTGTGGGCATTGAAAATTTGAGAAAATTTGAGGCAAATCAATTCAGCTGTTTTAATTTTAAAACCAAATGGATCGAAGAAAAATGGCATTTTTTTTACAATTTTTAGTGCCACATTTTGAAGTTGGTTCCATATATTACTCAGATTATTACAAATATATTGATCGATTAGAAAAAAATAATAGCATAAAATCACAATTTTTTGCACTACGCCTAAAGGCTGTTAAAAAATATCTAACCATTAGGAGTGTACATGAGTGTATGTATCTTTGTCCTACTTCATAATGATAAGTTGACAAAGAAACGTCAAAATACTCAGATATTTGACATATTGTCGTCCCTTTATGTACGTGAATTAATAATAACCGCAAGCCAGCAAGACAAAAATTGGTGCAAGACTGATTGTTTCATTGGCAATATGCACTGTCCTTTCAAAAACATTAAGAACACTTCAGCATGCACACAGTGGTCTTACATTTTTGAAGGATGGTGAATACTTGTAGTCTTTACTTCAATAATTCACAGACACCTTGAACAAAAGAGATACAATGTATTTGACAAAATATGATATATATGAATAAACAGATTTGTTTTCATGCATATTTCATGCGTATTTGTTGTATTGTTTTCCAAATTCAGTCTCGTATTCTCACATTCTCAGTTTGTAATTTATACCTCTTTGATTTCACACGACATTCTGTCATATCTACATCCTAACTGGAGATCATCCAATATTCAACAGACATGGATTTCATCATTCTGTTCTCATTTATATATTTTTTTCTTTTGCAATTTTGCATTATTCTCAATTGCTGTATGCATGCTATATGAATAGATTTTCCGATTTTTTTTTCACAGGTGCATACTATAACCAATGAATAATAAGTATCAAGAACCTGTACTCTCGTAAGTCGGACGCGCTATGCCTAAAGGGAAACTTTATTATTCTTATATTTGTCCTTGTTGGTACCTCGGTGGAACACCAATCCCCCAATCCCCCCCCCCCCCCCCCCCCGTATCGACACCCCTGCTCTTGCTCAATAAGATATAAAATACTTCAAATATCATATTGATTAATATTCATGACACTTTGTCTACAATGAAAAGGTTTATCAAAAGCCTGCATGAAAGCATGTAATGACCCGATTCTTTCATGATTTTTACAATGATATGACGATTATGACCATGTTATTTTAATGAACATATCTCTGCATAATATATGTGGATTTAGTTTATTTCGGCCATGGCCAAAGACTCTCCCACTAATCTTCAGAGGGCTGAAATACAAATTTTCTTTTGCTATACCAAGTATGCTTAAAGAGTTTAAATGAGCTATACACCAATTTGACCTGTAAGACATTCCTCTACACAATACATGCCGGGTCCCTGGAAACTAATTTTGAGCAAATCACCAGATATAAACAACTAACCCACATACTATTGACTATGGTCATCGATTCAATTTTGTTTATTTCCATTCAAGAAGTGCAAAACTGCACGTCAATCTGGAGCCGTGAAATAAGAACTATTTTGTGCGGTTCGCCGTACATTTGAATGATATAGAAAAGTATGTCACCAATTAATTGGATTCGCTCGCACGTTATTAAACAGTCTACTGGTAGACAGCAATACATGCATTCCAAGTGGCTGGTATGTGGAACAACTGTCTCTAGAGCAGCATAAACTGCACTAATGGCCATGATGCTTTATTTCTTTGCAAATTAGTAATATATCTTATTATGTAAAATAAATTACCAATATTGAGCCATTTAAGAGTGAGACACGACAAAATGTTTTTCTCAGAAAGTAGAACATTTTAGGCTACTATGACGTTGTGCCGCGCGGTTTTTGCCTCGTTATAGTTAGCTAAAAACCATGCGTTTTCCATGCGTTTATCCTTCTCATGGAAAACGCACGCAGCACATTTGGCCATGTACATTTGTATTCATTTTTGTGTAGAGCTAATGACTCACCCACGTCCAATAGATATACAAAGTAGACTGATATTTATTGGCCTGGCTCAAATGCACACTTTCTGGCAAATCTACTGCTGAAAGTGTCAAGCTAAACAGATGTAAACATGTAGCGAGGCTGCTTATTTTTCATTGTGTTTAACTTAATTCATGCAAAATGATATGTCATCAACTTTTTTTTTTTTACTGGAACTTAATGACTATATCATAGATTTATAGATAAATAGATAGATACTTTACTTTGATGGAAATGGTACAAAAATTATTACTATGAATTGTAATCTATTGTAAATATAAGCCCATCAGGAAACCACCTGAGCATTAGCTGTAATGGTGGCACCTTCCAAAAAAAGAAAGAAAGATTGGCAGTGTCACCCTTAAAGACAAGCTCTTTGCACCCATATGAGGGTTTATTGATGAAATTATTTTGAGACATGGAAGAAATCAACATCAGCATCGACACAATTACACTAAATTATTACATCATACACTGAACTGGAAAAAGGATGCATTGTTATTACTTTTGATGTACGAATCTGCACCAATAAACATTGTGCATTAATGATACTTATATATCCCATTCTGTAAAAGCTCGTTAAACATCACATTTATCTTTAAAGAACACATTTTGAGTGCACAATGATTGTGCACAGGGAACATCATGAATTTTTAATGATCAAGAACATTTTACAAAGTTCATACATGACCATAGGGAACGATATGATGAACACTAGTACAAAACAGGCTGAAAATTTGAGTCCAGCCTGTTTCAGAAATTAAGAAAAAGTCTGTTACACCAGACTCAATCGATCTTGAAAACTGCATAGATTATGTTGGTGAAGGTCATAGATCACTATTGTGCCATTATTTTGTTGAGTGCGGAATCAGTTGTATCGAATGCAAACAGATAACATTTATTGCCAGAACTTTAATATCAAGGGCGGATCCAGAAAATTGTTCACTAATTTATAATTAAAATGTATTGCGGGGACCGTTGACTTTTTTAATATTTCAAAATTAAAATTTACTAGGCCCAGGGGGGGGGGGTTCCAACCCCCAAATCTCCCCCTCCCTAAATACGCCACTGAATATTTTAGGTTTATTTTAGATTCGCTAGCTTCCTGAAAACTGCTTGAAAACAAGCTGGAGTACTGGTGCGTCAGACAAGACTTGCTTCATGTAAATACTCAAATACCAACTTATCCACTTAATGCATGAGCATGTTTGTACAGCTAAATAAATATGTCGCCTACGTTTAACTTGCGGGTACATATTCTTGAATAAATCCGGTATAATGCTTGGTCACACTTGTCAAAAAGACAAATGCAGTATTAGATATTACTAGACAACTTTATGGTAGTGGTATTTTTTGTATGCAATTGTAATTATAACATCTCAATTATTACATTGATTTGATGGTGCCTGGAATGACCAGAACCGTTATGCCAAACAAGCATGTTTTTGTAGATGAAAATTTAAATGCAATAATGGAAAAAGCCTCTCCATCATGTAGCGATCTAATGGTTTAAGAAATCGCTGACGTCACTCATGCATCCTTAGGCTTATTGATCTTTTCACTCATGGAGAACATCATAAAAGTAAGCAATTGCCATTATGTGTCATCACAATGCTATGACAATGATGCCTGCCACATTGATCCTTTTTCCATCAAATGAACTAGAAAAAGAAAGTCTATGGGGCACTATATTCTTCAGAAGAACGCACGTCATGAAATCAAACGAGAGAAATTTTATTTAATGTGATTTCAAAATAAATTTTTTCGGCAAGGGGATATGTGTTTTATATCTCCTTTGAAGTTGCCACAGTGTAAGTTCTTAAAGGACAGTTTAGAGCCACATAAGTTCCGTTTAGACATAAACCAAATCAATTTTATGTGTTCTATGATCATTGCATTATTGTCCAATAATTCGTAAAATGACTATAGCACCCGATGGGCATGTTGCTGTGACATCAGAAACGCAAAGTACAGTATAATCGTGCCTCATTAGTTATTACAACCAAATTAATCATATCATGGTATAACCAAGACTACTGATAAAAAGAATCTTTTTATTTGACACGAGTTGTAGGCTACCTGTGAGGAAACCACAAGCCAAAGCTTTTAGTCATATCACAGGACCAGCTGAGCAGAGTTTAATGAGCCTTTTTCCCAGACTTAAAAAAAAAAAAATTCCTAGCAGGGTGATAACGTATGGTGGATTTCATGATCTGATCTCGAGAGAGAGAAATGATTCTGTACTTTTATACATAACATCAAAGTTTATGCAGTAAGTGTGAAGGTATAGGGATTTAAATAAGAAAAGAAGATTATAATGAAGGGGGTTTAATCAAAATAGGGGATAAAGCCACTGTCACACGGGCCGGTTTTGCCGTAGTGAACCCGTAGTATTACGTAATAGTTATGTAACAGCTCTTTCCGCCGGTTTGGCGACCGTTTCTGGCAGCAAAAAGGGGCGGGGCAGCACCCGCCGGGTTACCCGCCGGGTGCTACGGGTAACCCGCCGGGTTACCCGCCGGCTTTCACGGGTGCCTCGGCGGGTTCTACGGGTGCCTCGGCGGGTTCTACGGGTCCCTCGGCGGGTTCTACGGGTTACTCGGCGGGTTCTACGGGTTACTCGGTGGGTTCTACGGGTTACTCGGCGGGTTCTACGGGTTACTCGCCGAGTTGTAGGAGTAAGCAGGCGAGTAGTAGGAGTAACTCGCAGCTTCCAGGAGTATACTTTAAAAGGCTGCTGCTCCCCTAATATTAGTCCGATTTTCGTTAAATAAGAACTAAAATTGTAGTATAGTTTATACTGATTCCATACCTGTTTTCGGATCGAAAATATACCGAATATTAAGCGAGTTATTCGTCTGAGAATGTAGGTAGGTTTGCGGAGGCAAACAGTGGTGCTCTCGCAGACGTCCGCGCCGGGACTGTATCAATGCTGCTGCTCCCCTAATATTAGTCCGATTTTCGTCAAATAAAGACTGGATTGTAGTATAATTCTTATTGACTCCATAGGTGTTTTCGGATTGAAAATAGACCAAATATTAAGCGAGATTTCGTCTGAGAAGGCAGCAAGGTGCTCTGAGTATGTTCATGACTTGAATGGTGTGGTCAATATTTTTTACCATTATATATACATTGTCTGGATGAGCTTTATTGCAATTAATTTCTACTCATTCTGCCAATGGGAAGGACTTTTCCTTTGGTTTTGTAAAGTTAATTAACCTATATATGTAATAGCAATCTGCCTTGACCGTTATGTCAATTGCTATTAGCATTTTGAATAATACAAAGAATGGGGTAAGTCATGCTTTTTCATCATTGATCACAAGCATGAATTGAAATCATTGATCAGAAGCATGAATTGAAATTCTGAATTAACCGTTATGTCAATTGCTATTAACATTTTGAATAATACAAAGAATGGGGTAAGTCATGCTTTTTCATCATTGATCACAAGCATTTATTGAAGTTCTGAATTTCAACTGATTCCTGTTTAATATGCATATTAAAGAGGGAGATTGTTTTGATCATGGATGGAACATGCAATATCAATATTTATTTCAGTTGGATTATTTTCAGAAACAACAACGAAATATTGATAATTTATATAAACTAGAGTATATCTATCTATAGATAGTTGTTATAGCTCCATAGACATCTTTATCAAGTCGGAATTTTATTGGCAACAAGCAAACAAACATTGTTTTATTTTCGTTTTTTATTGATTACGAATTAATGAATTATTGATAGTAACATATTATTAGGTGAAGATCTTATAACTATCTGTCTATCTACATATCTATATTCTATGAGGTATTACTAACTTTATTAACAAGAATATTCTTGTTTGTGCCTAGTATACTCCATTAATTTTCCCCACCTTAACTATTATATAAATTCTACACATTTCCCTGAATAATTCAGTCTTTATTTCACGAAAATCGAATATGTGATAGACAGATAGTTTAGATAGACAGATAGATTTATATGCTTATTATATAATATAGAATATCTAGCTTAATATTTGGTCCATATAAGTACATAAAAAATAGCAAATAAAATCACAGATCAAATCACAAATACTAATTACAATATCAATATTACATTTAAATTTTACAAAAATATACACAAAAAGATAAGAATGTTCACATGTATAAAAAAAATACCAATATACAAATATAATCATTGCCTGGTAATTACAATACAATATATTGTTTTTAATTAATGAAAGCAATTACATCTTTTTGTAATTGTGAATGACAATCAAGACAATGTCATATTACTGTGTCATCTTTGAACAAACTATGAAATGACAGGTCAAAGAACCCCAATTTAGGCAATTAGGCAATTGACACATGTATTGAGCATTTGCTGTATTCTCTACACCCATTCTTTATATCATTCAAAATGCTATTAGCAATTGACATAACGGTCATGGCAGTTGGCAGAATGAGTAGAAATGAATTGCAATAAAGCTCATCCAAACAATGTATATATATCATGGTCAAAAATATTGACCACACCATTCAAGTCATGACCATACACAGAGCACCTGGCCGCCGCCAGAGAACTGCATTCTCAGATGAATATCTCGCTTAATATTTGGTCTATTTTCAATCCGAAAACATGATGGAATCAGTATGAACTATGCTACAATACAGTTTTAATTTGACGAAAATCGGACTAATATTAGGGGAGCAGCAGCCTTTTAAAGAAGGGCTCAGCCCTTCCTGCATTGATAGAGTCAGGGCGCGGACGTCTGCGAGAGCACCACTGTTTGCCTCCGCCAACCTAGCTACCTTCTCAGACGAATATCTCGCTTAATATTTGGTCTATTTTCAATCCGAAAACACGTATGGGATCAGTATGATTTATACTACAATTCAGTCCTGATTTGACGTAAATCGGATTAATATAAATGGAGCAGCAGCCGCCGCAAGACAACTGCCTTCTCAGACAAATATCTCGCTTAATATTCGGGTTTTTTTAAATCCGAAAATACGTATGGAATCAGTATGAGCTATACTGCCATTCAGTCTTTATTTGAGGAAAATCTAATATTAGAGGAGCAGCAGCCTTTTTAAAGTATATACCTCCCTGCCTACGCTGACGCTGGTAGCAAAAAGCCGGCGGGTTACACGTGAAAGCCGGCGGGTTACCCGTAGAACCCCTCAACAAGCCGCCAGGGTGAAATTAGGGACGAATAATTCGCCGGGTTCTACGGGCCACCCGCCGGGTTCTACGGGCCACCCGCCGGGTTCTACGGGCCACCCGCCGGGTTCTACGGGCCACCCGCCGGGTTCTACGGGCCACCAGCCGGGTTCCACGGGCCACCCGCCGGCTTCCACGGTTTTTTTTTTTTTTTTTTTACACCCGTGAGTTTTCTACGGTTGTGCCATGCAAGCATGGCACAACCGGCTACCGGGGCCGGGTTTCGCGGCTTGGCCAAGGGTCCCACGGGTGCTTGACGGGTATCCACGGGTATCCACGGGTGGCCGTATTGGGGCCGCCGGCTTCGAGCCGGGTAGCGATTTCCGCAACTATTACGTAATACTACGGGTTCACTACGGCACAACCGGCCCGTGTGACAGTGGCTTAAGGCTGACAGTGAGTGTTCATTTAAGTTAACTTTATACGTAAAAATGTCAACTATTAACTAACTACAAAATAACCACTACGGAGGCTTCTATTTTACTGGGTATAGCCTAGTGGTAAAGCCTTTTAGCACACATATTGGCTCCTCTGAAGGTCCTAGGTTCAAATAACCGTGCCTTGTTTTCGGTGTCTATGCTGTGGCAATTGAAAGACCCCACTTATGGAGTAAATGTGCCACATAGTGTAGACTCAAAGCCTTATATCATCATTTATTATAAGTCTCTCTGGTAGCTGGTCATGTTTGCAGAGTAAGGTTCAAACCAGTAGCACTGAGACGAAAAAGGAAGTTCCCTGAACTTAATATATCAAATAGGATGACATGTATGAAATAATGTTTCTGCATTGGAAGCTTCTGTTTCCGTTCCTGTGCCGTATGCAAATTCAATTACTTTTGTAATAATTTTATATATATACAATTACACTAGTTCAATCTTTCTTGCAAAATAAATCCTATCCTATCCTCCCAAGATTCAAAATATAAAATTCCACGTCTTTTATCTTTTTTTTACCGGCATGAAATGGACGAAAATCTTACCAAAAAGGCTACCTCAATTGTCCAATTGACTATAGTCTGTAATAATCAATATTATAAAATAATTACTGTTTGCTATATTTTCAAAATTTGTGTGATTATTTTTCCATATCTGAGGCAATTTTTACAAATGGTCATAAAGATGACAAAGAGGCCAAACATTACCATTGGACAATTAAATCACCTGTTGTAACTTATGCAGACATATTTGTCCGTCCTATTCTGTGTTTTTGATCTTACTATTGTAAAAGTTCTCTGGTTAATAACATGAAAATGATTCCTTCGTCCGTTTCTTTTTAATGCATTAAATTGGAGTTCTATTTTTGAAGCAGTTTCTTTTGTGTTCGTCTTTTTTTGTGAAGAGAAGAAGTTTCTGATTAATTTACAAACATTTTGGGCCATTTATTTTGTTCTGTTACATTAAGGAACATCGACTAATCGATCCAAATGCTTTAGCGATTCCTTGCGCATTGTCTTTATACTTTTTTTTCCATTAGTACGAGACAAAGACAAACAGGGAGAAAATGTTCGCGAAATTCCCGTCATGCAGCACACATTGACATTCCATTGACAGGTTCCTGTATTGATGTGGTGTCATTTACCAAAAAGAGTGAGCAGCAAAACCATCAGTAGATGGATTATTTTCACGAGTCTTTGAAGCAACCCAATAGTGTTTCTTTTGTTCTTGCAAATTAAAGGTTTTTGGCATTTTGTTCTCATCTTTAATTTGCCATTTGTTCATACCAATGGTGTTTCCTTGCAAACACAAACAGGTTGTAACATTCATGCCACAACATTTGACTAATATTGTCCCAATATTAACGTGTTTATCCCAAGAAACTTACCAGTCAAGTAATAGTCCCAAATTCAATATTGTACAACACGTCACGTTGGAGCAAAATTTAAGATAATATTTCCCACAGATACTACCGCAACATTTAAATTATTATAACTAAAATAATGTCAATATATGAGGAATATACAGTTCAAATGCCCAGGTAGCATATGCTTGCCTCACAAAGTGCCTTTGAGGCAAAAGACCTTGGGAACAAGGTAAGTGTCTAAAAACTATGAAAGACTCTTTACGACTAAAAATGGTACAAAATTTAAAGGTGAAGGACTCTTTTACCAATCAAACAAGAGACAATCACTGAGGTTAGTCCTCATGACCTCTTTTGGGGTGTTTATTATGGACTAAACAAACCCCAGGTCATACAATGGAGAGGATCCAACCCCCTTGGAACCGTATTATTGGAGCTTCGCCAGAAATTCACTAAACTTTCTTTGTGTATTTCCATTATTTTATTTTTTTCGATTAAGGATAGTTTATTATCACGTGCTGTTTTGTTATGACCCTTTGGGTTCTTGGTATCAGTATGTATAGTATTACCTGATGTCTATGGTATGGTATAATGAATGATTATGGTGGCTCCGTGTGGGCTTCATCTACTCTTGTTATGACCCTTGGGTTCTGTGTGCATATTACAACCAATTTGGTTAAGATGATGATGATATGTCCTAATGTGTATTAATATGTTATATATAGGCAGTGACCCTAATGAGGTTTTTCTATGATTTTATTTTGTCTTAATGACTATCACAGCCTTATGCAATGCCTTATCAACCATAATGGACGTGTATTCTAGTGTGATGACCCCAGGTCACTGACCTTACTAGGTCAGTGACCGACTTTGACGCGCACTGGGTGACCCGGACCACGTGACCACGGGGTCTTGGCGGGAATACACCCAGACCGCGTCAGTAGCTGAAGAAGCAGAGGATAGGCAGGCTGTGCGTGGGGCAGGGCAAATAAACTTTAAAACTGGAATATTAACGCTTTGTCTTTCTTGGGGAACCTTACAAATTGGCGCCCAATGTGGGACTTGAAGAATCGGTTGTGGGGTTCCCCAAGAATGGAAGACATGGACGACGCCTGGACATAAAGAACTTTTTGAAAAGAAATGACTCTACGACAGCCACGCTGGATAAAGGCGTTAGCGACCGCGTGGTTTAGTCAGTTGCAGTGGAGCACAGGAACCGTCAGCATCTACATTGAGCGTCAGCAGCAGCGACGTTGCGACTTCAAATCTCAGACTATACAGATCTACAGTTAAGTAGAATTCACGCTATAATACTCTATCTTATTTAGTGTGTTTTGGCCCCACGTACAATGCCTGCAAAGTAACGTAGAAGACCTGACTTGGCTGCAGCCGAAACAAGTGAGCCCGCATCGACTCCGGTGCCGGGCCCCTCGCAAACGGCGGACGAGTCGGTTCTACGCACTTCAACTAGGAGTAAAGTTGTGCCAACGCCGGGACGCCCTCGTAGACGAGAGGCCACGGCGGATAGGACTCCAAGTCCTGGACTCGTAGTAACGAGCCGGGAAAGTAAGCGGATGACCGGCGATCGAGGGAACCGAAAGGAACCCTCGCCAGCTGAGTATGAATCGAATGATTCCTCCGCGTCTACGCCTGTTTCCTCGCCCGAAGGGCGGCCCTCCGTCGTCGAGCGTGCGGAACCACGTGGCTCGGCCCGGGCTGTCATAGCGGCCGATAGTACTCCGCAAAGGAGTCTGGGTTCCTCGGGGTACAGGCGGAGAAAAGAAGCTATTCCTCCAAAATATGACGGCCAGGGTACGGCCTTCATAGACCATTTAGACGAATTCACTCGGGTCGCCACTTTTAACAAGTGGACGGACGAGGAGAAGTGTTTTCATCTTTGGACCAGCGTCACTGGTCAAGCTAAGCTGAAAATGCGGCCCTTAACTTATCGGGACGATTGGAGAGAGATGGTGAGCCAGTTGACGGCCTTTTCTGCTCCAATCGTGCCCTAGATGCGTACAGAAATAAATGGTTTAATGCGAAGCGGGGCCCAGAGATGGACCTCGAAACGTATGGGTTATTTTTGTTGGATCTCTCTCGGAAAGCGAATCCCGCTTCCACCCCCGCCGAGCAGGAACGCTTTGCAAAAGAGCGCTTCATGGAAACGGCTGGGTCCACGAGTATGAGATTCTGGTTGGCGGCTTTAAAGCCACCTACACTGCAAGAAGCCATTGACTTGGCAGTGCAGTATGAAGCAGCGTACGAGGCTACGAAAACGAGCAAGCCTGACGTCGGGCCGGTTGGCGCTATTGCCTTGCCAATACTGCAGCCCGAGGCTTCCGTGGCTGCTACTGCTTCAGCGTCTATACGTGGCGGCCCGCCTTCTGAAAAGGAGGGAGCCATCACGAGGCAGGATTTGAAAGATTTAGTTTATTCTATAATGGGCGAGGTATTGGCCAAGGAAACTAAGGGAAAGGTTTACAGCAATACTCGCCAACAGGAGCAGGATTACTCACCTGAAACACGGAGATGCTATCGGTGCAAAAAGACCGGACATCTCCGCAGGAACTGCCCCAGACGTCAAGCCGATGACGATCGCTCATCGAGGCGAGCGTCCAGCAAGGACAGGGAACACCGATCGAGTAAGCACGGTGATAAACGGTCCAAAGGGCGGAGCGATCAGGGTAAAAAAGGGGGCAAGGATAAAAGGGAGAGAAAACATTCGGAAAATGAGTGAGGGTGGAGGAAGTATCCGTCCCGGATCCTTCACCTGCTGAAAAAGCAGCCCCTCAGCCTCCAGAATGTTGGGAAGAGGTAAAAGTGGGACAGCACTGGCCTAGACATGTGGCCATGCAGAATTCGAGTGCATCCTGGTATATTACGATTAGTGTAGGAACACGTCACGTGGACCTCCTGATCGATACTGGTGCGCAGGTATCTCTGCTGAGTAAGCAAGAGTATGACGAGATACCGGGTGCGAATCGAGAGAAGTTAAGACCTGTGGAAGGCAAAATCTCGGCTGCCAATGGCGGACCCATTAATATTTATGGTAAGGTGGAGCTCACTCTCTGTTTAGAGAGGATGCTTTATCCTTGTGAATTTTTGGTAGCAGACATCGGAGGTCTCCCTGGTTTACTAGGGATGGACTTCTTGAAAAGACACGGTGCATTGTTAATGTGTTCAGTAGGGATGCTGAGGCTGGGAGGCGTTGACATTGCGTGTATAGAAGGTCGCCCTGGAAAAACAGGCCGAGCAATTATACACGAAGACGTCCATATACCAGCTCGTCACGTGTCGCAGGTCTCAGTCAATTTGGTATCCTGGGGCGTATCTAACGGGGGCGACCTCGTATTCGAGTCGTTGCCCACGGTTTGCCAGGATTTGCACATAATGATACCTAGAGGGCTATTGAAATCTCAATGCTCAGGGGCTCACATGTGGATAGCCAATCCCACGACTGAGAGTGTTCATATCGCAAAAGGTCAAGTGGTAGGTCAATTGAGCGAAGTCGAAAAAGTGGATTCACCGAAAACGGTGCATGCTGCTGAGGTCAATCCTGAACTCAAGCGGAAAAACACTGAAACACGACTGCTCGTTCATTTGCAGCCTCTTTTGGATGAAACTGACGATCTGACAGCAGATCAAAGGTCAGAGCTCAGAAAGGTCTTGATGGAGTATGAACATTGTTTTGAGGGAGGTAAATACGGGCTGGGACATACGAGTCAAGCCACGCACAAGATTGACACGGGTGACAATCGGCCTTTCAAAGTGCCGGCCCGGAGATTAGGGTGGGCTCAAAGCAGGGCGCTGTCAGAGGAAGTGGATAAGATGCTGAGTGATCGAGCCCAGTAAAAGCCCCTGGTCTAGCCCCCCTGTGTTGGTTAGAAAGAAAGATGGAACTTTCAGGTTTTGTGTGGACTATAGGAAATTGAATTCTTGCACTAAAAAGGATGCTTATCCTTTGCCACGTATTGATGACTGCTTAGACACTTTGTCAGGGGCAAAATGGTTTTGTACCCTGGACCTGTCGTCTGGCTATTGGCAAATAGCCATGGATGATAGAGACAAAGAGAAAACCGCATTCACTGCTCCAAGAGGACATTTTCACTTCACAGTGATGCCCTTTGGTGTTACAAATGGCCCAGCTACACTGGAACGTTTGATGGAGCTAGTGTTAGGAGGACTGGACCTGTCCACTTGTCTATGCTACATGGATGATATAGTGGTACAGGGCTCCACATTCCAGAAGTGTCTAGGTAACCTGATAGTTGTACTGAAATGCATTAGCCAGGCTGGGTTAAGGCTAAAAGCTAGCAAATGCGAGTTATTTAAGAGCGAGGTCTCCTTTCTGAGGCATGTGGTTTGTAGAGAGGGAGTCAAACCAGATCCTAAAAAGATAAAGGCGGTGCGAGAGTGGCCAGAACCCACCACAGTACAGGAGGTGCGCTGCTTTGTAGGATTCGCATCGTACTATAGGAAGTACGTGCGGGACTTTGCTGGACTAGCAGCACCACTACATGCTCTAACAGCGCACCAGGCCGTCTTTAAGTGGGATGAGACATGCAGAAACGCTTTTAAAAGGTTAATCAGGGCCCTCACGACTGCACCAATCTTGGTGCTACCACGTGAAGGGTGCCCTGTCATCCTGGACACGGACGCCTCTGATCTTGCGATAGGAGGTGTATTGTCGCAAATTATTGAGGGAGAGGAGCGCGTAGTTGCCTACGCCTCGCAGTGTCTGTCTTCGTCGCAAAAGCATTATTGCACGACATACAAGGAATTGTTAGCTGTGGTCAGAATGGCGAAAATATTTCGGCCCTACTTGTATGGACAGGATTCAGTGCGTTTGCGCACTGATCATCGTGCTTTAGTATGGTTGCAGAACTTTAAAGATGCAGAAGGAATGTTGGCGGGATGGATAGCTTCTTTGACCGAATACAACTTTGTAATCGAATACAGAGAAGGCAAGAAACACGCTAACGCAGATGGCTGCTCACGTATCCCCGTGACAGCTTGTAAGCGCCAGGAATGTCCTGACCAAGGTCATGGCCAGAATGTTGACCTTGTGGCTTCCATCACGCAGTGGAACCAAGTACGAGGCTTCCGCACGATTACGTGTGGGCAGCCTCGGCCAGCGACTGAAGTCGGCCAAGGAGGAGCCGAGGAACCCCAGGTGCGAGTGTATGTGGCAGAGGCTGGAGAAACGGCTGGAGAAACGGCTGGAGAAACGGCAGGAGAAACGGCAGGAGAAATAGCTAGAGAGATCTCTGGATCCAAATTGGATAGAGTCTTTCACCTTGGAGGAGATACGGTACGCTCAGGGCCAGGATATGGCCATAGCGACCGCCAAGAAGTGGCTAGATGCTGGACAGCGCCCGCCGTATCACGCTATTGTCACGCACTCGGCCCAGGTGCGGAATATATGGGCCCAGTTCTATTGCTTGAAATTGCAGCGAGGCATCGTGTATCGAAGCCACAAGCTGCCCACGGGTGAATTGGTCAAGCAGATAGTGGCCCCAGCAAGCATCAGACGCAGCGTCTTCAACCAGCTTCATACGTCTCGTCTTGGTGGCCATATGGGGATTAACAGCCTCATATCCAAGTTGAGACGGAGATTCTATTGGCCTGGCTACAAGGAAGATGTGATACGATGGATAGGTTGGTGCGATATGTGTCAGAAGCGGAACCAGGGTGGCCTGAAAAAGGCTCCCCTGCATCAGGTGCCAGTTGGAATGCCCATGGAAAGAATGGCCATTGACATAATGGGACCATTGCCTGTCACGAAGTCCAATAACAAGTATATAGTAGTCGTGGCCGACTACTTTACTAAGTGGACAGAAGCCTTCGCTCTTCCCAATCAAGAGGCGTATACGGTGGCTGATTGCTTGGTGACAAACGTGATTTTGCGATTTGGGGCTCCCTATCACTTGCATAGTGACCAAGGGACTAATTTCGAATCGAAATTATTCCAAGAAATGTGCAAAATCTTGGGGATTAATAAGACCAGGACCACGGCTTATCATCCCCAAAGCGATGGACTGGTGGAACGCTTTAACAGATCATTGGGTGACATGCTGTCAAAGCTGGTTAATGACAGGAGGGATGACTGGGACGACATGCTTCCTTACATGATGTGTGCCTATCGGGCTACGCCCCATAGATCCACAGATATCACGCCAAACAGGATGATGTTGGGCAGAGAGGCGATGCTCCCTGTCGATCTGATGTATGGCCACGCTCTCCAACATAAGCACCACTGTCCAGTGGAATATGTGGAGTGGATACGTGAAGCCATGGAAGAGTCCTTCGAAAAGTGCAGGTCGCAGATGAAAAGAGCAGCACAGAAGCAAGCTAAGCACTACAACAGGTTGGCGATGGAGCAGTCATTCCACGTTGGAGACTGGGTTTTGCTGTTTTATCCGCCCCTGGCCAAGCAGAAATTAGCTTTAAAATTCTTGGGTCCATACAAGGTGACGAGGAAGATGGGAGAGGTCAACTATGAGATAGAAGCCCCAGCCACTGGAAAGAAGCGCATTGTCCATATTAATCAGCTCAAGATGTACTTAGCTGAGGTGACCCCAGACGACATGATCCGGATCCCTGACATTCCATCAGACAATCCGTATTTGGACCCATCATTGTATGAGGACGAAGCAAGTGCGACCCCCCTAGACGAGGGGCGGGATCCGCCCTTGCCCGGAGAATTGAGTGGTGACGCAGCGCAGCCTTGGTCTGGGCGGCCAGAGCGGGGCGGAGCTGCGGGGACAGGAGGACACAGGGGGCGCGGCTTGCAAACACGCGGTCCCCTGGATACGAGAAGGGTGGCAGAAATAGAGTTCGAATCTGGATACAGCTCCTTTTCTGGACTTGGAGCTGTCCTCAGCTCCTTTTCCGGATTTGGAGCTGCCCTCAGCTCCTTCTCGGGAATTGGATCCGGAAGCGGCTCCATTTCTACCAGGTAGGCTGAGGAAGCCACCTGATAGGTTAGGCCACAATGTAGGTTACCAGTAGCGTTAGGACTCTGGTTCCTGCATTTCAGAGGGAAATAGCACTTATTGCTTGACTTCTGGCACTTTGTTTTTGAGAGTCTAGTGATCACATGTTTATACAATAAATACCAGTTGTAGCTTCATTTAGACAATATATAGTTTGATTTTACTTAGTTTTCCCCATGCATATGATTTTTATTTATTTTTATTAAAGATTCTATCAAACACGTGGTAAATGTCGACATCTTAAAGAGGCGCGTCGCTGCAGTCACTTTCTAGTGACTGGACATTTCGTGTACCTGATTCTCTGGACTGAACATGTGGCCGTGTCCTGTGGAGTGGGTTTTTAGATGTGCCACCCAAATGTTCACTACAAGTGCAGCCCTTTTTGAATAAAAGAGGGAGGAATACTGCAAAGGTAGAATTTGGGCACTGCTGGTTAAAAGCAGGGGCAAAAACACGAAATTAGGTAATAAGAATGGGTAAAATGCCTCATAACACTGGAAAGATCAGGAAAATAACTTAATTGGCAAGAATTAAGGGCTGTAGTGGTTATGGAAATGTTTAAATCCCATGGTAAACTTTATATGGCAAGTTGGGTAATCTGGAGAGGTCAGCAAAGGAATATAATTTGCTAGATTATGGTTACAAGGATAAATGGTTGTTTTCTCGGGGTATTGTGATAAAATGATAAGGAATTGGCTATTTAGTCATCATGGAACGTGAAACGTTCCTGATGGTTTGTTTTATTTGGCTCATAGAAGTTGCTAAATGTCATATTTAGCAACTAGGAAGTTCTCACTTTCTGTGTCTCCTGAAACTGTGTCACTGATTCCAGTGACCTGCATTCACTGATTCCAGTGACCTGCATTCATGGAAAATTTCCACTGGGGAAAAAGGTCAACCAGGTTCGAAATTCAAACAGGCACCCCTTTGTACTAATTTTGAAATTTTTGGTGCAGTCCTCAATTAAGAAATTTTATGAGGGGGGGGGGATGAAGGGTCAACTGGTCAATAAGGTGATTAGAGTCACATGACCTGTGATTCTGGTCACCTGACCTGTCACATGACTAAGAAAGTGCGGCAAAAAGCTGGAGAGAGTGGAGCGCCCTGTCTCACACCTTGTGAAACCAGCAAGGAGAAGACAACTAGCCAGTCAGAATTTCGAGAATACAACCACACAACTTCACACATATAAGGATGTCTTCTACAGATCAGAACAGAGAGGAGGCAACTGCTATGCCAGCAGTGCCCCTGGACAACGTGATTGAGGAAGAAAGACCCCAGCTAACGTCAGAGCAGACTGACATGGTGTTAGCTGCCATGGAGGCAGCGGGCCTCGAGATCGGAGCCGAGCTTGAGGTCTCTGCCAGCGACGCTGAGGTGGCTGCCGTTTGCGGCTTGTCACCCACGTCTGAGGTTCAAATCTCCCTGGCCCCGGATTATTGGAGCCAGCAGAGGTTGGGACTTCTGCACCTGGATATGTGGGTCTACATGTCCAGGAAAGAATACGAGTTGGAGGACCCGGCAGTGGAGCAGTACGAGTCAGCAACACTACCCGAGATGGCCAGAATGAGGAGGTATCTTCGTCTCCGCCCTCGGAGAGAGGATATGCCCATCCTAAGCGGATGGATAATCGGAGACCTGGGTGTAGCGACCACCCAGGAGGAGGTTATGGAGAATCTCAAGAGGCAACCTTGGTATGCCAAGGAGCGAGTGGCCAGGCCCAGCGCAGAGGGCGAGGTCTCTCGCACCGAGGCTGCCAGGTCGCCTACGAAGGAACCACAGGCAGCTCTGCTCACGGAGGCTGCCATGAAGGAAATCGTTACCACTCCAGCCAGGGCCGAGGAACGGCCAGGAGAAGGGAGGCTGGAGGGAATGGAAAGTGAGGGGACCACAGATGACGGAGGGGCGGAGAGTGATGTCTCGGCCCCGAGCGACGTCTCGGCTCAGGATAGCACCCCCAAGGTCGTTTTGCCGGCTGCACCCCAGGACGTTGAGGGCCTCAACTATATGTGCGCCACCTGCGGGAAACGCGTGAGAGACCGCAAGTCTCTCACTCGCCACGTGAGCGTGGCCCACGCAGTGGCCTATGTGGGCTTTCAGTGCCCTGAATGTCCCGCTGCGCTGCCCTTGGATAGAAGGACAAACTTCAGACGTCACCTGGAGAGGTCCCATGGCTATACCTGTACACGGGCTGAGGAGTTGACGGCGGCCACGAGTTTGACGACTATCCATGGGCCTAACTCAGACGGGTCGCTGCAAGCAACGCCCGAGACGAGGACCCTGGTCAGCAGGGCGCCTCCCTCCAAGACTACTGCATCTACAAGCACCAGGGTGGTGCAGATGCGCAGCGCAGAAGCAGCTTCGAACGTGTCGCCCCGAAGCCGCCAAACTACGCCCAAGCGGCCCCATTCTGCAGCAACAGTCACCAAGGCACCAGCAGCAGTGGCCGAGGACATGGTGACCAGGGCCCAGTACCAGGACATCGTCCTGGAGGTGCATAGGGCCAGGTCGCAGACGGCGCGTCGGCCCGCGAGAATGAGGAACTGAGGGCCAAGCTTCGCGCAGAAACAGAGCAACGCGAAGCCATGGCCCGGCAGTCTGACCTCCTATACCAGGAGGTCAAGAGGTTGACAGCTGACTGGAACAGATGGATGGAGGAAGCAAGGGCAGCTGGATCCTCATCTGCAAGGCCTTGAACGCAAGGCCTTGTAGATTGATACAACGACGACGACCTGGAACGCGCCCCCCATAATACGACGCCTGGATACAGACTGGACTTGAACGCTGGACATCAACACGAAATGACACCTGGAAACAACTTGGACGCTGAACATCAACACATCAGACAAGGGCGGATCCAACGCCCTGCGGGGAGCCAGGAGGTAATGATGGAGACGAGTGGAATTGTGACTTTTATAATGGCCGAATTTAGAAACTGTGACGCCTGGAAAATTATGATACGGCTAATTATAACAACTGTCATTACTCGAAATTACGAGCAGCTGGTTTTCCCGCGTAAAAAGACCTTGCAGATCCAGAAATCGATACTGGCCTCTGTCCAAGGCGAAGATGGACATGGATAAAGATAATGGACTCCATGTGTATAATGTGATTGTTGTGTGTTGAATGTTGTGTTTGCAGCGGTGCCAAGGAGTCAACCACGTGGATGATGGCCAGCTCAAGGGGGAAGAACCAGGCCTGGGGGCGAGCGTGACAGCTTTTTAGTGTAACGCTGCAGGGCGATTGTTATTGTATGATTGTATGCAAAATTGTGATTTTTGTGAAATTGTATGAATCTCGTTATTTTATGTCGTCCTGATCGTCGTCGCACAAGCCTATTACATGTGTTAGTTGAATATGGGGCATATTCCCAGTAAGAAGGGGGTAATGTGATGACCCCAGGTCACTGACCTTACTAGGTCAGTGACCGACTTTGACGCGCACTGGGTGACCCGGACCACGTGACCACGGGGTCTTGGCGGGAATACACCCAGACCGCGTCAGTAGCTGAAGAAGCAGAGGATAGGCAGGCTGTGCGGCGGGGCAGGGCAAATAAACTTTAAAACTGGAATATTAACGCTTTGTCTTTCTTGGGGAACCTTACACTAGTAAGTCCTACAGCAACAGTTGGTGTTTCGTATTATTGTAGATGTACCTTCAATATTTGATATGTATGTTACTCATTTGTCGCATTTCAAGTTTCTAACAATTAGCTTTGTAAACATGTTTGTGTATTCATGGATGATATGGTGTTCAGCAAGCTTGACATAATAATGAATAGAGTAAATTTTTAGAGGCTTACCTGATTTTCAGACGAAATAACTTAAAACATTTGTCATTGGGGTGATTACAATGTAATAATGCACCATTCGTGCACTTTTTTCTATTTTGTTCTATTATACTTCATTTCTTTTTTTACGTTTACTTCATGTTTAATCTTTAATCAGTTAGTTAAATATTCATGCCTCTCATACCTTTATCAATAATGATGTGAAATATGAGGAGACTGCAATTTTAAATTTCCTTAAATATGGCAGGGTCTTGTGAAAAATGTGAGAGAAGGCAACTTAGCCACTCTGTCTTCATCACTCACGTGTGATCGTGTGATTACGTACACGTGTGATGTACGTAATATGCACTATCACTTAACGTATTTTTTCTGATGGTCAAAATCATTTAACTGTTCCATGGTACTGTCATCTTTGTACAGAACAATATTTTCGTTTAATAATTTACAGGAAAATAATAACTTTCTCACTGCTCTTGCAGATAGTTGTTCAGGCTGTCGCAATCTGTTACAGTTCAATGTTTTTGAATTGAACAATGATCAATCCATAATACTTTAATTCGTAATATTTATAGACCCCCCCCCCCCCCCGGTACAGATATAATTGCCCAGGAGAACACAAGGAATTTTGCATGTTAATTTCAAAAAATCTATTAGATGTCAAAAAATATATTGTAGTGAAAAAATATGTTTCAAAGTCAAGTTTAGAATGATTTTAAGCCGATTAAAAGTGCAATTTTCCAAATCTGCTGAAACGCTGGGGGGCCCCATTATTACACACGGCACACAAGGTTGGTGACGTCAAGTGCTGTCCTCTGCAGGATATAAATAGCTGGGCTATGGCAACCCAGTAAAATTTATCTGCACAGATTGCAATTATTCCATTTCATCGGTAATTGCAATTTAAAATGAAAAGAACTGTCTGAACAGATGAATTGTTTATACTTGTTTTGGAGTGATTTGTATATTGATGCATTAGGTCCATAATCTGAATGCCTCTAGGTCTTTATCACACCCCCCCCCCCTCAATATGACTGGGTGTTATAAAATAAACAAAAGACTGTACAATGGGCCTATATGATAATATAATAATTCAATTGAAAACTATCAAAATTTTTTTTTTTATATCATAAAAACTTTATGTATTTGAATTTTATTTTACACCTTTAATACAAAGACAGACAAATAAGTGCTGGCAAGGAAACTTTATTACTGCCTCAGATCATCAACTACAGTTACACAAAAAAGACAATAAAAAACACAAAGATAACATCTACATATAAACATACACACAAACACAGACACACATCAATATAGGTAAATATAGAAATTAAGTAAAGCAAAGTAATTGTCCTGAACATGAAACCTTGTAAGATAAGAATAACTAATTTAGAAAGGGAGGGTATTAGGGAGGGGAGCAAAATGCAACAAGATGTGGTCACTTGCCATTGCACACGAGAGTTTTTCCATGCCGTGATCACATATGATTTGGTCACAACCCCTTCTCATGATCAAATTTTCCTGTGTGCAGCGGACTATGATCGCATCACATATGACTTGTGACGAGATCGTGGGTATCTAGCACTTCTAGATATTCCATGATGGAATCAGAGACTTTCCATGATGCAAACCCCGTGTGCAGCAGTTTATGCCGTGATCACAGGGGCCTGGCCTGCTAATAGCCAATCAGATGTGAGGGGTTTTGACTTGACCTAGAATGTAGCAAACCCTAGTTTGCAACAATTCCATAATGGCTAGTGAGGGGTTGTGACTCTGTCATGGGGTCCATCTCCGTGTGCAGCACATTATGCTGGCATCACAAGAAGGGGTTGTGATGCCATCACATGTGATGCCATCGTATGCGATTCCCGTGTGCAATGGGCTTAAATTAGAGGACCAAGCAGCAAGTGGGGTGAGCACAGGGCAGAGCTTATCTTACATGGGGTTAGATAGCCATGACATTAATTAATGATGACCAGAGGTCAGTGACCTGGCCAAGCTCCACCCTCTGTCCTGAATTAAAACTGTTTAATCATAAACAAGTCTTCATATTATTTTCCAATCAAGGGAGTGTAAACAAAATTAAATATAAATAGATTATTGCAGTTCTTATTTCCACTACATGTTAACACCATGAAATTAGAATTTATATAAATTAAGTTTACATTTAGTTTCACTATCAGCTGGGCACATATAAATGTTCATAATAAACTGTATTGAGTTTTCTAGAATTATTGAAAGGATGTTCCCTTCAGTAATATTCACAAGATTATCATAATGAAGAAATATTAAAGGGCCATCCAAATGATAGGTTTATAAATATAGTCTTAAATTCCCAATATTTTCCAGTAGGCCAAAAAGGATTTTATTCACCATCGGTGTCACAATTATATTGACTTGAAAGCCCTTCAGCCTGACCCCTTTATCTAGGTGCTAAGTGCAATCAGTGCCGTTTTATTAGGGCTAAAATACTATTGATTTAACTTAACAGTCATGTTCATTGCAATTATTCTGAAGGCTAGTGACTGCAAGGCATGAACAGGTATTGACATCATTTAAAAAAAAAAAAAAAAAAAAAAAGAAAGTTATCTATGACTTGTTCCTACTTCAGAGTTTATTAAATGTAAGACAACCAGACTTAGTGCAACTTCATCTACATTAATTGTTGACATTTTTAGGAATAACCTAGGTGTCACTGATATATACAATGGTATTCTGTTAACGGGAATTTCTGATCATTTCCGATATCACTGGGGCAAAGCGGATGGAGTAACTGTGTAACTGCAGTTACCCCATCTTTCAACATGGCTGAATTACGCACTGATTGATCCAGAATATGACTTGATTTACCCATTATCTTATTATACATAAACTCGAAAGTGAACGAGTTCTTTCTAACGGCGAAGGTAGAGATTGGGTAACTCTGCGTACGAGCTTGGAAGAAACATACATTCCAAGGTTCAAGATTTGGTAACTTAGGCACGCTGCCAATACTATAGAGTGATGATTAGGTTTCACCAACATTTACTGAGGATTTAAACCTATACATTTAAGCATTGCTTTTGTACCACATGGCCCTCTGTCAGTAAAACTACAAAAGTACAAAACAATTCTGCACAAATATATAAATTTGATAAAAAGAGGTCAGCGACTAAAATTGGTATTGAGAAATGTATTAATATAGGAGGTAATATATGTCTCGAATATCAGTGTTAAGATTGTTCCAGAATCTAGACGATAACATGCAGACATCAGCCAAACCTTTTACTGAAGAAATTTTAAAATTAAATCAAAAGCGTTTGCTTTATTTTTTTCACAGTAATCCTTAATATTGTCTGATTGATAGAAGAGAAAGATACCTCCTGCACTAACTTACATAGCATGAATTAGATGATAGGCAGACACTACGTGATGAGTACCAAATCATAACAGAATTTGGTTATGGTCGGGCATACGGTTTGTAGTCAGACTTAATTGGGTTCAAGAGCCGCCAGTATATTTGTAATTGCAATGAACATGAGAGGTTGTTAAGTAAAATTAATACATAATAATTATTGTAGATCCTAATAAAACGGCGGTATCTCATTAATGGTTATTACAATTCCCGACCAAAGATGGTAAAAATGGATGATCTCTTTAAATCTGAAGACAACAACACTACAGCCGTGGCCAGTGAATTTGGCTGAACCAGCTTTCCAAAAAGGTATAAAATGCTTATGATAAAGCAATGACACACAACCCTCCTAAACTTAACTATAGATGGCTGTACAGTCAGAGATACCAAGAAAACCAACCAGAAGTCAGCAGATGACAACCTAACCATAGTCATCATAGGAGTCCCCCCAAAATATAATACTGATGAATTTTCTCCCTTCTCAGGTTTAACAAATTGCGTCCGAATGCAGAGTGCTGCACTCGGCAGGCCCACCAACCGTATAAAAGCCACCTGCTCCACACCAGAAGAAAAACAGAACCTCATTAAACATGGTTTTTCTTTTGATTTCAGAAAACTGCAAGTGGAGGAATACAACTCCAGAAGACCACTACAGTGCATCAAGTGCCAATCCTTTGGCCACAGAGCTGACACCTGTTCTAACGAAACCAGGTGTAAGCGTTGTGGCCTCGGGCATGGGCACAAGGAGTGTCCTTCTCCCCCAGAGAAGGCCTCCTGCACCAACTGCAAAGGAGAGCACCCATCATCTTACTCTGGCTGCCCTTCATACAAGGAAGCCATCCTCTTCAAAAAGCAGAAAGAGACCACCACAGCCCAAAAGATCGCCCCACCCGCCAACATACTAGACGCCACCAGAATTGCCGCCACACTAGCCCAAGTCCTCACAGAGATCCTCCTGACACCCCACCAAGAAGTCACACAGGACATGATACTCCTCAAAATAGCTAAGTCTGTCTCGGTCATGTTTAAGGTAAACATGACCCCATCACTAATTTCATCGATTTATTAATTTATAATGGCCCGTCTAATGCATATTAACATTCAGCACCTACGGACCAAGCAGTTTACTTTAACACAGTATGCTGCTGAGACTACCCCTGACATCCTCCTCCTCAATGAGACCCACATGCACCCCAATAATCTACTAAGCCGAATCCACGGATACAAATCAGCTTCGAGGATGGATGGCATTGACTGCAAAGGAGGGGTAGCTATATACTGCAAAGAAGACCTCCCTTTTTCCCCCATTAATATTCCTACATTTTTTCAGAACACTGCTGCCATTTCCATCTCCATCCCCAACCTAGGAGAAGTTGCCATTATCTCCCACTACTTCCCCCCATATGCCAATTCCCATATCACCAATAATTATTTCCACTTTTCTACCTCCACTTTCAGGCACTGCATCTTCATGGGAGACTACAATGCCCACCACCCCCACATTAATACCAAACCCTCAAACCCCAGAGGTAATCAACTTTTCTCCATTATACAGGCAAACAACCTAGAGCTGCTCAATGCCAATGGAGCACCAACATACCTCCACACAACCCAGAAGACAACCTCCCTGCTTGACCTAGCCATTGTAACCCCAGCAGTGGCAGGTAAACTACAGGACCTATGGGTTGGTGACGACATTGGCAGCGACCACCTCCCCCTTCATATTTCTTTACAGGGCAACTGCATCCCCCAGCCCATCATGCAGATGACCAGAAACCTCCGCCGAGCCAACTGGCAAATCTTTAAGACAGAAATTGCCACCAAAATTCACTCTATCCCACCCACATTAATTTCTAACTCTGATGTTGCAGATCAGCTGGTAGACAACCTCCATGACATCCTAGAGGTCTCCCTTGAGAAAGCCTGTCCTACCAGGCCTATCAAGAAGCGAGACTTCAGGGTGTCACAGGAGACTCTACAGCTCATCAAACAGAAGAGGAGAGCCAGGCGACTCGCACAGCGAAACCCGGCCTCCATCATCATCAGATCATCCTACAAGTGTCTCAAGATCAGAGTGGCCATCGCCATCAAGGAAGAAAAAAGCTCACAATGGAAAGAGGCCTGTGACTCCCTAGACTACAGAGATGCCGGCCAATTCTGGAGACTCTTCAAACGTCTCACCAGCCCAGGTGGAGAACGCAGGCCTCAGAGAGTCCACTCCACCACAGGCGACACGACCACCTCTGATCTTGACACAGCCAACATCTTCGCTCAACATCTTCAAAGAGTCCACCAGACCAACCAAGGCCCTCACCTCGACCAGTCCAACTACCAGGCAGTATCAGCCCACATCCAATCCAACCCCTACCTCTACACTCCACAGTGGGACGTTGGTGAGGATGAAGGAGACGACCATGACCTCCTCAGGCGACTGACCTCGGAGGAGCTCCTGAGGATCATATCCAAATGCCGGAACAACTCCCCGGGGGAAGATGGCATTGGGTATGCAATCCTCAAGCAGCTCCCATCAACTGGTTTGAAATATCTAACTAAACTGTTTCATTTTCTTTTACAAATAGGCTATTTCCCCACCCTCTGGAAGGCTGCAATTGGAGTGATGATCCCGAAACCTGGAAAGGATCCACTATCTCCAGGGAACAACCGTCCCATCAGTCTGATCAGATGCATAGGTAAACTCCTCGAGAAAACCATCTCCTCAAAGCTAATCTCACATCTTACTGTTTCAGGTCAATTCAATCCCTGGCAAAGAGCCTACCTGCCCAAGAAAGAAGCAGGCGAACACCTACACCGCCTTGCTCTCGAAGCAAAGACAGCTATCTCCCACGGATGGACCACAGGTGCAATTTTTCTCGATGTTGAGAAAGCCTTCGACTCGGTATGGCAAGATGGTCTGCGTTTTAAAGTCAGCCAGTCTTCCCCTCTATTTCCACAACTAAATGACCGCCTAACTAGAATTCGTAGACTCCCCTTCCCCCTATCCCGTAAAATTAGATAATAATCTCCCATTCCCCTACTAATCTCACAAAAATCTTTTCCAGTTAATCTAACATCTTCCTATTTTTCCTTCCAGATTTCCCCCTTGATGCGGCCAGACGTGGTGAGATCCAGATCCTGGACCTATCGGGCCTTCTGACCATGATGTCCAGGATCCCCCACAAGTCTCCAAAAGCGCTGAAGCTCCTAGAAGGAGGACCTCGCTTATCTCCTACGCTGCAGACAGACAGAATGACACACAATTTAAAAGACCACGAATTTTATAAATACCTGCTTAGATACTAATGTGTTTTGAAAGTCATTCTTTCCACTGTTGTGATATTTGGACTTACATTACACGAATATCCTATATCCAATATCAAACAAACTTCACCTTGCGAATATAAAGCGAATATCCTTCAGCAGTTATATACAACCAGTTTTTATTCTTTATTCACTTGTTGTTGTACATCAGCCGCTTCCATAAAATGGAAGTATATCAAATGGCTGCTCGAATATCAAACAAATATCGAACGAATATCATATCAAACGACCTAGTACGAGGTTCAAATAGACTTGGAAATGACTGGATAGATATTTAATGGTCATTTGCAACCACTTTATATGTTTTTTTATATCACTTTATACAACATTCGGCCGAATATCAAACGGCTGCTCTAATACCACCTAGAACCAGCCTTAGAAACTTCCTGAACACCATACAAAATGACCTATCTAATCAGGATACAGATTACATTTACTAAAAAAATGTCATGACATCTGACTGACGTTGGTAAAATGGCATGCACTTAACAACCTTTGGTAATTCTATATTAAAAAAAAAAAATTTATGCACAACATTATTTTGGTAACCAACAAACGAGAGCCCGAGAAAATGAATTTTTATAATTTATTTAGTTCACAATCAGGCAATATAGCAAAACATGGGGGTGAATTTAGAATGCTTAAAAACTATGCAATTCAAATTACATTTTGTCCAATAGGCCAATTATGTTGGTCTTCTTGATTACATAAGATAAGATGAGATAAGATGAGATAAGATGAGAGAAGATGAGATAAGATGAGAGAAGATGAGATAAGATGAGATAAGATGAGAGAAGATGAGATAAGATAAGACATAATACCGCATACACGAAGGCGCTTTCACACAAACATCATGCACAAACATACATAGTCAGAACCTTTCAAACACATAAGGGCAGCTGGGAATTGTTGAGTAGTAAAGTAACAAAACCTTCGTCTACTACCTGTAGGTTTGATTATCCATGTTCCAATGGATTTCATTGTCAGTGGACAAGCAACAGCATTTGGCACTCATGCATCAATCAATGGATCTGCAGGCATAGAATACATAATCTAAAAAAAAAATATATATATATATATATATATATATATATATATATATTCCATATTCGAATAATTTAGCTGAAAAAATGAATTTATAAAGATAAAGAAAACTTATTTTTTGTTAGTGGTCGTAACGAAAACATATAAATATAAAATGTGTATATTTTAAATTTTCTGGTGATTGAAGTATAACATAGAGATACATTACTTTTGTTGTTACCTATACGAATATGGTAAAGGTATACTATCTTCTAAAATACACGAGCACGCAATGATCAAAGGCAAACTTAGGTTTTTTTTTCACTGTTATAATCTATATATTTAGTTTTCTTAATTTTTTTTAATGGAATCAGCAATTGTGCCAGGAAAGCTTGGGAATGCATTGTTTACCACAGCTGAAGCCATCGACCTTAGTAATCTCACTAACACCTGTTTGGGATCAATTGGGATGACACTTTCTTTTTGGTTTTATGCTAAAACACCCTTCACCTCACCACATGGTCGCTACTTATTGAAGTCTGAGGTTCTATATACTTCTGAATATAAAACCAGAAAGTTTTTGGTCTAGCTTTTCTAGTGATGATGGCTTAACTAAATACATGACTGAGGATTTGGGTTTAATCCAGCAACATTTATGACTTTTGACCAATGGCACAACCTTGTTAGGGGTTCAAAGGCCCTGCCTATAGTGGAACGGCTAAATTGGGTTGCCCAGACATGATATACGATGACTTCCTGATATGGAATGAGCTGACGGATGATAATTTCATATGGCATCATTGGGATGTTTAAAAATGTTCATACTATTCGTGCAAGAAAACACTTTACAAACATGAGTGAAAATTCAAAATGCAACTAAATACATAATCCATGAAGAATCACTACTTATGTTCAGTTTCATATGTATGTATAATGAGTGATTATGTAACTCTTTCGATTGGCATGATTGGGTAAAGGCATATACACACCGGTGCCAGCCTGCCATTCAACAAGCTGGTTTTATTGTAGGTGTTTATTCTGTGGCCGATAAATGTATTGAATTGAATTGAATAAATTATATATTTTACAAATGGACCTTCAAATGCTTTGTTTTCCCTAATTTTGACAATAATTTATAAATGTGTTACTTCAAAGTAGCAACAATGATAGTGCATTCTTTATTTGGAGAATCAAAATCATAAAAAAGAAAAAGCCATAGAATTTCATGCCAGGTTTGTGCTTCCTGTAGGAAGGTGAGTATTTTAGCGTTCTCTGCAATGTAGCTGTGTAATCTATAACCTATAAACTCATCAAATCGTTTTTTATGTGTTTAATTGTGCGTCTTAGCTGTGTAATCTATAACCTATAAACTCATCACATCGTTTTTTATGTGTTTAATTGTGCGTCTTAGCTGTGTAATCTATAACCTATAAACTCATCACATCGTTTTTTATGTGTTTAATTGTGCGTCTTTTCCAATGGTGTTTATCAAATAAAATATACGTATTAACAAGATATAATACCAAGTGTTTTGTCTCATAATAGAAGGCTAAGGAAGGGTGTCTACAAAGCTGTGTCCCCTCTAACCCAAGCTTATTGCCTCCCTGTATAGGCCTACAGTGGTTATCCAATTAGGTAATTCATATAAAAATAGCAGACCATAATATGCCATATATAGCAATTCAAATGAATGGCGGTAAACCAGGCAAGCTCATCATTAACATAAAGGTTGAAAGAAGCAGATTTAGAAATATTTATGGATTCAAGCATTTTTTCTTAGTTCTGAGTTCTGATTTCGAAGTGGGTATTCCACTTTTAGGTTATTCTGGACTGTGACACCCAGGTATTTATACACTTCAACAATATCAACACTGCATACGTGGTTGGTAACATTGGACATTGTTGGTACATTTTTTGCGAAAGTCAAAAATAATTTCTTCTGTTTTTTGAAACATTTTAGTTTAGAAAAGTGTCTCTGCAATAATCTGCAACGTATTCAATGGTGTCTCTGTATTCATTTTCGTCGGTGTTAATAAGGCCCAGAATGCATTATTTTGCAGGAGTTGAGTTTTTCATAATGTCCTTCGTTTACATAATAAATAGAAATGCTAAAATAGGGGATCCAGTATTGATGTGGATTACAGATGAGACCTCCGAAGATGTTCGCACACACTGACCACGTTTGCTTAGGAAGTCAAGTATCCACAGCACTAATCTGGCAGGAACTTGGTACAGGGACAGTTTCTTAAGTAATACGTGCGGCTGCATATAATTAAAAGCTGCGGTGGCTGGGAGGGAACATTTGATTTTTTTTTATCTCGTTCTTAAGAAATCGTCTAACAAAATAAAATCTCGTTCCATGGAGACAAGAGTAGCTTTTTCTCCATGCTCGTTCTAACGAATTAGTATCTCGTTCTAATGAGATAGTATCTAGGTCTAACAGCTCCTTCTGTTCATGTTTAAAAATCCTAAAAAATAAGCTATTTACATGTCAAGTTCTGACAGGCGTTCCTGAGGTACAATGTCCAGACGAATGATAGGCCTATAGGCTATTTTCTCGTTAGAACGAAATGTCATCTTTTGACAACGAAATGTTATCTCGTTAAAACGAGATACTATCTTGTTAGAACGCAATACTATCTGATTAGAACGAGATAGTATCTCGTTAAAATGAGATACTAAGTCGTTGGAACGAGATATTATTTTGTTAGTACGAAATCTTATTTCATTAGAATGATACATTATATGTTAGAACGAGATATCCTTTCGTTAGAACGAGAGAAAAAAAAATCACATGTCCCCTCCCAGCCACCGTACCATCAGGTCCAGATGCCTTTTTTTTTTTGCATATCTGTTTCAGGGCAATTCTAATATCATGTTCAAGGATCTCCTAAATTCCACTTTTAATTTGGCATCATGAGTAGCTTTATCGAGTGCTTGCTTTTCTTACAATACTCTGGAGTTTCTGTTTTAAATTATCATTGCTTTGTTTCAAAAAAGGGGAAACATCTCCAAAAGCTGGTGATTTTGCTAAACTGGCCAAGAGAAAGTTTTTACAAACAGAATCTCACGATGTTGATTACTGTGTTAAAACAAATCGCATGTATAGCATCACACAAGCAAATCTGTAGGGGAGCACACTCCAGTGACACAACAACAAAGATAAACAACAAACATTGTTAAGAAGCCTTAAATATATAAAATTTAAGATGAAATACAACTGAATTGCAATAAATTTCTGAACACGAAAATCATGAAAACATAGTTTTTTCATTTTTACATGTAACATATTAACTATATCAAAAAACTCACCAGGCCAACCAATAGAACCATTTTTTTAAAGTCTGTGATGAAGTTTGTTTCTTACATTGTCTCCATCTTAGTTTCCCGCCAAATTCTCCATGGTTCAAGTTACTATTATAATAGTTATATTGCTTTAAAATAACATGAGAATGATGCCTTCGTCTGTTTCCATTTCAATGCATTAAATTGGGGTTCTATTTGTAGGATTATTTGTCTTTGTGAATAGTAAAAGTTTTTGATTCATTTGCAAACTTTTTGGGCCATTTATTTTGTGATGTAACATCGACCTAATCAATCAAAACGTGTTAGACATTTCTTAGTCATTGCGTTTTAAATTTTTCTACACTTACTAGACAAAGAGCAACAAAAACAAAATGTTTGCAAAACCTTTTGTCATGCAATACACTTTTCATTGACAGGTCACAACTGTCATTTTCAAACAGATGAGAAAGCAAAAACTATCAGTTGATGGGTTATTTTGAAGAAATCCAGTGGTGCTTCTTTCGTGTTCTCTGCTTTAATTACCAAGAGTGTAAATGGCTTGCAACACAAAATCTTCCTCACCAAAATATTGTCTATATTAGCTACTATACAAAATGGGCTGATGCAGTTTGCAGCTGGGAGGTTTCAAACATCAATAATTACCAAGTTGCCCCAAGTTGTTTGGTATACTCTTTGACAAAGGCTCCTTATTCAAAAATTTATTAAATTTCTTTGCAATGGATGATAAGTTTTGATAAATACATTTCTGAGGTTTGATGCTTTCGAAACTGCTTTATTCTGATGTCAAAAGCAAGCCAAGAAAGTTCCAGGCAATAATATATGTAGGAATCAATATGGTGCAAGGAAATGCTAACACCTGGTCCCTTTGTTAATACGTGAATATTTGGACTAAAACTTCATGTCAAAAGATTTTTCAAATGTTAATGGCATGAATGAAACCATCAAAGGGCTTCCTTTTTAAACAATATCGTGTTTGAGGCACTTACGTTTTCCTGTAGCCATAGTTGATGTGCCTCAAATATGTCTCATTTTTTATGACAACTGCATTTGGTGCACAAACCTCATGATGAAGTCCTGTTTGGCCACCATCTAACTTCTTCTTATTACCATCTCAGTCAGCTGTACAAATGGCCAACCTGCAGAGCTGGATGGGTCTTTTGGGAAGGAGGATCACAGGTCCTGTGCTTCAGTGATGACCACCCCTGCACGAGGGAACATCAACTGTGCTGCAGAATGCAACAGGCAACCAACAATCTGTGCTGCTTTCAATGTCACTGGTTCTCAGTGTCATCTATGTTTGGTCTGCCCTGTGTTCTACCCTACACACACATTGTGGAGTGGCAAGGAGGAAATTTACACGGCATGACCTTGCAAATGATTCAAAAGATGGTAAAAATCAGATTTTCAGATTAAAGGTATCATACAAGGTAATAAGTAAAGATATATTTCAAGAAATTGTAGTTAAACATGAATAAAAACATCATGGAATGCCAACATAGTGGTTGAGCACTTAGACATTATACCACCTTCATGTATGCTATTCTTGTTCACCAAGGATATCACAATATGATAATAAATGAATTCCAAATCAATCTCAAAAGGTGGTTTTGGCAGCTGTGTGAGATGCTTTTCAAGCGTCTTTGATAATTATATCAGATATCTATTTGATCAATCGTTGTCACCATTCAGTATATAGTAATGCTTTCCTTGTGTATGACTTTAAACCTAGTGTCATGTTATTATTATTATTATAGTTAAAATTTGATCTACGTTGTATTGTATATTAACTTTCTATCCTTATATTTTTACTTCAGACAAAGGATTTCCTTGGCCTCCTCATTCCCTTTAATATTTCAGTATACTCCAGCAGTTGCATCTGCTGTATTACATAGGTGTAACAATGATGAGAGTTAATATTTTTTTAAGGTATTAACAAGTATCCGAGATAAAGTACATCTAGAGATACAATCGCATTGTAACTTCTTTGCACGACGGATTTATTTGTTAAAGGGGTATACGGGAAAAGCATAATATCTCTGTACGTTCAATATCTATGAAGTTAGCTGAAACCGCCAGAGAGGGGGGGGGGGGGGGCAAGTTAGTATTGTTGTGGGGCAAAAGTTAGGCTCGAAATTCATGGGAAATTCGCTCAAAATTCACTTGAAATTTGCGCAAATATTCACTGGCCCATTGCACCATTGAAATTTGAGTGACATCTAGCTCTGTCTATTATATGTTATTTAGCTACTCATATTTTGCTTAATAGATGCATATTTGAACTTACTTATAGACCAATATTATGTTTGTCTTCCTGGACATTAGATGAGATGAGATGAGATGAGATGAGATGAGATGAGATGATATTTAAGATAAGATTTAAGATAAGACAAGATCAGATAAGCTTGAGAAAATTCCTTGCATACTCCGGTACAGGCGACAACATGCATACCAACACACAGGCGCATTGACACAAACAATCTTGAATGTCTAATACCTGTAGGTTTGATTATCCATGTCCCATTGGATTCCATTGTCAGTAGGCAAACAGTGGCATTTGGCACTCAGGCATCAGTCAATGGATTTGCAGGTATAGTGTAGAATATACATAATATGAAAATATATATTTCATGGTCCACTAATTAAGCTGAAAAATTATTTTATAAATTATCCGCTCATTGAAATATTACAAAAAAAAGAACATAATTGTCAATGTTACATGTATACATACCAATGTGGAAAATTTCAAAATGTTTGTCAGTGATCAATGTCAAAATAATGTTTTGTTTTTCTTTTAAATTAAATCAGCAATTGTGCCAGGAAAGCTTGGGAATGCCTTGCATACCACAGCTGATGCCATAGACCTTGGTAATCTCACTAACGCCTGTTTGGGATCAATTGGGATGACACTACTATACTTTTGAATATAAAACCAGATTAACTAAATATATGACTGAGGATTTCGTTTTAATCCAGCAACATTTATGACCTTCGACCAATGGCACAACCTTGTTATTACATACTGTGTGAGCACCAAATTTAAGATTTACTTGGATTACTGTTTATGGAAACCTCCTCTTGGGTTCAAAGGTGCATCTGGCCCCTGCCTTCAGTGGAACGACTAAATTGGGATGCCCAGACATGATATACGATGACTTCCTTATATGGAATGAGCTAAAGGATGATAATTTCATATGGCATCAATGGGATGTTTAAAAATGCTCATACTATTCGTGCAAGAAAACACTTCACAAACATGAGTGAAAGTTCAAAATGGAACTATATATATAATCCATGAAGAATCACTAATTGTGTTCAGTTTCATATGTATCTATAATGAGTGATTATGTAACTCTTTCGATTGGCATGATTGGGTAAAGGCATATACACACTGGTGCCAGCCTGCCATTCGACAAGCTGGTTTTATTGTACATATTTATTCTGTAGCTGATAAATGTATTGAATTGAATTGAATAAATTATATACTTTACAACAAACTTTCTAATGCTTTTTTCTTCTTCTCTAATTTTGACAATAATTAATAAATGTGTTATTTGAAAGTAGCAACAATGATAGTAATAATATATTTTCGGTCTTGGTTCATTTTTCATTTGGAGAATCAAAATCAGAAAAACAAAGCCATCGAATTTCATGCCAGGTATATACATGCACTTCCTGCAGGAAGGTGAGCATTGTGGCATTCTCTGCAATATAGCTGTGTAACCTTTAAACATGACAATTTGACTTTTATGTGTTTAATTGTATGTTTTTCCAGTGGTACCAAATACAAAACAAACATTAACGAGATACGAACCATTCTCAGTATGTTATTTCTCATTCCAGAAGGCTCAGAAAGGGTGTGTACAAAACTGTGTCCCCTATAACACAAGCGTAAACCTGTGTGTCGTCATAATTTATATTTTTGGCTTTCGTGTATGATTAATGTCTGTGAATTTCTACATAAAAAATAAGCAATAAACACCCAATCAATTCTTTAACCTTGACTGGAAATACCAACAGACAAATTGTGCTCTGTTTTATAGAAGATCTTTGGGTTTTTGTTTCTGAATAAATCACACATATTGAAACCAAACAATTACAAGCAGTGACACAATTATAATAGTTACATACAGGTTGTTTTTTTATTAATGTCACTTTGCCTGATCATCACGATGAACTACCTACGATCAATAAGCTTTTGTTTCTGTCATTTACCTGTTGGGAGTGCACTTTTTATAGGCTGATCAAGGTGAGAGTGAGTTGTCAATGAAGTTCAGAATGGTCGCTAGTTGAAAGCGATGTGTTGTCCTTTTTTCCCATGGCAAGGACACATTGAGATTGAATGAATGATGAATCCTGGCATTGATCGTAAGAAAAATAAAAAACAAATTTTTATTCTGATATTTATTTGTTATTCGCAAGGTGAAGTTTGTTTGATATTGGATATTTGTGTAAGTCCAAAAATCATAACAATAGAAAGAATGACTTTCAAAACACATCAGCATATGAGGTAACATCTCCAGTATTTATTTACAGTAATTAATTTAAGGTGCAATATAATTACTGTAGACTGAAGCAATAGTGCTCCGCTGCAGACGGTTCTTATTGTTCACAACGATGTTATTGATAGCCAGGTAAGTGTTTTGTGCCACTCGACCGCTCTGTCAGCAAGTCATAATCTAACCAATCCTGACGTATGTTATATGACAAATTAAAAGCAATTGTCACAAAATCATACTCACTTACTTTTTTCACTCAGCCCACCTACCGAACAGTGCAACTATAATTGACAAAATACTTATTTTAGTATCGGATTATGATTTGTTAACGAACTAGCTACAAGTCCCCTGTCCACAGGACAGGGTTACAACGTTCTACATGCAGAGATATGGAATTTCGACTTGTGTGGGAACTAGCCAACACGACACCTACTCTAGGTTTACACATACCTCTTTTCTATTGTGTCGCACTCAGATATGGTTGCTTTCTTTCAATTTCAACTCAAGGTTTCTTAGTAGGCTCCCGCCATAATTAAAAATTGTTATTAACTCCATGGGATTTCATGTGAATCTAGGGCACCATTGGTAAAGGCAGACCCCCAGCCAGAGTCCTTAATTCGCATGACATCCTCAACAGTTTAGTTTCCAAGTCTATGAAATCAGCTGTAAAGCGATTTACATTAAAAAATAGCTACAGTTTTTTGGTTCTGGATGAAGCTACGGCGGCCGTTGATATGGAAACTGCTAGCATTATCCAGGAAATGATCAGGACAGAATTCAAGGAATGTACAGTGCTTACCATTGCACACAGGCTGAATACAATTATGGACAGTGACAGGTGGGTGTACCAAATAATTGTAACTCAACTTAATGAATTATTTTGTTGAATCACTGCATCTGACTAATTTTGGCGAATGTAGGTTATGAGATTAATATACATTAAAGAAACACATATAAGGGGCAGAAAAAGTTTATTAACTAAATAAACAACTACACAAATATTTGCTCGCGCGCCACAATACAATGCAGTAGAAAATTATTAATATGCTAGTAATCAGATAATGCACATAATAATACATTAACAAAATAAGAATGCATAATAAGTTTAAGACTTAAAGTTCTCCAATTCCCTAAGGTAGGGGTATTTAGTAAAATTATTTAGGGAGTTGAAGGGACATAATCTTGAAGGCGTCATAGAGAGAAGAAGTGTCACACAGAGTATATGCCATATAGGCATTACTCTTCCAGTCACCAAGTTGACGAATGGTGTCAATGGGCACCCCTGAATTGTAGGCTCAGCAGGCCCCACCACGTCTAAAACTGTGACCAGCAATCTGTGTGGTGTCACAGTGGCCCTGTAGGTGGCATTTGACTACTTGCACAAACCGAGCTGCAGTAGTTGGTCTGAATGTTGGCCCATCGGGGACGACGAATGCAGGGCCATCTAGGGGGGCCTCTGGGGTCAGTAGCATAGCTTGATAAGCAGCTCGAGTGGGGCAAAGGGGGTGACGTTTAATCCTGCCGAGTGGTAAAATGAGTTCCTTACTGCGAAATTGCAGAGTTGACCATCGGATGGTTAGCTGAAGACCAAATGGAGGGAACTGTAGGTCCCGTCGACGGAGGTGCAGCATGGGGTTAAAGGTCACGGGGGATGCGGAAAGGACATTCGAACGACGTAGGAGACCAAAAAACATAAGCAGTGCTGCAGCCCAGATGTTGGCCCCCTCTGGTGTAGTCACGTCCAGCCGAGCGAGGAGGGCTAACAGAAGCTGGGGGGTGATGGGTAGCTTGCGAATCACATGGTCACCTAAATGTCATCGGATCCCCCGTAAGGTAGAATGAAGCTGGAAATTGCTAATGAGGCGGTTAGGTAATTGCCACTCCAGATGCAGGATTCTGATGATGTTCAAATATTGTTTGATAGAGTTATATTGCAAACGTCGTGCCAAATAAGCTGCATACAGACAAAGTTGTTCTGATGATGCTGGGACAGGCTGTAATCCCAGCCTATTACAAAACTGAATGTAGGCACGACGAGGCACAGCATAAGCCTGTTTAGTGTTTGGGGCCCAGCAGAGCGACCGGTAAAATCCAACCTCCTGCAGGAGGTCATCACGAGATACTGGGGCAGCCATCACCCCAAGAAGGTGTGCGTCATGGCATTATGTAATGTCTCCAATGCCAAGGGCTCATGGATCCTACTGGCTGTGTCTGCTAGAATGTTCTTTTTGCCTGGGTAGTATAGCGCATGTAATTTAAAGTTCCAAGTTGCAGAGAGCCAAAATATTCGCCTTAATTAGTCCATAACAATAGAGTCTCTAGCAGTGTCTCTGTTGATAATATGAACAGCTGCAACATTGTCATATATATAAACTCTCTTGTTGGCCCAGGGGGGCCCACAGAATAGCAGCTGGCTCAAGGGCAAGTACCTCCTTCTAGTTGATGTGTTTCTCACTTGCCCCAGGCCAGGACCTCCACTCAATATTGAACCAGGAACCTTGGTAGAATCCACCACCTGCCCTGGTGCAGGCATCAATGCATACTGGGGAGACAGGTCGGGGGTCTGTCATGGGCAGCGCACCATTAAAGTGGGTGGCAAAGTGTATCCACCATGACAAGTCCTTTCGCATATCCCCAGTGATCCGAGTCCCATGGGAAGGTCCTTTAAAGTATTAATACGATCTAATAATCTGCGAAAATGAGGCCTACCCCCATGCACAACCTGGCTGGCCCAGGATAATTTGCCAGCTAATGATTGAAGTTCCCTCTTGGAGGCTGATTTTTGGAGGTTGAGGTGATTAATGTCCGACATTAATTTGGACATCTTGTCACTTGATAAACGCAGGACACCCTCTTAGGTATCAATCTCGACCCCAAGAAATTCCAAACATTGAGCAGGTCCAACGACCTTGTCATAGTTGATTGCAAACCCCAGCTGGCGGAGTAGAGTTATCAATTCCAATGTCCACTTGATGCATTCTGCCTTGGAGTTTCCCATAATTAAAAAGTCATCCAAATAGCAGACCATCCTAGTGAGTCCCCTATCAGACATAATGCGTCTAACTGCCTGCGATAATTCATTAAATATCTCTGGGGCTCGACGTGCACCAAACATAAGGTGAGTATCAAAGAATAGCGTTGGTTGATTATCTCCAGAGAAAGTCCAAGATAAGCCAGCCAGTGCATGGTCACTGGGATGAATTTTGACCGACCTATAAGCAGAAGATAAGTCCACCTAAACCAAAAAACATCCAGGTGTTATCAATTGCACTGCATCCTGAATGGACTGGTAGCTAAATTTCTTATTTTCTGCATAACAGTTCAGTGCATAACCAGGGGGCCTAGAACAGTCATGTATCAATCTAATGCGACCAGGGGTGGACTTAGGGATGGCTCCCAATGCAGATATGATTTGGGGTCGATGTGTAGCAAATTTATAACGTCCATTAGCTAGTTCCTCCTTGATCTGTTGTTCTACTAGCATGATGTTTTCGGGGCAAGTGGCAGACTTGTAGTTTTGCTGCCAAATCATAGGGCCATCATATGGCTGTGTAGTCACTTTAAATCCATTTTTAATGCCGCATAGTAAATAGTCACGTTTGGGGTCATTATGAGGAAGGGCTTGCTCCCAGGCGGTGTATTGTAATGCCCCCTCACAATTAACCCCCTCTACTTGTCGTTTTTTGAGAAATGTGCGAAATTGTCTCCCTCAGTGGTCACTTTCTTATGCAGGTACCTGCACTTGGAGCCAAAAGGGCACTCTTTGCCCCCTGAAGCCAGCCATTTCTTGCACTCCTCCTTTGGGGCCACTGCTGTCGATCTTTTGGTGAATGGCTGAGTGTTCTGGCGACGGGGGGGGGGGGGGGGGGGGGGTCAATAATTGCAGTTGAGAAACAAAACACATGTCACCCCACCTGAAGTTGTATTCTGCCTGAAGTTCCCTGTACCGGTGGTCGAATTCCATCAGGCTGGACCATTCGAATTTATCCGATAGTTCATATAGTTGCATACTGTAGGCTAAATAGTATTCCACATCACTCCATTCCGCCATTGTGATCGCATAGGTGTCCTCCTCAGCTGGCTTAAATGTAATGGAGCCATCTTCTGATTGTGCAAACACCAACCTGTCTCGCCGCCTTCTGTGGATCCTCTCTTTGATCTTCTCAGGCAAGAAGTTGGCGATTTTTTCTGCTTTCCTGGTCGAGGCTCGGACCTTCAGCAGCATCCTAGGATCATGGAGGTCAACAGCCAGGTCAGCCTTGTCAGTGAGTCCCTTTTTGGATGTTGACTGACGCAATGTTGTGGGGAGCATGAGGCTGGATTATGACAGGATGCCTTCCAGAACATCCTGCGCTTGATCCAAGGCTCTCCTGTTGCTGGTGGATGGCTCATTTCCTGGATCCGTCTCCTGTGGGCTATCCTGGATTGGGCTGGATGCTGCTGCATCTGTAGGTGAAGTATCCAGCAGTGTATTGCCAAGGGCTGTCAGGCCTTGTCGGACCAGTACCCCATGACCAACAGAAAGACCAAGTTTGGCTATTTGTAATATGTTTTACATGGGTACACACACTCGGTGGGACCGTTTTTCAGGTGGCCCATATAATAAAAAACAGCGTAAAAAACACAAATAAATTATATATATACAGATATGTAGATAAGAACGTTAAAAATATTACTGATGAGCTCAACTGGGTACTAGCTAAAGTATATCTTTGCTTTACATTTGAATAAATTTACATTATTACAATCTTTCAATTCTTCTGGTAAGCTATTCCATATAACTGATGCCCTATGTAAAAATGATCTTTTAAAGTACTGGGTATGACACTCTGGTATAACAACATTTGATGAATTTGCTAGTCTAGTATTAACCTCATGAACATCACAAGCCATTACAATTGAGTTTACTAAATGCAATGGAGCATTCCCATGAATACAATTATACATGTGTATACTTAAGAAATAATTAATTCGTTCTTGTATATTTTGCCATTTCAATGATTTAACTAAGGTAATACCTCTAATATTGATGATATCAAAACAGCCAGTAATTAGTCTTGCGGCTCTGTTTTGTAACCTCTGAATAATATTTACATTTACATCTGTGCAACCCCATACGGTGCAGGCATAATCAAATAATGGTAGTACATACATTTTATAAGTAAGTTCAAGTAGGTTTCTAGGTACAATGTGTCTTAATCGACCTAACCAAGCAAGTTTACCAGATATCTTTTTAACTATTTCTAGAATGTGTTTATCAAATTTTAAGTTTCTATCAACATGCTATATCTGGTGCCGTGAGGTGCAGAAGAAGTTCCTTTTCTCCAGGTGTTGTGCTCGCAATATTCTAGTAATATCTCGGTCCCAGTTGCACCTGGTGGCCCAATCATCAAAGTTGAAAGTTGTCTCTGATTCCTGTGTCCGACATAATTGAAACTTGTTGCTGCGCTGGCTGCTGCTTGCTGACTGGGGGAGGGGTGACAGAACAGGTCCCTGGTTCACCCCTGACCCCTGGCGTTGATAAGTTCAAATGATGCACACATATGGTTTCACTAAACTCCATTAATGAGATTAATGCCCCTTATTAACTCCATGGAATTGCATGTGAATCCAGGGCACCATTGGTAAAGGCAGACCCCCAGCCAGAGTCCTTAATTCGCATGACATCCTCAACAGTTTAGTTTCCAAGTCTATGAAATCAGCTGTAAACGATTTACCTTGATAAATAGCTGCAGTTTTTTGGTTCTGGATGAAGCCACGGCGGCCGTTGATATGGAAACTGCTAGCATTATCCAGGAAATGATCAGGACAGAATTCAAGGAATGTACAGTGCTTACCATTGCACACAGGCTGAATACAATTATGGACAGTGACGGGTGGGTGTACCAAATAATTGTTACTCAACTTAATTAATTATTTCGTTGAATCACTGCATCTGATTAATATACATTACTCATACTTCAGTTTATTCCATTTTGGATTGCCGTCACATGGTGTGGTTTGAACTTGGAACCTCTTGTTTATGGCGGCTAATTCCAACCACTGGGTCCTGGGTTCGCTTCCTGATCGAGCCTAAGTTGGATGGCTTTTTCATCCTTCCTGTCATTGTTATAGTCCCTGCCTGTCCTAATTAGTCCATCAGGTGCAGAAATATTGGATGTAAAGCCCTAATCCACCAACCTTATATCAGCTAATTAGAATCTCAAACAGTACTCTGGCATTTCTCAATTTCCCATTTTAAAGCGGCAAATTTTAAGAATTGCAGATATAAATTCTAACTCGGCTATAAACATTTTTAGTGTTGCTGAATGGACATTTAACCAACAATTATCAGGCAAGTGCTATGGTAGTATGTTTTAGTTGCAAATATTTGCTAAAGATGGTAAACTTTCCAATGTACCCAAGAATTTACCATTGTATACATTGATTGAAGAACAATAAGCTACTTCATGGCATGCACTGTTTTTAAAATATGACATTACATGATAATTATTAGACATCTTTATATTCGTTAGAGATCTATTCAATGTATTATAATTGTTTAATGCATTGCAACTTCATTTTTAAAGTTCTTGATTATTACTTTTTTGATTCAGTACATAGATAGAACCGGTTTATATTATCATGTTTTGTTAATGGAGCTTGCTATGAGTTCAGTTATCATTAAACATATATTACCTTGAGAGATTTAGTTTCTATAATGACCATATTTCGAGTCATAATTATGCCAAGTTTATTTTTATTGAGTATTAAAATTTAAAAAATGCAGCATTTTGTCACATCATGGTTCCGGTTTTCTTGTAGCTGCATATGTTTATTGCCTTTATTTATTATTTCAGTTTATTATATCAGGGATGTTAATCAAGTTGTACCTGTTGTGTGTTTAAAATTTGTTAGCAAAGATAACTCAGACAGCAATAATTCGATATAACACCAGGCGGAGCTTTAATCGTTCTGCGTGGCTGCCACCTAATGGTACAGACAGATAAAATGGAGTCTTTTCACTGAACAGCCATGAATTCAGCAAGTCTTTCCTCTCCTCTTATTACTCATTTTGTTTTTCAGACATAGAAGATAATCACTGACTTATTCAATAAATATAACTTTCTCAGAAAAATAACAAAAATCAACTGAATGATAAATTAAAATGAACTAAAAATACTGCTGCTAGGATGCACTTTGCTTCAGAGTCAAGGGCGGGAACTTGTTCAGCCAATAGAATTGCAGTATTCTGTTTTAGCCACCTGGTGGAAATACAAAGAACCTTCCGTGAAAATCAACTAATGTTAGCTGTACAACTGTCAAATTTTTAGTCCGATCTGAAACAATTGATGACACTACTGCACATAATAAATCAAGCTGATTTTTTCTAGTTTTACGCAGTCAGCCATATTCCCTCAAGTGCCGTTCTTGTACACTTCTTTTATGTGTTTTTTCAACAGCCATAATTTGCATCACAGTTAATCCATAATGGATGCAGGATATACATTTATAAGCTCAAAACATGTCAGGCAGGACTCATAAAAATACCTTTAAAAAAATCCATTGAAGCAAATATTTTACTGAAGCAAGTACCTTACATAGCATTATGTGTACTGACATGTCTAATATAATTCCAAAAGTGACCATCAAAAACGTCAGAAGTGTGACTTTTGACCGAACTGCCCCCCCCCCCCCCCCAATAATCTTTCTCAGGCTACGGCCCTGAGGTTTTAGACGAGGGTAAAGTTGGGTAATATGGGCATACCTTTGTGTTGCTGATGATGATGTTTTGAAAGTAATTATGGAAAATGCATCATTCCTTTTGTTTGATTTTCTTTATGCAATGAGCTATAAATCCAAAGCATATAATTACAGATCCATAATAGTTTTGTTATGGTATGGCTTAGAAAAGAAAAATGACCATATATACCTCTGGTGTACTGGGAGGTGCCCGTATTAAATTAATGCCCACATTACCTTATTTTACCCTATATAATATAGTATGCCCATAGAGTGGCAATCAAGCCCGTTTAATTTAAATATCTCGTTACGCCTGTACTAGGCCGGTAGTATCGGAAGGGGGGGGGGGGGTGTGGACTTAATACCAATTATACGCATATACCAGCTCAAAATGTGCCACTCGGTCAGATTTGATGGAAAAACCAAATATTTTGAAAATCTTAGACGACGTACTTATTCGGTTTCTATTATTTCATTACACATTCAAATAGGTGAATGCAATATCTTTTTCTGAGTTATGTGAAAGCCATACTTTCATTAAGTTTTAAGCGCGACCAATATCTAGTTTGTCACATCAGTATTTTCAATGAGTCCAAAATTCGCTGTCATAATCATCCATGATTTTTTGCTTTTTGAAATTAGACTTCTGATGGTGGTGTGCGAGTCAAGCATATAATCCTTAGGCTTTGTAGAAGTAGTTTATGAAATGGCTTCTTTTATATTTAAATCTTTACATTATGTCGTTGGACTATTAATAATACTAACAATGCTGCAAATACAATACACACGAACTGTATGTGATGGTGAACTTTTCACTGCAAATTTGGATTTGAACTTTGAGCCTGAGCAACTTAATGCATGCAAATGAGACTGGGAGGTCCTGTATGGTCAGATGGAATTCTATATTAAGAAAAATTAGGCATTTTGTGTTCAAAGCAGGCAACATGTCAATTATTGTTTTTCTTTAAGTCCCCTAATTTGTAAGTCAAAATATGACCTATATTTTTGCTAAATTTGGCAAAGTTTGAATTAAGGAATGAAAATGTGTGTGGGATATCAAACTATTACATTAGTTATCAATTGAGTACACCCCATAATCAATTTCCTTCATGATTATATGAAAAATACCTTTATACCAACTAGGGTTGCTATAATGAAGATACATTTTTCCATACCTGAATCTCCTAAACAATGAATGATGATACGATGAATGTTGCGTCTACAATTATGTTTTCATGATTAAGAAAAGCAAAAAAGGCAGTACAGATATGCTAAATGAACGTATACATGGTTAAAGGCCCAATCAGGATGTTACAAATATTAGTTTTATTGTATTCATCACTTACAAGAATGTCCCTTGAATAAATATGCTGATAACTTCAAGATATACCTAAAAACATTTCTTCTGTTACAAATCTAATTTCAGGTACTCATTTTGTAGCTCTTTAAAGGAGAAATCTAAAGGTGGTGTCAGATTTGTAAGTCACCAAATGCGGTAATTTAAAGGATTTACGAAAATATATCAAACGTTCAAAACTTCGTTTTAGCAACGGATAGTCAAAAGAAAATGGCTTACAAAAAAACTTGGTTTCCCCTTCCAGGCAGACCAAATTGCATAATTTGGGCTGGTATATATTATGAAATTACAGAAAAAGTTAATTAAGCGCCACCTACCTATAATATATCTAACCTCAAAAGCAAAAAGAAAAAAAATAATACCAAAAGCAGAATTGGCACGAGCCAATGTAAAACTGGTATTTATTTGCAGCTGTTTATTTCATGTTAGATCTTGCAACGAAATCGCAAACACAGTCATTAATGGATTAGGTCTGACGTCTGACTGTCCGGCGCCAGGTGCAAATCGCTGAATGATTCACTGGCGCCAGGTTGAATTCAACCAGGTAATGCGCCTCAAATAACCCTTTGTTTTGCCCCTTTGATATGGAGGGGTAAGATGTAATTAGCCTCATTAAACTTCGGTCATTAGCAACCCAATCAATGCAAGGAAATAAAGTCTGGAGAGGATATTTTCAAGGAGAAAAAAATTATCTCTCTAGGCCTATTCTTATTTATTAAAAACAAACTCTGAAATATTTACTGCATTAAATTACTAGGAATAAACTATGTAGTGCAAAGACCAGTTATATTAGAGAAACACATTGAAGCACACCTCTTCTTTCAAATCTGTACTTTACATTATACAAACTAAAAAGACTGAAATATTTCATTTACAGTTAAATTACGTCATGACCAGAATTGAGCATGATATTTCAGTTTGGGGGCATTTTAATTTAGTTTAAGTCCCATCGATTACTTTATGCATTTGGTGATTTATTTGACTACCTGACAATGAGGTTGCTGATGTATTAATGACAGTATTTCATTCATCTTGTCAAAGGGTCTTTGAAACGCACTTGTAATTTGGAAAAAGAACACGAGGTGTCGCTCAAGTCTGGCGCCACCTAGTCGACGAGTGTAGTCGATGAGACTGCACGGCCAGGTGATCAGACAGGCATCGAACACCTGGATACAACTTTCGTCATTATTACGACCTCCTACGCTCATAACCATTGCCAATAACTCTTTGCATTGTTTGTAAGAGCCATAAAACTCGTGGCTAATAATTGCACCACATGGCGCCATCTTCTGAAAAAACTCCCGCATGCCTGCCTTCACAAAACAAATCAATGGAGCAGAAAAAATGTTATCGATAAAGTTTTGTTGCTTTGTGAGAAAACTAGGATGAGGGGTAAGCAGCAAATGGTTATCAAAAGACCCAGCCTACCTACTGATTGTAGGCCGGAAGAATCACACGGCTTGTGTTGAAAACTTGTGGGGTTATTGATAATGGCACATGACTAGAATTTTGCCATGAGAAAATGGAACTGTGCCTTGTGGCAGAAAATATTGGTGAGGTGAGAGAAACACCCACACAACTAACTACAAGGTAAATTTAAAGTATAATCAACATAACCCACCGGTGCATGTGACCAGGAGTTATTATTTTCTGCAAAAAATATAGAGATATAGTTGGGAAAAAAAGAGCAATTTTACACAATTCCTAATAGACAATTTGATAATGGTAGAAAAAAGAGTGCACAGGGCTATGCTATTTGCTGCAGTCAACAAGCTGCATGAAGAACATTGGGTATGCAGTCATTATGTCGAGGTTGTCATCTAGAAGGGAGCAATTAGGCTGTCACGGGGAATCAAAGTTTCGCGGGACTTGGTTTTATTGAGATGCAGCGGACTGTGAGTTCGGCGTCATCTCGCTGTCTCCACGCAAAGGTCGGTCTCCCTCGCTTGGCACCCTTCCATTTCAAGTACAGCACGAAAACTAACTGAGAAACAAAACTACCAGGCTGATGTATCCCTCCCTTGCATGTCCAATGTAAGCAACAGGACAAACATCAACTCCACATTGAGCTAAATTCGACCAAACATTTTAATATTACATACGATTCACCCTATTAATTTTTTGTACTTTTCTTTGTGTATATTATGAAGAAAAAGTGTAGATTTTCAAGAGAAAACTTGAATACACCATATTCGTATATGAATCTGCAAAAATCCTATGTCCAATGTATATATAGTATTATATTTATTAGATTTATTTATTTATAATAAATAAGAAGTATAGAGTGACTCTACCTTATTTGATGATAAAGTAAGTTTTTAAAAATATTACCAATTCTTACAATAATAGGAAAAATCACTATAATATTCTTGTGCTGAAAGTCATGCGCTCATTTGAGAAGAACAAATAACTGCACAGTATTTTGCCTTGCCTTGCATGTCTTAAGACGTAATATATTAATGAGAAAAATTATGAGGCTTCATGGGCGGAATGCAGGCAGCTGGTATGCACTAAAGAGCTGCTGATGAAGACAACACAAGTGATGACAAGATGAGGTCGGCGAGCACTCGTCAATCGTCGCGATTCGCTATAGACGAGAGGGGGAGAGAAGCTGGGCCGTCATAGTGGCGCCTCTAAGTGCTGCCCCTAGCGGACATCACGCAAAGTATAGCTGGCAGAGCCTGAAGTTGTCATTCGGCAGGTGAGCTGTGTACAAGGCACAGGGTGCTGTGAGAGCTGCCTTTTGGAGTAAGATATAACAGCTTATACCCCGTTTTTTGGAATGACAGTGCTTTCTAGGCCAAAAGGATCATATAGTGTTATCTCCTAAGCGTCTACCATTGACGATTTTACTGAGGAGTGTGTTTACACAGGAGTTAGGGGGCCATACCCCGATGTAAGGAGACTTCAGAACCAACTCTGGGCTTTCAGGCGTACCAGATTCGGAATACCCCGGACTTGAGAGAGTGGTTCTGCCGGCCCCGCCGGTCGGCCTTACCGGTCCCCCATGTGGCTGGAACCAGTGTGGACACCTTTACTTGCCTTGCTCTTTTGGGTGGCTAGAACTAAAGGTAAGTTTTCAAACCATCACAATGCATAGACATATCACCATGCTTGTAACTCCGTTCCTTATTACAGGCTCAGGTGAGACACGATGGTACCCTCCCTCACCGTGTGGTAGCTATGGTCCCAGAGGCAGCTAGCATGTTATGAAGTTGACACAACAACTCAAGAGTCTTTAAATCTTCACAAATACCTGGACCACTTTATTAATTCTCCCCTCAATGCCAAATTGACTTCTTACATTGGCCAGTGACTCTCAAAGTGCTTCAGTGGAAATCCAATGTTCTGGGCAGCCAAGCATAGAATTCAAGGGTACTTGTGGAGAATGCGAGAGTGGGATATGTTTGGTTGGCCTTTGTCCCCACTGAATCAATCTCCTAGTTTAGCTGATTATGTTCTGTGTATACTGAAGGTAAACACTTGACCAAGTAGGGTCCACATGGACAGGAATAACTGAACACACAACATAGCACATGTGATATATCCCATGTTGGGAGTTGTATGATTTTTTAGCTTTATTAAAGACGCCGTTGCATGAGATTGTCAAGAAAACTAACATTTCACATGTACCTGAACATGTTCACAAGTCAGTGCAATAGACAAAAAAAGAAGGGAGGGTTGTATTTTAGCAGCGTGGAATTAAATTTGCTTCACATGTCATGCAGTTACAGTATCTCACAGATCTATAGTGTGTTCTGTGTGTATGTGTCTGTGTCGGGTGATTTTGTAGCCTATAAATGCAAATGGCACTGTTTGTTATAGACATTTTAGATGGCATAAGTCTAGAAATCAACCTGTCTAGGTCTGTGAGGCAAATGCCTGCAAAAACTAGAGAATAATAGATGGCAACTTCAGTGGAGAAAATCTGAGCTGAGGAGTTGTACGCACAATCATGCCAGGTCAACATGACGAAACACCGCATGCATACAAAAATTGTTTCTCTCCAAGCCCTGACCCCCTGTTTAAATACTGCCTTATGTGCTGCGCTGTTTAATATGGAGACATGGCAAGAGGAATGCACTGAACTCCAGCCCCACTCTGCCCTCCCAAATAACGGCCTGAATAAAACTATAGAGCTCCCAACATGCAGATTGTTCAATTTATTCCTCTTAAAAATGCATGAAAATCCCCCCTATTGTACATATTGGTTGGAACTTGGAGGTAGTTAGCTCGACAGATGTATATGGCACATAAACTGGTGCCGAAGAAAATGTCAACTCAGAATTCTTATCCAGGTGTTAATTTGGTATAAAAGGTAACACATGGCCCCCTTGAAATATTACTCATACAACCCGTTAATTGCATGCAATATAATATTGATATTTCACTTTAAATGGTGTTGATGTCATCATCACATTGATCTGGACACGAAAATAATCATTAGATGCAGGATTGCACCACATGTTGCTCACCAAAAAGAACTTCTAGCGAATAAATTGCTACTAATTAAACTGTTCATTGTCCATTTTAGTGCAGCCTAAAACAGATGTAATGGTCTGCCACTGGACCTTCCATGCATTATAAATCTGACCTGGTGTTATTGAGGAGCTGACCACTGCTCATGATCCCTAGTGGTGATCCAAGCGGTCAGTGCGCCAGATGGACATTCAATTAAGCCTAATCCACTTGATCAGGGGATCAGGATCACAGCGTGGTTTGTCTGCAGTGTAATAATGATGCATTGAGACAGAGCTTGTGGCATGGAGTTGGGATGATCCAGTCGTTGTGAGGGCAGCCTAGCTTATGTTTATGGGGCAGACAGTGGGAGCTTACAGCTGACACCTACATAGGAGCCTTGTCCCCTGATCGCCTTACCATTAGGCACAGCCCGAGTCTGTTGGTTATTATCGTGTTCCGTGCGTGTGCGGGCCTTCATGCACTGGGCCCTGCCAAACTGTAAACATTCTCCCTTCCCCAACTCCACTGAACATGGGCCAACCATCCATGGGCCAACCATACTGCAGCCAACACTAGAGCCAACACTTGGCCAACGGGGCAACCCACACATACACTTGTAGTCAAGTACTACTGCATACAACTCCTCCAACACTACCATAACATCAAAAGTTTAACTGTTCTGATCATTTTGTCATGTTCTCCTTTGCATCGAATCTCTTTCATCTCATGATGTCCTGATTGTTGATGCGGCCCAGCATCCTCAGCATCCTGCCACAGGCGCCAGGGAGATGCTACCAGACACTGGGATGCGTGGATTGCGTCATTAGCGGTTGCAAAGCATCACGTTGTCACCACAATGATTATTTTCAGCTCACTGGAATTCGATCATTGTTTGCTTCGATCCAAACAGCCGAATTATTGGCCCTGGTGCAATTACATGTGTTCATTACACACTTGTATGGTATGTTTGTGACTCGGGCATGCCATGCTAGACTTAAATATTGGGTTCCAGACTGAAATAAATAAAAACACAGTTCCACAATTACCGTATGTTGTCAATGCAGCGTGTTAGGGCACATGCATACACAATCACTTTGGTTTCAAGTATGTTTCTTTCAATAGTTTGGTTCTTATGCCAGTACCTTATACAGTGGTATACACTCAATGAAGATGATAAATTGTCATTGGAATAATGTTTAAAATATGTATACAGAATATTAGATTATTAAATGATTGAAAATATTGGCTTAGATTGTGCAGATGATAAATAAATTGTTTTCCACTGACCAAGGCACTTTCTCCATGTGTGTTTGCCACTAAGATCCTACTGAATACAATTTCTAACTTTTTTCCCACAACCAGACATATATGATGTAAAATAAGCTCAGTTATAGTGTATCTGGTGTCCTGACATCCTGTTTTATTGCCCTTTCATTGTCTAGGGTTCTAAACTATACAGGATACACAGAGGAATACAAATGACCTCGTCATTTAATGCCAAGTGCCTCATTTGAATTGTCAGTTTAGCATAAAGAGTATTTACTCGAAATCAGTCACAGGGCCGAGTTTACACCCTCAGGGTGTCATCCGTCTTTTGTGCTGAGAAGGAGGGCGCAAAATAGACATTGAGTGCTTGCATGTAATTAAAATACTTCAAAACCCTCTAATTGTACTCTTAAGTCTCGCTACTTTCTCACAGCACACTCTTCATATTTCAAGCTTGATAAGAAAAACAAACAACGCCTCAACTTGTTCAGACGTGTCAAGTTATCTTTTGATATGTCCTCTTAACGTTTTTTAGTTGTTTCTTTTTATCACGATGATGCTCCACATTGGTATGTGATTCGGAGTAAATACCTTGCCTTCCCACTTCCATGATTAAGCTGATTAGGTTTGGAGTTTTTGACAATCCAGACTTATCAAACTGTCTGGAATTTATCTTCAGTCTACTTGTCGCCGTATAAGGAGTGCAATAATGCCTGTAATGTATCTCACATACAAGCATGATTTATGCTTTCATATTTAACATTCTTCCATGTGTATTTTTCATGTGACTTTTCCAGAATGTATAAGTTTGATCCTTTAGAGAATTTTATCATGACACCTCTGTATGAAAATCGATGAATTAGTGCACTTATACAGCACCGTTTTTTATCATGACAAGGGCTGGGTGCGTTCCAGAATGATGAAATATCAGTCAATCAAACGACTATGCATGCTTTCGTGCTTGTTGTATGATTTATAGAAAGATATGAAACGGTCTGTTTTGGAGCCAGGTCTGTAGATGGCCACCAGCCAGTCTCAGTCCTTTGCCAAGGACTTGACCCTCGACCTGTCATGGTTGCCCATCACGACATTCAAACGTTTTCTGCACTTATTTATTATGAATGATACTCGGCACTCTTGTGTTAAGTCTAAACGTTTTGGCAACATGGATTGTTGTTGGAATGGCCAGCTCAGAAAGGATGGTAAAAATTTCTTGGCAAAAATTCCAAAAAGCAAGTTCTCTTTTCTTTGGATGAGTGAGCCATGGTCTGCTGCCCTCACTGATGGTTGCATGGTCCCTGGGTCTGTTAGCAACTTGGTATCCGGGTGGTCGGGTCATGAAAGCAAAGGTAAAGGTAAAAAAAAATCTTACCTTTTTTTTTGGTAAAAATAAAAGGACAATGGGTCTTTTAGTATTGTTTACCTTTGGAAAGCTGTAAGGCTATTTCCCTGCCCTATATGTCCAACTAGGGTAGGCCTATATATCAGTGCTATGTCCTGCATTGCTCCATTCAGATTATAGTCGGACTGAAGAATGCGAATCTATTTCAGTCATATGCTACATGTCAATAGTGCATCAGGCATGCCCTGCCAGTCTAGTGCTTCACAGTCATATCTGAACCCTCAGCATGTAGCAACAAGAGTCAAAGGTCAGAACGTCTAATGATGCAGCTTTGACCCGAGGTGAGTTCAGGCATTAGAGCACTCTATAAATATGTATGGTATTGGTAGCATGATGGTTCAATGCAGAATTATCATGTTTCCCCAGCAATGTTTGCATAAACTTGGTACATGTATTATGTGGTGTTGTATTGGGCAATTAATGGAACATTGTGGCACACAAGTTCTCTATACCTTGAAGTGGAGATCTATTTAGTATCTCTAATATTGCACATCAATGTGACCTCGAATAGCTTCTTAGATGCGGTAATATGACCTGTGGTAGTGCTTTTGCCTCCTTGATATGACAGGGCTTAAATACATATCATTATGATTGCATATAGGAGGCTTGGGGCTTATTCGAGTCTAAGAAGCAGATATTACTAGGGCTTTTTGGCTGGTATAACTGAGACAGGGGAGCGCAGATCTGTTAAGGCTGCCATCTCTGACGTCTGCACATCTCTTCTTAAGTCCTATTTATCCGATTTCCAAGGCTAAGGCAAACATGGGCCAGAATGATGGATGTGGGGAGTGTAAACTGAGCCAGCCTGTGTGCTGGTCTGAATCCTCTATGAGAAAGACCGAGGGGCCATGGACTGGTCAGGTAGCATGAGCATGTGACGTGACTGATGACCATTGTCCAGCCCAATGTCCACTGTGTCCACTTGTCTTACTGTCAAGCTGCTGACACCGTGACATGACTGGCTCCAGTCCATAACAAAACGAGTGGACCGTGAAGCATTAAACACATAGTTAAAACAGGCATTCAGACACACACACATACATACACCCACTCCCTGCCTGCCCTCCAACCCCAGAATCCTCTAAATGCAGCTTTACAGAATAAAAACGGATATGTAATGCCATACCAACAACTGCAAGGCTCTGTGTCGCCCATTGTACACAGAAAGGCTGCATTTCAAATAGCTTAACAATCCACAAAATTCTCTTATGTAAAGGCATGATATCAAATCACTTGCCACACATCATTACTCGAGAGGCTGATATTCCTTGAGATTGTTCAAATGTTAGCAGGGCGCTGAGGGCATGTGTTGGTCCCCCCTTGTCCCCCAGGGCACTTGGGTGTTTGTATGTGTTCAGTTAGCGAATCGAGATGACCTAGATGGAGACTGGGCTGTCTGAGGGACGACGGCTCCTGTGACCTGATGATGGAAGAGATAGGAGCTCGGGCAGGTCCCCTTCAGCCCTCTCTATAGGTTTAGCCACCAGCTAGCTGTGTAATTAGGGGTCATTAGCAAAGGCAAGCATGCATGACCCCACCGCGAGTCTCCCTCGGCTTGCCATTCAACTTCACCGAAATTGCCCTGCAAAAACCAACAACATGTCGCCCTAAACAAACACCAGCCCCAAATGATCTGGGCGCCGAGTGACAAGTTCATTGCGCCCCTCTAAAGCCACTGCTACTTTTCAGTGTTTTGCAGATCTTTGCCCTCTACTACAAGATAATGTATAGATTACTATAAGCTTCATTTCCCCTGTACATTGCTCCCAATTCTTTCGCTATCTCCACTATCTCGGATATGTGGGAGACAAGGAAAGAGTTTTGCAGAAACATGGCCTCCTAAACAGCTCGGGGATCAGCAAGGGGAGGCAGGTTGAATGAAAACACGTGTTTCCTGAAATGACGACCTTAACGAGAGAAGAATTGCTGGCACATGTGTTTTGAGGCTCCCCCGACGGGACAGATCAAGCTGCTTAGCTCACCCCACTGCTCTGCTTCTCTTCATTCTGTTCGTTATTTACATCCACTGAAGAAGTTATATGGTGGTGTCTGTGTTTGTCTGTCTGGCTTTTGGACCAGACTCTCAAAGTAGTCTCTCTTTGCATCATATCATTAATAAATCAACAGACAATAGTTCAGGAGAAAGTCAGATCAGGTGACTAAATTGGTCAGATCGTGATACCATAAGCCTATGACAGAAATGTTTTCTATGAAAGTACATGAAATCATTTGATATATTTATGGAAACGTGTCAATTGAGAGCTATGTGGCTCTATATATGTGTGTGTTTATATAGCCCAAGAAGTCAGCCATTTGCTGAAAGGTGGATACAGAATGAGATTCTAAAGTTGCTGCGTTGTGTGCACTGAGGAATCCCCACAAATCAGTCTTGTTGACTACTAGAAGTCAACACGAGCTGTGCGCTCATAGAAATCAAATGTTTGTCTTCAAACAGAGCAAAATCTAAAACACATTTAAGCCTCTGACTGCCATTCAGCATAGGTCGCAGCCAGGGCAAAGTGACAATACTGCGCCATGTTTGTCATACTGGGCTGCAAGGCAGGCTAGGTACCGTGCTCTATGTGTGTGCGGGCTAACAGCACTGCCTCGGCATAGGAGCACGTAACAGCTGACTCCCAAGGCTACCTGCTGAGCGTGCAGCTCAAGTAATCTGCTCTGATGCTTACACTTTCTTGCCAGAATAGCTGGTAATTGCAGCTCTGTGTCATCGTCCACTTTCCATTGTGCTATTTGAGTGTAAAGTCACAGATTGTAAAAGCTTTGTAAACGTTTTAGAATGGCATTGCTAGTCCAGCAAAACCTTGTTGTAAATACACAAAGTGAAAAAAAAAACCCAAAAAAAAACATTGCCTGCGTGTGCAAGAGTTTTGCTGATCATAAAAGCACAGTTTTGTCTTCCCTTTATATTTTTATGATCTATGTTTCTAGGGAGATGTTGTATACATTAGTCAAAAGGTATAGGTATACCTATACTATACACAGAGTAGTGTAGCTTTTGACAGGAATGTCAGTCATTCTGTGGAATCTATTTGTTAGTTACCTGGAGCCTTCTTCAGTGTCTTGTTTTGTGCAAACGCAATCCAGTGTGAGATTACATACAACATTAATGACGTTAGCAACATTTCTGTCGCTAAACACTAGACTGTTGCAGCCCAGTGTGGTGCATGGAAAATGATGACTTAACATGTGTAGAAAATCAACACTTAGCAGCATAGAGGGGTGGTGGATTACGTGTGATAAACACATAGGGCAGGATCAGCTATTGGCAGCTGAGGCAGGGCATGGGTTCGGGCTGGAACGGTGCTAGGCTAGAGAGCAGCTAGAATGACTGTGGATGGCCTAGCGGCGCCACTGACGAGCGGGCTCTATGACATGTTTGGAAAGCCTATAGCATAACGTCGGAGCCAGTGCAACGGAGCCCCACAACACTGCCTATTGGCCTGGGAATGCTGCCCCCTTAATGTATACAGATCGACGTATATACAACAAGGTGCTGTTGGTGAAAAAGCACGAAAATGTGCAGCACACAGCAAGAGAATAACAGTCTCCAGCCCATCAGTTCTGACCACTCATCCAGTGTACACAACTACATGCAGGTAGCTCCCCACCATCCAAAATCGTCCCCAACACATTCTTTTGGACTTCACGTTAGTGGCAACTCAGCAGCACTGTCCCTTTTTACTTCCCTTATGAATTGTTTATATGATGCTCAGACAACAAGGTTAGGAAGCTTTCCTCCCCAGTCCATATAGCAACTTAATTACTGCTCAATTATTGCTGATGAAATATTTATGGCGTCTGCTGTCTAAATAAAAGCAGGAGGCTGTCAGTTCCACTTAACATTCAGCTGGCCTAGATCCCATCCTGCCAGATCCAATTGTCCTTTTCTCCTTCTAGGCCTCTTTTCGCTTCAAGATACAGCCAACCCATTGTGCTTTTTGTGTGTTTTGTATATAACAACTCTTGCTTGTGATTGATGCCACAAGTTATTGCTCATAATATTGCTATCATTCGTGACTGAGTCATTGAGAATATATTCTTTTAATTCTTTGTTGTCAGGGTTTGTTATGGAGATCCATAAACCAGTTTTAATCACATCCCCATGCTACTTTCTTGGTTCTTTGTTGACTCTAGATCAATGCCATGCATTAATATGACTAACGTGTTCAGAATTGATATATTCTGATGATGACTCATCGAAGCACATTATATGGGACTTAAAGCAGGTGTGGCAGCTTGGAAGTATAAAGTACACACGACTTGTACGAAGTATATTGATACAGCATTAGTACTGAGTGCAGTGTAGGATGTAGGGTCTGATGAGGCTAAGACCTGGTCAACCATTGATTGTGCTTATCAAAGCTTGGAGTGGGTCAGGCGCCAGTTCTCCACTCCTCTTATCGGATACAGTCTGACCTTCTTTCAATACTCTGCCTCTCTCTCTCCACCACAGCTTTGCTTAATAATCATTTGCAGCTTTTGAAACAACGCATGAAAAGCTGCCTAAACGGCTCAAAACTTGCAACTGTTTTTGATATTCTTGTTTGAACCCGTCATACTGTGGTTTCAAGTTGGCCAACTCAGCAGAGTGGCTTTGGGGTGTTTTGAATTTGGTGCTGCAGAATGTACTAATTAAAAGAGTTAAAGCAAATGACCTCTAAAACTTTAAGTTAATGATAGTGAATCTCAATTGACTTTTTAAGTCATATGCTTTTGCATTTTGGCTTATGACTGTGTGATGTGCAACATTGTGATTATGACAGAAGTTAAACATGACTGAGCATGGGATCATCATTATTTTGCATCTGTATGCAACTCACACTTACAAGTACAAATGATCCCACTATGATCTTGGTATGATGAAGAATAAATGTCATGCTTAAAGTGAATTGCAGGCAATGTGCGCTATTCTAAAGTTGAGGCTTGGATGGCTAGGCCAGTGTTGAGGGCGCCACTGTGGTGGGCATATGTCTTCACTTGAGTTGGGCCTGTAAACAGAGATTAGGCAGACAAACATTGCATGACCCCCCTGTGCCACATGTACTAGTCTTTAATGACCCCTCAAATAAACAGTGATGTGAGAATGAGTCTTATATCGCTTGTGCCATACTTCAATAAAATATATCACCTTCCAGTGCTCTATTGTTTAGCTGTGACATGTTCTTACTTAAAGTGTGACGTCAGTGAGTGAAGATTCTCTTGTACACACCAAGCAAGAGAGAGGCTTTGTGTACACCTTGAGTTGCTAGCCTTAGATTCATAACATAACTTCAACCAAATTATCACACCAAAAAACACTTCCATAAGAGTCTGAAAGACCTATTAAAGGTTGAGAAACAGCAGCTGTGTTTAGTCATAACAGATCAGGTTGCCATAATGTTGGCTTAACGTACAGCTGATCTTTGATATGCTTGTAAGGTTGGTGATTAACACAGTGCGACTTATGATAAAATGTCACACAAGCTGTGGATTAAACCATCTTTTTTTGCTACATGGAGTCTTATGACTCCGTGGTCTTTTTTTGCTACCACACGTGGCCATGTTCATGTTGCTGTATTCCAAGTGATAGTTTGGCAAGATGCTGTGAGTAGACTGGCTGTCAAGTGATAACGGTTGCATGGTGAACATCCATCCACAGCCCTTCTATCAAGGCCACCTTCTTCCTCCTTACATGCTCCTGTTACTGCTAACTTTCAGTCTTGGTTACATTAAATTTACAATTGGTACTCTTGAGAGTGTTTATGTGATACATATCCACGTGTGTACCATACAGCATGGCTGGTGTCAGTAATCAGAATGATGAATTATGCACACCAATGTTGTGGATGTTAAATGATTATTTTTGTTCATGAATCCGGAATTAAATCCTGAATCCTGAACTTGTTTATCACAACTTCAACGTCAATATTTTAACTTCCTTGTCTCTGACAATCCATCATAATGAATGCTTTCATCTTCAATTTTGACCAGCAATTTAAGCTGTAGCTATACAAAAAAGGTCCCCCATAATTCAGTCACTTGTTGTTGCCAGTGACTCTTTCAACAGTTTGACCCAAAGGGTTTACCCCAGGAGAGTCACATGCAGCTTATCTCTGCTCTGGGGTTTCTGTTTTGGGGAGATTCAGCCCTGGAAGGTATGGTGAAACCCATGCATATAATATATGGGGATGCTCAATTATTACATAAGTTATATCAATAGACTTATACATTCATAAAGTTTGCTGATCAACGCATCTCTTAGATGTTTGAATAGCTCTGATATACTGGTTTAGAATATGTTATTGTCTGAGAAAAGAAAACAGTTTATGTTCTGTTTTACGAAAATATAAACACTATATGTGCTTTCATAAAAATTCCCTTAGAAATGTCAAAAGTACATCTGGCACGAAAAGGTCTCAGAACAAACTTTGGGGAGTTTGTCACATTTCATAGCTCAAGTGGGGCTGGACGGTTAGCAACAGAAGAAGCAGCAGCTGCAGTAGCAGGGATGAGGGAGGACGTTGTGAAGGGATGTGGCCCAATGATGCAAACCAGCCCCCTGGCCTAGTCTGGCGTGGGCCGACCTGCTGCCGCCTGGTAGACTGTTGGCCCTTGAACATGTCATAAGTGCTCAGGGATGAAGGCTTGCTGCAGGCACTGGCGTCATCTTAGTGCACCCAGAAGATGCTGCTGCCACTCCACGCTGCCTCCGCATCACTCGCGAGTCGTGCATCACTCGCGACTCATGTGCTCTCGACTCGCAGTCGTTTACCTGCTTCATAACTCATCTGACGGCTCCATCTCCAACCTCCTCGTTTACAGCTCAACTGGCATTCCAAAACCACCCTGCTTTGTCTCTGTCTCTAAATGTTTACACTCCACTAAAATGATGGCTGCATAGAGTATTTGTAAATACAGACGGCCGTGCAGGGTTCCCAGCCAGGAGCCTAAACTTCACCAGCCCCCTCATCCCACCAAACACCGCATTCTCTATTTCTTTGGTTTGAGAACAATGTCATAATAGGCTGTTATTTTGCGATGTTATTGTACTGAAGTTTGGATTACTGCTGTGAGTTGACTTTTCGTGAAATTTCAGTGGTGGGAGTTCACATTGAGGCATTGTAGAAAGCTTCTTCAGAAAGAACTTAAGTACTTGTGTCGAAGGAAAGAGTGTTTTAACATAAATTTCTTCGCCAGTTATCGCAATCATGATGTACATAAATCATCCGAGTCAAGCATAGTAAACGTTTTGTTGATTTCATTGGCGAATATTTCAGTTATAGTTTAATGGCCACCAAAAAGTGTTGTGGTGGGCCAGGGACTTGTGGTCTGGCCTCACGTATTTTTCTCCAACTTTTTTTCTGTCTTTTTGTGCACGTTTATGTGAGGAAAAAAGGGGAGCGAGTGTAGGCATTTGAGAGATGCTTTCAAAGAGGGGGAGGGGGGGGGGGGCGCAGAGGAGGATATGCTGTATGATGTGTGGCGCTTATCTTTCTGCTGCTTGATCTTGCCTCTGTGATGTATGACAGGTGAGGGTGTCACCCCCTCTGCAGCCTGCTCCTACCCTCCCCCATGCATTATCTCAACCCTCTCATGCGTGCCCTGCGCCCATTAGGCTCCATTAGAGGCTTCGTCCCAGCAGCGCTATCTGATCGGAGCAGAACTCGGCTCTTTCTTAGTGCCTCCTCACCTGAGCCGGGTCCACTGATGGCTCTAGAGATGGACACGCTTTGTGCACTTGTTGCTGCCCAACTCTCGTAATCGGCCAGATCTCGGAATGCGGGTGGCAAAGACGTTTGTTGAGACGGCCGTAGCGACGTCGCAGGCAACGTCCTCCTTCACTTGTCATCACCAGGCTAATGCACAGCCATTGTTAAGTCTGAGTGCTTTCCTATGTTCATAACTTTATTAATGCGCTCCATTTAGATGTTATCGATCTTGATGGATCGTTTCTATTCGAGATTTGAAGATTTGGCGCCCCTGAGTTTTCTCCTGAAATGCAGGGACGTTTTTAGGAGTGGTATAAATCACTAGAAACTTTAAGCTTCACAATGAACTGTCTCACGGTTTCAAGATGGTCCGTTTGATAAGCTTTAATAATCATAAGAACTGAAAGGACGTTCTCTTAAAAGCTCTGAGGCTCTTAAAACTTAAAAGCCCAACTCAAAAAGCAACTTGTGATGCATGCTCGTGAGTTTACTTGAAACGAATGGAGCACGTTGTTGCTTGGGTCCCGTACCATGCTGAGTGTCATTTCCACTCAGGGAGGTTAGCAGATGGACATGGGGAGGGTAGCAATGCTCAGACGACTGGCTCCAGCAGTCAGGCCCAATCTGGTCAGGACCCTCAGATGCATGCCAGCCTCCACCGCATCACAAGGCACCACAAAGCCCTGCAGCAGCAGCAACAAAGCCCAGGCAAGGCCAAGAATCTGCCCCTCTCTCCATTAAAGTGCACTGTTTGCTCGGAGCAGGATTAACCGATTCCAGCTTAGCTTCTCCCTCTACATGCTACGAATTACGCCCAATAGAGAAATCCATACATCAACTAGTTTCCCCCGTTGCCCCACATAGACACCACCCTAAGATATCGCCCCTAGAGCTCCTCTACATTTCCCCCAAGAAATATAACCTTTACATCTAGAAACATTCCTGATATCACTTGCTCTAACGAAGACTAGCATGCCCTGGCCCAGGTCGTGATAACCAACACCCAGCCAGCTCTCAGATGTAATTGATACGTGTTGCAATGTACACTCCGCTGAACCTCAATACTTATGCCACTGTATATGCAAAACATGCAGGCTGAATGGATCTCCTTTATATAGGTTTTATACATCTTTATCAACACAAGTCTGGAAACAGTATAGTGCACAGGTCATTAGTAAAAACTATTAAGTTTCATGTGCAACAAGAAAATGAACATGGATACCTGTGCTATTTAACTATTATGCACATTTCTACTATTTAAAGAAAAAACACTCAACAAAAGCATTGACCGACTTTGAACATTGTAGTAAATTTGTTGGTTCGTGAAGAGATTCTTGCTCTATATATGTGTATGAACTTCATGTGTCATTATATCCTCATTGTTGGAGACCACCTATTGTTCTGGTCAAATTTCTCCACCTGCCATGCTATCCACGAAGTTCTTCGTGGGTAATTACTGTACAAAGCACAACAAATGCTAATCCCTTAATTGCAGTAATTGGTCTGAGCTTGGCGTCAGTTGTATTAAGGCTACTGTCTGGTCCGTACTTAAGTTAGGTAATTAAGTAGCTTTGCTTTCTCTTAGGTAAGATCAGACAACTTCTCCTTGGCTCTGTTGACTGTTGTGCATTCTCCTGTCTGCCATCTTAATGTAGCAATATCCTAAAGCATGTCAGCACTTCAGAGCGCATATTCTTTTGTTATGAGCAGAGAGATGAAGTCATCCATCAAACGTATAACAGACTTAAGAGTAAAAGGAACAAGGCGCCTATCTCTCCTCTGGTTGACTTTGTAGCTAGAGTTTCAATTGTAACATGCCTTTGTGGTCAACCTGGTTGTCTGACTCTTGAGTGTCAATACATGTAGTTGGATACAAATTGTTCATAGAACCATCTTTGGCCATGAATGGCTATCAGTTTATTGGTCTATCTGTCTGTCTATCTGTCTCTCTTGTCTGTCTGTATCACTAATTGGTCTGGGCAAAGGCCAGTCTTATCAATAGCTGTTGTCGATGGTGAGCTGAGTCGGTCCATCCCCATGCAGTGTTACAATATATTGTCTTCCCAATCCCTGAGAACTGGGAGAGTGGCTGGCTTATCAGGACCAAGAAACAGGCAGGCTCGAGTTTCTCCTTCCAACCATTATAATCCTCGGTCGTTGACAAACGTTGCAGCAGTTTTTCCATCTGAACCTGCGAATCTATCATCGTTGGCCTCCTCAAGACTTCCTTCTAATCTCGGCCAGATGTCCAGGATTCCTCATCTATTAACGTCTCCTTCATCTGAACCATACCTTTCCTGTTCTCTTTTAACTTATGCCGTAATATGCTGATATATTATGAGTTGTTGCTGCATATGTAGTCTGAGTTGGCTGTTCGGTCTAATGTATATATGTACATTTTGCATCCATTTTGAGGTGAGCTGTCTCCAGATCCAGACAGAAAATTATTTAGAATTGAGAAATGCTGTGTTTGTTCATTGAAACTTGGAAGAAATATACATTTCTTCCAAGATTGAAATAAGTGAACCTTATTTCTAGGTCAAATTGCGCCAATTTCAAATCGTACCAAGTGCAGTGGAAACAGTTAAATTCAAACGGAGTTAATTTAAAATGAAATTGATTTGGATTCTAGTCATCTGTACTGGTTGATAGTGCTGAAACCAAACACTGCCTGTAGGGTCTAAAACAACAGCCTGGGGTAATGGGATACAGTCAGACCGTGGTCAGAGTGATGGACTTGGGTCAGTCTGCAGACTCTTCGGCGGTGACTCTTGATAGGACAGTCCTTGAAGGTCAGAGGGTCCAGCAGAAGTCCAAAGGTCACCTTGTCACATCTGTGACTCTCTGGATGGCCCTTTCTCTACTTTTGCATGTTGGGCTTATGATTACAGAACAAATATACGTGAGGCACATGGCGATGTGTGGTGAGGCGAATGAGGAGCAACATCTAGTAACTTGACCCCGAGGTTATTTTGGCATGCCATCCAAATGCACATTGTAGTCCCGAGCATGTATGCTCTTGTCAGGCAAGCTCGCTGCATGGATTCATCCACAATTGGAGCACACTCGGGTCAGCTTCGCAGCATGAGATGTGTTCTAAGCCAAGGGCCTGTATGTTATCCCATGGCAAGCATCAAACAGTGTAAATACAATTCATTCATTTATAATGTATAGGAAATGACAGTTTGTGTACTCTTATTTGCACTTATTCACTCTTAGTATGTGACTTCCACTTTTTATGAGACATTCGGAACACAATACAGTATCGATTGCCTCATCTGTGGCCCTGTCGAGGAACTTGCAAGATATACTCAGTGACCTGTGCATATAGATCTAAGGCTCTGGCTCCAGTTGGGTCCGCCCTGGTCTGCCATCGATTTGTAGGGGGCGTCGCGGTGTCCGACAAGGATCGACGATAACGCTTGATCGTCGTGGGGTGATCGCCAGGGCGCACTGCTGTCTTGATGGGCGACGTGGTGTCGGGTGGCAGGACCAGGGACTTGTGTCTGGGACAGGACAAGTGCAGATGTAACGACCGATTGGGCCAACTCTAGTGGATCTTAGGCGGAGGGGGGACAGGGGACTCCATAGTGTCACAGCAAATGCACTCAGAAGGAGAATGAGGAGCCCAGCCATCACAATGAAATGTCTGACACAATGCACTCGCACAAGAGAGACATCCAGCTGGGGCCATGAGACACTGTAAGGAGACACTGCTCTGTCCATCTTAATGCAGATCAAGCGATCAAAGATCGATAGAGAGCAAGGGAGATTGGATCCAGCAGGATCACCGTGGCCCTCCAACAATCAAAAAGTCGTAAGGCTGCCTGGTGTTTATTAGAGGCAGCTCAAGATCGACTCCATCTCGGCGACTGATAGGCATCGTAGCTGGCCATGCTGGCGACGCAGGGCTGCGATCGAAACTTGTGGGCGCCCCAGTGCTCCGTTGGGCTTGCATTGCCTCCCACATGTCTGTCTATCTGACTGCGGATCATTCTATGTCTGTCTGCTTAGATTTATCTGCATTTTGTAAATGTGGGCCTACCATATCTTTGCCTTTATTCAAATGACATTAGTTGGTAACTTGGTATATATAAAATACATGATATCTGTTTGTGGCCTGTTCATGCACTTTAATTTCATTATTAAAATATATCCTCTATGAGGAATTGTGGTTCTTCGCCTGGACCACAACATATATATCAATGACTGTCTGTCAGTCTGTCTGGAAGTGGAGACACCAAAGTGCTTCGTATGAGGCGGGCCCATTCATCCCACCCTTTTTATATCCCAACCACATGAATAGTGCTAATGATCAGAAGTGTCATCAACTCAATTTTCTGGCTCTTGAGCGAAACGAGTGTCTACATCCATTATACTGTATTACATTTGTTACAACATGAAAGGCCCTAATGACGGTTTAAATCCAATGGATACTGTGAAATGAGTCGAGCCATGTCGCCAGATAATCGTCTGGATCGCCATGTAGCTATTTGTTGAATGTTTTTCTGGTGATTGATGTGAAGAGGCGGACCGACTGTTTTCATATGGTCATTAGTTAAGTACATAGACATAGAACAGGGGGGGGGGGGGGGGGCATGCGGGACTGGGATAGGGGGAGCAGTAGCCAGTTAGGCGTCTCCTCATCGATTGGCCGGTGTGACGAGGGCGGCGCATTGGCGGCCAGCAGGACCCCAGGGACCTAAAGTATAATGTCCCTACAGCTAGTCCAAATCACTCAGCCAATAACTGCTATCCAGTCTTCACATACCATGACATGTATTTACTTATGAAAATTGTAGGGCTTGGCAGACTGGTAATGGGGGCATTGGAAGGGCATTCTATCTCAGGGACCTCCATATCCAGCATTGGATTTCAGCGTCACCCCGCGGGTCCTCCTAGAAACTCACAAGCAAACCACCGTAAAGCCCCGTTCCCACATAGCCGAGTTACTCGTAGTCAACTCGTAGTAATAACAAAAATTACGTAACACCCAAAATTCGAGGAGTTGGCGACGAATTTTTGCGGAAAAAATGACCAGGAGTGACTCGCCGAGTTACTCGCCGAATTACTCGCCGAGTTACTCGGCGGGTTCAGCGAGCGACTCGCCGAGTACCAGGAGTGACTCGCCGAGTACCAGGAGTAACTCGCCGAGTACCAGGAGTAACTCGCCGAGTACCAGGAGTAACTCGCCGGGTTAAGCAAGGTGTCTACGACAGCGACGAGTCACCCATCGAATGATAGGCCGACGCCAGCCTACCTGCATTCTCAGATGAATATCTCGCTTAATATTTGGTCTATTTTCGATCCGAAAAAACCTATGGAGTCACTATGAATTATACTACAAAACAATCTTTATTTGACGAAAATCGGACTAATATTAAGGGAGCAGTAGCTTTTTAAAGAAGCGCTCAGCTTTCTGCATTAATACAGTCTGGGCGCGGACGCTTCAGGGAGCACCAGTATAAGTAAATTAAATATAGCAAATAAAATCACAGATCAAATCACAAATACTAATTACAATATCGATATTAGATTTAAATTTTACAAAATATACACAAATTTATACTGATCATAATATCACAATAAGATTCAAATTAACACAAAAAGATAAGAAAGTTATACAAATATAATCATTGCCTGGTAATTACAATAAAATATATTGCTTTTAATTAATGAAAGCAATTACATATTTTTGTAATTGTGAATGACAATCAAGACAATGTCATATTACTGTGTCATCTTTGAACAAACCATGAAATGACAGGTCAAAGAACCCCAATTTAGGCAATTAGGCAATTGACACATGTATTGAATTTGCTGTATGCTCTACACCAATTCTTTGTATCATTCAAAATGCTAATAGCAATTACTGTGTCATCTTTGAACAAACCATGAAATGACAGGTCAAAGAACCCCAATTTAGGCAATTAGGCAATTGACACATGTATTGAATTTGCTGTATGCTCTACACCCATTCTTTGTATCATTCAAAATGCTAATAGCAATTGACATAACAGTCATGGCAGTTGGCAGAATGAGTAGAAATGAATTGCAATAAAGCTCATCCAAACAATGTATATAAAATGGTCAAAAATATTGACCACACCATTCATGTCAGGGCCATACACAGAGCACCTTGCCGCCGCCAGACTACCTGCCTTCTCAGACAAATATCTCGCTTAATATTTGGTCTATTTTCAATCTGAAAATCTGTGTGGAATAAGTATGAACTCGACTATAATTCAATATTTATTTGACGAAAATCGGACTAATATTAGGGGAGCAGCAGCCTTTTAAAGTAGCGCTCAGCCTTACCTGCATTGATACAGTCCGGGCGCGGACGTCTGCGAGAGCACCACTGTTTGCCTCCGCCAACTTAGCTGCCTTCTCAGACGAATATCTCGCTTAATATTTGGTCTATTTTCAATCCGAAAACGCGTATGGAATCAGTATGATTTATACTACAATTCAGTCCTGATTTGACGAAAATCGGATTAATATAAATGGAGCAGCAGCCACCGCAAGACAACTGCCTTCTCAGACAAATATCTCGCTTAATATTCGGGTTTTTTTAAATCCGAAAATACGTATGGAATCACTATGAATTATACTACAAAACAATCTTTATTTGACGAAAATCGGACTGATATTAGAGGAGCAGCGGCCTTTTATATTATATACGACCCCCTACGCTGATGATGCATGTACTAAAGGTAGAACTCGACGAGTTACTCGGCGAGTTACTCCTACAACTCGGTGAGTTACTCCTACAACTCGCCGAGTTACTCCTCGCACTCCTGAACATCCCCCCCGAGTGTAATACGAGCGAAAATAGCGCCGAGTAACTCGCCGAGTTCGAAGAGTAACTCGGCGAGTTCGAGGAGTAACTCGGCGAGTTCGAGGAGTAACTCGGCGAGTTCGAGGAGTAACTCGGCGAGTCATGGCCGAGTTTTTGGACTCCTGGATAATTCGCCGAGTGTGCCGTGCAGCACGGCATACTCGGGAGACTCGGCAAACTCGGCTCCAAATCTCACGAGTTCGCTACGAGACTCAGGAGTTACTCGCCGAGCATCTCTCGAGTGCGAGGAGTAATCGCCGAGTTTAGTAAGAGTTGGGCCCGAGAGGCGTGTTACGTAATACTACGAGTTGACTACGAGTAACTCGGCCATGTGGGAACGGGGCTTAAGGCCCTCTCGCTAAAGTCAACTTTGCCCACCTATGCAATCCATTGACTTTGCGCCCCACGAAATATCTGCACATCTAACATCGATTCTTGATGGTAGCAATTTTTCACAATAGATCTCTTTAGTCAAATGCCCGAGTCAGTGGGTGGAATAATTCGTTTTGTCATGACATTTGGGTTCAGTCTGAGGTTCAGGCCAGACAGACACACAGACATAGTTAAATACAGAATGACAAATTGGGAGCCATCCAGCCAACCAAATATATAACAATTTGAGTAATAACCAACCAGTGCGTCAAATTGCCTCTGGCCAAATAACCGAAAGACTCAGTTGGGTTGAAGTTTAGTGACTATTTTGCTGCTGATATTCTTTCCATGAAATGTATATCTCTGGGAGTGCATTTCTATTTCCTACAGATTGAACTTCCTTGCTTGGATTTTTGCTTGGCTTGCAAGTTCTTTTTCGCCGGTGACTTAATCAGGCGATGACATGTGGGTACAGGGATCAGGAACTCTGGTGGGAGATTTCATGGCACATTGGCCCCCGACCAGGTATGACGGAAGTGATGGATGAGTTCAGAAGAGCAGGCAGCGGCTCACTTTCACTGGCCCCCTTTCCCCTACTCATTCAACGAGGCTGCAAAGACCCCCTTGCTCTCTATTATATCAGTTTTTCGAGCGAGAGTATCTGGTGTGTTCAGTGAAGGAGCAAGAGCCAGTAGATGCGATTACATTCAGCGAAAGAAGCATGCCATGCAATGTGATGCTAGGGGATTTTCATCAGAGTTGAAGTGGCGATTGATGTCTTGAGCTCAGCATGCAGGGCCATGCTCCCACTGCCTCATTACACGCTCGATTGAGGCCCAAAAACACTCGTCCTACGCCGAGTTACAGCAGATTAGAAGTATACGCAAGGGGGAGCTGGTGTAGTTGTAGGAAGTGGGCTGCTTCGAGGGCAAGTGGCCCCGTGGTCCTGCTGTCCGGTGGGCGGTCGCCAGGCCCTTCGTAATTGGCTGCTAACTTAGCAGGGGAGCGACCCCACCGTCGGCACCTTGGCCCCCGTTGCATATCTGTCATAATTTATTAATTTCAGGAGGGTGAAAAGGAGAGGGCAAGGGGACACCCTGTGGTTCCGGGGAGTCGGCTCCCTCGTCTCTCTGCTGGAGGGCGACCGCGACTCGCGCGCTAACTCGCCCAACACTCGTTGATCGTTCTTTTACATACGAATGTTTGCTACAAGCAGTAGATTGTGTTGTCTGGAGTGGAGCCTCCGTTGCAGCTGAATATAATCTGATCACGTCAAAAGGCATGTTGTATACCGACTCATATAATTCAGACACTCTGCTCTGCCAGTCGGCATATAGACCACAGTAATGTGTTTACGAATATCAGGAAACTTCCAAATCTGCTATTTGCTCAGGGCATATCGTATCTATTGTTGTAGCTTTCAAACTTTCGGAAACAATATTGGAAGTTTGAGAGTGCAAAGTTGTAAAGCAAACTTCTGTTGATTACTCAAATTCTGACACTTTCCACTAAATTTCAGGCGCACCCTACATTTGTACCTTTGCATCGCCTCCTTTGATCTCTAATTTGAATTTTTTACGTTAAGATTTGAGATATTATAAGTGAAAAGGCTTGTTACTTTTTAGCCAAGCAGCCAAGCTCAACAGGTGAGTTGAGCATCATCAGAAGATGAGGGATGGAGTGGGACTAGAGGTTATTGCTAATGACTGTTTGGACTGCTTCGGGCTGTTATGAGTGTACTGAGGGGGAGCATGATGTCTCCTATATGTCTGTCACATATCTGTCACACTTTATTGTTCTTACTTGGCACGAACCTTCACCAAAACCAACAGAGGTACTGCCCCTAGCGACCTGCTCTGGCAATTTCCTCGACCTCCTCGCTACAGCTTCTCTGGCCTGAGGGCCTACCGTGGTCATCCAACCGACAGAAACGGCGACCTGTGCATTACTCATTCGCCTCACATTTTAACACACTAGATTCACCCTTTTCCAGTGAGACAACATTCAGGTGTTTACGGCCATTTTGGTGTTTTAGACCCTGCATGCTTTTTAGACATCTACGGAGGATTTATTGTGTCGTCATAGGATCTCCACTCTCCCTTCATACACAAGTCATTTTTTGTCCCCTTGGCTTCTGCTGTAGTTATACATCATGAATGTGGTCTGACAACTGTGTTCCGCCACTTGTGCTTTACATGCTTTAATTATCTATATACACGTGCACATGAGTCATGACATGTCTATTGAAACTTGTAAACTTCATGTCAAAAAACAACTCAATTTAACAATAGAAATGATACAGTAAAAATGATATTCCTGTACCATAGAATAACAGTGCAACAGTGTTCCAAATCACATGACTTCCTGTTGTTGTTGTGAGACTATATAGTGCTCGGTAAATATTTATGCCACTTTGTCTTTTGAAAAGTGATGCATTCTGCAATAGAATATGTTGTTTCTTATAAGTGACTCTGTTGTTATTGTATTCTCATTTCGGATGCCTTAAAATTGATACATTCCTATAAGAGAGAATATTAAAGAAGAGAGGACCTGGTTGGAGTAGTTAGCAGAGTCAACAAACGCGTTTGTTTGCCGATAAAGAGCAAATTGCCCCAGGCCATGATAGTTGTGTACAAGTTCAACATACGACGACGAAAATGAGTATGAAATGAGCATTTAGAGTAGAGGGCCATGAATGTTATCAAGATGGCTGCTGGCTCCAGGCCGCTTGCTTTATCAGTGATATCAGAGGTCTACAGCTTTTGCCAGACAGTTTATAGACACAGCCAGCGTTTATCGTTGTTCTGTGAAGCCTTCGTGAGTGAGCTTCTCCCTCGCAGATTTTTATCAGCCAACTAAAGCCCGTCCGGCGACGATACTTTGTCAAAGGCTTTTCATTCACATGCAGTCTACTCTAGACAGAATCAAATACCTTAGGCCGATCTACATTGTTTGAGCGAGCAGATATAAATGGCGTAGACTGGCCGGCGTCAGGGTGCGCTTATCTCTCAGATCTGTGTCGCATGAAATACCAGGCAGCTAGCTCTGTCATGGCTCCCTGTGTGAATCATGCTGGAATACCAGCTCACCTGAACCAATGAGCCAGACAAATGCTGACCTGTTCAAGGACTTAATTGGCCGCCCTCCAATGTCCTTGGGCACCCCATAATCTCTTCTTTTTCCCCTGTTTTGATAACTTCATAAGCCGGATTAGGTTACTGCCATTATGGCTTGCGTCCAATTGAACTGCACTAATACGCGCCATTTCAAAGTAGCAGATGAACATACAATACTACTACAAAGTATCCAGTGTCAATAAAAGGGGATAAGTTGTCCAGGTGTTTTTAGTTCACGAGTTAGTATTTGGAAGTTGGGTATTGCATGCATTCTTCACAAACTATTGGGCAGGGCTCTCCCTTCCAAACTATCAAAATGGTAATATATGCTACCAGGTTTAGGATTCAGATAACTATCTTCAATTGTTATTAAATAATATTCGGTCACTGAAAGGTTCTGATGTGTGGGATTGATACATTAAAAAGACAAGCTTTAGGCATCGTTTAAAAAAAAGTGTCTGTACACTTTTTTTGTAGTTCTTTTTCAATGTAGTTTGTGTGCCTTTCGAGCGCTTTCGCAAATTTGCTGATAATGCCAATATTGAACTCATCACAAAATCGTTAAAAATCCTTGTTTGCTCTTTTGCAGGTGAGATCCGATGTTACTGCAACGACGCCAGTTGCATCAGCACAGGTTACATGTGCAAGTCCAGTGGCGGAAGATGCTTTTCCCAATTCACTTACGAGGCAGGTGACAACGCCAGGTCTGCCCATGGATGTGTAGAGTCGCTCCCCCTGGCGGATAGGACAGTTTGCGAAGGAGATGCAGAGGTCATTAAGGCTCGCAGCGACCCCCAGCGGTGGCCTATTCTTATGTGCTGTAGAGACGATATGTGCAATTACCACAATAATCCTGTAGACATCAGTTTATACATCAATACCAAGTCAAATGGAAGTAATGGTGAGTATTTTTCTGTGCATGCAAGTTATTTCATTTTTAAGTAAATCTTTTAAAAATGGTGCTATTTTAGTGTGAGAGAATAGGCTTTGTAGAAATGTATCTTTTTAAAGTCTGTAGGTTTAGGTGATTTAGATGTGAAAAAGTGAACAATGTTATAAATGGTTGTAAAGCAAATAGTTGACCTTTTGGAAGCCATTATTTTATTTATAAAACACATTAAATCTGTTTTTCAACATGGCCCTACATGTTAATTATCTTCTAAGAGTAGTTTCTATTTCATATAATATATTTTTGGATACTTATTCATAAGTATTGGGAAGATTTTGCCCATTTCCAAGATGCAGTTGCAATAAATCTCATATCTGGATCTATCTCTTGGGGTTGTGGGAATTTCTGTGCTTTTAACCCACCTTATTATTCTCCTCATTTGGAATCAGTATTCTGTACATACACAAGGCAGCCAACGGGACTCGAGTGTCAACATTACCCTGCCAGCTCAGCCGTGTCTTGTGAACGTATTACAACCCGCTTATGTACATCTAGAATTGTCTGCCTTTCGAGAGCAAATGTTTAGGAAATTCGCTGTGAAATGGGGTGTTCTTTCCCTGCTGGTTTATGGCCTTTTTGTGATGTTATGGGCACATGTGGCCAATGTTTTCTACCAGACATTTAAATATTGTCTCGTGGTCTGATTTGTCCCAATGTCTCGTTTAATTCCTAGGTGCAAACAAAGGTGCAAAAATAGGACAAGTGTATAATTGTTATGTGGAACAATATGCCAAATGATTTTAAAGAGATCACGTCACTTTCCACTTTTAAGCTGCACTTGAAGCATTATGTTTTTACAATTTTTGATCTTTTTAAATTATTTTTAAATCATATTTTATTCTATTGTTACCAGGGCCAATTGTAAAACAGCATTTTTATCTGAATTGATACCCTTAATAGATATATTTTATCAATCAATCAATCACCTTGCTTTATGAAGTATATAAGTTGGAACTCAGCACAGAGGTGATGTGGTATGAGTTCCCCCAGAGACTGTAAGTGCATGGAAGTAATATTACAGTGGTGATATATTGTCTATGCATTCAGTTATTTACAAACATTTGGAAGAGTGGTTAACCATGGCTATATATCTTAAAGTGCCTGCAAAGGGATATCGTACATGCAGTTTATGGCATGGAACTGGCTTTTTCTTAAAGTTATTTGTCAGTTTTTAACTTCTTATGCAAACACGTGGTTGCACTAATGATACAAATCAAACTTGAGTGTCTTTGTTTTGTGTCATGTGTGGTCTAGCCCTTGCGTGACCGACGCTTCCATCTCGTGCTGTCTGACGTTCCATCCGACGTTTGTGACGTTGCCTGAGGACGTCACGTGACCTCGCAGCTGCGTCGTTGTCGCTGCGGAAGAGGGCATTGTTTGTCAGGAAACGAACGTTACTAAATATAGGGTTCTGAAGGATGCCCTTAGGTCCTGCCTTCTGTGTTTCCAAACTTTCGTCCCCTGATGCAACTTTCTGAAAGTAAACAAAAATACTGCAGTGATAGGACGAAAAATTGGTTCAGTATATAGGCTCCAGCTGATCTTGTCAACTCCTCATTACTTCTGTCCAGACAGGGGGCCGTGCATGGACTATGATAAAGATATATTATATACTGGCCAATGTTACTTACTAATTATTATATAATCAATTCAATGCAATGAAGACATGTAGTTATAATTAATAGCCTCTGTTATCCACTTTTATTGACGGTTTCTTGATAATGTTATGGAATAACTATTATTTATCTCTTGGATCAGGATTTGACAGTGATTATTAGATATTGTTATGCACATTAATCATGTTCAGTGACAGGCTTTGTGTTTTATAATACATGCATGCGAATTTAATATTAATTTTCTAACTTGTTCACATGGCCAATCACTGGCAATCAGTCAGCATGCATGACAGTGTGAACCAATCAGTCTTGTTATTTTAGTGACGCAACAATTGCAGACAGGCCTTATGGCAGATCGTGGCCAAGTGATAGTTGATCCTGTCAGTTCCATTGATGGATTTGTGGTTAATCATCCTGTGATGCACCCAAGCCCCGTGGAGTCGTGGCGCCATCTCTGGTTGCTAAGGCGACAGATGTTGGTGTTGCAGCAGCAGCAGCAGCAGCGCCCTCTAATCGGTCAGGTGTGTTACGTAATGAAATACGGGGTGGGCACGAGAAGGTTGCTGTTGTCAAGTCCTCATCAGATCTTTGAGATCTTTGAGATGGAGAGATGCCCTCGTTTCTTTGTGGTTGTTCAGTGTCTTGTTTCCATAGAAGGTCATAGTGAAAGAGCATAATGCCATGGTGCCCTCAGCAAAGGCTAAAGCAAAGGATGACTAGGCGGCTAATAATTAGGGAATTTGAAATGTGCATGCTGAGCTGAGTGAAAGACTGGAAGCTTCACACGAGGTGAACAATGGAAGTTGAAAGGTGAGCTACCAGACGGAGGTGGTTGGGGGTCTCACGGCCTGTTATATGCTACAAAGCGGATTAGCGTCATCAGGATAGACTAATGCTGCCTACTCACACATGAACATGCCCAGACCGGAACTGCCTAGCCCCTTCGCCCCAATATAATGTGTATATGCAGAGGAGACAGGGCTGCATAATATGTCTGCATATCGTAGCTGCTAATCCCTGCAAAAGGCGCACTTGAAGCCCAGGAATGTGTAGCAGTTGTGTGCAAGGGGCCCGTGGTGGGACATATACGCCTGGGGCCTGTAAACTAGTGTCGTAGCCGGCGGGAAAGAAAGGCGAGAAGGATTCTGTATTGGGCAAACAATCAGCCCGGCAGGACGCTGTGGGCCCGGGGATGCGGCGCCGAGGGCATCTAGACGCCCCAGCAGCTGGCCAGATATGCAGCCCAGCACATTGCTAACGTAGCACAGAGCATGCTATCCCAGAGGGGAAGAGAGAAGCGGAGAGGATAGAGGGATAGAGACACGTCCGCTAGCTCTAGCTGTGGTGCAGGGTGAAGCCCAACTCCTTGCCCGGCTTGTCTTACCTTTGGGCCAACCCAGTGCGCCCTCCCCCCTGCCCCGCACAGTTTATGCAGGCCACCTAATGTGTTTTTCTGCCCGCTCATGGCTTACACCCTGCCTTATGCTGCATAATCTAGAATGTCTAGAATAACACGGTCCCTGCCTGTTGCCTGCCCTGCTCGTGCGACATATTGCTACTGATTGCAATCTAAACATTTTGAATAAACACATTGGCAAGTGGTGGCATTTCCAGCCCTTTCTTACGGCCATACAGGTAAATTCTAAATATTTAGCTTGGATTATGGGTTTTTCTGATAAACTGACTCGATTGAGTGTTCTACACACATGTCTTGGGAAGAGATGGGGTGATCTCTGGGGCTTGCTGGTTCTGCTGTGTTGATCTTGTGCAGTTGGTGCTGTGTGAGGGGTGCAGTTCCCTTGCTGCAGAATGGGTCTGTGTAGGATAGGGCAGGTGTGTGGAGATGGAGAGAGTCTGCCTTGAGATAGCCAGCTGAGAGGTGCACCGCAGTTTTCTTAGCACTGACGTTCTATGGCAGTGTTTATAATGTGATTAAGGCTGCTTATCCTGGCCTGGCATGTCTTGCGTCTGTCTTTCTGCTATTGCTATAGTAATGACACGGCTGACCTAACCCCTTATGCCTGTGACATTCTGATGTAGCGCATCACTCCTCCCCTCTCCGTTGGGGGGCGCCATAATTTATCCCTGTCAGTTGAGAACGAGGCTCACGTCCGGTATCTATGCTACCTGGCGGTGGCAATGCGAACAAACAGTATGTCACAAGACGCTTCTATTAATCTTTGTCAGGTGAAGCAGAGAAGTAGGATGCAAAAAAGAGTAAAAGTGGGGGGAAAGTGTGCACTGTGCAAGTAAACAAAACATTCTATTCTATTCCAAATGGAAGATGATAACCCAAAACATTATATTCCAAATGGAAGAGGATAGCCCAAAACATTATATTCTATTCTATTCCAAATGGAAGAGGATAGCCCAAAATATTCTATTCTATTCTATTCCAAATGGAAGAGGGTAGCCCAAAACATTATATTCTATTCTATTCTATTCTATTCTATTCTATTCTATTCTATTCTATTCTATTCCAAATGGATGAGGGTAGGGGATTTGCTGTGCTTTGCACGTATTAATCTGGTCATGATTCGGGGATTAGTTGAGCAAGAGATAGGATCGATGGTGTTTGGGGAACGAGGTTGAAGAGCTGGAGACACAAGTGGATGATGTATTCATGAAGGCAAACAGAGGCAGCTGATGGTCCAGCCATCCTGGCGCCTCCTCCCTTGGTCTCCTGAGGACACTGGTCACTGCTCGGCCTTCTGGACAGCCTCTGTGGTCAGCCTGCCTGCGTTGCATTCCTCTGGACATCAACAGTAAAGCCTTGTTCTTTGCATGGGTAATGGTATATTTCAGTTCAGTCAGATAATATCATCAAGAAAATTGAATAAGTCATGCTATATATTTATAAATGTAAACACAGTCCCCAGCATGTTTATTGAGACATCAGTAGTACTTCAACAGTCATCAATTGCTTTAAGGTGTGATAAAAGAAAGTTTTCTGAAAGTAAACTACACAAGCAGCATCACAAATGTCTATATCTACTGACCACTTTGAAAGCAATATCCAAAATTGCCCCTCTTCCACTGAGACCAAAGACTGCTTTCACCTGCTGGTGAGATCATAGGCTTGCGTGCTGAAGATTGCTTCTAATGTAGCGATTTGATTTTCCACAATGCTTTGGGCACAGGGGGGTTGGCCACATTGGCTGCACCAGGGTGCGTGATGGGGTGCTCTAGTGACTCAAGGTGTCTGTCTGTCTACCTGTCTGTCTGCCCATCCCATTTGGTCATGTGCCAGGTTTGTGACCACCCTTTCAGTCTGTTCCGTTAGGTCATCCCAGAGGTCAAACTTAACATGCAATGATGGTGAGATCAGAGCTATTACTCTGGCTATTAGTGGTGCTGTCTTGGTGCTGCTTGTCTTTTTCTGTTGTGTTTAGTTAATGATGTTACAGTGGTTGGATCAGAAGCTCTAGTGAAAATGATCCCTTTGTCATGCCTTGGGGTAACACAATCATTCCCCTGTGTCTTCATTCAGGCTGGTGCCCCGATTCCTGCCTACTCATTGTAGGTGGATAGTAAAAGTAGCTGCCACAAGCTGAGTTGGTTTTCTCTTTGAAAGAACCAACTTGAGACTGAAAGAAAAAAAGTTATCGGCTGACATGACTGGTGGAAAATCCAAGCATACCCATGACCAATTATGTAATAGGAGGGGAGCAGGGCTGGAGCTACACATCTGGGCCTTGCTGCAGGGACGGGCAAGACATACACCCTGCCCCTGACCCCTGGCCCAGCTAACTACCCTTCGTATCTGGCTCTTATTATCCAATTTCTCGTGCCGTCTAAGCCAGGATTTTATCTACATTCTTGGGCTTCAAACTTTGCCATGATGGATCTATGGATTGGTGGGAGATGATCACTGGCTACAGCCACATGGGCGTTCCGCTTTCTCTGGAGCAAATTCCAAGTAAACAAACTCTAAGAAATGTAGAATCTATTTCTGCTATCTCTCTTTCAGTTAGTATGAAACATTTCTGTCCCTATAGGCCTTGTTGTTGGTTTATGTGTTGCTTAAGACAATGGGATAATCTTAAGGCACACGTAAGCTCAATTCTATTTGAGATCAGTTATCAAGTCATGTCTTGCACAACATCCTAAGGCCTTGGACTTCCCCCAAAGTCTTGAAACCATCCTTATCCATCCTTATCAGTTAAGATGACAGTGATTAACTTTATTCCTCTGCTCTTTTTAAGTGCATTTCAAGCAGTTGTGCTCCTGATAAAAATGCAAGTGTGGGAGGAATGCTGTATGATAAATGAGATGTACACAATGAATATATTTGATAGAGGATGTCTGGGATCACCCATGAACCAGAGACACCTCTTGAGTCGTGTCAATCCTGTCTGGTGCATGATAAACACTTTTTGGGTCTTTTGGCTGCTGCATGTCTTCACTTTTTGGTAATAAAAAGTCCCACCCCCAAGGGCCTATTGGGTGACGTTGATGCATTAGTTAGGACTAAGTAAGAGCAGGGCAAGGACAACAGTTCAGAGGGGACAAGTTTTGTGACAATCTTCTTGACATCAGCAGATAAACTAAAGAGACAGCAGTTGCAACTGGATCCATTGTTTCTCTCCCCCGTGATTGGTAGTGATGGGCTAACCGAAATGTAAATCTTGATGCGAAACAGGAGAGACGTAGGCGTAGAACCTACTGTTTTCTAGTATTGTATAGTGTTTCTATCTTGTGAATGTTTTTTTTTATCTTGTATCTTGCTCTAGAGATTCACTAGGGAATTGATGAATACTTAATTGACAAGAAAGTTACTTCAGGACTAACCTTATTGCACCTTGCACTAAATATCTAACCACACTCCTGTTAATATGGAAAGATTGTCTTGGGAGTCTTGGACATGATGTGCTAGTTCCATTGTGGAAAGTATCATTTCTGGCAATTTACTAAGGTTTTGGAGTGTAGTATGTTGGTGGTGTTGTGCGACTCCGAAACAAGTAACAATGATTGCTTTCCTCTTGGGAATGGAAAGCAAAAGAGCATTTCCCAGCAGGCATGTTCTTGTCAAATGACATTGCTGCCAACTTGCATGGGTCGTGCCTTGACACCAGCAGTAAGGCACCATCTATGACCATTATCAGCAGCAGCAGCAGCAGCAGTAGCAGCAGCAGCAGCAGTAGCAGCAGCAGCAGCAGTAGCAGCAGCAGCAGCAGCAGCAGCAGCAGCAGCACAGCCTTCTGGAGCCTTGTGTTTGTCCAGGCTCTTGGTGGCGCCAGGCAGGACGCCTTGTAGACTGGCTCTGATGCCATGTCGTTGTTTGCTGCTCTGTTTGCTGTTGCTTTCATTCGGTGCTGCGTGGCCCGATGGAAGGCAAACACAGGCAGAAATGCAACTCCTTGTCGCCATGTACACAGCCCTGACGCCAGTGTCCCGTGCCTTCTATTCTGAAGGTGTGATAAACTGCTGTGGTTGCTACAGACAACGGACGTTAACAAATCATCTACCTGTGTGTAAGTGGGTCCAGGCAGTCTGAGTGTATAATCATGTAGTTTTTAATGGCTGTGTTGTATATAATGTACTCTGGGCAATTATTAAATCAGCAGTATTGAGTTTTTGCATTGCACTGCAGTAAACGTAGTTTTTTAACTGCAGTTTATTTATGGAACTGGTCTATATTGAACAAACATGTCAGTCCGGAAATGCATAGTTATCTAATACTCATTAAAAGCATAAGTGGAGGAGTGTTTTCCATTAGGTTAGTGTGCAAGTTTTTATTGTGTGATTGTTCTTTAGCAACAGTATGGCTGTGGTCTGGCTCCTTGCTGACATAGCATGGATTGAACACATGTGGGTTTGTGGTGTTTTGCAAGTGGCTCTAGAGCCAGGAATCGAGAGGTTTGTTTGCACTGCCAACATGCTAATGATTCTTTATTTTGTTTCAGGAGGGAACTCCAAGACGACTCTGCGGCCGAGGGAGAGACCTTACCCTGAGACCGAGTACCGTTATCTCCACAAGAGTTACCAACAGAGAGACTTGTGGTTCAAAGCCGCTGTGATAGCTGTGCCCATTTCTGGAGGCTTCATCCTGGTCCTCCTGGTTCTACTGGCTATCCGGATGTTGCGTCATGACAACCGCCGACACCGCCAGTTGATGGCCATGCGAAGGCATCGTAGTCTGACAAAAGCCCAGTTGTATGTGGCTGATCATTTTTACGACAAGACAGACCGCCATGCTCACTTCAATAGCATAGACAGTAAAAGGAATCACATGTACAAAGATGTTAATATCAGAGTGGACTGTGACAGCCGGGGAGGCTATGAAAAGATGACTGATTCCTGTCAGCATGGGGGATCTTGCAGTTCCATTATAGTGTGGGGCAAATCGGGGCTCCCTGCTGACAACCCTGCCTCCGTTGTATAGCGCCATGTGATGTCATCTGCATTGTACATACTCATCAGAGTCATCACCACATCATCATCAGCATCCATTCATTAGCATCATCACATCTCACTTCAAACAAACACACTTTCGCAAAGACTCGAGACATCAATGTCTTACATCATAACGTAACGTTCTCATATTCAATCATCGTCCTCTCATTCTTCCAGTTATCTGAAAGACATTTACAATGATGCCCAGTTCAATCTGCAACAAAAATTACTGCACTGGACTAATGTAAGCAGAGCTGGAACCCACGACATGATCTTCACGTTCAATAAGCTCATTTGCACACAGACTATGGCTTTGTCGTCTTAATGTGTACAAAATAAAATCAAGTGTGGAAGGATCCATGACTTGAGATCAAAACGCTTTGTGGACGTTTTGAGTTGTACAGATTCATCCACTTTATGGATATATTTTGTTTATATGAAGATATTATTTATTATTGTGAAATAAACTTGGTTTGTCAATATGATATGTGATTTAGCTTGTTATTCAGATTGATAGAACACTGCACGAAGTTTCTGTATGAGAAAATTTACATATTTGTGCATGGAAGTGAACCCCTATCTGACCTTGGAGGCTGGAAATGGCCGCTTTGGCTGAGTTCCTCTGTTTACATTTAGCTCTATAATCCAGCCAATCCTAAAGTGCTAGATCCTTGTGGGGCTCCAGGAACGACTAAACAGCCCTGGAAGAAGGAGGGCACGGCTGCTGGGCAATGGCTTAGGGGTAAAGTCGGTTGGGACAAAGTTAGCAAAAGCACTTGAGTCCTGGATGTACATGGGACGCCAGGGGAAGAATCTGAAGGGCTTTCTAACGTGAGCATAAACAAGGGGCTTGAACAGGCCCCAGACTGGTCCTAGAAGTAAGCTTCAGCTTCAGGGGGTCGGTCTCCAGGTTGGGCCAAGCTACAAGTGGCCAGTTCAAAAAGCCCCAGACTGACGCCAATTGGAGTGGGCATCATAGAGCCGTCTCCTACCACTCAACAGACTTGGAGAGCAGCCTTGGAGAGCAGCTCAGAGCACCTCGATCAGGCCCTGATGTTGGTGCACTTCCACCAGAATTACATCACCCAGCTGCCCTGTATTGATGCACGTTTTCAAGGCCCTCGTGCCCGGCCAGGTTGCAACCCCTCTCAAAAATTCTAACGTATCAGAATCAAAAGCATAATGAGCCTGCCTTTAATAAAAAGTCACCTTGGTTTTTTTTTACCCACTTACAAACAAGACATGCTCATTAATCTAAATCATACACTTCAGATCAGGGTGCAGGCCACAGATTACTGCCCTCCAAGCATACAGAGACGTTAAAGAAATTGAGCAACTTAAGACTGACAGCTGTCGCCCTCTAGCCGTATGTGAGGTACTTGGCTATCAGACAGTTTATCACAACAAGGATTGTGGCTTACTTTCTCTGGGCAAACTAGACATAAGAGTCAATTAAAGAGCATGTGGCTTTTGTCAGGGCCCTGTTCTGCTCATGGACAGTGACACAATCATCTACTCTAATGGCCTGGGGTTGCAGGAGTCTCTTTACAGTTTTACAACCAACAACTACATTGTTAGTGCATGGGGGATCTTTTTTAGACAAAGAAAAAGACAACAGCATTTTTTTAAAACGGATACAAAAATTTTGTTGCTAGAAAAGTGAGCTGCATTGCTATTCTTTTTTAATTGGAAAAACTTGTTTTTTTGTTTTAGCACATAATGACATTTGAACCTTTGTATTAAAGCCATCCATGGTTCTGGTACAAAGTAGGTTTGATGGCAAGATGGCTTTGTTATTGAGGTTATACAGTTGTATATATTTACAATGGCAGACATACTGAAAGATGGCCTTAAACCCACGCTCTTTTACCATTTAATCACAAATTAATTTCTTTGTTTTGATGCACATATTATGAAATAACCATGCAATTGGCAAAATATATTTACATCAGTATGCATAATTGAAATGAAAAGTATCCACAATTTGATTCTTCAGTACTGGAAATAATTAAGAGAAGCTACAATCAACTCGTTTCAGTATTTCAGTGTGGTTCATCAACTGGCATTTCACTATATCTAATGGCATGAGTTACATTGTAAATGTATGGAGACCTCCGCAGCCACATCACAAGTACTATATCTATAAACCTTTAGTCTAAACTGGCTCTCATACAATTTTAGGTGAAATTAGGTCCTTGTAAAACATAGGAAGGACATTCGTGGCTTTGACAAGGGTTGGCGCCAGGCCTTCCTGCCCTTGGATGGCAAAGTACACAAGAGAGGCCAGGAATGGGCTAGGAGTCTGACACTTGCAAACATCCATTCATCACAACTCCCCCTCAGCACACTGCCTCAGTTTAAGAACAAACTATCCAAAGATTGATCCTTTTTGTCTAACCAATAACATGTCATACAAGCAGGCTGGAGGAGACTCCCAGCAAGCGGGTAAACAAACGCTTGTGACTGATCTGTTTTTGCAAATAAAATATGCAATGCACTTAGTGCATGATTGAGCAAGTACTAGGCCTGTAAAATGTTAATTTTTTGTCTTATTGAAACTTTAAAATTTAACTTAAGTGTCGCAAAACTATAGAGACTGGAATATAATGAGAATATCCTATAAATGTATAAAGGATTAATTAAATGTTTTGACTGGGGGTTCGATTCCGGGCCTGTGCACTCTTTATTAGTAACTACTGACTAGTGCCTCCAATATCATTGGCCATATACTTAATCTTATATTCAAAGTCATTGGCAATATACTTCTGTAAGGTGCACATACATGGTGTGAATTCATCTCATCATTTCGTCTTCCTCAAGGTGGCAGCTGGCAGTTTCAGATATTGATAGAGTTAAGTTACAAGGATTTGACAATGAAATATTCGATGGACTCATCAGTTCACAGTATTCGAAGTATTCCAACAGTATAACATATATGTGTCCCACCCTGCCAATTTTCCTTTGCCAAATGTATTTTCTTAACGTTCATTTGCGTGTCTTTCCTTCTATTCCTTCTTTCTTGTGCAGGTTCTTGGTCACGTGCCCAAGAATTTATTCGCACAGTACATGTAACCAGTCAAAATAATGGCGGCCTCACAAGTGGCCTGGAGGTTTCTTTGTCCGAGATCTATTGGTTCGCAAAATGAAAGAGACAAGGTTTTTTCTCACAGAGGTTACTTGGAACGTTTTAAGAAGCAGCTATCAGGAAAAATCAGCCATCAGATCTATCAAGTCTGAGAATACTTGTGCGCTAGCCTCAACAAAGTAAACAGCTGCACACTTAAGTAATCTGTGCATGCCATTATAGCCTTTGAAGTTCTCTCTTATAAATGTCAGCCTTGTGGGAATACGTCTTAGCAAAGTCAAAATGCACACAAGTCAAGAAAGAGAGAGAGAAAGAAACGATAAAGAAATAGTACTGTAATAAGTTAGCAGTGCAACAAGGGAATTCAACACACATAACTAGTGGCGCCCCAAGCGGACAAGTTAATCCATAATTTGCTGTTGTGGAAATCTCATCCAGTGTTACATCTAGTATTTTTCTTAATTCTAATAAATATATCAAACCCTCTTGGTTTTGAACCCACAACAAAACGAGGGTTTGAGCAATGCCACCATATTACTCGTGATACAAATTTAATTTCTGTTTTTTAAACTTGTACTCAATAGTTTCAAGGGGGGGGGGGGGGCGACACAAACAGTTCAAATGTTTTCTCATTAAACTTACAATTCAATTAACGAAATTGATTTGCAAGACGGTTATTTGTAATTTAAGCCTCCTTAATGTATAGAAGAGCACTCTTACTTTTACATGTATCTGGACTAGTAACTGTACCTAGTTATTTCCAGGACGTCCTGAACTTAGTTACTAAATACATCTAGTTCCTAGTATAGATAGCTTCTAGTTAGTTACTATATGGCGAGTTCCTAGACACAGTTGCAGATGTTTGTAGCCCTAGATATTCCCCAGATATTTCCCAGTTATCTCCTAATGTGTTCCTAATTTATACCTAGATCGTCTATAATGGTCCATATGTTAACTTCTAACGTATTTTATGCACTTTCCAGACATTTAGATGTTGATAAAAAAAAATCTATTGACCTGTATAGTTCAATAAGTTCAAAGTTTAAATTCAATTTGCAGTTACTTTGTAGATAGTTCTCTGTAGTTCCTTTTAGGCCTATTTAATTCTTGAATTGAAGGCAGTTCTGAAAAATATCTACAAGGTGGCGATAGTGCATGGTGCTGCAAGCACTCCCTCTGGTGGTTAAATAACATTGCAAAATGTAAGTTTGGTCCATGGTTAGGTCCATACACAAAAATGCAAATGAACCATCAACTTATGAATTTAATTAACAACTATAATATTGTATCAATTCAAATTTAATTTTCAAAGTTATCATACATAGTAATGACGTTATTTTACCATGATTTTACAGTGTAATGAGGGTCTGTCTGCTGAATTCCACTGTCCACACGACTGAAACTAAATATTAGGCCCTAGCCCTGTAGGCCTAGAACTTTGTAAATTGGAATTTGAGCTACTTAGCAGCCTATATTTGTTATTAGCATTGCGTACGAGCTCGTGTTCTTGTTGACTCTCGTAATTTCTGCCTCACTGTGGCACGCATCGGTGGTTCAGTGGTAGAATGCTCGCCTGCCACGCGGGCGGCCCGGGTTCGATTCCCGGCCGATGCATCTTTTTTTTTTTTTTTTTTTGCCCTGAGCATGCCTTGAGTTTTCGCATCGGCCCATACTGCTTTACTTGCCCTCTGCATCATAAATATTAGGCCTTTTGACAGCTTTCTGCCGTGGCCGCCACCTAAAAGGTGTGTGTTGCTGATATCGCAAAGCCTGTTAAGAAAGCACTGTCTACGAGTTGACTGCCCGCGCCATCTATATTTAATTATTGGGGCAACCTCACCAAAAGAACCTGGTGGGATTCCCGGATGCCCACCAGGTTGACTTAACCGGCTGCCCCCATACAGGGAGCAGCCAGTTTTCACTATTTGCCAGAAAATGAGGACATAGAGCTGACCCAATGGGAAATTTAGTATATGTGGACCAAAGGGAACTACCCAGTGGGCCCTGAGTGATTGGAGGAGACCCATTGGGACACTGATTAGCCCCCAAATTGTGGCTGCTCTGACGGCTTTAATATGTCACAACCACGGTTCTAGCATATTTCCAATTAGCGAATAATTAAACGGCCAATCTGGCCAAATTTACACATGCACTATCATCAAAAACTCACCAAAAATGAGGAGTTATCATTGCAGACAACCACTAAAAGCTCCTGTAAAAGATCTGTTCAAATTAAAGGGAATTGTTCATCAAATTTCACCAGTCAAAATTGGCCATATATGTACCTACATTGTCTTCCTATGTGTATTCAGAGTCAGTTAACTCAGTTTTTAGGTATATTCATCCATTAAGTGTGCATAAGTAAAACATTGTAACTGAAATGACAGTTGTAACCACCATTTCACCCTTCCACCACTCAGAGCATTTCTCCCATGATGCCCCTCTACCCCACATGAACAGGCATGGCTATTAATAGAAATCAGGTCATGTCAGTGGAAGACTGTAAACAAACCCAGCAGGGGCTTTATCTATGCATCAATTTTCTCCTCTTCCGTGAAATACTTATTTTTTGGCTTTTTTTGCAAAACTAGTTTGTCGCACGTCAAACACTTACTTGTCACTGAATCACAAACTGTAAACAGCTATGACCCACTTCTGCCACCACGTGTTTGCTATTCTTGCACTGCGCATGATCAAGGTCGCGACCTGACCTACTTTTGGCCTGTAGATTTCAAATTTGTTCAAAATGACAGGCTCGAAAATTCGAGTCCACCTAGGATTTTTATCATGCTGATTACTGCTAATTGGCTGGCCTGTTGGGCCGATATATTCTAGGACTATGCAATGTAGCCCAATATCTTTATGATATGTGAAAATGGAGACAAACTGAGGTGAGGGTCTGCAAATTGTTGAAGGTTTAGGAACAATTCCCTTTAAGCGAGCAAGTTGATCATTTGCCGCCATTTTTGTCATGTGATGTAAGCAAACCAGCTGTGGATGTGCCAATTTTTAATAAACTAATCTCGTTTTAGAACAGTAATTTGTGTGAAAGAATATACTTTCTATATTAACACAGCAAAAATTATTAAATCTAATAACTATTTATAGAGTGTAACTGTTGTGAATGAAAGAGAAAAGTCGGAGAAAGAAGTTTACTTTCTTGTTGTTTTTACATTCGCGAACATTATAAAATTAATACACTCAGTCATTCGGCTTGGGAGAATATGGAAACATGGGAGAAATCAACGCTAAAATCGGCCCAATAAAGTTATGAAGAGTGAATTTTAAATACTTTTGCATAATCTTAGTTTATTTATACTTTGCTCCAAATAACACAGGCAAAATGTTGTGTGAAACTCGTAGATACGCTTGTTCAGACATCGGCCGAATTGATTGCTAGTTTTTCAATGGGTCGGAACAGTAGCCCTGCCGCCTGGAGCTAGACACAGTGGGATGCCTCATGACCTAGTGGGACATACCCCTCTTACAAAGTGAGGGAGGTGAGGGGACATAATGGGAAACCCCTACACAAGTCAGAAGCTATAGTAACCTGGTGGGACTCAGCTTATCGAGCGAGGAGTAGAGGAGACCAGTGGGATACCCTAATGAGCTCCAATGGTACTGAGAAGGTGAGGAGACCCAGTGGGACACCCCTAAACATAGTGGGACCCCCTCTTAGAGTGTGGAGGTGAGGAGACCCGATGGGATACCCTAAGCTACTCTGAAGCTATAGCAACCTCATGGTACCCATCTTAGTGAGTGAGGAGGCAAGAAGACCCAATGGAATACCCTAAGCTACCCAGACCTAGTGGTTCCCATGTTAGAGAGTGAGGAGGTGAGGAGACCCAATGGGATACCCATAAGATACTGAGGACCTAGGAGGACCCAGTTTGACACCCCAATGGTAATGAGGAAGTGAGGAGACCCAGTGGGATACAAACAGTGATAGTGAGGAAGTGAGGATAAGATACATAAATAAGATAAAGGATACTTAATGGGATATAATGGTGCTACTCAGACCTAGCGGGACCCCTGTTAGAGCGTGAGGAGGCAAGGAGACCCAAACTAGTGGGACCCCTTCTTATCTTGGATTAAGTCCAAGCTCTTACAGAGTGAGGAGGTGAGGAAACCCCAATGGCATACTCCTAACACAGTGAGAAAGTATTTAAAGACCTAGTGGGATACCTCAGTGATAGTGAGGAGGTTACCTTGGGTCCCACTAGGTCACAGGGTGTCCCACTAGGCCCTATGGGTATCCCACTGGGTCTCCTTACCATTTAGGTATCCCATTAGGTTTCCTCAAGTCCTCGCTTTTGAAAAACTAGTTGCTCCCTGGAAGGGTGCCGGCTGGGTCAACCCAGTGGGCACCCGAGGATCCCAGTAGGACTCCTAACAAAGGTGAGTGATATGAGCCTCCATTAAGAGCAACTCACCTACATCCAAAGAATTCAAAACGCATAATTAGGGTTTTAGTGCTTTTCTGCATCAGTCTAGAGCGGCGAACATTGAACTAATTTGTTCGGTCAGCACAAAATGTATTGGCCTATCAGCTCTATATAAATGTTACCAAAAGGTTAAAGCCTAACTTTTTAACTCTTGAGAACACCTCTCCACAGGGTTCAAGTGTCCTATCTTTGCAATGATAATTTATTTGCCCTTTTGTCATCATTATGAGTATGGTCATTTGTTAAGATCATTTAAACAGAAGAAATTGCAAATCAGAATATAACAAAGTTCTAGTTATTCCTTTTTATCAGCTAGAAAGTTAGGATTTGAATTGTTGTTAATGCCATTTATGCAAAATATGACCGAAAAACAGGTGGCATTTTGAATCCTATAGTCTACATCAACAAATTTGCTGGCACTGCATGTACAAAAAAAACAGTACATGTAATTGAACTGCAAATACATTTCGGCTTATTTATTATTTCAATTTTCCTTTCACAGATCATGGAGACAAGACTCCATGCACAGATATAGATCTGTCAATGAAAACAGTGATATATATAGCAATTTAAACAGCCAATAACAACAGAAATTCCTGGAGTGTCCCATTGATGTGACTGTCCTTCCCTGTAATGATCCATCACCTCACGATATCACCATGGAGTCACAAGGGACCACGGACTATCGATCATATAATCGTAACTACTATTAAATTATTAATCAGGGGAGAGCGCGAACGCAGTCCCCCACTAACAAAAATTACGCACCCGAGTCACCCACATTTGGGGCGATCGCAAGCGTCAGCCCATCCCGTAGTGCAATGGGAAGGCCTCCTCCTGGGGGCACCGCCTCCAGGATCACGGTAGCCCCTGTGCCAGGTAAGTATGCTTTGGGAAGGTCACTGGGGGTACATAAATGGCAAATCAGACTCCTAAGCCTGGTTTGCCATCTCATCAACCAAGACATTTAGCACTCTTATATTTGAAAACAGAAATATCCTACTGTTATTTGTTATACTCTTAGGTAACTTTGGACAATATATAATGTATTGAAATAAGCTTTTTGATGGTGTAAGAATTATTAAAAAAGTACTTATCATATAAATATTAACACAGTCGGTCCATGCGCAAAAAGCAGTGCGTATAGTCTGTGACTGCGTTCACTACCATGCAGCGCCATCTATATTTATTTCAGTGTAACAGCATACAGTGGCGTCACCTCTAGTATTTTTAAAGCGCTATTCTATTCTATTCTATTCTATTCTATTCTAATCTACTCTAATCTACTCTACTCTATTCTATTCTAATCTATTCTATCTATTCTTTTATAACCATAGAAAAATATACTGAAACTGAAACTATGACTTGAATCAAGAAGCACAGCCAGTTTACTGAATTCCAGGTCAAGCAAATTATAGGCAATTGTTGGCCTGTTTGCACAAAATGTAGTTTGCTTTTATTTGATTAAACTCATTTTATTATTTCATAATATATATATATATATAAGGTTCCAAACCTCTTTCGAATGGTGTATTACACTATGGAGACAAGAGTATGATTACACTTTGGTGTACCTTTATTTTTGATCCCTCCATGCCTCGTTGAAAATTTGGTCCTTTACGATGAATTTTAGCGATTTCCGCAACTTGAAAGGTCAGCGATATTAATGCAATCTCCTTATATCTCTTTAATAATGAGTTATTTGGATTGCTCTGGTAAAGAGCTTTAAAATGAATACCAACTTAGGGGGTCTATGAAATAATGGAATAGTCCATCAGCAATTGAATCCATGGAGAATTGACACATAAACCACTACAGTCTCGGTTGGTGCTATGAACATTACTTTAAATTGATTGAATTCAATTCTGTTTGTTGGGTAGCCTAGTGGTTAAGGTATTAGCCTGTTAGAAAACTAACCAACTGCTCTGAAGGTCCCGGGTTTGATCCCTGGCACAGGCACTCTTCATGAGCTTGATAGCTGGATGTCAGTATCGCAAGACATTAACCATAGTGGCTTGAGTAAGTTGAAGACCCACCCCTGAGGTGAATTTGTAAAATGGTATGGACTTGAACCATATCATCCCATCATTAAATCTAACTCTGATAGCTGGTCATATAAGCCGACTAAGCTTCTGACCAGTAGCCTTGATGTGATACTTAAATGACCTTCCTGCATAATTCACAAAAATTGCCAGCAAATATAAATATTAAAAACTACGTTCCATGTTACGGAGAAAAATTCCCACTTTGCATGAGCAACATCGCAAGAAATTTGCTTTATGTCACTTTTGTTGCAGTAAATAAAATCTTCCGTCGACCCGTGCATTTCTGGCTATAAGAAGTTATGTCCTGTAATGGCCCTGCAGTGTTTTGTAAGGATGTACAAAATCTGTTTTGGTTGTGAAGGAGTGTTTCTTACCCATGTAAAGCTTTAAGTGTAATAGAAAAACTAAAAAAGGAGGGCATTTCATCCAGTATACAAGAAGTGTGGGATTCATCAGAAATAACATGTTATAATATGTAAACTTGTGTGTGCGACAAACAATGTGAGTGGACATGGCCTATAAAGAAGACAAGTATCAGGGCTAGTACTGGGCTTATCTGGCAATTTAAGAAAATGCATGTAGCATAAGAAGTTAAACAGACTTCTATGCAACATACCCAATCTTTGACCAGCAAGTAAAATGACAATTGACTCAATAGATATGTGCCCATAACAATAACCAATGCCCTTATTGATAAGCAATGCTTGTGTAGAGATTAAATTAGAAGTTTAAAATTATTGGCTATTGTGTGGAGACTTAATCCTAAATGCCCAGGCCCACTGTCAAACTAATATTTCAAGTTAAGGGTTTGCATGACAGATTCATATTTTTGAACTATTTCATAGTTTTTAGCAATAATAGGTGAGAAGAACATTGATGAAGAACTTAACTAGATGATGTGGGGGAGGGGGGGGGGGGGGGTAGCTTTCATAAAAGCCTAAGAATCTACTGGAAACATTTTAAATTAAGTGACTGAATAATTTTAGGTCTGTAAAAGGACGGAATAAAGATATGTCTTTTCGGGGTAATTTAGTCTCAAAATTGAGTTATGATAATGTGAATACAGCAATGTTGGTATTCAAAGTGAAGCTTATTTTTCACTGAATACAGTTATGTGCATACTAACTTCCTATGTTCCATAATAAAGGAAATATGACGAACCGCGACTTCGCACAAATGCTAAAAATTCCTTCAAATTGACTAAACATTCAATCGGTCTTGGGTGGGATCAAAAATAAAGATACAGGCATGTGTTATACCTTTTTGGAAATGATATTTCAGCCTTAACAAAACCTGGGCGGTTTCCATTTGAAATTCTGAATTTTTTTTCTTCTTTGTATTATCAACCCCCTCTAATATTATGTGATTATTAATGTCTCATTCGTCTTCTTCTTCTTCTTCCGAGTATCACAAGCATAGGCTTATATATACATACGGTATTATTAGACAGATAGACACAATCCACGGGTATGCAGATAAATCATTGAAATGAAAAGGGACTATAAAAAGGAAAATATTACACCAAAATAAGAAATGACATTACAAGAAAATTTTTAGAAATGTTTTGATACCAGAAAATATAACTGGGTAAACTTGGGTTCCATGGAATTCCAGAAAAGGAACAAGATTGGTTCAAGTCATAGTTTCAGTTTCAGTTTATTTTTAACGTGACACATGTTAATACATCCAGCCTATTGCAGGTTTATGAGTCAACGAATAACAATTAATACAATATAATAAATGCAGTGGAAAAAAGCAACAGAATTGTACAGATTAGTAAGAAATAAAACTTGTTAAAAAGCAAAGACTGACGCTTAGTAAAACATTCATTGATAAAGTTTGCTGTTGACTTAATATTAACACTGTTCATACATCTTTCTAATTTTTCTTCATTATTTAGGAAAGGAAAGTTAGGGTAATGGTCTGTCATTTTGTCCAAAAAAGCTTCTCTAAAATCAGAAACATAATCTATACTCTGGTGGGACTTGGCTGTAGCAACCAGTCTTTATTGTTAAGGGAAGTATGCCAAAGCGAAATTGACTAATAGGAGACCTTTCTCTTTTATTATGAATTCTATACACAAAGGAATCAGCTTCATAATTTCTTTAGAATGTGCAGTAATGTGTTAATTTTGATATTTCATTAACTTCATTTTGCCATGACGCAGTATACCAATTCATATTTAAGAAACCTAAGTCAAATTATAAGATGTCATGGAACTATATCAGACATTAAAAGGGTAAATGTAGGAGTTACCCAAGGATCCATACTTGGTCCAATATTATTATATATTTGTAAAATATACCAGTTAACATGTATATAGCAAGCCTATATGCAGATGACACTCTAATATACAAATGTACTGTGCTGCAAATACTGGGGAAGAGGTAAATACCAAGTTACAAGAATGTATTAATAATGTATCTCAGTAGTATATTGCTAACAACATTGCTATAAATGCAAAAAAATCATGGACAATGTTAGTAACATCAAGACAAAGAAATGTGTGCAATGATTTACTTGTCAAGATAAATAATCAAGAACTAATAGTGGATTTTCACGGAAGGTTCTCTGTATTACCACCAGGTGGCCAAAACAGAATACTGCAAGTCTATTGGCTGAAAAAGTTCCCCCCCCCCTTGGCTGAGATTGGCTGAAGCAAAGTGCCTAGCAGCAGTATTTTTACATTTTAATGTATATTTGACACTTTATCATTTAGTTGATGTTTGTTATATTTCTGAGAAAGTCACATTTATGGAATCAGTTAGTTATTACTTACTGTGTCTGAAAAGCAAAATGAGTAATAAGAGAAGAGGAAAGACTTATGTCTTGCTGAATTCAGGGCTGTTCAGTGAAAAGACTCTATTGACAGATATCTGGATTGAAAAAGTGAATAAAAAGTGCAAATGTTTAGCTATAAATATATCAAAATTATCAAGACTAAGTACCTGCATATAGTCTCTTTAAAACATACAACTCTAGCATCCAACCCAGTGCCACTAATTTAGATTTCTAGGATGGATGAATGTCAGACAAAGAGTATATTGTACTTTCAAAATCTTGTCATTTTAAGAGTATTCATGGCATTGCATCATCTCATTTAGTTACCAAAATTATAATAGAAATAGAAGTATCACAGGTCAACACCAGGAGGCATCAAATGGTTTTATACATTCCACTTCCATCAAATGAATTTCTCAAAAGAACGCTGTTTTACAGAGGAGAAATTTATGGAACAGCCTTCCTGCAGATGTAAAAGAATCCGACAATATAGAAACATTCGAAAAGAAGCTAAAACGCCACATAAGATAATGTCAGGGTGGTTGAAGTCACTGACAATGGTATATATTAGTATGTCAAGATTGTGTCAGATTGGACTAAACCACTGACAATGATATTATGGGTAAACCATTTTGGTTAAAGCCACTGGCAATTAATATATCACAGTTGTGTCAGAATGGGCTAAACCACTGACTATGGTATTATTATTGGTATGCCGGGTTGGTTTAAGCCACTGGCAATTAATTGGTATGTCAAGGATATTCCAGTTTGGTCTAAGCCACTGACAATGGTATTATTATCATTGAAATGCCAGGTTTAGTTAACACCACTAACAATACGAACTATTCACATTATGTTGTATGTATTGTATAGCATTATAATATTTATATACACTGTTTTTAAACATAATTTTCATAATTTTTACTGTTTGTCTTCTGTTTTTTTTACTACACACGTAAAGAAGGCCTCAATGAAAAACAGCTCCTGCTGATTATGCCACCCTTTTCTAATATATTCAATAAATAAATAAATTATACACTATGGTTTACATTACTTCGCTGTCAGGTATGGCAGCCCAGGTACTACATGGATGCCAGTCTCTATCTAGCAAAATGAAAAAAAATTTAAATAAATTCATTCAAGATTATTTTTTTGGCTAGTTTTCATTATCCGCCAGGTGGAGAAAATGCCACAACAATAGATTTCTCTTGATCAACAAACCCTCTGGTGGTCGCTGAGTTTTTAAACCTCAGCGAACATAGTTAGAAGAGGGTTATTGTTATCACTTGGAAAATTCATGTCCGTCCCTGGGTGGGCGGAGGGGGGGGGGTAACACTTCCGTTTCTGGAGCAAAACTCGAACATATATGCTACCCTAACTAAATTTCACAGTGATACTCTATATGTTCTAGTTGTGCCATTTGACATTCACATTGACATGTCTTGTTTTACACAATTTGGAAAAAATTATTTATTTCGTTTCCCGAGCAGAACTCGAGCACTACTGCACCTAAGTATAAACCTAAAAACTTTGCCAGAATATGGATAAAATAGTGCAGGGGGGGGGGGGGGGTCTCATGCCCATAAATAATATGGAATTTGCATAAAAAGGTCAAAATGTTAACAATTCAAACATCCTTATCAAAGACACTATCAATCTCACATGAGTGAAACTTTGCAACATATCTAAATTATAGTTCTTTCACTTTATGACTGCATTTTGACATCCTTATCATTCTTTTTTCACTAATGGAAAATCTGGAGAAATGCAGAAAATTGTGTTAAAATGTTATCTGGGGCAGAACTCAAGCACTAATGCACTTACCCTTATCATATTTCATACAGTACAGTGAACGCTCGTTAAGTTAAACCGAATCCCGCGCAATCCGAACGAATTTGATTGGGAACGAATAGACGTCTCTGCTGTGCGTCGTATGTGTTATGTCATCTTAATTGTCTCTACGGTGGCATTTCGGCATATACGGAGAGAGAGTTATTTCGTCACTGTGGTGTCATTTCGACATCTAATGAAAGCCATATAAAGTTAGTACCATGGTACATATATTTATATGTTAATGTTTCATCTGATCTGTATATATTAAACATTACATATCATCTACATAATAAGGGAAATGAGCCAAACTACTGCCATGACCAATATACAAAGTCTCAACACATAACAGCCCATAAAACTTACCCCTGCAGGGCTGTTCTGTGACCTCTGGGATTATGCAAGCCATTCCATTGTAAACTCCTTTTAGCACATTACTAATCTGGCAATGATCACACCAGACTTTCAAACTTGGGGGGGGGGGGGGTTACTACACTTATGATTAGCGACATATAAGACACAACACCCTCTTTAATCTCACAGTTTATTACACAATTTATGATACAAATCAATCGTGTTTATGTACAATATCAAACAGGCTGACTTCAAATTAAATATAGTACATTGTATTATGCAGTCAGATCATACATGAAAATTCAAACCATCGCATCTCATCTGATACTTATTTTATTTACAAGTTTATTTACAAAATTTGGCAAGAACCTTTGTGTGGCACATACACTAGACATTATCTCAAGCGAGAAGTCTATTATCATATCTCAGACAGAAATCCACAGATTAGAGAAAATTAAGAAAAAAAAACTGACTTAAAATCAAAAGCAACACACACAAAAGAACATCATGTTGTATGTAGATTATAAGGAACATATTTGATGATAAAAAAAAAGAAAAAATTACGAGAATCAATAAATGCTATATTGTTGATCAAGGCATTTATAAAATCCATTAAGAAAATGATCGTGAAATGAAATTACTTAAACGTAATCCGTAATCATTAAGAAATACAATATTATGCTTATTTACAAGAAACAAGAGTTTTGATTTGACTCACAAACATTTTTAACAATTTTTTATAACTTGGTCACAGAGACATTAATATTCAACATGAAGTGTAACAATATGAAACAATAACTTGAATAACCAACGCAACATATAACTTAATGAAAATTCCACAAATAGGTTTTTTAAATTTTGCCCTCCTTCCAAAAATGTCAAAATTTTCTCATGCCAACTTATCTCAGATGGTATACATGGCACTATGGGTATGTTTGGGACAACTACAGATTTCTAGTTCATCCCGAGTTTATGGGAGCTAAAACACCACTCGGAAGCTGCTTTGGCAACAGATGAAAATGACAAAAAAAAGATGCAGAAAATGTTAAGTACACAATGACGTCACGAAACAAAATGATGAGGTCACACTTTCATGAGAAGCTTCGTCTCACTGCCCAATGAAGATCGTTCACACGCTACATACATGGTCCTCTTGCTGTCAGGGTATTCCCCCGTGACGTAATGAGGGGGTATCTGACTACGAAGGTTGCTTTCGTATTTGTAATCCTCGTAATATTCGTTCTGTCTTTTGAGGACATAAATAGCGAAAATTATGATGGCTAGAAGAACGCAAGCCCCTGCTACAGGCACTGCCACATACAAGGGGTTAACTGTCCGACCCTTGCTTCTGGGTCTAGAGGGCAGATCAGAGTTCGAACTCGTGTCCCCTCTCTTGTGGTTGTAGCCCAAAGAGTTTGTTTGACTGTTGGAGGACACGGGTAAAAAGTCGTCACTGAAATTGAAGTCGTGACCAGATTCACTGAGCTCAAACTCCTTGGATGGGTTGTGAGGTTTGGGCCTCACTTGGATTTCCTCTTCATCAGTGTCTGCAAAAATTGAACAAACAAAATAATCATTTAGTAGATACAAAATTGATAGATACTATGTATTATTTGTATACACAGCGGCAGGCCACCATAAAAAGAAAATTATTGACCGTGCACTAAATCTAAGATCACCTTAATAGGCCTATTGATACATCTAAATTCTAACTTTAGATAATATAATTTGGGTTATTTTCTGCATACAATATATCACATTACGAAAATATTCAATATTCATAAGGTCTAGTCCACAGGATACATTACGGACATCTTACGTTATATAGATATAATATCCAATTCATGAACTTCAGTAGAATTTTTTTTTAATAAGAGAAAGCTACCAAACTTACTTTCAAATGAGGTAAGCCATGGTGGCACCGTGGGTAATACGTCTTTATTACACCAGTCTTCTTTACAACAAAGCAATACAGGCCAGGAACCAGTGTAAGCTTGAGGCCTTCTGTTTTCACATAGCAAAGGGGTTCTCTCGTCAATACATCCTCTGACGATAGGGGACGTCTCAGGTCCACTGCCACTGGTGCCATCTACCGGCATGTACTGCACATAACACATGTGGTTGGCATGGCAACTTCCTTTGAGATCCCTCTTACATTCTAAGGTCGTACAAATACATTCTATGGTACCTGAAACATAACAAAACAAACTACATTTAGTTGATGGTCTGAAACATAGTCAGTTAAAACACATGACAGGATTTGATGAAAAAAAATAAAGACTTCACTGCAACCCAAATATACAGCACATTGCACATCCAATCAACACCACTTCAAAAAAAAAGCCAGTTTCTAGCACATCAAAGAGGACCTAGATAACTGAGGGTATTTTTTACACACACGATATCTCAGACTGACTTTTGTTATCTAATAGATAAGGAGGGTGGGTAGAAAAAACTGAGCTGGTTGTCTCAGAGGTTTGATAAATTTGGCTGTTTGACACAGAACCCTCTCAAGTGTGGTGAGAAGCTGTGCCAGTCTGACATTAGTTTCTACAATTGGCATGTGAACATTGCTAACATTATCTTAACCCTGACAAGTCTGTGGCTGCCTGGACTCATTACACCGAAGTGATGGACATGGGCAGCTGCCCATGGCTCTGCAGGTATCATGGAATTCACAGGCATACTTCACAAGAACCCTTATCAGCACATTTGTGTAATATATGACCAATATAAGGCGTATCATCAAGATATATAAGAAATACCTTGCGATGTTTTATGCTTAAGAGTATATAAGTTGAGACCCACTGGGCGAACCACCTTGGAGTCAGAGGCAAAGAGACAACTGATACAACCAGAAATGCTAACATTGTTGAACACAAAACACATACACTAAATGCATGACGTTGCCAGGAATGTTTTGTCATTGGATAAGCTTGCACAGTGTAAGGTATACGAATCATAACTCATGAACTTATGCGGGTTATTCAGGCCCCAGGCATAGAGTGGGACAACTTCCCAACTCTTGTAACATCCTTCCCCCCACAGCCATAAGGTAATCATCAGGAGAAAACACGAGGCCAGTCCTCCTGCTGTCTTATCTGTGTTGTCCTTCGCTGCAGCAACATATAAACACATTTTTGCAAGTTGCCCGCCTTCCTAAAGAAAACGGCAAACATTATCCCAGCAGACGATGTTTGAAGAAAAAGCTAAGCGCTCCTGGCGGCGCCATGGAGAACCAATAGGACCGCCATTTCATTAAATACTTGTCGTCTGCCATTGTTTTCGAAGATAACAGAGAAATGTTTGTGGAGGAACATGAAGCAGCCCCTGTGGGCTTGAGATGGCGAGGGGGTGTTCTTCCTGTTCTTGTGAGTTGTGCTTCCTGTGCAGCCGTCCCGAGAGCTCCCGAGCCAGCCCCCAAGAGGAACGACCCGGCAGAGGAGGAGGGCAGAACGGCAGAACTGGGAGCAGAGCAAAGAGGGAGGAGGCTGACCCTTACTGAACCCTGAAGTGTCTGCTGAGAAATCGGATAGCACAACAGAGAAACAAGTGCAGTTGGCAGGCACTTTGGAAAGGCGTATACTATAGCAGACTAGCATGGGCCAGCTGAAACCAAAATACCCACTGCCATCAAAGCCTGTCTTTGCTCTCTGGTATGCAAGAGTAGTCCCTAACAATCCAAAGCAATTTGCTCTTCCATTAAGCAAGATGCCAAGTAATTCTACACCTAATATCAAATGATAAGCATATTCCAGCTCACAAAAAAGTGGAACCTCTCCTAACCTGTAATTGCCACTGTTTTGTCAGTCTTACAGCGGGTCAGAAAACATCAAAGTCCAAAAATAATCTGATCATCGATTGTTGGACTTCACAGTGAATGAATGTCCCTTAATATTTCCTACTTAATGGCCGCAAAACGCCATTAAATCATTCTACACAAACATTCCTACAGGATTAAATGTAATGCACATTGTTGGGTCTGCACTATTGGAGGGGTCAACAGGAAAATTACAGGAAGTTTGTCTATTTGTGGTTTGTGGGCTAGAATTAAGCAACTCAAGTGACCAACTGGAGCCAGTCCACATTTAGTTTTACCTTGGATGAACTAGTTCATCCAAGGTTTTACCAATACAAAGACCACAGTGTTCCAAACTTAACGATTTTCAAACTGCAGAAAACTCAATAATTAAAAAAAAACCCTAGATTTCAAGACTGGAGAAATGGAATTATTGAAAAAGTAAGTGACCATTAGAAAAGAAATGTCGTGTTGCCCAAAGCAAAATCTCAGGAATGTGAGGACCCGATAGGTAGTCTACCAATGACACAACCTATGAGAGAAAGGATCACGATTCATGATATAACAAAAGCAAACAGAGGACAGTGGTTTGCCGAAATTGGCAATTTACTTTTTCCCTCATATCTACGGTTGAAAGTTTTAACCACTATGCCAAAGGAAGTCCTGTGTCTGCAATTAATGGCAAGGGTTAGCGTCCAATTTTACATAACCTCTGGTCCCCTGCAAAATAAACTATGTGCTTAATAACTGGTTTGAAGAGACTGGTGCGTAGGTGCACGTCAAGTGACATGCAATATGCCTGAGACAGGGGGTGCACACAAATTTCTACAAAGGGAAAAACTGGTGTCTTTTGACAGTTTGCCGTAAGCGCTCAAAGCAAAAATGTCATTCTTGGTAGAGTTGTCACCACAAGGTGGCGTGTGATTGGTGCGCATAATACTTAAGAGGGCGCTGGATGCAAGTCATAATCTTCAACCACCAATCACAAACCTCCAACTCCCCCTTTCTTACAGACCTCATCCCACAACATGCAATTACCTGCTTCACACCTGTAATTAAAATGCCGAGAGCTTTGGCTTCTGATTACACACTAGTTGATTGATACTTGCGGACAAGGCAAAAAAGCATGACAGCTGGGGTAATGATCAGTTGCTAAACCAACAATCTTTGGGTGTTCTTTGAAGTGGAATTTTTTCTTGTTGACATAGGAAGTTCCAAAATGAGTTGAATAGATGGTGCAATAAATTACACAGTTTACTTTCGCACTAAAAGCTAGTGGAAGCTTCCACATCCTGCAGGGGAAATCATGTGACTACCTGCAGCTAGCTTGTGTTCAAGTTATCATCCTGATCTGGTAGCCCCACTTGCCACTGCAAAGGCTTCTATAGGAGCTCTAGAATGGCGATGCAGCTGAGCTGCAGCTTTATTGTGTTTATTACAATACATAGATTGAAAATTAACTTTTCTATTGCTTTCCAGCTACACAGCAAGACTGCATACAGTATTCAACCCAGTCTGAAGATCTTCATAAAGATATGCTGGTGTTAATGGCTGATAATTATACAGAGTGGGTACAACTGACAAAGAGGCAGCTATCCCACCTTGCCTTGAGCTATGGAAGGGTTCAGCCTGCACAGAACACTTGGCTGTCTTGTCTGTGTACACAACAATTGTAGGAAGTCAGCCCTCGGGTCTTTCTTTCTCACCTCTGGGTATCCTTGACTTTCTGACTTGTTAAAGGCAGAGTCTGTTTTCTTAAGAAACATTCCTATGTTGCATTGTGTACATTACCAGAATTTTTTACCTGTACTTCTCAAATGTAGAGTTTATATTAAGGCCACTTCTTTGGCAATTGCGTCCGTGGGGAGCAAAACTAACATACAAACATTAAACAGAGACTGCATATTTAATATCTGCATATTTGAAGACGTGATTTGGACAAAAAGCCTCAGTGGAAGTCGAGGTTTGTTTAGGTTTTGACGTTCGAGAACCACACAGGAAGATTCCTTAACCCAGTGGGTCTGGTGGTCAGGGTAGTAGCTTTTATTCAAATACATGAACTTCATACAGAGCAAGTTCATGTAAACGACCATGTTGTTGTTAATGTCTTGACAACAAATGGTCCCAAATCTGAATGAGAAGTGTAGAAATGTTTGACAAAAAGTTAGTGTGACACTAATTGGTCATAAAGGAAATGTGTGCACGATGTGTTTGAAGAGTGTTGAAGTTTTCTTAATATTGGAGCCAACTGTATTTCCAAAAAGGATTCTTGAGAATCCAAAAGGCCCTGGGCTGTATTTGCTGTCTCTACCTGCACGTCCAATGTTTGAATACCCCCTTATTGACTCGCCTCGGTATTCATTTGTAGATTTGTAGAACACATGTTCATCCATCATGAAGTGTCAGGCTCTGTCAGTGACAGAATGCTTCAGTTATTTGCCTGTTTGCCAACATTTCCCTGCCTTATGTCACTTCAACATTTCCGTCTCCGTCTCCCTTCGGACAGAATTTGCTCACTGGAAAGTCAGCATAAAGCTTTAATTTGCTTGTCAGTTCTGATCAACCCTGTCTCACAGGGGCTCACACTGAGCAGGCCAGGAACGTGTTGTTTTTTCAGGGGCATTTACAAAACTGTTTGCTCTGGCTGATATCTTGACAAATCCCAACTGAAAGGAAACGTCTATGGAGTCAAAATATGCCTGGAAAAAAGTGCCGAATAACACAAAGGAAGAGATGAGAGATGTTGGTGCAATGCTCACAAGTGATGGCAGACCCCATGTGTGATGCAGAGCAGGATAAGCTGATGTAACACGTGTAGGTTTGGATTTGGCTGGGTTAGGGCTGAGCATGGACCCTGGGCACATGCTTCTTGAGATTGTTTGTAAGGAACTGGCGCCGCTGAGACACTTCTGAGATGGCCAATTGTCAACCTCTTGACTCCTATGAGTTCTGGTGTGTGTCAGGAGGCCACGCCCTCAGCTATGTACTTACAGCTGCTGCTGCTACTGCTGCAGGCATCCCATCCTTATCCTCTTGGCAAGATGCTGCCATATGTTGGCTTCTTGTTGGCCTTTGAAGCTTCTTTGCTTTCAATAGTTTTGTAATGGTCTTCTAAGTGAGCATAAACGTTTTAGCATATGTAGACATTAGATTTACCAAGAAATACCAAGAACTTCAAACTGCATTCTGAGTTCTGTGGCACGTCCATGCATGCTCCAATCATAGCTCCTTATTTTAGAGGCACTAGAAATTGAGCCAGCAAAGCGAATCACTCTGATCACTGTTTATTATACAATGAACTGTATTTATGTTGATTACAATTTGCATATTACTAAAAGCTTGCATAAATTAGAATCTCTAATTTATCCAATCTCAAAGTAAAGATTCTCTTTCACATTCTCCCAGGATATTTTTCTCAGGCATGTAGACTTGAATGATAGGCATCTTCGTACTACAGAAGATTGATAAGGCAAGATTCCACACAGATCCACATTCTATCATTCAGTTATGACATGCTGTGGGAAGGCAATAATCACCACCAGATTCAGTGCAGGAAGTTGATTGCCAGAAGAATGATTATATGACAGACATAGACAGACAGACGACGCTGTGACAGTCTCACTCAATTCTTGGTACCCTGTCCCGCGGTCACAAGCTGCCCGGGGCAGCTCACACCCCCACCCCCCTACTGTATTTCACCCTCGCACAAATAGGACCTAATCAGCTACATTTGAAACATATTCCGGGGTGTCTGAAGAGCTATATGACGAAGCATGTCAGGAAAGTGAACTGAAGTCCATCATATGGCATTGGTCAGGGGCCAAATTAGATTAGTAAAGTGTCAAGACAGGGCGTCTCATACCCTCCTACACCCCACAGCTTTTCTGCCCTTAGCCCCTTTATGCAGAACGAGAACCAGACCCTTAATCAAGATATATCCGTCCTCCTGATTTACTGAAGGCTGGCACCGGTGGGAACCCTGATCTAGACATACAAGATAATAATTAGCCCACCGTGCAAAGCAATGTATCTATACCTCTTTTCTTGGGTGATCCATGGCCGTAGTATGGACGTCTATGCATCTGTCTTGACAAAATGCATTTCAAAATGCCTCACACACACAAGAATCTTGATGCAGTCTGTACTGTACTAAATACAATGCAATACAAATACCTTATATTTCACCTATTCTTTAAGGTACTGTAATCTGACAACCACTACTGTGGTACATCATGTAATATCAATTGGGCATTGCTCTCTTCTTGACACCTGCCAAGCAAACTATCTTTTAGAGATAATCAGCCAATCAGATCATCTGTTTGAGATCACAGGTGTGGTGTCAAAAACTTGCCTTGAAAGCTACCTCGTTATTGGCACAGTACTGTCAGAGTTCCTTGATAATTGACACAGTGAGCATGCACTGTGGCAGCTACTGAAATAAGGTAATGAACGCTCTCTTGAAAAAGTTGCAGTAAAAAAAAGTCTCTAGTGACTCCTTGCATGTACTAGGCAACTTTCATCCTGCATATGAATCTATGAAATCCCAGCCACTGAGTCAACAAAGTCTTATGTATACAATTTGAAATATGATGGATATGTCCAATAATCTATCTAATAGCTTGTAAAAATGAATATGCTAATGAAGGTATATGAACCCCCTACTCAGTTAAATCCTACTTCCATGCACTGTCCTTTTATGGCTTTTATGTCAATGGCTAATTCCCTCTGATTGATAAGTACATCATTACGACATTAAAAACGTTGTAGACACACAAAATTCGCTGACCTAGTTAGTGAAATTGATTCCAATGCCTGTTGTATTAAATGATTGATAGGGTAGGCTAGGCTAGGGGACGCCGAAGTCTCTCGGAGCCGTTTAACTGCCTAGGTTCTAATTTCACTGTGTTCTAAACTGATGAAAATTCATTAAGTGCAAGATTGGTGGCGAGACAGGAAGCTAAATTTGCCAAAGGATTAGATTTCTCCAATCAAAGACATTAAGCCATTGCCTTTCACGATGTCATTTGCAAACTGGGACTCAAAAAGCCCACTCTGGCACCAAGGAGCCAGACAATGGCTGATTAAGAAGAAAATTTAGAAGGTCATGTGAACCCTTGTACAAACTACAAAGACTCCAACTTCTTATAGAATCCACGATTGTCCTCTAAATTACTCTACAGTATATCCAAGAGGTAGACATTTTCTGGAACAAGTTGGGTGTCCAGTAGAATAGAACAATTCTTAGGCTGTGAAATCAGAAAACAACATAAACAGCTTACTTTTACCTACCCCAGACAATAACAAACTGAATTTCTAATTTTCCTTCACATAAACAGTGGCAAAAATTTACTTTCACTTCTCATACAGAACTTGTGCATGTTATTTGATTGACACTACGATGTTGATGCTTTATAAAACCATGGTATCGAGCCAGGGACCTTTTTTTTACAATTATTGAAGGAAGTGGTGTCTAACTTGAGACGGTTTCAAAGGACCCTCTGCAAAATACGTGCTATGTACAGCTCAGTTTGTTGAAGAAAAAGCAGGCCTACAGCAGTTTGTATTTATCTTAAGAAGAGCATAATTTGGGTGCCATTCTTTCATGTTTTAGTTTGCTTGAGCTCACTCGCCCACCGCATGGCAGGGGAACACACGCTGGGCTGATGGATGAACAGTTCCTGGGCAAGACAGGACTGGGGCGCCGGGTTACCTGCCTTTATCGTTTGCTATGCCATTGCTACGGTTCATTATGAAGTTGGCTGGGCAGGTAGACGGAGCCCCCCTGGGGTGTGTGACCCCTTTGCAAGAGCCGTGTCCCCGATGGTGCTTCCTTCGTAGTTAGGAGGCCATTTGAGTGAGTCTATCATAGAAGCATTATGATGCAGGGCACACATAAAGCCACACACAATAACCACTTGACACCGTAGTCAGGTTAAGCAACCGCACATAAACATTAAAAGCAAACTAAAAAGCAACCAAGGCACTGGGCACCTGGCACGCCCCCTGCATAATGATATTGCTGTGAAGCTGAAGACACCATTCATGGCCCACAGAACACCTCATACAGGGCAGAAAACAAACAACATAAAGCTGACATATGTGCTACATTCTTTTCAGTCACCTTTTTATGTGTCATTTCTTGCAACCGCACGATTTATTGACTTGTCACTTTTGAATAATTCTATGTTAAATGCCACAGGGTCAATCTTATGAATTATACAACGAACTCGCGGCTTGTTCCATTGTGTTTTTATGACTTGGTTTACAGTGATGACAAGTATTTGCCATGTGTTAATTATCACATGAATAAACTCTCGTCTGAGATATTGCGAGCTACCATAACATGCACTATATTTGCTGCGAAGTTAGCAAAGTTTTATAGTCAAACTTTTGATTCAACAAAGACTTTGAAAACAGTACAGCCGAACTCTTATATTGACATTGCAATCAAACAGTTTGTCATACAACAAACCTTGTCTATCCCTGGGGAATTGGCATATAGCTGCAACTGTTCTCTTTATACATACAACATGTGTTTGGTTTTCTGTTATATAGTGTTGCTTTGCTCTCTGTGCATCTATTACACCGTATCAGGCCATCTTTGACTTGCAATTTCTGCCGAAGCAGCCATTGACTTATCTTGAATCGGATCCTAGCATGGCCAAGGGACTAGCATGGATAGCCAGGCACTTTCTGGCTGAGACAGACTGGAGCCATGGTCGACACATCCTTGTTCTGCTTGTTCTGGCTTATCTCTGCCTCTCCAGCCAGAAAAGCATCACCAGAAAGAGCGAGTTCAGGCAATGATTCATCAGCGGAACTAGTCACCATGCACTTCTCTGTGGAATGTGTTTACAATGGTACAAGTATGCTAGTATCAAGTGTACATCAAATATATATATATATATATATATATATATATATATATATATATATATATATATACAGTTTATTATACACACTGAATGTCCTTTGAATGGATTCATACAAATATTAGATTGAAACTGCAATAACATTTTTTCCTAAACACTTCACACACATTTCAAGTTCAACCACTTGTGTCTGGCTGTGCAAGTCTGTAAGAACACACAGTATAAACCCTGACCAATGTTTAGAGGACCTTTTACATATGGCAGGGACCTATCAAGACCTTTTAGGAGAGGGCAACGACACTCCCATGACCTCGATCGTCCTAGGGTGACCCTTTTCTCGACTGATAACCTCTCAGCGATGAGTTTCTGGGATCGATGCGGCTGGCGCCAGCCTCTGTAACTCCATCACAAAAAGCAGAACACCATTGACATGGGGTCTTGTGCATTTCCCCTCTCTACAACCAACTTCCTCTTTTATCGATTTCTATCAACATTCCCCAATTCAGCTCCATATGGCCCGGACCCAGTCCGGACATACAGACTCGAGTAGACAGCCAAAGCAACTCATGTTTCGCCAAAAACACTGAACAGATACAATGGCTGTTCTATGTTTTATCAACATCATATCCGCAGGCTGGAATCTGCTTGGTCTGCTTGAAATTCAGATGGGTCGGCGCCAGGAGACAAGAGGAGTTTATTGAAGGAAAAGAAAACAATTTCATGATATCTGGCTGCAACATCTCTTGGGAAAATGAGACTTATTCCCAAAAAAGATTACAATTACCAAAAATTCTAAGATTTTACAAATGCTGGCTTTCTATATCAACTTTCTAGCGATTGCTGGTCGCGTGTGGTTCTTTATTTTCTATCAACTGCGTCATAAAAGCAATATAAGTATCTTTGGTTGCAATGAATAAACATTATGAATTATTAATTATGAACAAACTGTTCGATGCATAAATTTTTTACCAGAAAGTTCTTGAATATTCGCATCATCTCAGCCTTGATCGTGTTGATTTTTTAGGCAAGTAATTACATGGGTTGCTCGCTTATACTCATGGTAAAATGAGCATGTCACTGGCCTATCTTTAAGTTCGTCAATTAGTGACCCTAACTAGTGGCTCTAATTAGCTGAAAGCAAGTATAGCAAGTAAAGCACCTAGATCCAACAGACTGAACATGTGGCAGTTTTTGGCTCATTGGGAGGTGGTGTCCACAGGAGTTCGTGGCTTGCACACGACAGTGTTTTCTTTGTAAGCAGAACTGGTTAACAACAACAAACATGGCAAGATGATGGAGGAAACAAGTGCCAGAGTCTGTTAATGGCATTATCAGCTTTCCTTTCTCTGCCACAGGGCCATGTCTGTCTGCATGATACATTGCCACGGGGCAGATCTGCCCCACCAAGCCTTATCCCTGCCTTATCGACCTGGCTTGTCTCGAGTTTCTGCAAACTGTCAATCAGGGTTAGGGATGGAACATGTCGACCAGTTATGTTTTGGCGTGCGTCAGTTATGCAATAAGTGTGTTTACCCCACTTCAATAAACTGCAGAACCTAAAACTGAAGCCCAGCAACTTACTTTCGATAAGAGAGAGCTCTGAGAAAAAAAGCTGAGAAAATAACTGGCGTTGAGGTATCTTTTTATGAGCAGTTATTCTGCCTGTTAGACTCGCGAATCTGTTTACAATTAGATGAGAGAGCGATTTGAAAGTGGTCCAGCTCATCACAGGATAGCGAGAAAGGTAGCACTTTCTCAGCAGGAATTTCTCTGATAGGACTGGCGTCGGTCGGCTGAGAAGCCATCTTGAACTGATAGTCTTCTGTCATTGCAGTTATGATGTATAACTTGTGGGTAACTCTTGTCGACCCAAACTTGCCCCCCTCGTCAGATATACACCAGAGAACCACAAGAAGCTGGCTATACAAGCTGGAAATACCTCTGCAACAACAAATATTAGCTCAGCTTTGCTTGAACATACACAAGGAAATGAGAACTAAATGGGACTGTTTTCTCCAAGACTTCACTTCTGAAGGTTAGAAACCATTATATCCCAGCTCTCTTTATGTTGCTGTGTACACAAACCAGACCTTACAGCTAATGGAGCAACTTTTAAAGTTTTGGAGTCACCAGCAAGTTGAGTCACGGTTAAATTGACTTGCTGGTATAAGTTAGAGATAAAGCGAAAGAGGTGGTGCCTGTTTCAGTAGCTAGAAGCTGCTAGAGGCCAGCTTCAGAGCCCAGCTCTAGAGGCCTGCTAGAACCTGGACTTGATTAGTTTGGGTGATTGACTGCGCAGTTGGTCTGGGCGCTGCAGGTCCGCGCTGCAGGTGCAGGGCAAATCCATTTACCTCCCCCTACCCTCTCAAGATTCTGCTCGCTCCTTTGCACTCCTTTCCTCTTAATAACATACTCTTTTACACCCTTTATTTTTGCTGAGAACTTTGCAAATTACCCCCAAGATAACATCTCCCTTAATGAGCAAACCCAACGAAGAATTGGCTTGAAATTACACAAAACACAATTTAGATACAAGATGGAAACTGATACGAGCTTTTTAATAACAAAAGCAAGCAGAAATTTGCAGTTGTAAATTTGATGGCGGTGTTACTTTTGTCTCCTTTCTGGAGACGCGATATGTGCAGACAAACGCCCACCTTATCAGATAGACTAGACGCTGTATAAATATCCCTTTGGAAGTAATTAATCTAGATTAAGTGGTGGATAGGGGGGCGAAACACAAGCTGGTTGACCAGGCGTAGCCGTCAAACTACACATTGCAGTAGAACTTGGAGCCACAGGTTGACAATTCTTGTTTATGCCGGCTCTTATCTCGACATGATCAAATAGCAAGGAGCTTTGCATTACTAGAAAAAAGACAAGCATGACCCCAGGCCCAGGGTCTTAATGTGTCCCAGCAGAAAATCCATCACATCATCTGATACGAGCCTTTAGAAAACCAACAAAGGAGAGGAAGAAATGAGCGAGAAAACAATGTAACCCAGCCGGGGGTGCTCACTTTACAGCATTTTCTGTGACCAACTCGATAATGGCCAGCCTGCCACCCTCCGTTGGTTTTATGCCGCTTCATTCGGGCCCCACTGTCCCGATGCCATGATGAACAGGACATGTTGGGGGCACTGTGGGGCAAGTAACTTGGCAGCTAGGTTCGTTGGGCCCTTTCCACTCGAGATAATCACCACCTGATAGCTACAGGGTTTGCTCAGGTTTCATCCACACACATTCTACGTTGCTAGGCAGGTCACAAACTGTCTTTCCTTGCATTTTATTTATCCCCAGCAAGCCAGAAACGAAACCCATTGCTCAGTTTTTGCCCACTTGAAAACTGGTGTCACTGTCGAGATTTGCAAAACCAACAAAGCCATGTAATGATATAGTATCTCTCTCTAAAAACCGGTTCTCTTTCGTTTTACACCTGCATACAACTTAGCAATTGAAACAATTTTCATTACATACACCCAGACACTGAGAATTACCGACTTGTATGTTCTTACTCAGTATCACTTTTAATTTGGACAAACCTAACTTACACCATTGCTCCCTCATATACATCCAGATTACTGTGAAATAGAACTTCACCATTGACGCATATGTTTATATACAAAATCCACTGGTCTTAATTGGGAGCTGGTCATCCTGGTGTCATTAATTGCAATGGTAGTAAAACTACCAGGCATAAAGGTGGATCAATAATTCACATATAATGGTAAAATGAAGGTAAAAAGGCAAGGTGGCCTGGAGAATAGGTACCACACCACTGTAGTTAGGAAAAAAAACGAAAGGGGGGGGGGGGCACATAAAAAGATACAAAGCAATCATGGCTGCTATGTTGCAATAACTCGTAATCAGAGGAGCACCAGGGTGAGGATTCCAAGATAGATGACTCCCTTTGGGATGGCAGGAGATGCTGAGGATGCTTGTGCACAGCAGCTGCTTCCATCTTCAGCCCTTATGACATCCCTGCATCAGTGCACCCCTACAACTGCTAACCATCTCTTGGATCATGGAACCATCACACATGCTTGGGTAAATCCATTTGATATTACTTGAACTTTTCTTGCTTGCACTGTTGATGTTTCAAATAAATGGATTGGAAGAATAGTTTTTTTGCAACCAACATCAAATTCACAGTCGATAAAACATTTTGTCATCTGGATTAATTAGAAAACTGAACGCTGCAAGCTGTTGAAAGTTTTAAAGTGTTTCATGAGTTTCATAAAGATGGATCAGAACATATACTAAGATTATACAAAAAATATGGTTCTATTCACAAAGAAATTCATATAATACCTGATACCTTTTGATAGTCTGCTCAAGGCTCCTTCTACCTGAACTACAGCTCTTTTGCATCTTTTTTACAAGGATAATGCCAGAAATAATGACTAATGCTTCAGGTGCATTTTCTCAAGTATTACCAAAACAAGAACCATAAACCATGAAATAAGGGCCTGTCACTGCAATCCAAGGAAACAAAGTCATAACGACAGTTCCATTGTACTCTTGTCTCCATGCATTGTCTAACCAAAAACAGTTTTAACCGAGCCATTCAAATGATAACTTCATGCAGTGATGACAACCTGTGGACAGAGATGTAATTAGGGTGTGGTCAACGTCCACTTGTTTGCTTCACCCCGGAAATGGGGCGATGGTCAACAAGGGACTGACCGATGGTCAAACACTTAGCTGGACACAGCAAGCAGACAGCGAAGACAAGCTGGAGCCAAGGCATTGATCGCATCTCCATTCACCTGCTGCAGCAGCAGATGATCCAAGCTCGTCAAGTGCAGATGTATTCTTAGATCGAGAAATCTATGAAACTAAAGTGTACTGCTGGCATGATTACGTCCTTGGAAATTTGAGAATCAGAATTGTTTTATTTGCACAATAGTACAGTATTAAATTATTGTGCTGGGGACCACCCAAAGAGGCTCCTTGTGAAGTTGGCTGTATTTTTGAAATAATGGGTAATGAGTTAAAGTTGCTGCTTGATTACTTTAAATGTTTGATATATAAAGATCATAGTTTAACAATTACTAACAATGAAACATATTTTTACAACTGAGACAAAAAAAGTAAAATTTTTCATTGAAAATATCGCTATTATCTCCATGACCTTATCGAATTACAAAGTCAAACTTGACTTGTCAACTTTGACTGGTAATACAGTTTATTTGCAAAGTTAAAGACAGGTTACAAGCAGTCATGATCAAATATTACATGACAAGGCTCAATTGGTATTCGGTTAAAAGCCATTGATGACGCGAGGTTGAAATTTAATGTTTTGCATCAGGCGAGTGGATCCCAGGTTAATGATTGGATCGTGTGTTCATGGATCATTTTTGCCAGCTTATGTTTGTATTCAATTGACAACAAAGAAATGAGATGATAGTGCTCGACAGAGAGATACGTGAAAAAATCAACAATATTTGTACAAGAACTGCCCACCAATATGACTGATGCAACAATATATTAAATATTATTATGGTGCATAGGCCTAACATCCAGATGGTCCCATGCTCCCATAACAAATTGGGTTAAACGCCAATTGCTGTATTTACATGGATGATAGATGGTGATTGACCTATGAACAAATATTCGTGTAACATAACAATCTACTTGTTTAGTTGCATAGAGCATTTTATGTGATCGAACAGGCCACAGTCAGACTGGCGACGCTGATGTTGAAACATTCATGGAAACCAAACTATATAACCCAAGGCAGGTGTTTTGTTAAGGATAGAGGGAACATAAAGCACTAGCATCGTATTCAACTTCATTGTCCTGTGTTACTGCATTGGTAAAATGTTTTTGAAAGTAACAGAGCTAGTATGAAAGACGTAAAAGCAGCCAATATATGACCCAGACAGGGTATAGAATTGTTCATAATCAAGATGAGACAGAAGATAACACCACACAAAGATAATACAGATGAACCTCGTGTCAAGGTCACCTCTCCATCAGAAACACAAAAGATCTTAGAAAACCATGGGTGGCCAGAACAGAACGGTGAATCTGTATACCTGGCAAAGATATCTACATTAACTTTTTATCACCAGAAAACAACAAACATTCTTTACACTAATCATACTATCTGGATGGAACGGTGTACGACATCTAAAAAGAACTGCAGTGGGAGTTTTTAGATTTAATTAGACACTGAGGCAGAACACAAACCTTTTTAATACTGTGTGCACGGTGTGTATATTGCAAAAGAAAACAACATATAGACTGGCTGAAAGAAACATTCTAGGGTAACTACAGTCTAGCAAAACACAGTTAAATAGATAGCGTTTTTTGTGTCACAAGTGGCAAGTTCTTGTCACTGAGTCCCGGGTCCCCTTTTATAGCGTAATTGTGTTTGTCGACCTGGGCCAGTTTCAAGTCGTCTAGATTTACCTCTCCTGCAGTTCTCTGTTACAGGTATTCGTCATCGGCTGCAAATTTAGTGACTTTGAAGCAGGTCGCAGCCTGGGTGAGATGGTGGGGTGTCCTGCCACTTCACCCCCTCAGGCTAATACTTTAAACTACATCTAGACTTGGAGCAAAAACTTCCAACGTCAAGATTTCGAGCAATACTACGAGTTAGAGACCTTACACATTGCCGAGAGCGGAGAAGAAAGAGTTCGCTGTGACCTTTGTGGAGCTGAGAGGTCATCACATTAGACAAAGTAATCATTGCTTCACTCCGACCTGCCCAGCCTATCAGTAGGGCAAATCAAAACCATCAGCGCAGGGGCACTTTCCCCACACCCCACTTTAGCTGTACAAGAAATACACACGTAGAAAGTTGCCTGCACCAAAGTAATGTGCTAACTGCTAACTGCTAACTGCTAAGCCACCCTAATTCCACACCGGTAGAGCTAAAAATTCGCCAGAGCTGAGTGGCTTTTAAGTCAGCAGCCAATGACAAGGAGATGAGCTGAGTTGGGGTGAAGCTGGAACACATTATGTCACTCCTGCCACATGTTTTGTCCTCAACACATGTTTTTCCTCCCTTTAATGCCCTACACCATGTAGTGCTCAGTCTGGTACTTTGTCCTGATCATCCAAAAACAAATAGACAAACACTAGGAATTCTGCAGATAAGACCAGTGGCATTGAGCTGTGTAGTTCTATTGTACAAAATCACTACCTTGTGACACGGTACACTAGGGTATAATATGCCTGCTTAACTTCACAAGTTAACTTTGAAAGCCATGAATCATAGGTCGGCGCCAGTTACAACACAATCTGTTTAGTGGGAAAGCAATAACACTTTACAAGTGAGCTCCAAAATCATGCTACAAATGTAAATGGGCTTATTGTCAATGCTTTCAAGGTAAACATTGCCACCCAAACATGAAAGCTGAAAGGCTTTGGTGCTCCTAGTGACCTACTACATTGAGTGAGCACAATCCATGCATAAACGAGTGAGTTTTGATGGAGTTGGTTGAGAGGGTGAAAGCAAGTGTATATACCCCAACAACAAAGACACTTTACATTGCACTTACCTCGGCATAGGGAGAAGAGCAGGGAACCCTGGACGAGGAACAGGGCTGTGTGTATCCAGTTGGTCATCCTGGATGGGGACCAGGATCCACCCTGGATAGTCTGTCAATCCCTGTCAGACCTATAATCCTAGAGTGCACTCAGCCTGCTTGCATTGGCTGCCTAGCTGTGAAGTCAACACTGAAGTGAAGCAAGACCCAGCGCTCCTGCTGTCATATGGTTGGCAAGCACGCTGAGCGCTGATTGGCTGGGCCTTCTCCCCTCCTTCACTTCATCACCCTTGGCTCATTTCCATAAAGTGATGAACTGCCTTTTTAATAAAACTTTAACGCTCCGTGATATCTTGTCAGGCCAAACTGAACAAATTGTCAGACTCAAAAAAGCCTTTCCTCTTTATCAATTACATCACTATTTATCAAGTGATGAATACAACAAATTTTTCTCATGCAAGTTTTAATTCATCATCGGCAAAGCATAGGGGTACACCTATTCATTAAGGCCTGTAGCAGCATTTTTCAAAACACCTGGGAAAGATAATGCTTTATCTCTACAGAACATGCTTCATTAATTTTTACATGTATTTCAGGATAACCCAGACTGACACTTCATTAATATTTCATTCTCAACTTTTAAAGCTTAGCTGAAGTTCCATAAATTATTAAAACTTTTATCACTTTGAAATGTTGCCATCCATTAAGGCATGCATGCATGTTGTTTATGAGTTCAGCTATTAATATGCCTTGGGGCATTTTTGTAACAGAAAACCCAAATGCAATCTCGTTTCAGAAAATGATAGCGAAAATGGGTCTTATCGAGTGCACGTTGATTAATTTCTGTGTTATCAAGGAAGGCAAGCGAAGGAGTTTCATTAGATGATCTAATCAGTTTCCCAGTGGTGGTCTGGGCGTGGAATGATGGGAGAATTTTGGAGTTCAGATTTTGTGTTCTGGCCCTCCCCTAGTCCCCTTCCTAGGGGCAAAGCAAACATGAACGTTGCAGGGATAGATACAGGGAGGAAATAATTCAGAGAATCTGGACATGTGTTATAAAATGCACATCATAACATATCACTGCATGTCAGTGCCATTCATAGCAGGATAAAATGTGATAACACAGGCAGTTTGTGCGGACACCATGCTTACAATATGTCCATCTCAACCCAGGATAACTCTCCTGTAAATACACCTGGCTGTCAAGTCGCTCCAGGACTCTGCAACGTCCTTATCAACGCGTCGTTCGTCTTGCGTCGTGGCGAAGACGTGAGTCAGATAAGATGCTCATCGGGTGGCCTCCCCCCTCTCTCTGCCCCCTGCAGATCCAGAACCAAAGTTGCCTATGATTGCCGAGGTGGTGAAAACAAATCTGTCCAAATGTGCCCATTCCACGTTGATATATAACAGTGCCAGATATGCAGCTTCTAATGAAACTCACATAGTTTTTTCATCCATCTTGTTTCTTTCCAACCCCAAGTCCCACCACAGCAATGTTGTTCCCTCAAGGGTATATGTGAATTATCCCCTCCCACCCTCCAAAGGCAGAGAGCAGGGTAAAAACCAAATCTTGGCAGTTTCAATCATATCTGATGATAGACATAAGTTTCCTGTCAAGATTCCTCTCTTTGTCTTTCAATGCATCTAACTAATTTAGCATCTCGAAAAGATAACAGTCATAATAAAGAAAGTATATGCAATGGTTTCAGTTCATATCAATCCATTGTAAAAGACTCGAAATAAAATCAGCTCTCAATAGTGCTTTCATGTGTCCTTCATTTCTAACAACTACATGCATCATTATGGCAAAATTGTTCTACTTGATGACAAAAACAGTGGATTGGGGTCGATAGCAATTAAATTAAATGCCCCTTTCATGAAATGACAGAGGCAGTTTCATGCGGCCCTACGTTTCTTGGATCCCCTAATTACCCATGAATCACCGCGAATCGGTGCTGCAAAATGTTTGTGTCCGCTGAAAAAAAGACTGGGCTAACAGTTTGCAGGAAACCCCAGAGGGCAGGATATCAGCAAAAAGCGCCATCATTTGGGCTGAGCTGGTTATGAATGGCAATCAATCAATCAGAGCTATGGCAGTGTTCCACTGTCATGGATAATGTAACTCCCAATCTCAGAGGCATAATAGCCCCCGATATTCTGCCCTCGATGACCCAATGGGCCACTCAAAAAGCAAACACGTATTGATTTCAATCTGCCTCAGATGAGCACCCCTGCTTAAATGAGGTTGCGGGTTAAAAGCAGCAAAAATCAGACCTCTCTTCACAGAGGCTCACAAGAGTTGATCAATATCCATTCCTGGTGGCTGGTGAAGCAATGTCTGCAGTGTATGTTGTTGGGCTGCCCTTTAAATGGCCTTAGTCATGGTTTTGCTGGAAACTTGGGGTACATGTACCTCCTTGGTAGAACAAAATTGCTAATATGAAGAAATTTTTAATTAGATAACGCTGAATATTTAGTCCTTGGCTTTTTATAGTCATTACATGGATATGCACCATATCTTTATTTTGGAACATGTTAAAGTAAGGTCTTGCTGGTGGTAAACTGATTGAAAACAGAAAGTTGATTTACTTGTATAACCTTAGCTTACTCTATATAGCATTACGTTGGCTAGTAAAAAGGTTATATTTATCCAGGACCCATTGCCAATTTGCCTCTTTCCTGTCTTTTTGATGTTACCTGCTCAAAACGAACAGGTGAAATCACTCCCAGCTCCAATTTTGGGTTGGCACTACCTTATTCCAAAATTGTTTGCCCCGAAACCAAGGAAACTAGAAATGAATGGATCAAGACGTCAGACAAATGCTTTTGTAATTGCAGTATTCGTTTTTTCAAGTCACAACAATTTGTGGAAAAGTTAAACTATGTTTTCTTCTGTGGCATTTCAGAGAAACTGTAATTACATTACACAGAGGAGACTGGCTGGCGAGAAGCGAGATTTAATTATAGCTCAGAAGAAAACAAACATTGACTTGATATATTGCGTTTATTTTACTTTCTTTTAAAAGGAGGCAAAAAATCATGAAGTCAAGAAGTGTTTGGTTGACCAAAGAATAAGCAACCAATAAGTGTATATCATACACTCTACAATTATTGCATGCATAAAAACAACACATTCAACACCTTGCAAGGAATGCATACAGGGATATGCATGACATGCAATAAGATCGATGCCAACATTTAAAATGAAATGTGCAAACCACTGCTGTCTAGATAAAACAAAAACTGCAGTTCACTGCTTTTGATTAATTTATCACTCAGACACAATGAGTTATATCAATGGATCAGAGTGACTCATGCAATTGTGAAGTTTTAAAAAGCAACCAGGGTGGAACTTTGTGATTGAGAACAGCTACACAGTGAACTGGTGATCAGGTTTTTGAGGCTAATGATGATTGTGCAGTGATGCTGAACGCTGTATCAGGGAGGAGACAGGGTGGCGACTGCACCTAAGGCACCTCACGCAAACTCCTGTTGCAGCAACTCCATCTGCATCAGTCAGCAGGATGAGGGGACTTCTCTGTGGAGACAGTCTCAATTAACTGAAAGCAAAGAGAGACTCACGACGACTGCTACACATGCCATAGTCCCCTTCAAGGCCTTTAGTAACTCACCCTACTCACTGATCTATGAACTGTTTTAATGACTTCGCGGATAACAAAGAGGTCACCTTTTCATGGCCTTGAAGTACAGGTATAATGATGAACTAACGATTAAAGAAAATGTTTCAAGGATCCGATTGATATTTAAACAGAAATGGCATGTAACCCTAGTTGATTCAGGTGACAGAATGGCATTCTTGTGGATTTGCTTTATTAAACACTGTCAGTATATCAAAGACTTACTTTGAGGCTGTACTTGAAAGAAAAACCATGCATTAAAATTTGTTTTAACCTTATTACATATTCAAAACTGGATCTGCTGCAGGTCATCTAGATAATTTTACACGAAGTAATCAAGAACATTAAAGCTGGATTGTCACTCAATATGACAGTGGCCAAAATATATGGCATTCACTTCATTGTTTTCATAATATTGATTACCTACCATCCAGAGCCCCCCTTGGTACACTATCTCTCTATATTAATTTTTCATGCCATCGCAATGACGTCACAATACTCAACATTGGGTGATGATGCCATTTCCATTGTATTTCCACTGTTTTGGTCTTGATTTCTTTCTTTTATTTTTTGTAATAATGCCTCATTCATTAGCTTACACATATAGTGTGCCTTGATCAAATTAGGTGATTTTCAATTTTGCTTAAATTCAGTCTTGGACTCCTGTTTAATGCAAGGTTCAGTACAGCACCTATAGATGTACAAGAAGCTTACTTGGTCGCCAAGAAATGCAGTTGCTTCATTTACCTGTCATATGCACTTGATATTTTTGCTGTCCAAGTATAGTTATCATCATATATCATATCATGCAATCGCAAAAATGCTACATAAAAACAGACAAATTGAACATATTTTGACACCATTAATTGGTCCCAGAAAGTCTACTGCAGTTGTATAGTTATATGATAAAACTCTGCACTCTTGCAGACAGGGCGTACAGACTGGGAGACAGACTGATAATGTCTGATATATCTCAGCGAGAAATCTTGGATCCCACGTTTGGCGTTTTTCAGGTAAATCTTGCAGCCTTCCAAGGGACTTTGTCGGTTGTCAGTTCAAATTAACACAGTAGATAGCAACAGACAAGGCCCAGCCAAGTGCAATTCTGGTGCACTTGGTTGAATGCCAGCACCTGAAGTTAGCCAATGCTTTTCTTGCCAACATTAGGTGTTATACGTTAAATGGTAGTGTTTGCCATTTAAATGTCTCTCACCTAAATGACTAAAAAAGTCTGAGTTAGCAAAGTAACACTGTAACCCCAAGGTACATTACACCGTGACTTGGCAAGGTTGTGAGAAATGTTAAAGACCATAGTGATCGAATGCTTAGGATAACAATGGGGTATATTTTGCAGGTTCACTGGACCACTAATCATTAACCAGTGAATTGGCTGTCATTCTAAGCTATTTCTAGTATTGAGCCGAGACGTATATCAACATAATACCTGAAATAAACCTCCAGCAATAGTTTAATTTCTTTATCTATTGTCACTTCTTGTAGATTAGGGTTCTTTACCATAAACTTAATTGACTAACTGCACAGATTTTTGCATAATTGTTTGGTCTGCTGAAAAACGATCAAGTGAAATATCAACCAGGGTCACCACATGAACAATTCAATTATCATATTATAATAAATGCATTTATACATACACAATACATGCCAAGCTCTACTGGGCCTACCGTCGCTTCAAAATTGACTAAAAGCACAAACAACTAACCCAACTGCAGTGAGTATGCTCTAATATTTTGGGTTAAATTGCATTGCATTCTTTTTACTGGATTGAGAACTTCGATGCAAGCTGGCTTCATTGCTTCATTTAAGCAATACACCTAGATGTTACATGTACATTTTGGTCGTGAGAATAAAAAATATGCAAGTGATAAGACTTACGTGTGTTATAGAACATTGTGCATGTGATGTAATATCTTATAACAGATCTGGGGCAAAAATAGCTTGGGAGCAATTTGCGATTTTCCAGGCGAGGGGCTGGAAGGCATCCTTTGGCATTATCCTTTTGCTTTGACTTTCTGAAAAGGTCAAAAGGGCAGAAGTTATTCGCCATTATTCCAGTGCAACAGGCACACTTGCAAATATTCTGTGTCAGAAGACATTTTGGAGAACTTTGCAAGCAGGGATGGAAACAGAAAAACTCTGGGTAGATGCATAAAATGGATGTATATTCTACAGAAAAAAAACTTTCAATATCATTACCTTCTCACAGCGAAAAAACAACCAAGGCTACAGAGATGTAATTTAGTGTGAAGCTTCGAAAAAGAAGTTTCGCCTGATTTAAATGATCTAGACTATATGATAAATCATAACGTTCATTGTTGACTGGCAATACATTCACTGCATTGTATTCAAATCTGATGAATTAATCAGACCTGGTCACCTATATACAAAGTGTTTCAGAATACTTTTTAATCATTACATCAGTAACAACATGATATTTATGACATGTGTACAAGTAAAAAATATGCATGTCTTGCACAGGTTCAATGCATATAGCCATGTAACGTTGGCCTCCAGTCTTCCTGTTGGGGATCCCAGTGTGTGGCCAAAACAAAGATGGCAGAGCAACTTGCCCCTCTTCTCACTCAACAAATCGTCACCATAATGGGGTGAACATGAAGAGGGTTAAATCTAACAAGTGAAAAAAGTTTTGTGTTCCTTTTTGTGGGCAAAGAAGTGGTATAATAGACAGTGAGAGCGTGGGGGAGTGAGAACTTAGGCAAGGCTAATAAGTGGACTCCCTGGAGTGAAGGGGGAAAGGCGACGTCACGCCTCTATTGTGAGCAGGCTTGTCCCACATTGCTTTATTGAGAAAACCTCATGTAACCATCAACCGAATTAATGATCACAGCAGTTAACCCCCCCTCCCCCTTGGCTCTTGGATCTATTGTCACCCTATCACTTGACTTGACCTAGTTATGGTGACCTTCGATGCTACTGTGTTGATTCCTAAGGTCACACTCAACGTTATTGCAGGCCTAGTCCAGACAGGTGACAAGGCTTTGAACTGCGGCTCACATTTGACAACAAAATGACACAAAAACACAAGGAAGATGTGTATAGAAACACCCTAACACATTTGCTCATAATTTCACGACAATTATCACTCTCTACAGAGCTTGTCAAATTAACACAGACAACACATTTACATATCAATGCCCCACCTCTGTGGGAATCCTGCTACCTCATAAATCTCGTGCACTTTTGCAAAAAAAAAACATTGCTCAGCTATAAGTCAGTTTCTTTAGCACAGTAATAACTAGGTATAACATTATACATATACCTAATTTTATTTAGAATGATTGTATGATAATAAAACTTTGACATTTCAATTCTATTACAGTGTTTCGGTGCATCGTTTCTAGGTGGGTAAGACACAGACTGAAAGATCAGAGCACTTCGGATTGCTGTCATATTTGTGAAGACAGCTGTGATGGAACACCGTACATAGAGTTATTATAACATTACAATTTTAAAATCAGATCTAAAACCTAGCCCATTGTGGTGTATATATGACCTGGTAAGGCTAGAACATCACCACATGAGGTCACGAACAAGCAAAGAACCAGTGCAATGACCCATGGACAAAACGTTTAATTAGTTGTCATTATGACATATCTTGACCTGACAGTGTGACAGCAATGGTGACAACAGAAAAGAACGCGTCTGAAAGTAAGTGGTGATCTCAGGTGAGCAGGGGGTGCAGGGTATAGACCATGGATAGACCTAGGGGGAAGCGGCGGTCACACTTGGCAAGTCATCCGCAAGATCTTGTAAGACAGAAGGCGATTTTCCACTGCACCTCCACGTCAAAGTGAAGACAAAAAAGAACGATGGCCTTAGGCACTAAGCTCATCACTCCTGGCCAGCTGACAGCTCCTGCCGACTCCAACAAAGCAGCCACATTTGAATATCAACAGACACCTATGGTTCCGTCTACGCTAAACCCCTAGTCCTTGCCTAGCATATCAGTATTTTACGTCGTGCCCTACGTGGGAGAAGTGATAGTGGCCCAAGGGTAGGGTACGAGCCCTTGCCGACCACGGATCCTTCGCCACCCTGTACCATGGGGACCTTTTGCCCTCCGCCTCAGGTGCCTGGTAAGCAGACATCCGTGGCCTTAACTACCGCCAAAGTCTGTCACCCCCTTCCCCACCTAAATCACTTAGATGTATCTGCCAAGGAAGACAAAATGTGCTCACAGTTCTGGAATGCTTCACCGACCAACTTAACGAATTGTATTCAAGTGTGTGGGTTCAAGTAAATATTTGAAGGAAAGGTCTTTGCAGGCATGCCCCTTGCTTTGTGCACAGCATTGGCACTACCAAGCGTGTCAGCCTGTCATATTTCACAGCCTATGGCTGCCTGGCAATTGCTTTAGTCAAGATTGTAATTATGTTTGGCAAAAACAAACAGTGCGACATTTGGGGGTGGGACATGTTGTGCAACACGGGTGAGAGAGGACACCCTTTGCTCACATATAGTGGGACACTGTGGCGACAGTGTGTCCCCAACATGTCCTTCTCATCAAGATAGCTGCCTTGCCCAAAGACCTTGAAGGGCCTGCCGACCCTCAGCAGTAATTCGATATACTTATCAACTGCACCATCGCCAAGACAGCCATTTTTCTATGTAAATACCTCCCCTATCCGTCTGGCAGATTATGAACTGCAAATAGACCGCTTCTTTGCTTTTCAGACATTTTTCAAAAGAGCCATATCAATCGCTATCAAGTCACCCAAGACTAAAATGCATGCCCTCCAAAGCATACCTTGGGCCCACTCATCCTCAGAGGAAGATCTGGTGTAGTATTACACACAAAATTAATCAAATCCCTCGCTGTAAGTTTTGATTTGGGGTTATGCATTACCATGTTACAGATCATTCTGTTGGGTTGTGAACGAACATATGAATGATCAAAGCTTTGATATGCTTTGTAATTTTGTATTGTGTTCTTCACATGATTAATTGTAAGGCAGAGCGATATAGATATTTTGATGTTCTCTTCTATAAAATGTAAATGATAAATTTATGGAAAAAATTACAGAAACATGACCGGAGAAGAGCAAAAAAAAAGCCCAAAAAAAACCAAACAACAAACAATATATACTTGATATTTTCAACGACAACAAGTAAATTAATTTAAGGTAAATCATAAAGTAGCTAAATTGTGAACCGGTGTGCGAGTTTTAAGTAGTAGTATCCTGGACGGAAGTAAGGTATGCATGTCATTATATGGTTTGCATAAAGGTTTACCATATAGGAAATTTAGGCGATGTTTTGAGACCTTTGATTAAGCGAGATGGACGATGGAAATTCAAACACAGAAGCCTGAAAACGTCATCCTTTACACAAACATCAATCCATTAAGTAAGGTTAGGTGTCATGATTTCGTTTTGTTTGTATTTGCCGATTTCAGTCGGATTAGATGTGTTAAAATGTCACAAGTGATGACTTCAAGGGCAGTTATATTTGCAAGCACTGAGTCAAAAACATCACATTAATATGTGCGTTTTTTAAATGTTAATTTTTATCCTATATTTATTTTCATTTTATTAAACTTAATGACATGCAGGTTAACTGCAGACTTTGGGTGCACAGACCAAGCACATGCAGGCAACTCATTGACAAGGTGTCTTGATCAGAAACCGAACCTGGGATCTTGAGAAAAGTTGACAATTAATTCTGTAAACTAGTTCATTTCAATCTGCATGTATATATTCTCATATAGTGCTCTGTTGGAATTGTACATCAACATCATCAATGTCATTATGACACATACAATAGTGGATTTTCACGAAGGTTCTCTGTAATTCCACCAGGTGGAAAGACTTATGTCTTGCTGAATTCAGAGCTGTTCAGTGAAAAGACTATTGGTGGCCCACTGGCCAATAGGAGCCCATGCACAGCAAACTGTCTCCCTGCTTTCATTTTTGTCATTCACTAAAAGTCTGAGCCTGTTCAAGAGGAAGTCGATTTTGTGCATTTCTATCTTGTAGGTAACATAAGTTGACACACGATGACTTTCAGTTTGGTATGCACACAACTTCCATTTTGAGACAGGAAATGTAACAAAAACAGATAACCCATGGAAAATGAGCATGGGCAGAGGGCAAAATGGCGGCACCAATTCACTTCATCTCGAAGCATGTGTTAAATTGTCAATGACATTGTAAGGAGACAGGTATCTTCAAATCACAAGTTTTATCTTTTCTTATGAAGTCCGAAACAGCGTGTTTGAGAATGTTTGAGATAAGAATTTCTTATTTTGGTTATTATCACGCTGTTGGGATCAAAAAAGACTTATCTGCCGCCATAATCAGGGAATATTTCTTCCATAGGCTGGCCCTTTTTCCCTGTCAGATCCAATAAACTAAGTTCTTTCGCATGTTGCTCAAACGTATCCAGTGTATTGCGTGTGCTTTGAAGAAAACGAGGTTCAAATGCTAAGAAAAAATAAGGTAACCGACAAAAAATTAAACCAGTCACAAAATTGTACTTTATACTGTACTTTCCTTCTGATGCAAGTTCTGCGTCAGGGGCATACATGTAAACAGCAGAAATCTACAGACAAGACTACCCAATGCAAAGACCTGCCTGATTTTAAAAACAGTCCTAATTTACCTGGATAAAATATAACTTGCCATTGGGTTCAAATACTTCTTATTTCTTTGAATTATGAGCATAAGGGAAATGACTGACATCTTTGTCGAAAGAAACTTGAATATAACCTATTTTGAAGCGTGTAAGATATTGTATCTGTATGAAGAAAAAAAAAGCCATACAAAAAACATTTACGCTATGCACGCAAAGGTTATCTGTCAGTTTAATTCACTTGTAGGAAAAGGTTATTTTCTTTTTTTAAAAATTAACAAACCAGTGAGCTAATGGTGTGTATAACAATTGTTTTGTAAAAAAAAAAAAATACATTTGACAATTTATTAAAGGATTTTTGTTTGCCTATCTCAGAGGTTGAGTGCTGGATTATGTAATGAAATTATCTCTTGCACACTGGATGTGGCAAAATATAAGCATTAAGTGAAACCGGACAGGATTGTTAACTTTAGAAATATCTCCACTAGGTGGCTACTGTTCGCCTGTTTCTACAAAAGCGCCCTCTGGTGATTAAATAGGAAAGCAGAAATGTCAGTAAAGTATTTTGCACGGGTGCGGTACTATAAATAGGCTTACGCTAGTTATGTCAACATAATTGTGAAATGTTTCCATCACAAACTCTGGATTTTACTTCATACACTGAACTGAGAATAGCAAACACCATTTTCCTCTCACGAATCATGACAAATGAGTTGAAATCACGATTCCATTGCGACCAGAGTTCGTGTCTCTTATTTATTGTAAACACAAGAGGAGAGTCGATGCCATTATTGCAGAATGGCTGTAAAAACATGTGTATGAGCCTAAAATTCATGTTTATCAATAATATACCTTAAGATTTCAGCATGCGCCTACTTGTTTCTATAACAATAATTGACTTCTAGAAAAATAAATAGTTCCAGCAAAAGGCCTATTAGCTTGGCAGGTGACACATGTTCCTATTGCTTAGTCATTTGTACAAGGGATTAACAAGTGTAGCCCTTAGTATGCTTTGACCACTCCTTTCCAAAGATATACTGGTGATTCTTTGTCAGTGCTTATGCAGTCTTTTCAATTTTAGTGGATGCAAACTGATCCTTATCCATCTTCCTTGAAGTCTTCAGCTGGAGGGACTTCATTGAAAGCGTATTCCCCATTTGGTTGACCCCTCATCAGGATTTTGCTCGGGATCCATGAAATCACCCCTAGAGCTTTTTTACCATCCGTATTAACTTGATTGTCGGACTCCAGTATATTTTAGCAATCCCTGAAAGATTTTTTGTGTGCTTGGGTGTCCCAAAAGGTTCACAGGAATGGAGTTAGAGTGGCCAGATGAACGTGCCATGAAGGAGGCTGGCATAACAAGAACTGTGCAATCCCCATGTGAGCTGTTCATCACACTGTGTACAAGATGTGCCCAGGGTCTAAAATGCATTTGACAGAAGGATGTTCATTTGTTCGGGTATGTCAAGAGGAGGAGGGATAGAGTGGAATGGATGAGGGGAGATAACATTAGAGGCCAGAGATGGAGTGAGAATGATTCTGAATGAAGTGAGGTGGGATGAGATGAGGTGGGAGGAGAAGATATTGAATGAAGGAAGATAGACTAATAGGTGACCAAAACGCTACATACTACACCAATAGTATGATATTTATTCACAAAAGTAAAGTTTTATGCCATTTTTGTATTACATCATAATACAAATGGTTTTAGCTTAGCACAAGTGTTTTATATATCTTTATGCACAGATACATTGTATTAATTCAAAGACAAAATTATATACTCGCTCACATTCACAAAGCTGATGTTTGACAACTTTGGCATCTCATCATTACTCATTACAGCTGATTGCATTGAAGTGTAGTCAACAGGCCATCAGTCCAATTCCAAGTGTGGCAGCCACTTCACAATTTTGCATTCATCTCCTAGGTCATGTCATTTATAGCGCATCTTTTATCATTTAGCTTCATTTGCACGTCTCCTCAGCCTCCATAGAAGAAAAGAGCCAATCCTTTCATGATTGAAATGTGAGGGCTGCAAAACAAGATTTGGCATGACGCAAAACTGCAGTGCCCTCACTTTTCCGATGACAGATTATGGATGAAGGAGAGATTGAGGGGATGTCACTACTGGCAGCAAAACTTTCGGAATGTACTAAAATATTGATGGATAATCATCTCCGTGCCAATGAGAAATATTAAAAAGGAAATCCATTTCATCCATCGTGAAACTGGGGATCTCTTTTCAGTGACTAAATCACAAATATAAAGGATGCGATCCAAATCAAATAAAAAGCAGAATTGATTGTATCACTAGGAAGCCACCATATAGCATTTTCAGCACTGATTAATTTTCACGAAACTGATATCGCCTACAAGTGTATAGTCTGATTGCTTCATATCAAACTTCTTGCTTATCAATACATGAAATGGTAATTTCACCAATATCTATTTAGCTCATTACATTTTACAGGCACAAGTTACTCAATTCTTCTCTATATCATTAATTTATGCGTTATCCACACTTCTGACCAAGATAATGGTAAGTTACGTACGTTTGTAAGCAGAAGTAATGTGTCAGAAACATTTTTCTTTGGGTAGATAGACAGTTGGTCAAAGCACCCAACATTGTCACAAACTTTTAGACATTTTAACTGTGTCTAGAATGAAAAATACCTATAGCTACTTTTGATTAACTTGTTTGTCAGCTTTATGTAGCCAGGCTTATAGCCCATGTCATGCATGTAATTAGTCATTATGACTAACTTCTTTGTCTAAAACATGTCAATTTACAGTACTTTGACTAAAGCTGACAATTTGTTGGAAGGGTCAGATGCTAGTAAAACAGGTCCTCACTGATAATTCCTCAGTGTGATCAGATGATTGAAGTATTACGTTCCCAGTCAAATGTTTGCAGATAGCAAAGGATCGAAAGATGCACATTTATTGTCATTTTAAGAAACAGATCTCACCACCTACTAATATGAGTGGCCACATGTTAAGTTGACCACAGCTCTTTCGTATTATTGATGTATATATATTGATGATATGATAGCCTGATAGATGACAAAGCACCACAGGCTGCAAGATTGGAAGCTGCCATGACCTTTATTTGCAAATAGGGGAAGGTCTGCAGTTGTCATATCATCATACTGTGGCCTTCAATGGAACTTGGAAAACGAAGTTTTTTTAAATTAAATTGGTATTTCATAAGCTTGGTTTAGTTAAGTTTATTGAAATTTATATAGCGCACATCTATATACAGAAATGCACGCGATGACACTTAACAATTGAAATATAAAAATTGATATTTGTGTAAAATTAATCTGAAAGAAGATGTAAAGCTTTAGATAAATCGAAAAAATAAGAAAACATAATTAAAAGAAAATGAATTATATAAATATAAAAATAATCATAAGAAACACCTGAAACTTTTGATAAAAAGAAAGTTCTTAAGAGTCTTTCGAAATTGGAAAATTCAATAACAACTTTCTGCGTGTTTAATACAGCAGCCGAAAGATCCTGAATTCCCTATTTATCAATGAGATTAAGGTCTCAAAAGAAAAGTGACTTGTTGAAAAGACCAAGGTTTCCTCTTCTTACAGGTCAGGTCAAGACAGACTTCTGCGAGGGACAATCTGCTACTGGAGTCAGCAGGCCTGGGGTTATCCATTTGCAGTATTAAACCTATTGAAGCAACATTTAGAAGGGCCACAACAATATCCTTAACATGTATTTATTTATATAGGTCACCAATACACTTTGAATATTGGGATGGACAAATAACAGATTTTTCTGAACTTTTTTTGCAATTGCTGTAATGTAGTTGTTCTCCGCCAAATATATTTGGTACTAAAGTCAATTTCTGAATCTCAGTTTTGTCTTCAACGGCAGTTGTCAGGTTCACTTGGCTTGTAGGAACATGATGCAACTCTGGGACTTCTTTTGAAACGCTGTAGGCATATTCCTTCTCTCTACGCAACGTACTTGATTTATCCCATACATTTAGATGTAAGGATACATATCCAGCTGTAAGCCTTTATCGATATCTTGGAAAAACTACATTTGTGTGATTCTTTTCATTTTGTATCTGATTCAGCATATCAGTCACTTTACTCTATAAATAATGATTTCACAGATGCGTAAATTGATGCCTTTTTGTCGTTTTTTGCATCGATGGGTTATCTTTCATTGTCTGTTTTCTTTTCATTCTTAAACTTCAGGACGCGGATCAAGGACATAGTAAACAGACGTCTGTTGTTTCAGCCAAAATTCGTATTTTGCCTTCTGTTTTGTCCTGGTTCACATTGTCCCTACTGCCATATGACTCTATTTCCTGTTCTTACTGCACACTTGGCTTCCACTGCATAAATTCCATACATAATTTGGCAGCTCCTGAGGCAACCCAGAGACCTTTCACATCTGATATCACCTAATTCCGGAAAAACAAATACCTAAATTTCTGTTTTACTGATTGCAATGCCACTCAAAACATAATAAATTAGACAAGACATTTGCATACATGTATAATGGTATGTTAGTGCACCAAAATTCTTGGAAATCAGCAATATTTTAAGACACACATTTAGACTAACCTTCAGACATTTTGACCGTTTCTAGAATGACTGACCCTCATATAGCCATTGCCAGGATTGCTCATAAAAATATTGAATATTAATATCACTCTTCAAGAAAACCATTCCTGTTAGACTGACAAATGAGTATTCATTATAAATAATTCTTTGTTCACGCAAAAAGAGTATAATAATAATTGTACATGTTGTAAAAGCAAATACATAAAAATAACTATATATATAGATTTTATTGACATGTAAAATATCATAAGTGATACATATGTCATTCAGTTAAAAGATAACATGAAAGAGACATTAATGTAAATACAGAAAGCAATAAAATTTCAATAATCAAGGTTCCAGCCACCAAGTTAACTTATAATACGTGTTTAAAATCCACATACACAATAGAAAAAAAATACAAGCCGCTAATAAAAACATTTCACTCTTAAAGTCCAAAACATGACAAGCACATCATAACTAATAAACTAATAAACTAAATTAATAACTGTGTGGATACAGGAGATGGTTTTCTCTACACATCGGCTTGAAGGAGAAACTTTCCTAAACTATTTAATAACTCAGGTTCCTTGTTTGTCATTATTGCTGTAAACTTAGTTATATCATCTAGAGACAAGAAGTTGTTAATAAATTTAGTTGCATTCAAAAAAAGGTTAACACGGTGTTGCTCATTACCAGGACAGACAATCAAACAGTGAATTTCGTCTTCTAAAAAGTTTAACGTACACTTTTCACATATTCTATTTGGAGCAGGAATTATTGGTTTATGGTGTCGACCTGTTTCAATCTTCAGGCTATGTGAACTTGTCCTAAATCTAGCTATTTTAGTTAACACTTTGCGAATTTGTTGCAATTCAAGATAAGGTTCTATTCTACAATCAGTTTTAAATAGTTTATATGTCCTAAGTTTTGGTTGTTGTGAACTGTCATTTATTGCATTTATAAGTCGCTCATGTTCGGCTTCATAGAGTCTTAGTTTCACTGTGTTAGAGATATTATCAATGTCAAAGTTTCTGAGGTTACTAATATCATATTCAATGTTGCAGTTATTTAATACATGACACACTTTACTGAACCAGTTATTTCCATTTACTGCATTCACATAAATTTCCTTCTGAAAATTTAAACATTTCTTAAATAAACTGTCATCAGGTGTTCTTTCCAATCTTATCCAGTAATTCACCACTACTATATGTAGGGGGATGAAAACCTATACTTCACGCCCCACTGGTCACAGGAGGTGGGGTGTGAAAAAGGGGCGTGGCTAAAATGTTGCATAACCATTAATGATCATGGTTACATAATCTCATTAAGATCATAATTATAATTACATAACCTCATTAAGATCATAATTATTTTCTTTTGATATTCATAAATTGTTACATAACCCCATTAGTGATAATTAACTCATTACATAACCTCATTAATGATCATAATTAGTTTCTTTCAGAGGAGTGTGAAAAGGGGATGTGGCTAAAATGTATGTTGCATAATCATTAATGAGTATAATTACATAATCTCATTAATGATCATAATTATTTTCTTTTGATATTCATAAATTTTTACATAATCATCAGAGATAATAAACTTATTACATAACCCATTAATACTCATAAGTAGTTTCATCCAGGGGCTAAACCTTTTAATAACATCATTAATGATCATAATTATTAATGATAATAATTTTTTCTTTTGATACCTATTAATGACATAATATTCTACCTTTGCGTCAAGATGTTCATAATTAACACCTTACATAGACATTAATGATTAACCCATGCATGACCATATCAGGTCACAACTGGCTCATCATAATTTCACAATGCACATGTTATTTCACAAGAGGCTTGTTACACACCAGAGCACAACAGGGTAGAGAACATGCACCTGCCTGCGCCCAAGGGCATTGACACCTTTACACACAGTCATACAAAGAATAAACCTGCCTTAACTATAACCAGATGAATCTTCATAATTTCACAATATCTGTTACACATAACCATCTCTGCCATATCTCACAATTTTACACAACCCTCCAGGTATAGAGAAGATGATAGGGTTTTTATGATCACATAGTGTCAAATAATAGGATGGATATATCTTTATAGATCTAAAAATAGCATTTATTACATAATCATCAGTATATATAAGACATCATGACATCAGCTAGTCATAACCCACCATGGCTAAAAGAGACTTGTCACCAGAGTCACACAGAGCAAAGAGGCCAAGGCCAGCACCTTACCAGATCACACAAACCAACCACAGAACAGCTAGAAGATATGGTTATGAAGAAAGAAGCTTCAGAGCTACATTTAACCAAGATCATGCAGGCCACAGATTACTCGACATACATCAAGAGCTTGAAGATATGTTTCAAGATGTTATTGACAGAGCTGCACAACATCATGATCCTGAAGACAGAGCCAGAGTCATCATTCAGCATAAGGATCTCAGACAGGACATAGTCATCCATATGAGACCTCAAAACCTCATCACAGCAAAGACCATCATGGACAGAATGGAAAAAGTCCTACAATCAGCCCAGAGTATGAGCGTCGATAGTTCATTCCAGGTAGAAGTAGGAGCTCTTCATCATGACAGAGGAGGCGGTAAGTCTTACATAACCATACCACTTCTAAGCAATGACAACACACAAACTGCCAGGGCCATAGTTGTAGCTAGGGCCAAAGCACAAAACGACCCCAGAGCTGCAGAGCTCTGTAAAGCATATAGGGCTGAAAAAAGTGGTCCTCAATCTCAACTGGGCATGGCGCTTTCACTTTTAAGAAGTGTTCAGCTGTCACCAGAACGTCAAGTTATGACAGAAGACCTCCCAAGATTTGAGACCTACCTCGACGTACAGATTATTCTACTTGATCAAGATCACAAAATCTTATACGGAGGGCCATACAACGAGACAACACTTTACCTCTTCCAGAATCATCAAGGTATTCACGCAGTCTCAAATATTCAGAGATTATTACACTCCCACAATATCTGCAAAAGATGTTTCTCCATATACAAGGACGGTCATTACTGTCAACAAACACTGAACGTTTATCAACAAACACCGACAAAGGCGGTAAAACCCAATCGAGCTCTAACCATCATCAACCTTGACACCAAAGACAGGAACAACACCATCATCAAGAAAAGATGCATGGTATTCATCCCCGAACTACCAGACGACTACACCTGTGCAGCACGAGCAATTACCATATGCATAGCGAAACTGCAAGAGGACCCTAACTATAAAGCACTTATAATGATATCAAGAGCTCACAGAAAAGGCCTAAACTCTCAAAGAGGGAGAGCTCTCCAGCTTCTAAAAGAAGTAAAACTGCCAGCAGATAGACAAATCGAAATCAGGGAGTTCTACAAATTCGAAGATCACCTTGATGTACAGATAGTCGTCATAGATAAAGATACTGGCCATGACACTATCTATGCAGGGTCTAAGACCAGAGAGTCCAAGATATTTCTCTACAAAGACGGTCAACATTTCCACGCCATCACCAGAATATCAGGACTTCTCACCAATAAAGAAATCTGTATAGAATGTCTCAAATACCACAACAAAAGAGCACCTCATTTCTGTCAAAACAAATGTATGGTATGCACGAGAAAAGATTGTACATGGGAACACCCCGTCAAATGTCAAGACTGTAACAGAACTTGTCGCAGTTCAGACTGTTTCACAAACCACAGACAGATAGAGAGATTCAAAAGTGGGCCATCCATAGGGGAAGAAAAACTATCCAAATGTCAGCAATACTTCTTTTGCCAAGGGTGTAAGAAACTGCTCGACACCTTGAAAAGGACCAAAGAAGACCACATCTGCGGAGAATGGCAATGTCGTCTATGCCAAGACTACTTTTCAGGTCAGCATCTCTGTTACATGAGGGCATCAAAACAGAAAGTTAGCAAGGGAAAATTTATCTACTTCGACTTTGAGTCGACCCAGGATGAAATATTCCAATGTCAAAACGGTTACAGTCCGAGGCCGAGAAAAAACACCTGTACAGCCTGCACAGCTGACTACACATGCTCATCATGTAGAAGGTGTCAACACTGTGCCAAATGGTATTGTGGACTTCAGCAACACATACCCAACCTCGTTGTAGCACAAGCTAGCTGTGACGAATGTAATGATGACCAGACACACTGCACTCAATGTGGCATCAAATGTCTCAGCCATGACAAAAAACTCACATGTAAATGCTGCTATCAGAAGGAGGTGGTTTTCAAAGGAGATGCGACAGTACAAGATTTTGGTAAATGGCTCATCAACGACAAGCACAGGGGCTTCACATGCATCGCACATAATGGAAAAGGCTATGACTTCCTCTTCCTACAAGGGTACCTTCTTCAAAATGAAATCCAGCCAGAGCTCACCAAGATTGGCACAAAAATAATGTACATGAATATACCCCAAGCAGGTATTAGATTCATAGACTCTCTCAACTTTCTGCCAATGGCTCTCAAGAAACTACCCAAGACTTTAGGACTCTCATCATCACTAAAGAAAGGTGATTTCCCTCACATGTTCAACACCAGACAACACTTCCATCAGAGACATTTCCCCCACTACCCCCTAATAGAATTCTACAGCAAAGATGTTGACCCACAATGGTACGATAGCCTACAGGGTCCCTATGATATGCACAATGATATGGAGGAGTACTGTAGAACAGATGTCAAGATTCTTAGGGAGGCATGCACGAAATTCCGGCAACTCATCAAAGATATAACCATTCTAGAGACTGAGACAGGAACCATGGATATCGACCCACTCTCCCAGGTCACCATAGCCTCAACATGTATGCAGATCTTCAGGCAAAACTTTCTCAAGGAGCGATACAGAGTAACCCTTGAAGACAATACCACACCAGAGGTCACAATGGTAGGAGGACAGTATTATCACAACAATGAGACACTACTATCTGCAGATATTAAAGAAAAAACCTTCCTAAACTCCGACATAGCCCACATCCCCCCTCAAGGATACACAGCCCGATATGGGCATAGCTACAAATCTATTCAATGGCTTGAATATCTAAGTCATAGTAACAAGACCTTCATACAACATGCCCGCAATATAGGGGAGCTGTCAGTAGGGTCTTACAGAGTAGATGGAGCAGACAGCAATGGTGTTCTCTACGAGTTTTACGGCTGCAGGTGGCACGGCTGCCCTACATGTTTCCCTGAGAGATCTATCAAAGACAGTTACACTAATCAGACAATGGAACAGATCTATCAGAAGACCATACAGAGGGAGATCTTTCTCAAGACCACAACCGCAACAGTTATCACTATATGGGAATGTCAGTTTGACAAACAGGTCAATGAAGATCAGGAGATGAAGAACTTTGTTTCGCTGGTGGATATCCCCACAAGACTCCACATCAGAGACTCTTTCTTCGGAGGCAGGACATCGTCATTACGCCTTCACCACCAAGTGGTAGAGGGTGAAAAGATCCATTATTTTGACTATACAAGCCTCTACCCCTCGGTAAATAAATACAATTCTCTACCTGTAGGCCACCCTCAGATATTAACCAAGGATTTCGACTACAGCATGAAGTCCTACTTTGGTATAGCCAAAATTAAAGTATTGCCCCCAAGAGGTCTCTATCACCCCGTTCTACCCTACAGATCAGGAGGCCGACTTAAATTCCCCTTATGCCGTACATGTGCAGATGAGCACAACCCGCTACCATGTCAATGTTGTATTGAACCGAGAGCCATCATAGGTACCTATTGCACACCTGAAATCTTGAAGGCTATAGAGAAAGGTTACACCATCCTCAAGATTTACGAAGTTTACCACTGGGAGGCCTCTTCAGACACTCTATTCCGAGGATATGTTGACACATTTCTCAGGATTAAACAGGAGGCATCAGGATACCCGGGGTGGGTCAAAACACTGGAAGATCGCGAGACCTACATCCAGAGTTATCTAGAGGCTGAAGGAATCAATTTAAGACCGGAAAACATCAGACCAAACACAGGCCTAAGAACAGTAGCCAAGCTAGCACTCAACAGCTTTTGGGGTAAGTTCGGAGAGAAACCGAACCGGGTCAAAACCCAGTACATCACAGACCCCTTCAAATTTAAACAACTAGCCAATGAGGCGTCGGTAGAGATCATGATGATCTACATGATCAGCGAGGACTGCCTACTGGTAGAAACCAAAAGTAGGGAAACATTTGAGCCTGACAACGTCAAGACAAACGACGTTGTAGCATCATTCACAACATGCTGGGCAAGGCTTAAACTCTACGGGCTCATCGACCAGTTAGGAAGGAGGGTTCTCTATATGGACACAGACTCTGTCATCTTCACATCCCTCGGAGATCAAGATATGCCGCCACTAGGAGACTTTCTTGGACAACTGACCGATGAGCTACCTGCAGATCTGTACATAACAGCATTCATTTCTTCCGGCCCTAAATCCTACAGCTACAGGCTTAGCGACAACACAGAAATAGTTAAATTCAAAGGCATCATCATGAACCATCTCAATAGCCAGATTGTAACTTTTGAAAACATCCAACAAGTTGTAACCAGAGGGCTGGTCATCAGACTGCCTACATACAACATGTTTGTTAGAGATAAAGTACATGGACGAGTTTTTAACAAGGCATCTTATAAAACTGTAAAACTGGTTTATACCAAGAGGGTGTTACTAGATAGTTATGACACGTTACCATATGGTTATTAGTATATATAACATGTAAATGTACTAAAAGATGTGTATATATGTAAAGATTATAGTCATGAAATATGTACATATGTACAGCTGTTTATATATATATACTAAAATGCTCAAACTCATGAAATATGTACATACGCTTATATACTAAAATATGACAGAGTTATTTATATATATATATATCTAGTAGGGAGAGGGGTGTCTGCAGACTGTTATGAAATATACACATATACTTATATACTAAAATGTGACAGGGTTATTTCTACATAGTAATGTATGCTGATAAAATTTTGTGACATATGTACATGTATATATACTAAAACACTGCAGAGTTATTTCTACATTGTAGTGTATACTGTCAAATTTCAACCCTGAGTATAAATAAAGATGTCAAACAAATTCATGATCAGTTTGTCATGGAGACTCAATCAATACACAACGAGAACTGGCAAGTCTTGGGGGTTAACATCCCCAAGAACGAGGTAGTATTTTTTAGCCAGATTATCATACTCTATGTAGTAATAATAGCATGCATTGTCAATCTATCAATCAGTCACCCCCTGAGCGAGCTTTGGGTAGGACTTCTAAGCAGTAGTATAGGATTTCTTCTCCCGAACCCCACTATAAAAGACAGAAGGGTATTACTCAATAATGGATAATTATTTAAAATCTATTTACTATGATGCTAGTAAGCCAGGTAGTTACTCAGGGGTAATCAAGCTCTGGCAAAGTATAAAAGCCTCAGGTAACCCTCATAAGCTCAAGTTTAAGGAAGTAAACAAATGGCTATCAGAGCAGTACACCTATCTGGTACACAAGCAACCTACATTAAGATTTAAGAGAGAATCAATTATTGTAGGAGGAATGAATGAGATTATGGATACCGACTTAATGGATGTCCAGAAATTTAGTAAGCATAACAACAGAGTTAAATACCTGGCGGTATTCATTGACTTATTTTCAAGGTATCTAAGAATTGAGCCTATGAAAAGTAAAACAGGAGAAGAGATGGTTCATGTTATGAAAAAAATTTTCAAGGAGGGCCTCACAGTAAAAGAGTTAAGGAGCGATCAGGGTAAAGAATATACAGCTAAGCTTGTACAGAATTATCTGAAATCTAAAAAAATAAACCATGTACTAGCTTATAATGTTTACCATGCAAACTATGCTGAGAGGGTAATCAGGACCATCAAAAGCCGAATATACAAACTCTTTACAAAACACCAAGATCATAGATATATCGACCACCTTCAAGAAATTGTCTCTAGTTATAATAATACCAAACACTCCTCTATAGGGATGACACCTAGTCAGGTTACAGAGGAGAATCAGCAAGAGCTTTATGAAAAGTTATATTTACCCATAGAGTTAAAAAGAGAAAGAACACAGGTTACATATAAATTTAACATAGGGGATAAAGTAAGATTATCTTTAGCGAGGATAAAGTTCGAAAAGGGGTTTGACAGAAAATGGACAGAGGAAATTTTCATTATCGATAAAAGGATTGCGTCACACCCACCACGCTATGGCGTAATAGATTTAAACAAGGAGAAGGTCAATGGTAGCTTCTATGAGCAGGAGATGCAAAGAGCCCTAGTAACTGATAACGACCTATATAAGGTCGGGAAAGTTCTCAGACATCGCACTAGACAAGGAAAGAGAGAGGCGTTAGTTCGTTGGTTAGGCTACAGTAAGAAGTTTGATTCCTGGATTAAAGCTTCAGAAATTAGAAAATATGGATGACTTTTACATTATACTAAACAACAGTCATAGCTCAGAGCTTTTCGAAAACACACCTGTTAATTTCAAAGTCAGATTAAACAGACCCTTAAGGTTAGGAAGCGGCTGGAAAGTTGCCCTCTGTCAACACAAGACTACAGTTCCACATCCTGTATACATATGCAGCAACATTTGTAACTCTACAATTGTGGGACAAAATCAGTTAAATATACTGAGGTACATAGGTAATAAAGAAATGAACTATACACCCTACTATCTACCAATCACACAGCACTTTATAGATACTATCCACATTTACATGTTAAATGTCTCTACTGAGCAAAAACTTTGGGCGGCCGAAGGGATGACGCACATCACCCTACACTTTGTATATAAGCCTTTGCAACATCCGGTGTAGTCATTTCTATCAAACACATCAGGATGGAAACATATTTCTCTACACAGCCTAGCAGACCTACACCCTTTGTAACCGACGGACTGAGACGATATTCAGGATCAGATAACCCTCAATACATTATAGAAAGCCCTAAAGTCCATAAAACCTTACCCAGGGTCAAGGTTGAACTGACATCAGATATCAAAAAAACTTTTGATCAGACCAAGGAGGAGCTGTCAACAGTTAAGCGTAAGAAGAAAGCTCAAACAAAGCCTCAGGCTAAGAGAAGAAAGACAAACTCGAATAAAGCTAAGGTCAAACCCCGAAAACCATCATACAGTAAAAAGAGATCAACCAGTCAACAACCTAAGAAAAAATAATGGATGTTAAAACAGCTAGCCTACCTCAGCTCGACCTTTTCTCACCACCGGCCCTTCAACAAAATGTCGATAGACAATATTATATGGATTACAGACCAGTCAACCAACTGACAGACGAGGGGCCTATACTATTTGACATCAATGAGCAAAAGCATTTTCTGGACCTCTACAATAGCCAGCTATATGTAAAAATGAAAATTGTTAAACAAGACAATACGGGTATCGCGGTAAATAAGAAGGTAGTACCTGTAAACAACAGTTTACACTCACTATTTGAGAAAATCACAGTTTCACTGGAGGGGAAAGAAATTAGTTCATCTAATAACTACCCCTATAAAGCCATGTTCAGCACTTTATTGGCTTACGGTAAGGATGCTAAAAATTCTCAACTGAGAGCACAAGGCTATGTAAAGGATGATTCTGACCAGATTGACCTGATTGAGCTGAATAAGGGGGCACAGATAAAGAAGGATCTCTTTCAAAAATCCAATATTGTAGAATTTCAAGGACCTCTTTATGAGGATATTTTTATGCAAAAAAGGTATCTACTTAACAATACAAGATTAACTATAAAGCTAGACAGAACCTCTAATGAATTCGCACTCATTAACCATGAGCCTACAGGTTCATATAAAATTCATCTGGAAGAAGTAATGTTTAAAGCTCACATGATTCAGCTTGACCCCCGTACACAGTTTGCTATTGGAAAGTCATTAGAAACTAGGCCGGCCCTCTACTGCTACACTCAAAGAGATATTAGGGTAGAAAATATAAACACAGGCTTTACTTCAGGAACCCTTGATAATCTTTTCCCCAATAGACTACCCTCTAGAATCCTTGTCACTTTAATACCTGCTAAGGCTTACAATTGAGATTTAAAACTCAATCCCTTCAATTTCAAACTGTATGATCTACAAAGAATATCCCTCTCAGTAAATAACGATACTATCAACACTTTTACACCTACTTTTGATCATGCACAAGGGAATGGAGTCTCTACCAGCTATCTCAGTCTCTATGAGACGTTTAGAGAGTTAGGAAACGATTTCGGTAATGATATTACATTGTATGACTTTGCCCACAGTTACTGTATGTATGCTTTTAATATAAAACCATCTTACGGGGCATCTTATGCACCTGACCATGGACATGTAAGGCTGTCCCTGAATTTCAAGAAAGCTCTGAAAGAACCCGTAGTATTAATGATTCATGCTGAAACACCAACCATTATGGAGATAACCAACACCCGGAACGTCACAGTTAAATAGCTGATATCTAATTACTCCGAAATCATTCATCATGCAGAGGCCGGACACTGTAGATCAATCTTTTGTAATAGACAATAATACACCCGACTCTTGGAAGAATATGCCTGAAGACAAGGTTCTTACACTTTTAAACACGCCATGTAATATAATAATATCATCACCAAGTCAAGGAGGTAAATCGACATTTGTTTATCGCTTACTGAAACACGACATGTTTCGGGAAACACCTGAAAAAATTCTATACTGTTACAACAGCACATGGCAATCGATGTTTAGTACGCTAGAATCAGAAATGGACAATATAACATTTCACTATGGTATGCCAGGCAAAGATGACTTGGAAGCCTTTCAGACTATAAGCAAGGGGCACTCAGTCATTGTATTTGATGATCTAATGATTGATGCTATGAATACAGATGCGATTTTAAAACTATTCACAATAGGGACACATCATAATAACTGCTCAGTTATTCTACTGACCCATAATCTGTTTTTAAAGTCAAAACATTCAAGGACTTTAAACCTAAACACACACGTGTTTGTCATAATGGCTAACAACAGAGACAAGAGTCAGATCACAACTCTAGGCCGACAACTAGGCTATCGGCAGATGCTTCAGGCTTACCTAACAGCTACCGTCGAACCTTATTCATACATGGTTATCGACTTACACACTAAAACTGATAAGAATTTAAGATTAAGATCGGCCATTTTCCCCGATGAAGGCCCTACAGCCGTTTATAAGGTAGAGTAACACTGAAAAATACTCATTTACAACTATGGCAGCACTAAAAAAGAACATGGCATTTATCAGACTATTATCTATAGCCGAGAGTAAGCAGAAAGATGCCTTACTGAACACAATGAGTAAGAGCCAGCTAGAATTACTTAGGCAACTGTCAAGGAATATTATTGAAGGGGAATTAATTATCAGTAAACAACTCAATAAAGAACTAGGTAGATATAAAAACAAGCTCATTAAGCTGGCAGATAGCAAAGAGAAAGGTCGAAGATTACTCTGCCTAAAGCTCAGATCTGCCTGGCCTAGGATTATTAAGGCAGTTTTACCACAGCTTGAACTCTTGGAATAATGAAGTATTTTATAATACCTGAATCATCATATCACAGACTTAAGAATAAACCGAAAAAGGTTAGTCAACCTGAGCATACTGAACAGGCTGAACAATCTGATGTTATATTCGAGCAACATAAGGAGCCTGACGATTCGTTCATCATTGATGCATTCCCAAAAACTTCAAAAGAAAGAGCCGAGAGGCTTATTACTTACATCAAAAGGCATGATCCTGAAATAACATGGTCGCAAAATGGACTAGTCACAATTGATGGTAAACAGCATGAGGGTTCAAACATTATAGATCTACTTAGAACAGCTATACATGGTACAATAAGAAAACCTGAGAGTTGGGAGGATTTCTTAGAAGCATTGAAGCGCATCAATACCCCATTGTCCCTCATGACTCTAACGCCGCCAGGGGTACCAATTAAACGACACAGATGGTTAACGCATTAAGATATTCATAACTGGAAATAATTGAATATATCATAAAAATATAACACAGATGTTATGTAACATATCTATAAATATCTACACCCTAATGCTAGTTCAAAGAAAGTCATAAAATTATAACCGGTAGTTATGTAACATATCTATAAATATCTACCAATCAGCATTCTCTTTCACCTATCAAGTATGTATATAAGAGGGGTAGAGCCATATCTGGCTATACAGAACTGAGCATCATGGCTGCTACAACTACAACCCTCTTCAAACATAATTTCGGTAAGACCAGTCAAGTTTCTTTGACTGAGCACAAGGGGGAAAGAAGACTAAACCTCAGAGTATTGGATGGTACATTTCCTGCCCAAAAATATGTAGGTCTATCAGTTGGAGATGTCAGGAAGCTACTACAGCTAATGCCACAAATTTTACAGACCTTGGTAGCAGAGGAGGAGAGATTTTTTGACCTCTCCGAGCACATAAGACTATCAGTTAGCAGAGGATGCATCGATATTCGTCTGAGATGGACACCCCCTCATCAAGAGGAAAAAGTTTTCACCAAGAGAGGTCTCTACATGAAACAGTATGAATTCTCGCAGCTTACGGAACTACTCAACGACTATGCCCATTTTTTCAATTAATGTATCAAGGGTCTAAAAATAAACATTTCAACCTGAAAAACGTGCTTTTGTCATGTCTTAAAAACACGGGGGGGGGGGGGGGGCACATACTTTAATGTGTGTCTCGTTTATTCTAGAAAAACATAGTATACCATATTGAGCTAAAAAGGTCAGGACAAAATAAAGACATTTTAACATAGACGGTAACATAATAATAACAAAACACAACCGTCATATTCAAATTACCTCAAATGCACGGTGCCCGTCTCAGCCATAGATTGATGATTCTGAAGAAGCTGTAAAGATATTATAAAAACAGTCTTTTCCTACAGGCACATGTAGGATTGAAACATGGTATAAAAGATGCCTACAGACCCATTTTAAGTTAACAAAGTAAACGGTTCACCAAAACTATATATAGACGAGAACCACTCCAACCATTCAAGATACCTTGAAACTTGTAGACATCTTTTCATTATAACGAAGAAGTCGTAAACGTCGCCCCCCACCTCCGCCTGATCTGCTCGCCGCCATGACACTCATCCGGAAGTGATAGGTGAAGCGTGCAAAAAAAGGTTTCGTAAAATAAAAAAACTTTTTCCAGCCACGCACGAACTTAAAATTTAGACTGATCTGATAGTAAGAATATATATAACCATCAGCACAAGTCTATTCTAAAATTATATGGTATAACTTAAGCAGAAATCTACAGTACGCCAGGAGATATATATATATATATATGCAGTGGCCATCCTAGCGGTAAAAATTTTATTCTGAAATTCACGGAATTACCTTTTTGTATCAATGCTGACAAACGAAATAGACTGAATAATCTCATCACAACAGATGTTCAGACAGATCAAATTTATCTACAACAAATAACTGGGCGCTAGAGTCAAAATTAGCTGTTAAATAGACCAGTCTTAAAACGAGATTATTACTTCAGCCTAGTTTATAATTAACGACCTTTTACTATTTATTGGTATATAGCAGACAGTCTTGGCGTCTGACCGGAGATAATTTGTGCCCCTGGTTAAAAATAAACATTAAAATAGGGTAGAACTTTAAACTACGAATATTTGGTTTGGTCGATATATAGGTCTATATATATACAGAGATAGACACAGAAAAGTATAAGGCATGATAAGTCTTAGTTATCAACTGGATATATATATAGAGAGACTAGACAGATGAACTTAACAGAATGAAGACAAACATAAGGCATCTTTTAGGTTAATTATTTATTTAGATCTAAATAGGTCTAATAATAAGTCAATATGTGTAGTCTTTTTCCATGATGAACCTACAAATAAAATAATAAATATATAAAGACGGAATACAGATATATATATATATATATATATATATTACATATAGTTGCAAAAATACCAACCTATGCCAAGCCTCTCTGCTTTAGAATTTTTAGCTTGTCTTTGCGAGGAATAACAGGATAGATGCTCCTGACAAATCGACCTTTGATGCAGATCCTGATGAACTCGGTCTCCTGCTGATAAGGCCCCCATCCAATGATACGCCCCAGACATAGAAAATAGCTCTTTATAGAGCCTCCATTGTGAAATGGGTCGAGATGATCCTCTGTGAGTTTTCTGCAATGTGATAAAAGCTGCTCTCTCGTAGGATTGATCATGAACTGTGATTTTACTAAAGCGTTTTCGCGGCCTAACATATGGTATTCCTCAATATGTTTAAAGACCCCATCAGTAATCTCCATGTTCGAACTTATCATGTTTTTTCAGAGCTAAGTTTTAAATGCTGATTTTTATAGTGATTTGACAAGTTCAGTGATCAGAATGCATGTGGAGAACCTCTGAAGGAAACATCTTAAAATTTAAGGGAGATTTCCACACCCCCCAACTCACCCAACCCAACCAGTCACCATTTGATTGGATGTATAATAGGAGAAAGTGTGAAAATTAGCCTGAAGGGCTGCTGCAATATTCATTGTTCATCTTCCCAGGGTAACGGTTAGTTTTATTAAGCTACAGACGTGTACACATATACAGACTGAAAATGGCTACCACATTATTGAATATTGATGAGAATCCCTGCCAACTCTGCTGCGAACTACCATCTAGATACAGTTTCAAATGCTGCTTTAGAAATGAGGAGATGAAGCTATGTAGGGACTGTATCGAATCGCTAACCATGCGTAAACTCATGCTGGAGGTTGTTGAAAGTCGACCCGTCAATCTGACTGAAAGTTATAAGTTACCATGTCCATTCTGTCGCCAGAACTACGACATGATTTATGATATAACTAGCTACGGCGAATACATGATTGAGGATTTCATCAATCTCACGCAGGCAGTCACACTTATCAGATTAACGAAAGATCATTTCATGGAGGAGATGGACGTCTTGAGAGAAAATTTAAGAGCGCATCATAATGGACAACTGATTCTACAGAGAAGGCGTTTGACTGAGGAGGTTCTCCTTCCTCTGACACGCCTACTGAACAATGAGCATAGACGTACTACAAGAGCTGTCACGCCAAGACGCTTACCATGAACTTTATTAACTGTAAAAAAAAAAATGAACCTCTTAGATGTAAATACTGTATTTATTTACCACTTTTCGCATTACTAATATCCATGAATACAGTATATATTTTATTGCACACAGAACCTGTACTATATTTGCTATGTATTATTAAAGCTGTTATATTAAAAGAATGTTCTCTGTATATTTTTTGACTAATTTAATTAAACGAAATATACCAGAAAAAAAAGCAACAAGCTATTTTATTATGTATCATTAAAGCTGTAATATTAAAAGAATGTTCCCCTGTATACTTTTGCCTAATTTAATTAAACGAAATATAACAGAAAATAAAGCAGCAAGCGGTTATGACATATTAACTACTAGATCTATGGTTAAAAGCTGCATGCTTTAATAGACAGAGCCCTATGACCTATTCATGAAAAAATGTACAACAATGTAATGAAACAGCTTTGTAGACGGTTAGGCCTGAAGCACTGAGTTACGGAGGGGGTTTAGTAGCGTTATGACACGCTTAACCCTGATGCGAGCAGCTGCGTTACGTAACCTGTCGCGATCAAAGTATTAAGGATTTTTAGGGTTAGCTACCATACACCTCGACACATTACGTAACCGATCGGATGCATTTCAATGGCCTGTTGCACCACCGAAGGGGTAATAGTTGGTACAGACACAAAACAAACATATATTTGTAGTAAGTAATACATTTTGATGACACTGATATAACAAATAGTATTTCTGTATAAATATGGAATTATCTGAGATACATCATATCATTATAGAAAGCGATAGGAATAATATCTAAGGAGTTACCATGATGATTACAATTGTGCTGAGGATGCTTATATTGTCATGTGTTCTTGCATGTCGGCAGGAAGCACCGGACATACTCATCTGTAGCGAGGACGATGTTGACGATGTCAGGTATCTGGATCTAGACACCATCACAGAGATTAGGTATGTTAACTTTCCTTATAACTTTTACGACGAACGTTTGATATATTAATCATCGTTTAAAATATTGTAAATGAGGTTTAAAGTCCGGTATTAATATGTAAAATTTTAATAAAAAGTATCAATCTCCTTACCAGTGTCTGAGACGTATGCTAGATGAAATGGCTATGTACTCGGGGTCTTTTAATAGATATATATATATATATATAGAAACAGACCCCCCCTATGCATCTTTTTGCTACAGCTTACAGAGATCTGACATTAATAAATATATGTTGTAACACATGACCCCTATGCATCCAGGTTATGACTTAATGTGAGATGTATCAAGAGAGACGTTATGTCATATTTATTAAACAGACCTTTTTACTAAGTAAGCATATACAATGATCCCTTATGATGATTTATTTCAGATTTTTTACACGTTATGAGACGGAGGTGATAGAACAGTTGTCAGGAAGGTCGACAGCTCTGAAGATAGTGTTCCAGTCAGGAAGGATTGTGAACTTCCCCTTGAACAAGGACACCCCACCTACTACAAAAACTGACGACAGCTCAACAACCACCAGCACGCCATCTATCACCAGCCCGTCAACAGAAGACCCCCACACCACCGACGCCTTCACCACCGACTCACCCACCGCCGCCCCATACACCGACCCATCCACCACCGCCCCACCCACCATCGAGACGTCCACAAATGATCCAGCCACAACAAAAACCCCTAGGATGACAACTGTCAGAATGTCGAGAGGCAACTCAGCTCTGAAGTTGATCATACCTGTGTCAATAGGATCGACTGTGACTGTACTAGTCGCTGTTATCATCTGCATCAGAGGTAAGCCCCCAATATTTGTGTGTGGCAGTAATAAGCTAATTATGTCGAAATTTATGATAGGTGCTTTATACATATATTTTTATCCAGTGATAGTGAGGAGGGTGCGACGTATGGAACGTATAGAGATGGGTATCCGCCAAGGAGAGGCTCTTGAGCTGGAGAGACTGCAGCAGAGACTGGATTTTCTTAATGCGACAGCTGTCATACTCCATGAAGAGTCTGACGAAGAAGGTAAATAAACGTAAAACTATATATAAACACGTAATCATGTAAGCTGTTATATGTTATATATATATATATATATGTATGTATTTTTGTTATAGTTGTGTTCAACCTTCGTAGGGAGAGCTGGGACACATCGAGTCAGGACAGTGAAAACAGCGGTATGTAAAAAGGTCTATTTATTGTAAATTTTGAAGGCGTTAATATATATATATAACTCGACACATAGAGATATCCATATATTATCTACATGATGGTCATTTTCAGAGCGTTCTATTCCAGAAGTTAGGCAGAGACGTCAAAGACGGCAGGCTTTCCTGAAGGCTAATGAAGACATGAAAAAATGCTATTAGGTAGTCAATAATTTTCTTTAAATATTAAGATTTTCATCATAATATGTAAACTCTTTAAAGTTTTGAAATCTCTTAAAGCATGGATTCTTGTTTTTGCAGATAAAACGGGCGACGACGCGATGAATTTCAGACAAATATTTTGTAATTTTAAGATAAATAAATTTATGATAAACTTTTAAATATGACTTGTTATTGATTTATAGAAATTACAGCAATACGAATATATATCAGAGTTGAAATATTTATTTTCAAAGTCAACATTAAAAACAGTTACAACTATTTTCATTTTAAAAAACAGTGTCAGCTGTAGTATATATAACCGCCTGTAATGGTCTCAAGACTGTTCGAAAGAGTTCATGAGTGTGGTTGAGTTGACGTACATTCATATTTTCTACAATGGTTTCATGGAATATACTCGCAATATGAGCTGACATGGTTATCTGCTCGACATGTATCATGGAGTCAATGTCCAGGTATTGACCTCGAGAGTTAACAATCCTTATATCCTTTGTTTTACATAAGATGCAGGATACCTGCTTTTCAGGGTCATCCTTAAGACCGAGTACTGCTAGAGTGATATCATGGATTATGTTTTTTTGAAGACATCTGTGACAGGTCTTCATCCTTCTATTATTTTGTATGTAACAGCATGAATATGCAAATTTCGCGGTTAGATGCTTGCAGATCTGACATTTTCTCGAGGCCCTCATATATGTAACAGCTTGATCCAGTAGAAATAACAGGGAGAACATGACTGTGTAACTTGGAACGTATTGAGATACCTTACTTATATATGAACAGTTATGTAATGCTAGGTTATTTTTATCTATAAAGAATATAGACCTATTATTTGACATAAGACGATCATAAAATTACAATTACAGCTACCGGGTGCTTTTAGTTTATGTTTATAACAATAGGTAAAAGTGTCTATGCTCTAGGGTAAAGGCAGGTGCATACATGTCTTGACAGGCTCTATACATTAATGGAGGGGGGGGGGGGCTGATGAGATGAAACAAATATCTTCGGAAACTGGCTGTGCATTGAAGCGTATTAGTAGTCATTGTGAAATTATGATGACATACATGTCTTGACAGGTTCTCTGTGCACTGATATGGAAATCAATCTCTTGTGAAATTGACTATGTGTTGATATTATGATGAGTTATGAATGTGTACAGATTCATATCGATGATGAGCTATCTGTGCAATATATGATTAAAATCATTAAATGAGTTGTGTAACAAGTTAATTTTGATACAAAAGAAAAAATATGCTGTGCCAAGGTTATGGATACATCAAAAAGAAAATAATTATAATCATTAATGTGGTTTAGATGATGAGTTAATCACTCTGAAGGATTATGTAACAATTTATGAATATCAGATTATGTAACAATTTAAGAATATCAAAAGAAAATAATTATGATCATTAATGAGTTTATGTAATGATCTAATTATCATTGAATGATTATGTAACAATTTAAGAATATCAAAAGAAAATAATTATAAAAAATAATCATTAATGAGTTTATGTAATGATCTAATTATCAATGAATGATTATGTAACAATTTATGAATATCAAAAGAAAATAATTATGATCATTAATGTGATTATGTAATGATCTAATTATCACTGAATGATTATGTAACAATTTATGAATATCAAAAGAAAATAATCATGATCATTAATGAGGTTATGCAACATGATCATTAATATGGTTACATAACAATTTAGCCACGCCCTTTTTTCACACCCCACCTCCTGTGACCAGTGGGGCGTGAAGCACCGGTTTTCATACCCCTACATATAGTAGTTTCACCATTCTAATTTTCTGTCTGACAAACTAACTATTATATCAGGAAAAAAAATTGATTGCTACATAAAAATTCTGAAATTGTTATAATTTCATTCAAATTGTCATAATTTCATTCCTAAAAACGTTTTGGATGCCAATTTAGGTACCTGTGTTTATAAAGAAATGAGTGAACTGGGTGATATTGACTGACATGGTCTCTAGTCACCGCATCTATACTGAATTCCTTACAAAAACAGCCTCTGGGTCAAATGCATTATCGTGGATCTGTACTTCTGAAAAATTTACCAAGTGCAATTTAAGACTCCCAATCATTTTAAACGTCAGAATTTTTTTTATATATATTTAGCTTATTAAGTAAAATATGTTAAAATTTATGAAAATGTTTTCTATATTTTATCAATTTGTTTGTGGAAATCCAAATTGGATATCAGGTCATGGCCTTCCTGGATGATAATTGGATAATAATCTGTATTGTACTCAGCAAAGTTTAGCTTGCTATTTCATTTGCACCAGGTTTTACCTACATTTGCTCTGTAAGATCAATTTCTACACAATTTAGGACAAAAAGAAACTTAAGCCCATATGTTCTCTATTTGTCTTTCTCCCGGGGTCATTCATGATATCACCGAGTGCTTCAAATGAAAGTGGCATATTGACAGTCAGATAGGGGAGACGAGGGTAAGATGAAACAGTGGGCTAGATGAAACATCATAGTTAACTGCATAAATTTACATAGTTATTGCTGCTGCCACCTGTTGATATCTGTAAGTAACAATGTTCTTAAAAAACGTAAAGAATTTTTCTTATAATGACCAATGAGAAAAGAATGAAAATTTCAGAAAATATTCCAAACAACATAGAACAAATTACGCATGTTTCTGTTGCATCTCTGAGGGGCCTAGCTCAGAGGTAGCGCTCTGGGCTTCCAACCACTGTTTCCCGGGTTCGATTCCCAGTCTAGCCTAAGTTGGATGGCTGTTTCATCCTTCATCTCATTGCCATGGTCCCTGCCTGTCCTAATTAGCCCATCAGGTGCAGACATACAGGATGTAAAGCCCTAATCACACACACACACACTGTTGCATCTCTGAACTTCTGAAGGGCACTTTCCACCCTGTTTCCTTGTCACAAATCCATATGAATATTACTGAGCCATGTTTTTAACAACAAAAAAAACTCTCAGGGCAAGATGAAACAGGACAAGATGAAACATTTCCTGTCCATATGTCTGAAGTGATAAATCAGTTAAATTTTAGGTTTTTTTCACAATGGTTCCTGTTACTGGCTTGTCAACCATTATCCTAAATGTCCCAAGAGATACATTTGTAAAATTGTTGTCACATTTGCATATTCCAGTTATTGACTTGTCAATCATCATCCCCATCACTCAATATCAAAAATGATTTGTGAAAATTGGGTCATAATAGGCCAAATAACTCATGCAATGTACTTAATTTTATGTGACAATGAATAAATGTAAAAAAAAGAAGACAATTTATGTTTGTCAATAAGGTAATGGGTGTTCCATCTTGCCTGCGCTGTTCCTAAGATGAAACACACGAGTACAAAATATTTAATTTTTTTGTATATTTATCAATTACTAGTTTTTAATAATACTACAGGGTAGCACATGCATCAATGCCTTGCTGACAAATAGACTAACTACATATTATGTTGGCTATTAAATAACTTTTACGTGATAGAATGGTTAAGTGAATCATCTTGCCCTCATCTCCCCTACTCCAACTTTCTAACTCTAAACTTTCTTAGATCACTAGATCCAACACAATACTCAACCCGTCCGTCAAATGACAAGTACAAGAACTACTGAGTCAAAGGGTCAACTAAAGCTACAAAAGGGAAATTACATTGAATCCCTTAGACAGTTTGCTGGAAATGGGCAAACCAAGGAAACCTCTTTACGAGAAAAAAAAAGATTTTTACCGAAATTCCATTAAGTCAAAGTAAGGTTATTAGTCCGTTCCAGAGGTCAGCGCAGCCTGATTTTATTTTATTGGAAATCTGTGGCGGACTTAGTAAACTGCAACTGTCTTTTTACAGTTGATAGACCCCACATTGATTGGACTAGTAATGCCAGATTCAATCTTGTAGCTACTGTTCTTGGAAATAAGGAACGGCGTAATGTCTTCCCGGGTCGTATTTACAAACAAGTATAACAAAAAACCGAGTTTTCAGCAAATACATTATTTTGTATAGTTCAATGTGCTACCTCAACAACATACCGTTGTTTTATTGCACATATATGTGCTTTACTAATACTTTTAGTTTTGTTGATGTGGACCACAAACCAAAACAGCTTAATAACTGACCTTGGATTTACCAATAACCCTACTTCAAACTACTACACAAAAATGTTGGGATATTTTACTTTTAGGCAGAATTTTCGAACAATGTAAAAAATAGAATAAAAAGTTTGACTATATCTTGAAAGTAGTGCATTTTAGTAAAATATTTCAACAGTAATATATTTACACCAAGAAATTATATAAGATTTTTTATGGAGATTGCAGTGTAGGCCACTCAATCTGAGGTATTCTAGCTTCCCATAGACATACAGTGAGGATTTAAACTTAATGAGCTGGATACTTTACATCCATGGAGATGAAGTCAGGCTTGTGTTGCTGGCTTTTTCAAGCACCATTCACAAATAACAGTGATGACATAATTTCTGATGTCTCAGAGCTATTGGGTCTAAAACGTAGTCAGCTTATATGACCAGCTGCCACAGGCAGGTGTAATTATGAGATGATAAGTCTTGAAGTCCCCACCATATTAAACACATTTACCTGGTTTTTTTTATACTTGCCTCAGCATAGGCACCGAATACAAGGCACTTCCAATTTAACATCTGATGCGATCAACATCCAGCTGCCTAGATAGCATTCACGATGTCCAAACGATGTCCAAACGATGTTGTGACGGCGGCGGCCAATATAGAAACTACGCTGGCCCGATTTGGAATGCTATCAGGGTGGGATGTAGCTCATGAGGATCCCCCGGGCCTGGGATCGAACCTGGGTCCTAGGACCATCAGCAGAGCTGGTCAATGTGGAATTGGCGGATGCATTAACCATTAGGCCACCCAGCTGACATGAGCTTAGTGTGTCCCTTGAAGTCTCAAACAGTGTTACTGCCCATTATTACTGCTCAGGGTGAAGAGAACAATACTGATGCTTGGGTTAGTATTGTCGTCAGGTACCTTTGCAGGTCATCTACTAGGTAGCCCTTTTTATAGCAGTTTCAAATAGTCTAACATGGCACTTGTGTCCCTCTCACCTCCCACAAACGTGCCTGCAATTGAGAAACGTTGGTTATTCTGTTTTGCAAGACATTGTTCACATTGAAATGGTCGTCATCGCAGAGGTAGACTCAAGGCATCCTCTTCATTCAGTGACCATTCTAGGTTCTTGGTGTCTCTGTTGTGACCTGCTAATGACACTCTGCAACATGATAAACTCATCAGCAACTTCGGTTGACATGCTTCCTGTTTTAAGCCTTGCAATGGCTACGTACCATTGCTCAATTTTCAAGTGTCATCATTGACATATGATGTCAAAATGCACATGGAATATCATAGAAGACTAGAACACTTAAGGACCTCACTGATGACCCCCTTGTTATTGTGCACTCAGTTATGCAATAAGTACTGTAACAACAAACATTGGGACATTTTAGGAACTTTGATAAATTTAACCTTTTATCCAAATATGGGTGCAGCCACCAGCATCTACCTACTGGTAAACCAACTTGATTTTAATACATCGCACGCAATCCTAGGTAATTCTAGAGGTACATGGAGAGCAGTTGGTGTACAGCAAATTATGAGTGTTGCCTTTTTGTTATTTTTGAGGCAGGCACCATTGGTAGAATCCTGCTCAGCACAGGTGTGCATATATTGAGGAAAACAGAAAACTGGGCTGGCTGAACGATCGACCTTTGGCTTATATTCTTGGCCCCGTATCCTCACAGACCATGATTCTTATTTCCCAGGAGAAAAAGCAGGTGCTTGTGGCTTGGAAACAATTTCCAAGGTTTTGTTTGTTGCATAAAACAGTAGTGGTATAAGGCTGTTGCATACTCGCATCCTGTAGATAACTAAGCATTAAATTAAATAGAAAGAAACTATAAAAATTCTAACGATAAATGAATAAAAAGCCGTCCAGTACTGACCTATATTGTACAAGTAAGTAAATGTTTATCAATTACACTGTAAATGTATATAAATTACACTATATATATATATATATATATATATATAAAAGTATATCAATTACACTGTAAATGTATATCAATTACACTGTATATCAATTACACTGTAAATGCATATCAAATACATTCTGTACGAAAACTCTGTTATAATGACAGAAGATCAATAATCATTACATTCAATAATGAACAAGGTAGGCTATAAGGTAGCACACTGTTGCAAGCATCTTTATAAATAATCAATCATGCTGACTGTAGTATAGTTACTCTAAGACTAGAAACATTTTCTCAACCTGCAAAAATAATCATTCAATGCCAGAAATATGCAGTTGATGGATGTGTTTGGCTTTTTCCCTCTGATGCTCAATCAGAGGTTTAAAAGCATATTTTCCTCATTAATTCTTTGCCTTTTCGCCATTATCTTTGTTGCTTTCCACATAAGCTTCTTCTGCGACATTATGCAATAATAGAATTCTTAAGTTTACAATGAAGATCCAATAACTGGTCAGAAAGAAATGCACAATATTGATGCTAGTCCTATTAATCAGTTTACTTTCATAATTTTGCTCATTCTACATTGTTTTTGTTGTTGTTTTTTTACATAAAAATGCACCTGCTCTGAGAAGTGTTTCTGCAACAACAACAAAAAACGAAACGTAAGCTCATGTAAATATTGCAATACAAGAGTGGGCAACATCACAAATGACTTGAGAAAAATAAAAGACATGAGAGGGTGGGAAAGCTGTGGTCAAAATAAATAGGATGACTAAAGTAAGACACTAAAATACAAGATCACTTGCTATTAAGATAACCGCACAATCAAGAGGTTATGTTCACGATGCCCATTGAGTTTTACAGTTAGTTCCATAGATGTGGTAGACTCTAGACAGCTGCAGTGACTATTCCTGGCTGTCGCCATAACTAGCAAAAGCCAGCTGCTTCTGTCTACTCCTTGCTTATAGTCAGCTTACAACTACCACCACGGAAAAAAATCTTTGTAAATGTAAGAAATATATCTAATATATTAACGCAGCGATAGGTTTAGCACATTTATTACTCAATCAAATGCGGTTGACAGATGATAGGTACATCTAAAAAAAATACATAAATACACAAATTAAATAGATGCACAAATGAGTAATATAAATGTATAAATCAAATAAAGTATGCTGAATAAGGATGAATGATCAAAGTCTTTATAAATGACCAAAGGATAAATATATTTAACTCACAAGAATGTGCCTCTATATCCTGCATCAGATTCAATGTGACTTTGTATAGCTATGAGTGACTGTGATGAGTGACTGTGACTAAACATGGTGGACACCTGTTAATTAAAATGTCCTGTTAAGTCCAAACAGTCTTTTAAACCAATAATTGTTACAACAAATATTGAAATAATTCTAAACATGTAAATTCAGTGTGGCTGATATATAAACACTACATGATGTTAAGTAAAAGAAATACTGAGAACACATAGCCTAATAAATGTATTAATCATAATAAATTGATATTCAAAAAGAGGTTCACAACATTCTACATACCTTCAAATAAATGCATTTCAGCAAATAAATATAAAAAGGTCTGTACAGTACAGAATCCTGACTCAAAGTGCCAGTTCATACAGAAAATCACACATTAGCAAAACAACACCTTCACAGCTTTTGGCAAACACTGAACATATAGAGGAAACAACTGAAATAGCTGTTTAATTGTTTAGTGCAATTAACATAATATATCATAGATATGCAATTTGTCTGAAGCTTAGTCAGCTCATTTGACCAGCAGCCAGAGGAAGACGTAATGATAAGATGATAAGGCTTGGAAGTTAAACCATATTACACATTTACCCCATGGGTGGCGTCTTTTACTCGGCATACACACCGAGTACAAGTTCCAATTTAACGTTCCTGCGATGGACATCCAGCTGGAATGTAGCTCATGAATAAATTGGCAACAGACATATATCTTTTCAACAAGAAATGACAAATAAGCACCGAGTAGCCAGCAATAATTAGCTAGACAGTTCTATTTAGTGGCAGGTAGCATCGTATAGCAGAAGTTGTCAAGCTTTGTCTAGGTTTAAATTGACCGTGCAGGCCATTTTTAATTAAACTAACTATACATCACCATTAACATTATATAATTATTGACGTCAATAAATTTTCATCAACGTGGACCCAAACATTTCTAATGAAGTTTTAATGTAGAAAGTGTGAAAGTCAAATGTGTTTGTATTGGCCACGTGTTTCTAATCTATGTTTTAAGTTATGTAGGCTTTAATCCTAAGGCCCAGTTGTTGAAAGTGTGCCTATATTAACTTGACTTCAATGTAAAGTACAGCTTATTGTCTCAAAGAAAATATTGCTGATTGCATTATCTAAGGTTGCAAAGTGCGACTGATAAACCATATCTTTGGTTGTGAAGGGATATTGTCCCAGAACCCAAAAACAGCTCTTGCAAGTACTTTAACACTCAGCCTGGTGCTACACAAAGGAAAATGGCTGTAGCTACTCCTGTTGATAATGTAGTGGTCAGATTAGCCACAGAGCAGGATTATGAGGCTGTTCTAGCCATAGATAGGACCATTTATGAAGGATTTGACGTGGTGCCAGCGCTCTACCATAAATACCTTGCAGATCCAAGAAGAATGGTGTTTGTTATGGAGGTCGAGAAAAAGATAGTGAGTGGAAACTAATTTGATTTCCCTCCAAATAGTTCGTGGGTTTTCTCCGGAGCAGAATGTAAAGAGGAAAAGAAACTAATATGAATATTCTGACAGCTGACTTCTTTTTTGTAATTGACAATAACATTGTTATTTTTTTCCCATGTTTTTACCATGTAGTGTTTTTGAAAACCATATGGAAGATGACGAATGGAGACTAATTTGATTTTACTTGATTAAAAATCAATCCCACCTTTTATTCATTACTTCACGTGGCATAGCTATATAGAAACCACAACCAGCCAGTTACAGATTTTTTCTGAAATTCATATTTTAGACAATAGTCCTGCAGGATACTAATCTATCATTATTAAGCAGGACTGACTGTAACGTTTGCAATGATATTCTGCAGGTTGCTTTCACAATGTATCAGATTGTGGATGATGGTAAAACTGCAGTGGCCCAGGCTGCTAGGATGAATCCTTCATTGAGATCATCAGGTTCGTGGCTTTTCTTAATGCATGCCGAATTACTAGACTTAATCTAAAAATGCTGTAACAATATCATGTATTTTTTTTTATTTATACAGCATTTTTGAGCGCCAAATACATTAAAATTGAAGTGCTTCAAGGCGCTTTACAATGAAAGATAACTTAAAATGTATATATAATGTATATAAATTAAAATACGGTAAAATAAAAAAAAATCTAATATAATCAAAATAGAAAAAAAGAGAGTTCCGTCTAATATATACATTTGAATCAGACCTTAGATGTCATATGCCTGCTTAAACAAAAATGTTTTTAATAGTTACTGCTAACATGTAAAATGACATCATTGTAAATAGTGTCCTTGTGATGTAATTTATCACCAAGTTTAACTATTATACACTCTAAAAACTATAAGTGCTATATGGAACCTTTAAAGGTTCAAAAGTCCGGTATAGATATGGAACCTTTATAAGTTCTTTTTAGAACCTCTCTAAAGGTTCTTTAAAAGAACCACTGAAGGTTCCATATTAAGGTTCTTGATGGAACCCAATGGTTCTTGAACAAAAGTTCTGTATGGAACCCAGTGGTTCATGAACAAACCCATCAAATGGTTCTGTAAAGAACCCTTGGATCGTTCAACAGTTCTTCAAAGAACCTTTATAGGTCCATTTCTGGTTCTGTTTCAAGTAAAGATTCATATAATGGTTCAATAAAGGTTCTTTCAGATATGAATAAATATACAGCACAACAAAATATATTTTGATTTATAAATTTATTTTCTTTCATGATCAAACATAGGGATAAAATCACTTCATACACAATGTACAAGTTTACCAAATTAACCATACCACAATCAAGGATGCAAAATTCAACATAACACATGGTGTATTTTTAGTATCCAATAAACAGCAATGAAACATTCAAAAGCCAGTGAAATATCAGGTTCTCTGTCTTGGATGACCATCATGCCATATTTCAGCATTTTCCACATAGACTGGACTCTCTCTTGTGCTTGATCTGAACAAAAATGTGGGTGTTGACTCCTGCAAAAATAAAGCATAATAAGAGTTATTATAAAAATCATGACATTCGATGGTTTCATCAAAGACATTAATCATATAACATCACCAATTATAAGGATCAGAATAATATTATTACAGCTGTCAATGTTTTGTGATAGTTATTAATTAGGTAGCAACAAAACGGTTTTTATAGTGTTGGTGCTTTACTGTTGTTGGTTGCCCACTTGGTGGGTTTTGTTTTTAGTTGTTGACAGGCGATCCTCATGTAAATTTTTAATATGTAATCCAGTCACTCATTCTTCATAATTTTCCATAATATACACAAGTCTATAGTCTCCTTGTTGGCATTCTGTCTGAGAGTGGTTCTATATTTGCATTATGGATGCTCAAACAAAGAAATTTGTTATCTTTGATTTTTCAAGAAAGAATTATTAAAACATTATACAAAGTTTTTTTTTACCTTTCCTTTTCGCCTTAATGTACCCTGGCAAGCTGAATTGCACATTTTCCAGTCTCTTTGAAAAAATACAGTTGTGGCTTCATTTCATGTAGAGTCTAAAACAACAAATTTTATTGATAATTCAATATGAATATTTCAATGTGATGAAAAGGAATAAAAATAAATAAAAATGGCAAAAATTATGAAAATATTTGCTATTTCATACGAAACATTACATAACAGTTGCAAAGTGGCTTGAAAATTAACAACATGTGTTTAATTATCACCTCCAAAAAAAAAGGTGCAAAAATGTGCTGATTGCAAGTGCCACTTTTGTCCTATATACATTATAGATTTATAGCTGATCTGCCTGCAAAATCTAGAGGCATGAATACTTTTGCAATCTACTGTATATGCAAAAGTGACATTTACGGATTGATGAGAGTGAAATATAGCAGTTTTATATTTTTTGTAATGAATACTCACCATGACAAGCAATACATTTGCTGCAAGTGATATTTCTTGAGCAGTCTCTGCTTTCTCAATGCTACAGTGTAGTACAGTCCTCTTCGTTATTTCCTGAATGTTTCTATAGTCATTTGGCTTTTTTCCCTACTCAAATATCTGCAAAACAATACAACTTAACAATATAACATCATGTTTTTATGTCTTGATCAAACAAAATTATTTAAATATTAATTACCATGAAGCATTTGACAAGTAAAATATTTATTACTCACCAGGAACCGAAATCCAAGTGCTTGTTGATCAGTTAAACTGTCTAATGCAATGCTCATTGAGGCTGCAATGTCTGGCTTTATTTGTTGTTCTAATCAATTAAGTGACTGCCCTTAACAATCATTTAAGTATTGGTAACTAATGTACTTGGCATTGAACCCTTTTGTCTAGTTTTGAACCTTTGGTGTGTGATTGAACCATATGGTTCTTATATTGAACCTTTAAGAACCATTCGGAACCTTTATGTGTACTATAGAACCTTCAGGTTCCATATTGAACCTTTAAGAACCTTTTTTTCTTAGAGTGTATAGCTAGCCTCTCCCGAGCAACAGGAACAACTAGCCCTGAAGATTATTTGAAAACTTTCTTTCTTTGATTATGCAACAGATTGCAGGTTATCGTGTGTTGGTCTTCCATAGCTTTTGTTGATTTATGATATTTTTATGATATTTAGTTTTTGTACAATTAGTCAAAGTTAATATTATACAAGTCGTGCCACTGTTAAAGGTCAAGACTTGTCTACAACCACTGTCGATTATCTGTGATCTATTTAAGACAACTAAAGATAACTTCAGACAGTTGGTGACTAGTTACAGTGGTCGCCAGGTTTTTGTGCAAGTGAAATCAGTTGCAGAACAGTAGAAGTTGTAGGCTGTCTTGTCTTCAATTGTTGCAAGGGCTTGTGTGACTGGGGCTTGAAATCAATGAAACTGCAAACTGATCGTAGGTAGAGACACCCAGTAATCGGCTGAACTCAAACCACAAAAACTGTTCACACTTGATTTCAATTGTGACCTGTGTTATAACTTATACCATGGACATAGTCTATAATATGTGTTCATTGCCTACATCTATAGTATGCTCTTAAATTTCATCCATGAAGTGGCCTTACAATCAATATATTAATCATAGTGACACACGTTTCCAGTAGACAGCTATAGCCAGATGGTTTGGTGTCAGGTAGCATGTGCTTAGCAAAATTCTGAATTATTTTTAAAGATTATTGTAACACAAACGTACAACGCCGTACAAGGGTACGTTTCACCAATTTAAACAAATGAAGTCATATTTTTCAGGGATTTATAACCACATAGGCAACCAAGCTTTTGATATGATGAGAAACAGATACCCAGATGTTGAAAGAGTGTCATTGACGTCAGCATACAAGCAGCTCCTCCTTGCAAAAATAAGAAGTGGAACATGGAAAGTGGATTTCGTTTTGGAAAGAGTGAGTGCACATAATTGAGTAGTCCTGTGTGCTAATCGTGATATATTGGGTATGAGATTCGTCAGAATGCTGTTTTTGAATATGACAAATGTATTTCTCTGATTGCTGAATGACATACTATCAGAGTGATATCGCTTATCACAGATGTCACAGACCGACTTGATTATAAACATCAGCCTGATATGCCATGAGTTGGACAATATAATCTGAATATTTCAATATACATTGATAACAAACCTGTGTTCCATAAATAGTGACAGTATAATAATTTCTGTTGCAGCCATTTATCGATGGTCGTGTGAAACTTGGCCAATATGAAACCTTGAAGAAATTTTCTGTGAGTCCAACGGTACAAAGAGTCGATGCCATGAAAGCAAGGTCAATTCTGCTTGATCCAGAAAACCAATGGAAGCTATTTCCTCAGAGGAGAATCGTTTTCTGCACAGAAGTCTTTCAACTGCTACCTTCAAACATGGATCTAATTGTTCTTCCATGTGAAGTGTTCTTGTGCTCAAAACAACCAGGTTCAAACACAAACAGTTGCAGCACTCTCTCTCTGGGTACACACTTCAAAACTAAAGTGGGGATAAGATATAATATAGACATATACAGCCTGAATGTCAAGGAAGCCTTCGACCACATAGTTTACCAACTTCAGCTTGCTCTTAAATACTACACAGAAGGGATGCTGTGCTTCTGGATCTGCTTCCCTGCATCATTTCCAAGAGATGAAATACGAGATCACCTCATTAAGCACCTGCCTGTGGAAGAAACGAAATTCTTAGCAAAGCTTGGTGACTCCGCTTGCCTCTTCGAACAAGACCTCATGGTCCACTCCTCACTAAGAACAGACGCTGCCAAGCTATAAGAATATAACACAATGAAATATAAAGGTTGTGGTCAATGACTAACCAATCGTATTAAACCACAGAAAGCAATTATTTTGTAATATCATGTTTGAAGTTGACCATGTAATAGTGCATGCAATGAAAAAGAAATGAAAAAAAGACTAAACCAAGTATTTACTGTAATTTAAAAAAAAAAATTTTTCATTGCATAAAGGTGATGAATTAATTAATAAAATGCAATTTTGATATCATATTAGTGCTCATACAAATTAACAAATGTACATTTCAAGTAATCTGGCAATTCAATTGTAACTAGTATTTCAGCTCATTGATTGGAAAAGCAATGACCCAAACGAACTTTGAAATGAAATATAATCCTTGTCTGATAGCACAACGTCCAATGCCCATTGTATTTTGGATGTTCCTATATAAATTCCCAATTCTAAAGGTGGGTCACTAAACTTCTAATCTACACCATGGAGAGTACTAGGCTAATTGGAATTTCAAGTTATCTACTTCTAATACAACATTAAAGAAGACTTCAGTAGCATGGTAGATGTACACTGTAATGCCACTTAATCACAGCAGCTCTCAGGCTGGCTTAAGATCTGCCAAAGTGACTGACAGCCAAACCTTTGACTGGCTTTGTCTTTTTAAATGTATTCTTCTCCTTATACCATCAAAGCAGTTTAAATGCAGCCTTAGCTTTACCTCAAAGTAACTCCATATTCTCTAAACTTATCCGGTCGTGAAGATAAGTATGATACTTCCAGCTCTTGGGTGACATCCATTAAAATATTAGAGGAAAAACCTGCCCCTAAGTGAGTAGTTCCTGTCACTAATATGGAAAAGCTTCTGGAGCTTATTGGCAAATAAAATCGTGGATGTTCATCTCATGCCACGTGGGAAATATTTGTCAGTGTCTCTATGCTACTGGTTGGATGCTTAGCCAGCTTATGTTACGTTTTTGTTACTTAATCAGATGATAATTATTCATCTAGCCATCAGCTTGACACTGAAATCGAATTATAGTTCATGCGACCTTATGTAAAATTTCACTTTCCCGTAGGCACAGATTACCAAGAATGGTAGCTGGCACAGCGACCTTTGCCCTGAATGGCCGTAATTTGTGTGGTTATTCATCTCCTTTCTGATTGGATACAACACAAACTCATTGCCCAATAAAAGAAAAGCATTATAAAGCACCACCATATTTGGAAAATGGCGTCAGTGCGTCGTCGTGTAAACTGGCGTCTGATTGGCTTAAACGCTGATATTATCCACCAGAGGACAGCATCTGCAAGTCTATTCATTGGCCCGACAATGACTATTGCCAGCTCATATCATAGATGGCGACAGTTGCAATCCTCCACAAACCCAGCTCATGAAAATAGTGAGTCACGCATTTTTATTTCTGAGGTTCCTCTTATGAGGAGCGGCAGGGAATGCTCCCAAAATGAAGTTATACGAACATCAATTAATTCTTGATGCTAGCCATGACAGTGAAATCCACTTCAAAACCATGGCAATTTCCATGAATGTTTGCATACACCATGTAAATGGGGTTTGCCAAAGCATATATGGCAGAACCATTAGTGTGGTTCATTATGTGAAGCGAAGGAAGTGTCATACAACAAGACAGTTTGGACCAATTTTTATTTGTAGTCTATCAACATATACCAGATGATAATATTGATTAGTTGGTTATACCTAAGAGAAATTAGACACTTATTTCTCCAAGGTTTTACGCAGCATTCGCAAAAACCAAAACGTGGTAATGAACTTTGGACCGTACCTTGTAAACAATTAGAGGCAGAAGGAAAAAAAACGAGTTTTATAATTAGTGGCGCTGATTAGTAATAACGTCACTAATCGCATCATTAAAGAATAGATGGCAGATATTCTGAGCTTTAAGTTGACAGCAAACGTCCATAAAATGGTTATTAGCATGCCTAAACTACAATAATGAGCGAAACATCAAATTCCAAGTAATAAAAATCTAGAGATAATTGGGAAAAGAACGCATAACGTTTGCACTGAGTGCGTCTTGAATATCTAAATTCTTACCAATAAAATATAAATCAGGGTAATTGTTTCATTCAACAAACTGGTCATTCCTGGAACCATTTCAGCAAACAATAGCTCAATGTGATTAATTTAAAGCAGTTGCCTTTTTTCTTTTTTTCTTAACGTTTTGATTGTTACAAACATTATTTGATCGTATTATTATACTTGGAAAAGTACACAGCTTGCCAGTAATAGTCCCTGGATTGTCTCAATGCCAATGGGTCTAAAGCTTAGTCAGCTTATATGACCATTTACCAGATGGTAGAGGCGGACGTAATGATGACATGATAAAGCTTGGAATACGCACCATGTTATATCTCATTTATTAACATTTCAAATTCACAATTAATTTTGTATTTCAATTGAAAGTCTAATGTATAATATGTTATTAATAGTAAATGAGACAACTGCCTCATTTTTTGTTGTCTCAGTTTATTTTGTCCACTTGTTTTGTAGTTGTCTCATATGACTCACGATCTCACAAACAATCTGGAATAAAATAATATTATGATGCATGCTTTCAAACTACATTTTTATAGTTTGTTTTACTTTTATATTATTTCAATGAGTTTTCTGTCTGCAATGCAGCGTACATTGTTTTTTTCTTCTTTTTTTGTCTTGACAGAAAGTCTAGTGTCTGCATGGTCTATAAAACATCTACCTGCTAGCTACTAAAATTTTTTGTATAAAATCAATGTAATATTGTTGGGGGACCACCTCGAAAGCGGTGAAATACCTTAGAGGGGCCCCAAGGTATGTATGCTAATTAGCTATATTCCAAATAAAGTCATTTGTCTGTCTGTCTGTCTATAAAAGGTCAATTGAAGGTCACATTTTGCATCAAAAGACTAAGCCATGTACGTATGACCGAAACATTATCTGTCACATTTCCTTCGGTAATATCTAGATGCATAATTCGATTACCCGGCACCCATGCAGTGACTCTCGATCCCATTTCATTGCTTTTAGTGCATCACTTAACGAATGGAGATCTGTTGAAACAGCTTTGTTTCTAAAGTAATGCGAAAGTCAGTAATGTACTTGCAGTCTACTTGATGTACTAGACGTTTAGTTCAATACAAACGGGCAGTTGGTGTCACAGCTTGAGTCCTCTTTGTGAAAATCCCTTCCTGATCTGACAAGGCGCTTTACGCTTGTCCACCATCATTAGGGAAGCTGGACAAAAGATGTAGTTACCTTATGGCCTTTTGATGACCCCACGGAGATGCAAAGAAGATCAAAAGGTCAAACGCTGCTCCATAAAGGGATGCCTCTGCAAATGTATGATTGTCTTTGAAAAGCATTTGATCCGAGGTGCCATGTATGGACCAAGGTGAATTCTAGACAACAGAAACTAATCCTATATATGCACACCTCTTGCTTCCCAACAAAAACCTAATTACAAGGATGATTTGTCCTCAGTCTGGCGCGCAAATGAACTTTTGGCTCTTTTAGACCCCTTGTATACTACATACTGCAAGTTTGTCTTCAAAACAAAACTTCAGAAACATGCTATCTGAGATTGTTTATGGTCTGGGAAAATTCACCCAGGAAAGGTACCCATACTTTCCCTGTGGTTAGGATGCTGCAGACTCCTTGGAGCTTGGTGGCCATACATTGGTAGTGGATATTTATGGGCAATTTAGCACGGAATGTCAAATTTTCTTTACAAACCTTCATTAAAAAAAAGATTTCAATACTGATAAGTATATAACCACACAACTTATTATAAACTTTGCCGTTATTCGATCCTGGCAGCAAATGAATCGATTTATGTACTTGATGAGTTTCTAGAAAATTTATTTGCCAGGTGTCGGCAAGTGATGTTGATAAACTTTGAAGAAACTCAATTGAAACTCAGTAAAATCCCTAAGTCAATCAATCTCACAGTCACCTGGGAAATTGCACACTTAGCACATTGCTCTTTCCATGGGGTCTGCATATGGGGTCTGAACATATATGCTTAGAAATACCATGGAGACAAGACTAGGCTCTTGTCTCCATGGAAATACTGTTCACTAAAGGTGCCGCAGGTGACTTCGTGGTTAAGGCATTTGTCTGTTGTAGTACATTCGCCAGTTTTGTTGAAGGCTCAGACACTCTTCATAAGCTATATTTCAGCTGGATGTCTGTCGCATGAGATGTTAAATTGATGGCGCTCTGTACTCTGTGCCTATGCTGGGGCTACAAAAAGACGACATCCATGAGCTCAATGACATGGTGTGGACTCCAAGCCTTATCATCTCATCATTACGTCTGCCTCTGGTAGCTGTTCATATAGGCTGACTAAGCCTCAGGCCAGTAGCATTGAGACAGTGATTGCAGATTTCCCCAGTGAGTACTGACCTATTGTTCCCCATATATTGCCCATTTTCCATGATAACTTCACACAGGCAGAGAACACAATGTTTAAAAACTATAATTTCTTGATTACAAGCTGGGAGTAAAATAGGTCTGGACTAAAAACCATAATATAATATAAAGAGATTAATGACCCTGAATCGATATACACAATATATATAATTTATGAGCTGTGATAAGAATTATCCATAATGTTGACTCCATGGAGGAAAACAGAATAACCAAAGGTACTGCATGCATGTAGATGCTGCCATTACTAGACTATTAGACTGGATTATCAGCATTACAGTGGATTGCAATGAAGTGTAGTGAATCTCTTTGGTAAATTACAAGTAGTCAGTTGTGTTTTACTGGTAAATGTTTGGGTGAGCATGATCACCTATTTTGCAACATAATTCAAAACTTTGCAAATAAATTCAGGTCACTGTTTTTTAAAATCGTATCATCTATCATGACTGATTGTAAAATGTATATTGTGTAACTTTGCTGTTCAATGACATGATATTTGACTAGCAATCCACCAACTCATTTTAAGCAGCAGATTAAGATGGTTTAACCTATTAGGGATACACCCTTGCATGCAATCTGTGACGTGGCTGCCACACTTGGAATTGGACTGATGGCCTGTTGACTACACTTCAAGGCAATCAGCTGTAAGTAAAGTGTCTCCGCTTCACAATGATGGTGGTGCATTATAGATACAATGAGTAATTGAGTATTATCTTAGGGGCTCATGCCATTAACTTCCTTCTAAGGGAAGTGCACTTGCCATGTAATTGTCTCCTGCTTAGCGTGGCAACATTAACTTACTTTTATTTCACTCACTAGGCACAAACTTCTTTTTACATGTAGACACTATCTGGTTATCTTGAAAGCTAATGGATCTTAAATGTATCATGAGTTTATGTATTATATTACAATGCCTCAGTCCAACATGCTAAACAAACAATATTGATAATAAAAATTCTGGCTTAATTTTCTTTCATTTCATTGATAAATAATAAATTTCTGTAGTGGCCACCAAAGAAGCTGTTTGGTTGTATTAGGTTTTAGACAGTTATAAAAACTGCACCTATGAATTTAAAAATACTAATGTTGCATAAAAAGATTTTTACTTTCGATAAATCTGAAGGAAAGCGAAGTGTATTCGACTGCTGCGTGATGCTTGGGACTATCGGCATACAGGAAACCTTTAAAAAAAGTAATTAGCATTAAGGTGTGCAAAGAAACGAACACAAACTGTCTAATGACCTCATAAGTGCATTAAACAACACTCTTTGGAGTTTAACTATAAGTCTACATTTAAACTTGTTTAATTACACAGCCTAGTGTAAGTTCTTGGAAAATATTTTTCTCAAAGACAACTTATGATGGATAGCATATTTGTTTTCCTTTTGAGAGCAAGGAATCTTAAATGTAATTAGCAAAGTAAACAGTAAACACCATCATTCAATATGACAAATTCTTTTTTGAAAAATAGGCTATGATAAGGCGTGTTGACAAAAAATTTGCTTAAACAGGATTAAATATGATTTACAATCAAATTCCTTTACCTCCAATTAACGCCTCTGCAGTTATATTTGCCCAAAATCGATAAGAACTGATGAAAACATAGCCATTGTTCAGATAAATCGTTGTCTATTCAGAATAACGTGACTCAGATTCCGAGAAAAATTTCAAACCGCCTTGCACACTGAACAACATTCAGCACCACAAAAAAGTTTTGCAACTCCAGGTCTTCCTTGTCCTGGGCGAATTCCTGATTTGTGTGACAGGGCATTGGACGCTTGTCCACTACCATCAGATCAGAGGGCTAGTAAAAAAAATTATGTAACTGCTGACCTTCTCATTACCTATTCCTGCTGAGACGCAGGGCAACTAAAAAGGTCAATTGCTACTCAGAAAAAAAAATTTTATTCCAAAAAACTAACAAAAAAAGAAGGCAGCTAAAAACTCTAGGCACAAGTTGTATTGAACGTCACTTGAAAGAAACCTAATTTTGTCCAAACTTCGAAGTTTTCCTTTTAATCACTGATTTAGATAGTTAAATTGACAGTTTCCTTTCAAAGACAGCTGTTGTGTGTGTGTGTGTGTGATTAGGGCTTTACGTCCTGTATTTCTGCACCAGTTGGGCTAATTAGGACAGGCAGAGACCATGGCAATGAGACGAAGGATGAAACAACCATCCAACTTTTAGGCTCGACCGGGAATCGAACCCTATAGAACCCGGGACCCAGCGGTTGGAAGCCCAGAGCGCTACCTCTGAGCTAGGCCCCCGCCCCCAAGACAGCTGTGGTTATGACACGGAGAGAAGAGTCTACTCTTGTCTCCAAGGTTATAAAATTTAATATGCAGGTATCCATTTCAAACCCCTACTTTCCACTTCACTGTAGATCATAGATACGTTCAATTCATTTGAACACCTGCAGACAAGATTGATTTCATATGTGGAGTAATTAAAACAAATATATATATAATGTAAAAGCTATCGACTAGATTTTGGCAATGGGGTTTTCCATAAGATGAATTAAGTAAAATTCATTCGTAACTGAAAATATTTACTATAAAATATACAGTACACACTTAGTTAGCATAACCCAATTTGTAAACTTCCTTTGTACACTTAGTATACCTTGTCACTAGCCTCACCACCAGAATGTATTGGCTCATATTTGGCGTTCCTATGTAAAAGTACAAAGAAAAAAATCATTGTGTAGTAGAAAATGAACAGAAATGTATTTTGACATTTAGACATTTAGGCATTCAGATTTTTGCTTGATGTAATGTTTCCTTCGTGAAATAACCGGTGTATTCACTTGTGCGTCATAAGTTTTCCGAACCTAAAAGGAAAGTAACAATCTGTCAAAATATCCCCATTTGAATCATTTGACATGCTTGCAAAATTCCAGTCACATTATAGCTGAATTACAACTTTCATCAGGTACTGTAATTCAACCTAATTGCATCGAGATAAGACCTTGGATAAACTAAAGATAAGACCTTACAAAGGGCCGACCAATGTTCTATAGTGTAGGTCGATTACCTGTCAGATGATCTCACACAGCTTATAGATCCAGCATTATAGGTGAAACCTCTTCCCATGCCTACATTAGATTAACATCGTGTTGTGCACTTTCGCTCAAGAAGTTCACAAAATCTGTTCATAATGATGCTGGTAATTTTTGATAACTTGGTGTGACTTTTAATTATGAGGGAATGATATTTACATGTTCATATATAGTGATTCAAAATTCCATTTATAATAAGCTCCCAGAATCACAATCTGGCACTTCTTGTTATTCACATTTATGCGATACTTCTGAGATACCAAACAACAACAAAAATATAGCCTGTATCCAATAGTCTTTACCTGTAGCTGCGTTGTTTGCTGTGTGTTACTGCATTTTATGCAACATAGCAAAGTTGTGCAGGTAACTCTTGAAGATGTGCAAATCTTTAAGGCAATGCAGGGTATGGTATTGTCTTGAAATTTGTTTCATAGGCCTACTGCTTTAAAGCCAATTTCATAAACTTGGAACAAATTCAAAAGGACGTCATGTGAATCCACGACTCCCATTGGTTAAGGGAGTGGGAGATTTGGATTCACATGACGTACTGCTGAGTGAGCTTCCAAGTCCCTGAAATTGGCTGTAGGCACATATTACGATGTGGAATGCAATGATATAAGGCTAAAAGTCTAAAGTGTCCTCTTGTCAAATTATACTTTGCAGAGGGGTCCTCTCATTTGCCTCAGTATTGATGTCAAGGACCTACTGATCAGAAGACCAAATTCAAAATATGATTATCTGTCTGAAGTCGTAAGGAATAGACAAAAACGATTAGGCGATCTACTGTAGAAAAGATTTACAAAAATAGCTATTGACTTGGGGTCTGAGATTGGAACAATGAGACGAGAATGGTCAAGGACAGCATGGGGAATGACCTTCTGGAAAGGATGGAAGGAGTTGAACACTTATAGGACGTAATATAAAACCACAGCTACACATATGACAAGGAACTGAAAAATAATAGATGTCCAGTACCACCAGCCAATCTTAGACACAATGCCATGATATCGAATCGTTCCCAGCATTTTTGAAAAGGTGACAAATATCGTAACCGTTCGACTACCAGTGTGTTCATACATTTATGTAATATGTGAAGTAAATTGATTTATTTTGTGGTAATCAACATTACAAAGACAGTCACAGTTTTTATCATATAATATAATAGGGACACATTAAAGGCATATAATAATGACTTGTGACCAGTGTACACTGTACACCCTGGAAAGTTAAAAAAGAAAAAGAAATAAGTAACATAAATCAGGGAGAGAAAAGAAAGGGAATTACATCTTCTATGGTAAAGAGAGAAGTATGTCGTATGATTTACCCACTTAATGTGCCGTTTGTCACCCCTTCCGTTCTTCGTGTTTGTTTTAGACCACAGGAAGGATATCAGTCAGGCCACTGAGAAGCCGTTAAGCACCCCGGTCCAGACAGTCTTGGAGCTGTTTTTCTGACATCTAATCGTCTGGATCGAAGCTCAGGCATTTTTGTTCATGTCATGTTTATATACTCTGCTTAAAAAAGAATCAAAACCGACCATGAGGAACTTAAGCAAACGTCAAACGCATCTAACCTTAGCATTGGAGACTCGCTTATATTATACCTTCAGAAAGTCCTGTTCGTCAAAGAAACAACATATATTTCTTACGTAGTCCTTACAAATGCTTCGCAAAATGTTTTTATAATATTAGATTTGCAGACTACGTTTTAGATGTCATTTTTACCTTTACATCTGACTGTAGCCTTACAAATGAAGGTCACAACCTTACACCCAGAAGGTTGATACATAAGGTGCTCCTAGTGAAAGAATTTAAGGGATTTTCCACTGACACTGAGGGATCACCCTGGCTTAATGTGCATTTTATTTTATTTTTTTCTCGTTTGGAGATTATGCGTTGTTTCAAAGTATGTGCAACTCTTATCTTCCGCTGCCAGAACCAGATAATTCAGCATCCAAAGTCATTGATGTCAAGAAAAGTTGCTGAATAAATTTATGAGTGCCATCCTCAACCAGAGCATGGTTATATGCTTTGTTAAATAGATTTTTTCTCCAAGAACGGTTTTCTATTTTATGTAGACAAGTATAATTAATCAAACAGAATATAAAAATAAAATCATCACTTATCCAGCCCAACAGTGAGTTTTTTTAGTCACAATAAGGGGTGGGGCCTAGTTCAGTGGTAGCTCACTAGGCTACCGCTGGGTCCCGGGTTCAATTCCTGGTTGAGCCTAAGTTGCGTGGCTTGCTGTTTCATCCATCATGTCATTGCCATGGTCCCTGCTTGTCCTAATTTGCCCATCAGGTGCAGAAAAACAGGACGTAAAACCCTAATCCACCCCTTTAGCTCAGGCTTACAAGCGCATATTTAAAAAAAAAAACTTAATTAAAAACAAAACAGTTTGACAAATGGATGCCAGACTTCGTTAATTCGAGATTCACCTAATCCAATTACTCGAGATTCACCTAATCCAATTACTTTTCTTGAGGTAAATAACAATGATTTAGTTTTAAAGTTTAGATTTATTGAGGGAAGGAGCCAAATATGTCCAATGATTCACACATAGAGTATTAAAGACAATCAAATACCAAAATATTTGTATGAAAACTATACACACTGATATATATCGCTTTCTCATAACTGATTTTATATCAGCTGATTTCTCATGGGCTCTTGATAAACTAAGAGATACACAAGGAAGAAGTGGTATTATATTAATCCGAGACAGGAGAAGAAGGTGGTAGGAGATCAAGTTCGGTAAAGAAACTTTCTACGAATACCATGGGCCTCATCTATAAATGTAGCTGTCAAAACTTGTACACTTGTGTTGAGGAATAGGAACTTATCTAGTTTCTGTGACACTTTTCTGTAAAAATGTAATCTTTCCTCTTTATAGTGTTAATCACCTTGGCCTCACCAACCCTCTCAAACACGACATTGATAGGATTCTAGCTTCTTTTTTCAAGCCATACAACCTCTTCCGGAGCAATTTTGGACACGTCGATTATCAATCTAAACTGCTTGAAAGACTGCTCATCTTGTTATGGATGTATGTTGGTACCTCTTAAACAGATTAAGCTTCTTCAAGTAGCCTGGAGAACATTTCTGAGACAGGTGTGGAGAGTCCCATATCAAACTCACTTTGCTATTCTACGCTGTTTGAGCAATAAACGGTGTGAGTTTCACGTTTTCACTGCAAGATTAGCTGGATACTATTGCTTATATTTCTAAATTTATGTTGCAGATCAACTGCACTTTTGGCAAGAATGTTAACGTTTTATGTAAGCACACTTGGCTGCACTACATTTGGTGCTGTACTGAAGCGCATCAGATGCACCTGCAATGAAATATGCAAATCTGATGTCAACTGTAAATGAAGGAACTGTGTCAAGCGAGAGACAATATTCTGGAGTGCTAATTGACCAGAGAGCAATAGACTCTGTAAAGAATGACTCTTTTCACTGATATTTTAATTTTACCTCCAATTTCATGTTTGTATTCTAATAAGCATGAATATATAAAAAATAATAATCATATATTTATCGCATTCACATAGAAAATGAAATTCATCTTAAATTTTACGTTTACAATTGGCTGCTCACAGAGGAAACATCAAATTATTGCACAGTGGCAAATGCAATATGTGTTTTTATTGAACTGAGACAACTAATCAGTTGTTGAGGTTCCATAAAAACACATATTGCACAAGACACTGTGCAGTAATGGTTATATTATATGGCCTTTCAATTTACACAAGAAAAGAGGGCTGGTTTTGTACAATAGAGTCATGAGGTCCTTGCAAAACGTGAACCTAAAGCAGTGATCTTTTCTTCTTTTCTTTTTTTATGATTTTACAAGATTCATGTCTTTACAAATAAATGCACATAATTGTTTTTCAATTTGGAGAGTTATTGATGATAAAAATGACAACTGTGACATTAAGTAGACACATGTGAGAAATGATAGGCCTGTTTGACTTAATAGTTCTTTCCATGGATTATTTTCTCTTGTCTTGTAATCGTTATTGACACATTTATATAGTTATAATGCAACCCACAACTAATTTTTTCTAGCAACAAAATGTACATTGTTTTATCTTTACTTATAAAATACCTATTCCACCTCCAAAATGTACCGTGCAATATACGAAAATAGTGCACGACTCTCAGCTAATCAGAAGCCAGGATTTCTGCTTGCCATATAATACAACCTGTTATTTAATATTATAAGTTATTGCATGCTTATTTTGAGAATACGGAATTTATTCAAACAACTCAAAGAAGACCCTCAGGCTGAAATATTGGGCCATTATTGGCCTACCCAATTCATTCCATTACAACTAGGGTGTCTACTCAATAAATGAATGCAGTTAATTTGTGAAACCAGGTGCTGCTTCGGTTTTCAACATCCTCGTTATATGGTGTCTGAGGAGTTCGACAAAGTTCTGCCTTGTTCCTTAGTTTATTGAGATAAATGGCTTTGCTAGAGATTCCCTAGCAACCACTATGCAAATATAGTCCAGCCAAAGCTTGACCTTTCTGGCTTTTATTGATACTCTTTAAACTCCTGTCTCACCTCACATCCATTTTCCTAACTGTCCTGCTCACTTACACAGCTATATATTTCAGGCAAAGAACGTCGTACAAATGTAAGAATTGCATTATAATCTTTTCATAACCCATATTGAGACCATCTCGCTATTAAATAATATTCAAATTATGTAAAAAAAAAAATTGATAAATTTCTATACATATATGTAGTTCTTCATGCACAGTTTTGGATTGTTATGTTTGTCAAAATATGAACTCAACTATCTGGCAGGCACAGGAAAACAGATTCCAAGATTATTTATCCAAAGAATTTTCCACTTCCTCAATTACTTAAGGATAATCACTGCGGCCTTGGCCTGGCTAAACCTATTAAGGTAACTTTTGTCGGAAAAAAACTATATTAATGGGCTTGTCAGCAAGGCAGAGGCTTGTCAGCAAGGTCAATTGTATAAATCCGTTTAGTTGAGTCTATTTGCGCTGAATGTGCCATCCCACTAAGTCTTTACCTTTCATGGCGTAATTCTTTTTACATTTTATAACATAATATTGTAACTTGTGGATGATAACATTTTTATCCACAAGTTACAATAGTATGGCATAAAAGGTAAAGACTTAGATTCATTACAAAGTTATCTCACAAATAGGTTTCAATATGTTCAGTTTAATGATGTGGCTTCAGAACATAAACTGATTACTACAGATAGACTGTAAGTAATTTTTTTAAACGTATCATTTACGAAAGCGACATCACTCTTATTTCTACATTAAGTAATGAGTATCAGTGGTATAAGCATAAATAATGAACTCAATGAATTTAGCGATTGGATGAAAGTCAACAAATTATCTTTAAATTGCAGAAAGACTAAAGCTATGTTAGTTTATATGCAACAAAAACAAATAAAGCATCCTCAGATTTTTCTTAATGAATCGGAAGTACATTTTGTGAACAACTTTAATTTCTTGGGCATTTGTCTTGATGTTAGCTTAAGTTGGAATAATCATATAAACTGATAAACAATACATCCACAAAGGTGGCTGAGGTTACTGGTATTCTAAATCAATTTAAGCATTTTCTTCCCAGCAATACCTTCTGCACATACAATTCCCTAATATTGCTACATTTAAATTACGGAAGATAATTCTGGAAGAAATATGCTCATAAACTGTTTACCTTATAAAGGAAAGCTATTAGAGCAATCACTTGTAGTAATTACAATGAACATACAAGTTATTTAAAGATCTTAATTTACTGAAGTGTGCAGACATATGTGTGCTACATTCATACACTTCATGGGATGCTGCCTGATTACTTTAACGCAGGAATTTTCAGGAAGGCATTTACTGAGCATAATTCGTTTGTAAAGCCCAGTTAAAACTATCACGAGTAATAAGAGAAACGGGACTAGAGTGCTCACTCGTGGCTGTGAAGGAGGAGAGGGCTATGAATGGCATGGCGCCAGCGTCGAAGGTCGATGGAAGATGACGGGCGGGCCACAGAAGTCCGCCGAGCATTCCACGAGCTGTACAAGAGTGAACACGAGCACGAGTGGCCATGAATGGCCACAGACGTACGTAGATCACTCACCAAACACTCGTCGAGTGACTCCCGAGTGATTTTGCCGTTGATTCCCATAAAAAGGCATACAATTTGACTCATAGAACGTCTGCCAATTTTTTAAACATGCTTAAAAATATATCCACAAGTGATCTGGTGCACCTACAAGCGTTCTACGGAATAGCACTAGTGTCCGTACATTGCTCGCCGATTAAATTACATATGGACAAGGATGAGCAAGAGTAAAAAATTTCGTCATTTGCACTCACCATCCCCACTCATGACAGTATGAACGCCCCTTTATACATATAATGATTTTCATCATCCTGCAATTAGACATGAATTTGCTAAGTCGAGTATACGTTTTAAATTCCATCTTTCTTTAATAACTCGGACTTGAATATTAAATCAAAGATTTACACCCTTTCTGGATTTAGGTCTTATGAAAAAAAAAAAAAAACATTACTAGCCAATAAATTTCATCATGTAGTATACATAACTGTTTTGCGTGTAGTAGAAACTGAATATGCAAATATTCCCCTTGAAGTTTATTAGGCTTATCATTACAATTACTATTATTAACACTATTATCATATTATACTCTATTCATCTATGTCTTTCATACTGTTTTATGTTCATTCATTTCATTTTCACCTACAAAAATTTGCATCGTAATTATTAAAAAAACATGTAGGTGACATAGTCGGTAAGACAGTATGTACACGCTCCAACAGCGGTGCAATGCACTATAGGAGGGTCTCCTCCATTAAATGCCTTCTTTTTATTTTTCGCTGTCTAATTATTGTGTATTTTCTTCGTTTTATTTTCACAATGGAAGTAAACTGACTCAAAAACCAAAAATAATAAATTCTTTTAATTTTTTCCTGATTTTGTAAAACATAGCAGAGACATGTCAATGAGACTATCAAAAGGCACAACTAAGCCATAAAGACTAAATAAATGGTGTTGAAGTTATGCTCAAGAAAAAAAGCCCGCCTGTCAGCCTGTCCGTCAGCCCCCCTACCCTTAGCACCATTAGCGAATATATTTCATCATGTAGTATACATAACTATGCTCAAGAAACAAGGGGGGGGGGAGCTCTAATCATTCATCAAAAAGGCTGACGGCTAGCTGACGGGCGGGTTGACGGGTGGGCTGACTTTGTTTCTTGAGCATAACATCAACACTATTTATTTAGTCTTTATGGCTTAGAGATTCGCCTCTTCACTGTATATGACGCTTGAAACTTGTAAGAGTATTCCACTTGTCAAACACTGTACATATTGTACATCCAATTACTTTCCATCACGATATCCCCTATAGTAGTGTCGACCCGTTGGCTTTCTTTCCCAGACTTGATTCAGGAGACAATTTTTGAAGCATTGCCGGTGTCACCATGCTCCTTAGCTCAGTCAGATACATTGCTGGTGCCAAAGCTTCCCTCTTAACTCTAATCCTTATTGACAACGACCTTGCTTTGCCCTTGGTGATTAATTCTTTTTAATTGGTGCCCCTGTCTTGTACTCTAATACTTCTGAGTTTTAATAGTCTTGCCAAAATGACAAATCTCACTTTTAGACCATGGTGCACTGCCTAACATTATGTAACCACTCTGATAATTCTTTAAGTAAATTTTTTTTAACTACATGAACGTCAATAGTGATTAAAAGAATATCCTCTTGAATTAAAGATCAAACGTTAAGCTTATTGTGGTTTACAATGACAATACTTCAATTATATAGGAATATAATAGACATTAATGAAATTATCTTTAAGATAAATCGGTAAATAAACATAAAATTAACGACTCTACTGTTCTTTTGTGAATCAAAGTATTAAAATACAAGTAATAGGCACTTTATGGTATGGCCCAATTTCCTCTACTAGCATCATTTCAATGCAGTAGGTTGGCTTTCTCTTTCCTATTGACCTTGCATCATTTCTCTCAACTGTAAACTTAGAATGTGTGGACAATGAGATCATATTACCTAACGTCAAGAACCAATCACACTCTGATTCCCAGATGGCCCTGAAAGAAGTTTCCTCTTCTTAAACAAAGGAACCAAGAGGTCACGAATTATCTGTGGCAGCCATTTGCACATATTCCGTAATGGGTGTAGCCTTGAGCTGCCTGCGATGGTGTGGTGTAGTCACTGCAAACACACAAAAAGAAGTAATATAAGGCTTGTCAGCTGGTGTGAGGCTAACTCTATATTCCAATTTGATCATGGCCTTTTAACCATAGAAGGACAGTAGATTACACAGACAATGTCTAGAGGTATTTTTAGAAATCTATAACACTGATTACACTTGTACTCCGTTATAATTTCATCACATAAAGCTACCACCATTAACGTATCGCCTTGGAGTATGCATGGAAAGCCAGCACAATACAACTAGACGTATTTGCCTGTTTGGATTGAGCTCTGGCCAGCATTGTTGACTGTTGGCAGGCATAGCAAATTGAGATTAATATGCCCAGGATGTATCACCAGTATGCCCTTTTTTCTGGACAAAGATGGAACGCAAATGCATATTGTGTATCTCACAAAAGAGCTATATAATGTAACTTTATATTCACATATTACTGACATTGAGGTTGAATAATGCTTTTCATAATTCAGTTTTAAAGTAGACCAATGCAAAAATGAATAAAAATATCATACAACGATTTGGAGGGTAGACAAAGGATTGTATCATAAAATGACACCAAATAATTAGGAATCCAGTCACATAGTCTTTAGGCAGCTTTCTCTGTAATAAAGGTTCAAGGTCACCATACCTGATAATGTTCGACTTATAGAATAGACACTAAGCCAACATGGATGATAACTAATTATTTATCTCCAAAGATGTATGACCTGCATAATCCATCCAAAAGTCGAAGTTTCAAATTTTTGGAACCATTTTATTGATCAGAAAGTAAGTTCTTTTAAAAATCACGATAACTAAATAGTCTGTTTGTTTTTGTATGTTTTTTTTCATACAGTTTCAGATGACAAATGGATGAATGGGATGTAGGACGTTTTGTACTTGCAGAATTTCTCGTCACCTTGATAAGAACATGTGTTGAATTTATGTAGTTTCATAAAACTGACCAACAACAGTCCAGCCATGATAAAAAAAAATTTCACGCCTTCTGACAAAACGTGACTGCTGTATACCACGAATACATGATATAGTTATATGTATATATACAACAGAATATCAAATCTGACATGATGTATTAATAAGGATACATTAACACAATAATCAGATGTGGCATGTCTCCGTGACTAGTATATATGAAACCTTTTCAAACAGCATTGCACAAGCTTCTGTCATAACAGTGTTCCTGTCTTATTAACGTAGAATTTGTCATCAGATGTCTAACCAGTTTTCATAAAATCCATTGTAATTGTGATTATTGACCAAACGAGCCAGATTTCAGAACATCTGTTTAAGTTTCTGCCTTTACCGTGATGGAGTTCTGTTCATAAAGCAAAATGCACAAATTGTTCTTGTTGATTTCTCCCATTTCTTTACATAATAGGAGCATTTATGGTAATTTGATATCTTAATAACATCTCATCTTTTCTTCTGTTTTCTTGTTTTAAACGGTTTAATGTTTTCACAGTTGCACATGTATAATCTTGTTGTTAAATGTGTGTTGTTGAATGTTGTGGTCATCATCATTCTTGATGATGACCACAACCTGAATGGTCCAAAAAATATAGATTATGGAGTTGCTTTTTACGGTGGCTGGGAGGGGACATTTTTTTTTTATATCTCGTTCCAAAGAGATAATATCTCGTTTAAACGAGAAAGTAAATCGTTCATACGAGAAAGTAAATCATTCTGGCGAGAAAGTAAATCGAACGAAATACTATCTCGTTCTAACGAGATATTATCTGGTTTTAACTGGGAACTATCTCGTTAAAATGAGTTACTATCACGTTTGAAGGAAATAGTATCTCGTTCTAACGAAATAATATCTTGTTCCAACGATAAAGTATTTGGTCCCAACAAAAAACTAAGTTGTTCTGGATAACACAGTTTTTCGTTGGGACAAGATTTTATCTCGTTAGAACAAGATATAAAAAAAATCCATGTCCCCTTCCAGCCATTGTAGATATCAAATTTAATACATGCAAAGAAACTAGCATCTCATATTCGTAAAAACCGTGTACAGATGCAATTTGTCTGTTTTATTGATAATTAGTTTTTCCTGTTGAAACTTTAAAGACATGGCTTTGTTGTAAAGTTCTTGTAGGTGTTTGTCCACACATATAAGAAGCAGCAATGGGCTTTGTGAGTATATACAAAATTAATGGCAGCCATAGCCCAAGCACACCAGACTGAGTGTACAGAGGATAACAACAAACAGGAAACTTATCTAATATGCACTTGCCACATACAGCAAACACTAAAAGTAAATTAAGACTGGAACGCAGCCAAATGTCAACTTAACATAAACGCAAGAAGCCAAGACTCATCAACGAGTCAGTTTGTCTTTTCTTAGGAAAACTTGCAGCCAGACTACGTCAATATGCAAATATTTCAATGTTCATGAATGAAAAGAGGCATCTTTAGTGCATTTAGGTCTGACTGCAAGCAGTGTTTCTTTCTTTTCTTAGACATTGATGCCAGTCATATAATTATGTCCATTAACCAAAAATTGCTGCCTGGTCTTATTAATGAAGAAAAATTTCCTATTAACAGCCACACAATTCTCAGCCTTAATGCTTCAATGTGACCTTTTTTTCTTTTCTTTTTTACATCTCTTCTTGTTTTCTCTATATTGTAGCTAAAAACCTTCTCATCTCTTTTTTTTTTCTTTTTTTTTTTCTTTTTTTTTTTCTTTTTTTTTTGTGGCAGACTTTTGCATTTTAGATAACCCAATTATAATAAAGAAAATTCTCAACTAATGTAATATATGTAATCTAAATATGAACAGAGACCATTTCTGAAATAAGCATAACATTGCTGCAGTCATAACTCAAATGAAAGAGCTTCGCCCACATATATCACAAGCATGCACCGGGATGTAAGCACGTGCATCTGTGGTGCCACAGCAATTATGAACCACTTAATCACAAATTTAATTGCACGGAATTTCATGAGATTAGGGTCCCGCATAAGACCTCTTTAATTCATTAGTTTTCTTCTGTTGGAGTGAAGCAATAGCAAAATGCTGTAGAAGGCTTGAGAGGTACATCTGGTCAATTTAGTGTACTGTCTCAGGAGTTCTGGAAACTCCAGTAATGTGAAATGCACACAGATTGTAGTGTTCCTCCTGACATTTACATATCAGGTAATTAAATGGCTTCACTACCCCTAATTCAGTTTATTTTGTAAGGAAAAGGAAGCAGTGTCAAAATAATTTGAGTCTCTAAGTTTTGGGAAACTTAGAGAAATTTTCCTTTACAGCCAATGCTTTTAAATTACAGCTAATGCAAATGACAACTTTCAAAGAACTGATTTTGACGTTCTGCCGAAAACAAGCATTTGTAAATTATCGCATGACCAATTAGTAATGGTGTAATTATCCAGCATCTGCTAAATATCCCACGAGTAAATCTAATATGATGTACGTCAACAGCTTAACAGACTTTAAGAATTTTATATCTGTGGTGCTTTTCCTAATAAAGAATTTGAGAATCCATGCCATGCTGCTGTATTTGTGACCGACAATTCTGATGGCATGCTGGCATTTCAATTATCATTAACTCGAAAAACTGGACCGATTCTTTGTTGGCCTGCTGTTTTGATTATATGAAAGATTTCAGCAAACAGGTGTTAAATTAACGGATGAAAATTAATCATGTTATCGTTGCATTTGGTCTGTGCAGGAAAATTGGAAACACTGACCCAAAAATACTGATCGACGAATTATGTATATTTCCTGTGACACTTAGTTCTGGAACATAACCTGAGCAAGAGACAGTTTGACAGAATAATTTTTACAGATAAATGCATCTCTGAAACATCCTCGTCTTCTGTGATGGCATACATCCCAACCACCTGTCATGGAATGAATTCCTGGTTAAGCAAAAACTAAATATTTGCTGGTCAACTGAAACACAGAGCTTACAAACTCTGACCCCTACAAATTTCATTTCTACCCAACAGTTCCATTTCTTCCCAATAGTTCCCACAAATATATTATAGATATCTCAGAAAACAGGCAGAGTCATATCCGTTAAAAAAAGATCAGCATATGGGCTTTCCAAATCAAAATACCAATGAATATTCAGTGCTATTTACAATTAGTACTGGCACTTCCATTGTGTGACCAGAATTATTTACTCCTGGTACTATGGATGTTCCAGTAAAAATTATTGTAAAATTTCAATAAGCAATCCAAGTTCTGAAGTGGAGATTGTACATATGTGAGTAGTAAGATGACATTACCAGGACTCGTGATTCCAAGTTGGGCATGAGAAAAGCAATAATGGTAATTACTTCCAAATGTTGGGGGGAAAAAACACACATAAAAAAGACTTATCAAAGCTGATTGAATCTCATTCAGCTCATGGAGTTATGAACATTTTATCAAACTGTTTTAGCTACCATAAAATATAAGAGTAATATACATGGGCAAAGTTTCAAGCCATGAACTGCATCATTAGTATACTAGGATTTTTAGTCTTGCAACATAGTTTGTATTAACAACTAGATGTAATAAGACCACGTAATTTATGTTACTGTATGCAATATAGGTCTTTTCACTGGCCCACACACCAACAGCGTGAGAAAAGAATTAACCTCTGACAGGGTAAGAAGTTTCTTCTTGATGTTGTGAACTAGCCAGATATTTCTTACCTATCTGACGCAACTCATTTCCTTCCTGACACCTTAGGACAGACATAAAGATATTCATTTACATTCAGGAACGGTACCAACTTTTTGGCTGACCTTGAGATTCAAAACAGATACACCAAAATTAGGCCATTTCCAAATAGGAAGAGGTCATTAAGCACATTGATACGATGGCTTCTCTCACATTTGAGGGGGTTATTCACAGGTCAATAATATCACAATGACTGTTCATTGGAATTCAGGCTTTGAGTTTGTGCCCAAAATACCATTTGTCCCTAAAGTGCATAGGGATGCTTAATATACAAAACATTTTGCAGCAATTTAGGAGTCTAGTCACACACTTTTCAAAGCTTCTGATTCTTTCCTCTATATGGCCAAGGTCACCATTAAATTTAATATCGTTGAACGTATGCTGCATTTAAGCCCCGAAGCTCTCCTTATTTCCAATGACAAATTCAAGCCACCATGAAGACAAGTCGCTGTCAAGCGCTCAAGAAATGCCGTAACCAAGGCGCATTTAAAATACACATTGCATTTCATGTATTTCTTTGTTAAAGAAAAGTGACCTCTCTACAAAGATTTATAGTTGGTATCTGATGTGACGTATAGCATACTGATAGGAAATGCACGAATTTATAAGATATAAACAATACAATTGTATGATGTGCTCGAGTACAAGAACACACAAGTAGTTTGTAGCAACCTAAATACTATTAGCGCCACAATCATTGCAGATGAAACAAAGCTTATTAACTCCTATCTTGGGTTGGATAGTAGATGGCTTTTAGAAACACAAGTTTGCATGATGGAATCTCTTGTTCCCTAATGTCTAACCCAGTTGTTGTCTTACACTCCAGAACATGAGCCTTGAGTGTCAAGGCCCTTGACATTTCATTACACAATCAAATAATGGTGACCTAAGTGGCAACCTGAGTGTCAATGTGGCACTTGCCTTTTATGTACCTTATAATTTCATTCATCTTTCATCTGTAAATACTCATTGTTCTTATTTGTTATTGTTGGACACAAGTGCTGTGCGCTACTGTTTTATTGTTGATGATATTATCCGACTTGAAATAAATTTAACTTACTTACTTACCTAGGCCACATAAATACATAATGACAAATTTAAAGAATAGCTTTCACAAAGCTACTGCTCTAGTAACCAACTGCCAGAGGCAGACATATTAATAAGCAACTATAACACAGCATGGAGGTATTATAGACCTCCATAAACACAGTAAAGCAAAAGGTTGCAAAACATACTGTCTTCTGAGGAAAACAAAACAAAACAAGCTCACCCTCAAACGAAGAAAAAAAGGAGTGTATTCAAAATTGTCAATTTCTTGGCATTGCTGGAGTTTAACTTTTACATATTACATTTGAATAATAATAATTACAAATTTATTTCATAAAGCATAAAATCCACATTTTATCTGAACGCTTGACAATATATAATTGATACAATAAAGGTATAATCAATAAGATGTCTAGAAGACGTAAAATGTACACAATTTAAAAATAGAGTTTGGTGAGTTAAAATATTCAACAAAGAGGCATGTCTTGAGTTTTTATTAATGTGCTAGAGACGCTTGCGTGATACTGACAGCTCTATTGCTCCCTCTTGTCTGATATCGCCAGGAGGGTATTTACAGAAAATAACAAATGTCTCGGAATCTTTTTACCTGCTTACTGTCACTCTTTAATCCTAGGTAGTTTTCAAGTGTAGTTTTTGATAACTCACTTCCCTGTGAACCAGACATTGAAAGACGATCACAGGCATGCCAAATATGTCAAATGCTGAAGTAGAATTTACACCACAAAACAACAGCTCATGTCATTGGAATCATTGTGGAATTGTTTTCTCACGATATATTTAACCTATGCATGCTTGTTCCTACAGTAAGTTCCATTAAAAACAGCCTGCCAAATTGAACCTAGACAAAGCTAGACAGCTTCTGCTATATGATGCTACCTGCCACCAAATGGAACTGTATGGCTATAGCTGGCCACTCAAAGTCGGATCTGAAAGTACATATTTATGATATATTAGATAAATTTCTTACATTTGCCAGGGTTTATATTTATTCAGTGGTTGTAGGTGTTAGCTTAGAAGTAGGCAGCAGCAGCCAGGAATAGGTCGCCACAGCAGTCTGGAGTCGATCATATTTTATGGAACTACTGTATATAAGATGCACTGTACAGCTTCATCACTGAAAACTTAACTGATAGGTTAATTTCTGAATTTTAGATAAACGGCTGTACTTAGTAGGTAATAATTTACCTCACCAATTTCAAGCCAACTTTGAATTGTTTACATGCAGAAAATCACAAGCCTGACTTCAGCAGATTAAACTAAACGCTTTTGCATGTCGTGCAGATCAGGCTTTTATATAAGTTCCCCTCAGGCAGCTGCTGTCACATCACAATTGTTGGGCTAGCTGGGCTCATATTTCACTCAACATTCATGTACATTATCATGAAATAAACTCCAATTGGATGGTATTAATCTTGTCAAGAAAAAAAGGAAAACAATGACCATTATCAACATTTAAAGATAATCTCACAAATTCTCTTTTTAAGACATGGGTACTTAGTTTGGACCCAGCAATTAATGACTGCATGCATGAATAATGTAACCCTGTGTCGCCCCTGGAACAAGCTGACACATGAGAACAAGTTTTCAACTCGATGAATTTTGCTGTAAACGAGTGTTTTATTGATTCATGTGGCCTCTAAAGCAATATCAAGTTTAAAGAGCAGCAGTATACAAAACGACATCAGTCAAACAGGTTGTGTGACAAGTACAGACAAGAAATATATTGAAGAAGCAAGGCTTACAGCATATTTTACCTCATAATGAGTCTCTCTATGCTGGTGGCTTATTTTCTATTGATGTAATTTTTATTACAGGACATACTATATTATATTATGCATAATCGTATATTCTCTGTCTACCTGGGATAATCCAGGACATGAAGACATATAAGACCCCCCATGTTTTTCTCAGAATGTCCATGATAAGAACACATTTATATTTGTTGGTTTTACCTTGAATGACTTTTCATTGTGTGTAAATGACACACAGGAAATGGAAGTCTGGTTCTGACTTTGACAAAGGGTTTGGACGGACGTATATTAAAATGAATCCGTTTTAAACATAACCTGTAAATGACAAATACAACTAAGCAAGGCAAGCATGAGGGAGGATCTGTCATTGAGCTTTTAGTGCTTTATGGCATTACAAAGGGAAATAATTAAAAGTCTTTACTCATCTCGTCATCTGGAAGTCTTATCTTGCATGTGATTGTCTCTGAACACAATAAAGTTGTGTGACTTCATTTGTTGTTCCTGTCACAATAACAGAACCGTCTCACTGAAGACTGATCAGTCAATTTATGTTTAGCTGAAAACGCAGCAGTCACAGGTTTACTTGTCATAATTGTGCATTGAGATGTACAGCTAAATAACTATAACTTTACAACGATCATCAGTTACATCCTCTTCCAATGTCTTGTCATTGATATTTTTATTTAGAAAAAAAAAATTGTAATGCCTGGGGATCATTTCTTCATGGCGTAACATTTGTCAAAATTAATTCCTACACAGTAGGCAACAGACACATGTATTTAACGTTCTTCCGTGTATCTGCACTTTATGAGGTCTTTTCACCCAGCTCTATTTCATAGGACTTTTTCACGCCAACCTATTGCCAATCATTTCACACCAAGAAGTCTCCTCAACAAATCAATGCAGTTGATGTGTGGAACCAGGTGCTGGCTCCCCTTTCACTAAGAGTGGCACAGTGTGTCTGAGGGGTTGGGCAAACTTCTCCTCTCTACTCTTGTTCCCTTGCTTATTGTATGTGCCAAAGCTTTCCTGCTAGCACCAATACAAACAACAACCTTGCCCAAGTCTAGCCCTTGTGGCTTTATTGCTAAAACTCCCACCACACACCTCCAGAGCACACACTCCAAACTGATTTGACTGTAAAGAGTCTGCTCCTAGCTTGAAAGCAGTCGGACATTTCTCGTACTGCATTGAGGATTCAGGTCCCATCTAAATAAGGTTTGGTCTTGACCATGAGGCCCAATCATTGTTTGTTAAAGGAAGGGATTTCCAGCTTAGACTTAGCTCATAAAATTTTCCAAACCAGTAAATGGATTAAAGATATCCACAAATAGCAGATAGACGAGGTCTGCTGTAGTTATTAGGAACATGAGTGCCTTAAATATCCTATACCCTTCAGAACCAGTTATATACTTGAGGTCTAAAGATAGAATCAATACCGGATGATAGAACAGTTCTGTGAAATGAAAGTCACTTTTGTATCAACTGGTCAGAATAACACGATGGTGATCTGCTCAAACGAAAGAGACATATTTAGATAGACTAGACCGTCTAATAACCAAATTACTGAGCTTTTCTAGTGTTGCTGTTGGACTGATGTCCAATGACAACAAACCTATTCACTTCCTTTGTACTTTAAATGGATGTCATTGCTACTCCAAATGATAGCCATTCAGCACTCGGTGTGGTGTATCTGACACTTCACAGAAACGATTATGAAAGTAATTGACCTCAGGCAAGCCACCAGAAAAGTTCGGAAGCCAATAATCGCCATGAAATACATACAACACAGGTTTATCAACTTCCGAATCTATTCTATTTAAGCACCACTCAGCCATTTCTGACAGAAGCATAATATTATGTATAGTATAATTTTTGCATTACAAGTTTCTTATTTTTGATGTTAAAGGTAACCCTGAATTTTAAGGTCAAAAGTTATTACAACTCACTTAATATTTAAGATAGAGTCTTGAACAAGATGTCAAAATGCTTGAATCAGTGGCATTTTTAGTTTTATGGCGGATTTTCACTCAAAACTTAATGTTGAATGATGTTGAGTGATGTTGTGGCATCCACATATTATTTATAACTCCTGGGAGTAATTACCCACCAAATGGGGTAACATACTATAACTCATGACCGAATTATTGGATCTTCACCCAATGTGGGTTGTACAATGTGCACTTACAGACTTAGTGCAACTACTCTGGATGACCTTTGGTCAAAGGTCAAGGTCACCGATGACATTGACTGTTACATCAAGGTCACATACCTGAGATGACAAAATTAGCTCTTTCAGTACATTTATGAAGGTAATGTTGTAACAGTAACAAAGTAATATGACACGAAATGACTCAATGCAATAACATTACATAACATAGTAACTGAAGATATAGCTGGGTGAAGACCCGTAACTGTTTCAATAACAGTTTCAAGTCTTATTGTATTTTTCATGAAGAAAAAGAAAAAAAAATCTTGCCATTTTTCACAGAAAAACTGATGAAAAATTCAGTAACAGTCATGGCATGGGAATTCAATTCAAGGTATATGCTCAAAGTCTAATGAATACTGCATTTCTTGCAATTTTCATGTGCAGAATAATGATGCCGCAAATCAAGGAATTTTATATTGCCAAGGTCATGTCTGATTGTTTGTCAACGATGCATGATCAGTTTCCTCAAGAATGCAAACTCAGCTAAAACTATTGAAGCATATATACCACCATGAAAATAATAGTTAGTCACACCTGACTTAAAGTCTATTCAATATGAATCACAAGTACTTTAGTAGCTTTATTATATAAGTACGGTAATATCTTGAAAAGTTTCTTTTTTCTAGCAAGGCTAGGAGAGGAGGCCTTGCTTTAGGAAGATATATCAAATGACATTTTGTTTTAGTTCTTCTGTTGAATTTCTGAGGGGTTTTCACACTCAGTTGGTGTATATTACATACATAGTTTACATGTTTTTTTTTTATATTACATGACTTCAGATTCTCAAGGTTTTTATTTTTAACAGTAATTTGACAATACCTATAACCTCAAACTTCGCAATAATTAGATGCCAATTAAAAAACAAAATAATTGCTGTAATTTTAGATTTAAAAAAAAATATGCTTAAACTGACCCTAATACAATTCTGAAAAGTTTAACCGTGGTGAATCTGCTAAATATAACATACCGATTCTAAACTTTAAATTAAGTTGCTGCCACTATATTAGTTTGCCCTCTATCTTTGGACTCGGTAGTAAAGATTGTTGTATTTAATTTATGTAAATGCCTTCGCGGAGCAAAGAACTCAAGATCTTACTGAAGAATAATGGAAATTTAATAAGATATGCATCAAAACATCAAAATATGAAGGAATTTGTTTATAACTTTCTTTTAATTACCCCCACATTTCTTTTAATCACCCCCAACTTACTTTAAAAAGTCGATTGTTTGCTTCGGCAGAATTAATATATAGAGGAAATGAATGCATGCACGCCACTTTTCATTGAAAGTGTTGCTTCTGGTAATGAAAGTGCAGTGTGATAATAATAAATGTAAGGTCCTCCATTTCCCCTAAGGAGATTTTAATCTAAAACAATTCAGAAGAAACTAAATCTGACACATTTTAGAGTATCTTGGATTAAACAGCCACATCTATAACGTTGCTCTAGTACATACATCACACATGTAAATTAATGGAATTGGGTTCTGTCAGAAACCTTTTAGAGTGGCTGCATATTAGTGAAAATAACTTCTGCCAAAGTCCTTATGTGACGAAGATCATTGCTTTGTTTTGTTTGAAAAAAGTAAAACAGCTGTCTCAAAGTTATTGAATTTGCTCAGCCAGCCCTGAGTTTTGACGTTTTATAAACAGTCAGGGTTGACTGGAGATATTCGATGGTCTCTCGTTGCATGAAAACAACGGAGGAGTATGCATAGTTGTTTTTTTGGTGCTTTTTGGGCATACTAATGTGGATCAGGAATGGACACATTCTTGACTGTCATTAGCATGTTCTTAAGTGGAACATTTCACTGAATTTGGTTGAATTATCCAAGCATTCATTTCGTGTTAACTGGTCAAGTTTCAGCTTCTGAGTTAATTGTCTTTGTGATAAACAGAAATGTCTTGTTGGCGATTATTTATGACAAGTTATTGACACTTTAATTAACTGCATTTTTAACATTTGACATGTTTGATCGTGAATCTCCTTACAAAGGAAAATTGAGAATCCTGTCACTCTCTTTCGGCAATAATCTTTTTGGAATCAGATGTTTTCAAATCAAATGATTATTATTTCATATTTCTTTGGCATTTTGCCAAGCTTTAAAGGATGAAGATTTCAGACGATACATTTATGAATATGCTTCAATTTCCGTGGTAAACCGATCAGATAATCGGTTTTTACAGTTTTTACAGTAACCCACTTGACAGCAAGCAATTAGCTGTTCAACTGACTTCAATAATCTGTGAATACCTTGCAGCATTGTGTTATCCTGTGGGTCACTATAAAAATAGTGGATGGAAAAATTTCGTTGGCCGAGTTTTGTGGGATGGGGAAAAATGAAATTTCGAAGAACCCCACAAAACTATATGTTGGACGACACACAATTCACCGTTGCTTATACACTGTATTCTCCATACTGTGTACAACATATACTGCAGCCATCCAAGATAAACTGCAGCCATCCAACATACTCTGCTGCTGTACAACATGCAGATAGTGCTGTCTACAAGTTGACCCCTTGCGTCATCTATAGTGACTTCAAATTGCCAAGCATAGCGAGGGTCTACAGAATCTCATTGAGAGCAACTAACATGAGGTCGATTCGTGTTAACTGGGTATTATTTAATACAAAACCGATATTAGGAAATTATACGATGTGTGTACGTGCGTAGCGATACCGTGAATGTAGGTCGCTTCAGTTTCCAGGGACCCTGAAGATTCAAGGGTCCCGAGCAGAGACAGCAGATAGCGAAAAAGTTCAATGCAGGACATAGCTATCCAAAACGTATGCATAGATTGTGGATAGAATTGTATTTGTACACTTTAAAATAGTAAATCTATATGCAGAAAATATGCTTTAAAAGTTTAAGATATAATGTAATGATATGATTGTTTTGTCCACAATTCAATTTTCTATGACATTGTGCAGCATTTCTTCAATATTTTGCTGCATTTATTTAATAAACAAAGGGAGTGGCATAAAAACCAATTTAAAAGCAATGCCAAGATTTGTGAAATTATATACTTGGCACTGTCTGAAATTGACTGAAATCGCCATGTCATAGCTATCTATTTGGTAAAATTTGGTGGATAATTGGTCACAACTTTATAGTAAATAACATATACACATACATTTCTTTCCACGTGGATCTTACATAGGTGATAAAATCCACATGGAAGTGGTATTGCATATTAACGCAACACGATTTCTGGACACATGATTCCACGTAGCCCTTCTAGTATAATACATGTGTTATATATAAATACATGTGTATTTGCTTGCTGGGTTGTACTTCATTTTATTTCTTGGTCAATTTGTGGCCCAATTCTGACCCCACTGCCATCTGAGTAACATGCTTTTTTTTTTAATTGCATTTCTGGCTTAACTGCCTCCGATTTTTTATAGAGGTCAAATGCTAATTGTAAAACATGGTTTATAAATGCTGGGGAAAGCGATTACTTCCACTCTATAGCTCTGAAAGTACAAAACTATAAACAATACAATTTATAAGTCACATAATAGCCTTTGTGCTAGTGTTTATTGTTATTTTATTGTGACTCTAAATAAAGATTTTTATCATTTCTCTCTAGTAATTGACTATGCATGCATATACATCATAGGGTAAAGTTGGGTAATATGGGCATATTTTTGTCTCACTAAAACTGTGATGAAACTTATCATGGGAAATGCATCATTCCCTTTGCTAGATTTTCTTTAGCGAAAGAGCTATAAATCCAGAGCATATAACAAAAACAACGAAAGAAATTACAGGTAACTATTTAAGACTGCATTACATGAAAACAGTAGCAGCCTCAAAATGATGTGCTGTCTGCTCTACAGATGATGACCTTGAACATATTTGAACATACGTGACAATTCCACCAGGTGTGAGCATGTACCACTGATGGCACACACCTCCACCCTGTATGTCTCCATATTAGTAGCAAAATATGAATCGTTAATGCAGATATATGCCATAATTATAACAGACACAAGAGAGCAGTCAATTAAGGCAAATATATTCTGCACAATAACTAATGTGTTAAGTGATTGAAATGAATCTCTATATGTATTGTAGCAAGTCTTTACTGTATTTGGAACCTGGTTTTATTTACTACTTTTCTATTATTCTTTAATTGTTACTGTATGTCATTTACTTTGTATTTTCTGTTTACATTGTGACACATATGTCATGAATGACATGAAGTGACTTGTACGACTATTGTAAATATAAGGTTAAAGTCCACGCTGTTGCACATGAACCCCCTTGTAATTGAGCACGAGTTACTACCAGTTAAGCTTTGTATAGCTGAGCTGTAGCTCACGAACAATGCCTGCCTGGGTTGGGGATGAAACCCAGGAACTTCGACCAGAGCCAAAAGGGCACCAGAGCGGGTTGGTAATCTCAATTGACACAACAAATAGATCTGGGCAATTCAATTAGCGTCAGGTTATTCACATGTAAAGAAAAGCTTACCCTCCTCCCCCCCCCCCCCTGCCCTTCAAAAAAAAAGGAACAGCAGATCATCATAAATGCTTCCAACAGTAATGCTTATGTCCCTAAACATCCCAGGCCCTGACAGGTTCGTTTGGGATGCTATCCCTACAACAATATACGGATTAACATTGCCCTTATTCACAGGAAATAAAGTGTGGGTCTCGAGGGCCTTAACCTTCCGTTATTGCTCCCTAAATGGGTGAGCTCCCTCGCAGGAAGTGCAACATGACATGTACAATGGCACTAATGACTGTTTTGTTTTATTGCACATACAAACTACATAAAGTTTCAAGGTCAAAACCTGTATGTACATGTAGCAATGGCCAATATAATGTACAATGTAAGACATTTCCAAATCACATTTAGCTTCAGACGTTCTTTAAACTTCTTTGCATCGCATTTTTAATATATTTTACTATACAGTGCAACTGGTCTGAATTCTGAAGCCAAGTCAGCTATGACCTGCCTGAGACTGGCATGATGAAATCAATAGTATCTGGGATATCAGCAAGAAACGCGTTGTAACAGGTATGTCACATCATATGAAAGTTTATATCACAGACAACTGCATGACAGACATCTTTTGGAAGGCGAAACTTCTTCCTGTCTGCTTTCTTGATTAATATTCTATGCTCCAAGACGGTGAAGGGGGGAGGGGGTTGGGGGGGGGGGGGGGGAGACTTCTTTATAATGAACAAGCTCGGGGCAAGATGAGTATATGGAAAGCATGGGAAAAGGACCAGTGCCACATAAGGGGAAAGAAGACCGTATGCTTGAATTATGAAACACGCAAATCTCAAATTCTTCCGTGATACAAATCGGAAATTTGGTTTTAGATTTCCTGCTCTGGTTCTGCCAATTTAAAACGCTGCCCAAGAAAAATGGCGATCAAATCACCAATAAAACAAATATTCATACATTTCATACACTTGATAGTGATAAATGACTCGAAGTATAATCATTTCGTAACTGAACTGAAATCGATTTGCATGTTTACTTTACGATCTTCAGTCATAAGACAAATGTTAAGATAAAAAAATGAAAAAGATTTCCCATCTCATTTTAACATAAATGGTAAATGTATGTAACATTGATATATAATAAAGCTAACAGATTCGATTTTATGTTTTATTAAAAGCACAAATGCATTTCTGAATGTATAATGCGTGTGATATGAATCGCCATTGGTAACATGTGTTCAAGTTTAACCACTTTGTTAATTGTGATGAATGACATATTATGTTTGTTAAAATCATTAATTGCATGTTTACATGTTGGCGTGGTGTGTGAAATAAGTTCATTCTGTGTAAACTCATAAATGCAATAATTTGTTCATATTAAAGTGGCCTTGCATATATATATAATCACTGCTCATTGGAAGGGCACTGTACTGCAAGAAACCTTAGAGCTTTACCATACTCTGTACAATATAACAAGTTCATTAAAGTGGATCATTTTATGTAGAGTGTGTTCTACGTTTCCTTGGATAATTAAATCATAATTGGAAAACATTGTTGACATGCATGAGATTCTCTCAGGATGACAGTCAAACTACACAACTCACAGAACAACGCACACAGGATTTGCAAGCAAAAACCCCTTACAGAAGCTACACATATTAAACGATCGTGTCTAAAAATGGAGTAATCACATTTTCCAATTTCATTATTAAAAGCAGTTTCTTTAACATGATCCTTAAGCCAGGTCTCAGCAATGCAGACAACGTTAATATTGCCAACAGTCATGGCATTACAACACCAAAAATCTGTTTCTCTAGTGTTATCACCAGAGTTGTTAGACATAGCTATTTAAGCGTGTAAGCAGATGATACTAAGGTTTACAGAGATAGTAAAAACTTGATTGTAATCTTTTGCAGAATGACCTTGATAGAGTATATAATTGGGCTTGTCTTTGGCAACTAAAACTGAATCCAGATAAATCTAAAGATGGATCTAATATAGACAGGGTTGAGTATATCTTTTATATTGGTAAACACATCCAGTCTAATCTGAATTTTACAAATCATTGCAATGCTCTAGTAAAGAAGGGACATTACAACAACATTAGAAACATATTCAATACTTTAAAAGGTCATTCTGTTTATGTGGGACCAATTTAGGAGTCTCAGTCAAGTATGGTCACCCTACAATGATTTTCACTGCATATATAAAATGAATTGTTATGCAAAGCTTAATATGAGTCACTGTATCTTCGTAGGATAAAAGATATTCTACTCAATGTTAAACCTGATGTTCTTCCTCCAATTACATGTGATTTCTTTCGAAAAAATTGTAATACTTACAACTTAGGAGGCGATAACTTGGTTCAGCCAGTGTACAACACTGTAAGGCATGGTTTTAAATATTTTAGATAATGGTGCAATGCTATACAGCAAGTTACCCGATTTTAAGAATGCTATTCGAAATTGGAAGCCCAGCTGTGTATGTAACTCATGCTTTTTATGTTCTATGTTTTAATTAATAAAGGTACATTTTTATCCAATTATTTAATATAACATAAATTTTATGTTATTGTATATAACTGTCCTTCATCTGTACATATCGTCTCATCGTCATTTTAGTTGGTGACAAGCATTAATGCTTATTTTATTTGTTCATTGATAACCAACTTTAAATAAATATTTATCCTATCTTATCTTATCTTAAGGGAATATAGAGAAAGTTGAATCTGTACAGCGTTATTTCACTAGAAAGTTGCCTAGCCTATCTGATTTTTTCATACCATACACGATTATCAATGTTAGTTAGATATTCTAGAATTTTGAAGAATCAAGGTAGCCTTATTGTTGTATTGTAACGTCTCCAATACTATCTTCTATATCAATACCGAGGACAGTATTAGATTATACAATAATAGTAGAAGCCAGAAAAAATTCCGGGCAAATGTAATTGTAAGAAACTTGAATAGCCCAGACGAAAATATTGTAAATAGCAATCGTGTTAAAGACTTTGAACGTAAACTGAAAGATGTGCTATTTAATTGACTTTAGGGGGAGTAGGACACCAACATGACACCCCTTGTGGTTTTCATTGTATATTTCTATCTAAACAATAAATTCAATTCAAATTCAAATAAGTACAGATGTACAAATCAAGGCATCCAAAAATTCAAATATTTACATGCAATGGTCATCAGTATCATTTGAGTGGAGTTTGCTGTTTGGAGACTTCCATCGAAATATTAAGAAACCGAGACCTGCCCCGACAATAACTGCTATGCAGAGGTACAAGTTGAAAGTCATGAAGATTAACATGAGAAGGTAACTCCATAAGACCTGCAGCATGTGCAAGAACACTTGGGCAAGATGGGTTCCACAACTGATACGATTCCATCTGAAAGTAAAATGATTGTCATTCAGTCTTTGTTTGTGTGAGAGTATAACATTATGGCTTCTACGTTACTTCCCTCTTTATGCTGTGAAATGATAAGTTTATAATTAGCTTGACTAACCATATAAAACAAATCCAATTCAATTTGAATGGGGGATCGCCTATTAAAGTAATGGATGACATAATATATATTATTAAGTATAATATAGACCAACTAATTTGTTTGGTTTCTTTGTTATAGGAGGGGTAAAAACTCTATATATTGGTACCAAAGAGGAAGTTTTAAAGTGCAAAATAAAGCAGAACTTTGCACTGTTGGAGCAATACAACATTGATACATTTAAACGGACACAATGCAAAACCAAAAACTGACTCATAACAAACATACGTTTTAATGGATTTTCGCTCCAAAGCATCTGCTGTCACGACACAGATCCATTCTTTTAATGTTTTGAGCCCCTCATAAAAGACAGCAAATACTGCTATACCGATGCAGGAACACAGCATATCTGCAAAGAACATAGTAAAAGATACAGTTGGGTCCAAAAGTTTGCATACACTTGACTAGAATATAAGTTCACTTCATTTCCATATTTTATTTAAACAAATAATAAATATATATATCATTAGAGTGACCATCGTGGTTTCTTGACATTCAAATCAAAATTCCAACAAGGTGACTCTAAGCAGTCATTAGGATGTATAACTTCCAAACTATCTTTAATAATGTTTGACACCTATATACTACCAATCGAAGAATACAATAGTGAAATGTGGGCTGGCGAGAAACCCATAAATGATTTAGAAAAGCTACAATTGGGATATCTTAAGAATATGTTAGGAGTAAGAAAACAAACATCAACTCTGGCTGTATATAGTGAAACAGGTAGATTTCCACTACATGTCAGACAAAAAGTAAGAATGATAAATTATTGAACAAAACTGGAGAAATTGCCAGATGATAAATTACTGAAGAGATGCCTTAATATTCAAAAAGATCTTGATACACGTAGCAGAAGTAGCTGGTTTGGCAGAGTTAGCCACATATTAAATACTTGTGGTATAGTCTTCGATGAAACTAGTCACAACAATCTTTACAATATCTGCAGAACCGGTAAACTCACCAAAAACAGCAAGAACAAATATTTGCAGAAATTAACAATACGACACAGCAACCTAAGCTAAGAACTTACAAACACATCAAAACGGACTATAGATTATCAGCTTAACATGAATAGGAAAACATACAGTAAGATAGCTAGATTAAGAAACAGTTCACATAACCTCCATATAGAAACAGGAAGACATGAAAAGCCTAAAATACCAGCTGAGGATAGAACCTGTTTAAAATGTAATCTGAATGAAGTTGAAGATGAAATACACTATCTTGTGACCTTTCCAAGCTACCCTTATTTCGAGAATATCTAATTATGATAGCAAGGAAATATATTGGTAACTATAATACACTAAACAACATGGGAAAATTTAAAGCCATAATGACATCCAAGGAGCCTGAGGTGCTGATAAACCTATTTATCCACTCCTTATACAATCCAATCAGAATCTTTTATACATACAGCTTGTATCATAAACAGTTATATTTTACATATATAATACATATTAACATGTTCATGGAATCGTATGATAGTTCCTTATATAATGTGTACAATATAACTATTTACAGAATGATTTTACTTCAAAATAGAGCTAACTATATATTAATAGGAAGTATATATATATATATATTTACAGAGATTATCTGACTTCACTTTTAGAAAACAAAATCACAAAGAGTTTTCATCATGCCAGTTCATTTCGGCAGTTTTAAAGTTCAGGATATATATATATGACTGCGCAATTTTTGGAGACGGATGAATGCATTGTTCAAACATCAGCTTGTAAAAGACATTTTCCTAGCTAAACTAATGTTAACTTCTATGTAAATACTTAAATTTGGTGGCTGGAACGAACTGTAACTATAGTCTTTGTTGTATTCCATATTTTTTATTATTTACTGTCTGCTTTTATTGCTTGTTATCTTTTGTACTTGTGACATATATGTCTTGTCTGACATCGTCCATCAATAAAATTATATATATATATATATATATATATATAATATTTAGTTGACTGGCTAAACGATACGCTATTTTACGGTATGTCATGGGACCGAAAATTGGCTAATGACAATGCAGAATGAGCATTGGTATATAATCATGTATAATATTTAGTGATGTTTTAATTATTGGGTCTGAGTTACACAAATTCATACTACTAGTTTCTTATGGTTATTGCTTTAAAGAAAGAGCATGAGAATACCCTTAGCTATTAAAACTTGATGTGGTCATAAGTATTTTCACCATAAAAGAAAATGATGGTATTCCACAGGTTTTCATGGTCCCCCACACCCTTTCTTTAAACTGACCAAAGTTCTGTTTATGGAATTTATATGCCTAAGATATTATTTATGGGTGCGTTTCTTGCCGGTTCTCAGATTGCTCGTATTGCATAAAATCGATTGATCATGCAAAATATCATATCGAATGAATTGAACAGATATTATAATTATACATGATAATGCAGGCGGTATATTTTGCAGTTTTTGGTGTTCTCAGATGAAAAGTATACCTACGCTGCCATGATTTGGTTGTCCAATTTGAGAAAAGAATAACTGTGTCGTATGTCAGATGGAAAACTCCCTGGAACAGAAAATTTACTTTGCTATTAGCCATTACAGCAAAGTGTACAAGTTTCAGATGCATTTCCTAAGATGGTAAAGCTTTCATGATAGTATATCTAGCAGTTTCGTGGAACCTATATCTAGAGATAGTAATGCATTTTCAATATAAGGAATAATTAAAGTGTAGCCTGCTTATTCCTCACGAATGAGCGATGACTGATAATACATGAGAATATTTATAGTATTTTGATATCAAATTATTGTATTAGGCCTAGTGCAAAAATAATTAAGCCAAAGTGTGAGATGTCCAATTTCTTGCCAAATTTAACACGATTCAACAACCTTGTAATGTCGCCGTTTCAAAAGCTCAAATTCATTAAATGATTGCTTATTTAGACTTGTAACAATTGTCTGAAAGCGCTAATCTTTTGGTTGAGGCAGAGAATTTAACACCATTGAAGATTGTGTATAAGGCTTGGGATACTAATTTCCTCATCATCTTATCACTACCTGGAAACATCAGGAACTTTGACAATAGTCTAAAATGATATAAGAAACATATGATGTAATAATTTCATGCTATTATCTTTTTTCTACCAGATCAATAAATTCATAAAAATTTCAGTAATGACTGGAGCATAACGCTCGGGACAAAATAAGCTTCACACTGATTGATGAATCCCATTCACATAGGGAAAAAGCTAAATTAAAATTTGAGCTGCAGGTATTTTCACAACTATTATTGCTACCTTTCATTGTTTCAGATGAACATTTAACAGGCAGAGAAATAATAGATAGGAAGTTATTTTAGTTTACAAGTCGGAACTAAATGTATATTAGAAAATGTTAGTTTGGAACACCATATCATAATCAAACGTTATTGAAATAAGTCATTACATATCTAACTTACTTCAAGTCGTCACACTTAAAATGGTGCAAAACGCCATTTTTCGGCTGTTTATGTTGTTATAAAATCAAAACGGCTAAATTGATTTGCCTTAAATTTTCTTTTAAAAGTACAAATAACACCTCTAGTCTGAAGTATGGATGTATTTTTGTGAGACTTAATAGGATATAACAGGCTTCATTATTTTTGCACTAGTAACCATTAGTAGGTAGTTGTGGCGGGTTGGCACCATGGCAAACTGTCAAAACGAAGTATCGTCACCTTGTGATATACATATTTTTCATAAAATCATATTTGTATGCTGATTGAACTGCTACATATCTTGTTACTGTCCCTCGGGATGGTCTAAGTCTAAACAATATTTATTGCTAAAAATGTCATACAAAACACTCACATAATGTCCTTGAGCTCCTGATACTCCATGTTGTGACTGACCACTTCCACCATTAGAGTGACCATCGTGGTTTCCATCAGTTACTTCATCATTTGGCGTCTGATGACCACCGCCATGGTCAGTTTGGTCAGTCTGAGTGGGACCACTACCGTGTCCAGTGTGGGTTGTACTAGAATTTGAATGGGATGATCCATGCTGAGTGTGTGTGTCACTTGTGTTGCCTTGGTTACTGTCTGTTGTGGTGTTCATGTTGCCATGACTATGGTCGGACCTGGTCATGTTACCATGGTTGTCATGAGAAGTAGTCATGTTACCATTAGAGTGACCATCGTGGTTTCCATCAGTTACTTCATCATTTGGCGTCTGATGACCACTGCCATGGTCAGTTTGGTCAGTCTGAGTGGGACCACTACCGTGTCCAGTGTGGGTTGTACTAGAATTTGAATGGGATGATCCATGCTGAGTGTGTGTGTCACTTGTGTTGCCTTGGTTACTGTCTGTTGTGGTGTTCATGTTGCCATGACTATGGTCGGACGTGGTCATGTTACCATGGTTGTCATGAGAAGTAGTCATGTTACCATGAGCGTTATGAGCAATAGTCATGTTACCATGGTTACTGTCAGATGTAGTCATGTTACCATGGTTACTATCAGATGTAGTCATGTTACCATGGTTACTATGCGATGTGTTCATACTGCTATGACTATTATGTGATGCGGTCATATTGCCATGGCTATCGTGAGTTGTGGTATGCATATCGCCAGAATCTGATGTAGAGTTCATATTGTTTCCTGTCATATCTGCATTATTCGCGTCAATATGCTGACACATGACTTGTCTGCAGAGAACCTGTATAAGAAATAATAGTGTTAAAGTAGCAAAAACATCTGGTTGAACATTGAAGTTAACTTTCTCAGATAAAGGCAAAATAATAGGGTAATTGGTAATGACGTCACAGAGACACAATTAAGATTATTATGTGATCATATTCGGCTCACATTTCCACTTTATTGATTTTTTCAATGCACTGTGCAGTCAGGGAGACATATTGAGGAGGCAGAGTTTTTCCAAAAAACTTGAAAATATACTGCAAGTGAATTGCAATCTGTGAAAGGCCGGCTCAATAACCATCAAGAAGTTGAGGACAACTAAATGATCTGTGATGTCTTTGAAAGTTTTCGACAGCAAACTCATGGTCTACTGCGCCCAACGTGCAAATAACGTCCGTGAAATTGTCAATCATTCGGTATGACAGATTTGAATAACTTCTTAAAAGAAAAGCAGAATGCAACAAGAAGTCTTAGACTGGAAGTCATTTTGGTCATGCATAAGTATCACAATTTTCACTACAGACCATTATCCTTTCACTCCGAGTGCATACAGTTAGTTTCATTAAAAACGGCCTGTCAAATGGAACCTAGACAAAGTAAGACAAGTTTAACCTATACGATGCTACCTGCCTACTTAACAGAACTGTCTGGCTATAGCTGGCTACTCAAAGCAGGATCTAAAAGTACACATTTAAGAGTATGTTAGATTAATTTCTTACATTTACCAAGGGTTTATATTTTTCAGTGGTGATAGGTGTAAGCCGACTATAAGCTAGTAGACGTAAGTGGCTGGTTTTAGCCAGTTATAGCTACAGCCAGGAATAGATCGCTACGGCTGCCTAGAGACCATATTTGATTAACCTAAAGCCCCTGTCACACGGGCCAGTTGTGCCGTAGTGAACCCGTAGTATTACGTAATAGTTGCGGAAATTGCTACCCGGCTCGAAGCCGGCGGCCCCAATACGGCCACCCGTGGATACCCGTGGATACCCGGCAAGCACCCGTGGGACACTTGGCCAAGCCGCGAGACCCGGCCCCGGTAGCCGGTTGTGCCATGCTTGCATGGCACAACCGTAGAAATCTCACGGGTGTAAAAAAAAAACAAAAAAACCCGTGGAAGCCGGCGGGTGACCCGTGGAAGCCGGCGGGTGACCCGTGGAAGCCGGCGGATGACCCGTAAAAGCCGGCGGGTGGCCCGTGGAAGCCGGCGGGTGGTCCGTAGAACCCGGCGAATTATTCGTCCCTAATTTCACCCCGGCGGCTTGTTGAGGGGTTCTACGGGTAACCCGGCGGCTTTCACGGGTAACCCGCCGGCTTTCACGGGTAACCCGCCGGCTTTCACGGGTAACCCGCCGGCTTTTTGGTATATACTTTAAAAGGTTGCTGCTCCTCCAATATTAGTCCGATTTTCCTCAAATAAAAACTGAATGGCAGTATAGCTCATACTGATTCCATACGTATTTTCGGATTTAAAAAAACCCGAATATTAAGCGAGATATTTGTCTAAGAAGGCAGTTGTCTTGCGGCGGCTGCTGCTCCATTTATATTAATCCGATTTACGTCAAATTGTAGTATAAATCATACTGATTCCATAGGTGTTTTCGGATTGAAAATAGACCAAATATTAAGCGAGATATTCGTCTGAGAAGGTAGCTAGGTTGGCGTAGGCAAACAGTGGTGCTCTCGCAGACGTCCGCGCCCTGACTGTATCAATGCAGGAAGGGCTGAGCCCTTCTTTAAAAGGCTGCTGCTCCCCTAATATTAGTCCGATTTTCGTCAAATTAAAACTTTATTGTAGCATAGTTCATACTGATTGAAAATAGACCAAATATTAAGCGAGATATTCATCTGAGAATGCAGTTCTCTGGCGGCGGCCAGGTGCTCTGTGTATTGTCATGACTTGAATGGTGTGGTCAATATTTTTGACCATGATATATATACATTGTTTGGATGAGCTTTATTGCAATTCATTTCTACTCATTCTGCCAACTGCCATGACCGTTATGTCAATTGCTATTAGCATTTTGAATGATATAAAGAATGGATGTAGAGAATACAGCAAATGCTCAATACATGTGTCAATTGCCTAATTGCCTAAATTGGGGTTCTTTGACCTGTCATTTCATAGTTTGTTCAAAGATGACACAGTAATATGATTGTCATTCACAATTACAAAAAGATGTAATTGCTTTCATTAATTAAAAACAATGTATTGTATTGTAATTACCAGGCAATGATTATATTTGTATATTGGTATTTTTTTTATACATGTGAACATTCTTATCTTTTTGTGTATATTTTTGTAAAATTTAAATCTAATATTGATATTGCAATTAGTATTTGTGATTTGATCTGTGATTTTATTTGCTATCTTTTATGTACTTATATGGACCAAATATTAAGCTAGATATTCTATATTATATAATAAGCATATAAATCTATCTGTCTCTCTAAACTGTCTGTCTATTTACATATTCGATTTTCGTCAAATAAAGACTGAATTATTCAGGGAAATGTGTAGAATTTATATAATAGTTAAGGTGGGAAAAATTAATGGAGTATACTAGGCACAAACAAGAATATTCTTGTTAATAAAGTTAGTAATACCTCATAGAGTATAGATATGTAGATAGACAGATAGTTATAAGATCTTCACCTAATAATATGTTACTATCAATAATTCACGAAAATAAAACAATGTTTGTTTGCTCGTTGCCAATAAAATTCCGACTTGATAAAGATGTCTATGGAGCTATAACAACTATCTATAGATATATATACTCTAGTTTATACAAATTATCAATATTTCGTTGTTGTTTCTGAAAATAATCCAACTGAAATTAATATTGATATTGCATGTTCCATCCATGATCAAAACAATCTCCCTCTTTAATATGCATATTAAACAGGAATCAGTTGAAATTCAGAACTTCAATTAATTAATTCTTTGTATTATTCAAAATGTTAATAGCAATTGACATAACAGTCAATTCAGAATTTCAATTCATGCTTGTGATCAATGATTTCAATTCATGCTTGTGATCAATGATGAAAAAGCATGATTTACCCCATTCTTTATATTATTCAAAATGCTAATAGCAATTGACATAACGGTCAAGGCAGATTGCTATTACATATACAGGTTAATTGACTTTACAAAACCAAAGGAAAAGTCCTTCCCATTGGCCAGTTGGCAGAATGAGTAGAAATTAATTGCAATAAAGCTCATCCAAACAATGTATATATAATGGTAAAAAATATTGACCACACCATTCAAGTCATGAACATACACAGAGCACCTTGCTGCCTTCTCAGACGAATATCACGCTTAATATTTGGTCTATTTTCAATTCTGTGTGGAATAAGTATGAACTCTTCTATAATTCAATATTTATTTGACACAAATCGGATTAATATTAATGGAGCAGCAGCCGCCACCAGACAACCGCCTTCTCAGACGAATATCTCGCTTAATATTTGGTCTATTTTCAATCCGAAAACACCTATGGAGTCAGTATGAATTATACGAAAATCCAGTCTTTATTTGACGAAAATCGGACTAATATTAGGGGAGCAGCAGCCTTTTAAAGAGGCGCTCAGCATTGATACAGTCCCGGCGCGGACGTCTGCGAGAACACCACTGTTTGCCTCCGCCAACCTATCTACCTTCTCAGACGAATAATTCGCTTAATATTTGGTATATTTTCGATCCGAAAACAGGTATGGAATCAGTATAAACTATACTACAATCTTAGTTCTTATTTAATGAAAATCGGACTAATATTAGGGGAGCAGCAGCCTTTTAAAGTATACTCCTGGAAGCTGCGAGTTACTCCTACTACTCGCCGGCTTACTCCTACAACCCGCCGAGTAAACCGTAGAACCCGCCGAGTAACCCGTAGAACCCGCCGAGTCACCCGTAGAACCCGCCGAGGCACCCGTAGAAACCGCCGAGGCACCCGTGGAAGCCGGCGGGTAACCCGTGGCAGCCGGCGGGTATCCCGGCGGGTTACCCGTAGCACCCGGCGGGTAACCCGGCGGGTGCTGCCCAGCCCCTTTTTGCTGCCAGAACCTGTCGCCAAACCGGCAGAAAGAGCTGTTACATAACTATTACGTAATACTACGGGTTCACTATGGCAAAACCGGCCCGTGTGACAGGGGCTTAACTGTAGTAACTACAAGGCTCCCAGAATGGGTATGTCAATTGGCCATGTTGAATATCTAATTGGGTTCCTATGTTGGGAATTAATTTATGAAAAGTGGATGGATTCCTTTTACCATTCATATTCATGATTATGAATAACATTTACATGCAGCTCTATTGAGAAGAATGATTTGGTTATATCAATAACCATCCCCTTCACATGGCAAGCCTTAATGAGAGGTCATTGACCTTCTCAATCCCTGACATCACAACATGGGGAGCAGAAATAATTCACTGTACTACCAAATTACACGACTTTCTTGAAGTCTGATGTTAAAACTTGAACGAAAAGCCTGATATTCTATATTTTGTGTTAAAAGATGATATTGCTAAAGATTACGTGGGCAAAAATAACAAAAATACAATATCAATTTCATGAGAAACTGGATCATATGCAAAGCTTTGTTCTTCGACTAAACAAAATTAAGTTTTGTATTGCAGCATGGCTAAATTGAGGTTTTGTACGATGTACAACAATACTGGCACGAAATTAATTCTATGTATACATGACAACCATTATTATGAGTACAGCTGTAATAATTATAAATTCGTTTATGAAAGAGGTCATTCCTACCCTACAGACATGATAGATGTGATTTAATATTTGTAGTAGTGACTGCGTTAGCAATTCACAGTAAACGACTTGATTAATGAAAGCCATACAGGTCACATTAGTGACATTACTAATTCTATAGTAATTTAATTGGTTTCACATTTCTATTTTATAAGACTTGTGCTTCCATGAGGGGGGGGGGGGGGGAGTTCTAAGATCATTTATTTATAAAAGCTTAATCAAACCGTCTTAGACATTTATTTAAACATTGTTCGTCTTTGTAAATGTTTACCCTCCTGCCCTGACACAATCTTACATTGGGGAAATTACCTTAATTTGTTGCCTAATTATGTAAATGGACCATTATTTCAACATTTGAATAACATATATACATTTTGTCGCGTCCAAAACAAAATTGTCAAGCAATGCTTATACGGTGGCAATTAGTGTGTTGGATCGTGTCCAGCTAAAAAATACTGTCTTGTTAAATAAGCAGCCATGCATTAGTTGTCACTCTATCTGCTTAAGAAAAAGAAACTGGCCAAATGTATGCAGTAATAAGAGAAAAATAGTTACTGCCAAAAATTCCCAGTTACGATTAATGAAGCTAATGACGATCCTGAAGAAATTTTTGGCCATTTTGTGTTTTTATAGAACATATAGTATCTGAATGTATTTTTTAGTTTGAGGAACAAAGCATTATTATTTTTTTTTTTTTTTTGAGGGGCTAGTTTCCATTTTAACAAAATATCATTACAATGCACTGGCTACCAAAGATAATTATTTGTGCATCAGATTGTAAACGCTTTTCAATAATATGACCAATGCAAATAGAGCAGTTTTTTTTTTTTCAGTTATATATGACAATGAATATTTATCTCTCATAACAAACGTCAGTTCGAACAGCTTAAATATAGAGTACAACAAATACACATTAATAACTCAATAGAAATTAAAATAGGTAGAAATGACTGTGAGTGCATTTTCCCGCCGGCAAATGTCTCTGTTGGAGCTGACACAGCTCAAGTGCAAGAAAGAGCCATCTTGACTTGTGAAGATGCCTGATAGGCAAATTACTAACTTATTTATAAAACTATATATAGATACAGGATAAAAAACAAGCATTTTGAGCAACAACTCTTTTACAAAATGACACTGTTACAAATAACTACTAGGCAATGTTATATATAGATACTTTTCAACCTCCTAACCTCACTACAAAAATATGAATCCGTTTTCTTCGTCTTCGACTTTTTTTGTAATAAATTATGTGGCAACAAACAAACTTGCCGACAACGTGATGTGGATATATTTGGCAAAAATTTAAAAGCACTCGAGACATGTGGCTGACATTGGCCTAATAAAATAGTCCGATATGGCATTTTCAGTATATCATATACAATTTTATTGACAAAATGTTATCATCATTGATACATTCGTCAAAAATACATATAATATACAAAATACAATACATTTTTTCCACAATAATAAAGATAATAATACTAAAAGGGTTAAGCCAACAGTTGTAACTATATATTTTACAGAAAGTCGGGTTGTGATTAGTAAATTTAATAATAAAATTTAATTAAAAATACAGACAAATATGGCTATCCATGCACATATTTTAAGTAATAGTAGGAGCCCAGGGGGAAATACAAATAAAAATGTATTTGGAGGATGTGGTTTAGAAATACGCCGTGAGCATTAATTACACCTGCTTCTTTGCTGGACATTATATTTATAGCTTGAAATTGTTGGACATTATAGCTTAAAATTGTTCAGTTGGGGTTAGATTATCGAAGTCAAAAATATATCTACTAAGTTCTTTATTTAGCTCTATTCCTTGCACATCATATTAATAAAGTTATGCCATTAACCAGCGGATTTTAATGATAGTTGTTGTTCTACCACTAAGTTCACAACACACAACAAACAACAATGAATTTAATGGCACTATCTATCATCTATACCCTACGTTATATTTAAGGGTGAAGAAATGGGATACAAAGCTCCGTGATACTATGATAGTCATGTTAAGGCTATAAATAGTTTAAAGGTTGAATTGCAGGGTCACAAGGCATTGAAATGTTCAGATAAAAGTCCTATGGTTAATTGAGTACAACGTGACTAGTCATTTCTTGAGCAGGCAAGACAAAAATCCTGCACAAAAGTGAGCTAAGTACACACATATCACGTTCTTCTAAAGGAGTTCAACACTGTCACGTTTCAGACCTACAACTGGCCCTGTTCATCACGTATAAATCAGGGTACGAAATTCGCGCCGGTCCGTCGGTCCCAACCGATTAGAAATCCAAATGACCGATTAGAAGTGTCAAAATGCGAAAGTTTATCGGTCACAGTGGACCGGTTAGCCAAATCCCATAGATGCCCCAACCTTCCCCCAGAGCCCCCTAGGGGGCCTCTAGTACTGGGTGACTCCGTGACGTCACATGTCTTAAAGGGATTTCTGAGAGCTATTTTTAGCATCAGCTGTGTGCACATGGCGTGAAGTGCCGCGAACATCTTTGATTTTGTTGAGAAATGGATAAATACTTGATCTTCGGTAAAAAAAGGGAAAAAAATATTGAAGGACAGGTACCAGAGTGTTCAAGGACACTTTCAGAGAAGAGAAAGACCGATGACAATTTGTCAGCTGAACAGAATCAGCTGAAGAAGAGGGAACGTTGTTGGGATGAGAAGTGTAAAGAAGGCAGGCCATGGTTGGACTTGAACAGTGACAATTTCATGATTTGCACCTGGTGTAGAAAATATACAAGCACTCATGAAAAAGCACATAAAAGTGCATTTATTCGAGGTTAGTAAATTATTTATTGTGTCATATTTAATTCTGAAATACAAAATTAAATTTTAATTTAAAATTTTTTAATTATTAATTGGACAATATTGGTGAATAATTTTCAAGTGTCATATTTAATTCTGAAGTACAAAATTAAATTATTTTTTAAATTATTTATTGGACAATATTGGTTAATAATGTTCATGTGTCATATCTAATTCTGAAGTACAAAATTATATTATAATTTTTTCATTATTTTTTGGACAATATTTCATTCTGAAATACAAAATTAAATTTTATGAAATTTCCTGCTTAGGAACTGACAACTGGAGAGCATCTTCACTTAATGACCATGCAAAATCAACAATTCATCTGAGGGCAGTGAAAATCCATGAGGCCCAGAAGTCAGTGAATAAATCTGAATCACACAGTCAGAGGGCGCTGCACATGCTTCATGAAGAGGCAAGATGCCACTTGGAGAAGTTGTTCCGAGCTGTACATGCCATTGGAAAACATGACCGTCCATATTCAGATTTTGTATGGCAAATCGATTTACTAGAAGCAAGTGGAGTAAATGTCGGTAATCGATACAGGTAATAAATCAATTAATTATTTTGTTGTTCAATTATCAAGTGATAGTAAATCGGTCATGCAAATGGAATTATTTCATGTATTTCAGAAATGAAAAGCAAGGCGCTGAATTTATGAAGTACATAGCAGAATCAACAAGGAAACCTGTGAAGAAATTACTGCAAGATGTGCCATTTATTGCAGTGCTATGTGATGGATCAACCGATACTAGCACCAAAGAGCAAGAAGCCTGCTATATCCGCACTTGTCACCGAGGTGAGATCACTGTGAGATTACTAAGCTTTCAGGAAGTAGAGAGACCTACAGCAGCAAACATAGTTTCTGCTATTGAAGAGTCAGTTACTCGGTATGGAGGTCTCAGTATGGAGCAGTTTCACTCCAAACTGGTTGGTTTTGGGTCTGATGGGGCAGCTGTAATGGTGGGTAGGAATGCTGGAGTTGCCACTCTACTTAAGTTAAAGAATGAGGAAATACAGTCTGTTCACTGCTACGCTCATCGCCTGGAACTAGCCTACAAACAGTCTATTGCCAAAGTTACGCTGTATCAGAAAGTGGAGACATTGCTGTCAAGCCTATACACACTGTATCACAAATCTGCCCCAATGAGAAGTGAACTCGAAGCAGTCTACAAATCAGAAGGAATTCCTTGTCAAGTCCCAACAAGAATCGGTGGAACAAGATGGTTACCCTTTGTTAACAAAGCTCTAGGTATTTGCTTCAAGAATTATGGTGTCTTCACTACAAATCTGACTAAGGTACATGTACCTGAATTTAATTTGATATCTTTAGTGGTTTTCTCACAGGACTTAGTGACTTTATTTTAACTTTTCATGTCATTGTTTTCAGGTCCAGGAAAACAGATTTAACAAGGAACAGAAACTCGAAGCCCATGGTCTACTGAACCTTTACACTTGTCCAAATGTACTGAAATTCGCTCACCTTCTCTGGGATGTGTTACTAATATTACAGAAACTGTCGCTGAAAATTCAAGAGACAGCAGTGACCATATGTGAGGTTAACACTTCATACAGCAATGCTCTTGACCAGCTTGATAAGTTCCGCAGAAGGTATATATGATATCCATTTAGAAATTTTAGATATAATCTGGTTTTTATAAAAATTTCAACAATTGCGTTTACGGATATTTCATCGAAGATTATATATCTGCAGTTCAGGTCCAAAACTGAAGGAGGTTGAGGATCTCAAGCCAGGAGATGAGTATCAAGGCCAAGCTTTGAAGGCTTCAGGGAAAGAGAGGAAACGTTTCTTTGATGTCAAAGAAGAATTCCTTTTGAAGATCAAGGAATGTCTGACTGCTCGCTTTATAGATTCGGATGAGGCAGTAATCAAAGCTTCTGGAATCATTCATCTTAACTCCTGGCCAAGGGATGACAATTTGAAAGGTATGATTTTAAAATGTGTATTTTAATCTTAATCTTATCATATACATCACTGGAAGTTGGAACTCAACACTGTCACGTTTCGGACCTACAACTGGCCCTGTTCATCACGTATAAATCAGGGTACGAAATTCGCGCCGGTCCGTCGGTCCCAACCGATTAGAAATCCAAATGACCGATTAGAAGTGTCAAAATGCGAATGTTTATCGGTCACAGTGGACCGGTTAGCCAAATCCCATAGATGCCCCAACCTTCCCCCAGAGCCCCCTAGGGGGCCTCTAGTACTGGGTGACTCCGTGACGTCACATGTCTTAAAGGGATTTCTGAGAGCTATTTTTAGCCTCAGCTGTGTGCACATGGCGTGAAGTGCCGCGAACATCTTTGATTTTGTTGAGAAATGGATAAATACTTGATCTTCGGTAAAAAAAGGGAAAAAAATATTGAAGGACAGGTATCAGAGTGTTCAAGGACACTTTCAGAGAAGAGAAAGACCGATGACAATTTGTCAGCTGAACAGAATCAGCTGAAGAAGAGGGAACGTTGTTGGGATGAGAAGTGTAAAGAAGGCAGGCCATGGTTGGACTTGAACAGTGACAATTTCATGATTTGCACCTGGTGTAGAAAATATACAAGCACTCATGAAAAAGCACATAAAAGTGCATTTATTCGAGGTTAGTAAATTATTTATTGTGTCATATTTAATTCTGAAATACAAAATTAAATTTTAATTTAAAATGTTTTAATTATTAATTGGACAATATTGGTGAATAATTTTCAAGTGTCATATTTAATTCTGAAGTACAAAATTAAATTATTTTTTAAATTATTTATTGGACAATATTGGTTAATAATGTTCATGTGTCATATTTAATTCTGAAGTACAAAATTATATTATAATTTTTTCATTATTTTTTGGACAATATTTCATTCTGAAATACAAAATTAAATTTTATGAAATTTCCTGCTTAGGAACTGACAACTGGAGAGCATCTTCACTTAATGACCATGCAAAATCAACAATTCATCTGAGGGCAGTGAAAATCCATGAGGCCCAGAAGTCAGTGAATAAATCTGAATCACACAGTCAGAGGGCGCTGCACATGCTTCATGAAGAGGCAAGATGCCACTTGGAGAAGTTGTTCCGAGCTGTACATGCCATTGGAAAACATGACCGTCCATATTCAGATTTTGTATGGCAAATCGATTTACTAGAAGCAAGTGGAGTAAATGTCGGTAATCGATACAGGTAATAAATCAATTAATTATTTTGTTGTTCAATTATCAAGTGATAGTAAATCGGTCATGCAAATGGAATTATTTCATGTATTTCAGAAATGAAAAGCAAGGCGCTGAATTTATGAAGTACATAGCAGAATCAACAAGAGACCTACAGCAGCAAACATAGTTTCTGCTATTGAAGAGTCAGTTACTCGGTATGGAGGTCTCAGTATGGAGCAGTTTCACTCCAAACTGGTTGGTTTTGGGTCTGATGGGGCAGCTGTAATGGTGGGTAGGAATGCTGGAGTTGCCACTCTACTTAAGTTAAAGAATGAGGAAATACAGTCTGTTCACTGCTACGCTCATCGCCTGGAACTAGCCTACAAACAGTCTATTGCCAAAGTTACGCTGTATCAGAAAGTGGAGACATTGCTGTCAAGCCTATACACACTGTATCACAAATCTGCCCCAATGAGAAGTGAACTCGAAGCAGTCTACAAATCAGAAGGAATTCCTTGTCAAGTCCCAACAAGAATCGGTGGAACAAGATGGTTACCCTTTGTTAACAAAGCTCTAGGTATTTGCTTCAAGAATTATGGTGTCTTCACTACAAATCTGACTAAAGTACATGTACCTGAATTTAATTTGATATCTTTAGTGGTTTTCTCACAGGACTTAGTGACTTTATTTTAACTTTTCATGTCATTGTTTTCAGGTCCAGGAAAACAGATTTAACAAGGAACAGAAACTCGAAGCCCATGGTCTACTGAACCTTTACACTTGTCCAAATGTACTGAAATTCGCTCACCTTCTCTGGGATGTGTTACTTATATTACAGAAACTGTCGCTGAAAATTCAAGAGACAGCAGTGACCATATGTGAGGTTAACACTTCATACAGCAATGCTCTTGACCAGCTTGATAAGTTCCGCAGAAGGTATATATGATATCCATTTAGAAATTTTAGATATAATCTGGTTTTTATAAAAATTTCAACAATTGCGTTTTGGGATATTTCATCGAAGATTATATATCTGCAGTTCAGGTCCAAAACTGAAGGAGGTTGAGGATCTCAAGCCAGGAGATGAGTATCAAGGCCAAGCTTTGAAGGCTTCAGGGAAAGAGAGGAAACGTTTCTTTGATGTCAAAGAAGAATTCCTTTTGAAGATCAAGGAATGTCTGACTGCTCGCTTTATAGATTCGGATGAGGCAGTAATCAAAGCTTCTGGAATCATTCATCTTAACTCCTGGCCAAGGGATGACAATTTGAAAGGTATGATTTTAAAATGTGTATTTTAATCTTAATCTTATCATATACATCACTGGAAGTTGGAACTCAACATGTTTTTATTCTCCTGCTGCAGACTTTGGCCATGACATGGTACAGATGTTGGCAAACCAGTTCAAGAAAACCCTACAATCAAGTGAAGTTGATGTGGACCAACTTGACAATGAATGGTTTAGTCTAAAACAAGCAGTGTCCTCAGAGTAAGTTGAGAGTATATTTCATTGATCAGTGTTCACATGACAGCATCTGGTACAATTACCTGTCTTTTTTTGGCAGTTCTGGTCACCTGACATGGAATTTAATCAACAAGAAATATGGCAAGGACCACAGCAATATCCTGCCCTTGATTGACCTCTGCCATGTCATTCCAGCTTCATCTGCAGAATGTGAAAGAGGGTTCAGCGCAATGAAAAGAACCAAAACAGACTGGCGGTCTAAACTTTCTGCTGAATCTCTTACAGACCTGATAACTGTTTCTCTTTACTCTCCAGACATTAGCAGCTATAATCCCACAGAAGCAGTTGATCTGTGGTGGGAAGGAAGCACTCTCAGGCGGAGACCTAAACAAAATTCATATCAAAGGATCCAGACTGAGAGTGACACAGATGATCATGTTGATAGTCAAGAATGTGAAGATAGGTTAATCAGTTTCAGCTCTGAATATAGTGACAATTAAATGTATTCAGAGTATTTAGTCAACTAGATTTACATATCCAGGACATCAGTATTATGAAGTATTTAGTATTGGTAATTTTATATTAATGTCATGTGGTGCTCATATATTATAGCTATCCTACTTCTTTTTCTCTGTATTCTAGTCAGTCAGGTGCAGAGAGCTTTTACTTTAATGTTGTATTATCAGTATTTGAAATAATGCTCATTTTTGATGATTTCAGATTGTTTTAATTAAAGGTTCTGCGCTAAATCAATGTGTATTGATTTGATTGATTAATTCACTTATATAACATGTATAACATGATGTATAATTGGCGGAAAATTTGGACCAGTTAGACCTGAAATGGACCAGTTAGATACTTGAGTGGACCAGTTAGCTCCCAGAACGTGGACCAGTTAGCTAATTTGCGAATTTCGTACCCTGGTATAAATAATTTCTATATATACATAATGCTTTTACAGTGCCTACATGAAAAACAGTTTTACGGATTGTATACACCCTGTTTAAATATGTTTAATAAATAAACTTTGTGAAATAAATAAATAAACTTTGTGAAGTAATTAAATGCAGATTCTTATGTAGTGATTTTGATAACATTCATGCTTAATTTAATAATTTCATGTGATGATTGCATTTAGATGTGATTAATTCCAATATAGTAAACAAGCCTCATCAGAAGTCATTAATGATTCATTTATAACATATCTGTTACATGTAACCCAGGAGACTATTAATTAACAGTTGAAATATGAAAAAATACTTACTGCGATGGTAAATATCAGCAGACATTTGTACTCCATTGCGGATGACACTGCCATTTTGCAAGTACTGGAACAACGTCCAAAATTCCAGTGGGGCCACTTGAGGTATTTTGTTAACCTCCTCACTAATCCATGGCATCAGATGCTATGCGCGTCTATCCCATCTGCACACACTTATTCAGGGACATATGAAGTCATGCTTGGCTGGGCATTACCTACTTAACGCTCCGATTAACACTACCATCTCCTTAAGCGAATAACGTACATATATGTAAGCTTGACCACTCACAGTCCGGTGTTCTATAGCATGTGTTATGTATCACCTGCCAACTCTAGCAGCACACAACTTTTATTAGCTCTTATAATCTATGCCAAGCTTAATGGTATTCAATAGCCTTAGGCTTAGTTCAGTGTAAAGTACATAGTTAACAATAGCATAAACAAATGGCATGCAAACGGCTTCTTTGATTCATAAATAAATATTTGATATTTCTACCAAACCAATAAAAGGGGACCTTTTCTCATAAACAAATGGTCAATACTATCTATTGACCGCAGATTTAGGTTAATCAAGCAAACTTATTCAAGGTATTTTCAACCAGAACTGAAGTATGTCAATTCTGCTTACGCTAGCCACAGGTACACCTAAATCGAAACTATAGACATAACAGCTAAAGGATAGGCATACAAATGAAAACATTTCAGAACAGGAAGTTAAAATATTAGAATAGGATAGGGAATGTAAGTGACACAAGCATTCGTAAATAGAGTGGATCTGTTAGTCACAACAATTGTAGTGCAATTGTAGGCAAGTTTTACTCTTAAAAAGCACCCAAATACAACATTGATTATTTGTATATGCAACTCCCAAACGTGGAAAATTTGTAAAATATTTTAGATTCTGAATATTTTTAAAATATCTTGGATTCTGCAAAATTGTGCTTAGTCTACGCTAATTTGTGATACTGGTGTATACTGTGACATGCCATCCATAGGACCCCATTGGGAAGTAAGCTAATTCAAGCTTTTGTGGTATATCCTAGCATCCTCATCATTGTATATACATCATCTACTTTCTACCTTTATATCTATTTCATCCTATTTAGTTATCTCTGCTTATTTATTTTATTCCTTATACTATTTGCTACTATCATTCTTATTTATTTGCTGTATTTATTTACCATTTAACTATATTCTTTGGTTTTTTTATACAATCTTTTATGTCTATATTGGTATTATGATGGCGGACAATTAACTGATCATGACGAAGAGGTAAATAATTTCATAATAAATGATTGCATGAAGTTTTTTATAGTCCACAGCAAACAACAAACAACTACATTGGTTTTGAAAGCCCGCTGGCTATATGTGAAACCATAAGAGCTAAAATACCAGCCAGCCTATACAACCGAAGCATCATCCATGAAAGGTCATGGTGCGGAATAAAGTCTGGTGAAAGGGATGCTTTAATGGCATGTGCCAACCGCCTATGCAGGATCAACGCAGAAAAGATTTGTGTTGTGAAATATTTTGTTGTTGTTGTGAAATGCTCCAAATAAATGAGCCCAGAAGCAACAGAGACCAGAAATAAAACGCGGGCTCATCAATTGAGCAATTAAGAAATTGCTCCTGCAACCACAAAAGGTCTTTTTAAACAAACTAATTAGTGGTGAGGAGAGGTCAGGCATGGATACAATGGACACACTGCCAACGAGATTCAATGGGTAATTTTTCCCCAAAAAAATCAATAACATGTAACATGGCACATGTCACAATTCTTGTACAAGTTCATAGATGTTCAGTTTTCGTGTATGTAACAAGACACTGTACAAGTTTTATTTTATTATAATTCCATTTTTTTTTCTTTGTCAGACATACGTGTATAGATCTGTGGTTTTGCACATGTCGTATTCTATGACACAATCTGGTATTTGTTCAAGACACATCTAAGCTTACGACATTCCATGCCATTAAATGTTTTTCATTATAATGGCTTACATAAAATTAGTCACAATCGTGCTGTCAAAGCATTAAAGAACACAGAAAGCTTTAGAAACATGTTTTGCCCATTAAAAGCAATATGTAAAGATGGCGCCTTATGCACGAAAACTGTCTGGAAGAAACTATATACTTCTCTAAGAATTCCAAAGTTGGAAAATGTTCGATATCAGGTTCACCAAATTTGCATGTAGATATCTTCATACATCTCTGGAGTGCATGGAAACAGGCATGATGCGCCAACCTAATGCCTATATAATTAGTGAATCTTGGAAAAAGGCAGTCCATTTGAACCTAGGCATTTTCTCTACACTTTTTTTTTTTAAAGTTTTGCTTCGACTTTGGCATTCAGTTCACAAGTTGGTACATGAGAAATCGTGTAGTGATGATCTAGATGTAATCATAAGTTGAAATTGCAAGGGCCCCTCAAGTCAAATTGCTGATGTAACATGTGACTGCAACAACACGAAGCCGACATCATTAGACCAGACCTTGTGCCATCACACGTTTGAACGAAAGTTGATTGGCCAGCGATATTTCTATCAGTTTTTAATATGTACCTCGTTTACACATCTGAAGTCATCACTTGAGGCTACATATGTAATAAACAACTTCATCAAAGTAACTTGCATCGTTGCTACTGTGATTATAAAAATGACTTGTTTGTTCGATTTAGCAAGAAAGTTTTAATTGAATCCTGAGGCTCAGGACTAGTGAAGTCTATGATGCGAATATGATGGGATTCTGGGATTGTCTGGAGTCTGTGTGGGAGGAGGAAAAGAGTAGATGTTTCTAGCCTAGTAAATGAAGTGAAGAAGATATTTTGAGCCGAATTTTCTTTCCAATCAGATTTCCACTTCTCAGATCTGTTTGGGTTTAAGCATGTGTGCCTAATCATCTCTACTTTCCATATTTCCTGTGAAATGCTTTTGAAAGTCTTAAAAGCTGACTGAGCAAGATGCCTCCTCAAATGCCAATGACTTAATCTTGCACGATGATGTATCTTGCATATTGTGGTTGCCCTTAGAATTGAAAATCTTCCTAGGTTTAACAGCATCCCAAGCTCTTAGGAATATTGCTTCATGAAAATGATGATGGATTTTCGTAAGCAACGTTTCCTGGTGACATACATAAGGAGCTTTTCCTGCTGAACCCTTCCTTTCTTTGGAACCCTTCACCCTTTTAGATTCTACTTCACCCATGGCATTGATAAAACGGCAGGTTTTGTCGAGGTCTGGGTAATGTAATTACGTAATTATGATATTTCTGAAAAAGGAGACCAAGGTTGAGATGATAAATCCGGTTATAACTAGTATAAGGTTATGTTACAAAATTGATTCGACCCTGCAATATATTTTAATGTTGTAGAACTCTATAGATTACGTTTCCATGTGCTAATTTACAGTTATTTATTGCTACATCATGAATATTTATTATTTCCATTTTCTCTCGGACAATGACTAAGTAACCCATGTAAGACTGATTAGCAGGAGGTTCAAAGGTGACAGAATCTATTTCCAACATTGCTTCAGCTTTGACAGGTGTCAGAGCAAACCTTACATTAATTTTGATAATAAGTTAGATACTCAAAGAAATTATGTGAGCCTGCATAGACAGAATGATCCTTTTCAGTAGCAGATCCGGGGAGGGGTAAGGGTTAGGGTTTAACCCCCCCCCCCTTTGGCCTAGTACATTTTCTATTTACAAAATTTAGTAGTCCCTGCAATATATTTTAACTAAGCTACCCCCCCCCCCCTGCAATTATTTCTCTGTATCCACCCTCAAGGAGTCCAGGGAAGAAGGAATTAGATCCCGACCTTTCTTTCACGGTGTTTATGACACATAATACATCAGGGGTACATTTAATGTAACAAAATATATACAAAGTAATGCACTTTAACAGCTCTGCTATCCTTGTGAAGTCTCCAGTATTAGTATTTGTTTGCCTGTACATATCATTTTACCCTTGCATAATTATAATTAGGTTATACATACTTATTTTACTTGAAACTACATGTAATGAGCAATGGAATAGACAACATTAGAGAGCCCATCATCCACAGATAAGCAGTACCATTGGGAAAACTAACATTACTAATATCGGTTCTAAAAAATTGGACCTAATTCAAATGAAGCAACAATATGAGTGGATGAAAAAGAGAATAAATATTGTCAATGGGATTACCATGATCTCTATTCTATCAACGGAGAGCTAATGATTAAAATGGAAGAATGGTTAGGGAATTATGAGAATCATGGACAAGCACCAGATTTTCTTCTGGTATGAATGTTTCCAGCAGCTGAAGTGTCATGGTAGTTAGTGATGCCTTTCAATCGTAATTCAAACTCCAATAAGCGATCTATGTTTGATGGGAGGTAATACGTGTATTTACACTTTACATTTCTTATAACCAAATCAGTTTTTAAATTGACCTCTCATCTAGCCCATGAGCATCACCAACTTTCAGAAATGCTTCAATTAAATATTTCAAGTTTAACCTTCAAAGTGACAAGAAGACTCACTGAACTGGGCAGGCAAGACCACAAGGAAACAACCAAAACTCAAGTCTGACGTGCAGCGACACCTAGTGCTTCATCTGAAAACAGCTATTCACTCAATTTCCCTACGTTGCAATATTAAGCATATTGCAATATTAAGCAATATGGTAAGAACAGTCAGAACCTATCCAAAGAAAAATCATAGCCTATGCACATTAACATCATAGATCAAATCAAATGGCTGGTACCATGAGAGCTCAACAACAAATACTTTGCTAGATTTCATGAAACGGTAGGAATTCTCTGCAAGCGATGATGTGGAATGAGCTAAACAGATGAGGCGAGAAACAACACAGACAAAGTAAATGCTCATCAAGCAATTACAGAGAGTATAAAAAGTCAGGTTCTATTCACTGGTAGACGCAGGTAGCAGAAGTGCAACCTGCAGCTTTTGAACTTTGAATTCATTTACCATAATCAACAGTGTATATACAGAAGACAAATAAAAAAGGATAGTAGAACGGGAGGAATAGATAATAAGAAGAGTAGAGAATAAATAAGGAGTAAAATAAATAAGCAAATAAAATATAATGCAGGATAAAATGATATAGATATCCAAGTAGATGGTGCAAATATATAAAATTTTGAGAATGCAATCTAATGATTTACCAAATCAGTTGAACGGGGTAAAGTAATGAGAACTGGGTCTCCTTCCCTACAGGTATTACCCTGAAACTGGGATTCTTTTTGGTTTTTTTGGTGTCAGCAAGTAAATTTCCACTTTGTATATATATATATAATAGTTCATTTAAATCAGATATAAAGAATTATTACTCAAATGTTACAAATGTTACATAAATAAATTTGAACCATAAAAAGCTGTATTCACATTGCACATGAAGTTTTAGGCTGCTAATGGATGCAAAGTTTCAAAAGTAATTTTTTTGGGCTTTATGATAAGCACAAGGAGTATCAAAGCTCTGTTCTTTCATTGTAATCATGTTTGTTGATAATTCTTTATGAAAACTTAAATCATTGTTCCAGTTTATTATTTACTGACGACTGTGGCCCAGTTCTCCTTCCACCATGGTCCAGTTCTCCTTACCAGAGGGAGAATGGTGGGTAGAAAGCATTCTTGTTGTGATAACGTTTGTATAGCCATATATCAACTGATGCAAAGATAAATACATGTATAAATTAATAGATGCATTTTATTGCATCAGATACTTTCAAAAAGGCACCAGTCCTTACTTTGCCCTACTCTTGAATTTGACAGCTTGCAAAATTGGAAAAAGTTCAAACAACATTCAGCTTTGAAATAACATACAAAATATGAAAATATCCCAATGAGAATATATTGCATATGGGTGCAAAATATGATAATTGCATAGATATATAGGTATTAGGTATACCTGATGCAATAAAATGCATCTATTCATTTATACATGTATGTATCTATGCATCAGTTGATAAATGGGGATACAGATGATATCTCAGCAAGAATGCTCATGGGACATTCATTATGAACAACCACAACTGCAATTCATAAAACGAAGGCATAGCAAACATAAACAATGCATCTGATCTGGCATTATTTTATTCCAAGGTAACATAACCGATTATTGCCTCAATTCATGAATGTGAAATGAAGTAATTCTTTCTCTGAGTATTCTGTCAGAGTTTCCAAGAGAAACTAAGAATGTTGTCCAACACGTTTTGAACATTACAAGCACGTACAGTGCATGCATAGAAAAATCAATAAGCGCTTAAACTTTTCACAGATTCTAAAGCTGTATCTATTACGGCCAATTTCATAGACTTGGAAACTATACTCCAGAGGACGTCATGTGAATCCGGGATTCCCATTGGCTGAGAGACTGCCTTAGCCAATGTTAGTTCTGGATTCACATGTCTATGACAGCTGGTCTCCACTGTGGTTGGGCCGGCCGCAGTTATGATTCTTCAGGCCACTCTACGACTACAAGACTTAGATACATTTGAGCCATTTTCAACATATGCATCACCAGTTAAGATGGATTATATTATCAATGGGTTTGCTTAATTTAGCAAGAAAGATTAATTGAATTCTCCGAGTCAGGACTAGCAAACCTTTCATGAGTGTATGATGAAGTGAGGAATTATCTAGAGTCCATTTGTCAGAAGACAGGGAAAATGAGTTTGTCTTAGACCTGTAAATGAAGTGTCACTTTATAAAGCAGCATGTGATATTAAAAATCTAATTTTTCTCCCAATCAAATTTTCACATCTTATGGGGTGCCGTGAAAACGAATTATCCTGACAACTTGTAGTTTTGACATTTGTAAACTGTTAACATGAGTGCAAATGGTGTATTGATTCACTGGTAGGAAATGCTGCTGGCTAGTTCAGACTTCATCATCAACCACAGAGACCCGGATGCATAAAGAAACTATCAACAGCTTTTGCCACAAATGACAGCATTAGAAACAGTATGCTTAAAAGCTGCAGTACAGTTGCAGACAAAAGTATTCATACAGTTGACCAGTTTCACAAATATTGATAATTTCAGGAATTAATAATAGATGTCAATTGAGTGGGATTATCACTACCTGTCACATAGGAGCTCCTGAGAATGTAGTTACATCGGCACCAAATTATGATGAATTAGCCTTTACCATTATGTACTTACGGAACTTATGTGGTATTGTACTTGGACAAAGGTATTCATACCGCATGGTGGATGTTGCTATGTTCCAGATTAAAGATTTCTTCCTTTTTTTCAGTGCAATCAGTTTCTGAATTTAAAAAACATGACTTTACGATTCAAGCAGTACATTGACAGCCCTCTTCCAGCTATTTTGATTCAGATATTAGACTTGTAGATGGAAATACCAGAGGATGAGCAATCATACAACTCAGCATTTTGGCAACACTTTTCATAAACAAGTTGCCAAAATGCTGAGTTGTATGATTGCTCATAGATACCATCCAAGTCTGATGGTGGCTGCTACTATTTTTTCCATTCCCAAGGACTATAGAGAAGATCTTAGTGTTGATGACAATTATAGGGGAACCACAGATCAGACCACAGATCAGACTATCAGGTAACACCCTCCAGTGGGTTGATCATGTAAAACATTTAGGAAATTATGTGTCCACTGACCTGAGAGAGGCAGAGGAGATATTGAAGAAAAAATGTGATTTGATAGGAAGATTGAATTTGATTGTCGGCAGTTTGACTGGTGTCCGTGTTGCATCACAGTTTTAATGGAGCACAAGTATGGTGTCTCAGTGATGCCAGTGTGAGAACATTTCATACCAGTTTTAACAGATGTATAAGGAGAGTTATGGGTCTGCCTTATGCAACTCACACACGATTCCTCCCAGATTTATCCGGGTTATCTTACTCCAAAGACAGCATTGCAAACAGATTTCTGAAACTGCATCATACGTAAGTTTCATTGCCATAAGAGGATATTGCGCTCAGTCTATTATAGGCTGCAATTTAAAAGTGCTGTCTAGAGAGTACAATTCCCGAATTGACAGTTTGGCTAAACATAAGCTGCAGTCAAACACACGTAGTCATCAGGATCTGGCCACAGTAAAAGCTGTGAAAGACTAAATGGCAGGGCACATCTCAGACTTACTCACTGCTGATGAGAAAAGACTCCTTTTGCTTGGACTGTTTGAACATACATTTTTTGGACTGAAGGATAAATAATTTACTTTTTCCTACAATTTTTTTCTTATGCATTGTTGTTAAATTATGATACTGTCAATAAATACAGAAAGTAAATAATCATTTGGCTCCATAGCCAAAGGAAACCTAATGGAAAAGACTTGCAAGGAGATGGGAATGCCCAGAAGGACCGTTTCCTCCCTTGAAACTTAGGTGAAAACTAAGATATGAACACTAACTGCTTCAAAAGTTTATCACACTTTTAGCCGATCAATGCAACTGAAGAAAAACTCACTTGACAAACATTTGTGCCACAACGCATCACCACATATGGATTATAGATTCAAGGGCAAACACTTACTAGAAGTTAATCACATCTGAGAAATTTAGATTTTTTAACAGAAGTAAATCATGCAGACTGAGAAGAAAACGAAATTCATAGTTTGTCTGGATGAGACTAAATTACACTTTTCTGACCAACATGACATAAGAACAGCATCCTGAAAAATATGAGCATTTCCAAGATGTATTTGTATTTCTCCAACAGTGACATGTAGTCACTAACCATAAAATGGGGTTACTTGGCATCATCTGGAGTGGGGGGACTCAAGATAATACATATATATATATAGCTTTTATTGACACTTTTTCATATCAGAAAAGATACATATGTCACATATCTACTCACTACGTCTATCTAAAACTACATCTACAAAAATCTGATGTACAAGTTCTCATTATTTTATACATAATATACAGCTTAACATTTAAGGTCCCAGTTGCCACAATTTGATGTTTTCTGGAAAAGTACCGTGAATGCTAAGGTGCATCCAGACATCTCCCTGAACATATGTTACCTACTGCCTAAGATTTGAATGTAATCATGCTTAATGTGTATGGAGTAAACATACCTTGCCCAAAACCAAAAACACAGGATGTCAACCTAATAAACTATAGCCTTCTCAATCAATTGTCCTGGACTAAACTCACTTATTGGAGACATGATTTAGAATTACAGCCACCAAGCATCCCTGAAACATGATTGAATTGTCAGAGATGCACTATGATGAATGACATATGCCATTTTGTGATGTGTGCAACAACCTATAGTCAAGGGGTATGATAAACTGACATGTACGTACACCAAATAACAGGCACAAAATACTGCAGAACCTTCAACTGTGATGCTAATGCACTTGTAATAAGTTCAAGCTAATTATTCGCTACTGTATGAATAGTTTTCTTTCATTAATTCTGTTCATTGTACTTTAAAAGTTCACAAGAAGACAAAAGATGAATGTCAATTTTTTCTCAAGTATACATTTGTCTGTCTTGTACATACAATTTCCACTTTCAACACTCTTGCATGAATACTTTCGTCTAGTTCAAGCTGTAGCTGCACCAGAAATACCATGAAGAAATTACCCTACCCTCACAGGGGTGCTCCTAACCAGAGGAGGAAGTTCCACTGAAGAAGAAGAAGAAGCTGCACCTTATATTTTCTGCTGTTACTTATTGGATGGTTGGGTGATTAGGGCTTTACGTCCTGTATTTCTGCACCAGTTGGGCTAATTAGGACAGGCAGAGACCATGGCATTGAGATGAAGGATGAAACAGCCATCCATATAGGCTCAACCGTGAATCGAACCCGGGACCCAGCGGTTGGAAGTCCAGAGCACTACCTCTGAGCTAGGCCCCCGCCCTTGTTACTTATTGGAAGATGAACTGTACCAGTAATCATTCCGGCACTTCAAATTTTTTGAAAAATTTTAACCAGGCCATAACACACACTTGTAAAATAATGTTAATCAGCAGGCAGAGATAGCCACAGAGACTAAATTACCACAACATTAATGATAGGATATTTATGGTTTATTCAATTTTTCCCTGTTCTTACCTAATCACAGAAATATTAGTCATTGCTATATTACAGTTCAACCCCAAAGCAGCCAGCATGCTTTGACTTATAAAATTAGCCACACAGCTCCTGACCAACATTGAAATAAATTTATGTTTTAATTAGGCAATTCAGTTTCATCAGCTTTTCACATTATATATGCATTATCAAACTTGTATTGCAAAATAAATGAAGGCAAAAACATTGAAAATAAATCATCCAGATTAAAAGACACTTATTTAAGCCTACGTGGCCAGACCCTAAATTTATTTACAGCCACTTAATTGCAGATAACCCAATGCATGTTTGAATCACCTTGCACGTGTTAGATTTAATCTGACACAAATGATAACGCACGTGTTTGCATCATTACAATTGTGATAAATGAAATGGGAATAATGTCAAGAAACAAGAAACTCAAAGAGCATCTGGCATCATTATCTTGAACCTCCACGCAACTCCACCTCTTTTGTCTTGCACCAAACTTCCAATGTATTGATCTGGTCAACATATTTTTTTCTTAGCAAAGCTTTCAAGGCATCATCTTAATGCATCACGTACTATGTTTTGTACGAATGCAATGCATCAATGTTTATTTCTACCTACACTCCTCAAAACGTTTAAAGGATCAAGTTACATGACAACCAAATCCTTTATTTTTAGATATATTTTTAATTTGGCAGTCATGTGACCTGATTTGCCATTAAATGGTAACAGGAACGACAGTAACAAGATGGACATTTATGGAAACTTTATTAAATATTTGACAGGGAAACGCAGGTAATGTCACCGAAGTTTCCATTCCATTTTGTAATTATGGAGTACCTTCAGAATTGTTTTGGAGCTATTTTCTATGATAGATAGCCTGTTCACAAAGTTGGTAACAAGAAAGACGCAACTAAAAGTCACCCCATGCCTATACAAAAACCTTTTCTTTAAATTAAAACTAGTGTTCCAATACGTAAGATAAGCAGACATTGTGAAGTCCCCATTCCAGCGCTGCCAGCTTTGGATGGTGCCTGGTAAAAGGAGCGACATTGATTCTGTGGAGACACAAAAACAAATGGATAATATTACTGTAACTTCAAATAATTCATAGTTTTCTTCACCTGTTAAAAGCTTCTCATGAATATTATGAATGATTTATGATTTAAATTCATGTCGCACAATAAATATGTAGAATGAAGAGTGAGACATGGCATTTTGGCAGAATTTTACAGCAAAAAGAGACTACTGCAAAGATTTATTGAATGTATAAATATCCTAACATTTTCCTGCCCATTCTAATACAACATTCATATTATTAAAACCATTTTTGCATGTGATAAACACATTTGAAAGTTGAGGGACTGGGGGTGCACCGTTTCTGTGGAATGACCTAGATAAGTACACCAATATATAGGGGTGAATAGGGATGCACAAAATTCCATTCATTGGCTTAAAATATACAGATAGTTTGCAATGCGGATACAAATGCAATGAAAATCGTACACGCTTTAATTATGTTCCTTTTAATAAACCGAACAGCGGCCCCATGCCGCATTGTGCCAAGATAATGCAGTTAGTTTCATTCTCTCTGACACAAAGACAATGACAATGAAATGCATTAATTTGACCCAAAAATTACATACATGCAATAATGGTGGATTGGAATACATATAAAGTAAGGGTCAAGGAACACCCATTTTGTCTCAGTGAGGACGCTAACATGGGTGCCTCTTGTATCTCAAAATGAGTAGTGTGAAGTAGATCTATAGTGTATTACAGAGGAATATTTACTGCTGACATATATTATTTTGTGTACAAGTAAGGTTTTTTGGAGCTTCGTTGATGTCCCGCAATAACTTCTATAAAGTTACAGAGTGATTAATCACCAATAATCCTGCTAATGGTAAGAGCGACATTTCCAATTTCGATCCTTTATGCGGTTCCCCTCTATTACGACATAATATCAATCTTTGTGATGGTTATAACTCAATCTCCTCAATGGCATATAGTAATGCATACCTCTAATTTTCATGAGACGCAATTTGCTTAATTTTAGCTTCAAAACGGTAAAGTCACTGCTTTCAATGATATTGAATGTGTGGTTCTTTGGAAGAAAATATATTGCACATTAGCACTAACCATTCGCACCATAACAGCACTTTTAGAATGTTGTAACTTTGTAGATAATATACTACAGACAATGCACTGCCCTTACCACATGGTACATTGGACGATGGTAAATTATTCCCAAAATTGCTTTATCCAAAAAAGCCAGTAAAATTAATATTGCAATTTAGCTACATTAGCTGTTTCTTGAGAATAGACAAGAAATAAATAAGAAGAATTCCTGTTTAAACATCAGCAGCTAGTTCCCTGGACAGCAATCGTGAAAATGATCTGCATTCGGAGTGTGGATTCATGTAGATGATTTGTTGGGATGAGACAATGTTACAAAATCTGGATAAAATTGCTCTCCCAAGATCTAACTGTTCCACATGGACTCGAACAATGAGTTAAATTCACTGTATATTTTATTGTAATCTCCAAGCTGGCTGTAAAGAAACATTTTGTGTGTGTTATTAACTGACATACAGTATTACACACGTAGAGTGGATGCACAAATTTAATAGAAAATCATCAAACATTACACAACTCATATTTGTAAATATTTAAACTATAAGTAAACCAAGTAGGATACAATATAAAATCTAAAGAGTAATACGGCGAAAAATTTATATAAACCAAACAAAATTGTCAAAATTACAAAGACCATAAATCCTTTACAAGATTACCAAGAAAAAACTTTTTTTCATCATATTTTATTACTTTTTGCTTAAAATGAGTTGGAGAAAAAGATCGAGGGTCGCAATGCCTCAGAGGTTCCTACTGGTTGGAAATGATGTATTTCCCTATAACTTTGCCCTGGGAAATCAGTTTTCATGTTAGATTTATCCGAGATATGATGTTAAAGAAGCAAGAGTACAATTTTATTGCGAAAAGCATTAACAGAAAGTAAACTAGTGATAGTAACTGTGCTAAACGTAAAGAATTCAGGATTTCAGTTCTAAAAGGGCACGACTAAAAATTTTAATATGACGGTGACGCTGGTAGTATGGTGTCTATGCTGGAAACTAAACTATTTGACTAATACACATTTAAAGGTGGACTCCGAACCTTGTCATCTCATCATGACGGTCTTTGACGGGTGGTCGTATTATCTGACCTAGCTGTAGGATTTTATGCCCTAACAAACACAAAAGAAACGTTTTTCATTAATAAAAACTACAGAAAATACTAGGGGGTTTCTTACATCAAAGAGGCACGTTATCCTAGTCAAGCAGGCTTTGCCCTCTTTTGCGTCCGAGTTCGCAGAATGAGGGCCATGCTGCAGTCTTTATATTTTTTCATGGGATTATATGTGCACACGGTTTACAGCCTTCCCATCTACCTGAATCTATTTTATACTGAAAAATAATGAGTGCACACACTATCAATAACCTTGTCATGCTGTTCTTTGTAAACAATCATAATTTTCATGCAGTGAATCGGCAATTTCACTTTTACCTTCTAAAAATTGTTAATGTTATCACTGAATGACTTATTCATCTCTTATTCATCTCAGATAAAAACCTAATTACTCATTTTCAATGATATGAATTGATGACAGTTTGCACTGATCCGTGTATGCTATCCAGACAATATTTATTCCCTGTTGCAAAATACCACGAAAAAGGGCAGAACTGCTGCCAGGCTAACCTTATCCAACGTTACCCAGGTAGCAAAAATAGTTTGGCCCACCGACGGCCCGCTGACGGCGACATCGACGGCCCTCTTTCGGCTGCCACCGGCGGCCCGTCAGACTGCTTGCTCATCCGTTTGATGGCGGTCCATTGGCGGCAATTATCCGATGGCCCTCCGGCGGACAACCTCCGGCCCACTTGCAGTTTCAGGTGGTGGCATCCTTACATATTGACGGCGGAGCACAACCGGCATTCTGTCGGCAGTCCATTGGTGGAACAATAACGGTTCAGTGGCGGCCCACTGGCGGTAATCATTCGCCGGCCCTCCGGCGGACAACCTCCAGCCAACTTGACTGTGGCATCCATACATATTGGAGGCGGACCACAGCCGGCATTCTCTCGGCGGCCCATTGGCATAACATCATCGGCTCTGTGGCGGCCCACTGGCGGTAAATATTTTGCCGGCCCTTTGACAGACAACCTCCGGCCCACTTGCAGTTTCAGGCATATGCATGCATACATATTGAAAGCGGACCATAGCCGGTATTCTGCCGGCGGCCCATTAGCGGAACATCACTGGGGCCTGTATACTCTGCCACCAAACGGTTCTATGGCAGCCCACTGGCGATAAGTATTTTGCCGGTGCTCCGGCGGACAACCTCCGGCCCACTTGCAGTTTCAGGCGGCGGCATCCATACATATTGAAGGCGGACCATAGCTGGCATTCTGCCGGCCACCCATTGGCAGAACATCAACGGTTCTGTGGCGGCCCACTGGCGGTAAAAGGCGGAGGCCTAGATCAGAGGTAGCGCTCTGGGCTTCCAACCGCTGGGTCCCAGGTTCGATTCCCGGTCGAGCCTAAGTTGGATGGCTGTTTCATCCTTCGTCTCATTGCCATGGTCTCTGCCTGTTCTAATTAGCCCAGTTGGTGCAGAAATACAGGACGTAAAGCCCTAATCACCCACCCACCCACCCACTGGCAGTAATTATTCACTAACCCTCAAGCAGGCAACCTCTGGCCCATTTGCAATATCATGCAGCCCATTGATGGCATTCCTACAGTTCATGGTATTCCTCACTCCATGTGTATCCTCTGCAAAATGGTGTCAGTATTCCAGAATGATGTGACATTGCAAATATAAACATCATGCCTACAAAGTGTCCTATAAAATGCATAAGAACAAGTCAAATCTAGTTATGCCATACATACAAAATTTATTTATAGTTTTATGCAGTATCAAAATTTATGAGAATCACATTATCAATTATTTGCTTGTGCAGCTTCAGCTTTTTTTTTCTCCTGTTAAGAATCGCTGCTTAATTGCGGCCAATGTCCCGGTCACTCGCAGATTTAAACCATCTCTTGGTTGTTGTCTCCATTTCTGAGTCAGAAATGGTAGGAATCTGTCTTCTAGCAGCTTCTGAAAAATCAATTATTTTATTTCTTGAAAGAAATCCATGTCACTCATATTTATATTATTCAAAATAGATTTATCAGCATTTAAATTCAGTATTTAAACACTCATTGGTAGAAATGACCGCTTATCACTGATTAAATTATCATGGCATGAGACCATGACATATTTAAATCAATTATCACCAGGTGGCAGCACAAAGCCATGGCTCAATGATCTCTGCTGATCAAACTGCATGATCTCATCAAAGAAATTAACTTGTAATTATGAAGCATTAATCTTTGTGGAGAGTGTCAGCTCATGATGACATATGGGTTTTTAATGAAATGATGCAAGACTTGACCATAACACAAATTAGACAAAAGCACATGAATAGACTAAATAATTAGTTATCAAAGATTATGTAATGATGTAGAATGTCATACAATAAACTATATCTGCATTTTAGCAGTCATGGCAAACATACTGTCACAATATATTATATATACTCATTGAAAGTTGTTTGTATTTAATATACATATTCATAATACTATTCAAATCAAAATTTAGAACAGTATAGTGAGCAATTTTCATGCCGGCCACCCATTGGCAGAACATCAACGGTTCTGTGGCGGCCCACTGGCGGTAAAAGGCGGAGGCCTAGATCAGAGGTAGCGCTCTGGGCTTCCAACCGCTGGGTCCCAGGTTCGATTCCCGGTCGAGCCTTAGTTGGATGGCTGTTTCATCCTTCGTCTCATTGCCATGGTCTCTGCCTGTTCTAATTAGCCCAGTTGGTGCAGAAATACAGGACGTAAAGCCCTAATCACCCACCCACCCACCCACTGGCAGTAATTATTCACTAACCCTCAAGCAGGCAACCTCTGGCCCATTTGCAATATCATGCAGCCCATTGATGGCATTCCTACAGTTCATGGTATTCCTCACTCCATGTGTATCCTCTGCAAAATGGTGTCAGTATTCCAGAATGATGTGACATTGCAAATATAAACATCATGCCTACAAAGTGTCCTATAAAATGCATAAGAACAAGTCAAATCTAGTTATGCCATACATACAAAATTTATTTATAGTTTTATGCAGTATCAAAATTTATGAGAATCACAGTATCAATTATTTGCTTGTGCAGCTTCAGCTTTTTTTTTCTCCTGTTAAGAATCGCTGCTTAATTGCGGCCAATGTCCCGGTCACTCGCAGATTTAAACCATCTCTTGGTTGTTGTCTCCATTTCTGAGTCAGAAATGGTAGGAATCTGTCTTCTAGCAGCTTCTGAAAAATCAATTATTTTATTTCTTGAAAGAAATCCATGTCACTCATATTTATATTATTCAAAATAGATTTATCAGCATTTAAATTCAGTATTTAAACACTCATTGGTAGAAATGACCGCTTATCACTGATTAAATTATCATGGCATGAGACCATGACATATTTAAATCAATTATCACCAGGTGGCAGCACAAAGCCATGGCTCAATGATCTCTGCTGATCAAACTGCATGATCTCATCAAAGAAATTAACTTGTAATTATGAAGCATTAATCTTTGTGGAGAGTGTCAGCTCATGATGACATATGGGTTTTTAATGAAATGATGCAAGACTTGACCATAACACAAATTAGACAAAAGCACATGAATAGACTAAATAATTAGTTATCAAAGATTATGTAATGATGTAGAATGTCATACAATAAACTATATCTGCATTTTAGCAGTCATGGCAAACATACTGTCACAATATATTATATATACTCATTGAAAGTTGTTTGTATTTAATATACATATTCATAATACTATTCAAATCAAAATTTAGAACAGTATAGTGAGCAATTTTCATGCCGGCCACCCATTGGCAGAACATCAACGGTTCTGTGGCGGCCCACTGGCGGTAAAAGGCGGAGGCCTAGATCAGAGGTAGCGCTCTGGGCTTCCAACCGCTGGGTCCCAGGTTCGATTCCCGGTCGAGCTTTTTTTTTCTCCTGTTAAGAATCGCTGCTTAATTGCGGCCAATGTCCCGGTCACTCGCAGATTTAAACCATCTCTTGGTTGTTGTCTCCATTTCTGAGTCAGAAATGGTAGGAATCTGTCTTCTAGCAGCTTCTGAAAAATCAATTATTTTATTTCTTGAAAGAAATCCATGTCACTCATATTTATATTATTCAAAATAGATTTATCAGCATTTAAATTCAGTATTTAAACACTCATTGGTAGAAATGACCGCTTATCACTGATTAAATTATCATGGCATGAGACCATGACATATTTAAATCAATTATCACCAGGTGGCAGCACAAAGCCATGGCTCAATGATCTCTGCTGATCAAACTGCATGATCTCATCAAAGAAATTAACTTGTAATTATGAAGCATTAATCTTTGTGGAGAGTGTCAGCTCATGATGACATATGGGTTTTTAATGAAATGATGCAAGACTTGACCATAACACAAATTAGACAAAAGCACATGAATAGACTAAATAATTAGTTATCAAAGATTATGTAATGATGTAGAATGTCATACAATAAACTATATCTGCATTTTAGCAGTCATGGCAAACATACTGTCACAATATATTATATATACTCAATTGAAAGTTGTTTGTATTTAATATACATATTCATAATACTATTCAAATCAAAATTTAGAACAGTATAGTGAGCAATTTTCATGCTATAATATATGCTAATGAGTGTTCTGCTTCAGTTAATTTCAAGATATCTGGGTCTAATTGAGGGAGTTATGCAAGGTGCTCATGTAATGTGATACCATTGCACAGTCTAATGCAGTTTATTGTTCTTGTATAGTTTCTATCTAATTCAAGAGTATACAAAGCTATACATTACATATGAACAATTGTAACTGACAACATCATATATGTTTTGCAAAGATATAATATAAATTGTTATGTCATAGTTCACATGTCACCATAATAAAGATTTATCCTTATTTAATTACTAAATTAATTTAATTATTTTAGGTTATTCATTTCTTTAAATTCCAGCTACTAATTAATATTGTTGTATTTTTCAAGACTTTTGGTAAATGTTTATAAAATATGAAAATTAAAATAGATGGGTAGCTGGATAGATAGATAGATAGATATTGAAAATCATTATATGCAATCTGAAAAAAGGGTAATAACCTACCTACATTCTGTGCATGTTCACCTTGTAGCATGCCAGTCCTTGCAATGTCTGTCCAAGTTCACCTGTGTATAGGCTGTTATAACTGCTGTTGTCTCCACTGCTAACTGCATAGTGGAGAGGGGTCCAAGAGGGAGGGGGTCAATTGCCCAGTCTGTGTCTAATTAGTGCATGTTGACCTGTCTGAAGCAGGGAAGCCACTCATGCATGGATACATGATAGTGATTAAGACTTAATTTATATATTTTGCTACTGGGTTATCCAGTAACAATGCATGACATCAGTGAGGATAACCCCTATCCCAGAAAACACATTAAGTTAATATTGAAATTAAATAAATAATCACAGAAAAGTGTATAACTTGTTCAGTATGATTATGTATTGAAATTAATTAACTTGTATTGTAAAAATTGATGTGAGCAATATATCGGCTACACTGTGAAAACAGAAAGCATAATTCCATAAGCTTATTCAGCTAACAAGTACTAAAATAACTTGTAAAATGGAAATACAGCCACTCAATAGGAAAAGCTAGGTAATTCATATTATATAGGAGTGAAGAAGTTAGCACAGGTTTCCCAAAGAGGCATATCTACAGCTTCCTCTGTGGCCAAGTAGGTAGAGTGCTGGCATGCTGATCACAAATTCGTGGGTTCAATACTCCCTTCAGGTTTTGCTGAAGTTCCAAATATCTTAGTTCATCATTTAAGGTTATTTTGCATACCGCCCATAGCCATCCATTAGCAAGATTAAGTGTGACAGCGGCCAGAGAGTGGCCCAACGGCGGCAGCCGCTGCCGCTCGTGCCGATTGTATACCGCCCGTAGCCATCGATGAGCAAGATCATGTGTGACAGCGGCCAGAGAGTGGCCCAATGACAACATCCGCTGCCAAACGTGCCGATTGTATACCGCCCATAGCCATCCATTAGCAAGATTAAGTGTGACAGCGGCCAGAGAGTGGCCCAATGGCGGCAGCCGCTGCCGATCGTGCCGATTGTATACCGCCCGTAGCCATCGATGAGCCAGATCATGTGTGACAGCGGCCAGAGAGTGGCCCAATGGCGGCAGCCGCTACCGCTCGTGCCGATATTTTACCGCCAGTAGCTGACGACCTCCAAAGCTTCTGATAGCACTGGTCCGGTGGCGGCCAGACAGCGGCAGCCGCTGCCGCCCCTGCCGCCACCAGCCACCATAGTACCACTGGCGGTCCGTCGATGCTTGCTACCTGGGTTTAGTCTAACTTTTAAGTTAAACAAGGGTTATTTATATTTTCAGTATATATAGCAAAATAATTAAGCTCATATATATAGAAGTACTGATTCAATGTTATATTTTCTATTTAGCTAGAGAGGTTTAGACTTTTCTACAAAACAAAACATTTCCTCACCTGGGAGCTATCAGTCTTAGCCAGAAGCCTTAATAACCAAAATGAATTGAACTGTGAGAAATTGATGTCACTCACAGGAGAATCCCAAGATTTCCCTTAAAGGGCTCTGGTGCGATTTCCCTGAACCTTTCCCTGATTCCTGTTGAGTGCTTGATAAATTGCTTGAGCATCACTCTTTGTCTGTTTAATTTGTTCTGGTTAGCCTCGGTGTCTATAGCTTCCTTCCTTTGAGCAGTCTGGTGGTCTCACCTTCATAGTTGCATTCTTTGCAAGATATCTTGTACAAGTAACTCCTTAGATAATTTAGCATGTAGTTGACTCCAAACTAACAGCATTCAATTGTAACTTCGGAAATTGTCCTGCGGGTTCTTGACATAAAACTAATGAGTTAGATTCAGATTTTCATTTGACATAACATGATAATGCGCCCCTTTGCATTTTAACTAATGAAATAATGGAACTTGTTCCCTTCAGAAATGGGGGTTTACGTATTGGAATATTTCAGAAGTAATTAAGAAGTATTCGCTCAGGCTGGGCTTAAACTGCAGTGCTCAGTGATTCAGCTTTTAGTGATTCACCTTTTTAGTTTTATCTGAGGAATGAGCTCTCAAGACCAGACAGGCAGACACCACTTCTAAAGTGTGATGGAACGGCTTACTGGAGCTGCAATCACTGGATAACGACAAGACATGCAGATTCTTGCAGGAAGAGCCCGAAGGTGTGTCTCATGATGACAGGTTTATTTTATGACAGGCTTTTAAGGTTTTTCTGCATTGAATGTGGCTGGTAATTTGCAAAATTAATTCCAATCGTTGGCATCTGGTATCGTTCATACTGCTCTTGTATATTGGCTTGTTTTGCATTCTTCAGAAGCTGTGTCAGAGTCCAGTTCAAAAGGAATTATGTTTCTATGGCTGCCTTTGTTCGCTTAAGGGTTTATCACACTTCCTCAACAAAGTGTTCGCACAAAGTGTTTTCATTGAGAAACATGCACCATTGCAAAGCAGAACTAAAGCATTGCGAATCATAGAGCAGAGCTTGCATTGTCATGCATTGTTATTGATCGATACCTTTGAAAAAGATACGAAAAAAATCTTTTTTCTCGACTCGAATGACACAAAGACTTCCGCGATCTTCTAGAACATCCAACAATGCAACACCAATGAAACGTCTGCATTTTGTCAGCATTGGCAACACAAAGAAATATTTTGTTAATCATATTTTCTTCATATTAAATGCAAGTATGTTCCTAAATAAAATTTTGAATTTACTCTCTGGAAATGTTGTTACACAAAATCATAAAATATATAGGAAAGTGTTATAGGACAGTACCGTGTTAATTGAGAAATTAAATTGAAGCTGGTTGAAGTGCAAATCTCTCAGACGTAAAACTAGATTAAGAAAAAATTAGCAATAATAAACTTATTTGTAAAATGTTTGCATCAGAACATAAATATCGGCCCATATCGACCCCCAAAAACTGTAAATTCAGTCAGCTCTACCTAGACTATCATATCATCAAAATACCATATTCTAAGATATTGAATTTCCATGTTCCTGGGAAACGGTCCAGGCAAATATCTGCAAATGTAAGCCTGAAAGTTTGCCCACAGCCACTTATGAGTTGTTAAATGGGGATCTTGAACCTTTCCCAGATTAGCTCAAGCTCAAGGCTGCAGGCGGCTCCATTTCATATGTTCATCATGGCCATTAATATCCCAACTACTAGAGACTCTTATAGTTGTGAATACGTGGTTTCCGCTTCTTGGAGAAAGACTAAATGACCAAAAATTATCTCAGATAACAATTAATTTGCAGATCTTTTCTTAAAAATGTTCATCAACATTTGCTGTAAATTTATGGGAGGATGTGAGGGTTGTATAACTTGTATTATTCCCTAATTGCAGATTTATCATTTTAAATCCCGGGTGATACGGGCTGGGTGATCTGCATTTCATACCACACGGAATGACGTTCATGTAATGCCCAAACAAGGAAACTCAAGACGTTGATATTTCCAAATAAGGATGATACGCTTGCCGCCGAAAAATCGGATAACTCCGTCAATTTTCATCCGATTTAATAATTCAAAGTTCCACATGGCTGAAATTAATTGGGGAATACCACAATCGTCCCAGATCTGTTTTGACAGATCAGTGACTCGTGTGGCTTTCCTAGAATACCTCACCAGGTGATACATAAAGGCAATCAAGTAGAAGACTGAAAACCATCAATTAAGGCCTTTTATTAACACAGATACAATGTCATTCCAACATCTTTAATATTATCAATACTTGATAAAATATTTCCATTGTACAAGGACTTTGTTCATCAATTAGGCACTTGAAGCTTTCTCTCACGTAAGTTGTCACTTCTATGTCTATCAAACTCACTGTCTAAAAGGTTTGCAGCAATCTCCTTTTTCACACCCCATATTCTATGATTTATTGCCAAAGGCAAGTGTAATGGTGCTATTATGAGGCTATGTAATGTGTATACCATTAAACAAATTCACCTCATAGGTTGGGTGTCTCATTTGCCAAAAAAAGACACCAAGCCGTTACTGCCAACTTAACAATACTTGACATTTGAGGCGGGCGACCATTACCCAGATCCGACACATTCAGCTCATATTCCAACATAATAACACAGAAGAGGAACTCCGAGAATGCACACTGTATATCTTGACCACGAGAGTGACGAGACTACGGTCTGACCACCCACGTTTGATTTTATATTGAATTGTGAAATTCGAATGAGATAACTGTTTATAAGTAATATATTTCCCATTTTAGGAGATATATAAAATGTATATGTATTTAGATGTATAATTTCAAGGAGTGTTTAGAAACTGTTCGGTTACTGTGAAGATGCATATTTCAAGGACAGAATGATTCAGTTGACGTCATTGAACTGAAGGCACTGCCTAATAATTAGGTGAAAAAAAGGTAATTCATTCTTTTTATGTCTATGTCTCAGAGCTACTGGGTCTAAAGTTTAGTCACAATGTATGACCAGCAATAGGTAGATGAGATGACAAGGTTTGGAGTCCACACCATGATACATATATACCCCATGGCCGGGATCTTTTACTAGCCTCAGCTGCTAGCTTCAGCATAGAGAATCATAAATCTGCTTGCCGAAAACCTACATTGAGACGCTCAATTAAATGTCTGCAAGTCCAAATCATCACAAATATAGATTAATTTGACTTTTAAAATAATATCCTTTTATTTTAGAAGTTTGGATTTACCAGTAAAATAACGTCACGAACCTCCCTCTCATATTGCATAATGGTATTTCCTCCAAGGGAGTTAAGCAGATGTTCAGTTGAGTCTTATACACGTCACAAACTTTAATACAGTACTCTTGTTAATGTTTCTAGTGATTTAACAATCATAGAGCAACCTAGTATACCCGAAATACAATTTCGGTGGTCTTTAAATTATCCACTTTGAGATAACTAGGAAAAGCAATTTTGTCTGAAAATATTATGAAACCACGATAAAACTGAAAAGAGGGGAAGTTACATAAGTATACAGAGTTATTTGCTAGCTTTCTGGTTGGAGCCAATCTGACAGTATCATCTGTCCATATCAAAGTGGAAGAACAATTTCAGACAATTTGCAAATTATTGCATCGCCATTATATTGCATCGATCCTCAAAAAAGTCCTACTTCAGAGGTTACATAGATCTATTGAGCATGAGACAGGTCATGGAGACAGTCTGCTACTAGCTACCGCCTAATAGATGGAGGAAAACACATTGCTTCTTCACTGGATGAAGCACTGAAAACTTCTCAAGTAGTTTTGGAGCTGGTATTGGCTAACATCAGGTTCCTAAGTTTGCAAAGAAAACACTGGCAGGAGAAATGTACTTCACAATAGACTACATCAAACAGAAGACAGTAGTACAAAACATGTCAATTTAAGTCACAGACTCACAGCTCTCTTTAATTTATCCAAGCTCTCTAACTTTTACTGACGACTATTAATCACCAAAAGGATCATAAGCAACTGTGGTATAAATAAATATTGTAAACCATAACATCGAATAACTTAATTTATACTCCACCAGGAAAGTTTTCCTACTGTTCTGAGAGGGATATAACCAACGAAAAAGTTAGTTAACACCCTACTATATTCGAGATGTCCTAAAGTATCGCCATAACGGCATCAATTCTTATGAATTTAAACCTGCAAAAACAATCTGTCTCTCTATTTTATAGATATAGAAAGACTTAGACCTTTTTTCCCCCTCCTTTTGTTTATCTTGTGTCTCTGGGAATGCCAGCGCTTTATGCATGAACAGATGACCCAGCATAAATCAAAACCCTCAATCATCCATATATGAACCTCATACATTTTTTCTTCTTCGAGACCTTACAGAATCCCTTATTTACTATAATGTTACTTTCTGAAAACACATCACCAGAGCTGATATAAAAAATAACTGAGGCATCTAATGTGCTACGCATACTTTTTTAAAGTAATTATTTCCAAATTATATTCGCAACCTTGGATAAACAAAGTCTTCGGAAAAATAATTACAACAAAGGCACATGATCTCAGAAACATTGCTCTATATGCATATTAACATGAATTTTTGATTAGCTATAAGACCTGAGATCATGTTAGTTTGTGCAATTCCTCAATAACAATACTACAGCGGGTGGCCAAATTACGTGAACATGATATCTGCACAGCAAAACACGATATCTGCACAGCAAAACACGATATCTGCACAGCAAAACACAAACATTTTGTGATTAATTGCGATAATTTCCCAACAGCCTGGGTGATGTATAGACTTATTTGCCTCTTTCCTGGTCTGGTGATACACTGTCATCAAATGGCAGTTTTACTGTTAATTGATTGTTGGAAGGCAACACTCCTAAAAATCATAAAATGACATTCAACTTGGTGAAACCATATCATAGGATGCAATGATTCCATGATCGATCATATCTTCCAGGATGTTCTTCTTAATTGCAGACAGTCCTCTCAGGCCTAAGTTTTAATCACTTCGCAAAGTAATATTTTAATTTGCTTATAAATGCAATGACCTTTAGCCCTTTCATAGTGCACAGTACCTCGGCTGTGGAATGAACTACCTCTGCATGTCAGAAGTTCACAAACTCTTCCTACAGTCAAAGCAAGACTGATCACTTTTTTATTTAAGGAATATTGTGATTGACACTATCTTTTTTATACCATATCTTTCTATTTATTTTTTACATTATCATTTATATTTCATAGACTCTAATTTTATTGCATTCAAGCTTTGTTTTTACTACTTGTGTAAAGTTTTTAGAGCTTTTATGTATTTTACGGTATACAAAATAAATTATTATTATTATTATTATTACAGTGTGGCAGTAATGTATGGCAAATGACTACAAGCTCCAGCAATATGAACTTCTGCCCACCCTGATTTCAACATTGGCGAAACCTTCAAAGAATGGATTTGGCCAACAATAGCCTTTTATTCTCTAAAGGTTCCAGACGACATCATTCGAGATCATCGTTTGCAGCACTTAAAAGCTTGTCTCACATTTTTGTCTGCCTCATGCGATGTGGTGTGTAATATCAGCAGATCAGGGGTCCCCCATTAAATGAGTCAAAATCATATATTTTGCTTAGATCGTGCCAGCGTAGCTATCACGGAATGTTAACATTGCTCAAATCAGTTCCTATTGACAAACCTACCACAAATAAGATCTGGCAGCGAGTGTTGTGTGGCATTGCTTTAATGATAAACTTAAATTCTAGCTGTCCAAAATAACGCAATCACTGGCTAAGCTGGCGGTCATGCATACAAGAAGCTTCATCACTACTATAAGCAGGCAACCTTCAGCAGCCAAGTCCCCTGATAACAATTTGTAACAACAATCTCCATTCCTAGTGTGAATTTCTGAACATGATTAGTTAGGATGAGACAACGCAACAGAGCCTGGCTGAAATTACACTTGCCTTTTCCCAATATTTAACCACTCCACGGGGACACACGCAAAACAAATGATATTCTATCAGGGACCAAACCTGAATCCTTGATCATTGGATCAAAACATGCTGTTTAATTACAGATTATGAAATACAATATTTTGTGGAATGGCTGCAGCAACACATTGCTTTTGTTTCAATATCTCCTTTCTGTGATTTTATTGGTACGTCCTTCCAGATGCATGAAATAACGCAATTAAATACCGCAGACAGAAGCATCACAGCATTGCTCAGGCTACCAAAATGTTTTTAAATGTCCAGCTAAATTTGATTTGTAAAAATCATATTTACAGTAATAAAAAAGCTTATTTTGAGAAAGAGCTGTTTTGTGCGTGTTAACAGTGTGAAAAGTCCTCTGAAACTTTGATTATTCCGCATGGCAGAGAAATCCAGGGCCTATTTTATTCAATATTTTTTTCATTCATTACTTTTTTAATCTTTTAATCATTATTTACACATTTACATGATGGCAGGCCACAACAATAATGATAGGTTATTTACCTTTCACGGACGTAATCCTAATTACTTGTTACGCAAAATGTGGTATATTTTCTCTTTATTTACTTAAGAAACGAAGGTATTATAATGATTTGTTTATACTTAGAAAAGACCTATTTCGCCACATAAATTGTACCGTGCAATATAGCAATATATGAAAATATTGCACGGCTCTAAGCCAGTCAGAAACTAGGATTTCTGCTAGCCATATAATATAGTAATTTATTCCACGAAGTTGTCATATTTCATGAAGCCGAGGGCATTTGACATTTGACCGTCGACCCTCTTAATCTACTGCGCTAAAAACGCCGAAAAATACACGATGTAAAACAAACTGAATTTTCTCAGTCCTGGACTCTCTTATATAGGTATGATTGACACACCATGATAATTTCCGTTTCTTTAGCATTATTTTAATTGAACATGCGCAGCGCGGAGCTCCAGCGCATCTGTGTATCTTACGTCATTTTAGAAACACATAAAATATCCCTGGAGAGGGCGCAGCTAAATTGACCATTTTGGGAATGCAGAAAAATATCTCTGAACTTTTGACCAAACAGCGATCTACATTTAGCAATGACAGAGGATAAGTGTATATACTTCTTTTGCATTACAGGCCACCTTACTCAAACGATATTATCAAATTTCAAAGTTCCTGGAATATATTGGCAATGCAGTTGAACCGCTTTTATGATAAACGTTAGAAATGACAGATGAGGATAAGCAGAGAGCTTTCAGAGTTAAAATATGGGCCCAAAATAGTATTGGAACATGCCCTTTGCTATCATTCAATGGATGCCATCAGTACAATCTACCTTATGACAATTGATTTGATTAAAACTTCTAAAACAAGCTGACTTGTTTCCCAAGCTGTATAAATTGTCCACGCAAGTTAACAACACCAGAAAATTATATGAATAGCAAATTCTCATATTGGAGTCCGGTAACATTATCATCAGTTAAGACAGGATAGCTGTGTCAGAAATCATCCTATTATAACTACGTTATTACACTAATTACCAAGCACAGTTGGTATTTCTATCCTGAATGGAATATTAACGTAAAAGTAAATGAATTTATAAGAATTTAAAAAAAAAAGATTAAATACCTTCCACGTACCTTTCACGTACGTAATCCTAATTGCTTGTTACGCAAAATGCGGTATAGATGCTCTTTATTTACTTAAGAAACGAAGGTATAATGATTTGTTTATACTTAGAAAAGACCTATTTCGCCACATAAATTGTACCATGGAATATAGCAATATATGAAAATATTGCACGGCTCTAAACCAGTCAGAAATAGTATTTCTGCTAGGATTTCTAGCAAGCATATGACATGTGTGGGAGAGGGTTATTTTTTAACTGCTTCTTAATGCCAAAATGAATGATATGCGAGGGTTTAAGATGGCAGGAACATAATATTTCTACCACCTGATCGGGATATAGGAGACATTTATTGAATGGCTACACAATGAAATTCAACAATGCTGTTTGTAAAGTAAATGAAAAATTCCATTTAGATGTCAGCTGCGACAACACGATACATCAAGAGATGATTACTGAGACACCAACCACTTATACAATGTATCAGAAAATGTTATCCAAAAGCAAAAACGATAACTTGTGGATAATATGAACCGCAGTCAATTATTAAGTTATTGCCAGCGGTGATAGCCGACCATTTACAGGATGTCAAATGAACTCTTTCCATGGACTTGCTGATGTGACATCTTAATTTCTTTTGCAACATGCCTTAATAACAACTGTCATTTGGGTTTTAGTTTTACAGCTGCTTTAAGGTTCCCAAAAACTTACATGTGGGGAGAAATTTGAAACGAGTTGCTTTTAAAATCATAAACCATAAAAGCTAGCAACCATCCATCATCTTGAATTTTAGTAGAAAGCTTTAAAATAAGACACTTTACCAATATAGAGGAATGCAACTTGGCAACATAACTAAATCACGTCCACTTTAAAGCTCCCATGGTGTAAAAGCTGCTTTAAATTTCACATTTGACATTTGCGTACCTTGAATAAAATATAGCAAACGCTATCTATATCCATCACTTGTAAGTTCATAAACTCGTATCTTAAAGTGGTTGGCCAGTATCTCAATGGCAGTCAGCCTATATGTGCATGACCAGAGCAGGCATAATCATATGAGATAAAAAGGTTTGGAATGTTACACCATGGTTGCAGTCTTTTATTTGCCCCAGCAATAACACGCTGACACAGAGTACGAGATACTGCTACCATGTGCAGCTGAGATATAGCTCACGAAGATTGCCTTGGCTGGAGATTGAACCCGGGACCTTCAGAAGTCGTTCAGTGTACTATCAAACAGACTGAGGCCTACTGCAGGAGATTGCATATGGTATATAAGGATTCCCTACACTATTTTCTTCATAACTCTGGTTTTCTAAACCAGAGCACCAATTTCATCTTAGGTTTTTTTACCTCAAAGACATGAACTCAAGAAGATGCTTTGCCCCATTCAAATTGGTGTTGTGCCACCTGAGAAAAATGGACTATGCTATAATATGACTATTTCTATAATATATGACTATTTCCATACAGATATACAAGCTTGACAAGAGGTGGTCCTGGAATTGACTAATTGTATATCGATACTGTTGTTCTTAAGTTAAATAAACATTCAATACATTGATGTATGTTGTGTGTTTCATTATGCTCGAATGTGCATTTATATTGCCTAATAAATGTAAATATGAATATTAATTAATAAATATGTATTGCTCACCTGAAACCAGTTCAATGTCTCACTTCGGTGAAATAAAAGTGCACACCAAAACCGAGTGTTTGCCTTTTTTTGAGAGGGAAAACTCTTTTAAAAATATTATGAAACTCTAATGGCTGGCATGCAAAATAGTCAACATATTTTTGATTGACTGTCAAACAATTTACATACCAAACTTTCGACACTCAGTGGAGTCAAAATAACCCCCATGTCAAAGCAGACAATTGTTTTAACTAATATAAAGACATCAAAGTCTATGAAAAAATATTTTGTGATTGGGAATATTTGTACCCCACTTATTATACAGACTGATCATGGAAAATGATTCGCATTAAATATAGTCAACATTATATTCATAGAATGTCATAATGTCGACATAGTAAAAAGTGACATTGCTGATTACCAAAAAGGTGACATTCATACTAAAAAGGCAAATTGCTGATTATATCAATAGGGCGACAGATTACAAGAGCTTGCCTATTAATTATGGTGCTCATCTGTGGAATTTACTGCCATCAAATTTTAAAGAAGCTTTAGATTTTAATGATTTTAAAAAGTTGCTATCGAAATGGGAAGGTCCAAAATTTTCCTGTAATGTGTGCATTTTATGATATGTTTTAAAAATCTCTATCATGGTTTTATTCAAATTTAATTCGTTTTTATTGTTATTGTTTTACCTGCACTTTTTTCTTTTTGCACATATACAGTCGATCAATAGCTCTTTGAGCTTATTTTACTGTTGTCTTATGTCGAATTTAAATAAAGATTATTCTATTCAATTCTATTTTACCTTTATGAATTCTACCTTTTGGAAATTCTCCCTTTTGACTCACAGCCAGGATAATGTAGAGAGAAATCAATGTGATTATTTATATTTGGGTTTTCACATTCAAAGGATGTGTCTTTGGGATATCTATAATTTTGCATATTGTTTGCTTTGACATTGTAGGGACTGACATACTTATCTATTACATTTAGTCTGTGGTCAAAACCTTAAATGCCATTTAATTGGAGATACAAACGGGAAATAATAGACAGTTTGAGCTACTTTGTAATTCATGCAAAAAATTCCCAGTGATCTTCATTATTTATGCAAAATAATGCTCGAGTTTCTTTGACATGTAAATATTTGTGGACCAGATACATTCTACTGGAAGTATGAGCAAATACAGCATTACTTGTCTGTTGCTATCTCACAGCATTTTAGAGGCAATCTGATGTAGGTCCATTCATTCATAATCAGAACCAAGCCAGGCCACATGGGAATGCAAAGCTAATTAAAATCACATGAAATTCCCTGCATGGGCTCTGAGAGGTGCGGTAAACAAACTCATATTGCTCAGAATTGTAGATAACAAAGCAACCAGAGTTTTTACAATTAGAGGTTACAGAAAGAAACTTCTCAGACACTTTCCATTTCATACCTAACTACTGGCAAGGAATGATAGATTAGTTTAGGAAAATATTGGCCAGGCGTGTAATTGTTTGCTTGTTATGTTTAACAAAGTCACATGACATTGTATCTTTGAATATGTGTGCTACTTTGTACATGGATTATCAATCTGTTGTCACTTCCTGCATATAATTCTTCATATCGATTAGGTTATGACCACTGAAGCAGTGCATATCTAATGTGATGCCCATCGAGAACAATTACTTTGGCGACTTAGAATAGAGACTGCAGCGGATTTGTTTTCATGCAAGACATGTGAATTAAAGTTATAATGGCCAACTTTTGACCATATCATCATACCACTTTCATTTCTTTTTCAACTTTTGACCATATCATCATACCACTTTCATATCTTTTTTTGCAACTTTTGACCATATTATCATACCACTTTCATTTTTTTTTTCCAACTTTTGACCATATCATCATACCACTTTCATATCTTTCTTTGCAATTTTTGGCCATATCATCAAACAACTTTCATATCTTTATCTATAATTCTGAGCAATATGAGTTTGTTTACCGCGCCTGAGTCATGTCCATTTGCCTCCTTTGAAATATCTGAAACTAATTCTGTGATATAAGGAGAGAAGAAAAACCTCTGTCTGGCATGGTATTGACTGTATCGGCAGCATCGGACTTCAGACAGATTGCAGTGTCCCAGCTTGTGTTTGGGACATGACCAAGCACAAAACAGAGCCTTGCAGGACACAACAGGACAGAAAAATAAGACAGTCGAGCTACAAGATTAGGTGGAGAGAAACATGCAATATTTGGCAGCCTAGACGCAGAAACTCTGAAGTTGGTTTTTGGTTGGTGTGTTAGCTTGCAGAATCAGGTTCCTGGAGAAATGCACTTCACATGACATGCACAGAGTAAAGACAAAGGAAGTGTATAGTGTATCAAATCAGCGTCGGTCCTAAAAGCCCTACTTCAGAACCTTGACATCTAAAAAGCAACGCCTGGTTAATATGATAAAATTAAATCTTCCCTTTCTCTTTTGTTCCTTCTTACTTATGAAATTACAGGCCTTTAACACGTGTATTAATTGGCTGTCGCATACCTGCCATTGTTCAGCATGAATTAAATATCCTTGCGATATGTCACTGCTTGCAATATGCACAACATTGCATACATAGGTATCGTGCATTTGTACAGTATGTGTGCCTGGTTCAAGAGCCTAATGTACTAAGTTGGAATATCGAATCAGTAAGAAAAAAACGCTAACTCTAACGACAGAAAAATACAAAGATGTAATGTGGATTCTGTTACTTTCATATTACAATGCACAGATATATCCTCAAATTTTTTTCACCTCATCTTCTGGACTTCGTAATACCTAATATCAAACCTACATTTTAGCATTCTGATGAGACAAATGCTCTAAAGAGCTCATCTCATTTGATTTACCAAACCTGAGTATTTTTTAACAAGCCATTTCATGAGGTCAATTTCTCCACCAGGATTGTTTTTATTGCACTTTCACCTCACATCATTCACCTTTAATTAGGTTTTCTTTGCTCTGATGTATTAGCTCAGGAACCAGTCTCATGTCTCCAAGGCATTGTAGAAGCAATTTACAACATCAATGTCTTTTTACTTATTTCTTTTTAAGAAAGCAAGGTCCACGGATATCTACAACAAAGAATAGAGGCACCAACCATGAACAAGTTATGTTATGTATATATAAACAAGTACATGCTCAGTTCCGATAAAATTACACCCTTGGGGTAGCGCTGATTGAAAATCTGACAAGGTACTCAATACAGCCTCTCATAAACTCAGCCAAGCATCTGGTGCAAATTACATTGAAATATTACTTCTGAAATATCTTGATTTACAGAATAACAAAGAGAAGCTGGAACAGTAATGAAACTTAACTTCCAGTGGAAAGTTCAACTGCAGAGAAAATGGTATATGGTTGCACTGGCAACGTTAATTAAAATACCATGACGGAAACAGCTGGATCCATGACATACGACTTACTTGAACAAAATATATCTGACGTTAAATTCAAGCACTACTTAAAACACATTCAGGAGGCCTGTTTAATCAGCTGGTTAAGAAATTCAATGGTTCAAAGAAGAACAGCGCTAAGGACCTTTCTATCAAAAAGCAATGCACCATTGCTTCTGTCAAATCAAAAGAGATGCTGAACTACAAATACAAGGAAAGGGCGGAGCTCCAGTACAATTAAGCGTAAATCAAAAAGCGTCAAAAGGAGGTATGAAAACCATGAATACTGTAAGAAAGCGACAGACGTGCTATAGGTCAGTCCGGCCCTCCAGCTCTTTATTGCATTGTAAGTCACCAAAAATGCACAACTGTCAAATACTTTTCGCCGTTTTTTGCATTGATTCTTCCCTGCAGTCATGGCTTAGTGACTTCCTTGCAAACCCACAAGAGGATGCCCTCAATCATGCACTGAGGGACAAAGCAGGGTCACTGGATGGTGTTATTGATGTGACAATTGGATTGCCCCTGGGAACTCGAGAATATCAGGAACAGAGTAAGATATTTCCCTATTTATCGTATACATGCACACTCCTTTCTCCTTCAATAAGCATGCTTTCTTTTGGTTATACTTTTTTGGTGCTGACATCTGAAAAGTGGAACCAGAAGAACATCTGATGGTATCGTTGTCCCTACTTTATACATGAATCTGCAAATGTATGGATATATATGTTTGGCTTTCTATCGAAACAATGCTTTGGTTAAAACTTTGACAGGATATAAATGACATAGGGCGAAGATGTAACGGCTCGAAATACACAATTCTCTTGGCTATCAATCACGATGAGTGCGCGTGGGGCAACATTGTTCCTCTGTAACATAAGGGTTGCCCTCACAGACCTTTTCGCTCAAGGCAATCTCCCCAATCATCTGGAATCTGCTGGGACCAATAATTTTCCTTTACAGGTTTTTTAGGGTCTTCCCACATGTGATTCTTCACATAAACTTGTTTGATGGCAAACATAAGTGAAGCGCAGACTACTATGAACTTGTAAGGCTACGAAATAACCCAATTAACTGAAAAAACGTGCCATTAAAGCACCACTTTTTTCACACAATGGGGGATATTTTGTATGCAAGAGGCTGGCGGTTGGTTATAATGGGTGGGAGAAATTGACAATGTCGTTTTGATGACGCTTATTGAAGCACCAGTCTGCTCAAATAAACTGTTCAGAAAAACAAGGCAACTGGCGTACAAACTTTTACTTACCCTTTCAGGTTTTTGTTCGAAACTCGGCAACTGAAGGACTGCAGTTGGCAGTATACTAATCCATGTGTTTTCTTGTGAAATGCATCAGCTTTGGACAATTCAGGCACATCTCGTCGTCTCTCAGAATGATAAAAGATGCATACATATAAAAAAACCTGATGCAATTTTGTTTCATATGTTTGGTATTCTGCCAACTTTTGGTGAGGTTCTCGTTCTTGGCAACTGTACCTATGTCAGAAAGAGATTCTTGAATAGATCTAGGTTAGTGCAGAATAAAACGACACTGTATTTCTGGCCCCCTCAAAACCAAATTGACTGAAATATTTTGAAGGCGGGGCAAAAGATTCATGGCTGAATTATTCAACCTGGTGAAAGTGTCTTCCGGATAAAACAAGGCTCATTCAATTAAAAGAGGACCAAACAGTACTTTTAAGGAAAGTGATGTATTCAAGGATAAAAAAATAAACAGCAAAGTCTTATGTTCTGGAATTTAAAGCATTTCGTCCATTGGATGGCAATATATCAGTCTTAGGCACACTGTTGTGAACCATATCAGGTCACAACATGAGTTGCTAAAAAAAAAAGAGTGCACACGCTATTAATGATCTTGACTTGCTGTATTTTTTCAACAAACATCATTTTCATGCAGTGAATCAGCAATTTCAATTTCTGCTTCTTAAACATTATGTGTTATCACTGAATGAATTAGTCATCGCTGATAAAAACCTAAATACTTATTTTCAATGATGTGAAATTGTGATAGTTGGCACTGATGTGTGTATACCGTCCAGACAATATTTATTCAACCTGTTGAAAAATACCACGAAAATGACAGGACTGCTGCCAGGCTAACCTTTATGTCTCTGGTAAAGGTTCCTGCATTTTTCTGGCAAAAGCCGCCACAGAAAAAGATTGTGTTATTACATCCTAAATTTACAGAAGTGAGAAACCACCTGAGCTGAGCAAAAATAATGCAGTTAATGGAACGTGTTAATCAGTATACATCGCTAGTTTTGCGAAAAGTTCACAGTCTATTTGCACTTAGCTCATTAGTAAACTGGTCAGGGAAGAATTCTCAATTCAAAATGCTTCAAGGTTTTTAATACAAGCGACGCTTTACACATATTTGTAGCGCGGTTCCTGAATGCCTCTTTAGAGTTTCAGACACCCAAGAAATAATTCCAGAGAACAAAATGTGCATTGGCATAATTATGAGACATCATGTATTAATGGCCGTAAAGTTTGTCCATTCATTTCTATCATATTCATTTTTCATATCCCCAAGCTAAGATGTTTTACTCAGTTAGCCAAAGTGACAATTTTTACAATGAATAAATGACTCAAAGATGTAAGTTAATTTTCTGCCCGTTTTGCCTTGTCATCATCATGTGATGTCGCATGATTACAAGATAGAGGACACTTTATGATTTCTGTCAATTTTACATTGCTATGAGCTTTTATGAAAATACATGACCAAAAATCGAGTGGACATTATTTATGGCCATTGCTATAGAAGGTGATAGTCTTCTTGGTAATTAGCTATATCTCATCTATGCAATTGTAAATCTTGAATATATCGACTCGCCTCTAATAATTATTATAGGATCAGTACCTTCCTATGTCACTAAATATATCAGGATAATTATCACAAAAATATATAGAAACCTGCTACGGTGAGTCATGAGTTAACTGGTGAAGTGTTTTGCACAGAGTGTATCAATTCAAAGTGCTTCAATTTACTAGGTGCATTATTAAGTCCAGCTGTCGTTTACCAGGTTCACATAACACTGTTGATGGTTGAGGTCAGGTGAATGTCCAATCGGTGTTTCCTTGAAAAGGTAGAAGTAACTTTCGCCACAGAAGAACAGGAAGCATTGCCAAATCTAGTGGACTTTCAGGCAACACAGGAGTAAGTTAATGTGAGACCCAAACACATGTCGTCAAGAAGGAGTGTACTACTGCTTAAAGACACGCACCCCTATGTCATTGACGACCTAGCTCTTTGGTTTCGTTATGAAGTTGTTTATCCTCGCACAGTGTCTGCTTTGACCACAAGAAACCACTGGTGTCATAATGGTGATGAGTAGGACTCCAAACCAAGTTATTGGTAAACCTAAAATTAAGGTTTTTTACCACTCAACACTTGGCCTTTTGTGAATATATATACTGTAGATTGATACTACACACATTTTTAGGCCCATTTCTATGGAAACCTTATTCGTCAATGTAAAAGAGGCATTCACACGAAGATTCCTAGAAGATGCACCCCTTCCCAGGCATAGTTTCAAAGATTAAAGTTAGTTTATTGACAACATGCATGTGGTTTAAAACAATATGTTGTGAAAATGTATCCTCTTGAGAAATTGGGTTCCATGGTGACCACCTTTCATTTAAATATACCCCAAAAGTCTTAAAATGAGTTATCGTTGGAAAGCCCACAATGTTGGTTTTTGTCAACCATGACAGATGATTTAGAAATTTTCTAAACAAGGAAAATAAGGTCATGCTTTTTTAAAAAAACAAAATTTGTCATGATTTGCATTTCCATGGCAACCAGCTCAATAAGCCTGATCAAAATCGACTAAGGTTCTTCTTGGTGCTAAAAAATTTTAATTGATAACTACCATTGATACAAGAGGCACAATAATGATAGAAATGATTTAAAAAAATTATAATGCCATCAATTGGTGACCATGGCAACATTTGTCACCAATTGTTAACATCCTAGACAATGTAATTATTTATGCCTGAAAAGTTGACATTTTTGTTAACATCTTGATATGTGAAACTAGCTATTTTATATCCATATGGGGTAACTTCTTAACTATTGCACTTTGTTCCTACCTGATGCTATACTATACCTGTGAAGCCATCAGGCCTATGTCAAACGCATACAGTTGGTTTCATCAAAAATGGCCTGTCAAATGGTGCATAGACAAAGCTAGAAAATTTCTGCTGTACGATGCTACCTGCCACTTAATGGAACTGTCTGGCTATTCAGCTGGTCGAGTTTCGCATATTTGTAATTTTTTGTTGAAAAGATGCATTTATTTTGTTTATACATATTTATGGAGTTTAAAAAGGTGACCTAATCTATGAGTTAATGTGACCTGCCATTCAGCCTCGTTCTGAGATGCATTCATTTGCCCTGCATGACCCTGTGTGTGGTTGCTAAAAAGCTGTTGGGGGGGGGGGGGGGGGGGTCAAGTCAGACAGAGACAGAGTTGCCATGGTGGCAGAGGACCTACATCCATTAATTAATCCTCTCTCTGGTCACAGTGAACATGGCGAATGACATGTTTGCAGAGACGTATATGTTGCAACCAAATACGTAAAGAGTTAAGGACATTCACTTGGGCACCCCAGCTGATGCAGAAAGTTTTTGTGAGGCTGCAGGAGTAGCGTAAACCAGCATCACTCTTTGGCAAATTATATAGTAGAATAGATTTATATTTTTTCAGTGGTGGTAGCTGTAAGCTGACTTTAAGCTAGTGGACATAAGTGGCTGGATTTAGCCGGTTATAGCTACAGCCAGGAATAGGTTGCTACAGCTGTCTAGAGTCGACTACATTTTATGAAGCTAAGTGTATATCCTTTTAAGGTAATATCTATAATTATGTCCATTGCCATGGAAACTGCTTGACAGGGTCAATTGGTGGCTAAAATCTCTGTGGACATATTTTGCAATAAATACTCATTTCTGTGAATTATCTTATGTCTCCACACAAAAGTCATGTAATCATAGAAAATTGCTATAATTTCCAGTAATTTAATTCAGTTGCTTGATTTCGACAAAAGTGGGTAAAACAAATAACTATTTTTTTATTTTCTGTTTGTATCAGGTATTTATTGTATTACTCAAAATTGCTGACATAATTTGTTTATATGAAAGGTTTGGTCAGGAAGACAGCTGTTTAAAGTAATTTTTCACGCATATCCCATAATTCCTAGAGGACAATGAGATTCCAAGGTAACCAGTCTAATAGCAGTCCACACCCTTGTTGTACATATATTCATGGTCAAATTCAAATAATTGAATGAAAATTAACTGAAACAATGCCCTTTTATGAATTTTTAGAATCAAGATTAACAATTGAACACTTATTGGTATAGCAGCTGTTGCTGTGGAGTTCATGGTGGGGTTTGGGATGAAAGCTTATTACAGATTCACCTAGTTGAATGTCAGGCCAACAAGTTACATGAATCACAACCCCATTTCCTTTTGGTATGCAAATAAAAAGGCCTACTTTTATGCTGAATTTTACTCATTTTTCATACATGCACATTGATTTCCACGACAACCGCACCAATAGCGGACCTCTCATGTGTACTGCATATTCATGAATTAAGGAATGAACACTATCTCTGGTTAATTGATGACAAGATTTATGTACAAATCGTTGCAGTATGATATTGGCCTATATGTTGCCATGGAAACCATTGTCAAGGGAATGAGGAGCAAAATCAGAAATGGCACTATATCTAAATGGTTGCCTTTTGATGTCTTCTACATTTGCGCAAACTTTGGTAGGTTTATCACAAAGTGAACTATTTCATAAAAAAATCAGTCTTAAGCCGCCCCACTAAGTGTAGGCCTATTGTGCATGTAGGACATACACCTGTACATACACACTATACTGGGTTTATATTAATTCCTACATTGCATGTAGGTCTCGAATATAAGGGGCCCTCACAAACCAAACTTAAACATCACTACGATTTGAGTGTAGAGACACAGTTTTAAAACATGGAACCCACGGTCACGTATTCAGTGCCACAACAATTCCAATTGAACATCAACATTTATAACAGTCAAAATACATAATTGACTGTCACTCGAGAGTAACTGCGAATATTTGAAGTGTGAGGTCACCCGCAGCTTTCACAAGCAGTTTGAAATGTAGGCCCTATTTGATGTCAGACCATATGCAGCTGGATGTCTTTGATCATAAAACACTAGCGACCACAGATTAATATGTCACGAAACAGTTCAAATTCTTATTCATGGGTGGGGAATATCTGTACATCATGTTCATTGATGGATATGAATAATAAACTGTTTTCGAGAAAGCTTGTGAAGTACAAAAGTGAGGTATCTCGGTAAAACTACACAAGAGACGATGCAAATTTAGTACATTAATGATTACAAGTGCTTTTTTTTGGTTTCATCTGACAGCCAAAGGTGATTTTAACGTACAAATAAAAAGCAAGAGTTATACCGACCAACTTGGTATGCTGGCACGTTATATATTTTTACTATTTCATTTTACAAATATTGCTTTGGGTACATCGTACTATCAGTAAAGGAGAATACTATATTCTGTGGCAAAATGTTCAATCAAAGTAGTTCTTCAAAGCTTTCAATTGATGAGACACAATAACCACATATTCAAACAAAGTGTAGTAGGTATAATTGGCAAATATATTATATATTTATGTACATTGTGGCTGTCATAACAAACATTTATCATCAATAGATCATTTTAAGATTTTGAGTCTTATTCAAAAATTCACTTTACATACATTTGGATTAATCTTAGGTATGGACCCAAAATGTCATGCCCTGTTATAAGTGTGATATTGGCGCACCACATTGTCTGCGCAATCCAAGAGTTGCTCGAAGATTACTTTGCAAATGAAATGACATCTTATAAAAGAAATACAGGCCTTGTATATAAAAAACATCAAACAAACGTTTTTCTCATCAGTTATGCACGATCTGCCCGAGGCCATTAACCTGAATAACAAGGGTTCTCATTAGGGTTCCAAATGTCCATCCTCAAACAGAGGGGTTTTCTACTTGCTTAGTGTAGGTAGGCTGTGTGTAGTTATACATCCATGGTGTAGGCATCGCAAAGGATATGCACATTTTATGGCAAACTTGTACACATTAACAAATGGAAAGGCTAATATAAGAAAACCTATCATATTTTTCAGACACAGTAGAATTTTATAAATTTGATTTCGTATATGCTGAATCCATACTTAGATTTCTAAAAATAAATTTCTAAAATAATTTTGTAGCATATCCAGATTATTAAACTATGATATGTAATTTTTGTCATGGGCTACAAAAACTTCACTATATGCAAAATTTAATATCGAATCAAATATAATTACGCAAAAAGGTCACGATGTGCTCGGAATGAAAATAAGTCTAGCTGCAAAGTCCAAGTTAATTTTAAGTATTCGGGAAAAACATAAATATCATATTTTTTATGGCGTCGGTTTTCAAATTGACTGAATTTTCCAACCATAGTTCTTGTACAACTAATTTAATTCAAACTGCTGTAGTCAATGATATATCCTCACAAGGACCAATGATGAGATATGCCTATATATGAGTCAATCATTATAAAAGGAAATGGATTGAGATGTGGCATAGGATATGGAGCCTTCGAACTAACTAGTATGAGGACATTTGCAGTTGCAGCCCTGATCGATGTCATATTTTCTACTGAGCAACTAAGCATTTTAATTAAGATAAGAATTTTAACATGTATAAAAATACAAAAATACCAGGTAACATTGGGCTGACCCTGGCATTTGACTCATCTAATTTGTGTTGACAGTCATTTGACAGGTAATTGCTTTAAGGATTAATTGATTTCTTAATAGATCTCAATAGATATATATAAAAAAAGATTTGATTCACCAATATATGATCGAGTTTCTCAGTTCCTAGGAATTCCGCTTTCTGTATGCTTTATGTTCAAATAAATGATATATAATAAAATAACATATGATATGCGTCATATTCTCATATATATGCAAATAGAAGGACTGGATCTTGTTATCTCCAGTCGTTTCTTTGTTCATTGCTGTTTTAGTATCAGTATCTATTTGAATTATCATTAATATAAGATACTTAATGCTGGCTATTTAGTCATCTCCCTAGTGCTAATAGATACCACGCCATGCCACTCATAAAACAAAAATAATAATAATCTTCCAACAGCGTAGGTTGTTATGAGAGAAGCCAATGCCTTTCAAGTAACACACCAAACACATTATTATGATGTAGGATAATTTGCTGCAACCATAAAATCTAGCCTGGGAGCCAGCCATGTGATGTCTGAAATGCTCTCTTTACCAGACTGACTAGCCATCAAATACATGTTATGAAAATGGGTGGCTTTAAAACAGTAATAAAAACACCCAGGGTGCATGATTTTTAGTGGTTATCGGAAATGTTACAAATAACTACTTGGGTTTTTCTATCATTGTGCACAAGAACTCGATATTTTACTTAGCATTCCACATGAACTCAGTGTCAGCTGAAACTCCTGCGCATGAGATGTTAAACGTGCCACAGCTACTTTAACCATATTGTAGGATGTCAGTGCTGGAGCAGGTCCATTGGGTAAATGTTCAACAAGCCTTATCATATCATCGTTACGTCTGCCACTCGCAACAGTTCATATTTGCTGGCCCAACAAAAATACGTAACAATAATGTAGGAATGATCAAATTTCCTGCAGCTAGGCCAGTTTGATTGACATCATCGAATGCGAGCAACAAATCAGTTGTAAAGAACATTTAATCACCAATTTATGCTGGAATATGTTCACAAGTAGGCCTACCTTTGATGCTTGGTGTTCAAACATTTTTGACCAAATGGTCAAGTGCAACTGGCAACTCACACAGTTGTCACTTTGATTGACAGTTTTTTGTTCAGCTGTGTTTAGGATCATTGGAGCGTCCAATGCAGTGCGTAGCAATTTACTTTTATTTGCTGGCTCAGACGCATCACCACTGCTCTTAGTGTAGTATAAATTTTGTCGTGGTTAAAAAAAAAAAAGTAATCCATTATTGAGTCCTCTCCTCTCTTATCCTATCCATATTTTGAAATACATGCATTATTGGCAACGTGTGGATTAATTAGCTGGAATACATGTTATTTGCAAGGCACCCTCACTACCGCAGTTTCAAAGGAAAAAAGATACGTTGTAAAAGGACAAATGAAAACATATTATTATACAATGCACTTTATAATTATGATCACCCAGTACTAGTAAGTTTACCTCAATATTAAAAATCTATCTATCTATCTATATATCTCCATCACAAACCTGTGCTTTTATGTATGTTTTGAATACAACTATAAAAGCACAGGTTTGCGATAGAAATAGATAGATGGATAGATAGATGTCATGCCTACAATGCCTTTCTAAATGATTTTATTAATATTTTTTGTTTTTTGTACCATTTGTTTTTTGTCATAATTCAATGAAGACTAGGGTTTTTTTGGGAGGTTTTTTTTCTTCAGAGGGTCATGTTGTGATTGTATATATGTTAACCTGTAAAATATATATTTGTTGGGTACATTTGCCTGTATAATACAATCATTTCCGAATGTATGCCAAACCTATTGATCCATTCTACAGGACTACTTTATTTCTGATAACTGCCTTGCTGTTTGTTTAGTCTTATCAAACCCAAACATTGTGCTGATTAAGTATCAACAAAAGTGCCAACTCACACAGCAACAGTTGCATTTGACCATTTGGTCAAAAATGTTTGAACGCCATTGCAACCATAAACAAGTATTCCTTCTAAAAAGGATTGGGCGTTGAGTAGAGGTTTGATGATATGGGGAATGACTGTAAATGAAAAGCAACGCAGTGACAACACAGAGGATTTTGTAGAAAAGTTTTATTTTTTCTGAAATGGAACGGCCTTTTATAAACAGTAAGGCACTGTGGCAAAAACATGCTTGAGTATCATATGACTAAGAATCTTTTCTAATAACAAAAAGTTTAATGATCTAGGAATGTAGAATAATGAGCTATGAAACATGTTGTAAGGGTGTGCTGTTTTTGCAACAGTAGTGGTTTCCATGTGATAAAAATGGTGTATATAGATATAGGCGACTTACAGACAAAACAATTCTGTAATGCAATGTACATATAATATATAAATAGTAATACTACCCCTGAATAATGTATGAGTATCTAAGGAATAGGAACTGTTCTGAATAGGAACATTTGCAATGAAAGCCTGGCACTGTAATGACCTAATGTAAATAAAAAAAATAAGGATGGAATTGCGAAAAATCTGGAATACATATTGTAAAGGTGTGTTTTAAGCAGGAGCTTTAATAATGGGATAAGAGCAGTGTATAATCATACAGTTGATATTGCCAAAAAAAAGCATTGTGTAATGGCATATACAATAAATTGGCCATAATGTAGTTATCTTAAAAGTATAGATGTATATTTCAATGAAAGTAATTATGATACGCCAGATACGGGTGAGCTGCTGCTTAGTGGAGTGAGTGTTTTAACAAGCTTAAGATGCAGTTTTCATTAAATTTTGTAAGGAAATTTTTTATATGAATGGGGAACTGCTGTTATCAACACATGCACAAGTATGTTATCACAAACATTTTCTACAAACAAGTCTTTTATGATCAACAGTGCAATATCATGAACGAATGTCAAAGTTTCAGTAAACTTGTGCGATTAAAGCTTTTATATGAACAGTAAGGCACTGTTGTGAACACAAACATGTGCATCTTAACACTAGCATTACTGATGTGTGAAAGTTTCAATAAATGCAAAGAAAGCGTATATATGAACAATAAACCAGTGTTGTGAACACGTGGATGGGCCTGTTATGACTAGGATGGATGGATGGATAGAAGGGCTTTACGTCCTGTATTTTCACACTAAAAGGACTCAAAAATAGTTGCCCTAACCTCTCAAGCTATACAGGAATAGAAAGATAATGAAAAAAGGTATAACAAAATATTTTTTTGGTTGCTGTACCTTGTATAGGACCCAGGTTCAAAACGCCTGAAAATTGACCCTGTAACCCAAAATTCTGAAATAACTCACATTTGTGAAGCACATGTATATACACTCCTGTGAATTTTTTTGGTTCAATCTATCAACAACATTTTGGTCTGAGTAAGCAATTCAGGCTTTATGAGTAATAAAAAAATTCTAGGACCTAAGCTGTTTGATGAAGTTAATTGCCCTTTTACAGTCATGTTGTACTACCCAGTCTTTCCTACTTTTTTGGGGCAAAACACGTAAACTTCCTAACATTCATTGTAAAAATTGCTGACTCAGCGATCTAGGGTTCAAGGAGGTAGGTAGGTCAGCAATTCAGGCTTTATGAGTGAAAAAAAAAATTCTAGGACCTAATCTGTTTGTAAAAGGGCAATTACTTTCATCAGTCATGTAGTACTACACAGAGTACATATATGTGCAAAATAAGAATGAAATTGAAGACTTTCTTCCTGGTTTTTTGGGGCGATACACGTAAACTTCCTAACATTCATTGTAAAAATTGCTGACTCAGCGGTTCAGGGTTGATAGGTCTCCCCATTGGATAACATGGGAAAGAAAATTTTGGCTCCAAGTTCGAAACTGGTAAAGGTTGGTGAATAGACAAGGTATCCAATGTAAAGTCCTAATTTTTCTCTACATAATGACACCAGTTGCATGATATTTGGTTGAATAGAACTCGAGTTAAAAATTATTGAAATTTGAACTGAAATAAAATTCTAGGGCCTAAGACAAAAACTCTGACATGCATAATTATAGTCAGAATGGCAACATAGAAATGTGAATGTTAGTTAAGACTTAGCTTGGACACCACTACCTGTCAATCACACATAAAAATGACGAAGCCTGACTGTTTTTGGAGAAAATGAGTAGCCGTTCCATCATTCACTATCTTCCCCGTAGCCGAAATGACTTTTCAGGAAGTTCGAAAGGGGGGCCAGTCAAATCGCCCAATTTTTTCTCGCCCGTTTTTTTCTCGCCACAAAAACAACTCGCCCAATTTTTTTTCGCCCAATAAAAAACTCGCCCTTGGCTTTGTTTTTCACCCCTATGTGTTTGTTAATTAGTCAAAAGATAACTTGTCAAAGAACCATTAAAATGCGTTTTTTCACCCCTGTGTGTTTGTTATTTGTGTAGTTAGTTAAAAGATAACTTGTCATTGAAGAACCATTAAAATGCGTTTTTGTGTTAGGTACAGCTGTAAATATGGAGATATATATATTGATATGTATCTCAAAAAAAAAATATAAAAGATGTCTATAGAGCTATATAGATATATCTATAAAATTAATAATAAAAGATGTCTATAGAGCTATAACAGCTATATATATAGGCATTTACCCTATAACTGAAATATATTATAACATAAATGATATTTACGATATGTAAATATATGTAATAATATAGATCAATTCAATTAGCCAAATGTAAAGAAGTCCTTCACAAAGGTTAATTGTCATTAGTGAATTGCAATTGCCTCCATACATACCTGGATTGCAGGTTTAATGTCATGTGCTATGCAATTCACAAATAAAGAGAAGCCACTTTGAACATCAGGCATATCTGTGTACTTGTTCTCAGATATACTTGTAAATTTTCTCTTATGACATTTGCAGTGATTTATAATGTCTTTAGATTTCAACTGTTGACTTGATGAGCGTTGTTTTTATACTGATTTGGTCTATGTTGCAGTTTAGATCGTGCAGCTTTGAATAGTGACCAATGTTAATTTGGCAATTACACAGTTTGCGACAGACCGGCAAATTAGGCATATACGTTACAGGAAATATTGTAGAGACTGCTTTCAGATTTGAACATCGATATGTAATTTTGAGGCATCGGTACAATAAAAGCAATAGGTAGTTGTAGCAACACATTCAAATATTATCATTCGAACACATTCCATAAAACTGAAGCTAATTGCAAAATAGTAAGCACTGTTTTATATGCCAAAACTACTGGTCTGAAGAGTATTCAGTTTATGGTGTATTCTTGGCATTGAACCTTTTTGTCAAATTTTGAACCTTTAGTGTGTGAATGAAGATTCCAGTCACAAAAAGCTTCCGTTGTGTGCATAGTCACACATTTAAAAAAGTCCTGTAGTTTTTACAGCATGTTGCTGCAGAATACAGTTGCAAGTTGGTCTACCGTAAAAGAGCAAAAACGGATATTTGCCGTAAAATTACGGCACATGCATCTATTCAGTTGTGATGATTGCTTACCGTGAAATCGAAAAAAAAAAGGACTTTACCGTAAAATAATATTGATGAGCCTTTATAATAAGCCATTGTTGGGTTATCTACAGTAAATTACGGTATCATACTATAGATGAGACTTACTGTATCTTACCATAAAATGTTGCAACATCGTGGTGTAGAGTCGTTTTACAGTATCTTTCCAAGAATATGAGTTGAATGCTGTATGGTAGATTTTGGTATTTTCTATGGCAATCTACTGAATAAATTACGGTACTGCCATTTTCTTTGCATCAGCTGTAAATTTTGTAGTATTATGCGCAGCAGGATAGATTTACGGTATCTTGCCATAAAAAAAATACAGTAGCTTGCCATAAAAAAATTACAGTATATACCAAATCTACAGTATTTTGCTGTAAAAACTATGGTAAAATTTGCAAAACAACTACGGAACTTGTTAAAGTGCAGATGCCAACAAGTGAGGCCTTTCATTATTCCTGGCAGGCCGCCATAACTCAAAACTGATCCCAAGCTGGGATGTAGCTTATGAAGTGCCCAGGCCGGAGTTCGAACCCGGGACCTTCAGTAGAGTGGGCCAATATGGCGTTGGTGGGTTAACCATTAGGCCACCCACATACTTACCCGCAAACCATTCTAATGTACAATTGTGACCTATTGTAACATTTTTCAGAGAATACGCTGTCCCTAATTAACTTCCACTTAAAAAATTTGCACAGTCGGGTCAGCTTCCAAGAAAAAAGCTGCTGCTGTGAAAAGGTAACATACACCATCCCAAAAGGCACTGACTCAATGCGGTTGATACAGTTGGTATTCACTGCAAAAACTATGGTGTGTTATATGAAACGTAATCGAATAAGTAGGAAAACAGATTCCGAGGAAGACTTTCCAAATAAAACAGACATGTTGTTTTGCACACTGTGCAGAATTCTCGTCACCAACTGAATATATGTTTTCCTTATATTTATTTTTTATGTAATAATTTCTATTCTTAAATACGCAGAGGCAGAATATTATCCAGGAACTCCTAGAATGAGTTCAACAGGTAATATTGTCCTGCATAAAAGCTTTTGAAGTTTAGGCTACGCACACTACTTCGTTTTCAAATATCACTTTTCTATACGTGTTCTGAATTAATCAGATATACATGACATTGTCTTCAAGATTACCATTGTTCATGACCATATTCGATTTTCATGGAAACAGGAAAGACAGCGATGGCCTTTGGTAGATGCGAGCCTACGGAGTGCACAATAGTTTGCACAAGGTGCCTTTGTATAACAAGCTATATTTATCAAGTATAACAAGACAGGATCTTGACATCAGAACTGATCAAGAGTATCCCGTTAGGCAGGATATATTGGAATTTTAGAGTAGTCTTTTGGCACTGATAGGCCTATATGCTGTATGCAAACAGTAAAAATAAGATGGCCAAATGTAAAAAGACAGGAAGTAGAAGAAACTCGGATCTGAATGTGGATACATAAGCCTTTCAGTCTAGTTTATCTTGTTTATGGCGAAGTACGCTAAAACATGCATTTAGGTACTTACTTATTTAGGTACTGTTAGAACACTGTAAGCAAACTCAGTGGCAAAATCCTCTGAGACTCCAGCCCGGCACTCTGCTTGAGCTATATCTCAGCTGAATGTCAGTAGCAGGAGACGTTGAATTGGTGCCTTGTACACTGTGTCTATATAACATTTACATACACATTGTTAAAAATGTCATAGCGACATATTCCATTATGATAAATTAACACAAAATAATTTATAAATTACAAAAGAATAAAGTATAAATCACAAGTGAGTTATTCTGTGCATAATTTCATTACAAAAGTGACACCTCTGTTTGAAAAAAATGTCAATATTCAGCTCTCTGGCATGATGGCTTGCACAGTACAGGCGTGTTCAATGGCCAAATTCTGTCTTGTACTTGTTGACTTGTTTTGTGAGTAATTTGTCAGTTGTATTTTTGTTTGATCAGTTGCAAGTTGCCACCTATGATTGATCTATTTGTTGTTGTTGAGAGTCTTGTAATGCTGCTGACAACAATGTTGTCACTGTTCAGCATATTGTGATAGATATGGATAAATCTGCTGAAAATGCTGCTGCTAGATCAAGGTAATCCTGTGAGAGTTGGCAGAAATATTGTATGCGTGGCACAAGGTAAACCCAGCTTGTGAAAGCTGTCAACAATAGGATCATGCAGGTTCCAGGCTTGGGAGCCATAAAAATGACAACATTTTTAACTGAATAAACTGATCAATGCAGTCTCTGGAAATTGATTTTTCCAATGAAGTCACCCTTTAAATCACATGAGATTCGATTTCCTAGGTGCTTAACATTTTGCACTCATGTTAGTGTTTTTTCTATAAAGTTTTATGTCTGGCGCAATAAAAAAAAATTAGCACACAGTGTTTCTGGGATTGAAGGCCATGCCATAGATATCTACTGCTTCCCAAGTTCTTCGCACAATCGTATACTTTTTTTTAATCCATCAGCAGATAGACATGTCGGAGACAAATCATCTGCATATGCCAGGGCTCCGACATATCCCAGACAGCATTCCAAATCGGGCCAGCGTCGTTTCTATGTCGACCACCGTCTGTACAACATCGTTTTGACATCGCCGACATCGCGCCGACGTCGATACGATTTGGAATGCTATCTGGAATGTGTCACCCATCCAGCATCCAATTCCTTCCTTCTGTAGCCTATTCAATAGTTCATCTATGTACACACAAAATAGGATCGGCGAGGCCACACTTCCTTGCCGGATACCACTCACTGCTGTAAAATACTCAGAATAACTTCCTTCCCAGGCAGTCCTCATTCTTTGCTGTTGGTACTGGTATAGGAGGATTCGGATGTCAATGGTTGAAATGCATGTTTATATTAGCAACATAGAAAGTTCACCATGCCTCACCCTGTCAACTACTTTTGTAGCATCGATAAAGATTGTTCATGGAGCACCTAATGATTTCTTTTAGAGTCAGTGTTCACATTGTAGTTCCAAGCCTGATCTTGAAAGCAAATTGCAGCTCAGACGTACGATCTAATCAAAAGAACTTGCCAAGGCAGTTGCTGAGGGCTATGCCCCTATATATGTTATCATCACTCAGAGTTTCCCGATTATCCTCGGGGATCGAGATACACATAAGTTGAAATCCATGAGTGAACATTACAGTCAAAAGAAAGGCAAGTTGTTCATAATAACTTTCACCTGCATGGATTAGAAGAGTAGAGTAATGCCCTTGATCTCCATCACTTTTTATCATACTTCAACTGTCTAACTGCCTGTACATAGCTCTTCATCTACACTCACTACAGCATCTTCATATTTACATCTTTCAAGGTCACCTGTGATATGCTTTTTAATCTTCGTCATTTTTTCGGCATAAGAGGGCAAACTATTGTAATATTTCTGAAGCAAGTAAAATACCTCACCTATGTGGTAAATGTGTAACATGGTGTGGACTCCCAAGTCTTACCATATCATCATTACGTCTCCAGCTGGTAAAATAAAGTGACTCAGCTGTAGACCGGTAGCATTGAGGTAACACAATGCATGATTTGTTAAGGTCAAAGCTGGCCAGAAGTAATGTAAGCTTCACTCAGAATATATATATAGACATGTAAAGACTAACACTTGACGTCGTGGTTTTGTGGGGAGACAGTAACTTTTGCACCACGACAATCCCAACTTTCGCACCACGACAGTCCAACTTTTGCATCACAAAAGTGACTGAAGCATGGTGGCCGAACAGATTCGTGGTCTCGTGGTCAGACGGTGAACAAGTTTGCGCACCTAGAAAGTGCATCCTTTGGCCACCATATTTATCAGTAAACTCCAGTAATTTACATGCAATGACCTTTTGGGTCATGAGGCAATAAATGCTAATAAGACTTGACAATTTGATCAGGTACAATATTTAGCGATTAGTAAAACTGCAATCTGGTAATTCATAACACATATACTATACTTTTCGATCACATACTGAAAAAAGCCCCTTATACTTTCATGCAATAGCACAGATACATTTCTGTCTTTTTGTAGTTACGGTTTTAACTGGGCAAATATTCCAGCAATCTGTCACGGTGTTATTAGCCTTAAAAATTAATGGATGCTCACAGGGAGAAAGTTTGCATTAATAAAACCTGCAGAGACCCATGATAGCAGGGGGTGTTTCGCTAGCTCAAAACAATTTTCTCCTGTAAGCGATATTTAAATTCCTGAAGAGTACCTATTTTAAATGATTATTTTTATTGCATGTCCCAGCCAACTGCTGGTATAACTGATGTTAAAAATGTTGAATTTATTTAATTTCACCATTTTCGGATTATGGAATGATAAGTGCAGCTATTACATGACATTGCCAAGAAAACACGGATTCCCCTAATCTGCACTTCGGAATTAATTATAAAGACTACGTTGATGGCATAGACGATGATTAATTTAGGCTGTGTAATGAAGAAACAGGTGAAATTAAAAACTTCAGTCATTCATGTCATCAACTGCTTTCCGATAAAATTAATATTCATTCAAACACCACCAAATAACAACAAAATCCTGGAAATACGATCACCTTATATTTTTTAACAACCTTGAATTTATGAACCATGACATCACTAATACACATTTTCAGTGTACCCCAGGAACAAAGACTTCCTTAATTTAGGTAAGTTTGATGGCATCTATGAATTTATATTGCCGTTGCCAATCATGGGCAGGACAATTTTCATGCACATTTTCATTGCTAAATATGAGTTGCTGCCTGTGTACATCACCTTCGGAGGAGGTGTATGATTTGTAGCCCCACTTTTTCGTGAAAACGTGCATAGCCAATTTACTTTGCATATAAAATAGGCATTCCAGGGACACATTAGAACAACCTATGGCTATAGGGATTCAAATGAGATCTGGTTTTATGTCTTTTTAATTCGTATAATTTGTGACGTAATGTATTGTTTTAGTGTTTCCGGGCGTAAAGGCCATGCTGATGAGTATAAATTCCCCCACTGCATGAACCCCAGAACGGACAACCAAATAATGGTGATTTCTTTCGTTTCTGAAAAGAACTGTTGAGACACTTTTTTTTTGTGTGTGTGTCGTGTACTTTTAAAGGCGGGTTCCTTTGTTTTGTGTGGTCATATAAACAAGCTTAGCTTTAGCTTTAGCTTTTTTGGAAATAGGTGATATACCTCTATTCCAGATAATTTTTTTTTTTTTTGTATAATTCGCGACTTCGCGACTGAAATTGAGTATAATATATTGTTGTGCAATATATACATTTGGTTTCTCGCAATATTTTACTATATAACTAGCTGAGCCTCTGATGCTGCCCTGCTGATAATATAATATTCATAGTTTTTAGTTTTTTTTTGGCCGCTAATGCTGCCATGCATCCTGGTTCCATATTCCTTCGGAATTGTACATTCTTGAACCCCAGAACTTGTCTAGTGCGTTCTTAAAAGCATTTAGACTCTGTGCCATTACAACTTTTTCTGGTAATTTGTTCCACTCTTCAACTGTCCTTATGGTGAAAAAATTTCTCCTCAAATCCAATCTCAGGGTTCTCATCTTGAAGAGTTTAAGTGGATGTCCTCTTGTTTGTCCTTCTATCCTGTGCAGTAGTGGTATGCATTCAGAATCGCAGATGCTGTGCAGGTAGTATTGACATGAAAACATTAATTTAACTAAAAAAAATTGTTTTCCCTGGACTGGACTTGAACCGCTGCACTCTGATCAATTTCCTGACAAAACGAGATTGCTTCTAGCTTGTTCAACTGCAGTAAAATTCCATGATACAATTTCAATTATAACTAAAACTTTAATTTATAAACTTTGGAAGTGGTAACCAAGGAGTTTATCCCAAATTAGATAAAACTATGGTCACTGTGGAGCTTACTTGTGTGAATTATCATGATTTTGTAATCTTCATGATAGTTGCAATTTGGACAAAATATAATTTCTTCATCTGACATTATTTACCAAAAAAATTACACAATATATGCAGTCTTTAGATTTTCTCAATTTTCACCAAGCAAACTGCTATAACATTTATGTTCATTGCAGATCCCAATCTCCTATCAGTCATTAACCTAATTTTTGTCACAGAACGGAGTATCTTTTCGTTATATATATATATATATATATATATATCTGGCATTGCTAAAGTTCATATCTCTCAGTTATATCGTGTTAGAGGTATAGACGCCAGATATAAAAAAATCTCACCTTGCAAAATGCAAATTAACAATGGCTGAATGTTGAAGGAGTGCTCCAACTTGCAAACCTGGCAAAATTTTAATGAAAGAGCTGAAACATTCCGATGAATCTTGTCAACTCTTCCCACCATCGGAATTAAAACGCTTGAATTCAAGCAGGTTTAAAAATATCTTGCCATCTTGAATATTAATGATTGCAAATAAAAAATATTGAAAGTTGACAAGGAGAATACTCGCATTATTTATTAAGATTGTTGGGAAGGCGCCAAAAAGCTGACATTGCGATTCTCAAGTAGAGTAATTGAACTTTGTGAAATGTTTACCAAAGCATGGTTAAAAATTTTCTAACAAAATTACACTACAAACTTTGTTTAAGTGTATTGAAAAGGGATATTGTGTGTATTGATGAAAGGCAATAAATTAATACCCTCATACTTATTTATTGCATGAGCTAAAATAATACGGTTTTGTTTCCTTTGTTCCTCTATTCATGTCCCTTATGCTGGCAATAACATGCATACATCTGAGCAGGTTTTTCATACCCTGTCATATTTTATGTATATTTGTTTGTAACCTAATTGTCGTAGATTCCCTCGCCACGATGTCAGAAAAAAATCTTGTGATCGTTTATTTATCAAGGAGCAAGAATTAAAGAAACAATATTGAGCATGAAAATGTCTGAGGTAATAATTGCATGCCTAGTACTATCAATCAGAATCCATGAAAATAAGTTCAACAATAACGAGAGTTCAACAGCAGAGTACCTTCTTGTTTCCTTGCTTGAGGCGAGTAAATGATCAGACACTTATTTTTCTTTTTGAGAGCTATATACAGAACCATGAAATCTGCCATGTCTCTGTTTATCAAATATATGTCCATTACGACATTGTAACTTGTCTCGGTTCACCAATATTCATCATTGCGATTAGCCTTCGAGACATGAAAATATGCTGTTAGTCACCTGATACATCTGTTTACAAAGAATCTATTTGATTAGCATCATTGAACTTCACCCCTGCTCTGAGACGAAAGGTCATATAATATGAATCGGACAACTTGATGCACTGATTGCCCAGATGCAATTACCATCCCAAGGCAGTTCTCAAGTTACAATACCAAATGCTGTAAAAATGAAATGAATCAGTTTTCATGCCAGAGCACCTTGAGGGACCATTGCAACAAATGGATTTGGCTTTGGGCAGAAGAACTCATCAGCTAAGTAAGTTACATGAGAACAGTTAAACATTTAACATAATTACATTGTTCAGTTAACCCCGTTAGCTTTTGCTCAAGTGGTATTGGAACTGTGTTAATTTGATAAGGAACAGAACCATGTTGTAGATGTTTTCAACATTGATTTCAGAAAGTATGCATATGTCAAATACTTGCATATACAACGTGCCAAGACCATTGATTGTAGTAGACATCCTGAATGACAGACAGTGGAAAGAACTAGCATAAGTGACACCAAAAACAAAAACAGGAATACCACAGAGAAGAATGGGTTAGGGAAAAGATACAAGCTCAGTTTCCATGAATAGGTGTATATCAGGTCCTTGCCTTGAGCTTCCTGTGGCAATTCTACTGTCGCATCAATAAAAGACCCACAATCCATGATTGAGGGCATCCTCTATGGGGTTCACCAGTAAGCATCTAAGCCATGACAGCGAGGAAGGATCAATGCAAAAAGGATGAAAAGATTAGTACATCATTTTTTTTTGGAACTTTTTGGAGACTTGTAGCTTTTCACTGACCATGTTTTACATAAATTCATTTGAAGGCAACAATTTCAGAATCTCCACCAACAAAAATCCCATATAACCTACAATTTATCTCTTAATTCCTCTTATAAATGCAGCCAGGGAACAAATTAATATAAATCATTCCTAATCAAAATACTTTTTTTTTTCATTCAATTATCAATCCAAATAGTGCATGGGAAAGTAAGGTCATCCTTGCAGCTTCAAAATGTACACACATTTCTCATTGTAAAATCTTATTGAGGACAGATTAGAAATAAGGATGTCGTTATGATTAGCACATAATCGAGTACAAACGTGTGATTAACTTATCATGCTTGACATAAGGAAAAAAAAGTTGATGGAGTTCCAGTTGGTAGTAAAATAAATACTGTCAACAGTTAGTGGAACCAAGGGTACATCCAAACAGATCTTTGACATCGATCAGAGTGACATTTTCCAAATTAACCTAAGTAATCCATCTCCAGTAATATGGCTAAGTTCCACTAAGAGGACATTATTTTTTCTTTCTATGTGTAATCTAGTGTCTGAGCAATGCAAGTTGGTTTAGCCTACACTGACACTATGATGGACTTCGATGCAATCTTTTTTTAACGATTGTAGGCTACATTAATGATTGGTCCCAATTTTTAGTTGTTATTAACTGATGGGTGTGGCCAAGTTCTCCCTCCACCATTGGCCAATTCTCCATATCTGATGGAGAACCGAGCCACTTTTTCCCCCTGAAATACGTTTTTCTTTTTATATAAGAAATGGTTGAGAAATATAGTATAATTAAAAGCAAAAAAAAAAAAAAAAAAAAACCCATTTATCATAAGAATCAGCAAAAATTTGAAAAATGGTCCAGTTCTCCTAACTTCCCCTCAGTAGCATGTTAGGCTTCCAAGTTGGATGGCTGTTTCATCCATCATCTCTTTGGCATAGTCCCTGCCTGTTCTAATTAGCCCCATTAGGTGCAGAAATACAGGACATAAAGCCTCAATCCACCCACTGACCACTTCCCCTCATATTTATTATGATAATTTTACACAAACCATTATTAACAGACTGACGTGAAATATTTGGAATGATGCATGATGGTATGAATAAGGAACAACAAGTTTAGCAGTATTGATGAAGGTGGAAATTTTCTTGGGTCTTCATATAATGATGATATACTTAATATGGTCAATGAAATCACCATCGTTTAAACCCTCCAATAGTGCAAATATAACAAAGACATTGAATACTCAGCCCATTTGACGTTACTCTTACTAGCCTCTGTCAATGTATAACATTATCCTGAGGCATAAACTGGCTGAGTTGTTCCGTCGAGGGATTTCTAGTATACTGTTATGATCATAAGTGCGCCAGATTTGAGACGGGTCTACAAAAATCGAACTTATCCCTTCCTGCCTCAACAAGTTTTCAATCACAGTTATCCCAGAGGTCTAATCCTCCACAAGTGATTGGTTGTCTGAAACATGGTAGCAATTTTTCTCTCCTCGTGTTAATATTCCAAAACTGACATGGATGGATTTAAAGCACTCTTGCAGCACTCAGAGGACAAGTTATCAGACCTGATCTCATCATTGCAGTGTCAGTTTACAAAACTTCCGAAATAAGGGAAATTTAATTAAAGCTCCTATGTCTCTAGATTTATCATAGGCAAATAATTATATAAACCAATACTACCGTCTTGTCTCATATATGATATTTTTTACCATTACATGCTCATTTGTGCACGGCAATTGAACTTTAAGGTACAATAAATAATATAAATAAGAGTTTTTTATGCCATCAAAAACTCAATATGTAAACAAACCTAGCGATGACGTCAAAATACATAACAATGGGTGATGATGCCATTTCCGTTGTGTTTACAATGGTTTAGTCTGGATTTTCTTTCAATTTATCATTTATTTTTCATAATTAACCCCTGACAGACTGACTAGCTGATAAAAATTTAGATTTATTAAGGCAATTTTAAACAATCTGATAATGTCTTAGAAACTTGCAAATTTTGACAGACAGTGCAGCTTTAAATGGTGCACATTATGAAAGCGACATTTCCTAATGTAAATGCACTGGAGTTCACAGACATTCCAGGGGGAACCATTAACCTTCATGGCTCACATCTTCCAGCAAAAATCTTGTTTGGTAAATAACAAAGCCTTTACCCCAAGGTTTCTGGTCTCCCAAATGAGAGATGAGAAAACAAATTACGTGGTAGCTTAGTAGCAAACAATTTCAATCAGCACGATAGGAAGAATTTTTGGACATAAAAATGGATTGGCCACATTGCACATGGTGCTTTGAATGTCACATGCAACTCAGGTCTCCCTGAACAAACACAATTTAGTGCACCCGATTCTTGTCAAATGAATTGGTTTGTAAAATCAACGTGCTGATTCATCTTTTTTTTTAATGTAAAAACATCTCAGACAGTGTCATTGGCAACTATCATTATGGCCATCCATTACTGCTCATTCAATTTAACTGGCTACACTGAGTGGCCAGCAACCTATCACAACTGACCATGTGACGTATGCATATGCAGTGGCGTCACCACAGGTCATATTTGGGGGGGGGGGGCTTAAGCCCATGTTGTAGTTATTATCTACTTATCTACTTATGCCTACATAGCTTTTACCTGATTTTAGCACCAATTGGGGAGGGGGGGGCTAAGGCTTTGATTTGGCCCCTCCCCCCCCCCCCCCCAAGCGCCTCCCTGGTGACGCCACTGTGCATATGAGGACTCGAAGTAAGCAGTGAATGAGTGGATGGAGAGGGGGGCACCAAAATAAAATAAATAGAACTTGCTGCAATACTTTCTGGCCTACACCAAGACCCTCCCTGGGGTTAACAATTATTTGGGCAAACGGCAAACTTGGGGATTGGCCAGAGCTAATTATAAACAGCACGACATCACATCCACACTTGCAAATCTCATGTGTGAAATGTAGTCAATTAGATTGAATGCTCTCTAACAAAATGGCACCATAATTTTATCGTCAGCATTTTTCTTTTTCAAATGTTAAACGGTGTCAATGCCTACTGGATCATGAACTTCCCACACGAGCCCTAGATGTGGCAGAGCCAGAACCGTGAATGCTGAATGTTCAGGGGCGGATCCAGGGGAGGGGGGCGTGGGGGCGTGCGCCCCCCCCCTTGTGAAAAAAAGGGGGAAAGGGTAAAAAATAAATAAAATGGCACAAGCAAATCAATTATCTCCGCCCCCCCCCCTTTCACCAATTTCGGCATTCGCCCCTGATGTTAGACTAATGCAGTAATATCCAGGAAAATTACATCCACATTCAAAAATTTTCTAGATGGGAATGCCAACTGATACTTGGCAGCAACAAATTACCAGCTAAAATTTGACAATAAATGCTAACTCAAACAATTAGAAGAAAATATCCTTAATGACGAGCAAATGAGCAAACTTCTTAACGTGGTTATCGTGTTGCAAATTAATGCTTGAGACGTTAATATTTCACGAGGCGATATTGTGAGGATGCTTGAGGTAGCACCATGGAAATTCATACGAGTTGCAGGATTTTCTCGAAATTCAATTATTCAGTGTTTTGCATTATGTATTTTGTTTAATCTGTTGCAAAACTACAAATGAGACAGTGACGAATGAATTAAATTGCCCCCAGGAAAATTATGAAAATTGCAAGACCAGAATTAATGTTTCATGATGACAGAGCAGGAAGTTTGCCATACAACTTAATTTGTATAAATATTTCCGTTGTTTCCTAAGAGACATATTTTTTTCGTACAAAGCTCTAGTTTTATCCATGCAAGTCTGGTTCAAGAAATCCATGCAAATAATAGTTTATCTTTTTGTAATTTATGTTTAGTACAGACATTTAATCCAGTTTTTAAATATATTGATAAATAAATGAATAGAATTAAACATAATAAATATCGAGAATTCAGAAACGTCAAGAGGCAGAATTGATATCAATATCTTACTATGAATATCATTTTCAATACAGTAGTAGTCCTAGTCATATGCCAAAAAACTTTTCAGAGTTCTCGTCGCTTATCAACCACTAACACACCAAACATACTTTACGTCCACTGATCCAGTGCTCCATTCAAATATTCAGGATGACTGAAGTACATTGTGAGTCTCTTGATCCCGGCAAGCAGTTTCCTGGTCAGATTTTATGATTCCCTTGCTCCTCATCACAATAATGTTGTATTGTGCCTGACCCCTCTTGCAGATGTCAGTGTATTGCGCATATAAGTCACGATCTGATAATTCCTGCAGGTCGGAGAGATCATTTTATTTTGTTTGCAGCATAAAAAAAAAGAATATCCAGGAAAAATAGCTCGATGAAATCCACATACATACAAGTGTTTTCCCTCCTCCCTAAATGTTATTCAGAAAATATTATATACACATTTGTACCACTCATCAGTGAAATTAAGCATTATAGACGTTTTATTTAATAACTTCGTTAATATTTTATGAAAGCAAAGTTCTTGACCAATCTATTAACTGGATTAATGTATTAGACAAATTGTAGATGGAGCGCTATTTTACAGTGAATCGTAATCAATGAAAAGAACAAATTGACAATACAAATATTGGGCTTCAGTGCCACAAAACAATTACACAATGGTTACATTGTGAGACATGAGATATGTACACCCTCAAATGTTATTTGACATTTTCGGGTGTACATATCTTCATGACTCGCATGTAACCATTGCGTAATTGTATAAAGTACACTTAGGTGCTCTCAGTAAATTATACTGACTATTATTATTTTTTCTTTAATATGGATTTAATTTCTTCTATTCTGTTCTTTAATTAATTTCAATGTAGATTCTATATCGGTTTCCTGTTGTGATTGGGCCAGGCCGACTACATACGCTAGGCGTCACTTAAGTTTGACAAGACCAATAAGTAATTTGTAATGTTTTTATTGTAATGTGACATAAATTATATTTATTGAATAAAGCAATTTACTACTAAAAATAGTCAACCAAAACCATTTGCACGACCAAGTTGCTCCAGTGCCTATTACTAGGAACATCTTGTATCATTGACGTTCATGTGGCTATGAAATTCCCTCTGCTCTGGGCACTGACAGATATTTTACTGTCTTACTGCTCTTAGTTGCAATTGCTATTCTCTTTGTTGCTCAAATAATAAACCTGGTAAGTCATTCATTGCATTTTAAAATATGGCAAGACCATGTCAAGCCCAAGTCAGTGGCTTTTCCTCTCCCTTCAAATAATGTTGGGGTCAGAAAATGTGTAATCCAGGCCAGTTAAGTAGTTTTGTGTGATGCTTATGTACTACCAGTCCAGCCCAGACAGAGTGTGCCTTGGGGAATGGCCAATATAAATTACAATGTAAAAAACCCGTGAAAATGACGGGTCCAGTTCATTTGTCTTGCTGTCAGTGGATAACATTTGGAATTCATAACAATCCCTCAGCGTTTAACTGAATGGCTTTCCTGAACTATTTATTGCAGTAAGTTGACGTCGAACAAAACACATACATTAGGTAAGTTGCACATCATCAATAGTCAATACAAAGCCCAGTTTGGTCAACTGCCTAAGTTGCTTCGCCTAACAAGTTAATATGATGCATGGTCAAGATGACGGGTTTAATTCGTCAACTAACTGTTGATAGTCTAAAAGAGTACTATTAGTTAGCCTAATAAGCAAATTATTATTTAATTGACGTTTAAAAATCAAATAGATAAGGGTCACATTATAACTATGCCTCCTTCAAACTTGAAAATAAGAGAACCACAATATGTTACCAAGACCCAATTGAGTGATTTGGCCATTGAGCAATTAAGACCAATTAAGATGTTGATATCATGTGGATTATGATTAATGAACCTTTCATAAAAGCCAATCACAATGACAGTTTAACGCATTAAGGCAATAACTTGAGTCAACATTTGCCTTTTATTCCTCGTCCATCATAGAAGCTCTTCAAACATTCAGATTAAACGCCCATTAATCAATCAGCAGTCAGGCAAAATAACGAATTTACTCGATATTTAATCGTGTATGGCCATTTAGCAAGTTTTCTAAATAAGAATGGCTGGGAGAGGAAATTCTGTAAGATAAAATAAATATGCTTTATACTATCAAAGGGTACACGTCTGTATTTTAGCAGCCTTGCCTCAATCTGTTGCTAGACCCATACGTAAAAACGGCTATGCGTGTATACATCGTTTCAAACAATAACTATTCCAGTTGACATATTTCTTATTAATAAGTGAAATTGACAACTAATCAAACTCAGAACCCAGAGAGACCTCTTCATGAAGCTGCTATTCCCCTATTCCACCCAGTGGTGCAAGTCCAATTCTTCTTGGCAAGTTTTCTTTCACACAGATGTGACAAGCACATTGAAACCCTGTCATAAGCTGCTGCAGCTATTCATTACAGTCACACCATGAAGCAGAAATCTCTCTATTCTGACTTGTGTCTCTTCACAGCTATGATTTGACTATTAGCGCTTACACCACTGACTACAGTTTGACTGGTCACTAATAAATGTATGCCTTGTCCTTCTCAATTTTCATAATGCAAGAAAAATAATGGATAAGGTGTGATGAGTCTAGCTCCATCCAATCGACTTACGAAATGAAACACGTGTATCACAGACTTGCAGTGATTACATCAGTACATGAAAGATGAAACGTTTGAAGAAGACATCCATTGCATGACCATTCAACTCTTGCATACCAAATATCACGAGTAATCATGTTGTTTATGGTGTATATTGCATGTCACTCAAATAGGGCACACCACGAAGCAGACTTGTCTCTATTCTGACTTGGTGTCTCTTCAAAGAGATGCTAAGCTTTATATCTCACTGATCCAGATGGGCACCACAAATGAGTCAATTTAAAAAGGCTGGTGTTTTAACTGTGAGGCGCACATATTAGTTTTGGTTTAATGTATTTAAATAAAAACTTCTTTGAATTTGACAGCATATAAACTAACTTACTATTGACATATGCAGGTTATTTGTAAGATGATAGTTAACAATTTGCAATTCTATAATTATCCATCAGGATCTTGAGATATGATTTATAGATACACTGAATATTGTTTTATTGGAATATTTTCTTAATGTTAACCATTGCTATTTAATTGGAAAATAGCAGCAAGTGGCCATTGTTTAAAAAATATATCTCTGGGAATGAAAAAGTACATGAAATATGCCAATGACTTGGGGCATATCCGCGGCTCAATTTAAAAAAAAAACACATTCATGTTCACATACAAGATCAGCATGGTTCAATTCAAGAGACAACCATAAGCTTCATGCTACAGAAATAGACATTGTCAGGCAATCGCTTTGAAGCAAATCCCTCTCTGAAGTTACACCCAAAAGCCATCCCCTGAACCCAGCTCTATTACTGGTCATCTCTTGTCAAATGACCAGCATGGGGAGATGTAGTTCTGATGTCAAACATCAGCTGGAGGACAACGAAGAACCTCTTATCTCGTGGGATGGAGGTTCCCATTACCACGCACAATGACTACATGTAGATAAATAGCCAGAACACTCAGCAGGCAGATATAAATCTTTGTTACAGTTCCCAACTAGAGGTAAGCAGAGAGAGAAAACGATGAATGACTAAGAAATTCATCATTCAAATGAAGTAACTGCATTCCCTTGATGGCTAGTACATTAGCCATGGATGTATTTGTACTCCCTTTTACAAACACAACCATTGTCAGTATGGCCCTTTGACCACCAACAATAGTTTGGCAGCTGAGTCTGTACTGCTTAAGTGGCTAGAGCAATGCTGTACTGAGGTGGGTGAGGTATCATATTGTGTATACTGCAGGCAGTCTGTACAATTTTCCTCATTGCTTCAGAGGCGTAGGGCAGAACTTATTATTGTTTTGACACCACTAGTTAAATAAGTTAATGACAATGTATCAAATAATTGGCTCAAGTTCTCAAATTAATGGCTCAGTCCATCACAATTAATACATTATATTGCTGGAAACCTCATTTCAATTAGACGACAGCACACTGAATTCTCATTTCCATACAAATGGCATTTTTCATCCTGAGGACCTCAATCTTGTTTAGCCTGATTATCCGGTTTGATGAGAGGGCCCAATATCTAAGTAATCTCTTTACAGATAATGATTTGTTTTTCTGCAGTGCAATAGCTGGACTTGGAAGAAATACAAGCCCTATAAGTTTGTATCCATGGATCTGCAGTATATTCTCAATGGTATGTTTCGACGAAAAAAAAGGCAACAATTCCTCCAGCACATAATACTATCCAGGATGATTTGATTAGTATACTGTATTACATAATTACACCACTGCAGATGAATTCGTATGTCGTGCTTTTGGCTAAATCAATTTGTTTTCTCTTACATCTCTAAAGGTCCATTTTCCTAAACATACTTGTACATCCTTTGTAGCAGAGCTTCAATTCAAATACAATTTTCCAATTGGTGAACACAATTCTTTGGGATGAGTACAGATACGACATCAATATTTTTTCACAACCAAGTCTCAAAGCTTAAAACAATGATGTTAAACGGTAAAAATTGTCAGGGTCTTTCTGGCAAGGCACTAAGGACTGTGGAAGTTTACAGACCATTCTTCATATCTACAGAGCGTAAAAAAGGCTGGAATGGACCGTGCATGAGTTTTTACAAGAGAAAGGACATGTCAACAAATCCCTTCTTCTCCTTGTTTGCAACTACAGGTCTCCAAACAATGTTACAGTGAAGCTCACTCAGGCATCAGAAAAGACGACAAACTCAAACATATCTTCACAAACTTACCTCCTCCAGAGTAAAGGCAGGGGCAAAGCTCAGAGACAGCACTCTGGGCTTCCAACCGCTGGGTTCCGGGTTCGATTCCCGGTCGAGCCTCAGTTGGATGGCTGTTTCATCCTTCATCTCATTGCCATGGTCCCTGCCCATCCTAATTAGCCCATCAGGTGCAGAAATACAGGACGTAAAGCCCTATTCACACACACATACACACCTCCTCCAGAGCAAAAGAGTTTCAAAACTTGACAGAATTTTCCAATGCCCCAATCCAATTTTTCTGAGATATTTTTATCTGATGTCAACACTGACATGTATTTTTTTTTGAACCCTCAGCAAATGAAGTTCAAACAGGTATTGTTATCACTTCGAAAAATTCATGTCTGTCCATGGGCAGGCAAGCGGATGGGCGGGCAGGCATGACACTTTTGTTTCCGGAACAGAACTTCAACACTTAACGCACTTACCTAATTAAATTTTATACAGTAATACTCTACATACTAGCAAAACCCGTAACAATGTACAATGAATGCATTACATGCAGTTTGAACAGATAAACATATACAGTATAGCTTACCTAGCTTAAAGTAAAGAAAATGAGCCATTAGTGTCTATATAAAAAGGGATTTACGCAATAAGTTTAACAGACAACAAATTTTCGTTAGCGCAGTGGAATTCTACACAAAAGGTCTTATTATGTATACCCTTTTTACTTGTCACCTTATGGCACTAATTTGTGTGTTTTCTGCCACCCCAACTTTGAGATTGCATATCTGAACAAAATAATTAACAAAGAACCACAATTTTCTACAAGACGTTAGATAATGTCCTTTTCTGAATAAAATGTATAAACAAAAAAATTACTTTGGGTCAAACAACAATAATAAGAAAAATTTTGGGGGGGGGGGGGGGGATTCTAAAACTTTGTGACATTCAGGCAAGTAGGAACTGAACAAGGATTTTCTGAACCAATGTCCGATTTTTGTCACTTTTTAATCTTTTGTTGCCAAACTCCCGGATTTAACAATATGAAGGTAAATTGTGAAGGTACCAGCTCTGAGTACCCCAGCAGGTCTGAGACAATGCTTACTTGGTGGACAGGACACAGTATAAATTATTTGATCATCTGGAGCAGAATGATTAGCCTGAGACATAACTGGTTGGTTTTCCAGTAGTTGATGCAACTCAGTACCAACTGCCTATGTCTAGTACATTTGAATTTGAGGGATCCTACAATACATGCATTTGAACTTTTATCAAGCACCCCCCTGGATCATTACAATTTATTGGATTTCAAAATTTGTAAAAAAAAACATATTTTTGCTTCCAGAATATGGAATTTACAAAATAAGGTGAAAATGGGAAAAATTCTTGTATTTTAAAACATTCTTATCAAAGAAACTATTAATCTCACTTGAGTGAATTTTTGCAAATAACATATCAAAATTATAGTTCTTTCACTTTACGAACCGCATTTTGACATCCTTATCATTATTTTTTTAAACTAATAGAAAATCTGGTAAAATGCTTAAATTTCTGCCGAACTCAAGCACTAATAAATTTACCCTAATAGATTTCATACAGTATTTTACTCTATATCACCTAGTTGTGCTTTTTGATAGTCACATTGATAGAAAAAAAATTCTTGCTTTTTCAAACCTCTATATTGAAGACACTATTTGTCCTCCATGAATGAAATTTTGATGACATATCTTAATTATAGTAATGTCTCTTTCCAAACTTAATTTTGACATTTACTTCATGCTTTTTGTATAATGACGAAAATCTTAATGTTATGACAAAAATTGTTTTATTTTCTACATTTGCAAACCTGCATGTAGTGAGCCATATTTTATAATGAAAGCCATAAAACGTAGTACCATGGTACCTTCATTTATATGTTAATAATTTATCTGATTGCTGTATTCTTTATATATTAAACATTACATACAATGTATCACCTACACCATAAGGGAAATGAGCCAAAGTTGAGCCCTGACCAATACACAAGTCTCAACTCAACTCAACAAACTTTACCCCCTGCAGGGCCATGCTCTGTGACAAGTGGGATTACGCAAGCCATTCCATTGTCTGTTATGTAACAACCACATGAGGCATTTAAAACTGACAGGTTTATATTCATTATCACCTCCTACAGTAAAATTGATATTGATATTGATTTTATATGCCTCATAAACGGCAGTTAAAATATACAAATGGGATAAGTAAGGCATGGTAACTTTTCAGACCAAAGGTTAACTCCATGTACTGTCCATGTAACTGAACAATGGCAACAATAGATTATTAGTAAATACATATCTCTATTATTGTCAAAGTTCTCCAAAAAAACATCTCACACAGCTGTAAGAAACACCATCTAAATTTTGACCTGTGTGCTTCTTACTGATTTGAAATTAGTTTAAGATTATCAGTTGTGATTGCCTTGGATGGACAAGGATAACATACAAAACATAGTACAATGTCTTGTTGCTGAACTACATAGACTTCTTGAGGTTTTGAACAATGTTGATGGTGCTTGGGTACTATATAGCCATTCGCTAAGAGTTTGCTGCCACGCAGCCTATGTTTTTATATAATGCTATATTCCTATTCACAAACTTGCTTCATATTTACACAAATATATTACATAATATATATGTAGTATCCCAAATATAGAGAGATTTTTATTTTTATTTTTTGCACATCCTAAATTTCATCAATCTGTCATCAATGTGGAGTCTCATATTCAATTTAACCCATTAAAGTAATAGTTTGAGTCAACATTTCCAGATTGTCTTGCAACCCATCAATCTGGCCTAAGGGTCTGCAAACTAATTACGTCAGATTGAGATAAGTGACAATCAATGATTAAAACTCAAATGCAAGACTCACTCCATCATCAAGTCGTGAATATGTTCTTAAGCTAACGTTAGTCCGACAAACTGCCTCACGACGAGCCTGTCGATGTGCTTGCAAATGACAGCAATGTTTCGGTCGAAGCTCATGTATTAAAGACAAAGTAACGGTTCTAGATCAGATAAATCCATTGACAAGTTTGTCAACCTATTGTATCTTAAACTTGCAGTACGAACCTAAACTATGATGCCAGACTAAAGCCACATTTCTTTCGCAGGTGGCTGTGTAACCCTTTGTTAGAACACCCACAGCACTTCATGTAAGATCTAGCTAGTTTTACAATTTAGTTCAGCTGCAGGTGCCATGTCATGGTCTGGTAGTATATGTTTGACTCAGCCTACCTTTTGTTGACATGTACAAGTTAAGTTAGTGTTTGCTTACTCATGCTTGACAGCCACACTCATCAGGGGAAAGATTAAGGTCAGCAGACTGCCTAAGCTGAAAGCTCTGTCCAAGGACAATGGACTTGTGGTTCGCCATCAATGTGGTTCACCATCCAAAAAACAAAAAAGGCAGCCCATGTCAATGGTCTGTCCATAACTTTAACTCACCAGAACACCCACAGCAGTTCATGTAAATCGCAGGACAGTGAAACCTTGGCAGTGGCCGCGGTGTGGTCAATCTATAGGAGTCACAGGACCCCAACCAATCATAAAATGGTGTAACATAGTAATCCTCGGCCATAAACACAGAGAGGTTCATTCCTAAATCATGCAAGTCATACCTGCTTGTAACATGGAGCATCGGAAGGCGTCACATACTTTTTTTACAAGTACATGTATATAATCCTTCCTTGAAACACTTCAGAAGCTTTAATGAGTCTTTTCGACAAATTTACAATAGGTATAGTGTAATGAACGTGCTCTGTAAATACACACTTTCATGTAGCACACAGAATAACAACCTTTATTGTTTGTGCTGACATTTTAGCAAAGCATTTTTCTACATTGTGCACTTCGCCACTTTCAGCCTCAATTTTGAAGCTTATGAAGTTTTCCAGTGGACACTTCATGAGACCTATCTGTTAATAGAATTCTTTCTTAAGTTGGATATCTTACTTAGAAAAATAAGATCCATTGAAACAAGGTTTAACATGGTTCCTTTACATTGTAGCACATGCACAAAGATAAACAGTCCTGATAAGAAAACCTGAACAGACGAAAACAATTCACTTACCAAATTACCGTCGCAAACAACACTGTAACTTTACCGTGCACGCTATATCAGTAATTGGCTCCACGTTTTCAAGACCATGGGCATACTAGGCCCAAGTCTGTCTGCAACAACTTGTAATGCATATATTCAGGAACCTAACCTAAGCAATACATTATGCACCCAAACATGGCTTTCATTACCCATTCAGATGCCATGTTTCTTTAATCTCAAAACGAATGCTGTGATATTAGTCAATCCTGAGGCAACTTCCTCCAGCAAATTCTCCACCTATAGACTACTAACAATCCTGTAATGTCGTAAATAGCTAAAGAGAATAACTCATTGCATGCAGAAGTATGTAAAAGATGTGCTAGTATTTCAGTGTTTTTGGAAATTTCTTTTTACTACATCATTATAACAATTAACCGTACCCCATCGCGCTTTTTACTGTACCTTAACAGCTCTGAGTCTAGAATTACTGAGAAAGAATTACTCATCCTTAAAGCACAATGATGATGTTAAATGGGGCAAAAAATTGAGCGAACTGTTTGGCAGACACTAGAGACCTGAGAAGTTTGTATACCATTCTTTTAAGCGCAGGAAAAGATGAGACTTGACGTCAGTGTGTGTTTTGCAAAGAAACAAGCAAAAAGACTTGGTAGTCAAATACAGTTAAAAAAACAAAGATCAAATGAAACTTTTGTTAATGTTTTGCAAACCTTTTCTTAAAGTAGAAATATGAAACTGCTCATTCTTTTCTCAGGCACTTTATCTGGTTATAAGACCTCCAGGTTGATGCTCTGTCCAATAGACCTTTGCTCGGCACAAAATAAAATAGGGTTACTTTTGCCTTCAAAATAACATTGTGAGCAAAGCTGACTTACATAGATATTCATATATTTGTTTCTTGGATGATGAAGTTTACACTGATCACATGAGTTCTGTAGAGAAGGAAACAAAAAAAAAAAAAACTTCATCATATTACTCGCTAGATATCACAGTGACATGTACCAATAATGCTTGGGATTTCTTTCGAAGTGTTGGTGCTTCAATGAATCACGAAATCACAACACAGCCTTTCGATTTAACTCTATACAATTTAATTTTCTCAAAAAAGTCTTGCAATATCAGAACACAACGTAATGTATGCCTTCATAAATAAGAAAAGGCAAAACAATGGAATATTGCGTGAGGCCACCGACCAAAATGTGGCAAATGGACAGCAAGAGAATGAAAAAGTATGACTCCAATACAGCATCTGAATTGGACCAGGAGACGCTGAGTTGATTAACAGCACATAGTCACACATAAAGACCTGGCTTTAGCATGTTTAGACCACAGCCAGGTACAGCTCGCTACAGATTGCTGGAGTCGACCGTTTTTTATGAAACTAACTGTAGGTCAACACTGACACCAGTACTGAAATGTTCTTCCATTTATCTATATGCCAAATACCTTTAAATAATGTTTTGACACAGCAAATCTATATGTACTGACGATCCCCCTAGTTTATCACATTTGCACCAGGTTTACACCACTTTCAATGACTGGCAGTATGTTAGAAATGTCCTCTTTAATTTCTTTATTAATCATTTCGTTTTAAAATTAGAAATAGTTTACCATCTATACTGACTGTGCTCAGCACTTAGGCACGTGCCTATGTGTTTACTCTGCATATGATGCAGCATATCTACCCTGATATGATTGTTTTCCTGTTGTACATTCAATACTTTGCTTGAAATCAGTCATTATGTCCTTAGACAATGACCTGCAAAGCCAACCAAAATCATTGTTTGATTGTCTGACGAATGCTCTCTCAGATATCTTACATTGTGTAATTCGAATATTCAAATGTATTGGTAATACGTTGTGAAACTTTTTTGCCTTGGAGTTAGTCCAATGATGTAACCTGTAGTAGTGGATTCATTTTTTACTTGGTCTTGATAATTGAAATTTTACTCATTGTCATTTGTAAATACCTTCATCTGTCATTCATAAATGTTATATTTCAAAGCTCATTTTGGTGTCGATCTCAAACTTAAATAGCTACTGGGCATTTTTATCATCTGATCATGAGTTTTGCACTTAGATCATCCGAGTTTTCCATGTTTCGGGTTTTGTGCTTTAGTACTATCACTTATGCACGCAGTAATTGCAGTACGAGATGCTTAATATGATGTACACAACGAGGAAATGTGATTACCTCATAAACTGACTTTAATTCTTTTCATGAGGTTAGACAAAAAAATTCCAACAACCAGCTTTTAGCATAGGGATGAACATTCTGATTAAAGCCCCCTTCACACATAGCCGGATCACACGCCAGAAATTTTTGCCACTCCGGGGTGGTCCGGGAACAAGAGCTGAAAAATGTCAACAAAAATAAATGTTTGGCTGTGTGTACACGACGGCAATATGGTGTCAACAAGTAGCAATACGGTTGAAACACGGTGGTGCCTGGTGCAACACGGAGAGGTCCCTGGTTGTTGCCGGAGGAAACACGACTGTCCCAGAAGAGTGCGGAGTGAACCGGATTTTACACGGTGCCGTCGCAGATATATACCGTTTTGGTCCTTTTACTCTCCGGCCTACATGGTGGTGAAATTTTCATGCCCAGTTGACGTAGCCGGAGATAACACGAAGTATGCCGGAGTTATTACGGAGATTACCGGAGATCGGCGGAGTCTACTGGGAGTCTACACGGATCAACACAGATCAACACGGATTAAATTACTTTTGGACCTCCGGCATGAAAAATTGAACATGTTTAATTTTTCCCCCAGAGGCCAACGGTGGTCCCGGATCGCCCCGGACAATGCCGGAAATAAAGACGAGGTCTACATGGTATTACCCGGAGTATGCTGGAGTGATACTCCGGGATGCTCCGGCTATGTGTGAAGGGGGCTTAAACCTCATTGAACCAAATATATCTAAAATAAGACTTCTGTATCTTTTCTTTGATGCAAAAGACCATGTACTTCGAAAATATGATATTAGAAAGGGTGTGGTATACTATGTGCTGATCACAACAAAAGAATACGTTGAGTGCCATCAAAGGACACATAGATACGAAATAGCTCTTAAAAATACATATGATCACCATCTACAATACTTACATACCTTATAACAGACAGATCTATGCAATGATCTCGCAAAAAAGGAGCTATACATCATTTTTTATTACGTCTATAACTTTTTTTTTTAATATAAGATAAGGTCGTTTACATAATATTGGACCAATATGATGTTTTATTCATGACACAGACAGGAAACAAAAGATAAAATATAGCTTGCGTAGGCAAGTCACAGCGAAGAATACATATATAATTATCTGGAAATGAAGATGTGCATAATTTGAGATATCATTCCACAGCTAAAAAGGTGGTATCTTATACTATATCTATACACTTCTGGCCAAAAAATTATAATTGCGCAAGCCAATGTATATCAGTACGCTAACGGCACAAAGTTTGTAATTGCAACAGAATTCTTCAACGTTTTGAGATAAGGGATTTTTTCCAACCTTTGAGGAACTGTTTTCTGATGATAAAAGTCAAACAGTAACATTTCATGAAGATACTTTGCCTATTCACATTGTTAAAAAATGGGGTTTTGGCCTAATTGAACAACTTGGTTTATTTTTGCATTCCTGAGGGTTTATCTCATTAAATAAGACGTTTTGAAGGATTTTTAAAGTCTGAAATGAAACTAAGAAAATTTCTGCAAAAGATGTCCTCCGAGGAGTGGCACTTCAAAACTAATTTTAAAACTTGAAACTTCAGGATAAAACCATCCCATTTTGAACTTTTTAGATTGTTTTTAAATAGTGAAATTTTACTGTGTTAAGGTTTTGGATAGTGTGTTTCTTGTTCAAATTGTATTTCCCTCTATTAGCCTGTCTTTGTTGCGCGTTCACAACATCTAGTTTGGAACTTATTTGTTGAGTGAGACTAAAATCCATTTTTGTCATATTTGCTATTCGGCTAATGACAGCATCTTCCAAGGCTACAGAACAAAAACCCTTTTCGCAACAGTTTCATGCATTTCTGTTGCCAAAAACAGTTTTTTCTGCAAACATACTGATACACATTGGCTTGCCTCATTTATATATATATATATATTAGGACAAACAATATCTTGGCTGATTTTAAATGGCCACCAGTGATACAAAGATTTCTCTGAATTAGACAATCATTTCTAAGAGTGTATGATTTGAACTGCGAGGTGGTTTTTATTGTGGGGTATTCTTAATGAAATTTGGGTGTAAAATTATATTGACTATTATATAGTTAATAAATACAACAATACAATACATGTACAACACAATATAATACAATACTCTGTTGCATTGCTGTGGGGCTGCTGCGATGCTGCAAAGTAATGTTGCGTTGCTGCGGAGTGATGTCTTTATATTTTTCGATATTGTGATTTTGTCTGTAATAAAAGTATTTATATTGTTTTGAAAGCCCCTGCAAGGTGTTTTTGATTCTGTGGTAGCCCTGCCAGGAATTCCATGTGAAAAACCCGTTTAAAAGAGTCATATTTTGATAACTTTTGGTGCTGCCGGTGCATTCATTTTATATTTTATGATAGCAATGTTGCCAAATTGCCACTGTAAGTGTTTTTATGCAAATGCACCAGAGACTACCCATCTGTTCTATTTGTTGTTTTATTGGCTCCAGTATCCCATAAAAAAAGATGCTAAACTTCCGAAATTTGGTAATATGCAAATTAGTTACTAAAATAATAGTGCACCTGGAAGACACACCCCAGCTGGAGCAACAATTAGCTGCTTTAATACATTTGAAAATTGGATGGAGACACACATATTTAATTCTCAGGAATAAGGGATGGAATCCACCCCTATTCTCAGGAATAAGGAATGGATTATTTTCCATACATATTCCCAAGAATAGGGGATGGATTCCATACCTATTCTCTGGAATGAGGGATGGATTATTTTCCATCCCTATTCCCAGGAATAAGGGTGGATTATTTTCCATACCTATTCCCATGAATAAGGGGTGGATTATTTTCCATCCCTATTCTCAAGAATAAGGGATGAATTATTTTCCATACCCATTCTCAGGAATGAGGGATGGATTATTTTCCATTCCTATTCACAGGAATAAGGGGTGGATTATTTTCCATACCTATTCCCAGGCATAAGGCTCGGATTATTTTCCATACCTATTCCCAGGAATGAGGGATGGATAGTTTTCCATACCTATTCATAGGAATAAAGGATGGATTAGTTTGTATTTATGGACAGAGGTCACAAATTGCCTCAGGGTCAAATTCCAAATCAATTTAAGAATTCCAAATCAATATAGGAACCTGTTTATAATGCCCTTGGCCCATTTAACCTGGTCAGAAGGGCCGCAAACAACAATGCCCAAAGACCGAAATGGCCACATTGAAATGGGTAGCAAAAACAAAGCGTTCTGCCGCAAAACAATTCCGCAGCAACAAAACGTATCCGCCGCAACAAAACGATTCCGCCGCAACAAAACAATTCCGCAGCAACAAAACGATTCCGCCGCAACGAAACGATTTCTGCCACAACAAAACAATTCCGCAGCAACGATTCCGCCGCATCGAAATGATTCCGCAGCAACAAAACGATTCCGCAACGCAGCAACGTCCTGCAGCAACGCAACAGAGCATCGTGGCAACATTGTACTTCTGGGCCACCGTACAATACAATACAATACAATACAATACAATACAAAGGGCATAATATTGTGATCAGAAAGTTTGATGCAACTGTGCTTTGTTATATCGCCCAGTGTAGGTGAGACCTAATAGCTGTAAATGGAGACTTGAGTGGCAGAGAGGAAGGACAGCAATGGGGTAGCCAGGCAGGAAGTCCCAACCAGTTGCCGGCCTGTCTCATGTATCACGACTAAAACAAAGCGGCAAACGTGCGTAAACAAAGCAGACAGCTGCTCTGTGCATATATGCATCATTAGTATGGCCTACTTGTGTCAATGCAGCTTGGCAGGAAGGCGTTAAACTGAGGTAACAACACGGCTCTTTTGCACTGCGCTTAAGCAATAAACGAGGACTGTAAATGGAGGATGTTCCATCCGCACGCACAGGGTGTGGTGGATACCCAATAGGGTGACGCAATCCAAAGTGTCCGTATCCCATGGTGACGCCTTCCTGGTTAAACCAGAAGAGGCAGGAGAAGATTGGACCAACACCAGGGCAGAGCGTGACATCAAGCAAACAGCCAGACTAAGTGTGCCTACGACTGCAATCTTCCCAGTATTAAGAGAACGATTCGTAACAGTACTCGTTAGAATACACAACAAGTGCTTGCTCACTGCAGCCAATGCTGATAGCACAAAAGCTGTAGCTGTGAACCATTTGTATTGGACATAGGAGTCCTCCAGGGTCCGGTAGGTGGTCCTTATAACTAATGCTAAGACCCAGGGCAAGCTGTGTTGAAATGCGAGCCAGTATATGAGTAATGGTTCCCCTGAGCAGCCCAGCTGCATTTGAACCGGTCCATGCGCGTTAGCATAAGGCGACAGGCGACCTGTCCATGGCAGCCAACCAACAAGCGGCAACATAGATTATCTCCAAGCCTGAAATGCCAGCACCACCTCCGCTGGCTGCACATTGTTAGAAGGGCTGCTTCAAATGCTGCACTGGCATCCACTTCCTATGCTCCAAGTGTCACTGCAGCTCTTGTGTGATCTGTCAACTCCTTCTGTGTTTGTCTGGCACCGTGTTAACACCCGAAGAAGGACTTTTCACCTTTTCTATTGACTAGGGTCTGGCGGATCATTGAGAACCGTATCCAATAGATCTTAGAAGTCACAACAAACTTTGTATCGACAATAGCACTCAGTGGAGGCTGTAAGTCCACAAAGGCAGAGTCATCAGAATGGCCGGCAGCAGAGAAAATGTTTTTTTTACAACACAAGGAACCCACAGAGCAAACGGGAGGCGTGATCAGCCAAAGGAAGACTCAGTGATAATGTGACTCCCAAGCCGAGAATCCTCGTTTTTACAGTTTTGATTTGACAAAATTTGACAATATCACCAGCCGCCATGAGGATTAAACGGATACCTTTCGCGGATTTCCTGTCTTTCTCGCTGTCTTTCATGAATGTCATCCTGAATGTCAAATGCCAAGGAAACAGCGACAATGCCACGGCTTCCACGGAAAGGTGAGAAACAGCTCTACAAAATTAAGTAACTAAAGGGGATAAGAGTCTTTCAAATATCGTCACTGAAAAACCGTGGTTGTCATACCAAACCTCTTAAGACCTGTTCATGGCAAAATTCGTTGCAATAAAAAACCACCAAAATCAATTGGTTGGCAGGCTTACAAACAATTCGATTTATCAGGCTTAAAATAGCATCCCTTCAGTGAAAAATAAATTTTGAAGACCTGTGGAGAGAAACTTTAAAATACTCCATTTTACTATAAATAGCCTATATTAAGATTTGAGCTTCATTATAACACAGGCAATATGTTACACAGGATACAGATACAGATAAAGAAGACTTATTCGGACAGAAAATACAGTACAGTATGAATTATACAAAAAAAACATCATGAGAGCCCATGGAAGACATTTGATGCTGCTAGCATGTGGACCACCATGTAGTATGATTATCTTAATGTGTTTTGCAGTTAATGCTTATTTTGCATTTTTCCAAATTTTTGATGCACATATACATAGCAATTTTGAATTTTGCATGTCAATTGGTATGCACTGACAAACATCCTTTTGAGATAATTGACAAATCCGTGGAAACTGTGAGTGTATAGTTTTTCAATGATATTTGAGGTTGCTGTATTAACTATTTTTGGGATGCGATGTTTGATAGTAACACTGGAGATTTGATATTTTAACTTCGGAGGGACATATCTGGATCATCCCCTAGTTTCATATGTGTGAATATCAGTATGGGTGGGTAATGTCATATTTTGAAAGTAAATAGGAAGGTTTTGATTTATCGTTTTGAAATAGAATTTCCAACCATGAAGTTTCACTATGTGGATACATGTACATTTCAAGATGTTGAACTCTTTGTAAATTGGGTCATTATGGTCATTGTATTTGCTCTTGGATATATTCCTCATTGCTTTCTTTTGTAATTGTGTAATATAACTAGATTTCTGACCCCATAGATTATTCCGTATATCAAATGAGACATTATCAGGGAATTATATATTAAGAGTATTACTAGATCAAAGTCCCAACGCCCCTCCGACAGAAAAATTTATGACAGCTAGAGTGCTAGGACAGCTTAGTTAATCAACTTAAGACGCTGTCTAGCCGAGCTTTCCCATAGGTTCTAGACAGTACACTGTATGTGTATGTTAAGGAATGTTTCAGCTCATAATCTGGCGAGATATTCTGTACGGTAAGAAGATTGTCCAAGGCCTTTCAAATTACTTTAAAATTGGCACATTCTCTGACCTCCACAAGACGTTTCATCGTTCACATTCCCAGTTCTGTTAGTTTTGCGCCATAGGTGAATGACACTTTCATTTTGGTGTGCGTATGCACATGTGCATATCTTATTTGTTGAGTTTGGCTTTGATCGAGCAATTGTTTGTCTGCTGGGGCGTTTGTTTGCAGCACCATACTACTGCTTAATTGTCGTTTTTACCGTTCTGTAGACCCAGTATTCATCTCATACCCGTACATTCGCTATGTTTTTATGCAGTGGGGAGAACTCATTACTTGCAGCGAGGTATATGACCAAAGAATATATATGGCTTATCACTTATTAATAAGGCAGCTCGAGTGGCCGAAGTGGACTAGTTGGGCTGATAGTTTTCAAACACTGAAAAAATGTAGAAGGGTCATATACATAAATGTTTGTATTTTTTGAAAGTATTCATTTCACACTTATTTCAGGTTCATGTTGAAGGTAGCTACACGTCCCCTGTCCACAGGGCAGGGTTACAACGTCCTACATGAAAAAATATGGAATTTTGGCTTGTGTGGGAACCAGCCTTTTAATAAACGTTTGCCACACGAAATAGACCTGCTCGAATATTTGAAGTCACATTTCGTTGATAATGCATGACAGGCATTGCTGCCTAGTTCCGCCAATACTCACAACAGTGGCTAATAAAATTCACATCGAATAACGCTGCCAAGTCCTTACTTCTGAGTATTTGATATTTACAATACATTGAAATAAATTATTCACATGATTCCAATTCAATAACAAGCAAATGGAGCAAATAGTTTACCGTAAACAAAGTCTGAACTACAGAGCCGCCACGGTCACGTGACCGTTGGGGGTGTGGCTATGGCGAATCCCTTGGACTAGAGAACGCGAATTTGAAAATGCTCTTTAAAATTATGTTTCCAGTGGCTTTTTCAGTAACATCTGAGTGCGACACAATAGTAAACAGAGCAGTCCTCATGTACATAATGACGAAATAAGGTATGCTAACGTTTTTCTTGAAAAAACTGTTGCAAAAATGTCAAATTCCAAGAATTCCCATGCAAGTCGTTCCGCCTCTACATCGCATCTAATGCAATGTAGGTTGGTTCTGGCTATATTGAAGGGTAAATTGGAAAGCTGTCTCATAAAACGTCATTGATAAGGAATCAACCTTTTTGCAAACTGACAGCTGTATTGGTCCAATTACACAACCCCAAGAGACGGCTGTGTCCAGCAGATATTTATAAGCAGGTCCAAGTTTATGCCCAAATCAATGAGATGGTGGTTTTGTATCCCACACAACAACTTAATATAGTACTCATTGTGAATGAAATCAAAATGTGACGACAGTACCAAAACAACAAAACAAGAACGGCTCCTTTAAACAAGTAGTACTATAAGAAAAAGAAAAAAAAGAAGGAAATTATACGTCATTCTAGTGTGTCTTTTAAAAGAACAGATAAAAATATGTCTATCTTGCTTGGAAATCATTCAGGCTGGCTTGATTACATGTGATAACCTGGGTGCCCCTGCTCTGCCTCACAGCAGCCAAGCGTACAATTGAAGTCCAGACTTGATGGTCAGCAAAGATGTTTCAGCCCAGCATGAGAGATTGGTATCATTAGGGGTCGTGTTGCGCTTGACCTTTCAGTAGCATCTGATAAAGACAAAATAGCGGCCAACATGAGTGGAGATTCAGATAAAACGAAACATCCTACTTTTAGACCTCCAGGTATGTGCTGAGAATACAAGGTATAGTTAGAGCACCAATAGCATACGAAGTGCAATCCAGAAGCCTGAAGGCACTCTGCTCTGGTTCCACTGAGAGAATAGTTCAAAGGGTAAAACAAAGATGTCCTTGTTCTGACCAATATATCAATTATTGGCGATATGGGACAACAAAGTGTGTTGTAACTAAGCACTTTTAGGTCGACGAAGACACCGCAACCATGTCAATGTTTTACCCTACATTGTACATGTTTATTCGGATCATTGAGAGTTCCCAGACAGCAAGGAATGCTAATAAACAGGGCAAAAAAATGCGCCTATCGCTTTTCCCTTTTTTAATTCAGTGATATATATTTATCAAAAATGCATTAACAGCAGGGAACGAAGTACCAATTTGCATCAGATTTAACATCAAGTTTAGACGAAATAGACGAAAACCATGCCGTGTAACAACAATCCAACAGCATTTCATTCTGCCCACAGGAACACTACATGACAATGTCATAAAACCAACTTATGCAGACGTATGTACAGCACCAATAATGTTATCATTCATTGTGTGGAAGATTGTTCCATTGTGATCATGGCATCTGCTACTTCGTACTTTATCTTATATTATCTCATCTCATTACGTAATTAAGTCATGAGGTATGGTTCTCCTAATTCAGCATTCTGCAAGGAACTTATGAATATGGCCCATCACTTCTCTAGACAATTACGGTATTAAAATCCATATTAGAGTAAGCCCTACTAAGGAATGTATGGGTTGTCATTAAAAAAAGACCAATAATTCAGTTACGTATTCCCTAGTGGGCAAAAGTAAACAGAAACCAGACATTTTGCTGATCATTTTTGCATAATAAAGAAAAACGTCCGTGCTAATTAGAGCAAGGGGGGTGGTAAAGTCATTTGTTTCATTGGAGTGTTTTCGTGTAAGTCTCGGTTCGGTATAAGGAGAGACTGCAAGGTGAAATAGAGCATGGGTGGTGTTTACACAATCAATGGAACATGACATTGTGAAGGGATATCTCTTAACTACAGCCATTTGCTGCATGAGCACCCAGTCGATGGAGAGACAGAATTGCATCAATTTCTGGCAGCTTTATGTTATATCATTGATCAGCAGATGAGGTGCGATGTAATGCATGTATGCAAGAAAATGGCAATAAATCTTACTTATCCCTCACTTACCCATTCACTCCATTTAGATGCTCCCAATCTGGCAGTGGGCCTAATGGCCAAAATCCCACGGAGTATTCTATCATGAAATGTTTATTTACAGCACAAAAAGAAAAACAACAGAGGCCGTAATGAAGCAATTGCCGTTTCCTTTGTCCTTAATCCCATCGGAAATCCCTCGTGGAACACTCGCATGTAAGATTCATGCAGGCCGGACCACTTTGTGACTCGGGAGCAAAACCTCCGAAAAAATTTATTGGGGTCAAAGCCCTGCTGTTCAGGTGGGATTCAAATGGCCAGTCATAAAAGATGGATTGAGTTAAAAGCGACACATCCAAAGAGTCAGGGTTCCCTCTTTTGTGAGCTTTGAAAAACTGAGTGTGCAATACCCCAAGGTTATCTGCTTCTGAACCCAACAAACTTGTACCCTTAATCAGTCACTAATAGAGGAGCAGATCTAAACTAATGGAGCTGCAGAAAAACCTACAATGCTGGTGGCCAGGGGGAAGTTAATCGGATGGACCAGTGGTCCCAGAGGCGACAGTAGGTAGAATTCTCAGGCATCCGAGATGGCCCACACTTCACATCACAGAGATCGGGTGGGCCTGATAATCCAAGCTGAACAGCTTACTCTAATATGGATTCAAGCAGGAACTGGCCATCTTTCACAGCTGCAGGTCAGGTGTTTCGCCAATATACTCTTCTTTCATACTGCTCCATATCATCAGATTTACCACCCAGTATCCGAGGCTTGTCGTAATAACATTACTTTACCAGAAACCACATTAATTAACCACGTCCCACTACCCCAGGCACCAGTCATGGTCCTTATTGAATTAACACCAAATCAAGTTTGAATAGGCCAGCATGCTGTTATTCCTGAAAGCCCCCAGCAAGAAACCCCCAGTGTAACAAAGGTGAATCAAAATGCCATCTAAGTCTAATCAGGGTGAGAAATATATTCATTTGGATATGAAATCCTTTGGACAAATGTTACAGCAACACCTATCTCATCTGGCAACGCAGAGCTAAACAATACACCGGTGTAATTATCCCATCATAGTGTCGAGTACAATTTCATGTTGTGTCCTTTACAGTCAATTTCATAGAGTTGGAAACTATTCTCATCGACTTGGAAGCTAATCTCCAGAGGACACCATGTGAATCCAGGACTCCCATTAGTTAAGGTAGTATTTCAGCCAATGCGAGTCCTGGATTCACATGACGTCCTCTGGAGTTTAGCTTCCAAGTCTTTGAGATTCGTTTCCAACTCTATAAAATTGGCTGTAAGGCTAGTACTGATGTTCCATGAATTTGACAAGCTGCTTGTGGCAGACAATCATGTACTGGCACAATGGTACATGTTTAAGCCATGGATGGGATCTTTAATGTGCCAGTTATCAGAATTGCCATCTTAAAAAACGTCTTTCACGCCACAAAAAAGTGTAAAAGCTTTTACCAAAATTCATCGGTGCAGTGGTATTCTGCTCCAGACTAGTCAACATGCAATTAAATTTCAACGCTTACCCTATCTTCTCCTCATTTAGATTCCCTTTATGTCTGCCTTCACGAACAACAATTAATCTCCAATGCTACTGTGTGAAAGCAGCTAGTGTTGCTCAAAGGCATCTACTAAATTCATTGCAATGGCACTTTTCTCACAAAATGCACAAGACCATCAAAGGCATACAGAAATCTGTTCTGCCAATAATAACGTGATGGAAAAAATAATTAAAACACTGATCAGCAAGCTCCTGTAAGAGTGCACATAAACAGCTGCAATAGTAAAGATGAATTCTGTCACTGAAAGATTTCTTGATATTCAGATGGAGGAACGTAATGAAAGAGAGCTGAAACTATATTGGGGATCTGGAATTATGTATCTTTTTCACCAGGAATACTTTTTGGACTAACAGTTTTGATTTTCAAAAAAAATAAAAAATACATAATTATATATGTGTGTGTATTGAATTGTTTCTCTTGACTACCAGAAGAAACGTATCTTATATTTATCTATGAGCTTTCTTTAAATATCGATGTTCTTTCCCAGAAATATAATTATAAACATATCCAATTTGTACCACTATGTTTCGTAGTAGTCTGTGCTGAATGAGAAATTACTAATAACCCAAACCAGTTACTCCTTGACACTAAAGGTTATATTAGTGTCATACGACATGCAGGGACAGAAAATACAAGAAATTAAAGCATACAAGGGTTAAGTAGTTTACTGAAAGTGTCTTTGAAGCTACAAATAAAGACTGGACTGGCAGTGTTGAAAGCTGGATAGACTGCGTTGTCACTGTTACTCAGCCTTTTTATACCACAAATGGGCAATTCAATCCCTTTCATCTCGTTACAGCAAAGATACAGGAAACAGGAAACCTGCATTTAGGTACCAGTGGCTGGCTGCACTCATTGCCCTAAATGTCACTCTATCAATCATTTTCGAAATGAAATGACATCTGGAAATGATAGGACTACAGCCAACACCAGCCAGATCAACAAATAACCTCTGCAAGTACAAAAATAAACAGCATAATCTGGTATAAACGTCAATCCCCACGTCAAAAAGATAAGCCCTTGGTGCCCCTCTTGCCAGATTCAAGGTCTCCTGAAAAAGGGTATAAACAGAAGCTCCCCGAAGATCAGATGAAGATGATAGGAATCATAGGATTACGAGTCCATAAAAAAGACTCCCCTAAGATTTACTATCGTAATAAGCATATTGAAGGAGAAAGCCACAATTCTCAAAGCACATCTTTGAAGCGCAATAAAAAATGAAACTCGAACAAGTGCTGCTTTCGAATATGAGTACATCATGATTTGATATGACATATATGATTCAGATAGATATATACGAATAAAGCCACAGTAAACGCTGATAAGAGGTCCCAAGATCGTTTGAAGCTACATTTGCTGTGACTGACAATCTGCTTCAGCCAACGAAGATTAAATCTACAGGTCTAAGACACACTCATGCCAAAAATAACATTTTGCCAGATTTACTAGCCATTCTTCAAGATTCTTGTCCTTTGCAGGTGGAGTGGTGCAGTCTCTCATCATTGTTTGCAATATGTCTGGTGAAGTTTTATCAAATTGAATTAACCACATGTGGCAATTTTTCCATTTTTGAGTCTTACCATAATATCTCAGAGCATCACAATGGTTCTCATATAATATTTGAATCTACTTTTTGATCAGTTCCTTAATATCTTTAAATTTTTTAATTTTCCAATTCCTATTCAAGTTACTCGACAAGTAAAATTCAATAGACTTACGTCAGACTTTAGTGCTTCCCGAATTAGATATCCCATTTATGTGAAGTCATGTGACTGCTAATGTAGGATTTCCATCAGCCATTTTCAATCCCCACAAATAAGTTAACATTGCATCTGTTTCTTCGTACTTTCACATCATTACGTAATTAAGTCATGAGGTATGGTTCTCCTCATTCAGCATTCTGCATTAACACTAAGTTAAGGGCTTAGAATTTGGAAAGTAAGCAAACGGACACGTGGGGGTAACTTCGAACGGGGGGCTATCCATCAAAATGCTGTAGTATACCTATATTCTTTCAGGAATTAGTTAAAGAAGATTCTCTTTCTGGAGACTTACCGTTTAGAGCTAGAGTTTCTCAAGAATTTCTTTCCATAAATCTAACATTGGTTCATTTCAGCTTACTGCCAAATGCAATGGAGTACAGCAAAATCCAGTTTAAACATTTTCTTTTGACATTACAATAAACTTAAGGCAAAATAGCAAATACTTCGTTAGCAAACTCTCTCAAGAGGCAAACAAAAGCAACACATGGTTGACTAGCAATTAAAAAATGGTGACGTCACAGGCGTTTTTTGCATTTGGCTATAAATGTGCTGTAGTTTCTTCACCCCAGAGATATAAAATAAGCCTATATTCACAATATTTAAGTCAATTCAATCAATATAGATATACGTCCACCTAGACACAGACACCTTAGTAGCAGTTCATATTTTAAAAAATAGGAGGTAACCTAGGACATGATAGATGGGTGGTATTTGATAACTCTGGCTGGGCACAGGTGGCCACGAACCGTGTTTGATGTCAAGATAGACAACCCTAGCTCGATATCCTATCTGACAAGTATTCAGTGACTTTCAGCCCTCTCAATAGCAGCAATTAATTGAGGCCTCAAATAACACTGGCTGGCAGTCTGGATTTCACCCTATTACTGCCTGTCTGCCCATAGGATAACTGACCGTCCTGCAGATGCAATTTGTATGTGGTCAAGGTGGGCCCACTAAAAGCATGTGAAGGACGGTATATGTTATCCAAACATTTTGGAGCATCCCTTGAGTACTTCCATGAATCACTGAGCAAGCTTCTAGTGCTCCCTTAAGAGTGGGTCAGGGACTTTCTGGAGTCTGGCTCCATATAATACTCAGGTACAATACCCATGGACGTACACAATACCCTAGCGGAATGCAAATTGAGCACTACAAATCGGTAATACCACCCCTATAGTTTTGAAGACAAACATATTCCGTTTTTCAGATGGATTTCCTTGCAAGATTTTCTTGAAAGTACTGAGTTTCTGTCATTGCACAAAATATAAAGAAAAGAGAAAATGCACGTTTTTCTCTCAGTATTAACTTTCAGATAACTATGATAACTTTGATCACAATGCTAGAGTTGTCTCACTTCTATTATGTCACATACATACATGTATATTAAATTCATAATTACTGTGAAATTCGTCAGTATGAGAGATTTGTCCTGCATAGAATCATAAGGCTCGTATTAAAACAAAACCCAATTACAAATGAAAGATCATAGCCATTGTTGATTCCAGCAAGCCGACTTATTGTCAGGTAATTTGGGTCTGGTAGTAGATCATCCATTCAGGTTGTAAGCAAGCTGACAGTCAGCAACAAGCAGCATAGCAATGAAACTCATTTAAAAAGCCTTGTTTCAGGTGGTGCATACAAATTTGGTGGCTGTCAACATTTTTGACATCGCATTGCTGACATTCCCATACATCTCATTAACTTTGCTGTCAAGGAGTGTTTGTTAACTGACAACTACTGACAGCTGCTACGCAATGTGACTGCAGTTGACTTGCGCATTTGTTGATTGTTTCAGCCCCGTGTCAGATGAGGTACGCTTGTTGAATTTCCTGCTCTCACGATATGACCGAATGGGGACCATTGCCCGACCTCTCTACAACTCTTCTCAAATCATGATGGTCCAGTTTGGGATGAGACTGATCCAGATGGACATCATAGAAAAGGAGCAGTTACTCAAGACTTCTGTCTGGGTTAGATGTGTAAGTATCACCAGTTGGGTCAAGCTATTTACTCAACCTGGAAGGCTGTTTTAGCTGTCTGTGACGATGTAATTAAATTACCAAAAGGGCTCTACAGTTAGTTTCATAAAATACGGTCGACTCTAGCTGTCTGTAGTGACCTGTACCTGGCTGTGGTCTAAACACGCTAAAGCCAGCTGCTTATGTCCACTTCTATAGCTAAATAATCGGCTTACCTTTATCATCAGATAACTATAAACCTCGGTAAATGTAAGAAATTAATCTAATATGTACTTTTAGTAGCCAGCTATGACAGCTTTGTCTAGTTTCAATTTGATGGGCCATCTTTAATGAAACTAACTGTAGCTATCCTGCAGCTGAGATCCTCCATATCAGTAGGTTAACAACACACCTTATATTAACAACTTTGATGCAGTCTGCATCTTTATCCCTGTTAAGTTTTGCCTCTTTTCGCATTCATCCGTCATCTTTCACTGTCTGTTATTGCCAAAACAAATAGCAATGCACTGCTAACGATCAAAACGTGTTCCCATTCCTATTAGCAACTGTTAAAGATAAATGATATCCTTACTTCCAAATGCAGTAAATGAGTTGATCGACCTTTACAAATAAGGCTCACCTTCTCGTTGGGCAATGCAATAAATTACCCTTCTAAGCACCTCCAATGTATTCCTGGGCAGACTTGGTCATTGTGAAATGTATTGGCTTACTGGAGCATCAGTGCCACAGGTGCATGGTCATGGAATATTGCTGCCCACATGGGAAGGTCCCATACACCTCCTGATCCAAGGCGAGGCTTGCTCATTTTTCAGAAGGCTATGATACATGTAAAGAAAGGGACATTACCAATATAAAATACATAAAAATACTGTTGCAAAGAACTCGCATAGAAAGGCACAGAAAAAACATTGAAGTATTTTACATATAAGTTCATCGCCCTTACATGAAATAGCAGTAAAAAGACAGGAATATCAGCAGTACGTCAAATTTCAACTTCTTAAGCTGATAATGACACCTCTCTTGAACAGTAAGCTAATGATTTACTGTTTGCCCCATTTTCCGATTATAATTGTGTTGTTTTTCTGTGACTACGACAAATGGCCACTATATTTGGGACAAATACAAAACGAATTTTACAGAAGAAGATTGCTATAAATGTCCACTAAATGGTACTGTGTAACATAAGCGCTATATTTCACATAAGGGGCACCCATGCTGGCGTCCTAATTGAAACAAAATGGGTGTCCCTTGACCCTCAATGTTTCTTTTTTTATGTAATCCAAAACATCATTGTATTAAATTTTTGGGTCAAATAAATTCATTTCATTGTCATATCATGACAAGAATGCGAAAGTAGCAAGAGACAAAATCTTTCAATAGAAAGGTTGGAAACTTTAAGTTTGTTTTTATCCCAGATAGATGGGGTTTGACTATTGCTAGCATTTCTATTCATTTCATGTTGTCCAAAAACACGTAGATACCAATTTTTAACCTTACTATAGTAAATATTCCATTAATATTGTAGATGTTCCATTCATATATTTTTTGGAACAACAGTAACATAGCAAGCAAGAAATTTAACAATCAATAAACAGCACTACAAAATGAGATGACAATTTAAAAGGATTGATTTGACCTGAATGAAATTGCCCATCAATAATAGCAGAGCAATATGATACTGAAACAACAAAATTTTTGCCAGCTGAGGTTACAGATTGTGGAGAATAATAGCTGTAATATCTGCAATGTATTCTATCTCAATTGGGGTGTGTTGTTCATTCACGATAAAATCAGAAAGGTAGATACGTGGAGTTTGTTTTCACCACATTTCTTTAACCAGGCAGACGTGGAGTTTGAGTGCTTCGTGTATGGCTTAAAACTAAACAATCCAACACCACCTCGTGACCACAAAATAATAATAATATTACAAAAATTAAACCCCTCTTTCCCTCCTCAGGGGACCAATATGCACATATGGCTACCACTCGTCACGTAATAAGCCCCTTGATACCGCAGTGTCTGGTTTCATCCTGAATGAATGGACAGACGACGGGCTGAGTGGACCAAACATGATGTTTTCAGCCATCCCATCACAACTTACGAACTGTCACTTGTATTGTGGGCTACACTGGGCAACTAGATGTTAGGATGCAGAGGCATCGTTCTTTGCTTCTGACAAAAGAGAAATTGCTGCTGACTACACTGTGTTATCGCATCACAGAAGAACAATGGTAATCTTATTGCCAACCAACAAAAGAATAAACTGTAGATCTATAAAGCACATTTATCATCTGTGTTTACTATTTACCCTGACAGCAGTGTCTATATGTTATTGATTGGCCACAACCCTATATACCAAGTCACCCCTATAATGCCAAATAGTGGAGGAGCATTCATATATTAGACGCTCCCCATTCACGCTCCCTTGCTTCAAATATAAAGTTTGCAGAAGAAACCAACGAATAAGACAGATTTATAGTAAAAATTAGTTTATTTTCAATCCGAGGCAATCAGTAGAGCTATACCAATTTTTTCTAGTTATTCTGTCAAAAGGGGCAGATTACTTTATAACAGTCCATGTTAAACACTGCACACAATATAGCCCTCAACGCCAGCTTTACTGTTTTCAGTGACCGCAGATGTGATTGACTGAACAGCTTGAAGTGTAAACAAGTGCAGTACTGTATAGTAAGGTATGGATTTGAAACCAGCTATATAAACATGTTGAGTAAGTTATCCAGGAAAGTTTGCATTAGTTGTCAGTATCTTGATAGTTTTGGAGGTGACAATGCATGCAATGAACACATCCTGTTCATGTCCACGATTCAACATCGCAGTGATGGATATGACCCTGGAGAGAAGAGAATTCACACACGACTTACTGCGACATGTCCGTAATCTGCCAATATATGGGCCCTATGTGGAAACTATGGCAATCTACAAATGAAAACTCTTTGGCACATCATTTCCGTCTGACTAATTGGAGACACTGTGCAAAGCCTTCAAAACAATGTAACAATCCCTCTGATGCAGAAAGCTATTCTGCCAGTGACAAGTATTAAGTCCGGAACAAAGCTGTATGAGACAGTGCGATTATTCGCTGAAGCATCAAAGACGTGATTAAGTGACGCTAATTGGCTAAGCTGTCATTTGTTGCTTCATGTTTTTGTATAACACAGATTCCAAACATTCTATGATCTTTATGGTTCACAGGCGTTTGTTAATGCGAGCCTCAAAAAAATTTATTGCTGAAGTACATCAAGCCTTCTGACAATTTTGCACAGTCTCCAACGTGCGCTTACACTTAAATGGGACAATACAGAAACAACAAAACAACCCATGGTAGATTGGTCAGGCTATTGTGTTGTTTCAATTTCACCTTATACAGACTGCTTTTGCCAGAGGAAACCAATGATCGATGACATCAATGTTTAATTACACAGCTAAAGCTTTTTTTTTTCTTTTTTTTTCGTGCTCCGGTATGGGATGAATGTGTCCCCACTCCCGCAATAAGTGAAGGACAAAAATAATATTTACAATAATGATATGATAATGTAATTTATAAGAGTTCCGATTTAAAAGCAAATCATTGCAAAGGTTAGACGCCTCAACGAATTGTAATAAAAGCACGTGCTCTCCGACCTTACACAAGGTTCGACGTAACATAGAACCAAATCAAAGCAGAGTCTGCCAGAGATTTACCCTCAAGGTCCAGCCAAGGTCCAGCAGAGGCTCATTCAATAAACACTGTACGTTAAAGGGAGTCCCAGTGGCAGTTGTAAGGTGTTCCAGAGGTTGTAGTTACTGTTTGCCAGACACACCAGACTGTTCTTTACTCATCTGATGTGGTGAACTTTGCTGCGGAAAAAATAGTACACTGTATATGGTGGCCGAACAGGTAATTTCGTGGCCTCGTAGTTTCGCGCAACAACAGTCCTAAATTTAGCTAATCTTACAAAGTTGCAGTGAATTGAATTAGCCTTCTTTCTATGTACATACTATGTGTTGTGGTGCACAGGTGTCGTGGTGCGAAGGTGTTATGAGGTACAAAAGTACCTACTGTTGGGGGCCAAAGCTGCGCACCAGAAAATGCACTCATCGGCCACCATAACACTACTTACAGAAATCACATAACAGTCTAGACTTTGTAGTTGGCTGCCAAACATGAAAAGCTGCATGTTGTAATTTTATTCCATCTGCTCAACCGAAGCTTCTGTCACTGTGAAATCAAGTTCCGAGAAACAAGCAAGGATTTATTGGAATAAACAATGAACCATACTGGAAAATTCTCAGTACAAGGGACTGAAGGGAGATGAAGTTCTACTTATTTTGATATAACTTGTGTTTTATAATTCCAAAGAAAACCACACAATGGCAGATGTAACCGCACTCAGCTTTCACATAGCTAAAAACAACAGAGCACAACCCTTTGTTTTTCTTGAAATAAGACCCTCCTACAATTCAACCCCATGTTTTAGGGTGTGAGCATCAATGTAGTGCAATAAATATATGCAACGCATTGTGAGCAATGTGGCACATTGATACGTCGGCAATCTCCTTTTCCTGTTTTGTAGTCATACACATATCTTGACATCGCCTTCCCAGTATTCCCCAGACAATAATTAGAGACCTAACCTGGTCTAGAGCTGTATAGCCACTCGTCTACTGTTGGAATCACTATTGGCTAATATATGCATATATAATATCCATAAATATAATCATTACCAGATTTGCCAATTCATAATGATAAATTAGAGAAAACTGTCTTATAAGATCTGGTTGTTAGACGTGTCTAGTAGCCATACAGGTGATCAATGATCTTTGCTGTCGTGAGCCTTTAGAACTTTAAAAAAGTTTGCCACTTAGTATGCTCTTCGGGTAAAGTGATAACGATGGTATTCACCAGGCTGCCCACCGCATTCGCTATACTAGTGCAAGGCCAGCTACGCAACCTCGTGTGGCCAAAACGCACAGAAGAATCAGGGTTTGATGTATAAATCCAAGCAAGGACAAGATCAAAATCCCAGCTGGATATACAAATAATTTGCGAATGACATTTATGTGCAGAAGAACATGAATGTACAATGCCCTAGACACTTTTTAGGGCCAATATACTAAGCCCATGATACACATCCAATAATGGAAATGGGCTCCAGGATATCAGTTTGGTCAGTACCTAAATGTTACAACAACAACCCAGTGTCTACAAATATTGACCTGTATTGCTATCCAAACGACTGTCTTATAGCTCTCACATAAAGTAGCAGGTCAACAGGCTTTAGGCGAAGGACGTGACCATAGCTCATTGCCCCCCCCACCCCCCCCCCCCCCACCCAAAATAGAAAAAATTCAAATGCTTGTAAGATCCACATAAAATTAGGGCACAAATGTGTCTGAAAATTCGAACAAGCTAAGTGTGTAAGCAGCACGGGGCTTCCACTAAGGGGGGAGGTGAGTCTCCACCTATACCTCCACTTTTTCGACTTTAACTTGTGCTTAGGTTTTTTCTTGGTTTTTTTTTTTGCATTTCAAATATTTAAATGAATAGTATGTGAAACCTTGTGGACTATAACATATACTTGAACTTGGACTAGGACCCGCTTGCCCCCCTAAAATTACAGAACCTGCTTCGACAATGCCAAATAATGAGGCATAGCCTTGTCTCATTAAATACTATACACCAAGGAGGCTGATAGAGTTCCAAGGTCGTTAGTGGTTGATGCCTCACGGAAAATAGTGTGCTCAAAGTGACCCGGAGACATGACTTCACTGTAGTGGCTTGTTCCTGTATACAAGTTATTACAACAGCCTTGTTTAGCACATTAGAGCACGGCCAATAATAGACCATGGCATCGTCAAAATCTTGCAGAAGCAATCAAGATATGGCGTAAAAGGTTACTGCTTGGCACATAAACATCCCCCAAAGATTCCCTGGAAGGCTATCTTCTGTTGATTGTAACACATAAAAAACGACCTGTTGCTCAAGAGTGTTCTGCCACAACTGAACAGAATGAACAAATATATTTATGATAAACTTCTTCACTATTCATGAATATCTACTGGTAAATATAATGCAATGAAACAAAGCCCATTAAGAAACACTTCAACGTGAACTGTTCTGTTCTACTTTATCTGTTTTTTTTTTAATTTATCTTTCCGCCACGAATCCTATAGTGATTGATTGAGTTTTAATGCTTTCATGACAAAGCAAGCAACCAACTGCATTGCTTATTTAAATAATTTTGTTTTCTGAGACCACGGACGATTTGATTGTTTCCCTGTATCTGAGAAAACACAGACTTAATTCGTCCTTTGAGAAAAGGATGCTGGATGGCAAAGAAACAACAGTTTCCCATAGATTTACAGACCCTAACTGATGCTCATGCAGCTATTCATTCTCCCCATCCATTAATGTAATTTGCTCCATTGCTTCAGTGGCTCCTATCTGCAGGTTAATTAAACTGGCTCTTAACATGTCTGATCAACTTGCTTTTTCAGCGCTGGATTGATGAATATCTGCGATGGAAACCAGAGGACTATGGAGGTATAAAACAGACCGTTGTGCCTTGGGACAGAGTTTGGACACCGGATATTGTCATTGTAAATACGTGAGTAAACAGTCGTTGCCTTTAATGTCAGCCATACATCTCAGTCCCTTTGTCATCTGATTAAATGCAAACGTATTCAGTCAAGCAGGTTGCTAAGTTCTCATTGTTTCCGTCACGTTAGTTGAGCCATTCGGCCTTGCTCTGGCGTCCAGCAAATATGTCAAACAGAGTAGTTCAAATCCGACAGGCAAGAAAAAAATACCACCCAGAACCGTATGGATCGTTTTTTTTTAGGTTTTTTTTGCCATGATGTCTGAACCCTCTCTATCTCTGCTCATACAGTTTATATATAATATGAAAACAATGGCATAAAGAGTCTTGGAAAGTAATTAAGGTTTACCACAAGGTTAACCAACATACCCTATTACTTTCATAACCATGGGCACAATCAACAAGGCACTCTGACACACAAGGAAATTGATATTCAGCATCCTGATAATCTTTCCCACCAAAATAATTCATCTTGTTATGGCCGTACTCTGCTGTTGGTGATAAAAAGAAAGAGCCAACAACTCTTCGACAAAGTTCTGAAATTACCAAGGAGATCATTGCTGAGTTGGTATGGCTGTAATATTATACTATATATATAATACCGAATATGACGAATATAATATTGTTTTTTATTGTTTTGATTGAGTTTATTGAGTAGATAACTCATCCTATAGGCATAATTTATGCCGCTGTAGGGATGAGGGTGATTACAGAACAAAATGTATGGAAGAAATCAAGTAGAAATATAGGAGATGCAGAAATTCAGGGTAATACAATCGTGATCTTCACTGTATCTCTCTCTTTTTTCCATTTAAAACGTTTTATTCTTATCATAGAAGCAAAGGCTTGGTAAAATAAATATTCTGTATAATTGTTTTACATGAAGGTAAATTTCATGGTATTTTTTTTTTCAATGACACATGCAGTTCTGGCAAATGTAATTAACGTATCACGAAAAATAGGGAATAGTGCAGTTTACCATTGCATGACTAAAACGTAAATCACAATGGATAATGAATGCATGTGGTTTGGGCATATATTCATAACTGCAAATAGCAAATTAATCTACCCGTGAAATTCCACTTGGAGCACGTAGTACCTCAGTGTCCCTGATGAAAACACCCAATTAAGATTAAATTGCTTCCTATTGTTTTCGCATTACATTCCTGATGGTCTATTGTGATAGCTTGTGATGGTCTAATACTCACCACTGTTTGTATATTTGTTGATTTATTACCAACACGCCAAACCGCTTAGTTCCTATATATATTTCACATTTCTGTTCTGCTTTCGGCCAGAATGAAACCAAAAATCCAAAGAAATGTCTTACAAACTGGAAAGATCACCAAAGATACACAAAATTACAAAGTGTATTTCCACAAGGCATTCCTAAATAAATATATATTGCAGAAGCTCCTGACGTTGCCACCTTTCCAAGACTTTAGGATAACATTGCTAGAGGCAATTCGGCATCTGCCCTACAATGATATGTCACGCAAACAATGTGACCTTCACCTTCATAGTGAGCCTGGAGGTGATGTGTTTGTCTTTGGATTGTGCTAAAGACGCAAAATGTGGAAGATGGTTGAGCCATTAAACAGGCATTATGTGTCGGGTAACACGCTCTAACATAATTTAAATGGACTAAACTCTACCTAAGTAACAGGAGCATTTTTAAACGTCCTATTGGCACGAACTAGTGCACAGAGGACCTCGTCTCTTTATTAACTTCTGATCAGGTCTGACGTGGTTTCATTCAATTTAAGACTGTCTGCCACGTTAACAGGTGCTGCCACTGAAAATCTCCACAGCTAAATTGGCTTGACGGATTGCTTTAAAGTTTTTCCTGAAGTGAGTCTCTGTTGCTTGCAAGGCAAAAAACGATTCTCATTAGTCTTTCAACTATTCTGATTACAAGACAGAATGAAGACATGCAATAGAATCAGAAAGGCAGATGGGAAATTAAAGGATGTAATTTATTATTCTAGTTGACATGCACAATGTTCATCCACGATTTATGGAATTCCATGCATGTCACCAGCAGAAAGGTTAAAAACAGTGTCTGTGCAATAGCAATGCACATGCTAGCTGTTCTCTTAAAATTGTTTAAGTTAAAAAATTTGGCAAAATCCAAGTAATAATATAACAACTTTGACTTTTTCCCTGAATTACACTGTCTTGTAAAGACCGATGCCTAACATAAATCCAATAGTGTAACCTCTGCAGAAACAATTGTTTTTAGCCTCACCAAAGAAACATTTAAGAACTCAAATTTAAAAAGTAATACAATGCGCTTTGATAAGACTTTAGGATAACATTGCTAGAGGCAATTCGGCATCTGCCCTACAATGATATGTCACGCAAACAATGTGACCTTCACCTTCATAGTGAGCCTGGAGGTGATGTGTTATCCTTATTAAACCTTTTTCTAAAAATTCCCAGTTTATCAGACTCGAAGCTAACGTGCTTGCGGGAGTATCATTCTACAGAGCATGGATTCTGCTGCTACCCTAATCAATGTCAGTTCACCTAGTGATAACGCAAGATAAAGGCAGGAACAGCACAACACCTTGTGTGACCCCCATGACCTTCCGTTATTATTCAGTGACCCTAGATTTTAGTAGGGGTCGATGCCCTGTCAGCTTCAGCACTGCAATGGATAGTTTAAATAACAGAAGCACACTGCAAGTCAGGCATTGAATAGATTTTGTGACTCAGTCTCACCCATATCAATGGAAAGTCATGAATATCAGATTCTATCGTGCGTGTTTGCACAAAGTGCCACGTCACATAATCTGCAACTATGCATAGCCAGATCACATTATATGAACAAAGAATTTTGCAGGAAAGGCAGTTTAGTTTGTCTTCTGAAGCTGAATATGTTCAATTATTCCAATGAATACCATATTCATTATTTATTTTTGCTTATTAAACCTTTTTCTAAAAATTCCCAGTTTATCAGACTCGAAGCTAACGTGCTTGCGGGAGTATCATTCTACAGAGCATGGATTCTGCTGCTACCCTAATCAATGTCAGTTCACCTAGTGATAACGCAAGATAAAGGCAGGAACAGCACAACACCTTGTGTGACCCCCATGACCTTCCGTTATTATTCAGTGACCCTAGATTTTAGTAGGGGTCGATGCCCTGTCAGCTTCAGCACTGCAATGGATAGTTTAAATAACAGAAGCACACTGCAAGTCAGGCATTAAATAGATTTTGTGACTCAGTCTCACCCATATCAATGGAAAGTCATGAATATCAGATTCTATCGTGCGTGTTTGCACAAAGTGCCACGTCACATAATCTGCAACTATGCATAGCCAGATCACATTATATGAACAAAGAATTTTGCAGCAAAGGCAGTTTAGTTTGTCTTCTGAAGCTGAATATGTTCAATTATTCCAATGAATACCATATTCATTATTTATTTCAAACATAGCACCGCCAGTAGCTAACAAAGGGCTCTGTGCAATGCACACTTCATGCCATTTTACACCATTATAATTATGCAGTCATCTTACCCCTCTTCAGGTCGCAATGTTGTCACATGTATGGGAGCCAAGCCTGGAACCTCTGTGACCACAAAATCAAAGACTTCCACTCCATGTGGAACAGGGAAATCCGAGGACTGATGGGATTACCGTAGTATGGAACTCACAGGAGATACCTGCCGTATTTTGCTGAAATGCCCAACTCTTGAGTCGATCTAAGTGTGTGCTAAAATGACTCACACCATGTGCAGTAGTGAGAAAAACCTTGTCAAATATATTGGAAACTTGGGAACAAAGAGCGCTGACACCATAATAGGAAAAAAATTAAGACACATCAGCAGAATTGTAAATACCAACTTCTCAAAGCTGTTTGCTGCAAGTCAGTTTGTTAACATTCACATGTTGTGCTCTCACGAGGATATGTGCATCATCCAAGCCATACAAGAACTTAGGGAAAATTTGATTGACATTGTTGATTTTCCTTACTCTGAACTGTTAAAGTTCCAATGCACAAAATGACAATTAATTAATTAGTTAGAATTTTCAATGAGTTTTATACATGTTCACCTTACTTGTAAATTCGGTGAAATTCCGATCAACTTAACACCTTAACAGGAGTTATAGCATTTTACCCCATCTAAGTGTTATGACAGCATTTGAACTGGTGACAGAGCAAGCAAACTACATTCAGTTATGATCCAATCACTCAAACCGAAGTCATATTTTATGAGGTAATTACCCCTAGTCCTAATAACATCCCTTCGTATGTTTCTCAATAGAGGTAACCATTGCCATGATCTAAACAAAATGCAATAACCCTGGGGTAAGTAGTTATTCCATATAAGGGCAAAGGGTGATGGTGGATTAGGGCTTTACATCCTGTATTTCTGCACCTGATGGGCTAATTAGGACAGGTAGGGACCATGGCAATGAGACGAAGGATGAAACAGCCATCCAACATAGGCTCGACCGGGAATTGAACCCGGGACCCAGTGGTTGGAAGCCCAGCGCACTACCACTAAGCTAGGCCTCCTACCCATATAAGGGCTAAGCCAAAGACCAATGATCCAACCATGAGTTATTCAGGGATAGCCATCTCGGTATTCTGGCAGTAATGTGAGGTCCTCTTGGGTAAAGCAGGAACACCCAAAGTGCAAGTGAGGCTCCTCCTTCATCTTTAATGGGACATGCAATCACAGGAAGACATTGACCTCAGTGGAATCTCGGATGGAAACCCAAATGCTAGACTGACATTAATCATTTACAAAATAAAAGGCATATATTCGCATCATGACCTTACTGAATTAAACATTTAGTTCCATTACTCACAAATGCATGAAAATGATAAATGTCGTTGTGAACGGCATGTATATGATGTTCTATCTGTCATTTGCATTGCACACTGTCGTTTTTTCCTTGTACCTGCAAGCAATTACTGGCCTAACCAGTTCAGTATCTTGCGTAGAATTAAAAGAAACACTAGATTTAAATACTTCCATCATGAAATCTAATTTTCACAATATCAGGAAAGGAATTTATATTCCATATATCTGTACATAAATATATGAAATACTTTATTATACGTAGTACTAACTAAGGCCATAATTATAGTCGAAACCCATTTGTTGTTGAAGCTGCTTGAAACCATTCAAGTGGTCATGTTGGTCAGTTAGGAAACTTAATGTCAGCAAGCTAAGACAGTGTGATTGATTAACTTATTGTGTGCGCCTCCTTTTTTAGGGCTTCAACCTCAGTGGACGAGCGAGTGGCTGACATAATGGTGACATACCAGGGAGCTGTATTCTGGTCTCCCCAAAGGATGTTTCAAAGTGCCTGCTTGCTAGATGTGACAAACTTCCCTTATGACAGACACACTTGTCACATGTGGTTCCAGAGCATGGCCAGATACAGCTGGCAGTTGGACATATGGCCCTATGGCCACAGCCCCTGGGACTTAGAGACATACTTAGCATCATTCAAGAAATCGCAGGAGTGGGAGATCATTCAGAACTTTACGGAGCGTTTCGAGAAATCGCGAGATGTTGGTGTCCTGCTGAAGTTCTCTCGTCGAGTTGCTCTGCGGTTTACGCTGACAGTTCAGCGTCGTTTGGGCTACACCTGTCACTTGCTCATGATGCCCTGTGTCTTCCTGGGTTGCATGACCCTGGTAGTCTTCTGTCTGCCCCCAGAGAGACCTGACCGCCATACCCTAGGTGAGAAGTCCATTCCCTTTCCTTTCAATGGCAATTCAGTGGACATCAGTGGACCGCAGCCAAGTCATTTGTGCTAGTCAGGTCCAAGTCATAGTGCCATTATTCTAGTCAAGTCCATGAACCCTTGCACTGTTTCTCGGTCAAATTCTTTAATTAATGGAAATATACAAATGTATCCCTTATTGTAAATCCTTGAAATAATGTCATTGTGCTTGAAGTAAACCTCGATAATATTAATGATACAATTCTGTATTATGGTAATGGCCAATCATGTTTCTATTATTTATTTTCTTCCAATATTAATTTTCCAGCAACGAGCTTATTTGGCAGTTTTATAGTCCTCACACTCATTCTTGTAGAAGTAGCCCCACCGAACAGTGCATCAATCCCAAAACTTGGTAAGTAAATCCTAGATGAACTGCTGTTCAATGTTTCCATTGAAGTCAGTATATGGAAGACTTCATATACAATACGTTTAAGTCACAAGTCAGCTGAATTTAGGTAAAATCAGAAGTATATCGTCTTTAATAATTCAGATGTGGCTTTTTAGAGAAATATGTCGACGCCTGAGAAGACTACTTAATTGTGGTCGAGGTGTTAGTTACAGTATGAAGTCAGTTACAGTATGAAGTCAGTTACAGTATGAAGTCAGTTACAGTATGAAGTCAGTTACAGTATGAAGTCAGCTACAGTATAAAGTCAGTTACAGTATAAAGTAACAGTTACTGTACAGTTCGTGGATGTTTTCGGGAAAAGAAGAAGCGTTCTTGGCTCAAAAGTAAATCAATGAAACCTCCATTGGTATTCAGGAACCATAACTCAGAAGTGTTTTATTGCAGTCATCTGATGGCTGGCTGTCTGTTTCAATTTGCAGGGATGTACTACGCCTGCAATATGACCCTCGTCATGATATCTATCTTCTTGTCTGGTCTGGTGATCAATGTTTCCAGGAGAGGGGACCGCAGACAGAGAGTGCCATGGCTGCTGAAAATTGTAATCTGCTCTTCCTTTACCCTTTATCTTTAGTTATCAATTACTGGAGTGTGCACTGTTAAGCAATCATTCAAGTACTCGAGCAATACTTAAAGAGCCTGAGGCATCTCAGGTTCATACCATAAAGTTCAATTTTGCATAGATCTAACCCATACACCTGGAAGTGACAGGCTTTATTTCCTAGGCCAGATTTCATGACTTATAGGAGTGGTCTTTCTTGAACTTAAAAAAAAGCAAAGAGAACATGAAAAAAGCAATTGAGCTTATTTATTTTATTCCATTCCCTTGATATGGCAGAATCTTGTTTATTACACCTACGATCATAGAACACGACAGGCCTGTTGTTAGGGGTTAAAATGATGGATGATACGGAAGTAGGGACCTTGATGACCAGACACAAAGGTCATGGCACATCGCTTTGTCATTTCAGATTCTGATCGACATCTTGTCACGATTACTGCTCTGCCACCAAAGGGTGTCTTTCAGCTTCCGCAATTACAAGAACGAACGAGCTTCAGGGGTGGATGCGATGGAGATTGGTCGCTTGGATGTCAACGGTCTTTCCGAGGTGAGAGAGGACAGTCGAGATGGAGTCAGTGACAGTCTTCTAGCGGAACGCATCAGACGTCTTGAGGCTGCTGTCAAAGGAGGAGACTGTAGAAACAATACAGATGTCTGCAGAGCCCAATGGTCAGACCTGGCCGTTGTCCTTGATCGACTTTTCCTGGTCTGCTACTTTTTCGCCTTGACAATCTCCTTGGTTGTCCTTTTTCCAAGACCTGAGAAGGACCAATACTGACTGACTTTCTTGGCAATAATTATTGACCTTTTTCACTGCCTTCACAAAGACTGGTTCATCTGGCAGGACACTGTTAACATCATTCATTTGTCGCTTTGTCATTGTTTCCCATCAGGGGATAAAATATATGTTTGACATTATGTCTTTTAATATCATCCACCATGGACCGACGTCAATGTAAATTTCGTAAATGAGGCATCAACCCACATCTTCTTTGTACCAATTTTACAGTCGCTACTTATATATCAGATTCTCCTTATCCATTAAGACACCCGTAACGCAGTCATGCAACAAAGCAATTCGGAAAATGAAAATTAATTATATGTGGCTGCGAAAGTGACATACGCAAAATCGACATATCATTCATCTTGAGCAAGTAAACAATATTACAAAAATGTATAGTTTCAAAGCATCATCTGTAAGATCATCCCATCATTCTATTTTTCATCACTGGTATCGTATGTGACATACTTATTATTCATTCCTTGCATTTATCTGCACTGTGAGAAAGTCTGGGTTTGATATTGTGTGATAAAGCCATGCGAAATATTCACTTATGAGCTGTTATGACATTGGTGTCATGAATTTAAAGTGGCCTTGATACAGCTGCCATAACAATTTATGTTAAGCTAAACCACGCCAATTAGGAGTGACGGCTTTTGGATTTCAGCACAGCTTCTCCTATAAAATCTTCAATTGAACCAGTACACTGCAATAAATTAGTCACGCCAGAAACTCTTATTATACTGATATCTATTATGGCATGAGTTCTGCGTGGTTGATCTTCTCTTGTAACGTCAAATGCATTAACCTGATTTATAGTTTGATTAAATTTACCTAATTACAGAATCTGTGCTTCTGTTATAATTCAATGTGATATGCGTAGACATCCACATCCAGGTGCACAAGCCATAGTGACAGGGATGGCCTAGTAAAAATACTTGCTCACCGTTAGCATAAAAGGCAGACACAATGCTGACATATTAATAATATTAAAACAAAAAAAGAGTGCTGCCCAGTTGAACACCATAAGATGATACTTTAAAGCCTAACCTAGTCATACTCTCAATGTATACATATTTCGATCCTCCCCCTGCCTCAAGAGCAGTTTGCTGGCTGTACCCGTGCATAACACTCAGTATTTTCCACATTCAAATCATTTGTTGAATTATTTGTCAAGCTATCAAGATGTCTGTTGAAACGTTTGTCCACAGCATTACATGCTGTAAATTATTAAACTCTTTGCATGATCTCAATAAAATTTTCCAATTTCTAAACAATGTAATTAACCACAAAAATCCTGAGGCAATCAATTACTAAAAAAAACTGTAATAAGAAATTACAGCCCTTTACACAAGAAAAAGTGCACCTACTTAAGAGAATAATTTGTTCTATACACGCAACACAATTCAGAAAAATCACATGCCATGCTGTTAATTTCACATCATCTAAGAGAAAAATTAGACGCTTCGTCTGCTGTGTTATTACCATGCAGCAGCAGCGAATGAAAAACTAATTTCCATAATTGTAGCTGTTTGTAGTTATAGCTAATTATAGTTTATAGTTGGTTTATGCACAATATTACACGAGTAGAAACAAGAGGATACCAAATGCGACACCAATGAAGCTCAAACTCTACATTGATAAATTTGTTCATGCCATGTGGCTAAACACTAAACTTTCCATCGACATTTCATAAGATATATATATACACATATCACACAAAGCCAAAAATGACTACTACATTGCATATTCTATGTAATTCATAACTAACTACTCCATGACATGGGTAAGAAACTGTCAGAAATATATATATATTCAAGATACAGAATAACAGTTTGGGTCAACCTTCGAGTCCCACCTTAGGAAATTTCGAAGTCCATTGCCAGCAAGACGATAAGATCAATGGAAAGCTAAGGTGGCCACAAGTCATGAATTTACATGAAAGCTACATTTGCTTCACTCAGCATTCAGCAATTAAACTTGATCAGAGAAATGAGAAATGCCAGGATGAAAGCTGCTCAGATCAAAATGCCATTCCTTTGACTCAGCCTACACTAAAGCCTTAGCTAATAGGCCTATTAAGCTACAAGATATTTTCAAATGCTTTCAGGGCCTTGCTTATGTATCTCACATAAGACCTCCAGACAAGCAATTGCATCCCAGTGCCAAATGCAACCGAATTGATCAGGCAACAAGGCTGGGTGGCCTACACTTCGTTGCTCCATCTCAATTGCAGAGAAATGCAGCAGATCAAGCTCAGGATCCTGGCTGGTCTTGTTAGTAATCGCCGAGGATCTCATGAATTCCCAAGATGAACTGTGTTTATCACACCACATTTGGCCTACTTTTGGCACACTTCAAACCATGCACCCATGCACACATACGAGATACCAAACAAACTGAGACAATCAAATTGCAGTCATAATAATACACTTATTTAAAACTAAGAAGAAAAGTAACGGCCCTCCCATGAATATGGAGTATTTTTATAAATCATCATATCTTGAAAATCAGTCGATTAGTTTCTATAATTTGCACTGTTATCCCACAGGAGAGTTCCTACATAAAACACTGGGTATCTATTGACTGGTGAAAAAAAAACTGCAATACATCACTTTAACTTCTCCGTAAGTCGTCTTTATGATTACATTTTATTAATTTAGGGACTAGACTAAATGAAGACAGGTAGAAAAATAATAATTAAACCAATTTAGCATGAAACAAAATTTCAAGGCCCTGTCAGTGCAGAGCTACTAATTTCGGAGAGCGTTGCTTTCCAGGTTGGTTATGCTAAATTACCCCACGCTGTATATTAACCCCAATTAAATTGATAATGAGACTTGTTATATTAGTAATGATGACAGAATAATTAGAAGCCATTTTCCTCTATTTTTTCCAGCTGTTGGTTGTACAATAATATATATAAGTAAATCAGTCCCTCTACAGGCACTAGACACTAGATGGCAGTGTGAAACAGAAAACTGCCGTGATCAAGCTCCACCTGGCAAGTTATGTAGGCTTATAGATAAGGTTCTGAAATTTCTGAACCTTCACTTCACTGCTGATTGTAACATACTTTTTTGAGTTCGACAAAAGGATGTTGAAACTGACACACACTTTTACTGATGGCATTTAATGATTACATTGTATAGGAAAAGATACTCGCTCACACGTGTACCATTCAATAAAGAAATCGTGACAAGCCAAACCTGATAAGGTAAACTCATTCTAGTGAGAAATTCGAAGCATTAAAAACGTTTGTGTATATGTAATACAGTATTCAAATAATATATAAAATTTAGTCATGTTAATGCCAAGCTATATGATACCATATAATTTCAAAGTACATTTACATAATGTACATATACATAATTAGCATCACAATTGATAAAAATAGCAAAATTTGAAATGGAAAAGATATCAAAGGTACAATTTTAATGAATCTTCACCAGTTCCAAATCTAAGAATTCGTGTTCATTATTTTACACGAAGGCATGCATTTTAAAGTAACTCGTACAATACTGTGGAGAGATACATGTACTTATACATTCATATTCTTTTATGAAACATTAGCAACAGATCATACCCAACCTTCCAATTGATAACGACTCCTCTGAAATAATTTTGATTAACTGTGTTCTATATATATTTTTACGTGTATACATGTATAATATTTCCATTAGACAAATAGCCAAATGATGACAAAAAGGCAGAAAATTTCTATTGGAAAGATGTAAAAAACTTTCATTTAATTGTTATTGAAACTACCAGAGGTGTTTTCATTAATAAGAACGTTGGTATAAAAACACAGCCACAACACTGGTAGACATTCAATTTGAACCTACTACGGCTTCACATAACTTCATATAACATACAACATAACAAATACGCTCAACTCGAAGGTACACAAAAATCCATATATAAAGCTAAAGGCAAGTGATATCATAATTATAATGAACACACTCTGTAATACTGTGAATAACCGTTGCATGCAACTATCTTGGAGATCATTACACAGAGTATAGAAGGAAATAAGATCTAAGACTGGTAAACACCAAAACTAAAATCTTCTACAAATAAAAAATGGACGGACTATTCTGCAAAAATAACGTTTAAACAGCCGACCTCTGTTGTAAAAGAGAATGACAACAATCAAAACAATTATTGCTCTTGGAAGAGTACTACAGAGTCGGTCACCAACAGTTTGTGGAGAATCGTACAAGTCATCATTATCTTGGTTAGAGATCGAGACAAAATTGACATCATCAGACGAAGCAATCTTGGCAGCTTGGTGTATCCCATGGTTTTGTGAAGATATTTGAGAAATAGTGGGACAGTTGTCATTGTTAACGTCCAGTTTAAGAGTGTACAAAAAACTCATCAGTGTAAAAGCTATTACAAATTTGCCATCACTAATTTCTACAACACTGAAGCTGTTCAAATAAGGCTGATTGCATGATATAACATATGCCATCGTGAGATACTGCAAGGACTGGAAATCCCATGTGATGTTGGCATTGCTCATGTTGGATGGAGGAACAAATGAAAGAGTCACTTCAGGGCTCTGCTGGGTGTGATCTTTCCACCAGACTTCACAATACTTTTCGTCATTTCCTTTTATTGCCAGGCCTTCCATACTGTGCACCAGGTGGCTAATATTAGAAAAGCGCCTCTCGTGGTTGTTGAAGAAAGCACTGACTTTCTGCACTTTACTGTCTTTAAGTAATGACACATAGTCAATTAGGACTGATAGTTTCCTGTCTAACACAACAAGAAACCGAGTGAAACATTTCAAGTGAAGATCGTCTGGGTAAGCCGATGCAGCTTCTCCACGAAAAACATGTTTGTCATTTAACTGCAAAATTTTTACTTCACCATAAGGCAGTTTTTCTTGCAGGTTTACAAAATTATTCCACTTTCTGCAGTCACCTATTTGACCCGCCCAACCTGGAGTACAAGATGAGGAGGTGGAGGGGCCAAATAGTAACACGTTGTTTGTATGGCTGTACTTGTAATTGTAGAGATCGTCAGAAAAGACAGTCACGCCGTCCATGGAGATGATGATGGTATTTTGATCAGGGTGTTCGTGCCCTGAGTTAAGGCTTGTTATAGGCATAAAGCCTTGTTTGACGAGTGTATGAAGGGCTCTGCCAAATACGTGACCAGATTTTAGGAAGAACACAGAAGACAAAGGGTCTACTATGTTTCCAAGCCTCAGGGCCGAGACCCCCCAGTCCTGGAAAAGATGTGATACAGAAGTATTCCATTTTGGTGGGGGCACCTCCCTAATATTGGAGTCATACCAAATAAACTCAGTGTGCAAAGTAACATAACGAAAGCTTTGGGGTTGCTTTTGGGGCTTGTTATTGCGGATGGCCCTTGCCAGCCAGTTGGCCCAGCCCATCCTCATCACAAAAGTGTCCAGAAAGACAAGCTGGCTCTCTGGTCCATAGAACCAGTTAGCATTGGTGTCAGCAATGCCCACGGACTTGGTGAACCCTGGCAGGGTGGTGTAGTAATAAAAGTAAAAGTGCTGTTTGAGCCAAGGGTGCTTGAAGTGGTTGATAGCAAAGTGCCTGTGAGCAAGAGCAACGTACTGAGTGAGAGACCTGGCGCTGTACCCCCCATATCCCACACCCTCGTGCAGACTGCCGTCTTGAATATTCTTCAGTAAATCCATATTATATTCCAGACGAGATCTCGCCCACGCAAGCCAAACCTCGGCCTCTTTTTGCCACCCTCGAGACAACAACGCCCCCACAAACAAAGCTAAATAATTGGTAAACACGTGGTTCTGAATGTCTGACTTGCCCCACCATCGAAGCCGTGATGCTTTGTACAACAATTCGGTCTGATTGGCTACTTTGGCTTGAAACGCCTGTCTCTGATAAGAGCTCAAATATGGATGGATGAAGTCGAACGCTGTGGCAAACCCCAACAGACTGTGAGATAGGGGCACTTCGTCTGTGGGGGCGCTGGCTACGTACCAGCTGGGGTAGGCGGCCATTCTTTGCATGTATTCTATTGTTACATTCAAGGCCTGAGTGTCATTGGGGAAGAGCAGCACATAAAGGCCTAGCACGGGCAGGTTGTTACCGTACACTTCATTCCAACGGGAGGCAAATTTGCTGAACGAAGATGGCGGAAAGTTTCCCCATGAAGGAGATAAAATGTCGTTTTTAGCCCGCACTACCCTCTCTGTTAGAAAACTGTGCGTAGTAGCTGCTTTATTCCGTAGTGTTTCCACGTCATCTGGCCCAAAGAATAGTTTAGGGTGGCCCAATGAAGCAAGCTTAGCTGCCATGCAAATATTATCACGTTGCAGTGGGCTTATTGACAGCACCCAGGCAGCTGTGAGGTACACGAATAAGTGCGAACAAACCATTTCTCCCTGGTTGACTCCTGCTATAATCCACCGAAACTGATTATTCCAAAGTGTGCTTATAATGCATATATAATACTTCATTCCATTGTTTGCAGTCTTGTGCTCCAGTTTCTAACAAGCCCAGACAGGACATTACAGCCAGCATTCCTGCTGACCTACATAGGGACCATCACAACTATATTTAACCCCCCGGGGTTGCACTATGTACCCAAACACCAATGCAGTTTCTTGTAAGAGGGTGGAAAAAATTACCCTTGCTATGAACATGGAGTTGTCTCCATGCTCTGAACCAACACATACATGTACTGGGAACCGGTGACAGGTACATTGCATTGCTTTTCACTCAAGATAGATCACTTTTACTGTACATGCAATTCTACCCCCTCCCCCATTCCATTAAATTGATCATGCTCTGGTGATCTTGATCAGAACAAATATAATGAAAATAATGCAGTCAGCTTAATGACACTGTCGTGTTGTCAAAGCAATTGCAATGGGATTTCTGTGTCCTCCCAGAATTATTTATGTCTAGCAAAAGTGATTTGCAAAGTTTGCATTATTTGAGAGTTTTTCTGATCGAACTTCATATTGAGAGGTTTGCACCACAATATTCCAATCTATCATGACGTATCGTATTACATTATTGTACCATGATCAATGATGCTGTTGTCAATATTTGAGGAATGTCAAAGTTTCATAAAACTTCTCAAGAGTGTGGGGGTGCCTTTTCTAAAGCAAAGAAGGACACCACATAAGAAGCCTATTTCTCCTCTTTAAAGATCCATTTCGCGTTCACATAAATGGGGGTGCACGTGAGCTATATCCACCTACGTTAATATAAAACATGAGGTACAGCGTTAGCCAATGGGAGCCCTGGATTCACATGATGAACTGGAGTTCAGTTTATGAGTTCTACTGTAAAACAAGGAACAGTCAACCTGGCCAATTAATCCACCTATAGACGTACAGAGGTGATTACCTGAAATAACTGCATTATGGATGCAAAATGCAGATATACATCGTATACAAAGGTCTCTGTGGTACAGCTCGAGTGAAACCTTGCTCTCTATGCTCATCGGCTAAATAGTTTAACCGACCATTTTGTTTAAGTAAACTTGCAAAGAACGTCCATAATAGGTCGCTGCAGGGCTGTGAATCATCAAACGTGCATGGCACTTCTAGGACATCGCATGGTGCAATAACCTTGACAATGTCCATATTTGATGGAAATAAATGTACTAATCTGACAAAGTCTTACCCAAGAAACTGATGCTATTTGAGGTTATTATACAGGCCTATTGGTTTGCAATACGCCATGACAAGGTTAATATGACAAATCTATCCATTAACTTCATTGTTACTTTCAGCTATATTTTTAAGTCAGGCAATAAAATCGTCTACAACAACCACATAATCCTAGCATTTAAATCATCATGAAAAAGGAATTTTGCGACACAAATAAATGTCGTTTGACTGATGGTGTGCAACATTGTTTGTAAAGACGACAATTTATTATCATGTTGATGTTGTCAAAGTTTTACACGCTATTTTTTTTTTTTTTTAGTGTTGTTCTCAAAATATATTGAACATGTCTGTTGGTATTTAGAAGGGGGCAGATCGGCAGATCAATTCATGGCTCGTGGTCATTTAGTAGCTGACAATTATTAAGATAAGATATACGAGAACCAAAATTATTATGCCATCACAAGACACTAAGCATATAATTATACAGTAATGTATATGGATTCCATCGAGCCATGCACAACACAGGTAGTGTCCTCCACCCCAAAACTTTACAATAAAAAAACTATCAGCTGAGGCATCAGGTACGATCGGTCTCGACCCCACCCCTTTACTTACGCCAATTGTACCAGACAAAACGCATAACATCACTGATTTATCTCAGGACTTTCCCATGGGGTGACAAAAATTTGAACAAAACACATGGAGACAACAAAAGTTAGGTTACACATCAAAGGTCCGACGAAATTGAATAGATGGGGCTGAAAGAACTGGGTTATGAACCTGACCCACCCTCCGACCACACCCTCTTTTCAACTATCCTTCAATGTCAGCTTACAGTGGTTACATCTGTTTCCCATGGCAACATAGCACGTGTCATTGAACGTCAAGGTCTTTCCTCTCGTTCTACTACTTTACGACTATGGCGCCATCTTTACACAAAACAAAGAATTAGGGAGGACTTGACTGCAAAAAAAGTTAACTACCTATAGGTTACATCATTCATTGAAACAATAAAAAATGTGTACACTAAGCCAACCAGATGATCGCTAGCACGTGTTTGTTATTAAGATGCAGGATCCCTGTTGACACATTTTATTGCTTTGGTTTTTCACACAACTACAAAAGATGGACTGGCCATTACACTACACCTCGATCTGACACAGTATTATTATAACACGTCAGCTGTGAATGACTTGTAAACAAAGCATAAATATAAAGATTGAAATGACGTACATCAAGAACGAAAGAACTCAAACTTTGGTACATGGCGGAAACTTTGGAACATGGCGGATACCAAATGCAAGGGCGTTCTGATCTTGTCAAACTAGTTTTATTCAAACTTTCAATGTTGGCCGGAGTACCCTCAGTCTCTGCTCAGATGAATACACTACTTTGAAAAGCTTTGAGTATGAGCTGCTCATCCTGATCAAGAAAGTAAAGAAATATTGAAAGGGGGCTGACTGATGGTGGTTCAGGACGCTGCGACTATAAAGACAATCCTGGAAGCTATTTTAGGAATCCAATCCAAGTGAAAGAGCTTTTTCGATCCCTCATAAACCCCATCATGCATGATTCAATAATTCTAAGCTGCAGAATAAACATTGCTGCCTCTCTTCCCACGGACTTTTAATAAAGTCGTCTTAGCCTTCGAGTAACTCAGAGCACTTCGTGATTGAAGTTGGCAACTTGTTCCTAATCTCTCAGATTCATATGATAGATGGACACGTTTTAAATTCATGCACATTTCTTGTTTTAAATGATCTATTTGATTTTGATTCAGATTACCCTGGCTCCAAGCCAAGCTACTACGCAGTCATTTTCATTTAAATCTGCTGTATGACAAGCATCACACACAATTCAATGAGTGCATATTAAACAGTAAAACGTCATAGGATAGGATAGCATATAGCATAGCATAGCATGGGATAGCATAGCATATATAGCATATATATTTCCAAATACATAACACTGGTCTAAAGCCTTATGAATGCGCCACTTGCCAGAGTTGAATGTTGCGATAAAAAAAGGTTTGGACATTATACATTTAATTACACGATGATTGGACTTTTTCACAATATAAGTTCATAAGCAGATATTTTCTTTCGCTCAAGCATATTATCTCTGTAAGAAATTAACATTGATAACAGCACAGGCGTTTGCCAACATATATGGCACTGAATTTCTAACAGTGAAAATACATATCAATTTGCTGTGTTTGCCTTGATTACACTCAATTCTTAAAAAAAGAATGCCCAGTTAGGTCACTTAACTGAAAGCGCACAGTGCTTGGGAGATACTGGCCAATCAGGAAGCACCATCATGTGTAGATGGTGAAATATGTAAATTAGCTGCCACTTGAGATGAGAATTGAACATTACCAGCAAACCGGCAAGGAATCCCCAGAAAATAAGTGGTGAATACCCATAAATAATGGAAGTTATCACTTAAAATAAGAAGGAAAATAATTTTTCTGTTTTATATTGCAGTTTTTTAGGTGCTACATGATGTTTTTGACTGAATCTGGCCCTATACTTGAAAGCAGTTGTGCAGCGGGAGTAAAAGCTGTTCTTGATAGTGCTGTGGCATAGCTAGCAATCCCATAAAAATTTTGCTTTTTTGGAAGAAATTATGAAACTGCATAAGAGATAAATATTCGTGGCCATGAAACTTATCTTAAGAAGTATATGCCAGTGGGATTATGATTAAGATTAGTAACTAGATATTGTGAAGATCACTGGGAAGTGATACACTACTCTGGATTCTTGGCACACTTTGCAAGCTTAACTTTGTATGTGCATATGGTGGTTCAGTTTTCAACTATTTCTCTCTTTCTAGTTTGTGCACAGACTAGTAATCCTAAATACACTAGAATAGGGGTTGTATTTCACTGTGATGCATACAGTTAATATTTAATAACTCAGCAATGCAGCTGGTGTCACAGCCATTTTCCCTCAGCTTCACTAGTGCGAGCAAGTGGCTATATAACTTTGTGGACACATAATGTGCCATTAAAAGCACAGGAGTTTAAAAAAAATGCTATTAAATGATTTTGGGAGTTTTATATTAGCAAAATTGTATCACTGGAACACTGTCATTACCATTTTCAAGCTATTCCCATATCTTTTTTCGAAAGCCAACAAAACTCCCATAACATGAAAGCACGACACTTTGCAAGAAATCTGCCCCTCTTCTTATATAATATAAGAGAAAGAAACTATTTGAGAGGGACCCCCAACCCCCCCCCCCCCCCCCCCCCGACTTGTGGGCAAGAAAACAAAGCAACACATATATGCATAAAAGTGAAAAATGTATTTTCTTCATTTGCTCCAGTTTGAATAATAAATATTCTTTATATTTTATAAAAACTGCATTCTGATTGGCCAAAATTCACAAACAGACACAATTTGAGGCTGTTTATTTACTGTGTAGGGTTCAATATATCATTATTATTTGTTCAAAATGCTTAAAATGTTATATAAGAGTATTTTCAAAGGCATCTGAGCACATGTTGGCTCGATCGTCGGCAATTTAACTGTGGACATCCGGCCAATCAGAGAAGAGCTGCCTTTTTACCGCGGTAACTGATCCCCATGTTTACATTATATTTTTCGAAGGCTTCAAAAAAGTTAATTATTACGCTATTCCACAGCATTCAATGCCACAAATAATTTTGTTATATCTCATCTAAAGTTCAATGCCATTTTTAGCTCCGGATATCAGTTAATTTGGTACTTTTTAGGGAAATCGGTGGCAAGGTATAAGTGGAACTCAGTTCATGTTTTTTACTCTTTTATTGTATTAAGACTAGTGAGCTTGTATTGATATAAATTCAAGTGCTCGTACTCAAATGTGTCCTATATAAATGAACTTTAAAGCCAATTCCCAATGACAGTGCCCACTTCCTTTATGATACTGATGATATTGGCAGGTGCAACACATCATGATGAAATACTGCATTTTCTAAGTAATTAATGAATAAGTTAGAATGCAATATGAACTGTTGATACATTTCAAGTTGTTCGAAAGTTTAAAACTATGGGTGTGGCATATTCCAAAATTTGGATGTACTAGAAGACCGCATTCTTTGATTTGTTCGGTTGCTGCAAATGACTGATTTAGACTGAACATTTCAATGCTTCACCTACATGCTCCCTATTCCATTCCTATTCCATGTACATAAAGTTCCCAGCACTCAAAACTATACACATAATGTTTTCACATTCTGAAATCATTAACATGGTATAAATATTAAACTACCCATTGAAGATCTGCTCTTTCACAGATTCTTCTGTATCACTACTGATAATTACACTGCTGAAAAGGCAGTCAAATGCATGAGTCAGCTAATAATTCAAACTCTGAAATGACTGCCTGTGACGAACCATTTTCAAAACTGAAGCTTAACTTCAGATGATGTCAATCACCACCAGATAAAGATATCCAATGCACCAATACCTTAAAATGTCCCTCCTTCACAGGTCTTTCTTTATGCAATTTTGATGATTTTATCACATAATTTACAGCTGTAGCTGACCATGAGACTACCGATATATGTGCTAATATCGCAAATAGTGATTTTCATTTTCCAATGGCTGCCATCTGTCAGCATTACAAGACATGAAATGCTGCAATATATCAAAATGTTTCCCTTCCATAGGGTATCATTGTGCTTAGCATCATGCCTTGGTCACATGAAATACAGATGATATACATCAATATGTGTTTTTGCAGGTGCGTTTTTCACATAAAAATGTGTCTTAACTTTAAAAGGCTGCCAATCAGCACCAGATAAAGATATAGATCAAATACCCCAATATCTCAAAATGTTCCTTTTGTCCAGGGATATCACTATTCCAAGTTTCATGATTTGTTCCAAAAATGTATTATAAGTCTTTTGGTGATATTTAACCATGCACGTGTGCGCTCATGTATGCATTATACATGTATGAAACTAATTGAAAACTATGTTCTTATAATCAAACAATCAATAATTATTAAAGGAATCCAATAAATTATGCTTCTTCCATAAACTGGCCAAGCTCTCACATAGACTAGATCCTATATTTTGGAAAGACTAAATGTAGCTTTTGCCATTCACCAAGATCTACCAAGAAAATTCTTAGTTTTAGGCATGCAAACTCCCAACTTGGATGAACTCTAGTTCATCCAAGCTCCCAATGTATTGTAAGATTCTACAATCACTATGTGGGCCTAGTTGTATGGCTTTTTCATATTTCGGTAGTTAAGTGGTTTCACTTAAAGAGATTCTACGCTTGAGTTTTGTTACAACAGACTGGGCTTTAAGTCATATAAAACAGGCAATTGGATCAGGTCCTCTAAGTTCAATGGGTGTATCTACACAACAGCAAGCAAAGATCGGAATGCCAATTTTCTGTGATGCCTGCATTTCAGATTGTGTGCCCACCAAACATTTCGTGGGAGTCAGTGGGAAAAGAGTTTGCTGAAGCCAGTCTGTATGCCTTGCCTCAGCAAAATGACTGACTTGGGTGATCAATGTTGAATGGCAACAGTGACATTGCATTAAGGGTTGGGGCTAATCATTATGGCCACACAAATTAATATAGCTCCATTAACCAACGAGTGTGTCCTTGTGTGATTGGCATTAAGATGGAAATGATAACCAATAAACACAGGCACAGTTGCCTAAGTACGAAATGCGATAAACTGCCAACGTGATGAAATTGGCAGCTTCCGGTTACAATAAACCTGTTATATTACATGTTGTTAAATAACACTGCCATGCACTATGCGCAATCAAACTTCCGGATTAATTAAATGACCGCTGCCCCCATTACGTCATAGGGGCTAGGGGACGCCATTTATCAATTCCTAATATGAGCATGCACTGGCTAAATTAATCATGCTGTTATGCAAGGCAACAAAACGTTGGTGTAAGCCTAATAACGCACACGAGATATTTATAATGATGAATATCATATCTATAAAAATAGAAGAAATATTGAAATTATCATACTTATACAGATTTATCTAATAAAAGGAGTCTATGAAATTATGTCATAAATTAAAAATTCATGGGGGATTTTAGTCATAATTTGGTTACCAACTCCAGGAGAATCAATATATTAACAGAAACTACCAAGATCTCTTCAACACAACTTCCAATTCATTCAAAACAATGAACTTGTGATGCATCACTTGAGGCAAGTTAAAAAAACTTATAAAATAAACTGCATCGCATTATTTAAAACACTTAAACCCAATTTTAATTAAATGTATTAATATACATGTACAAACACATTATTAATACTGACATGCACACACAAATAATCAATATAAACTCAAAATTTAATAAAAGATATAAAGTTAGGTTAGGTTTGAAGATAGAGATGGAGAAACAAACATTAACTGAACTGCTGAAAACAACTCTATGCAAATGCTAATACTGACATACATGCATAAATATATCAAACAAATATATTAAATAAAACGCATGCTCAACTGGCCTGGGGAAACTAATTCTATAGAGTTTTGTGGGATGAGGAAAATAACACTCTTATCATTGACTAAAGCCAAACAATAACCGGGGACAATTGTTTGTCTAAAACCGCCTTTTTTTTTCTTTTTTTTTCCAACTTCACAATTTCCTGAATCCCATAAACTCTATGTTGGATGACACACCATCTACCATTGCTTAAATTCTCCACTATTTGCACGACATATACTGCGCATCCAACATACATTACATCCACCCACCATATACTTCAGCCATCCAACATATAGTCCAATCATCCAACATGCTGGATGACAATCAAACATTCTGATTGGCTCAGAGCAGCTGAGTAGAGAAAATATTCAAATGTTAATACTAATAAATCTAGTAAGTTTAAAAGGTAAACCATTAAAAACAAATCCAGAAAATCCCACTACCGTTACACCAGAAAAATTACTTCAGAATTAAAATCCGTAAATTAAAACCAGTGCTAATCTTGAGAGCAAAATTCCACTTTTACGACACATAGAAACAAAATTATTACATATAATTACATACATGTACTTATAGTATTCCTCTAACTATCCCAATTTAAAGAGAGAGTATCCCCTTAATCATGTTTACGTCTCCCGAGATTTGGTTCATACTTAGAACAGAATAACCCTATCAAAAACAAGCATTAAGGTGAAGGTAAACATGTGATGGCATAGCTTAAGGCAACAATATGTTGACGTAGAGACATGTTCTTAGAATGGGTAAGAGTGATCCACACCATTAACAGGCAACGTGATATTCTATATCCCTGAGTAACTCCATAACATTCAAGACCCAAGAGACTATCTTGTGTCATTGTCAACCCATCCCACAAAGGGACAACTCGGGTTGCATATAAAATTGCAATCACAGCAATTCCTATTTTTAGGAAACCGATGTGCTTTTAATGGAGTTTATTTTGATAACTAAATTAACTTGAAGCACACCGTGCCATAATTAGTTGATTTACAAGTTTGATAACATTACAAAAATTATTAATAGTACTCAGGAACACTTTGTCTCGTTTAATAAACAATGAAAATGTAAATACCATGGAAGTTTCTTTTGATTTAATAACCCATGCATCCGGGCCTTATATTCATATCTAACCAACCAGCATAAGGAATTATGAATTAACTGAGCAATCGAGAGCTGACACCAGCGTCATGCATTAAAATGTTGTCTATGACAGTAAACAGTGGATGCAGGATAAAGTATAAAATTTCTTCAAAATATTAAGTTCGTACCCGCAACATTTTGACTTATCGAGCTTATATCAAGGCAATTAATAAGTATGTTTGAAAATTAAAAACTTCAGGTCAAACCAAATCCAATTTATTGCAACAGATTTTAAAACGAAGGACCACAGCATGGTCACAGCATGTATTTAAGAGTATTTAAGGTCACCCGCTGCGTCTGCCATGTTTCCATTGTTGTGTGACGTCTAAGCTGATGAGACTACAGACTGCACTGGCAGAAAGATTACTATTTTAACAAAACGTTCAAATGCTTCTTACAACGCTTATTCGTAAATGGTAGTCTGCAATGTACTGCCATTTCGCTATGTACAAACATGTTAATTTTGTTTCAGTCTAAGTGGCTTGGTACGTCATGTTTTAACTTGATCTTATTGTTATAAACAAATAACGCGTCATTCCCTTAACTGGACGTGGTTTTAACTGAGTAAGTATGTGGTTCCATTTCAGTGGGTTACTTAATTTTGATCAGCCTACAAGACAATTCACATTGTTAAGGGTTGGGGCTAATCACCACCAATTAAACAAGGCTGTTTTTCTTGGATAAGATTGGAATTTTGCCAAGAGAGATCTGCGTGTGTACGAGTTAGTGAAATGGCAGTAATACAACATAAGTTATTACCCCTGATATACTAATATGTACGGTCATTATGGCAAATTAGTCTGCCCATCACATTGGCAGGTCTTGGTGGTGGCCTGAAGCACACTTATGCAATAACTGTCAACAACAAGTTGACCAGCTGGCCTAGGTTAAAAGGTGCACTCACAACTCAATGGGAATACTGCAGCAAGAGACAATAGCCCCGCCCACCAAAGAGATACACATTCCTGTAGCTATATTCAATATCACTCATGAGACACACTAACTAAAACCATATTCATGCATATGGTGCCAGTATCCAAGTCCTCTACCTGGTCATAGTAACAGTTCTTGGAAATGCTTTGGGCCAAATAATGTGAGAAATTTTCACAACATGACAATGAGAATATGACACAAAATATTGCAAAAACTTCAGGTTGTGATTAACCGAGATGATATTCATTGTTGTGGCTGGAAATTACCACAAGTCTGTAGCTACCATAAGTTGGATTATAAATCAATCTGTTTTTTTAGTTTTATACGAACCAATTCAAAGAACAATTAGCTTAATCAGGATCAGGAGACTTATTTTCATTTTTTCAGGTAACCAGTCAGAACTCTGTAGTGCCAGCCAAAAGCACGAGAAAATACTTGTCTCTGCTCAGGATCCTTGCAAATTATTAATGTCAGCAGTCAACTTGTGGACAGAGAAAATACATTGTAATGGCCAAAGAATTCGGTCAGGACAATCAAACAAAAGGGGATCATGTGAGCAAAAAGTATCAAAGGAAAGAATTCTTGTCTATAAATAAGTCAGGAATGCATATCAAGATAAAAGGAGCATTCAAAACCAACGCCCATTCATCTCTGCTCGGTGTCAGTATCAAAGGAAGAATTTTAAAGTTACACAGATCAGGAATGCCAATCGATATCATATCCCATATAAAAATTAAAAAGTTGTCAAATTTATAAGCTCATATTATATCATATCAAAATTCGAGAACCTTATCTTATGTCCATTACACCAAGGACAACTTATTGACTCAAGGAACTTCCCAATAAGCTTCCAACTTGACTGAGTAGAATGAGATATCAGTTCGAAAGAACACTAGACTGATTGGGTAACTTCGTCAGACAATAGTATGCGATATTCATCTTTCACCTAATCCTTATAAATCCATTAAACCTTGGAGATTCTACCAAGACAAAGTGAAAAAGATAAAATCTAGCCAAAGATACCAATGGCTTAAATACGGCAACTTGTTTTTCACATCGACTATGCGTCTGCTGTGTACGTCAATGAAACTAAGATAGTTTTCTTCAATGGCTCAAGCCCCACTGGTTCACATAACGTAGGGTTAAATGAACCATGGTAGAGCTAGTCACATTCAAGGTTTCTAGGTAAATGGATGACATTCTGAGATCAAGATAAATTCATATCAATCGGGTTGCTGATCACTCATTACTCATCGACCAAATTAATCACCACTTGTTAATTTATGGCTATTTGATATGGATGAGTATTGCACTACATGTGATTTATACCTTGCCAACTGCCAAGTCATAAATTGTACAACAAACTTGTAATGTTTACAATTTGGTTACAATGTGATCAATCATCACAATCTCCCACTGCATCTCTAATAGCTTCTCTGGTATACTTTAATAAAACATAATCTATTAATATCTGTCCTGCAGAGTCAACAGATATGTGTGTGAATATGCTTACTGACACACCCCAATGGCAGTGATTTGTTCCTTTTGTTTTCCTCCCTCCTATCTTGAATATATACACACTTATTTGTATAAGAATTAAAATACTATCTGAGTTTGATAGGGCGTTATTCATTCAACGCTGTGGCTAAATTGCACTGGAATTAATTCGTAACTGCAGAAAAAAATATAATCAGACATGTACATGCAGTAACAACTGCAGCGGAACTGAATAATTATGAATTTATGATGCTGCGAACAAATAACAAAATCGTACTCAAGCAAAAGGAAAATTACTTGTAACAACTTGCATTGAGTTAATATTTCAAGGTAGTTTGGTGTATATTTTTAATAGAAAATAACAGGCAAACTGAAATGTTAATAAAATTTAATACAAATGAAATTTAATTAGCTTTTCAGTATCGTGCAATTTCTTTTTTAAAACAGTTCTTATATTGTGTGTGATTAGTTAGGTTCAAGCAAATAGAAAAGGTTAGAACAAATAAGTGTGTAATACGTTTGTGCATTAACATGCATTACATTACATTAAAAAAATAATATACATTGACATTATACTGAAATTACAAGGATACTGTAGTTTTTGTGTGACAGGTTGTCTATTGGCTGGCATGCATTACAGTGAAATTTGTAAATAAAAGGAAGTAAAATGTTTCAATTAACAACTTATCTTCACCATGTTAGTCATATAACCACAACGAATGCATAACTTGGAGAGTTATTTTTTAATTAATTCCAGTGAATTTTGGCAAAACACTTTCAAAATCTCACGAAAATAAAAATGCATTTCAAACAGACCCTCAATCACAATTCAGAATCCAAACCCCTACTACAGGTGCTTTTTTGATCAGGATGTCTGGGTAATTTTATGACCAAATTTTATGATCCACAACAGACCATAAGACTCATTTACAGCAAGAGCAGACAATAAAAGAATTATCAAGCAAGAGCAGGTCAGGAGGTACACCTTGACAGAACCGATGTGTAAAATGCTGTAATTTATGACTGCTTTACATTTTATTGATTATTTGCATTACATCAGGTTTGCTAATAAATCAAGCTGCCTATCCCTAAGTTAATATGGCCAGATAATGACGTAGCCACCAAGGTTTTGTTACATATTACGCTCATTAGAACGTGCCCGGCGTAATGACGTCACGGTTCATAAAATTTTCAAGACTTGGCACATTTGCCTTTAATTAGTAAAGCAAGCCATGTCCTGAATTATAAACTCAATTTCGAATTTTCCAATTCAGCATCACGCTTTTAAGAAAATAGGCCCCCCCACATCACACGGCTTGATCCTGTGACCAGAAAATCGGCATCAATAACTAGAATTCTAAATATAACTAACACTCTATTAATAGCATAGATTTAGTGTGATATTACAAAATAATTATGAAATTGACATCACAGATTCTATTTACCTTCTACAGGCTATAAAACCTTTTATTTTATTTCCTAATAATTTATATTTTATGTTGTGTACAGACATATCACTACTAAAATGTAACAGGCCATATATATGTCGTACATAATTATTTTCAAACATAAACAGTTCATAAGTATTGTTAAGAAATAAATATTAAAAGTCGATTACCTGAAGTTGAATATCTTTCCTTTCCTATTGAATAGAATGTTTTTGACATCTCTCTTTAAAGAAATGATTTCGTCTGCTCAGTGTCCGTTCAACCGTGAAAACCGAGTGAATAATAATGATTAGACGAAGGATGTCTAGACTATACAACTGATTGGTTACGCAACCTTAATTTGTTGACGATCAAATTTATTAAACCTGTTTTAGCTTTCAAGAAAACAAAGAAAGAAAGATAGTATAAAAAATAAGAAAATATTAAAGAAATAAAATATATAAATAATAAAGATACAACGAAATAAAAATAAAAATATATAGACAGATAAAGAATATAAATAGATAGATAGATAGATAGATAGATAGCTAGCTAGCTAGATAGATAGATAGATAGCATTTAAACATTAAAGTAAGGTTCAGAAAAAAATAATATTTGGTATGTTAAACGGGCTACTCTTATTTTTATTATAAATTATCTTAATTATAGGATTATATATGTTCTTTATTATTTCGAGGCAAACAAATTTGTCTCGTCTGTCTATATTTTTTGGCTACGTCATGCTCTATTACGATTTACAATATATAATTACGATATATAATTAAAAAAAAGTAGTTTCCTTACATTTCGATCTACGAAATTACTTGAGATGTTTTGTTGACGTATAACTGCATCATTTTTGGATAACCTTTCTAGAATCTGTAGCCTGTCTCATCAGTAATACTTTTTTTCCATAACATTAAGATAAAGAAACATATTTAAATACAACGTCCCATTTGATATTTCTTCTTTATACTTTTCAAGACAAATTTACTTATTTATAATGATGAATGAACAATTGAAAACCAGTAGATGTGTATTTCGATGTTAACAATCTAGAAGAAATATGTTATACAATAATTAGATATATATTTTTTTTAATTATAATTTTTACACTTCATGTTTACATTATCCGCTTTTGAAAGTTCAATTGATTGGTAGTGACAAATAAGCCCACTTGGGCTGGGTCCATATATTGTGATTTTCTTTTTTCTTAGTTGTATATATTGGACTTGTCAATAAAGATTTTCGTATCGTATCGTACAATATCGCCGGATTTTTCTTGCCTCTTGAATTACTTGTGACTCCAAAATTGCTCAGTGGCCACGGAATTGGTATAAGTTGCGGAAGTCACGTTCAATGAAAAAAGATGGGAAGTAAAATAAAACTGCATTTCATTGATATTTCTGACTGATTTGCAGGAAGGAAACATTTGGAAATCTGAACCTGAGCCTTTTTATGCTCCATCAAGAATTATAAAAAGACAAAAAAAAAAGACTAAATGTGGCTTGTAATAGGAGTTTTACGAGCCATTTTGGATTTCATAAAGTCTGGCCCAATGCGGAAATAGGGAGAGGACACATCCCTCAACAAACAGACCCTGTTGATACTAGGCAAGTCACATTGAGTGCAATGGCAGGGATGGATGGGAAGAATCAGAAAATATTGGGACTACCAACACAGCAGTGTCACTTGTGGTAATAGCAAGGCAAGAGAACGGTCAATAAAACAGGATCCTGTATTAATTGCAAAAGCATTACGAGTAAGGCCCTACAGGAAAAGCTTCATAAAAATAGCTGTCACACCATGACATGCGAGATATCGAAGTTTCAGAACCATGCTTACACGACATGAGCAAATTGTAAACAGTTAAATGCAAGTCAAATCTCCCATTTCCAGTAAATAAAAGTACTGTTTTATTAGGGACTAAACATGATATGCAAACGAGTAACGGAAAAGTACACGTCAGCATCAGTTGTTGAAGTCATAATGACAGTTTATTACATAATAACAGAGCATTTTACATGTTCTCGTACACTATAGGACCTGGGCTATCGGCCATTTGATTATTACGGCTACCATTCACTAAGACCAAAACTTCTTGAAATATGTAGATCCCACAAATGCAACCACCCAGAACGACCTGACCTTGATTTTCTGATATGAAAGACAACAGGTGGGTGACGTGGCCAAGTGGTTAAGGCATTGGACTTGTATGTGCAAGGTCGTGGGTTCAATCCCAGACACGGCATGGAGGAACTGAGCAGATACTCCTTCAACCACTGCTTCACTGCACTCAGGTGTTAATGGGTACTTTGCTATGGGCAGTGGATGGTAATTGTAGAAAGCATTGACCCTAAGTGCGTCTTCACGGCTACCGGTTGGGCATATACTCCCCCCGAGAGTTGAGAATATCTCCTGCTTGAACAGGCCTGCCAATTATTATTATTAGTATACCGTAATAATTATTTCTCGTTAATTATACAGAGTGGTCTTAATTATATTGGATTACACTGTACTTGCCATTAAATGCCACCTTATACTACATTTAGTAATAAGACCATGTATATAGTGTGTCAAATTTCATAACCTATTCAAGCGCAAAGCTCTTTTGTATTCGTTTTGGGTCCTAAATTTAATAAATGCTGTATGTTGACCAATAAAGCCGGACATATTCATTCTAGTATTACATAACATTAAATGTTTGATCCCGTCAGGATGGAGCCATGTACTATCTGCCTAATATTTGTATTTCAGCAGAAATGCGTGAATGAATACGTGTATACAAGTTGTGTGGTAACCCATTAAAGTACCATACTTCGATATAGTTTAAATGTACAGTGTAGAGATTGTATTTTGCGGTCTAGTACTGTATGGCATTATGACCTTATAATGGTTCTACACCAGCAGTACATTGCTTTTAGTGACATATCAATGTGGTTCACTGAATTTCTGGCACAAAGATTACAGCCCTTATGACAAGTTTTATTGCGGTGTATGGTGTTTTCGGTGATTACTGTCAGAATGAATGTTGAGGGGTTTTTGGGATCATCCACAATAAATAACCACAATGCCACCTATAGGCACAATACCAGCAATCGGGCAGCGTAGATAAGGGGAGTTTTTCGCAGAAATGGCTGTGACGTAAGGCTGATCATGATTTACCGAAGTCAGAAGAGTTTGACAGTTACGCTGCTTCACGAGTGAGGAGGTGTGCCGTCCTATGTGGGCGACCATGGCTAAAAGTGGAGCCCCCTGCCCGACTCCGTCAGAACACTAGCGCCTAGCCCAGGAGGCAGCCTTTAGGAAACTACAGCAGCAGCACCAGTAGCATCATCACCCATAGCATCAGTAGCACCTCATTACTCCACTGTCCTTCGTCCATCCAACATGCTGGCCAGGGTCTCTCTTTCTGTGATCACTCTTATGTTCGTAATTTCCACAGCATCTCCATTACCATTAAACGGTAAGTAACTGGTTTCTTTAAAATTCTGTACTTACACCAACTTTACAACTTCAAGTGTAATGATATTGAACAATGGTTAAAGTTCTGAATTAAGTTCTGTATCAAGCTTCAACTATTTTTTTTAACTTAACAGTAACTCTCCAGCATTTTTGACTGGGCAGCCATGTACATATATACTCACTACATTTATTCCTCCAAAAATTATAAGGACTGTCATGCTGGCATCAGCAAATTGAAGTTTAATCATAGACTAATTACCAAACAATTTAAAAACTGAAAAAAATATATAAACTAAAAGTATACAGATGATGAGTCGCTTAAAATTATGTTTGCACTGCGAATTTGCGATTTTGAAACTGTACATACATGTGTAGAAATTCTGATTTTTTTTTGGTTGTGGTGACCTGTCACATTTTGATGTGAATAAGCACAATGAATGAGAATTGGCTGCTCAATTGCATCTAAATGATTATTTTACTACTGTTTTGACATAACCACTCAGTGCTACCAGTACCAGTTCATTATGACCAGAAAATATTACCACATGGGTGGTACTAATAGCGAGGTTGCACACAAGTACTACTACTACTACTACTACTACTACTACTACTACTACTACTGCTACTACTGCTATTACTACTTCTACTACTACTACTACTTCTACTACTATTACTACTTCTACTACTATTACTACTTCTACTACTACTACTATTACTACTACTACCACTACTACCACTACTACCACTTCTACTACTACTACTACTACTACTACTACTACTATAGTGTTACGCTCATGCAGCCCCATTAACTACGATTAAAACATAATCTGAAGCGCAGTTTCTATGCTTATGATTTATCACACACTTCCAAGTTGATCACACCCTTCAGTCAAGATACACGCAACTTCATAGACACACCCACCTTGGATTATGCATAATTATGAGTAATAAGTTTCCTAATTTTATCCCTCAACCTGAATTACGAAAGAGGCAACCCTGATTAATGCACTCACTGAGCAATGATTCAGGTTAGGAAATAATATTAATGCGCGTCCTCGAAATAGATTCAGTTAGCAGTGCCAATAAACAAAAAAGAATTAACAGCTAAGAAGTACGCCCTGGAAGAAAAACAAAATATGGTTAATTTTTTCTAAAGAAAGTAAACGGACGCACGGTAAAAATGAATCCATGCAAAAAGGTTACAAAAATGACATTGGGGATTTTTGTCCACACATCAATGGTTTCAAACTACTAATAATATAGAGTTATAATATTTACACAGTAAGAAATTTGTCAATGACGTCAAGTGGCTTTTTTCTCTTCCTTGGAACAGTCATAACAAGTGGTCGTTTAATTGACTGCGTATAAGAGAACATCCTCGTTTCAGAGTAAAAAAAATATTTTAGTCACATTTGAAGTAAATGAGTTTTGACTCTTTACATGGTACATGGCCAATTTTGCTACGTTTGGATAAATTATTATAGTTAGCTAAAAACCATGCGTTTTCCATGCATTTATCCTTCTCATGGAAAACGCACGTGGCACATTTGGACATGTACAGTGTAATAACATTCACTGGATAATTACTTCGTAAAACAAACAATTCTGCTATAATTAGGCAGGCATGCCAGTGACCGGTGACTAATATCAATGCAAACTTTTTGTGTGCTTTGCATAGCAATGCCACAACATAGGTATACAAATATGCACTTACTACGAACTTAGGAATGGAGCAACTATATTAATATTTAACCAGCGGACATTCTAAGCTTATGGATTCAGGTTGTAGAATGGCGGCAATATGCTGAGTAATAGGATCTGCAGCAACCTAAAACCTATTAGATTTACCTTAGCTAACAGTCAAGCAAGCCGTGACCTGTACACCCACAATTTACTCTATGCTTGTTGCACAGATCAAACAGGATCAGGCACTAAGCAACGTCGAACACACAGCATAACCTCACTACATAAACTCTATTAATAGCCAATGTAGTTTTGGTAGTAACCAATCACAAGCACATGGTTAACCTGACCATAATAAAATAGGACGCGGATATATAGCAGGCCATTCTCTCCGTGAGAAAGATACACCATACACCCCATAACAGTCACGCGTCATGACTGATGATTGGGAAATATATGGGAAAACTATCGCCATAACAACACCCCGTGTGTACTTGTTTTTATTGTGGTGATGAATCAAGGGAACAGTTTTCCAATTATATCATGATGAACAACTGTTTATCTTCCTCGGCCAAAAATTGAGCAAACTCACTACAGCGTTTCTGGTAGATAGTACATCTTCAATTCGTGTTAAAAAGTTGATTACTTTTCCAGAATTGGCTTATATGTCAATTGTGGAAGATAAGTCGATAGTTATAAATGTTCAACTCTGAATCGGATGCATTACAATGATATACTATTGAGTGTATATTACCAGACATACGTGTTTCCTGTAAAACTTATCAGCTTATAATTTAAAATAGATAAGACAAATGGAGAATCTTAACATTTCATTTCTATTCATTCAGTTTAGTCGACTATATTTTGACTTAATCTAGGCTTAAATTTCCGTAAAGAATAATAATGTTTTCCATTGGTATACACATGAACAAATATATATTTAGCACACAAGAATAGAAATAAACAGTATTGGAGGATAAACGGAGAAAATACTAAAACTATCATAGAACATACATTGTGGAATGATTGAATTTTTTTTAGCCCTGCATGTTATATTGGCTCAACATGTTGTCATATGAGTGAGATAATTAAAAAAGTTGTGTTCCTATTTTACTTCATATATATATTTTACATCGCCACACAAATAGTGTTGACTTAATTTTGCACTAAACAAACTCTTACTACACGGGAGTTATATGACAATATAGCAGTACTTGGCAGGCCACCCAACCATTAAGACTATCCACTATGGGACCTATTCTAACCATTCTATTAACCTGGCCATAAAGACCACCTCGCCATAAAGACCATTTTAAAAACGTTTCACAAAGGGTGGTCCAATTTTGGTGGCCCCACCATACTGGTTTTCGTGAACTAAGATAATGATTGTTCAATGTGTTTATTCGCCCTGATAATATGGAAATTCAGCTTTAATTAGTGAAAGGTTAACCCGAAACTGAACAGCCGGCATATGCATATATGTTTCACCGATTTTGTCCAATGCTGATATGAGCTTTGGTCATTTAAGCAAGCTGATGACCTGCGGGCCTATTCCATATTCATGTGGTCATCAGTTGGTCAATGGGATATCCTGCGGACATAGTTAGCATTGTCTACAAATGGAATCACAGCAGCAGTTGCCTAACCCCTAATGCACAACCATAATGCAGTATAAGTGATATTGTCTTTATTTCAATACTCACTCATTAGTGCCATTGATGTCATGCAATGTTTTCGTTACCTTCGGAATCACATTCACCAGTCAGATGGTAAGGTCTTCTCTGGTGTAGAGATACAAACAAACCATGGAGACAAGAGTACTCTTGTCTCCATGAACAAACACACAACAGTGGGGTTTATAATATAGTCACTAGTGCAGGTCTGGTCTCACCACGCCAAAAGAAGAATTTTGGCCACATGGTGTCACAACAATAAAACAGGAATTTCACAAATAAAGTTCTTTAAATGTTAGTTTTTTCCTTACCATATCTTAGACAATTACATTTTCCAATGCTTGCCGTCTAATAAAATGACACATACCACTGGACAACTCTTTCAAATTGGGCATTCACACATTTTTAAAAACATGCTTAACACATTAATTTTTTCTTTAACTATAATTGAAACTGGCCCTGTCATACTCCATCCCTGGACTAGCAGGTCCTTTGAAGTTTCCCTGACAATACGAACACAAGACCTTGACTGATTTTTCAAAGCACAACTGTGACAGCAGGGCATGTCAGTAATTGCACCCAGGTGTCACGCAGTCTCTCACAAACAGTAATAAAGCAAGAAATATGAGAATGCAGGGTCCATGGCTGTCTGGAAGCAGGAAATACTGCCACACCAGAGACGTATGCTTTTTTTAAAACGATTGCTTCAGAAGATTAGATTAAATCTTGATGTTTCAAGCATTCGAAATTTACAAAGTATGGGAGCAGTTTCTCATTTGATCGAAAATACTTTTTAGTCTGGCTGCATGGAATAAACTGCTGGTGAATTAGAATTCTATACATATAGATAAAAGAGGAAGGGAAACATAGCTCTGCAGATTTAGAAAGATGGCAACACACTGCTACTTCATTTTAAGTTTCAATGGACAGTGCAGGACATCAAATGACACCTCGAGCCAAGTACTTGAGGATCATTTTTGATTGATCGTGCCGCGCTGTCTACAGCTCATAGGGGCCAGTAATTTGATCGTTGTCCTTAAAACCTTTCAGCAAATGGCAGCTGCTTCAATTTGCCACACTTCAACGTTAACAGACTCATAAAGCTCACGAAGGTTGATCCCTGTCATCACTCAACAAATGTAATCTAATTTGATTTGTTGTAAATCCAACATCAAGAGCTCAGCAAACCTCATCTAATCAGACACTGATAACATAAATGCGTTACACACCAAGAATTGGGAAACTAATGCAGTCAGCACTGAGAGGTCCCGAACTCACGCTGACCCATAGTCATGATAGTACATGGTTGTTTCTGCTGTAGAGTGAACGCGTACAAGGGACTAAAGCTGTTTTGGAATAAGTCACATTTGAACCAGTGAAATTATCTAATGATTTGGTTTTGGATTGTTATATGTCTCACACAGGTCCTACATATACCACAAGAAAACACTTGACACAATCAGTTACTGATACAAATTGACTGAGTAGGCGTTACACTATGACAAAAGACAAAATGTGGCGCAAAATATTACCAAAGAAACATGGAGACTGTTGTCTCCATGATAGAAACCTGGCTCAAAGCCACCTTGCAATGTAATAAAAGATGCAATTGTGTGCGATTTATGAAGATGCATACACTGCAGGGACATAATACTCGTAGTACAATGAAAATGAATCATATGCAACTGAATAGTATACATATCCGAGTAAATGTATCAGGATGCACAACCATACTCTGATAATGCATAGCAGAAACCTTCCTCCACTGCTGGTGCCAGCAGCAATAATTTCTAATCTGCCAAGTCAGGCAAACATTTTGTCATCCAGTGCTTTTTCTTTCTTTCTTATTTCTACGTCTATTGTATGTGCAATCCGAGCCTAATAGTTGTGGCTTAATAACCATGACATTATGGCGTTCTATGTCTGCCAGTGGTTCTTCTTGCAGTGTACATAAGAGGGGCCCCTCCAGCCACAGCTGCATATCATTTTGTCCCATAAATGCAGTGTCACTTAGGTCAATCTCTGTTGGCTTGGAAAGTTACAAAACCACCGGGGGTGCGAATATGTCTGAAAATCACAACCGGGAGACAAGGCAAAGTTTTTAATGTGGCGATAACTTGGATAGTATAGTACATGTCGCTGTAAAAGCTTCACTTGGATCAAGCGAATATATAAACTACACTGTAATCCTTCTTGAAACTATGGTCTGTGAAGCCAAGACTCTAGAAAATTGGTTGTCTGTATTCTTTTGGCTTGTTATATACTGAGATATCTGGCACTTATACAAGATAGTACAAGAAAGATGCAAAAAGCCATTTCTCATTCCAAAGTTGTCACAATCATAACTTGGCAGCCTTGCAGTTGCATAATCAGGACTTAGCAGACTTGCTGACAGTGTGGTAACCAATAATACTAAACAATCTTCCCCATAAAAAGATTTGGTGCAAGTCATTAGTCTAAAGCATACATGTTTTCCTAACTGTTTCCTGTTCTATGTCGGCGAAGATTAAAGTCCACAAGGGCTCTCACCATCCTTCTAAGACCTCTTTCTCAGAATAAGAGTCAAGACTCACTTACAAGAAGCCCTAAGTTCATGACCCCATTTTTAAGGATGACATGGACCTGTGTTTCACATTACACTAAGGGCGGTCTAAATGTGCAGTTCAAACGGATACAAAGTGCACCATTGTTACTTATGCAACATGTTCATAGTATATATGATAGTACGCAATTAATTACATGTACTTGTAGTAGTACCAGTATACACACTGAGGAAGGCTAAGAATGTTGAAAGATAAGAGGAAACCCATCAAATGGTATAGCACATACATGAACTATATAACTATAGTAGACCGAAACATTGCTGTCATTTGCAAGTGCGCCGATAGGCTCGTCGTGAGGCAGTTCGTCGGACTACAACTATAGCGTTTAATGACCAAAAAATAAAGTTTCACCAACGGTTTATACTTAATTCACACAGATGGACTTTTATCACACTGAGGGAAAAGTTTGTCACACATAATTTTCAAACGTCAAATACCTAACCATACAACATAATGCTTTTTATTTACAGACGTGCCGCTGCCAAAAGATTTCCTGTACGAGTTAGCCCGGCAGCAACGCAGATCCACATGCCTCTTACCGCAGTCTTTGATGGGCAAATGGGCTTACACATACCCGATGATACCCGAAGTCAAATTCCGGAAAAACACGATGAGCGTAGGACTGGCCCTAGGTCCAGGAATGGGACAAGCCATCCCAGCTGACATGACCTGCACCTGGAGCAAAGACAATACCTTCTTGTTTACGTAAGTTCACTAATTGTATTTGCCAATTATTTGGTTGCGAAATGTTCGTAGTAAGATTGGCTATTGTACTGAGTGTAATCAATGAACTTTTCAGAGCCAAATCAAGGATTGTACATTGTGCTAAGTGTTGTGTAACATTTTAAGGCAACTTGTACCTACTACCAAGTGTTCAATGTTAGATTGATCAGCTATTGATAAATCATTTTATAGTCCAAAGCTCTAATTGCTGCTCATGAGCAACATAAAGGTTTTCTTGGCAGTTACTTCGTGTCTCCTGTCTGTAAACGCTGCAAAGACTCATTTCACAAATCATAAGAATAAATATTCAATAGAGAGTCTATTAGAGACACACATGTCCAATTTCCTATTCTGAGGTACGTGCATAACAGCTCCTCTGCCATGGTCGCCTCTGTTCCGAACCACAATGCTATATCCATGGAGACAAGAGTAGACTTGTCTCCATGCTATATCAGTCAAGTCTCTCATTATTCATATATGAATGGTGTACTTTTTAATTTAGATTAGATTAGAGCATTACTGGACTCTATGTTCAGTTCTCACATGGAGCGGTTGGTGTGCAATAACTAATTTTGCACAAAAAGAGTGTAGCTATATACAGAGGTAGGCCGCCGGTGCTGCCTGACCAAAAAAAGATGAATGACATTGGCTGCAAAACAAATTCTGCAACATATTTATCGTTTTTATTGATACATAAAATATGTAAATTGCAGCTAAAGTGCCCTTTTGTCATATTTTTTCAAACTAAGCCTTTACCAATAATTTTAATTCCAACTTTTCAACTGATAATGATTCATTTCATTCCTAAAAACAAATTCCACTAGACTTTCTGCTTTTGACTGGTCATGATGACATTGCTTTTAAAGGGCACACAATTAACATAAGTTTTTAGTTATGTTTGGAGTCATCTTAGGTTGGAGCTGATAGGGACTCTTCATACAAAATATGACCTGAAACGTCTGTATACATTTATTTCGGCTGATATTATGGCGAGGTTATACAGAACAAATATGCACATTGGGCTGGATTTGTTGTGATCATAATTACAAGGAGCCCTTGCTTAGCAACCAGCAAGCAAGATTCTGGTGTTTATCTCGTCCCTGTTTGCTAACATTCACCCAGCCTGTATATCCATGCTTATTCATTGCTTGATTGTTTCTTCTGCAGGGGAAACGTGATGGGATATGATCTCTCCATGTGTTTGGAAGTGGCTCCATCTGGAAAAGGCTTCAAAGTTGCCCGGAAAAACCGTAAGTCATCCACTCCCCAAGTCAACTTGGACAAGGGAACTGTATAAAACTCACTGTGAAAACCACCACCAAGTGGCTGAGGGTGAAAGTCTGACTTCGACTCTGAGTCAGCCAGTTGACATATTGAAAAAACCACACAAATGACTAATTTATTAGGCCAAATAGCTGTGGAAGACAATGAAACCAAAATTCCAAATGTTTTGAAAACCACATGAGCTGTTTGTCATCCAGTTTAATTTGATCGTTTGAAACTAGCACAGATGCAAAAAGTCACTCTAAAGTGGTATAAAGCACTCCTTGCAGATCCTGCACTTGCAGATAGTGAGGCGTGCCACTTAACACTCTCTTTAGTAGCGTAAAATTGCATAAGACATTGCCCGTGGGCAGTTCCGCTGTCAGTCCTTATCACATTGCACGAAACTTGGGGAAAGAACTGGTACATGTAGTCTGGAGATTTTTGGTTAAAAAAGAATCACACCAAGAAATTGGCACTTGTTAAAGGCGGATCTATCCAGGGTGTTACACTTGCAATCTTAAATAAATATCTTGACTCAGAGTTGGCACACCGTCCCTAAAATATACCACCTCTCAGACTCGGCGTCATCACCTCATCCCTATCTGCAGCTGCATCTCACCCAGCCCATCAAGGAAATCAACACCATGAAGGTTTTTAGCCATAATCCGGACTCCCTGGAACCAAGAGAGGGTTAAAAAAGAGTACAAAAACCCTACTGATGATAGCGTGGGGTAAATTTGGACGACGTAAATGAAGTGATATGGCAAGGTGGGAAGAGATACTTGAAAAAGAAAAATTAAGATGGTTTACTTGGTGGTTCAAGTTTATTACCCATTTCCTGGTGTGGACTCCAAGCCTTATCATCTCATCATTACGTATGCATCTGGCAGTTGATCATATAAGCTGACTAAGCTTCAGACCCAGTAGCAATGAGACATCGCACTGCTTTTACCACAAGTAACCACTACAGTTGCAATATATTTGCAAGAAGTTGAAGGATGATATTTATAATGCATCTCATTGTTGAATAGTAAAACCAGTTCACTGAAATAGTTGACATGTTGTGTCTGGTATTTCATTTTAACCTTTTTATCCAACCAAAATATTGCTCTGCAGAATGCGGTTAAGTAAGCAAAAGTCACTCCCAAGAACGTTACACTGGATGACGCAAGACTTACAACCTTAACAAGATGCCAGTGTATTTAGACGTGAAACTAGTCATGTGTAACGAGTTTCGTCATACACTGTAAGTTAGTTTAAAATAAAAACAAAAAACAAAAACCTAGGTACGACATGGACTCTGAAATTAAATGGCCTGCGTATTTCGGCATATTCAAGTAAAAAAGATTAACTTTATTTATTCATCACAAATCAATCACAGCAACTTTATATTAAGGCCCAACAGTTATTGTATGCCTCGAACTTGGTAGGACATCCATGTTTGGTCAGGATGACCACCATCAAGAGGTGGGGACCTGGCTTCCAACCACTGGGTCCCGGGTTCAATTCCCGGTCGAGCCTAAGTTGGATGGCAAAGCCCTAATCCACCACCACCACCATCAATTGGTTAAACTTGATCGCAACACTGCGTCTTAAATGCTGGGCGGAGAACTTGTGATCGCTAATGATGCTAGACGTACTACTTAACCAGTTCTTGCCATAAGTCATCTTGTGTCCTTATTAAGTGTTGGCATAAGAACAACAATAGCAATAATGTTATTGACTCATTACAATATATTCATTATTGATGTTGGTTTACTTTAACAGGTGGAGACATCGGACCGTTCCAGTGCTGTGGCAACGACATCTCTCCGGAAGAGGCTTGCAAGGGCAACAAAAAGTTCTTCCCCGATTACTTGAGGCGGCCATGATGGTACAGGCAAAGACGATTTACGCTCAGATTCTATTAGGACACCAAGAATGAAAAATTCCTCCCAATCGATTTACAAAACAAAATTCTTTGATTCGGTTTCATTTCATCGAGCAAATCGCCAGATGATCGGATGCAATGGTGTTGCTTTGAACAGCTGATTCGAAAATAAGTGGCAGACAAGATAGAAACAGACAATTGACTGTAGATTCCACTCTTGATTGGAAATATATTTAAAAGCACAGAATGAGATGTCCATTTTACCAGAATTATATGCAGTAAAATTATCTCACATAAAAGCAATGAAGGCACAGTTATGAATGTCATTAGTTGGGGTGAATTGCCAACGAATGGAAAATGAATTATTTGCTCTTCGAATACATGTAAGTGAGTGAGTCAATGCATTGCTTTGAATTGTGTGAATATAAAAGGATTCTGTAGAAAATGCATTGTGTAAATAAATTAATATCCATCTGAATTAATTGCAGTCACAGAACTGAGAGATGCCAAACTCTAGAGCAATGCATTGAAGAATTGGCAACAATTAGATACTTAAGAGCTGCAGAGTTGTAGTGTAAATCAACCGTCATTTGATGCACTCACTTGAATTTGTAGCTTCGGGTAAAATGTTATGTAAATTTTTGTCTTTTGTTGTATGTCAATTGCTACTAATCAGGTCTGATATTATTTTTGTGGGGCTTACGTCTCATTTTTGTGCATAAAAACCAATGATCAAGAATCTCAAAAGTTGAGCTTATTGATGAATATTTATTGCGATTGTTTTATCTTTAAAGTATATTGTCAACAAACAATGTATTAAATGTTTTCTAATATTAAATAGTCAAGTATTCATTTTCTTGTGTGTAGGTTGATGGAGGAAAAAATATAACACATGCATGACAATTTTCAGCTTTTTACATTTGTGAATGAGTAAACGGCACTGAGACACAATCTAATCACAATTCTGCCTACACAGGTCGTTTGTGGAAATATTTTGATTTTGTCTTCTAAGCTGCTGCAGAATCTTTATGAGAAATGAGGCAAACTTTTTGCAGAAATATCTCTGGCAAGCACATCGCTGCGTGGGATGTGATAAATGGGAGTATAAACATCTTGGTGGCCTTCCTACTTAACTTCTGAACGATTCCAAATCTAGCCAAATCCTCTCTCTATTGGAAATCCTAATTCGGTTATCTTGGTATGACCATGTGCAATCGAGGGAGTTACAGCTCAATGTAGTGAAGTGAGCCGTCTAACATCATGCAAGAGATATCAAACATAAGTCAACCGACGAATGGTCCATTCTCTCACAATATATAGAGATGATGTACAGCTCCTCATAAAGCAATAACATGAAGCAATGCTTACATTCAATACAACACCCATCATCGACATGTTTACATAGTGATCCCAATACAACCAAATTATTGACCATCATACACCATTGTCACGATTTATTCAAGTATATATTGTCTCGGTAAAGACTGCAGCAACCGCTGAATTTATGGCATTGGTGAGGCTTAAATTACTCCCTTTTTGTGGTCTAGTGGTTAAGCTATTTGGTGAAGGTCCTGGATTCAAATCTCAGCTCACGCACTGTTTAGACCCACTAATAGTTCAGCTGGTCATTCATACTAAATATTAATTAGCATGCAGTTCCTGTGCTTGGTATTCTATCGGGGAGAATATTGAATAGGCCCATATATTGAACTACCCTTATCAACATATGCTTCAGGCCAGTGTTACCGCCAAATTTACATACTTCATCATAATATAATACCATTAGCAGCAATAATAAGCTTAATAATGATCTAGTTTGAGGCCCCAAGACTAAGAAAGCTTTATGCAGAAGAATTGTCATATTGAAGCAATTGTAATGAGAGAATTTACAACATAACAAAAACCAACCGAAACTTGAGTAGGCAATGTTCTTAATAAATGTTAACTAAATATGAGCCATTATCATAGGTCCAAGGGAGACCTCTAATGGTGGAATTATTCATTTCCTGGTTCTTCATCTTGGTCTCCAGGAGGTCTACCGAGGGCTACATTGGGAGCGTCACCATTAGCCCAGTCATCAAGAGCCATCTAAAACATCAAGCAAAACGTCTAATTAACGGAACAACCTTATCACCATTGACAAATAACCAACTAAAAAAAATATTTAACCATAATTTAGTTGAAGCAATACTATTCAATACACGTAAATGAAAGATCAGAGTACAAACATATTATGGGAGTGGAGAGCGCCAGTTTACATACAAGCTATGACTTCAAAAGCTTATTTTAATATTTGACAAATACAAGCTTACTAAAGTGAACCAAAATGGTTGGAATTGCTAAAGGAATAAATATTATATTTACCATAAGTGACTGATCCGAAGATAGAAAAGGTTGGTCAAAACCACTACCACTACCACTTCCGTAGCCACTACCACTTCCACTTCCACTGCCAAATCCAGAGCCTGACCCCTCAAACGCAGGGTCCAGCTCCATCACAAAAACAGGGTCGCGGTTGTTCTGAAAATTAACGTAAAAAAGATTATACATCAAAGGCTAAGATTGAAACATACTATCATTCACTGCATTAGAATCTGATAAGCTGTGGGTCCAACAGCCTGTCATGGGACACACCTTGTTAATCAAGCTGCACAGCCAGTTTGAATCCAGTACCTCTTCATAAGAGGACTAGCACCGTACACTCAATTAATACCACAGGATGCACATGTAATTATCAACATAGTATGAACTTGCATAGTGATATACATTTCTACCAACATCACTCAATTTTTGTTTTAAAAGATACACCTTCAACAATTGACATATCTAATTCTTTAATACAGTGGAATGATTTGTTGGGTGGGTGGGTGGCCGTGTGATTAGGGCTTTACATCCTGTATTTCTGCACCTGATTGGCTAATTAGGACAGGCAGGGACCATGACAATGAGATGAGGGATGAAACAGCCATCCAACTTAGAAGTTGGAACCCCAGCACGCTACCACTGAGCTAGGCCCCAACCCGTGTGTGTGTGTGTGTGCGTGCGTGCGCGTGTGTGTCTGTGTGTGTGTCTGTGTGTGTGTCTGTGTGTTATTATTTTTTAACGCCTCATCAGCACTTGAGTGGGCTATGTAGAGGCTCTCTAGGTTAAGATTAATTATCTATATTTGGTGGTAGAAACCAGAAGCATGTAAAAAATCAATAATTGTCTGCGTTGGATAGGCCCCAACCCTGGAAAGATCCTTCAGCATGACTTGGAGCTTTCAGTACATAATTTTCTAAAATGATGTTGACTATTGTCAGACAAACAAATCATCAGATTCATCTATTCAAGGGATCAGCCATGTCTTCCATTCTGCCATCAAAGGATAAGGAGAAACAAAGTCAGTCAAAAATGCACCAACAAAACGACTGCATTTGCTTGTAATGTCGGAGATCGTCTGCAGACATCAGATGATCAAGAAAGATACTCTTATTTACAATTTAAATTGACCTCATGTCAGGCGTGTACCAAAAAAACCAATGTATTGAAGTTGCATGAATCTTCAAAAATTGTTAAATGGAGTGTGGTTGTATCAGATATCCATTCACCATTAATGAGACGGGGGTGGTGACCGAGCTCAGTGGTAGTGTGCTGGGCTTCCAACCACCGGGCCCCAGGTTTAATTCCTGGTCGAGCCTATGTTGGATGGCTGTTTCATCCTTCATCTCATTGCCATGGTCCCTGCCTTTCCTAAATAGCCCAACAGGTGCAGAAATACAGGACATAATACCTAGTCCACCACCACCACCACCACATAAATTATCACCAGCCTGTCAATCAATGTAAAATGCCATTTGAAAGTCGTTTGTACCTAGTGACGCAGGTGTTGAAATATTGTCATTTTAATTAGTAAATATCAAGCCTTTCAACACCTCTTGAAATCAGTATTTTGATAATACCTTGGGGCAAATAAATGCAATCATCTAACATGGTTACCGCTTAACTGTAGATGTCAACTAGCATAGCTGTTTGGAAATTTTCACTATATACATGTTGACAAAATAAGGTTACAAAAAAAAAAAGCCATGGTAACATATGTATGTACTTTATATAATCACATTATCAATCTGTATGACTTACTTGGCTCGAGAAACCTACAAATGTCAAACTAATCTCGACTCAACACCATCGAGAAAACTTTAACAAACTACAATTGTATCATGATATTGCAACATACGGTACTATGTAGGACTGCAAGCGCAATAGCGATATAATGAAATAAAACATTTTTAAAGTATTTATTATATTGCATGCACAACACTGCATGTGGACTACAGTAGGTGAAGTAACCGGTTTAAGGGGGAAATAAATCAGGGATTATTTGGCAAAAAAACATATTCTATCTGTGCGCAGAATTATAAACAAAAACATGTATGTATTCCTGGCAGTGAAACATCTACAATTCCATAATGTACTATAATTAACTATCTTGGCAATAGGGATTATTGTTATCGTTAATCCATGAATAAGAATCAGAATCTTTTCATTCCTCACAAAAATATTAAAACAAATCTTTTGGAAACACTAAATTACAAAACAAATTATACAATATAAAAAGTTGATGTGATGGGGAGACTCCCCTAAGACAAATATTTGTCGCTATCCGGGGGAGTCACTCCAGGATGGCAAGGAACTAATAACACACCTCAAAAATCAATAAAGAAGATGAACCAACCATAATGAGGATAATCCAGAGTTATACATAAAACACTAAGTTTAATGACTTGAATCATGATGACGAGTACCTAATTATTTTCATAAATAAACACATAATTAACCTAATCATGGATGTAAAGACATTTGTATTAGTTATTACTGCTTTTTGGTGAAAATCACATGCCGTACAACTAGCATTTTCCCTAGTTTCACTGATTTTAATAATCCAGACCACATTACAACTTGATGAAACTCACATACTCAATGGGTTAGTATTTTCTTGACATATTCATTATTATTGATTTTAGACATTTATCCCTAGTCTCAGTGATTTTAAAGATCAAGACCACATTATAATTTGATGAGACTGACTCTATGGGCTAGTATTTTCTTGATACGTCCTAATTATTCAGATGAAATTCACATACTCTGTATTTCCGTGGCAAGACAGGTATTGTTTAGCCATATGGCCATGAGTGTGCCCCGACACTTATTGGCATATGCTCAGAGGTAATTCAATAACTCTCCACAAAAAATTGATATATTTGCACCTCATACTTTTGAACGTGTACAGCACACGAAAATAATGTAGGCCATAAATTACTTGGTTCCTGTTATCAAATGTGAAAAAACACATACCCCCATCTGTTTTATAATGAAATATAACAGGTTATCTTAAAACCAAATCCGCCAAAATGTTTTACATTATGAATACAGTTCCTTTAATAAAACCATGGAGTCTCTAGTGACTCCATGACAAAACTAATGCCACAAGAATAAAATACATGTATGTGTATTACTTACCATTTCATAGGCCTCAGAAGGTTGAGTGTAGATGGAAGTCACAAGCAGAATTACAGCAAATTTCAGCCATGTGATACTAAGAAAGAAAGAACAAAAAATCTTCTTAAGAATGTTTTTTTTGCATTTTGCCAGCTAGCAACACATAGCAACACATGCATACTTTAATATCACATGTTAAAAATACGTTTTATTTTATGATGCTGTTTTATAGTATTAGGTAAAGTTTCAAATATAAACTACAATCTTAATTATGCCTTTTGTATGTCGTTAATCGTACAGGGCATATCCCTACCAAGACTTACTTTAAACTACTATACCTTACTCCACTGGCTGTATATGTAGCTGCATTGTTTGTCATTTGAGCCTGGCCCCTCCAGGACTAGTTTATTTGATACAACCTGGATGTTGCTTCCCACGAAAAATAAACCAACTTGACTTTAACCAAGATTCGTTTGCCTTCCCAGATGCAAATAAGTCAGGGTAAAAAAACTGTCGTCACAGGACTGACGCAGTTAAATTTAAATGCAAATTATGTGGGCATCATAATTAATCTGAATTGTGGCCTCCAGACAACAAAAATTGGCATGCTAATATTAAATTTCACTACAAGCCAATGAATTAATAAACTGTTTAATGACCTTTGTCATGCACATGCCAAAAACACTGTTGATATGAAAATATCTATTAATCAACCCTTGCATGCATAAAATATATTAATACACAGAATTTTACAAACTTGACCACTAGAAGTGTCATTCAACGTGATCAATCGTCTGTCTACACACTAAACGGAATTTGTAAAGTCAACTGTAGCCCTAGGGCAACACATACAAGGCATTGCATGTAGCAACAGCATACGTATTCTTAAATGTTACATAACTTGTCCTTTTTGGCGAAAGCAAATGTAATTTACTACACAACCTCAAAGTATTACTTCAACGAAAAGCGCCAACCTAGTAAAGTGAGATAAAGTCTCCAAATACAGTCTAATCAAGCACTGTGACTGAACTGTCAGCCTTTCTTAAACTAATTAAAGTTGCCAATTAGGACCACCTTTTTACAAGCTCAGTGCTTTCCTCTGTGAACTGACCTCAACTCTGTAGAGCGTGCATCACTAACAGTTCAAACCTAATCCCTTTGAATGCAAATGGGCAATTTGCTACAGGATACGACAAAAATAGAGGACGCCTATTAATTCATAGATTGCACCTAATCACAAATCTGGCAGTTCAGACAACCATATCCTCCAAATACATAATGCACAGTGTTGCTCAAAAGTTTTTGAAATTCTGTCTGAACTCAACAGCTAACAGTAATTTTTAACGCAATCAACATTACTACGTACAGTTAGTTTCATTAAAAACGGCCTGTCAAATAGAGGCTAGACACAGCTAGACAACTTCTGCAATACGATACTACCTGCCAGTAAACAGAACTGTCTGGCAACTATAAGCTAGGAGTAGACAGAAGCGGCTGGCTTTAGCCAATTATAGCTACAGCCAGGAATAGGTTGCTACTGCTGTATAGAGCTGTATAGAGTCGACCGTATTTTATGAAACTAGCTGTTTTGTACCAAGAACATTCTGAAATTTCTAGGCTTAGTACTCGCTGCTCGATATATAAAAAGCTTGAATTTGAAGTAACAAAAAGTAGTTTGCAATTTATCTCCATGAGGGTTGAAGGATGAGATGATGAACACGTTCCATGTTGCGGGACTGCGACCGAGACGTGGTTCATTAACAAACATACTGTGTATGTCACAAACCTGAGATGCAAAATATATTCATAGAATCAGTCCAACTAGATCACCAGGGAACTGAGTGTGTCTAGCAGTCCAGTGTTGTACAAATAGACAGCCACGTTTGTAGATGACATCTTATGATAATTTGTCCGCGCGAATGAGTTACGGGATGGGAATCCTTTGGACAGCACTTCTCCACAAGGAGAATTTGTTGCACATTAGTATTCTGCTTGAAATGTTTTTGAGAGTATTGTTTCAATTTATACACGAACCAAAACTCCCAACCATCATATATCTAACTTTTACTCCACTAGACATATTTACGAATTTGTTTGATTGTTTGATCTGTTTAACTGCTCTCATTAAGCAATTAAAGTACAGTTTGCTCTCAGAAGAGAGTTAACTAACCTTTTCGTTGATTATCACCCGCTGAAAATAATAGGAAAACTATGACAACCAGAACAGCCTAAGCACTTGGCATGCATTGACACAATGGACGGATTTTGGTGTGGTGGGTGGGTGGGTGATTAGGGCTTTACGTCCTGTATTTCTGCACCAGTTGGGCTAATTAGGACAGGCAGAGACCATGGCAATGAGACGAAGGATGAAACAGCCATCCAACTTAGGCTTGACCGGGATGATTTTGGTGTGGTGGTTATTGGCTTACTGTCGCAAGACAGATGCAGCAAACAATACGAGCATGAATTGCTGCCAAGCCCCATGACATGAGTCACGATCCTTGTGCCAAGTGCCAAGTGTGCAAAACAATAAAGTGTACTACAATAAGGAATCTTATAAAATCTGATAAAATGAGCTCTCTGCTGACCTTGATATGTAACACCTGATGCCCCATATGACAAGATCCGGAGGTACAACTTCATTAAGAAACCATTCAATGCCTCTAAACTACGCCCATCAATATCACGCATATAAAATATCATGCAAACAGGAAATTTTTTATCTAATGATGTGTTACCCTTAAAGGTCATTCACGTGCGTGTTTTTTTTACAGGAAGTGCATTGCGCAGAGTCCTGGATTGGCCACTTGGGTTCAAGACCTTCAGCCAGTGTTCCTTGCCAAAGGAAGACAGACGGCAAAGAATGTACTTAATCTTTGTTCTTTGTATATGTATACCATGCCAACTTTCAAGAGCCATCAAGATAGATACCTAGCACTACAAATAACTGCTCACCATCGAGAAAGCTTTAACTAGGGGTCAATTGGGACACTTTCTCAATAAAAACAAATTCAGAAATCCAAGGCTGGTCTCACTGAAGTTGGAGAACACCTTTATTTTCTCTGTGGCAGCCATCCAGGATTTAGCTGTGGCAAATCATTTCATGTCTTTTAAGTCTGATGTAAAATTTCTACCTATTCATTTGAACCTGTGTTTCCTAGGATGGTGCACAGCAGTTGTGCCATAAGCATCCCAACACAGCACGTCATGAAAACGTTCTGAGATGGTTGTCATTTTGGGAAGTTCTTTTGAACCGTCCAAAAAACAGTTGGAAAACGTTTATAAGCTCGTTTCATTTGGACTTACTTGAAATGTTTCCAGCAAACAAATAAAAATACTCTTAAGCCCCCTGTTGTATTTGTCAATCAGCTGACCATGCTTATATAAAACTGCTAAGTTTTATGCTTATCATTGTTGCTTATATTGCTCATGCTGTTCATGTCACTCATTTCACACCTTCTTGGTTTTCGCAGTTTTCTTCCTACTCAATTTCCTTCCTTTTATCCTCTCTCTGCTCACTTTCACTTCTGCTTTCAATAGACACAGATCTCTAATTGCTTACAGACTCCAAAAGGTAATTTCTTATTTAAGCTCAACATATTTGTCTTACATTTATAGTTATACCTTTCCATAGTTCATCATGCTCATCATCATTTATTTCAGTGTCACGAATGAATGTGCGGATTAATGAATTCAAGAATGAATGAATGTGAGATTGAGAATAAATTCTGTGACATTTAAAGTCTACCTACATTTCATCTGTGTCTGTTACACCGACGGGTAGTAGGAGTAACTCGACAGCTTCCAGGAGTAATCCGAAAACACGTATGGAATCAGTATGAACTATACTACAATCCAGTCTTTATTTGACGAAAATCAGACTAATATTAGGGGAGCAGCAGCCTTTTAAAGTATATACAACCCCCCTTTTCATTGACAGCTGCATGTACAAAATATCATTCGACGAGTGACTCGCCAGGTTCTACGGGTGACTCGCCGACTTTCCCGGCGCTGTCGTAGCTACCTTGCTTAACCTCTTCTAAAAAAAAAAACCCGGCGAGTCAATCGTACAACCCTGCGAGTCACCCCTACAACTCAGCGAGTTACTCCTGAAAGCCGTCGGGTCTCTCGTGGAATTCGTCCACTAATTGGCCGTACCCGTTGAGTCACCCTTAGAACCCGTCATGTCATCCGTAGAACCTGTAGAGTCACCCATAGAACCCATCGAGTCATCCGTAGAACTCTTTTTGCCGCCAGAATCCGCCGCCAACCCAGCAAAAAAAGCTGTTGAATAACCATTATGTCATACTACGGCTAAACAGGCTATATGAGACCTAGGCTTTAGAATAATGCTAGGAAACAGCCAAAAACTGTGTTATGATATTGTTTTACTTGGACATTCGTACGTTTCTAGCAAATGGCCAAAATACGTTTTTCAAACAAGTAGTTTGGCAATGATTGGAAAACTTTCCATGAGTATTGACTAACAAACGTTTGGAAAACATAATACAAAGTTGTTTTAATGGTATCTTCTAAAACCCCTTCCAGCAAACGTTTGAATATTGTTTGGAAAATTTCTCATTTAATTATTCAATGAAGTATCTATGAAACAACCAAACAATGTCTGGAAAACATTTCAGAAAAACATTTCATTTACTCAGGTGTTTAAATATTTTCAGAGGGTCTCCTTGAAATTTTCTTTTATAATGGCTTCATGTAAAAATACATACGTGACAGAGAGATATCTAAGATGTTACATAATACATTATATTACTAGCAGCAGAAAGCAAGTCCACTCTGGACTGTGCATTTTTACCCATAGGTTATAAAAATGTACTTAGTTTTTTAACATATGATAACATAATTGATCCTCCTTTTAATTTAATTTATACCACTTCCATAAGTAACTGTCATCAATAAACTATTGATACAGCACACAGCAAGATATCCAAAGACTTCCACCACACCAATCCACAACCATATATGAATTACATTGTAATGTTGTATGACTTGATAAAAAGTGGCTTCACTATCCTAGCTTATTCGTTTTGTTTGATAACACCAAGACAAAGCTACCTTGTTTCTACATGACTGGCTGGGGTAGTGGTGTGTGTGTGTGTGTGTGTGTGTGCGTGCGTGCGTGCGTGTGTGTTAATATGTAGCTGTCAATGCCAGGAGTGAGCGAAGCTATATTATATGTATATTTATGACTTAAAGTTACTGTGTCTCCAGATTTAGCACATTCAAGTATTTATATATATACAAATGCTGCTTTCTTGTCTTATGGTATTTTTTACCATTACACATGGCCACTTTTGCACAACAATTTAGTCTTAATTTACAATAAATAATTTAAGTATTAGTTTTTCATGCCATCATACCCAGTGTGTTTCCAATGTTTTAGTCTGGATTTTCAATGTAAGATTTATTTTTAGTAATAATGTCTGATGAAATCATTAGTTAACACACAAATTTAGTATGCCCTGAATATTTCTGGCGGGGAATTTTGCATCCAACAGAAATATTGGCCCATTAGTTATTTTCAACTATTTGATGAGTTTAAGCAAATTGCAAATTTGACAGAGTGCAGCTTTAAATCTCAACTATTAATTAGACTTCATGTAGGTTTTTAAATTTTCAAAATCGGACAATAGATAACAATTTTAGAGGCAAAAGAAGTCAGATAAATGTAATGCGTTTCTCAGCCGCCAGGGGCGCTGCGATCGCTTACAACTGCCCCCTGGTGTGATAAAACGTCATCGCAACAATGTCGTTGGCGCGAGCGTGATTGATTCAAGATGATTTGTTATTCTTATCTGGTGAGTTCCCTTTCTAAATAAACGCTATTTCTAGTCACAGTTAGAATTTTTACAGTTAGAGAAACAAGTTTTCTCCAAGTTTCAAGCTGGATGTGTATTCGTTACGAAATTATGGACATCGCAACTTTTGAACCGACGACGTTGTTATGACATGATGACGTAGTCTCATTCTGGACGATTTGGCAAAAAAAACGATAATAAGTTGATCTTCCATAGGATTACATGTATTTTTGAATAGCGATAATAAGTGAAATCAATTTTTAACCAGTTCAGGTTGGCTTGTCCACTGTGTAGCCTATCGTCTACGGGAAGTGAGCTGTGCTCGCCGCCTGAGGCGGCCGAGCTTCGCTCATAATAAAACGCAATGCATTGTGGGGCCCCATCATTCTAATCTGTACTATGATTAGGCCTAACAAATAAATGTGGTAAACAAACAGGAAAAATATTACAGTTGTTTGTCATAGATTAATTAATAACGTAACTACTTTAGCCAGTATAGGTCAATCCAGATGTAAACATATGCGTGACGTCACCAACAAATGTGAATGAGCTGCTCTGACAAGTGACGTCAGAGACCTGATGACGTCACGGCGATTGTTGCCGTGATCTGATTGGCTTTGGCCAATGTCAACGTCACGATGCTACTAACCAATAGGCAATCAGACTTATCTAAGCCCGATCAACAGGAAGTTACCATGACGCGAAACGCCGATCGCGAATTTCGGTGTGTTTACATTTAATAATGGAATGCCATTAAATATGGGATATGATTAGCTGTACTTAAACTGTGTCACTTAGTGAAAAAAATTCGCAGAAACACCACTGTTTGATTTTTTCGGTAAGAATGACAAAAGGCTTTGTACTGTGAATGATTAAATGGCAAGAAGTTGTGTCAACCAAAATTTCCGTTTCATCTTCTCTCTATATATACATGTATAGTGTACAGAACTGCATGCGATCTTCGTGAGCCTATCGTCTACGGAAAGTGAGCTGCGCTCGCCCCTATCGTCTACGGGAAGTGAGCTGCGGCGGCGGAGCTTTGCTCATATTATTTAACGCCTCATCAGCATCTGAGTGGGTAGGTAGGTAGGGTTCTAACCCAGCTTGGGACAATCATGAAAGAAGGCTGTTCTTAGTTTTTTGGTTTTTGGTCATCATTAGTTTAACAAATGAATAATATCAATTGAGTTCTAACCTTTCATCGTTTACTCAACATAAGAATTGATGATGTCGAAAACCTTTGTTAAGGTTATAAAAATATTTTGGTCAAACATTGTATATGGATGTCTAAAGCCAGTCTAAAGATGTTCATTAAAAACGTTTTGCTTGAATGTTTTGTAACGTATTTTGGCCCCCACATCTGCCGTCCAAAATGTCAAAATGGACGTTCATAAAACGAAATCTGGTACGTTTAAAAAGCGTTAATAAAACATGTTTGTGTTAGTTGGGATATTAGTAATCCCACATAACATGAATGGAAGAGTGCGTGGGTGGTGCTTTTAAAAACCATTGCATGTGGACCTTTGGTACAGTCGGGGCGGGTACATTGGGGCAGTGTCCTGGTCGGTCAGGTGACTGTAAAGTTAACCAAAATTAATTTGAATTTGAATGAAAGTATGATGAGAACCAAAAAGACGAAACCTGTGAGGCACAGTCAGAGTGACCCTGACCAAAGGGTGGGTGGGCGACTAGGGCTTTACGTCCTGTATTTCTGCACCAGTTGGGCTAATTAGGACAGGCAGAGACCATGGCAATGAGACGAAGGATGAAACAGCCATCCAACTTAGGCTCGACCGGGAATCGAACCCGGGAACCAGCGGTTGGAAGCCCAGAGCGCTACCTCTGAGCTAGGCCCCCGCCTGACCCTGACCAAAGGAAAAGAGGGTTTGATGTCTCCATGCACAAGTACTTGAATCTAGTAAAAAAAAGGCTTTGTTGAGTGCACAATCAGTCGACGTCACATCATAGGCAAAGGCCACAAGGTTGACCTGCCACAGTATCAGGACTGTTGTTGAAGACAGTGAAATAGCCAATTTAAATATAAAATGCAAAAACAGCAAGTAAGACAGCACTCGAAAATTGTCAATTTTAACACACAGAAGCCCAGGGAGTTCGCTCTCGAAATTTTACCGCTTGGTGGGCTGCATGTGTCATGGATACAGTGGCGCCCTCACCGGCAATGATAAGATTGCAATCGCGCCGTATTCAACAAGATAAACATGCCGAGTGGTGGGACAAACTGTGTTTCTGGTTGCAAAATTATTGGGTGAAGACAGGTGGGCAAGTCAGTTATGAGAGAAATACGTCAACCAATGCAAAGATTGCCAGAGCCGACAAGACATTTATTGCTGAGAGGCACAAGATCTGCACAGCACATTCCACCCAGAGCTGTCCCCTGAAGCATGGTGAGTGTTATATATCTATTTATTACAATTTTGTGTTTGGTGGACTTCTATTTTTTTTTTGTTGGATGAAGTTTTGGATGGTTTGAAGTGTGTATGTACTTTTTTATGTGCCTATCAGGGCAAGGTTTTAGGCTGGCTCAAGGTGCCATGCCTACCCTCAATTTGATTTTTTAATGATTCAATACCATATACTTGACCATGTTGCCTTGTGCCACTAATTAACATGCACCAAGCACTAATCGTGTTCCCAATGTTTTATGTTGTTTATTTACTTTTAATGTCATGTTTTATGTTGTAAACTAATTTTGTATTAGATGTTTGTTGTTATACAGCAAATCAAGATGATTTATTGTTGCTTAACTGCTTTTTAAAATACAAAACTCCATTTTGGCATATGAACATTCTGTACTGCACTTGATTAAGTTAAGGCATTCATTGAATTATTTTATTTGCAGTGGGTCAGATAATCACTGCCAGTTCCAGTAAGGGTGAAGTACTTCACCTTTGAAGAGTTATGTGCTGACGCAAGGAAGGTGAATGACCCATGGGTGGTTCCGCGTCAATAGAAAGACTTCCTAGCCATCGGACGCATTGATGACAACTTGGACGTTGACTTAAAAGTGGTTTTGAAAACAGTTTTGCACCAACAGTGAAACACACAGTGAGTAGTTTAAACCCTTGTCCACCTTTTGATGATATTGTTGTTCCATGAAAATGTATACTTATAACAACACAATTACTTTTTACCAGATTGTCAACTGCATAGACAATTTAATGTTGCGATTTCCGGGCTTACTTCTCTGTTGAAAGACTTGAAAAGCATGGTTTACTGTCAAAGCAAGCCAAGAGCACCTGCCTGTAGTGTTGCATTGGACTCAAAAGGTTAATATACAGTACTTCTTTCACTTATGACATTATAACAGTACAATGCAATTTGTCAACAGTTGTGCAGTATATCTGTTTTTGTAATACAGTTCCAGGTGAGTGTGTGCATGTCAGAATCTGGTAATAATTTAAAAAAAAAAAAATTCATATTTGCAATACATCTACATTTTCATAGTCCTCGCTGCTATGATGCTCTACTTGCATCAAGCGTATTGAGATTGTCTAACAAGTCCACCTTGGATTACACAACATTTTTTAGGCCAAGGAGGGCTTTCAGCCTCATGTGTTGCAGGTGAATCATATAATGCATATACCTTATATAAATTAATTACAATGCAAAACTTTTACAGTGGGCCTGGTGTCATTTTGAGACCTTTGCAGTTTTTGTATGGTCTTGCCAATTATTAAAATTTGCAGAATATCAAGGAAACCCTTGAGGCAGTTCCCGAAGAGAAATGCTACGGGGCGCTGATGCACGATGAAACGTCCTTGAGAGAGGACTTGGTGTATGATCGACGAAATGATCAGATTGTGGAATATTCCAGATTCACGGCGCTTTGAGAGAAAGATACGTTATGAACTTTAGTTTAATGGCTCGCATCTGCTGTAACATGAGGTAGTTCAATTTGCCTTAACAGTGATGATGTAACTTTTTTTTAAAATATATATAATTTCAAAACCCTCCAAAAAAGATGGTTTAATACCATGTCCTTGTCTTCATAGTTGTTGGAACTAACAACCATATAAAACAGTCCCATCAGTTATTTTGCCACATCAGCAAAATATGACTTTCTCTTCAGCAAGTTGTGGAGAGCAGTGGCTTACCTGGAAGAAAGTGGTTTTAAGGCAAGTTTCTGTATGTTTTTAGTTTGAAATTTCCCTTGCATATATCCATGACATACGAATGCCAATAATGAAAACTTGAACTGTGTTAATCGCATGACAATCAAACTGAATGAAAATGTATACTTCAGATTATAGCCAGTACAGCAGACAAGGCATCACCCAACCAGAGGCTGCTGAGGGTGCATGGAGAAGTTCAACTTAATTGGTGAATAAGGAATGGAGGATAGTGTAGTTACTGTAGTTGTTTCTCATCACTTCCTTTTTCTCTTTTATTAGAAAAGAAATTGCATTTAACATGGAAGCACATTCTAGTAGTTCAGCAGGCAGACAAATGAAATAACTCTCAAATTTTTTGCCATGTCTTGCTCACTCAGTAAGCCTCATTGAGTTGAAAGACATTGTGCAACAAGGTTGGCCAGAAACAGCACATGAACTACCCAAATACCTGCGTGAATACTGGTCAGTGAAAGACTTTCTTGCTGTGGAGGATGGAATCCTACTTAAAGGTTCAAGAATTATTGTACATGAAACAATGAGAGACGAGATCCTGAGAACCCTACACACAAGCCACATGGGGATTGAGAAAACCAAGATACTGGCACGAACATGTGTCTATTGGAAGAATATAGATAAAGACATTACAGACTTGGTTGAAAGGTGTGACATTTGCTTAGAATTTTCACGAAAGGAGCTAAAAAGAGAGTTTGCTTCCACATGATACACCTAGTGGCCCATGGACAAAGTTGGGTACTGATCTCTTCGACTTAGGCGGACAAACCTACATCATTACCTCTGACTATTACAGCAAAATGCCGTTCATTCGCAGATTGCACTCAGAGACTAGCAAAGCAGTCATAGGTGTCCTAAAAACCATATTCAGTGAACACGGTATTCCGGAAATATTGGTCAGTGATGGAGGGCCCTGCTACAGCAGTCGGGAGTTCAGCAAATTTTGTGAAGAGTGGGGAATGAAGCATATAATGTACAAGTACAGACTGTCAAACAGATTATGAGAAAAGCAAACAAGTCAGGCATTGACCCAGAGCTGGCAATGCTATGTGCAAGGATTACCCCCTTGGAAAACAAAATACCCAGTCCAAGTCAACCGTTGTATGGAAGAAACATAAATGCTACATTACCATCACAGTGTCACGGAAATATCGGCATCTTTGAAGCACTTGGGCACAGAAAGGCAGTGCAGAAGTCTAATTACGACAAGCATGGAACAAAAGATCTTCCAGAACTAAGTGTTGGGCAAGTTGTCAGATTACTGAGTCCTCACACGTTGAGATGGGGAAAAGCCAAAGTGTTCGAAAAGTGCAAAGAGCCAAGATCATACATGGTTCGTACACATGAAGGAGCACTACTTCATTGTAACAGAAAATTCCTTAAAAAACTGTCAATTGACTCACCGACAACAGAGGCAAGATCCCTTTGCATATTACTGAACAATCAGTTTGTAGTGAATCTTGTTGTCATGGAAAAGCTTCTTCGTATCACCAAAGTCCTCTCCAACCAGCTGCAGTCTCCCAATCTCCAACTGGCATCAGCTGTTGATCTTGTGCAATCAGTGATGGGCAGTCTAACAGACATGAGAAGCGAAAAATGTTGGGACGACCTAAGAGAGATAGCAAAACAGCTTGGTGAGTCAGTTGGAATCAGAACAGAAAGGGCTAGACAGGTTAGAGATAGGTCAACCCCTCGTCATCTAGATGAATTTGTAATTAAAAGCAGCATTGGGCACAGGGCTGCAGGTGGAAATGCTGATGATGCAAGGAGGAATCTGTACAATTCAGTTTTAGATAGAATGATCAGTGAGTTGAAGAAGAAGTTCTTAATTGGAGCATCAGCCCTTAACCCCAGTCATGATACTTTTCTAAGCATGGAGAAGCTATCAGGCATGGCAGCAAACTACGGGTGGGTGGGTGATTAGAGCTTTACGTCCTGTATTTCTGCACCAGTTGGGCTAATTAGGACAGGCAGAGACCATGGCAATGAGACGAAGGATGAAACAGCCATCCAACTTAGGCTGACCGGGAATCGAACCCGGGACCCAGCGGTTGGAAGCCCAGAGCGCTACCTCTGAGCTACGCCCCTGCCCCCCAGCAACTACGGAGTTGAGAAAGAGGATATTGCTGCTGAGTTGCATCAGTTGAAGCGACTGATTGCCAGGAAGAAACAACAGGGCCATGAAATAACAACTGCTGTGCAACTTGCTATCATGCTCGAACCGTACAAAGATGCTTTCACATTGCCAGTAAACTTCGCATCATGTGAGAGGAGCTTCTCGTGCCTAAAGCAACTGAAGACGATGGATGTTGTAATATTACGAATAGCGCTTGGCGCCAAATATCACGAATGTAGTATTTCATGAATGTAGTCGTACTAAATAAAATCATTCGATCCTCGCAACATGGCTGGTTAAGTCATATATTTAACGGAAAAGCATAAACACTGTGTAAATCGGACAAGGTACGACAAGATATTGAGCTTTAGGCATTTCTACACCTCAACTGCATCTAAATTATATTCCAGGCGTCCCATCAATGACCACTCCCCACAACTGTCCACAGTATTGCCACGCATACCATGCAAGAAACCTAAGACAATGTCTCTAATATGGCAGGTGCATCTTCAGGGTTTGCAGGCCAGAATAAACAAATGAAATAACTCTCACATTTTTTGCCATGTCTTGCTCACTCAGTAAGCCTTGTTGGGGCTTCATCATCAGACAGTTGTCTTGATGCAATAACTTTCTCAAATTTCCTACAAAATCAGTACACATTTTTTCCTCCACACAGATCAGGGACTGTTTAGTTCAGGTTATGGAAAAAAAGGTCTCGCGTTTGTCTTTGCCAAACACTCGTGTTCCAGAGCTGTTAAAACCATTATTGCAAAATAATGGATTCCCTTAAAATTAGCAGATATACAATACAAACAATGACTACAATAGTATACCAGGGTCAAAGCAGAAGGCCTGATCTAACAAATGGAACTGCTCCGATGACAGTAATGTCAGGCACTGTTTTAGAACAATTCTGTAACTAGTGTTGGTTTGCCTTCAATGGTAACCAATCAAAGTCCTTCGTCTGCACACACATTGCGAGATTTTTTTCAATAATTGATATGGTCTCCTCGGAGACCAATTGATCAGAAATGGACATTTCTGTGGGACAGCCTTGTTACAAAATTAAGCAAAAGGTCTGAAGCCTATACCAGCATTTTGCTTCTCTTTGAGACAATAACCTCCACATTGGAAAACAGCCACGCAGTTCGGGTTTCAATTTTAGGACACCAATTAGGAGAAAATACTGAATGAATTATCAATCTACATACAGCTGACAATATAGGAAGTTTCTAGAAAGAGTAATTTGATGAAATTCACAGGAAATAGGAGAAAAAATTTTAAAACGAGATTAAATTTTTTATAAACTTCCTATTATTCCTCAGCATCTTTCATGTCAGAATTGACACACTTTGATCACGGAGGTATTCAATAATACCTCCATGCTTTGATGATATTCACATGACACATTAGTGAGTCATTTTAATATTGTTTAAACTTAGTAAATAGTATTTATTGATTAGGTTTAGAGAACAACAAACAATAACATAGTTATTATTCACTTATCATGGCTTAGGATAAATAACAAAATACATGATAAATACAAAATATTGAATATTAGTATGTAACACTATATGCTACAAATCATGATCATCCGGATTATACAATTCTGTCAGGAGACGGTATACATATGATGGCGCATTCCCACCTCTGAAAAAAATAAATAAAAAATATACAGTTCATCAGGTCATGCCATACGCTGGGGTTGAACATTATTGTTTTAATTCTAAATATGCTGAAATATTTCCAGATAGTACTTACATGTTAGTGATGAACAAGGTGACCAATTCTGGTGGAACATAATCAAAGATGGGATTGCAAATATGAGCCTTGGCAATCACCTGCCCCTTTGAGTAACTCATTACTTTCTCAGGACTGGCAAATTTGTTGAAAGTATCCTGAAAATATAACCCTTGAAGTTCACTACATGTATTATGTATGTCAAAACAGTGAAACGATTCAAATGCCTTCGATACAGAAATATAGCTAAAATATGTTATAATTACTGTCCTACTAACTTACTAAGCACATACCTGATCATAACTGCACAAATACTCTGGGGACAGCTTAAACATAGCTGCACATACAATCAGCTGGAAAAAAAAAGCAATAAATATTTTCATCTTACAAATTCAATGAATGCATGCACACAGCAAATGCAATATGAGCACATCACGATAACATATTACACTCACTGGGACAGAATGATGCTTTGCTGCTAATGCGATCGCATGACTACCGTTCATGGCCCTCAAGCTGAAACAGAGAAACATTACCCTTCAATATACATTTATAGAAAGACAGTCAACTTAAAACATCACAATTTTAACAATGGCAAATGAACCTCCATTTGGTACTCACCCTCCGTTGGCCATAACTGTGTGAGTACTAATAATGACTTTGTTTACTCTGGACATCACGGCGAATACAGCAGAGTCTGTTATTACGGTGGTTTCAATTTTGGCTTTAGCCAAACTGGCTGCAAGCTCATGGCCCTGTTATACACAAGAAGTTACTAAAACAGACTATTAGGATATCAAGACTCAAGAAAATGTAACCATGGAAGCATTGCATTTCAATGAAGAATTATATCGCATTTCATGAAAAAATTTTATTTTCAATAATAGCAGACTCACAAAGCTTATACATCATTTCAAAATGATAAATACTCACATGATAAAATGGAGCACATTCTACAACAATAACTTGAAATTCTCTCCCTTTTGCAGCTTTCTGGAATGAATAAAGAAGAATTGAATACCATAGATTTAAGTATACTGAAGTCAAGTCATGAGATTCACAAAATTATCCAATTGTTTCATCTACTTTATTTACCAATTTAAGAAACTTACCTTTAAGAAGCCTTCTACAGTTCTAGACTTGCCAGCAGTCAAAATAACTTCATTTGAATGAATATGTTCTAAGGCCTGGGTAGCAATGTTATCTGCACTATAAAGAGACAAATCTTACAAAAAAGTTGATTCACCAACCAATTTCATTCATTCTTTTAATATATCTTACCTGGTTTCTAATTCTGTGATGAATTCATTTATGGCCTCAATGATTGAGCTCTGTATGAAACACATAAAGCCAGTTAGCAGGTTAGGACATGATTCTACACACAAAGCTGAGTTACGACCAAGGGACACTACATATTGCAATTATCCATTTCTATGAACTCACCTTCAAGTGTATACTAGGTAAATTAAAGTCTTTTGTCTGGCCTTCACCTTTTAGTAACCTCTGAAATCAAAGATGATTCACTTAATGAATTACTGATATCTATAACAATCACATTTCTATTTTATAAATAATAGACAAAAAACCAAGACATATCACAAAGCCGTGGTGATCTCTCATACAGCAAGCAGGACATTGGTGACAATAATAGGACCAACACTGATTACCTGAAGAGATTCTTGTTGGTCCCCTTCTTCTAATTTCCCACCAGTTTTAGAGGAGTCGCTGAAATGTCCAAGTAACCAATACAACTAACATAGAACCACAATATGTACCACCCACATAAATGCACTCTAAATCCTTCATTCATGACAGGAGAGAAAATATCATACATACCTATTATATTCTTCCCTGATAATTTTTAATACTGAAATTAAGTAAACATCACATCAGCTCATTATCACAAATATTTAACCATAACATTGCAATAGCAAATCTGCCTTAAAACTGACCTCGTCTTATCATATTTCCAACAGCTGCTTCGGTGGGTTGTGCTTCTATCATTTTACGACCCGCCTCTTTAATATTTCGCATCAGATCACTGTTCGAAAGAAAAGACAAATACATTATAAATATTAAGGAAACATAAATTGGCTACCTTGTCAGTTCAAGCAATGAGGACAATCCAATGATTAATATTTCTACTTCAGTACACTCAAAATAAGCAAAATTCACCACACCAACAAACACCTTGAACACTCATTATTTTGTTGGATTAACATATTTGGAAACATTGCTAATAATGTACACATTTAGTTACACAACCAATATTCCAGTTACAAATTGCTTCATGCATGTACTTTAAGACCAGTTATGCGGAGGGTAAATTTTGCTGTTTCTTTGTCATTACACATTCTACTATGAGATGTGCATTTGCACAAGTTGACACATTTTGATTAGTTACTGTAGTACACAGACAACATCTTAAACACACAGTCTGCAATATATCCCCACCTAGCACTGGACCATTTTGTCTGTGAAACTATTTTTCTCAACACCATGACAGTCCGATAAGCAACATCATAGGATCCTTGTATATTTCTGGAACAAATTAATGTGACATAAAATACTGATGTGACAGACATAACAATTGTATACTGTTATGCAGCTAAACTGAAGGTATATTACATGCATTTACAGAGCAAATGCACACGACATGAAATATGCATACCCCTGTTTCAAGTCCAGGACAAATGCCTCCACACTCAAGTCATTAGAAGGAGGCATTTTGATTTTTATGCAGACAACACCCGCAAATATCAGTCAGGATGGCTCAGATCGTCCCAGGAGATGAAAAATTCAAACTTCAATGCAGGATATCAACCTGTAAAAAAAAAAAAATTAGTTCCAGGACTGAGCCAAAATTGAGATATTAATCATACAGCCTTTTTACCATACACAGGCAAGTATTGCACTGATGACAGTGATGTCAACGAGGACCAAAAAATGTCATCAGCCAGTCAGCACAGATAACACACAAATTGCTTACTTGATTACTATAGATGGGATCAAGCATTAATGGCAGAAATTTATACTAAATCTATAAACAGAATGATATACCATATTGTGTCGAGTCCATATAATTGGTTAAACTTTTTAAAAGCTGTTAAAATTGAACACCATGTGAGTCGTGACCACCCGTAAAGCTGTAGCACATTCAATAATATTTATCTTTAGCCTTGCAGAATTTACGCAACAGCTGCATGATCCCAAGATTTCGAGTTTACCTACACTACATTGCATCATGCTCGCATATGGTTGTAAAAAGATTTCTCACAAGGTGGCAGCACCACATTCACAGCGCCCCCTTTAGGACATAATGATTTGGGAGCCATATTATCGCCTCTTGACAGCAACATGTTACTGTCACTTACAAACCATGTTTTGTCGATGTCTAGGAAGTCAGTACCTCTCACCTACTGCCAATTTGTGCAAAAATGCAGATATTGGAAGATGTCACAAATGTTCCCCATGACAGCGACTGATACTGACAAAATGACCAAAGAAGGATGCAAAAGTCAGAAGGTGTGTGTCTGTCATTGAACATGATGTCATTATCATATTGTTGAATGAAACTTGAAAGAATCAGAATGAATGACATTTCTGTTGTTGGATGGCAGCATTATGACATTCAATAAATGAAAAGCTGACAATTAACACAATTAGAATATGGACAGCAAAAAGGAAATTGAATAATGTATTGCTTTGATAGGTGCAGCTGCACTGATGTTGTTAAAAGCTGCTAAATATAAAATCTGACATTGAATGGAAATTGAATTGTTATATTTAACGCTGATTGAGCGTGAACAAAATTGAATTTTTTACATTTTCTTTCAGCTTATGATTGCTAATCACATAATCTGTGGAGCATCTGCTGGGTCCTTTCATATGCTTCCCTGGGGGACGAGAGCTCTGGAAAAGCTCTGTAAACTAATAGATCAAGAACTTCAATCAGCTGGCTGTCAGAAAATATCCATGCCTTGTTTGGCCAATGGAGAGCAGTGGAAATCATCTGGTAAACAATTAACTCATTTAATTTTTTCATGCAATATGATCAGTAAGAACTGAGTATTCACTAATTACTATTCATTTCAGGAAGATGGGAAGAAATGGGAAGCGAGTTAATAAAACTTACAGATAGAAAAAATTCTGACCTCTGTCTTGCCCCGGTAATAAAAATTATAAATGTGACTTCTGCAAAAGTTAATTTAGTTAGTAAATATTTTTAATATGTACATGGTCCTTGGTTTATTCTTGCATGAATGTGTTTGTGTTGATGTTTCAGACTCACGAAGAAGCTGTCACATCATTGGTTGCATCTCTACCAGAAATATCATATAAATCACTGCCATTAAAATGGTACCAGGTAAAAGTCAACTTTATACTGAATAATATATCACCAGCAGAAGCTCTTGATTAAATGCACACAAGTTTTAAATAATCCATGTTATGGTAGATAGGAAGAAAATTCAGGGATGAAATGCGACCAAAGAATGGACTGCTCAGATGTAGGGAATTTGAAATGAAAGGTCAGTGATATGATCTTCATGCATTTTTCTTCATATGGTAAATTAAAGAATAACAATCGATTTGAATGTCAAGTTTGTCTTCGTAATTATTGTTTACTGGACTATTAAGGACACATAGGTTTTTTTCATTCCAGATCTGTATACCTTTGATGCTGATGAAGCTGGCAGTCATTTAACTTATGAGAAAATACTTCAGGCTTATCAAAACATTTTTGCTAAACTCGGGCTGGCAAATAAATGCATCAAAGGTAAGGCTTTCAAGAAATTTAACATACAATTTACTAAATCTAGGTCAACATTGCAATAATAACACTAACACTTATATAACATGCAAATCAATGTTTGCATATTTAATAAAGAAATTTGTTGAACAAAGTTCATATATTTCAAATTGAATTCATGTTCATTTATTTTCTGCAAGGCCAATAACTTCGATGTTGTAAGCTAAAAATTTCCCATTTTCCTCTTTAGTAAAAGGAGATGTGGGTGCCATGGGTGGAAGTATGTCTCATGAGTTTCACCTGACCTCACATATAGGAGAGGACTATATAGTCATTTGCTCACAGTAAGTGTTTAATTGGAAATTTGCGCTGAATTGTTCATATATTTTTAAGGTGTAACCGAATGCATGGTTTTGTTTTTATTTCACAACCAGATGTGGAGAGGGATTCAATAATGAAATTTACAGTGAGTAGAAAATATATAGTTGTTTTTGCATTACTCAACAATGAAAATGACTGCCCCTCAAAATCTGATATTTATGACTGTTACTTCTTTCAGCCAAATTGGAAAAGCCATATTGTGACAGAAAAAACTGCTCAGACGCTCTTATGGTTGAACATAAGGGCATAGAGGTAAAGTGGCAGTGGTTGCAAATGACTTCATAATGTCCATAATATCCATAATATTAGTATTTCATAAGACACTTATGAGTGAACATTTTTACTGACAGGTTGCACATGCCTTCATTTTGGGAACAAAATACTCCGATGTATTTCATGCCAAATACACAGACAAGCAAGGCAAACACAGGTATGAGAAAGTACGACTATTTGTTCCTGACTATATTAAAATACAATATAATACGCAAATTGGCATTGGTATGCTTATTTTAAATTTCTTGCTTCTTTTTATAAAGCAAAGCAATGCCCTTATATATTATACTGATCAAACTAATTTTTACAGGCTGTATTTCCTTTCATAATTTTAGGATTTTACACATGGGTTGTTACGGAATTGGGGTGACCAGATTGCTGGCAGCTGCTGTAGAGGTTCTGTCATCAGACGATGCTATTCTGTGGCCCCCAAGTATAGCACCTTATCAAATATGTGTGATACCTCAAAAGGTATGTTATGCAAGAATAATCAGTGAGCTGCAAGTAACATTTCTTTCAGATGGTATGAATTCAAACCACCGTCACTGATGAAACTTTCGTTACAGGATGGCTACAAAGCTGAAGTTGCAATGGCAAACTCAGAAGCCCTTATCCAAAAACTGGAAGCCATGCCAGGCCTCAGAAATGACATAATCATTGATGATCAAACAAAAAGCAGCATTGGAAAAAGACTTCGACAGGCCAGGAGATTAGGAATACCATATATTGTCATAGCAGGCAAAGCAGTAAGTCATATGACAATTTGTAATATTGTGTTTTACACATTTAAAAGTTTGTCTTCTTGCAATTGGTTTTCATCAGTTATTGTTACTGAAACCATACACATGTATTATTTACAGGCTCAGGAAAGTCAACCTTCTTTTGAGGTTCAAGATCTTATAAACAATACTATTGGACAATATTCAATGGAAGACACAGTTAATTTGTTATCAAAAATAACTGCACTAAATTAGCAACTCAACTGATTATCTAAATAATTTTGAAGAAAACTGTTCTATAACTTGTGATACTTACAATTTATTTGCGCATTATAACAAAATTGTATGTACAATAAAAGAATACAAAATATAAAGATATTGAATTAACATTCACAGGATTGGTAGAAATGGTTATCACAAGAGAGTTTGCTATACAGTAACTTGGTCAAGATATCAACCCCTCATTCATTTGGATCATTGTTATTCATTGTTGGTCAACATACACCCTAAACAGGTTTTTCTGTTAAAGTACATCATCATCAGAATAAAAACAAAACATTTCATACATCATTACAACAGGTTTAACAATAACCATGAATTTGGCTATAATGATAATTTATAAGTTCACACGTACACGTATGCATAATACAGAACTACTGTGTTCCAAGAGATTAAGCCTCCTGTCTTTCTACTTGGGGTGGCCACCTATCAGCGACAGTACATGTCTTAAGGAAGTCTCCCCTTCTTCAGAAATTTACACATCACGTTGTGATAGATAGATAGTTATAGATAGATATTGTATCTCTTTGATATGTATACTTGTTAAATTGTCATTCAAAGTTTTAAAATTTCTTGAGTCTGACAGCTCCAAATTTTCATGTGAAGCTCCAAATTTTAAACTTGAATATGTGTAAATATCTTGAAAGTCCTTTTAAATTAACAATTTACAGCACTAAAATTCAATCGTACAGTAACTGCATTTTTATCTCCACAAGTATAATTTTTCATGTACCAGGATGCCAAACATGAATAAACTTAAATATTCCCAATGTATGTCCTTCAATAGCAATGGCTGACATTGAATAACAAATTAGCTGTACTTTACATCCTGCACATGAAATAATGTATTTAAATATTCTTAGAGCGACAACCTTTGGTGGTAAAGTGGCAGGTAATGCAAGATGGAACTCTTAACATTCATTTTATAAGCTGCATCATTTCTGGGTACATATTAAATTATTCCCAAGAAAGATAAACGAAGCTGATTCAAATTTATAGCCCATATAAATTTGACACATACAGAACTTCTAAGGGTTAATTGAATGTTCAATTCATATACATGTGTGTATTTTTGTTTACACATTTAGGGGTTACGCAAACTAAACAGGTCATCACTGCATTAGGAATGACTCTAGCGTTAGTAATTCACTATTGGCAATTGGTATATAGATGATACAATATGGTTTATTATTTGGACATAGATCTAATGTAGAATCTATGAGAAACAATTTACTTTAATAGCAACTAAATGATTGAAACAACGCTCACAGAAATGATACAATACACCTTTTATGAAGTGTTTGTTTCAAAAAATAATGAGTAAGACTAGTGTTCCTTTTAACTTAAAGAAAAGATCATTTGATGAAATGGGCAAAACTCAGCTTAATCGAGTCTGAAGATTGTCTGCTACAATATTTCTTCACAAGCTTTTTTCAAATGAGCAACAGCGTCTTTTATTTCTTGGTCAGTCAGTTCGCTGTTGGCAGCAATTCTCAAACTGAAAAAAGACCAGGTAATAGTATAACTGACCACATATTACTGTAACAGAGGACAAAGATACAAATGAAACAAGTACAGAATTTTCAAATACCTTGGGGGAGGTAAAGAATGTTCCTCATATTCTAAGTAGCTGGCTTGGGTGAGAGCCACTCCTTCTGCTTCTACCTACATTTCAAGAAGTAATAAGTTAGGTCAAAATAAATTGGCAATGGGGAGACAAAGTAACAGAGCCTACACCCTAAAGGTGGCACTACAGCCGTAGCACATAAAAAGACAATAAGATGACATCACTAATAATTGTTACATCGATGATGTCACAGAATAGATGAGGTCATCAAACAATACTTATCTGCTACGGTGTCAGTGACCTCGTGGTACTTTTTCTCCCCATTGGCTTTCGCAACAAAAATTTGCTATAAAGCTATCGTATTGTATTTCAATAACTACTTAAGACTATTATTAACTAAGAGTTTATCAATACAATGGGACAGTATAACAGGAATTAAAGGGTAGCGCAATAGTGTAAGTAGACAGACTGCATCTCTGATGTATGACAGCTATTGTTTTCTCATTCCTTGTTTACTAACCAAAACAGTCTGATCAATCAGTATAGGCTGATATGTACCTTCTCAACAATTTGTTGTAGTAAGTCGGAGTCCTTGTGTCGATCTTCAGTAGGCGCTGCAAGGACCATGTGTTTGATAGGGGAGAAAAGTTCTCCCAGGCATATCATGCCGGGAACACTAAAATTAAAACCAAATGTGATTAGAACATGATTTGCTGTAACCAGAGACAATATTGTCTCTGCTGTAACCATTACATGTACTATAAATGCTACTTTAAACAATAACATTCAGAAAAGATCACTATGTTCCAATCATGCACAATTATTAAAATAAAGACACAAACTACGCCACCATCATTTGGTTTTAAAAAGTTAACTATAGGGCTAAACCTAGCACTACAATTTCTAGAACCGCACAAACCTCGTTAATTCTTTATGTAACAGTTCACTTCTGCTTCGGAGCCTTGTAAGAATTTCTGGTGAAGACTCCAAGATATCAAGAACATGTGAAGCAGTTGTTACACTCAAAGCGGGTGCTGATGCTGAGAAACAGTAGCCTTGTCCCGACAAACGCTGTGCCACAAATGAAATTAATTCAGAAATATTAAAAGGAATTTAAACAACAGTTGGATACATTCGAATGTGTAAATGACACAGTTTATAGCACCTTATATTAAGCACATCATTCACTAGACTTTGTAGTTTAATACTTAGATTTGGCTGTGCAAGATACTTCACCAATAAAGCACACCAACAATATAAAGTACAACTTATAGTGAAAGTTCAAAAACATTCTAGAACTTATGCTCACCTGATGATCAATAACATAAGCCTTGCCACAGCAGAAACCACCAATAGAGGCAAGGGCATTCTCCAATGCAGCCGAGATCAGATCTATCTCATCAACCTATAATAAAACAATTTGGAATAAATATACGCAAGGAAAGGTCAATATAGTAGTGCAAAAATATACACAAGGAAAGGTCAATATAGTTGTGCATAACTGCTGTAAACAGACAAAAGTTACTTACAGATATACCAAAATGTTCAGTCACACCTCGGCCTGTTTTGCCTAACACACCAAAGGACAAACTCTCATCCATGAATATTCTCACTTTGTATTTGTTCTTCAGTTCCACCTACAGATGACAGATGAAGACATGTAAGTTATTGTCCACACAACAAATTTCAGCCTGCTTGATATATTCAAGAGTGCATCAAGTAAAATCTTACCAATTTTGGTAAAGGACAAATGTCTGCTCGGTTCATGTAGAGACCTTCTATTACTAAGAATCTTCTCGTAACTTTGCCTTTACTGGGATTCTGTGAAATAAGAATTCATCGTCATATTAGAGAGAATTTTTATGTCAATATTTAACTTTAGTAACATTTGGCAGAATAACAGAATAAGGATCCACACTTTACATAGATGAAACACTCAACTGCCCAGAATGACCTCTGACCTGATTTGCATGAAACTCGGCAGGTGAGTGTGTCCGAGTCCCAGTGGAGTGTTACACCTTCTTATTAGTAGTATACAGCATATTTCATAACTAAAATAATCAGCTAATGCCTGTGCTGAGGTAAACCTTTGTGTCACAATTCATTATACCATACCTTCTTGTCTTGTTCAGCTTGTTCTAAGAGGCACCTTTCTAGATCTTCCATGTCATTATGTTTGAAATAAACCACTTTACTCCTGCTTGCCAAAATGCCTTGCTGAATGGAAAAGCACACAGCTTCGTCACTGCAAAGATAAGGCAAGGAAAAATGCACATTCCAAATCACATATTGCATAGTGGTCATAATAATTAAATTTTCTATTAGGATGATTAGAAAAATTTCTTCACCAGAATATCACATCTCCTCTCTTGGAATAAGCTGGAATAGCACTTGCAATAGTAGAGAACCCATAGGCATAAATAATTGCTTCCTCAGAACTCATAAATTTTGCGAGTTTTTCCTCTAACTCGAGGTGAACATCTGAAAGGAAATATATAAATATACGTTTATTTTAAGATATCAGGCGTTATTAAAAACGCAGAATATTTTTACAAATAAATCAACAACCAAGAAATAATTTGTCACATACCCATTGTGCCATAGAAGCCTCTGGGACCGCAAGTACCAACGCCATATTTTCGTAAAGTTTTAATGGCAGTCTCCTGTTACCAATTGAAGAAGAGAATACATTATTATCATCATCTGGAAATGTGTTGCGTCAATTTGAAATTAACTTCTGGAACAGCTAAATTACCTGCAAATCCCGTCGGCCGACCATGCCAAGGAAGTTTAGTGATGCTAAATTAAGACATTCTTTCCCATTGACCCTAACATATTTTCCAATCATGCTGCAAAGGAAACACATCAGAGTTAAACATAATGTTATTGCTAAAATGGTAGTCAAAATCTCATAATTATACACATCCAATCTCCAGTAAATCTCAAAAGACTCATCTGTGGTAAATGTAATTCCTACCTGTCAACAATACGATTAGACACTGTCTTCAGGGCAATGGTATCTTCAACTTTATCAGGAACAAGTGGCTCAGGTGTCCATTCATCTAGTAACTGTCGCTTCTCCTGGAAAGAATATTGACTAATTTCAGGGACTTATTCGTCTTTGTGAACTTAAGTTACATTGCAACAAATGCAATATCCATTCACAGCAATTCAGTAATTCCCGATCACTTATAAATTACCTGCTCCGTTAATATTGTTCTCTCTGGTTTGTAACTCGAGGTGAAAAACAACAGTCGTATAATCCAAATGATCAAAGCTGCTTCAAATATCAAGTGGTAGCTGGGAGCCTGAAACAAGGATCACCCCAATTACCCCATCATTGATAAACTGTTCATGAAATCTGTAATAGATGATAGAAGCAAGAAGCATAAAATCTGAACACAAACCTGCAGAAAAGCTTGAATCATTTCGTAGAGATCCCAGGTTGGAAGACCAACGTCTTGCAATTTCTCATCCATCTTGTTTATTTTTTTAAGTTAGCTACTCTTCTGAAAGGAATAAATTTAATAGGACACTTCAAAAACTAATTATAATGTAGTTGGGGACATGGACCTTTCATATTAAACTGTGATCTCTACTAGAAGGCCTAATACAATGTGGGAAAAGTGCAATTCAGTGTTCTTCCAATGACATGTTACTTGTAAACCAAATAGGCTACTATCATAACCACTTCAGGAATTTATGTTGGTGGGCATGGAAGGCCTAATAAATGTAGACATGAAATCAACGAAGCCAAGGAGGATTCTAAGCCTAAAGAAACACCACAACAGTCTCATATTAAGCTGTCATATTCAATATTGTCTCAGAAAATCAGTCTGGTAGTTTTAAGTTTGCAAAAAGTAAAGTGAAGGAGCTGACTCCTTCACCAGAATTTGAAAGGGCTGAACCCCTCCCCTTCAAAGTCAAATTGACAAAGATAGCCCTCAACCCAAACATGGACAGTCTATGAGTCTTCTGAACTGTAGGAATAGTACAGTTGGTGCACCTAAATGATGTGATAAAGCTTTCATCGTTATTGCCTGTCTACACATCAAAATATTATTCATTTGTTTATTTATGCACCTTGGGCACCAGTTGTTTATTTGGGTTAAGGAATAAGGTCCATTATGAAATAAGGTACACTTACTCCAGAATATCGCATTCACAAGTAAAAAAAGCTGAGTCGATTACTGAGGCAGAATCAACTACTTTAAAAAATGTAAGTACCATTCTAATGCGTGTACATATTTTGAGGAATCTACATGTCTGAAAGATTAATTCATCCTGTTCACATTACCCAATGAAAGACAGTCCGTATGTTGGAAACTATTCTTATACCAATTCACATAAAAATTAAATGTCTGACAAACAGAATGGCGACAAATTTCCCTACACAATGTCATAATGATGATGACCAAACAGCGACCTATTTCACAAAATGTCGTCTGGCTTTAAATTGCAATTAGCATATCAGTGACCGAGTGTATTCACCCCGGAAAGGTACCCCAGGCAAATCAGCAAAGTTGGGGTATTATTATAATGCATTCATGTGGCCCACATGATCAGAGTTGTCAAACTAACAGAAACAATTAGATGGGCTTGTCCTCCATTCGCAGTGTATGATATTCACTGATATTGAGTGTGAAAACGGTGTACATACTTCATAATCACTTTATAGCTTCAATTATTGTATACACACCATTTCTAGAGAATACAAAACCGTTGTGGTTTTGCAACAGAGTTTTACCCTTTTTGAGTTGAATGCCTGATCCCATTGGTCAGGCTTAGTGGTTAGGCCATGTCAAGGCGGGGTCAACTCATTTAAATATATCGTTTGGGTCTCTGCTGATTGGCTAGTTTGGAGGCCTATCTTGACTTATTTGCTGGAGCATGTGCTGGTGTGAGTGTATTTAGGTGTTAATGTTTTAGGACGTTATAATGTGTGTGTCAGCATTTCAACTGTAAATACACATTTTTAGGAAATAAGATAAAATGGTGTCACCTGGCGACAGTGACAAAATTTCTTTTCACATCCAAGTCGGTGATAGCTATTTTGAGAACACACGTGACAGTAACAACCCGGCAACAACCCAGTATTAACCCGGCAACAATAAATTTTTTTGCTCATTACTGCGTCTACAATATGTACTTGGTATGAATAGATCCGTCTCAATGAGAGGTGTCCTTATATAATCAGAGATGCCAAGTTCTTGAGTGGTGAATGCGTGAGTTTTGGCTCTCTCCAACCAGTTTACATTAAAATGTAAGATTTATTCTGGTCCTCATTGCGCGAGTCAAATTAAAATATGAAGAAAATACTCAAGTCCAGAAGAGTGAGACAGCAACCAAATGCGTAAGACACAAGCCGAATGCGTGAGACTTGGCATGTCTGATATAATATGTCAATAACACATTTCTGTACTCAAAATATTTAAGGAGATAATCAACTTAAACTGCCACAGAGGGGGCAGGAGAGCAGGGGCACTAATGTCGTAAACAGATGGGCGGCAGTGAAACCTTGTAGCTGGGCAGGCAAAAATTTTTTAACCGAGTTTGAAGTGTATTGAATTCATATGTTTCTTAATTTGGTAGTGGCCATTTCGCCAGGGTGGCTGTCGCCAGATTGAATGGCAAACCAGTAAAATTCATGCATTATCTGCCAATCTTTGATAGCAGAATCCTGGCTATTTCTTTCTATTGCTAAAATAGGTGTTAATAAATAGTGTTTCCATGACAAGAAAAAATTTATATAGTTATTAATTTCATAGACATGACAGATGAACCACAAATGTATGAAGTCTACGCAAGTATGTACGTATTACATATTATCATGATTATTGATTTACAAAGCAATGCTTACCAGAATTTTGTATGCGACTGGTCAATGAGTCAAGATTTTAAAGGTGCACCTTTAAAGTTTAACTTCCTCAATATGACCAGACTTCAACGAGAGATGAACCAAGGAACTTATATATTCGCCACATGAGTCATGAAGATAGCCAACATTTATCAACTAAGTTATCACAAGTTCGTCAACACATTTTGTTGACACGCCTTATAAAGCTACACTTGTCATTTGATGAGATCAATTCAAAGATTCAGTTATCCCCTATCCACAAACCAGTCTGCATAAAAAACACATTGCACGAAAAACTTCCCACCCGTGTAAACTGTGATAACGAGAATACACAAGGTGGCGCTTGGGCATAATTGATACCTGCATGTCACTGAGCCCAGCACTAACTGAGCACTTCTAGGTGCCTAGTCTCGGTTATACATGAAATTGGGCTGATTTGTTCATAATGCTTCATTTTATCTGGCATATTGCGAATTACAGATGGATTCTTATGAGGAAAATACCTCACGCTGGGAGGCATGTGAAGCGCCTCACCAAATTATTCTAGTGGAAGACAGAATTCCTGATATCAGATTTATATATGACTGATCTATACGTTAAATAAATTTATATTAATTTCTGGTGAGCTTTGATGTGTTACATGATTGATTTTAGGAGTTTATCCATGGACTATCTTATTGAAATGTTTAATTTTATTTAGGTGCTTCACTCTGAAAACTGAAGGCCCAAAATAAATCCAAAGGGAGACATTTTTCAGTGGCAGAATCTTTATTTTAAAGGGGAACTAAACCCTTCAGCACTTTACCTGTCAGAGGTTAGCTTGGGTCCATAGAAACACATCCACGCTATTCATAACTTGTATATGGGCACTGGTAAAGTAATATCCTGCATTTATTAGCCCTGTGTTGCGAACTACGGAGGCCGCCATTTTTGATTATTCCGGGTGTTTTGCACTCGCCGAAAATACGTCACTGTTGTCCTCTCAGCCCCAATGATAACCAAGTGGGCAATCCAACTGCTTGACTGACCATTGCTCACCTGCTCGACTGACCATTGCTCACCTGCTCACGATTATTGTGAGCTGACCAGTGTCAGAAACAGGTGTTAATTGCACTTGAGCCTTCGTTAAGAACAAGTCATGCTCAAGTGTCAAGTTAATTGCCATTGAATAATTTGAGATATGTACAATGACAATTGTATTAAAACAGACTCTTGTCAACATCTGCTAGCTGACATGCTCCTTATATATAATAATAATTAAAGCCTTCTTGTCCAACTGTGTTGCTATTAATACTATTTTATATCTTTTTATTATACATTTTATTTGTAATCTTTTATTTTATTTTTTCCCTGCTCACAAATGAATAAATAAATATATCTCATAGAAAAACAATCCTAAGGTCAATTGCCCAGCTGTGCCTGAGTATTATACATGAATAGTTCCTAATGAGCAATTTTGAGTATTTTAAATCATAGTGGCAAGTATACATTTATGAAACAATAACATAAAATGACCCATTGCAGTGAAAAAATGTTTGTTAATCCACTAAGACATGAATCCATTAAAAATGACACATTGGAAACTATTGGATACAGTTTTGTTTAAAATTAGTTTTTATATTTTCTTTTACACCGGTATATATAGGTGATATTAATTTATGTGTCAATGCAAGTGACATCCAATTGAATAAAGTGCAATTTAGTAATTGATTCATGCTGCTAATCTTGCTGAAGATACTTAGGGGAAAATGTATACAGTGTATTAAACTCTAGAAACAGACCAGGGCCGTAGCCAGAACTGACCTTACCTGGATGAGTACTACGAGACAACAATTTTGTTTTTGAAGGGTAAAACCTTTCAAAACAAAAACCAACAAAACGCCCCCACTAGCACCTCGGACACAATATTAATTTGAAATTGAATAATACTCAAAAGTTATGGTTGTGTCAGGGCTTTAGGTACCAAGAACGCCTTATCCAGCCCTGGCTACACCCCTGAAATATACTAAATTAAATGCTAGGAACATAATATAAGCATTAGGCACCTATAAATTCCGAATCTGAATTGCAATTTTATTCAGGGGCATTCCATATAGGATTATTATACTAATTGTAATTCTGTCTGGCCTATTTCAAGATAAATTGCAATCATACAATATTTCAAAGAAGTACAATTTTATTAGCCCTTGATAATGGTGTAATATCAACAATGAGACAGATTGCAATCATTGCAGAAATATGAATCAAATTACAGGATTGTCAATGTCAGACATATGGCCTATATGTACTGAGGACATAAGTGACGTCACTAGCCTTGGTGCCGTGTGCAATAATGGCGTCCCCCAGTGTTCTGGCGGGGAGTGCAAACTGCACTTTTAATTGGCTCAAAATCATACTTAATTTGACTTGTAGACACTTTTATTCACGGCAATATATTATTTTACATCTAATTCAACTTTTAAAATGAACATACAAAACTCTGTTAGTTCCCCTTTAACTTTACCCAATTTATTCAATGTATTTTAGGAGTTTGTAGACAAGAAAAGGTGCATATCATAATAATCTGAGATCAATATACGCGTGTTTTGCATGCATGGTTTTCTCAGGCCTTCCGAATCCACAGCTAGCTGAAGCTAGCTGAGAAAATTATCAGTTAACCTCAAATCATGCAAATTTTGGTCACTAAAATTAAAAATATAATAAACTATAGTATGTGAGTTCAAATTCTATCATAATTAATGATATACACTGGCGGATCCAAGGGGGTCATTAGCCCCCGCCGTACCGACCTATGAAATGGCTGACAGGGACATCTTTTGACATGATTTGGCACCCCCCCCCCCCCCCCGGTAGAGTCAGGGCTGGATCTGCCAGTGATGATATATAGGTAATAGGTATCTGATATTTGTTTGATTCGCAAATTAAGTTTATTACTGGATTTATATTTGTTTGACATTTGATATTTGCCCAAGGATAAGCTTTGAAATTATAATATGTATATATTATTCATATTTCACTGAGATTTTAAAATATTAAAAATTTTATAAACATATCTTCATCAAATATCAAATAGGGACTCCAATATCGAACAGACTTCACCAATATCGAACAGACTTCACCTTATTCATTCACACATGTATGGTCAGAAAAATATTAATTATTCCTTCAAAACAGACTGAGTTTTATAAAGGAAACCAGCAAAGCCTGGTCACATGGGATTATATTTTTTAGAAGTAACTAACCAAGATAAATAAATATTACGATCCAAGACAATATTCACATTCAAATCGTTTATTCAATTTGCAGGATAAACTGTGAGCTAGAAGATTTGGCAATATATTTGTACTTAATAACAGATTAGCAACAAACAGGATAGTTTTTAAACTTGGTGTGCATTGGGTATATGTATACATAAAAATCATCTTCAAACCGTTTGCCCTTTAGATGCCCAAAAACAATTACATAAAATTTCTCTTGGAAATATTGCACTCTCCTGGCATAATCATATACAAGTGCAAAATAGCTATTGGGGACGGATTCTTGTACATTCTCCAATAATGGTACATATAATAAAGAGCTTAATTAAAATCTAAACTAAAGGCATTCGCTGCCTTCTACCCCAAACATGTCTATCTAAGGTCATCCAAGTACACATTGCAAATGGTACACCAAAAAAACTGACCAATGAAAACAATATTTGAGATCACAAGTCTTCTTTGTTACATCATTGCTGAGGTAATCTAGCTATCCTCAAAAATTTAAACCTACCATTCCATAAAACCTTGCACATCATCTGTAATCATCATATGATCATGGTAATGCCATCAGAATTTTATGAGAGTTAGCCTTACAGAGATCATACACATCCAAATAGTTTGAACATATACATTTCAAATGCTATGTATTTCACATACTGAAAGTACATCTGCATTACTTTTACTGTTTTTCTCAGTCCGTTTATTTTTTACATTTTATGGACGGATATATATCACTGTCAAGTTTTCAAGCATGCAATACATAAGGAAGCGAGATGGCCTTTTAATTCCTTGAAGATATTTCTAATAGGCACTGATAGTACATTTGCATTAATGCAGTGGAAGTAAGGTGGAATGTATTGCTGCGATGAGCATTTGAAAAGGAAGGCATGTGGTAAGGCTACAATATGGTGCAGAAGCGAGACTGTTTCTTGCTCATTTCAGGCTTCATGTTTTCTTTATCTGGTGATGTGACTTGTTCACGTTCTTCGTTTTCCAGGCTTGAGTTGCGCTTTTGAATTCGATGCAGGACAATTCGATATGTGCCAGTGATACTACTACGACTGTCCTTACCACTGGCGTCTTTCACAAGGTCATCCGTGATTCCTAGATCTCTAAGAACCTTACGCGCTTCCACCTCATCATCTTTCAGGTTTGCAGATTCTACACTGGGATTCAACTGATAGGGCTCCAAGGGTTGGATCAACTCCTGACCTTCTAGCCACTCGCTTCGAGTGATCTGGTCAATTGTGAACCGGTCTTGTGGCACTGGTTTCAAAATGTTCCGTATTAAAAAGTTACAACTGTCTGATACATATGACGGAATTGTATATGTCCCCTCCAAAATGCATTTTTTAAGTTTGGCCACAGTTTCTGCTCTAAATGGCATTACCCCAGTGACCATAAAAAACAACAAAATTCCTAGGGCCCAAATGTCCACATAGGCACCATAGTAACTTTCGTCTTTGAACAATTCTGGAGCTGCATAAGGTGGTGATCCGCAGAAGGTGTTCAAAGTTTGTTCAGGACGGCTGAATGTACTGAAACCAAAGTCTCCGACTTTCACACTCTTTGGCCCTGAGAAAAACACATTTTCTGCTTTGATATCCCGGTGGATGATGTTGTTTTCATGCTGAAAAAAAAAAAAAAGAACATTGTTTTAAGAGATTATATCACGTTAAATTTGTAGTCACCATCATTATGAACCTATGAATTTGAACAAATGATTTGAGCTTTACAAACATTCATCTAATTTTTGGAATGTCAACTACGTGTAAATTCATAAGAAAAACGTACTTAATTAATTTATTCAGAAAGAACAAGCTCTTTCATTGAAAATGTAGTTTTGCATAATTAGATACATTGCGCTTTGATGGAAGTTTCACACAACGAATATTGTCATAGAACTAAAGTTACCAAAAAGAGTTTTCAGACAAAGGCATGTAAAGCAGTAATGATTCAGCAGTGTCAAAGGGAATTTCCAACAATTATAAGTTTTTCTTCCTAACAACAGCAGGGAATGGCAGCCTGATGTTTATTGACAACAGACCAAACAATCTCTGTACATTGTATAAAATCTCTTCATAGGGTCTTATTGGTCCTGCTGACGTCTTTCTATTTATCTGACCCTGTACCTTTTGGTAATTTCCATACACATAATTCCTTATGGTATGGCAGTAATTGGTAAACAGAAAGTAACTTGTAAGCATTTCTATTCAAGGTATCTCCTTTGTGCTGTCTGTCTGAGAGCTGACACCTTTCCTGGCAACTAATCAATGCTCCCAATTATTATACCTGTACCTGTGCAGAGCAACCATTTTGCACTAATGGCAACTCTTTGGTTTCTGTCAAAAGGAAGATGAAAGACAACAGACTGCCGAGTGTTTATTTATATACCACAACTGCAATTACATGGAAGGCGTCAGCTACCAGTTTGGCACATGACTCTGCATTTGTGATTCTGGCCTGCAACTTCTGATGAGAAATGGGAAATTAGGAATCTTAATCAAGAACTCTTCAATCCTGTTATCTTTAGAAATCGAAGACAATAACACATGAAAGACAGCCACACTGATATAAGAATTTAAAGTAGGTGACTAGAAGAGTATTCATTAATATTGTTTAATTAATAAGTTCAAACAATACCAAGTTGATTGGTTAAGATTTTGAATCCAAACAAAGTCTTTGATAGAAATTTATAACTACAGAGCTAGCAACGAAGAACAAGTGCTGTAACTCAAAGCAAACACTGCACCAAGGTAGTATCCAATATCAAATACCATTAGCCTAACAAAACAGAACAAAAGCCAAGAACAAATAGATACCAAAAATAAATATTGGACAGAGTTACCGCGGACAATTCTACATGCATTTTCCATCTACTTGTAAAGAATGTGTATGTTGGTATTGTTCTCAAAGAAAAGAGTGAGTCTGCTGAAATCATATGTCAGCCTACCCACAATTGTTGTTGTAATTGTACAGGATTCCTTCATGATGTAACTATTGTGAACTTTTCTCGATTGGTTTCCTGACAACGGCTCTTAACTTACATACACCACAATGGATCCCAGGAGACAGAGCTCTAGCTCGCTAGTTTGGTTTATCTGTGGATAGCACGGGCCAGCAAAGGTTGTCTAACTTGATCAAGTAACATGTATATGGTAGAGACCTGCTCAGAAACAACAGGCTGATCACACAGAATTTAGATTCTCCACCATCTTACATATTCAGATGGCGATTGTTAATAATACAAGTGATCTGTTTTTGGCTTAACTAACCAATAACTTGACTTATATAGAGACGAAAGATATTCAAATGATTACCAAATGGTTTGTTGTTACAATCTTTTTTTTTAGTTTTTTTAGAGTGAAGGGTGAAAAAAGAAGTGTATTTGATAAATGTTTGCGACTTCTGACATTTTCTTAATCATAAGTTCGGTATTGTCCAAAACGCTAGGCCCCTAGTTGTGGGCTAGCTTTTAGGTTCTGATGGCCTGAAATGAAGCTCAGATTAATAATTGTTGTTGTTACATGTATTGAACAGGTACAATGCTATTAGACTCCCATATACTGTAAATGGTAACAGCCTAAAGCAAGACACAGGGATGCCTATCTAATTAAATGCATGCGCTATTAATTTGACACCATTACAAAGAGATAGAACTCATTTGTACAACTGGAGCCACTAGATTATAATACACCGCTGTATCTTTATTCAAATTTATTCAGCATTTACAATGAAATATGATCGTCGATAGTTGCATCAAGGCAATGAGGAAATGGTATATGTCAAGTAATCTGATACATTTTCCTTGCAGGTAATTATTAGCCTCTGGGTAAACATCTGTTTAACCTTGATGGTACTTCCATGACAGTGGGATGTTGCAAGAAATCCAATATGTGATGGATGCAGTTTCCAGAAGCACAAAGGTATGAACATTATAGCTCATATTTGTTATTAATCTGAGCTTCACTTCAGGCCATCAGAACCTAAAAGCTAACCCACAACTAGGGGCCTAGTGTTTTGGACAATACCAAACTTATGATTAAGAAAATGTCAGAAGTCGCAAAACACTCTGGAACATTTATCAATTACACTTCCTTTTTCACCCTACACTCTAAAAAAACTAAAAAACGATTTTCTGTTTTCAGAGAAATATGCCTAATTGTCCTTAAACAATAATTGTCTCAGCCAACCAAAACCATTGTTTGACTTTATACAATTATTCCTTACTGGTAAAATTACAAATTACAAAAGTTATTGTCTGAGGACGCACAATATGTTGGCTGATTTTAAACAAACTATGGAATAGCCAGCAGCGAATTGTTTGTCTGAGAGCAGATGATGTTTTTAGAGTGTATGCAGTGAGATATATTGAATTTATTGAGGCATGGTGTATGTCCATTTCCCTTATATTCACAGATTAGAAACGTACATTATGGTAAGTGCTCTGTTGACAGCTTCATGGGAATTTGTTTGTGTTTCATGCACAGCAAACTATATTCATATTGGAAAAGCACTGAGGTCATTGTCCATACTCGCACAGCACACATTACTGTGGTACTGTATTGTCGTGTTAAGTGTCAGTTATGCAACCACATTATAGCTGATAACATGAAAAGCCGGACGTGCTTTTATATGATTAACTTCTGGAAAGTTGCTTCACTGAGTGATCAGAGACTGGCCAGGGCCATTTAAGTGCAAGCCAGCATTTGGTCCAAAGCTTGATTATATGTGGCATGCAATGATCTGGAAGTGAATGGTGAAATTTATGACATTATCATTGGCATTATGACAACATTATTGATATTGGTTCCACCTACATAACGTGCTTATTTGTTGTATGAGGAATTGCATCAATCATAAATTGTATTTCCGGGAACATCTCTTTTTCAGCAGTCACTGCATTCACCATTTTGTAACAGTGTGTGTTGCATAATCAATGCCTCCCACTGGGTCATCACCAGACCGAATTATTGCTGTCATTTTCAATCTCGTCATGGGGACGTTTGTCGCTCTACGTCATCACAGGAGGAAGCATTCCGTATTTGTCATATATCCCAGTTCCATTGAAAATGGCAATGAACTCATTTGATAGGGTTGTAATGATACGTTAACAAAGACGAATTTAGAAGAGTGGTGGTGGTGGATTAGGGCTTTACGTCCTGTATTTCTGCACCTGATGGGCTAATTAGGACAGGTAGGAACCAGGCAATGAGATGAAGGATGAAACAGCCATCCAACTTAGGTTCGACAGAAATTGAACCCAGGACCCAGTGGTTGGAAGCCCAGATCACTACCTCTGAGCTAGGCCCCCACCCCTGAATTTAGATGCTAAAAGATGTCTAACTCTAATTGATTTAATTACAAAAAAAATCAAGCACCAGACCACGTGACCGGTAGGCAGGAGACCATCCATAAGAAAATACCATGTGGGGTAAGAAGTAAACACGATTAAGATGTTTGACAAAAAGAGACGAGAATTTGGTAATCCTGCAGTTTGGGGCCTAAATCACTGCAATCAAAAACTGGCCGAATTATACTATCCATGTCAAGATATTAGAGCTTAATACTTACCATATGAGTTACGGCTGACATGACTTGAGAATAGAGGGCTTTTGCTTCAGCCTCGGGTAATTTTCCTTCACAAGAAATGCGGGTGAAAAGCTCTCCCCCTGAGGCATACTCCATGACCATGTGCAGTTTAGCTAAAGTCTCCACCACTTCATAAAGACGAATGATGTTGGGATGATGCAGTTTTTCCATACTTGAGATCTCTCGTGACAAGAGTCTCTGAGTCTTTTGATCAAGTTTCGTCTTATCCAAGATCTTGACTGCCACTTTTTCTGCAAGAGAAAATAAATATTTAGTTACACGTTCAAAATTCCGACTTGTAAGTCTGTACTTGGCTAAAATCAAGGTTAGCACCGGTTCTATAAATGCTCCTGCCTTGGGGAACACTTTACCTGAGGCTGTCCGAAATTCTAAAAACTATGATATCTTCAAATTCAGGTTAAAACCCCAGTTCTATGTGCTACACTATGGAGCACTATGGATCTGATTAGTTTTTAGTTGGATTCTTTTATTCTCTGCATTAATCTTTTATTCATTTTATTTGTCATGTGCATTGAGATTAATATATTACTATTCCTATACTATTCAAAAAGAGTTTCTATGTAATTTTACATGGATTAATAAACTAATTGTTATGTTATGTTATACTTCCAAGATGTTAAGATCACCATCAGGTTAGCACCAGTTCTCGACTTCTTAGACGGAACTTCTACCTGTTCTAAGACCACAATCTGAAAGGTATTTGATACATCACCATGCCCGTTCTGTTGTGAGGTGGGTGGGTGATTAGGGCTTTACATCCTGTATTTCTGCACCAGTTGGGCTAATTAGGACAGGCAGAGACTATGGCAATGAGACGAAGGATGAAACAGCCATCCAACTTAGGCTCGACCGAGAATCGAACCCGGGACCCAGCGGTTGGAAGCCCAGAGCGCTACCTCTGAGCTAGGCCCCTGCCCTTACCATGCCCGTTCTAACTAGATTCTATAATTGCCCATTCATATTTATATGTTTCCTCCTGTATCTTTAGTAAATCTTTTAATTTACAACAACAATAGAATGAACATCTCCATCCTTCAATGTTAGTAGAAATACACACTATCTTATTATATCTGCTACAAAATAGGGTAATATTTATATGGAACCATAATACTAAGGTTACCTTTGCATAAAGGCCACATATTTTTGAAACAACACAATATTTGGCAATTTTAGACAACATCCCCAAATGTGGAATATGGAGGTTGTTCCATAAAAATGTGCATCTCAATTCTTGTCATAGTGACATAAAAAAAAAGTCATCACTCCCTGGCACTTTGTCATTCATCTGTGCAATCATCTTCCTCGCAAATATCCCTACAAAAGCCACAATTTCCTTGTGCAGAATAAGATCTTAGCTCATGTTACAAATAGTTAAACATTTCTGTCTTGTCAAGAAAAATGTCCTTTGACTTTACATGGCACATCTGAGGAAACTTGGGACAGAAGAAAATACTTCGTTTGAAGTCAGTGCGATTCATGTAACTAGACTCCTACAGTCCATTAAGAAATTCTTTTTTTAGTTGCTGTATTGCTGGGAACAAGAAGAAACGTCTTAGGTAATCTTTCTCTGCATGCCGAAATGGAGAATTGTTGGAAGTCTGTCTGCATCGTAATATATGAGTAACAGTTTCCTGCTACGGGGAAATTGGCAACTTTTGTACACTGAGGAAGGCTTTGCAGAGATAATTGGGAGACAAGACGTCGGTAATAATACCATTGAGCCTCAGTGACAGCTACCATTTAGCCTCCTTGCTCACAGGCAACCCCTATATATCTATAGGCCCCTATATATAAATATATTGTAGCAGTAAAGTAACCTTTCTCCTAATACTAATATGGCCACCTCATTAATAGGACAAGTTGGCCATTTCTTTTTTGAGAATCACCTCTTACATTTTTTGACACCAGCATTGCATAGAAAAGCAATTTTTAATATAAACTATGAATTAATATAGATTATCATGCAACATTGCAGAAACCACTTACATATTCTAATCAAGGTATTATTATTCAAAGTTATGCAGATATGTTAATCAATAATTTGTATGTTTATTGTAAGTAATGAGGCTCTTGTCATATGTCCCATCTTTTTAGATACTTTTGTATATTTCATTTGCTCTATGTGTCAGCCATTATTTTTCATTTTTCCTTCTCAGCAAATTCTGAAGAATCAGTTTTTTTACTAACTCCGTCAAAGTGGTCCATATAAGTGTCGTTAATCCATTACAGTTGATGAAAGAAGTCACTTAAGACCATTAAATCTGATGGTGTCAATTACTTTTAGGTCACCCAATTCCAAGATTCTGATAAATATATGTAGGTGTCACTTTCAAAGAAATAAATTGAACATATGAAGCTGATAGCGACTACTCAAATTTACATGTATACAAGTTATGTGACGATAAAAGATTCTGATTCCGATTCTTACAGTCAAGGAAAATTCAGGTAAAATATAAGAAATCGATGCACATCTTAAAAAGAAAAATCTATATGCAGCTTCAAAGTATACACCTTAGTGATGCCCAAGGCGACCTTTTAAATATATATAGATTTTATTGACATGTAAAATATCATAAATGATACATATGTCATTCAGTTAAAAGATAACATGAAAGAGACATTAATGTAAGTACAGAAAGCAATAAAATGTCAATAATCAAGGTTCCAGCCACCAAGTTAACTTATAATACGTGTTTAAAATCCACATACACAATAGAAAAAAATACAAGCCGCTAATAAAAACATTTCACTCTCAAAGTCCGAAACATGACAAGCACATCATAACTAATAAACTAATAAACTAAATTAATAACTGTGTGGATACAGGAGATGGTTTTCTCTACACATCAGCTTGAAGGAGAAACTTTCCTAAACTAATTAATAACTCAGGTTCCTTGTTTGTCATTATTGCTGTAAACTTAGTTATATCATCTAGAGACAAGAAGTTGTTAATAAATTTAGTTGCATTCAAAAAAAGGTTAACACGGTGTTGCTCATTACCAGGACAGACAATCAAACAGTGAATTTCGTCTTCTACAAAGTTTAACGTACACTTTTCACATATTCTATTTGGAGCAGGAATTATTGGTTTATGGTGTCGACCTGTTTCAATCTTCAGGCTATGTGAACTTGTCCTAAATCTAGCTATTTTAGTTAACACTTTGCGAATTTGTTGCAATTCAAGATAAGGTTCTATTCTACAATCAGTTTTAAATAGTTTATATGTCCTAAGTTTTGGTTGTTGTGAACTGTCATTTATTGCATTTATAAGTCGCTCATGTTCGGCTTCATAGAGTCTTAGTTTCACTGTGTTAGAGATATTATCAATGTCAAAGTTTCTGAGGTTACTAATATCATATTCAATGGTGCAGTTATTTAATACATGACACACTTTACTGAACCAGTTATTTCCATTTACTGCATTCACATAAATTTCCTTCTGAACATTTAAACATTTCTTAAGTAAACTGTCATCAGGTGCTCTTTCCAATCTTATCCAGTAATTCACCATTCTAATTTTTTGTCTGACATGCAATGGGAGAGTATTACTGGAGCATATTTTTTTAAGAGGAACTTAAAATTCAGATTAAATCAGGTAAACAGCAGATTATCTGGAAAATCAATACACAAACTGTAAAACTTTCAAACTTTAAACAAGGCTTATTGAATACTGTGTTAGTGTATGGAAACTGGAAGCTAAGACTTTAAATCCAGTCTATAAAAAGTCACCTGCACAAAATATGATATACTGAAATACCAAAGAGGTATGGAGATGATATTCTATTTATGACACGTTAATGCTCATAATATTTATGCAAGTTATTTGAATATAAAATAAAACCTGAACTCATCAGTGGCCTTATGCCAGCAAAATCGCATAAAAATCATTTACATAACACAGATTTAGGCAATATTGTAACCAATCCTTTTTAAGCTCATTAGATTATAATAATGCAAAGGTCATCAGTACTATTGCTGAATGATGTAACTGCCAGAAATTTACCTGTAACACAAATTGGCACTGATAAAGAGGTATTTAAGTCTTTAATGGGCGGCCAAAAATGTGACCAGAATAAAGGTCAGTCTTTTCAATGGGCTTGTGTAAGTGGAGAAACTAAATAAAGGTTGTGGAAGAATTCTGTGGAAAATGTGAGTGTTATTGCAGTGCTACTCCTGGCAAAGTTTATCACCTCCAGTTGTTACTAGATGATCAAAGAGGAGAGACAGAATACTCCTTTGGCCTTAACTTCAAAAGAAGAGGATGCAAAGTGACAAACAAGATGAAACAAGTCTCATTGCAGATTGCAAAATCACAAACCAAGTACACAATCCCAAGGACATTGACCTCTAGATTCTATACCTAATCAAATGACAAGGCCAAGAAATCTTTTTTTCAAGGTAAATTGCACAAAGCTCCTTATCCTGCAGCCAGGTGTACATAATCCACAGTAATTTGATGTATTCTGTCCAAAGATGGTGTCCTGTGCCAGGAAAGACTTTTAAATCGGAATTTCCCAGTACAGTAGTTCTACACTATATTGTCATCATTGCCACTCGGTGGTCTCATTGATCCATGGTCCTTCTCTGTCATTGTGACAAATATGCTGGAAATCCCCACCATTTGGAGTGAATCACCAAAGTTCCTCCTATAGTATAAACCAAAATGAATATCCACTTGTTTTTTCCCTCTTATATTTGCATAAATGTCATGTAGTGGCACAAAATAGATATAAACCCAGGTGTAAATGGATACCTGGCTATAGGCAGTGATGGCAATTGTAAAGTGCTTGACCAAAGGAGCGCTGTAATGGCTGCACTGAGTGTATACTCCCCAGGGAGTTGAGAAAGGCTCAAGTTACAACAGGCCTGCCAAGGGTGTAAATTTTAATGTCCGCTGAGCTCGTTCAGGATAGCAGACACTAAACCCAATTACATTACATAAATGTTACCAAAAAGTCAAAGCCCAACTGTCAAACCTGCAAAAACTCCTCTCTGTGCAAAATGACTTTATGTTTCCTGTCTTTCCAATTATAATTCTTTTTCTTTTTTATCTCATCATTCGTCCCATTTGTCAAGGTCGCAGAGAAGCAGCAGCAGTTACAATGGAGAATATTGCAAAGTTTTGGTTATTTGGTTCCAAGATCTGTTTTTATCAGCTGGAAGGTCGAGCTTTGACTCCATACTTTGTGTTCTACTTGTCATTCTCAGAAAAAGGTTTGTTGATAGTTATGGCTAAATACGTGATTGTTATTGAATTTAAGTATTCTTTTGGGCTGTATAGGCACAGGGCTTTTGTGAAGTGCCAAATGGAAGCATGCAGTTCATAGTTATTACGTGTGACAGCACATCCACACAACTTAGGTGAAAGTCCTAAAACTAAGTTATTCTTTGTCAGATTCACTTGAGACCTACACAACTGTGATTTACACCAGAAGACGTATTGGATTTTTGTCCTCCATTAAAAGCCATTAATATTTCAAGTGCATCCTTTTTACAGTTTTTTTTTCTTTACCCCACTGATTCGCCTCAGTGGCATTGAAGCAGTTTATCTTCCAACTGACATCAAAGGAGCTTCACATTCCGCAACATTGACAGCTATTCTCTGGCTTGAACTTTCTTCTTGCCAAATTTCCCTCGCTTCCTTTGCGAAAAATCCCAGCTATAGATTATTGATCTGAGCGTAATACGACACAGCATGGGTAACATATTTTCACCTGCAGAACAGTACAGGTGCAGGGCCACTGCAGGCACATTGGATGCTCCCTAAACAGCTAGCTGTATTGGGGGCAACGTCATCATAGGGCTACTGATTCACAGCACCACGTGTGCACGTGAACATCAGATGGTATCCGGTCATGTTGATAGCATGATTAATGACACGATCAGCTCTGATCTTCAGGCCTTGTTCTGTCATACTGAAAAGATCGCTCACTTAATTAAAAGGGCAATGTCATGATACTTCAATGGCTTTCAATGTTAAAAAACGTTTTTATTGTCGCTGTAATAATTCCTCAGGTACATTATGTAATTGACATTATGAAGCTATGCAGTCTATGCTGTTTGCGCTTAGTCAGTTACCCCTGACTATATTGCCAAGTCTAGTTGAGTATATATTATATATGTTATATATATATATATATATATGTCTGAATTTCACTTAATTTGGTCTAACAGGCTATTACTTCCGTCATTTAATTGTTTCCTTCTGTAGCAACAGTTAGTCATTGGTTCAAAATCGAAAATGCAGTTTATAAACACTATATTCAGAATGAACTACTTTTTCTCACAATAATCAATATGGATCTTTTCGCAACTTTTTCTTGTGTACACCTGCTTTACAAATTGAGTGAAGCCATCCGAATTCACTTCTCTTGAAACTTGAAAGAATATGAATCCATACAAGTGCATTCAGGTGGTCTTGCCAAAACCCCCCATACAGAACCAGTATATGTACTGAAGTAGTCTTTTGACAGTATTCCCACCAGTTTTATCTGATTTTTAAAACTAACATACATAAAATGACAAAAAACATAAACACTGGAGCAAGACTGAAACAATCGATCATAAACTTTCACAATACAAATTGAACTAGGTTGATAGAAATCTATCAGTCAATAAAACCAGGTCTAAAGAGCCACCACTATGACGTTGTCTCCTATGGCAATTCAATCTGTACCGGGAAGCAACATTTGAAATATGAAGGACGAAAAACATTGGAAGTGTATTTCAGTACAAGCAATCGCGGAGGTGACAGTAGCTGGAGTTTCAGCATCAATGATGTAACACTTAACGACGCAACAGAAAACATAACAACGCCACGTTCAATCACAAGAGACGTCTGCAATGACGTCAATAGCAACGCAATGATCGACGGCCATGATGCCGTTCCCTAAAACGCGCGCTGCACTTCCCATGCTAATTGAAAATGATCAAATACTGTTGTCAACACACGCATATCATAATATAGAGAAACAAAATATTAAATATCATCTAAGCCATCAACATCATTACCAATTCGCGGTGTTTCAGCTTATTAGGCCATTACGTTTGTGATATTATTATGATCATTGATTTAATTGAAACTGGATCCAAATAATGCTACAATAATAACAATAGATATGCTCGTAACATAATAACAATTTCACTATTGCTCTTTAAAATCGAATATAAGTAGAAAACATATTTGTTTGTTAGAATTACACTTTAATTTTTCACCTTAAGCTGTCTATCGCCTAGCAGGACGAAAATGAGGTAGAATGAAAATTACATATATATTTATACTCTCTGAATGTGTCATTGAAAACTAAAATAATAAAGTAAAAATAGAGTATATGAATAGAATAAAACCGATAAAATAAGGAAAAATATATTCACTTCACTTAAATCAAGGTACTTAGCCCTCCATCCGTCTCTCCTAAAATGAATCCCCTGATTTGGGGATTGCCACTGAACTGTACATTCAAAATTAATCACATTAATGAAATATGCATATCATTATTAATTAATCTTAAGTTTTTAACTATTGACAATATGCTGACTTTACTAAAAGATATAGACTGGCTTTGTGTACGTTTTCTTCGATAACTTCGTCAACTTTCATCCGATTTGAAAAATGTGAAGTTCCATATGGCTTAAATTAATTGGGGAATAAACTCGTCCCTGATCTGTTTGATCTGATTAATGCGCCGGATTCTAGACTTAATTAGCCTTTATAAAACTTTAAAAAGCTTCAAGGTGGTGCTCTTGCACCTGTTACATTTTGAAAAAGACACAGCAGTTTTCCAGTAGAATTGGAAAGTGCAATTACACTTAAGTCCCTGATAATGCTCTCCGACACACCCACGCTAATTGAAGGTCATGGAGTGTGTTCAACTGTATATTGTGTGTATATATGTAATACATATAGCTTCACAAAACAGACAAATAAAATGGGGAAAACACGAGCATAGGCCTATAGTAGGCTGTGGCTGTTCCCCTTCAAATTGAAAACAATTAAGTGAGCCTGATGAGGTTGGTGATGAGGTTGATCATGAAAATTATTTTTCCCAGTTTTGTAAAATTTGAACAAGATTTAGGTGTAGCAATTTTGAAAAACCATATCGCCCATTGAGTCAATGGAGCCGTGGAATGCTGAAATCAACATTATGTCATAACATTTATGACTGCTTTTCTGTCTGATAACACTCCCATGGTCATCAGGCAGTGTATTTATCATTTCTCAAAAGTTTACTCATATGCCATATGTTCCTGGCCCACTTGGTGTTTGTCATTTCAATGTGAGATGACTAATGACTATCACTACAAGTTGGATAATCTTATTCTCCTGACAGTGCATATAGACAATTCCTGACACTGTATAACATTTGAATATATTACATTTGTTCATATTTTAGCTTGGTCATTATAAATCAACATCTTCAAATTGTATTCTATGATAAGTTGTATAAATATTTATATTCATATATATATCTTTTATTTATTTTACAGTTGTCAAGAGAATGACAAATTTTCACAATGGGATAACAAACTTTTTAAATTTAAACTGTAACCTGAAATTGCTAATTATTCTTTCTAAGTAAATGCTAACAGGATAGTTTTACAATAGGGCTTGTGTGGTAGCATTTTACAATCTAATGACAAATTCTACACTGATGATATTATTAAAATTCAGATCAATAATAACATTGCTAAAATGTGATGCAAGGTGTTCATCGAAACTCCTGGGTACATTCAATGAAAATATGAGAAGTCAAAAGTGCTATAAGTAATCACCAGACAAATTGTAGCTTATGATTGTCAACCAGGTGAAAAAGTTGATTGGCTTGCAATTCATATGACCTTAAAGGGGAACTTAAGGACATTTGTGTGTTAGTTTTAAAAGTTCAATTGGATGTAAATGAATATATTGCAGTAGGAAAAAGTCTCTAAAAGTCAAGTTAAGTATGATTTTAGGACAATTAGAAATGCAATTTAGCCACTCGCCAAAACGATGGGGGCCGCCATTATTGCACACGACACGCAAAGCCGTGACGTCACTTATGTACAGGCTATTTGTCAGGCATTTCTAAATATTCCTAGGGCCTACAAATCAATCATAATTCTTGATTGCAATTTTAAAAGAACAGATAGCACGCCAGCTGTTGGACTGTACTTCATTAATTTGAATTCATTACTGGGAACTTACTTCAATTAATTAATTGCAATAAAAGTTATTTGTAGACTCTATTCATGAATGTTCATATAACAATTTTGCTCCCTGGGAATTTAGCTTCCATTCTCTGAATGCCTCTTATAATATCGTATTTTTCATAGATATTATAAAATAAAGCAAGTTTTTTCCCAAAACATGGATCTTAAAAAAGTATAAGCTGTATAACATTTGATGATCAATATTTGATACAATCAAGGGAATAATAAATAATTGCACATTTCTACTATTTTAAATATTACTATTAGATAAGAATGAATTTAGCTCAAGCCCCCCCCCCCCCTCCCCATCTTGATTTGTCAGTGATGAAAAGAATGTTAAAGGGGAACTAACGGAAAAGTGAAAGTTAATTTTGATACTTCAATTAGATAGTAAGGAATATATTGCACTTGAAAGAAATATTTTGAAGTGGAGTTTAGTCTAATTTTAAGCTAATACTTTGTGCCTTTTGCGCCACCCTCTGAAACGTGATGCCTGCACCAGGTTAACTAAGAGATCAAAATAACAATTATGCCAATAGAAGCCAGGATTACAAATCAATACCAGGTTATATTAAATTTGCATGCACTGTAGAAAATTGCAATTCAAAATTAAATATACATTCCACTTGGTTTTGGAATTTATACATAATGTTCCCAACATTTAAGTTAGTCTGTGCATATGGAAATCAGAATTATACTGTATGAACTACAAGGGGAGGGAGGTCTATGCTAAATAAATAAATAAATATATTACAAATATTTTTTTATTTCGGAAATGTGTAGATCCCAAACAACTTTTTTTTTAAAGTTTACATGAACAAATAGATAGATAGATAGATAGATAGATAGATAGAGAAATAAATAGATAGATAGATAGATAGATTGATAGAATTGACAACAAAATACCTCAGAGAAATTAAACCTAATTTCTCCAAGATAAAATATAATAAAGTATAATAAAAATCTATAAAATAATTGTAGTTCAAATAAAAAAGAATAATTAATATTAATAAAATCGAGTAACTGATAAAATGCTAAAAAATATATATGTAGATATATATATCTATATTATACTCAGTTTATTAATTGACTCCCCAAGTGACTATTACTCTGATAATTGCATTGTATCAAATTGTTCAATAGCAATTTGACACTTAGTGAGAACCATGTCTATTGACATGCTGTTATAAAAAAAGGCTCAAGTGCAATTACAAATTGTATCTGAAACTGGTCAGTTCTCTAGCCTATGACACAAGTGACTTATTTCCGGCCAGTGCAAAACACCACGGTTGCCTAAAATGGCGGCCTCCGTAGTTCACAACACGGAGCTAATAAATACAGGATACTACTTTACCAGGGCATATATACAAGTTATGAATAGCGTGAATGCGTTTCAATGGACTAAAGCTAACTTCTGAGAGGTAAAGTGCAGAAGGTGTTAGTACCCCTTTAATATGTGGGGTTTTATGTGCGAATGTACTATGTATACTACGTATACTATGTATATATAATGAGTTTTTTTTTATACTAAAGATGTAATGAGCAACATCTCACAAACCTAAAATTTATATTTAAGCTTCTTTCTGCTTGATAGCATTTGGTTCTGTTTAATAACCTGCAACTTGTGATCTTATTGCCTGAATCTGATGGTAGAGAACTTCCCAGCAGAAAATACATCAGGTATTTGAATAGTTATAGGTAAATGGACCTAGTTTTGGAAATTTTGAAAAATTGTTTGCTATCAGTGGTGGAAATGCAAGTCTTGGTATTTGCAATTAGAATCTTGAACTAGGCCAGTACCTCAAAGATGTCTTACATATCAAAGGATACAAGAAAGCCATTAGGCTGCGCGGAAGTAGTGAGTCTAATACTACTGTACCACATAATTGATACATAAGTACTGTTCACAACAACCTTCTAATCCAATGATAATGACAGGATTGCTTGGGGGAGGGTTTGTTGGCAATTTCATGACTGAATCATTTTTGTTTAAAAAATGGCTGCACTTAATGATTTTTTTTTCATGAAATAGCTATAAACATATTAAACTTTTCAAAACTGCCACACCTAAACCTTATCAGGATTGCCTGAAACTTCACAATTGTATTATATACATATAAACTCACGTGCAGAAAAAAGTTTGCCTGAATCTGACGAAGTAAGGGGACCAGCTACACCCTAGCCTACAGCAATATCACGACAACGATCCTCTTCATTATCATGAAAACGTGGATTTGCTGTAAATAATTATGTTCTAAAAAGTTGAAAATATGACTAAATAAAGAGATTTTAGTGAGGTCCATTCTACCATCATTCACATCGACCAGGAATTGACCACCAATAGTAAAAATAAAAGCACGATTGAAACATTCAAGCTAAACAAAGCTTGTACAATATCCAGCAGTTAGTCTATAGATTTTATAGAATTGTCTTTGGTAGCCTTTTTATCGAAACCAACACATCAGGCTACATCTTATTATTAAGTGCATCGACTAGACATAAAAGGCAAGTGAAACTAATGCACAGGTTACTAATGAACTGTGGACGGAATCAATAAAACTGTCAAAGGCTGATAACAAAGGCAACTGATGCATTGCCTAACGACAGACATCAAACCTTGCATCAGAACAGCTGAGGGCCATTCTCCTCTTTGATGGACAAAAATGTGGGGGGATATGGGTTCTCCCAGCACGCCCTGACTCACACCTGGCCAGAACCTGATTAATTTACGACCGAAGTCTGTCTCTTGGGTTGAAGATGCAGGTGTTCTTGTTCGTCTTCCTTTGTAGAAGTTGCTAATGAACATTCGCTACTCGGAATCGCACATTGAGCCTTGATTAGCACATGTAACCTGAGTGCAAGAGTCAGTTTTGTTGGAGTAGGCAAAAGAGGTACAATTTACATTTTAGAGCAAATTATTTATCGAGACAAAATGTGCGTGTGGTCTCTTTGCTTAATTAATATTTACCAAGCAAACCACATGCATCAAGAAGCATATAGGAAAACTACAAGAGTCACTAATCTTTTTGACAGATCAGACGAGGTGGATCCGTAGCACCTTCCGAGTCTGATCTGTCGAACAGATCAGGGATGAGTTTATCACCCAATAATTCAGCCATGTGGAACTTCACATTTTTAAAATCGAATGAAAATTGGCGAAGTTATCGAAGAAAACGTACACAAAGCCAGTCTATATATCGAATGAGAACAAACTGGATGCAGCGTCACCAGCGTCATGAACGTCTTCGACTCGCGATTTATTTTATGCATAACTCCGTCAATTTTAGTCAGATTTTCGAAATACGAGTTTTATTATGTAGCTTAATCCATTTATTAAAATATTAGGTTGGTATCAATCTGTCATATCAATTGTAGTCGCGTCGGCATTTTTACGGCCGTACGCGTTTCGTCCTTATATATAAATTACTTCTTCAGTTTCCTTATTTGGGCATTGCATGAACGTCATTCTGTGCGCAATGAAAGGCAGATCACCCGGCAGGAATAAATATGCGCTTTCCTACTCTTTTGATATGTACGTGTCAGTACCTTTAAGGTTCACTTCTTGGCCAATAACCTCAGTTACAAATATATGCCTCTAAATCCCAATGCACATCATAATCAAGCTTCGCTATACATTCATTAGTGCTGTCTGAGGTAGCTGATTAGCTGAGCTGACTAATCCATTATCGCCCATTTCGTACAAAGAAGTGTGTAATACGCAGTCGCTGCGGTCACAGATTTTGTCGAGATAACTTCTCATGCCAGATGTGAATTTTGCCACGTGTCGCTATTCCTGATTTTTAATGAAATTTTCAGAAATTGGATTACAGGGAAACTAAATCATTTTCTTTCATCAGGAGACCTTTAATAGATTTTTCAATTGAATACTCTCACTTTCATTTGCTATGCACGTGTCATACACAAAGTTATACACAAAGTGTTATCATGTCCTGAACAAGATGTATGAGCATGGGCTATAATTAGATTCTCGATTATTGAAAAAAGCAAATGAAGCAGGAATAGGAATAGGCCTATTATAACATAAACTTCCTATAGTTTGTCCATTGGGTACAAATACGAAGGTTGATGATAAATGTAAATAAATAAATGTATAGGTTGACAGTCTATTTTCTCTACTCCAAGCAGTCTCAACTAACTTAACAATTACACCCTTGGCAGCCTGTTCAAGCATGAGCCTTTCTCAACTCCCTTGGGAGTATACAGCCGAGCAGGCATAGTCAGTGCATCAGGCTAAGCAGTCTGCAATTACCATCACAGCCTATAATTAAATGAAGATCTTAAGGTTGTGATTGAATTTAATGACATCTTTGTTTTAGAAAAACTGATGACAAAGCTGGATTCTGAGAAATTACTTTTCGATTCAAGATAAGCCATATCAGGTTCTGCTCTTAACATCCGCTCCTATAAACGTGTCAATACAACCAGCAATTTCGTTTAATTAATGATGTTGAGTCTATTTCAGGAGACCAATAACATTGGCGGTAATATTTACCATGGTAACAAAGAAGTTCATTGAGCAAACTGCAAAATGGATTAACCAACAGGGTCCCGGGTGTTGTTGCTGGCTTCGAACAGTTTATCATGACAGACCTCAATGCTGTCATCCTTTAAAATATTAAAATATATCGCACAAGCTGTTTGTTTTAAGCCTGGCCTGCCCATAATGGCTTAATTAATGTGAGGAAATACAACAGGTGAACGAATCTATGATTCATTGTTGAACTGGTGAGTCACTTGCAAAAGTCAATCAACATTCAACTTTCATGGACATAAAAAAGGTTCCATGAAAATGCACAATAAGCTTCTACCTGTTGTGAAAATGCAAAAATTGCTATTCATCGCCATTGCTGTGCTGAGTTGTCCAAAATAGTGAAAACCAGCACCAGATACATGTTTTATCAAATCCATAACTTTCCATCAAACAATATACTCGTTATTTCTACAAAGACGACCTGCTGACTCAGGTCATTCCTTGAATAATATGGTGATAAGCCAACTAAATAAAGGAAAGGAAGTATTATTACTGATGAAAGAAACTCTGTCTACTGGCCAAGACTACCTAATTATAATGAACGAAATGCCCTCTACCCGGTTAATTGGGGCTGTACGAGGTTTTTGTTTACAAACATATAGTACTATGAATAATTGAATGATGTTCAGGCTGAGGAGAAATGGCAGTATTCCTAGAACAACTTCAGCCCAAGGGATATGTTTCATAGTTACTAAATTGCACGCATACCTGGGGGTAGATCCTATTGCTGTACATGTTCTGCGGTAATGTATATATGTAAACATATGTACACCAAATATGGCGAAGAATGCCAGAATGCCTGTTTATGTGAAGTCATAATTGTTGCCTGTTCATATTTATCTGCGTGAATGTCACGTTTAATGTTAGTGATCTGGTTTTACAATGTCGACATATTCTTGTATTGGTTGACATTAGATGATGTTTTTAAATGATGTTTTTCATTGTGAATTGTCATTACCAGACCGTAAATGAGTGGAGCAAACTTGTCCAATATGCCAGAAAGTAAAGCACTATACAGGCGTGCACTGCAGTCTTCGGAGACAGGGAGAGAATTCAAATCCATTTCGTCAATCCTGGCTAAGAACTCTCTAAGGGCCTGATATACAATGTTCTTTTCATAGGAAATGGCTGATGCTGAATAATTAACCAGGGCCCTTGTCGATGTGGTCTTCTCATTCTTATTGCAGTGACAGATTTCAATCAATGAAATGCTAAATATCAAACAGCATTTGTCGTACACTTTAAATGTGGCAGCCACTTTCATCGTAATCTGGAAGAAGTCCAGGACCATCCTTGTCCAAGAAAACATTTTTGTTGAACATAATTCTCAGGTATAAAAGCGGAGATTAGTACATTCAGTGCCAATTAAACGAGGTCAATACTGCAGATGGTAACATGACATCTGATGACAAAAATAATCTCTCAAAGTATCTGACTGGAGTTCTGAAATCACTAATGATATTGATCCTTTAGCTATTCTAAATATGCACAAATACGTACGCTGGCTGATCCAGACCTGACTCAATGGCCCCATGGGGGGGGGGGGGGGGGGGTAAAGGCACACTGAGACTAGTACGGGGCAAGGCATGGCACCAATGCCCCCCCCCCTGGTTCCGCCAGTGAATATGTATTTAAATCCTATACCAATATTTTCATCATAGAAGGAAGTTTCAGCCACTTACGATTCTGTAGTTTTGTGGCTAGGTACTTATCTTGTGACGTCAAAGACCTTCAAGTTTAATATATGTTTATTTATTATGCTACTGCTGTAGAACTAGCAATTGATTAAATGTGAAACACGAATCTGTATACATGTATTCAATGTTTAATTAATAATGGCCTCATGAATTGGTCGTTTGTTGACTTACGCTATGGTCGATGATTGCATGATTAATAATAGATTAGAACTCTTCCATATATATTGTTTGTCCTCCCTTTCTTGTTGCTTTATATGGACACATGTCCACTTGCAATTTGTGCACTTGCAATTTGATAATGTTATGTATGAGTATTGGACATGGATTTTCTATAAGCTGATTTTTCAATAATGTAAATCTATAAGTCCAATCTAGCAATCACAAAAGAGTCGATGTCACCTTTGAAAAGATTACACCACTTGAGTAGCTCTATTAATATTACACACACAGTTCTTTTACTCTCATTGTTGGCACGAAAACTGGATTAAAGCCAATAACCCATACAATAGACTAAAGGAGAAAATATTTATCCTGAAGATCCTTTGTTTCATGCTTGGTTTACGCTTCAGGTGCCACCCACCCGTTCTATTTCAAAAGGTTTTATTATAGAAATATGATTATCTTACCCTTTGTGAGGACATGAATGCCTAATTTGACTTGGGAGAAGTTGCCAGTACCCAGATCACCTCTTAACCTATAGAAACCAATCCTTTTGCCCAAGGTGATCTCCTTCAGGTATTTATGATCAGAGGACAGATCCAAGGACAGCTTCTCATAAGCCGTTAGGTGGCGCTCCTGTGGGTCTTCCCCTTCCGGTATGTCGCCATGAATCCGACCGGAAGCCGCCTTCCCCGTGGAGGACTCGTGGTTCGGTCGACGATGCGACCCTGGCGTCATTGTCATGGCACTCGTGACGGTCATCATCTAGTCGGCTACATCCCTGGTCATATCAAATTGCTTTTGGACTTCCTGTCTTTACTGCTGCGCTTGTTGACCTCATCTTCCCTAGAAACGAAACGGAACACTCTTATTAAACATTTGGCTCAATAAATATAGGAGACGTACACAAAAAACTTAAATCTTGATAATAATCAGCCTTTATCGACCATATTCAAGGATTGAGTTTTGAGTTTAGGTTAACGTTATAGCTGATGACATATCTGACGAAATTGCTAGATTATAAAAACTGCAAACCAGTCAATCAGCCTACCGTCATGTTGTCTTAACGTTATATACTTTTACCATAGATCTTTCTAACCAAGAAGACTTTCATCATGCATGTCTGGTTGTGCTTGATGCTGTTCTGCAGATCTATGTCTCTTGGTACGGATATTTAATTCAAAAGATATCAAGTGTACGTCATGCAATCCATATACCAAATAAAAAAAATTGGATAAAGAAACAAAGAAAAGGCACAAAGACAAATCCAAGTTCAGCCAGACACAGAGAGAAACATAAATCTTTGCCATCAAAAGTTAAGGTCAGAAGCATCAATTCAGCTTCTGAGACCTTCCTCCTTCCTTTGTGACCATTTATTGAAGACAGATTCTTTGTCTCAACCTGTACCACCTTGTTACAGTGATGAGGACGCCATTATAGTTCATTGCCATAACAAAATATGATGTAATTAATATACTTCTAATATATGTCCTTGCTATAGAAGTATGTTAATTACATCATATTTTGTTAAGGCAATGAACTATAATGGCGACCTCATAGAAAGAGGACAACTACTAACCTGAAGTGGAATTCGACTTTCAGACCATCTAATTATTGATACGATGTATACAAAAAAGAGATTAGTGAACCAAGTACTATACGTTATAGCAATCTACTTCACAATTAAGATAACTTCTCTCTCCATTTAAGACCAGTAAATACTGAAAGGTCATCTTTCTGGAAAGGTTATTCTCTAACAAGCCTACTTTAAAAGACACAATATATGAATATTTTTTGTTCATGAAAAATATATAGGGATGGTGTTAAACTTCCGCACATGAATTCAGTTTTACCAACAGATGCTACTGTGGACTCATATCATGTGTATCATTTGAAAATCTTATGGTAAGGTGGTTTAACTGTTCGGAGTGAACAATTAATGTGTGTACATCTACACGACCGACTAGATGATGATCACACTATTTGTACACTGATGTTATGTATGCGTATTGGACATTGAGAAATTTGTTAACAGATACACTGTATGCATTACACTAGTCCTCCAACCCCAAGGTTATCGAATAATGCAATCATAATCCACCATGGTTCCATTCGGATTTCACTTGTATGCATTATTGATCAAAGGGATTACCCTACGGTCACATTATGCTTCCTATTACACGACCATTTAGTGACAAGATTAAAGAGAACTCTTCTGAGACCTTTTCTTTCTGGTGACTTGGATCTTTCGTGATACATCAGTTCATGAATTACCTCAGCTAAAAATATCTTGGCTGCAGGAAACGACAAATCTATCAGTGACAGGCCTGTAAGTACGCCATCAATACATGCATTGGCAAGATGACATTTATCTTTTATTGACAAAGTAACACTTATCAGTTATAGATATTATTTATGTACTTGTGTACATCTGCGTGTTGGGGAATTTCTATAGATGCTGGGCATGTTGGGGATGTGGATTTGTCGTTTCTTAGTGAAGTATCTTCTTTTAGATTCTAAGTATAAGACTTTATGGCTGTAGTTAGTCTCCAAGGCTTTTGCACACTGCACACCTGTATTATGCACCTGGGTCTCCCTGTCCCGATCGTGATACATCCCCAGGATATTGACGTTCATCAACAAACAAAAACCAAGGGACACGAAATATTCCGAAGCACTGCACATACACATCATTTGAAGTTCATATTTCATCACTGTTGTAAGTGAAACATATAATCCAAACAACGTTCTGCTGTGAATAGTCATTTATTGGGGATATAAGATACTCGAGTCAACAGTATGCATTGCAACTGCTCCAATGCACATCAAAGATCACTATGTACTTTCACATTCTCAGGTTTCCATTAAAACTTCTTTCAAGTATTCTTCACTGCAAGTTGTTGAGTGCCTTAACCTCAGTACACTTTAGTTTTAGATTGTTCATAGAAGACACTGTATTCAAGGTTTAAAGCAACAGTCTGCATTGTGTATGGAATACTGTACACAAAACACCTCTTGCTAAATGTTGTACATATCAAGTGTACAAATAATATGAGAGATAGAGAGAGAGATGTTTATTCCAACCATTAATATTTTTTGTTTACAATAAATGTAATATTAATCATGTGATCATCATCTAGTCGGCCGTGTAGATGTACACACATTATTTGTTCACTCCGAACAGTTATTCTGCCACCTCACCTCAAGGTGGTCTTTTCACTTCTCAGATCACCTCATTATAAAGCCAACCAAGTTTTTACCCACTTCTTAATGATTATGGAGCCAGGTAAATCTCTACAGTATAAGGAATAATTAAAAAAACAGATAGTGTAGAAGGAGACCTCTAAGAACGACACTATAGAACGGAACTAAGAACTAAACAAGTGACTTATCCATGGAAAAGAATAAGCTTCATCATCAAAAGTCTCCCTTGGGGGCAATTTAATCTCAAAGGAAAGAAGCAAAAGGCAAATATGGCTATTTTATGTAAGAAAGTGTGCCACTCAGCCTTTTCAGCAGTTTCTGAAAGAACACATATATCATACAACTTAATGTTCTGGTTTTATCACTGTGTATCAAATACACTTTCTAAAGAAAGATACCTTTATAAATCATAACTAACGTATGGTGCCCTATTATGATCAGGGGTCCTAATATGGTCAGTTACAATTAATGCTCCCTCATTTCATCTGCTGAGCAGTTACACCACTGGAACAGTATCGTTTTTAAACTTAAGAATTTTTGTTTTTTTTTTCAATTTGCAAGGTCACTCAAGGACAAATGGTTCCAATTTGAATACAAAATAAGCCAATAAATTGAGAGTGCATGAAAATCATGTTGGGTCATCCGAGTTTCTCTTCAAACTTGCATGTTTGAAACATCAACTTTTTGATATGCACTAAAAGTCTAAAGAAGTAAGTTCAAGAAAATTGCCTTTTAAGAATTTAATTCACCTATTTTACATCAGAGGCTGTTTTACCAGGAAGAAGTAATTTTACAACAAAAAGCATGCATAAAAACCAAGGTGACCATAATTGGACACTGGTGTCCTAATATCATCCATATGAGATTCGTTGTTTTGAAAGGCTGTATTATATTTGTTATTTTCAAGGATTTTGTAAAGTGAACTAATTATGCTTAACAATAGAGTTATCAGGCACCATACGTTACTGCAAAATCTACTTTCAACAAAATTATTATTATAAAAGTGAGTTTCATATACAGGAGACACTTAGCGACAAAATCACATCCTAAAAATGTATTGCTTAGTTGAATTACCTATAAAGCTTATAAACCTAGCTTACAAAAATTAAAACATATCGAATTTTGTAGATACAAAAAAAAAACCCTACATGATACAAATTAGCAAAGGGGACTGTTTAGGAAATATAATTCAAACATCATTTGCCATTGTATCTATTACACTAAGTTATTTATCACACGTGCTCTTAATTAAAAAAAGAAAAGAAAAAAGACACATGTGCTTTTCATTAATTTTATGACTGATAGTTACTCTATACTGTCGTTAACTTCATTTTTCCCTTTCAATATTGAGTGCACTCCTAATAACTGTGTATATATGGAGTGGTTGCTTAGAGGAGCTGCATCATTGTATTGTTTCCTAGTGATACAGCATCACAGAATCTTCAGCATCCCATTAAATAATCATGGCTGAGCTCCGTCCAGCCAAACTGCACTCCAAATTTCATGTCACAACAAAATACACTCCAAAAGTCGTACAATATTCATAATGAAATAATAATAATAATAAAGTCTAATTTATCTTATAATTTAAAATCACAGGCCAAACATTTATGAGAAGGTGGGATAAATTTAGGCATCAAACCAATAACAAATTTCCTCTTATTTACATGTCAAAATAGGATTTATTTCTTATTAGTTCAAATGTGGCCATAAAAATCATTAGAACTGCTTTTTTTTTTTTTCATTGTAAAGGTATTTGTACTATTTGATGGAGGTTAATATTTCGAAGGCCGATAAAATTCAACAAATAACCACGGTACCTATTTAACTTGATTAACCACGAGGTAGGCCAATATAGGTATGTATATGACTGTGTATGCTATGTAATTTTGTATATTGGTCAAAATCTAGCACTGTAAACCCAAGGCCAATCAAGCCACTTTTATCCTATCATTAGACTATTCAGTGAGCTTCCAATTGTAAGCTAAGTTGGATAATACCAGGGTTGAATGGTATGTAACAATTATCTACTGGTGGAAACTTGGTCACATCATGGAGTCACAAAGACTCTATGGTCACATTCACATCTAATGAGATGACAGACAACCAGATCAGTGCAAGACAGCATGACTTTAGTTGAAATTATGCTGATATGGTAAATATAATTACAATATACCTGCCTTTTATACCTACCCAATGTTTAGATAATCAGCTGAGTGGTGTGATAACCTCACTGTCATTCATTTAGCCAATAGTATGATACAGTCCAAGGTATAGCTGAATGATCCCTTCATGATTTCTGACAACCCAATGACTATATGATTGAAACAATTTCTTGTATGTAATGACTTCATCTACCACCAGAAATCGATAATAAAACGAGCCTTACCGATTTGTGCATCCATAACAAGCCCGGCTTATCCACAACATGACATCTTCATTTGCATGCCGTTTAGACGTCACCCTTGGCAACGCATGAAGCTGGCCAGGTGCGCCGTTTACCTGTCCGTCAGATGGAGCTGCAAGTGCCGACCACAGCGCACCTGCGGTCAACTTGGTCATTGATAAGGATAATGCACTGAACCTCGTACAGGTGTGAGACAGTGAGAGTTGTGTAACAAGAATTAAAAGGGAAATTTGCAGGCGCAGCTGGTACTGGCATGGTGAACCTGGGAAAAGGGGAGGAGGAGGAAAACCTACAATGTCGGGGACTGTAGGCCTATTTTGTGGTACGACAGTATACTATCACTGTCGTGGTGCGAAGGTGTGGTGGGGCGAAAGTAGGTGCTGTCGAAGTCCGACAGCTCAACTTTCGGGGGGCGAAGGTTCAACTGTCGGGGGGCGAACCTTCGCACCAAGAAGTGAACTCCTCGGCCACCATACAAAATGGCTAGAAATGTTTCTAATAAGCCAAACCCCAACTTTGCAACCGTTAGAAACCTTCCTAGCTTCCTATCTTTACATTGGTAATTATTTGCCTTCCCCATCATTATGGCCATCTGTCATAGCCACAGAGAAGCGGCAAAACATTTCAATGGAGGATATGGCAAAATTTAAGTTCATTCTTTCCCAGAAGTGTTTTTATGTTAAAAACATGGAATGTTTTTTTTTTAAATTAATTTATTTATTAAATATATTTTAAAAAGGGCTAAATTGATCAGTGCAAACTGTTTTTCAGCATTGCCCTTTAAATATTTACAAATTAAAAGATTTTACAAAAATGCATTGAAAATATATATATATATTTATTTATATTACAAATTACTCCGATAAATTCAAATGGTACAGAGAAAATATAAAAAGTGGCATTTATAAAGTGGTGACAAATCTAATGGATTGTAAATAAATTTAAAAAACCGCATTAATAAATTTTAATTTTGCTCATTTCTGTCAATTTTTTGCTGCTCCATGCCATTTATTGAAAAAAATATGACCAAATATAATTTTGAACCCTACTTTTATCTGTAGGTTAACATTACAATGTGTATAGGACAACCAAGCCTTTAATTGCGTCATGATCAGACTTTATTTGTACGAAGTACATTCATTAAGATGTAAGCAACAAATCATACAACATACATATATCTTTAAAACAGTCATGCAAGTATACAAAATAATATATCACACACATATCGTATCTCATGTAAAGTACATTTTTGGCACTTATTTCGTATTGTGTATACAAGCCGTTTCAAAAGATAGTAACAGCCTAATAGAATTATTAACAGTGTATTTGATAATTAGGCACAAAGTGAAAATAGAGATATATTATCACAGCATCAGTCATTTTCATATGCACTAAACTCAGTTATCATATGTACATAAAGCAAACACGTAGTCTATATTAATAATTGTCATCATTTGGTAAAGCTGGATTCTATCAATATGTTTGTTCTTTGAGGGGCGAGCTAATTAACTTCTGCTAAATAATGGAAAAATCAATCCATTAAATTAGCATAATATACTGCTAAAATTACCAGGGAGAACACAATAACAAACCACTCACAAACAATAAACCAATACATAAATTATGATAATATTGATATTATCTTATGGCAAAATGTTGCATATTCTCTCAACAAGGACAGCCAGCAAACCAACCAGTTGATTTCTCCTCAGACAGAGAATTATCTGTAGAGCTAACCTGAGATATCATCTGGAGAAGAAAAAAAAAATCAACGAATATAACAATAAACTGAAGAAAAACACAATATGATTTTGCCATTTAATGACTAAAAACCACATTGAGGTGGTAATTAAATAAATCGATATGCTTATTATCTATCTTAACACTATTTAATGCATGCATAAAATAAACTAACGCGTTCTGTACTATTACGCACGTAGTCTTTGTATTTTCCGTGCATATCATTGGCCATAGTTTCAAACACAGCTTCCACGTTTTCTCCGGTCTTGCAACTCGTTTCGAAGAAATCAACCTTGTAGCGACCAGCAAGCTGTGAATAAGAACAGTATATGTTTCTCACACTACCAATGAAATTCTGTTATTGAAGTGTTTATTCTTTATTGATTTGAAGATAAGGATTTATATTAGGTTATAAAACAATCCAATGGAGGTAAGTGGCTTCCTTAATACTATTGGAAAAGATAAAGTATAACCATTGCAACCAATCTTAAGAATGTATGTAACATCACTCACATGGTACTAATATTGAGTGCATGTCAACGTCAGGTCAACTATGGGCCGACAATGGGTCAACAATTGGCCATCAATGGGCCAGCACTAACACTGAGTTGATGCACGTGGTATGATATATGAATTTATTTCAAATCCCAGTTCAGACAACCCAACCATACGTTCAACTAGCACAATGAAATTCATCTTCCCCTTTTTTTTTTCTTCTTTTAATTAAACATACCTCTCTAGCCCTATCAGTTGTCACTTTTCTGTCCTCTTCCAGATCGGTTTTGTTCCCAACCACTATTTTGGCGATTCCTTCTGGGGCCATCTGGACATCAAGGCAAATGTTAGGTGTTGTGATAAACAAGTTTACATGTCACAAACTAATATTGGACAGTGCAATCTTTGTAATTGATATCGTGACTAATGAATTTTCCAATTATGGAATTTCCCAATTATGACTAATGATAGCTGGCACTAATCATGTAATTACATAATTATTACACGGAGTTCTGTATGAACTTGGCAAACAAGTAAATGCATTGTGCGGGTGCGGTTAGTGTGTCTCATTTCCACATTCAGTCATAAATCACATTTTCAAATGTACTTCATTATGTAAATGCCATTAATACCATGACATTTTTTAATACATCTCACCTTTTCTATGTTTGATAACCAATAGGACAGGTTGGAAAAAGTTCCCTCATTTGTAACGTCATACAATAAAATTATCCCCTATAAGCAAAACAACAATCCTAAATAATTTTGTAAAACAGAAAGAATTACTGCTTGGATTTTAACCCATACAGGACCTCTTACAGCCAATTTCACAGACTTGGAGGCCAATCTCATGGACCAGGAAGCTAAACTCCAGAGGACGTCATATGAATCCAGGACTCCCATTGGCTAAGGCATGCAGTCTCTCAATGGTCAACCAATATAATTAGAGTCTTGGCAGCTGGACTCACATGACGTCCTTTGGTGTTTATTTTCCAAGGCTATGAGAATAGTTTCCAAGTCTATGAGAATAGTTTCCAAGTCTATGAAAAGAGAAGTCTTGACTAGACCTTGAAGTGCTGTATACAACTGTAATAGTGATTACCTAATACACTTGCAACTTTGTCATAAAGAAATAGAAAGGAAAGGCAGACAGAAAGAAATTAACCCTAAAAAACACAAGAAGCACTAACGGGTATTTCTGTAAATAAATAAATCATGAACATTTTTAAGAATCCGAATTAGAAATAACTAGGGACCAAAATACACAAATACTTCGCAAAAAGTGAAGGAGGCAGTGACACCACACAACAATATGTTGCGTGCACCAGTTTAGCACAAGTTTAGCAGACATGTCACGTAGAAGAAAAAGTTGATAAAAAAGGTGTTTATTTACATGGGAGCCCCTGTAATATCCTGCAGTCAGTGTCCTAAATCTCTCCTGGCCTGCAGTATCCCTGCAACAAGTCATACAACAACCTTTTTTATCATGTAGAGTGTATGTAAACATTTTGGACCCACCCAATAATACATACATTACTTATGTACATGTGTATTGGAATGTGCATGGTCCATGACCTTCTATATATATACAAATATATGTAATATGTAAATATATATCTATGATACTCTTGTGAGACATAGTTCTTGCAAATTTACTGTAAGTACGGCACTAGACTTTTATTTATTTTTTTCCTTTTCAGCGAAAAAGTAGTTAATTTTACGCATGTTTGCGATAGCCTTTCATATAGTTGACACTTGTGGTGAATTTTTATATACAAAATATGTTTCATTTTAAAAATCACAAACCAAATCTTAAGCTTCACTCTTTCCTGATCAACTGTCATATATCTGTCCTTGAAATCAATACCTGGAATACAAGTGGAACCAATTACAATACATGCGCTATACTTGTGGTATATTAGATCATTCTCATATTCAAAACATCATGCTATATTTATGTTTATCACTGCTCTTTATCAATTGAGTGCACTATACTGGATTGCTTTGCATGTTTTACATGGTCATGACAAACATTCAACAAACAATCAAGAAACAACTGACAACCATATAATGCATAGACCTTCAAGTAGATATGTCGATGTGGCATGGATATGTTTTATAGATAAATTTACTACTAACTTACCGATAGTCGATATGAAACTCTTCTGGAATTCACCATCACAGAATCGGCCCAATAAGCATGTTTTGCCCACTGCAGTGTCCCCCAAAAGAAGGACTTTGTAGGTTGGTGTCATCATATCATTTAATGGGGATCCCGCCATGTTCAGCCTTTGAGATCCGATCTCGGGAATCCTGTGATGACGTTGCATTTGAGGTCACCCCCTCTAGACTCTACTCATGCGTGACGAATGGCGCGGATACAGATGGATCAATGAAACTGAAGAATTAAAAATAGCCCCAGTTATAATCCCTACACTGTTGTTGGACACAAACAAGCAAAACAATATTAAATTTCAATTTCATTTGTACTTCAATTAATGTTGGTCAGTTTGCATGGCCTGCAGGCTGCTAAGAGGCAGACGTAATAATGAGATGATAAGACTACACCATGTCACTTCACATACTAAAGAATTCTCTGGACGCAGGAGTTATTGTTTTCTGTAATATATATCATCAACATTAAGAATTATATATGACACATTCCAAATGTATCCTATAAGCATTTATAATCATATGTTTTATTAAAAAAAGTTTAATCCCAGACTTATTACGTGGTAACCTATATGTGCAAACTGGAATACAAGGCCAGTTAGACATGCATAAGGAGTGTTGGCCACTGGGATTTGGGGAGTTGGCCACTGAAATTTGGGGTGTTGGCCACTGAGATTGTGGGTGTTGGCCACTGAGATTTTGGGTGTTGGCCACTGAGATGGGGTATTGGCCACTGGGATTTGGGGTTTTGGCCACTGGGATTTGGCCACTGGGATTTGGCCACTGAGATTTGGGGTGTTGGCCACTGGGATTTGGGGTGTTGGCCACAGATTTGGGGTCTTGACGTAGGCCCATAGCGTTACCATCCCTTACAACGATGAGGTATGTGTGTACATTACGTTGACTGCAACAAAAATTAACTTGTGTGAGGGTGTGGTATATCATCTTAGTTCCAGTAGATGGCAGTTAATGCTGTCTGTAGTTGTCACAGCCACCTAGGGGAATGATGGTCCATGCATCAATAGCTATCAATAGGCCTAAACTATTTTCAGCTTCCCTTATTGCCTCTTGTATTTAAAAGACCTTCCCACGCCTACACTACAGTGGCTTACAAAAGTGATGTCACCTCCCCCTCCAAAATCTAATTTGATTATCTTATTTTTACCCTAGAACATTAACTTATTCGGTGAATATGGATATATGATAAAAGTCCAGTCACATGACTTATAGTGTAAAGCCACTGTCACACGGGCCGGTTGTGCCGTAGTGAAGCCGTAGTATTACGTAATAGTTGCGGAAATCGCTACCCGGCTCCAAGCCGGCGGCCCCAATACGGCCACCCGTGGATACCCGTGGATACCCGTGGATACCCGGCAAGCACCCGTGGGACCCTTGGCCCAGCCGCGAAACCCGGCCCCGGTAGCCGGTTGTGCCATGCTTGCATGGCACAACCGTAGAAATCTCACGGGTGAAAAAAAAGGAAAAAAAAACACGTGGAAGCCGACGGGTGACCCGTGGAAGCCGACGGGTGACCCGTGGAAGCCGGCGGGTGGCCCATAGAAGCCGGCGGGTGGCCCGTAGAACCCGGCGAATTATTCGTTCCTAATTTTACCCCGGCGGCTTGTTGAGGGGTTCTACGGGTAACCCGGCGGCTTTCACGGGTAACCCGCCGGCTTTCACGGGAAACCCGCCGACTTTTTGCTACCAGCGTCAGCGTAGGCAGGGAGGTATATACTTCAAAAGGCTGCTGCTCCTCTAATATTAGTCCGATTTTCCTCAAATAAAGACTGCATGGCAGTATAGCTCATACTGATTCCATACGTATTTTCGGATTTAAAAAAACCCGAATATTAAGCGAGATATTTGTCTGAGAAGGCAGTTGTCTTGCGGTGGCTGCTGCTCCATTTATATTAATCCGATTTTCGTCAAATCAGGACTGAATTGTAGTATAAATCATACTGATTCCATACGCGTTTTCGGATTGAAAATAGACCAAATATTAAGCGAGTTATTCGTCTGAGAAGGTAGCTGGGTTGGCGGAGGCAAACAGTGGTGCTCTCGCAGACGTCCGCGCCCTGACTGTATCAATGCAGGGCTGAGCCCTTCTTTAAAAGGCTGCTGCTCCCCTAATATTAGTCCGATTTTCGTCAAATTAAAACTGTATTGTAGCATAGTTCATACTGATTCCATCATGTTTTCGGATTGAAAATAGACCAAATATTAAGCGAGATATTCATCTGAGAATGCAGTTCTCTGGCGGCGGCCAGGTGCTCTGTGTATGGTCATGACTTGAATGGTGTGGTCAATATTTTTGACCATGATATATATACATTGTTTGGATGAGCTTTATTGCAATTCATTTCTACTCATTCTGCCAACTGCCATGACCGTTATGTCAATTGCTATTAGCATTTTGAATGATACAAAGAATGGGTGTAGAGAATACAGCAAATGCTCAATACATGTGTCAATTGCCTAATTGCCTAAATTGGGGTTCTTTGACCTGTCATTTCATAGTTTGTTCAAAGATGACACAGTAATATGACATTGTCTTGATTGTCATTCACAATTACAAAAAGATGTAATTGCTTTCATTAATTAAAAACATTGTATTCTATTGTAATTACCAGGCAATGATTATATTTGTATATTGGTTTTTTTTTATACATGTGAACATTCTTATCTTTTTGTGTTAATTTGAATCTTATTGTGATAATAAATTATTATTTTGATCAGTATTTGTGTATATTTTTGTAAAATTTAAATCTAATATTAATATTGTAATTAGTATTTGTGATATGATCTGTGATTTTATTTGCTACCTTTTATGTACTTATATGTACCAAATATTAAGCTAGATATTCTATATTATATAATAAGCATATAAATCTATCCGTCTCTCTAAACTATCTGTCTATCTACATATCCGATTTTCGTGAAATAAAGACTGAATTATTCAGGGAAATGTGTAGAATTTATATAATAGTTAAAGGTGGGGAAAATTAATGGAGTATACTAGGCACAAACAAGAATATTCTTTTTAATAAAGTTAGTAACACCTTATAGAGTATAGATATGTAGATAGACAGATAGTTATAAGATCTTAACCTAATAATATGTTACTATCAATAATTCATTGATTAGTATCAATAAAAAACGATAATAAAACAATGTTTGTTTGCTTGTTGCCAATAAAATTCCGACTTGATAAAGATGTCTATGGAGCTATAACAACTATCTATAGATAGATATACTCTAGTTTAGAGTAATCATTTTAGATATTTATTTCATTTTATATAAATTATCAATATTTCGTTGTTGTTTCTGAAAATAATCCAACTGGAATTAATATTGATATTGCATGTTCCATCCATGATCAAAACAATCTCCCTCTTTAATATGCATAATAAACAGGAATCAGTTGAAATTCAGAATTTCAATTAATGCTTGTGATCAATGATTGGGGTGGGTGGGTGGGTGATTTGGGCTTTACGTCCTGTATTTCTGCACCTGCTGGGCTAATTAGGACAGGCAGAGACCATGGCAATGAGACGAAGGATGAAACAGCCATCCAACTTAGGCTCGACCGGGAATCGAACCCGGGACCCAGCGGTTGAAAGCCCAGAGCGCTACCTCTGAGCTAGGCCCCCGCCCCTTGTGATCAATGATGAAAAAGCATGACTTACCCCATTCTTTGTATTATTCAAAATGCTAATAGCAATTGACATATATAGGTTAATTGACTTTACAAAACCAAAGGAAAAGTCCTTCCCATTGGCCAGTTGGCAGAATGAGTAGAAATTAATTGCAATAAAGCTCATCCAAACAATGTATATATAATGGTAAAAAATATTGACCATACCATTCAAGTCATGAACATACACAGAGCACCATGCTGCCTTCTCAGACGAATATCACGCTTAATATTTGGTCTATTTTCAATCTGAAATTCTGTGTGGAATAAGTATGAACTCTTCTATAATTCAATGTTTATTTGAATATTAAAGGAGCAGCAGCCGCCACCAGACAACCGCCTTCTCAGACGAATATCTCGCTTAATATTTGGTCTATTTTCGATCCGAAAACACGTATGGAGTCAGTATGAATTATACTACAATCCAGTCTTATTTGACGAAAATCGGACTAATATTAGGGGAGCAGCAGCATTTTAAAGAAGCGCTCAGCCCTACCTGCATTGATACAGTCAGGGCGCGGACGTCTGCGAGAGCACCACTGTTTGCCTCCGCCAACCTAGCTACCTTCTCAGACGAATAATTCGCTTAATATTTGGTATATTTTCGATCCGAAAACAGGTATGGAATCAGTATACATTATCCTACAATTTAGTTCTTATTTAACGAAAATCGGCCTAATATTAGGGGAGCAGCAGTCTTTTAAAGTATACTCCTGGAAGCTGTGAGTTACTCCTACTACTCGCCGGCTTACTCCTACAACCCGCCGAGTAACCCGTAGAACCCGCCGGGTCACCCGTAGAACCCGCCGAGGCACCCGTGGAACCCGCCGAGGCACCCGTGGAACCCGCCGAGGCACCCGTGGAAGCCGGCGGGTGACCCGGCGGGTAACCCGTAGCGCCCGGCGGGTGCTGCCCCGCCCCTTTTTGCTGCCGCCAAACCGGCGGAAAGAGCTGTTACATAACTATTACATAATACTACGGGTTCACTACGGCAAAACCGGCCCGTGTGACAGTGGCTTATAATTTAGTGTGCACTTGTGCTTATCCTATTTCTGACAGTGTTTTATGGTTTCTAGATATTTTATGGCCCATACGACCTTTTTCAAAGCTTGTATCCTACAATGTATTATCCAATAATTATAAACACAATAGTTGGATACTCAGAGTCTCAGACCATACATTACAAAGACAATAACGAAGGTAATATTAGCAAAAGAAAAAAAAAAAAAAAAAGATCTAATTGTTCGATATGATTAACTTGTCAGAAGTTCCGACTAATTGGTCCAAAGATATCAAGCCTGACTTTGGTCTGATGTCGTCATTTTGACCAACTGCAGACATTTGCCCCGAATGACTGACCCCAAGTCGTGATAAACAATTTAGTCAGCTTTTAGTCTAGTAGAGATATGATTTGAGCCAGAAAAAATTGCAACATAAATGATTCAAGTGCCATTTGAACCCCAAGGGCCTCCAGAAACACGTACTAAAAATCATGGATAATTCTAGTAGTGGAAGCCTTTTCTCAAATGAGTTAGGAACTAATGGAGTTGGACCCCAAGGATGTATGGTAGATGAATATAAACAGCATGTTGGTGGCTAGTGTGTTTGTGAGGTCATCAGTTGCTTTTGTTACGCAACAACACAGGCAAGAACACAAGCCTACTGTAATGTGTCGTAGCAATCATATTTAGGATATTAATAGTTTCAATGCTTTTAAATGCGCACTTAAAGCTCATGTTTTAGCATTGGGATTTTATAATTGTATCTATTTATTGCATCTTGTTACTTCTGCTTTTAGTTTCACTATCTATTTGAACATAATGATTTTACAGGGCCTACATGAAAAACCATTTTACTGATTGTATACACCCTGTGTAAAAATGTTTAAATAATAAATATATAAAGATTAAATAAGACAAAAATTCATCATTACAAAAGAAATGATAAAATGGAATGAAATTGGATAAGTTAAAATTAAAATAGGCCAAAGCTACTTCTCTGTTTTTCAGAAGGCATGCTTTGGTGGCGGGCCTAAATAACACTATAGGCCCTAGGTCTAGGCCTATACCTATTTAGAAAAGTTTATTAATCTTAATTATAAATGGAATAAGAAAAAGTGGATTCAATGTTGTTGTTCTTATAGGCCTAGGCCTAATTAAAATAAAACATGAGGAGATGAAATAGGCAAATAAAACAACAAGATTTTAACACAAAGATTTACGATTCCATAAGATAAGACAAGAAATGTAGTAAATAAATAAAGAAAAGAAAAAAGGAAATCAGGGATTGCTGAATACTAAATTTTGTTTAGGCCTAGTGACGTCATGAATAATGATCTCCCTGATTAGGGATAGGCCCCTGATTTGGGGCTGGCCTAGTCCCGGACGTTACCCAGATGTGCCATCGAAGCACATCGCGAGTCACGTTTGGGGCTAGGGCTGGCCCCTGATCTGAGTCTTACATATATAATGGAATCATTTCTGTTGCAACTGAGACTATTTATGAAAAAAAAGTTAGTCAGCCCCAATCCTGTCATTAGTTCTCAGTAAAAATACGTTACTCTAAGCGTATACTATGAGGCTAATATTTTCATGAGCAGCTTTACCCTGCATCCCTCCTTGCCAAGTGCTAGGAGATAGGGTTATTGCTGCTGCCCGGGTTCTTGTTTATTTATACTATATGACACTATAGCCAGATAACGTCATTTATTTTAATGATCAATTGATGCATATTTATTTTTATGATGTTTTTTATCTTAGAAAATATTTAAAGGGCACTGCTGAAAAACAAATTATACTAACTGAGCATTTTACCCTTGTAAAATATATTTATAAATAAATAAATTTAGGCTGGCGTGGCATGACATCAGAAATGTATGGATCACATAACTCTGGTAACCATGACCCTAGGTGGCCATGCATACATCTCCTTAAGTATGAGGCTGAGCCACTCATTATTTGTTTTATACAGCTGCCAACTCCACTACCGTTTATAGTTTAAAACTTGATCAGAACTTTGATTTAGTACAATTATTTGACAGTGAAATTCGCCACGACAACGAGATTCGCCACCCTTCTAATACTTAATTATACACGGACCCTAGCCTCATTGTGCGTGTGGGCGATAGTGTAGGCCTATATTTATATAATATAGTCTAAATAGCCCACTATAATGAGGCTAGGGTCCGTGCAATTATACACCTTGCAAGTTCATGATTTGTTACAAAACTTAAATTTTGTTTAGGCCCCTATATAATTGACAATACTCTGTCACCCCAACAGCCATCTAACTTAATGTTTATTGCACTTTATTACGAGTGGCGAATCTCATTGTCGTGGCGAATTTCACTGTCGCCGAGTGTATGAGAGTTGAAATGCTTAGAAACATTCTAATCAGAGAAATAGTAATTGGAATGCAGGACTTCATAAAAAAATTTAAATTCTATAAAGTTTGAAAATCAGCTGATTATTTGTGTATTAGGAATAGCAGAAGATGACGCTAGGCATACTTGAATTCAGGGATATGACGTCATAGGCATGACAAAAAGGCTAGTTCTACATAAGGTCATAAATTTGGTTCCGCTATACTGTACTTTTTCCATATTTTTCTCTCCTTATTCCAGACATGTTGCTGTTATATTTCATATATTAAACCTGAATCATGATATAAAATATTGTGAACATCTTTTTTTCTTATAAATTATTTAGAAAATATTGCTTCAAAGTGTTTAGGCTCCACACTTCAATTTTGTGAAAATATGTTTTGCAAGTAGTATTTGTTAGATAAAATAACCAATGTTATGAGTATCTTTTGGCCATGTTTCAGGGAAACATGAGCAATAATGTTTCTACTGTGGACACTTTAGTGTGGTGACAATATGATCTGCAATACTCTCAAAATGTTAGTTAAACATGTCAATGCTGTGAAAATATTCTCACAATATTGTATTGGAAGGGTTACTTAAAAAAATAATCTAACTGTTTTTACAATATATTCATTATGTTTTTGGGAATATTATCAGAAATGTTGCCGCACACTTTTATAGGGTCCACACTTTCATGCTGCGAAAATATGATCTACAATATTGTGAAAATATTATACAATGTTGTGCAAGATTGTCATAATATGCTTGTGTTTGCAGGAAAAGGTCACGTAGCACTTGGAGTGTAAAAGTAATTATACAGGCCTAGGTGGAATACACCTTATAAATTTGTGAATGTAAAGCTCATGAAGATTTAAGAGATAAGACTTTGTTTAACGTTATTACACTTTGCAAAATCTTTAATATGATGGCAATAGAGAATAAGAGTGTGTAAAGTAGGAGAATTTATAGATAAAGCCAGGAATGTTGGAAAGATCTATATACCATAACTGCACGTTTTAAGCTTTTGTATGTCTATATACGATATAAAGTGATAAATAAGCCCAAGAGGACTGGGTACCAAAATGTTTGTAAATTACATGTTTGTAATATTAATTTTGTCTATGCCTATAATGAATAAAAACCATACAAATACAATAACTTGCACATTTAGACTCAAATAAAATAAAAAGCAAACAAACCTTTGTGACGTCAATATTTTCGTCTGTGATATTTAGAAGTGAACTTACAGATCCAACTACAGCAATTTATGTTCCATTCTCGAGTCACAACAAAAACAGTTTATGGGTATAATACCTAAACATCTTATCAGAGAAGCCATTTGTTATGACATAAATTAATGCTTTCCACAACAAATGCAAATAGGATAAGGTTTGATATACTGTTTAAAGCGGAGGTATAATACCTAAACATCTTATCAGAGAAGCCATTTGTTATGACATAAATTAATGCTTTCCACAACAAATGCAAATAGGATAAGGTTTGATATACTGTTTAAAGCGGATCCCAAGTGGGTTGCTAAAGTCCATTAGAAAGGTTTCTGTACTTTCACAATGCACGTTAAAAACAACTTGAAAACTCAAATACATTTTGTATCTTGAAAGCAGTAACCAATAGGCATTAGTAAAGATATTAGCACGAAATCCTTTCAACGACTGAACCAGATAACTGCTAAATATTTCCTAGATAATATTTGCTAAATATTTGTAAACTCAGACATTTATTCAGTTTTTAGAAATGCAACAATAATACATGGCCAATTGTGCCACTTCATCCATCGTCTCATTGCCATGGTCCCTACCTGTCCTAATTAGCCCATCAGGTGCAGAAATACAGGACGTAAAGCCCTAATCCACCACCACCACATTAACTTCACTTGCACGCAATGGCAGTTACAACTGGAAAACTATTAATTTATTTATCCAAAAGTTTTCAACTAATAAAGTCTTGCAGTCTGTCTGAAAAACTTTCAGGAAACTTTCAAGTGTGGTATGAATGTCTTTATTCCTCCCCAAGGGTTTTTTACATTTTGCCAGTGATTCAATTAAAGTACTTACAAGTAGAACTAACCATTTACGGAAATTTGTCCCATAGACTGTATATTTATGCATTGTTGGAACAACGTGAATGCGATATATCTACATATAAATTGCTTCCAGAAGAAACAGAAAGGTCAATATCAAATATTACTCAAGATAACAAAAACTGAAGCACCTAGCTAAGTTAAGATTTACAATAACATTTCTAAAATGTTTAGATTTAGAACAGCTTGATAGGCATAACCAGAGTTTGGAACAATGTTTGACTCTGTGACTAAGATTTTTGTTGTCACCAATTATTATATATATATATATTTTTTTCATGGTTCATATTTGCCTAATCAGGTTTAAGTAGGCACATATTTCAGGCAGGGCACAGGTACGAAGCTTTCTTTTCCTCGTGGATGGGTCCTTGAGAGCGAGTCCCAATAAATACGTGTGGTCTAATTGTGGTTTTTCCACCTCCACTAATATGTTAACAAGGTCTACCTTTGTTCATCAGTATCACTGTCTGTAAGTGGTTTCTCTATCTCACCATCAGTGGTTTCATTACGTTGTACAGCGTTTCTGATAATCATCACAATTCGCCACGACCCCCAATATAGGCAGTGTCCCACACCTGCCTAGTGGCCACTTTATACATGCATGTCATCTTAAGATACAGTTTCATTAAAGCGGCCTGTCATATTGAACCTAGAAAAAGCTAGACAACTTCTGCCATACGATGCTACATGCCACTATTTAGTGATAAGTTGATGAGGGTGAGTTATTATGAGTTATTGTTTAACGCCTCATCAGCACCTGAGTGGGCTATGTAGATAGTTGATGAGGGTGATACCCGTATGTCATTTTCCATTGAAAAGATGCATGTCTTTTGTACATACACATTTATGGTATATTAGATAAATTCGTACATTCACCAAGATTAATATTTTTTTCAGTGATGGTAGTTATAGGTTGCTACAGCTGCCATATATTATGAAACTTATATATTATATATTATGTTACAAGGTCATCATCGACCAGTTTACTTATGTCTCAAATTTGTCTTGTGCAGCACAGAAAAAATTACTCAGTTAGTATGTGTTTAAAAACAGATGTTCTGTTTTGTTTCAGTGAATAATTGCTTTGAAGAAGTGCAATAATACTGCATACAGGTCAATACTGCATATCTGTATATAAATCTTTATTTCGTATGTAATGTACGGAGCTCCTAAGAGGACATGGCAGAAAAAATAAAAATTTTCATTGCAAGGAACAGCATTTTTTAAATTGAGCACAAAGGCAGAACTACCCAGATAGAATTTAGGGGCTCCGTAGTAAAGAGTACAAACAGTAAAAGGTTAAACAAATAAAGAAATAATAAAATTCATAATAGATAAAAATAATAGAAAGTAACACCTGATGTTACAGAGCACTAATTAGTACATAACATTTCAACAATTTGAGACGTTTCATCTCCAGTTGGTAACCACCGATCAATGTTATCAAGCTTTTTCCATGCGTTTGGATAAACTCATTTTAATTAGGCAAAAACCATGCGTTTTCCATGCGATTATCCTTCTCATGGAAAACGCACGTGGCAAATTTGGCCATGTACTTATTAGCTCTCGCACCTGGAGTCCTTTCATTACATCTTCAAATTTACATCCACTCAACCAGCTTATATGTAGAAACCTGTCATAAACGGAATGAAATTTACAAGAACAGCTTAAACAGGGAATCATTTTGTGCAATTTTCATCATTTGCCTGATTGACAGTTTTCTTGGAAAATTAATAGGTCTGCAACAACAACAATGGCACTGTGTCAATAATTAAGTCACAACTTGTGATACTTACGGGGTTTAGGTTTAAGTTTATTCGTCCGGGATTAGGCCAGCCCCAAATCAGGGGCCTATCCCTAATCAGGGGCCAGATCATTATTCATGACGTCACTAGGCCTAACACAATAAGTTACAAAATACAATGCAATCCCACACACATCCCAAATAGCATTCAAAATCTCGATACGATTTGGAATGCTATCTGGGATATTATACGAGTAAGTATGCAACCTTTAGAATCTAAATGTTAATTTAGCAATAAGGAATGAAATTAAATAATACATTAGGGCCTAAAGGAATAACAATAGACTACAAATTAGACCCAAAAAATTAAAATAAGATAAACATTGTACAGAAGTAAATAGCACAAGGAACATGATAAACTGGAAATCAATAGTTTTCATTTAAAAAACGTTTCACGTCAATGTTACGTTTCATTTCGCCATAGTTGGCAAATTACCAAACCAAAAAAAATAAATCATTACGCTTGCCCTTTTATAATTTACGGGGATAATCTATCATGTCCTCAATAAAATGAATGTAACCTTTGTTCACTGAGTACCGACCATTTTTGCCATGTTATTCAATAAAGCTTTAAAAAATAATGCTTACAACCTATTATAACTATATGACATGCACATACTGATTCATGCTGTTCATGTTATAGCATAAACAGAGACAGGACCACCCTATGTAATGTACAGTGGACAATTTAACTAAATTAATTTTAATATTTGGCTGACAGGATATGCTATCATATTGAACAGAGTACACAGTTATTTTAAAGTCACATATACAATAAAAGTATCCCATCATAGTTCTGTGTACTTGATCATAACATTTTGAAAGGCCAGTTAAAAGATCGAACATTGAAAACGATCGATGATTTCAAGTAACGTCTCAGAATTTTACTGCCTTTGTCCATGGATCAAAACAACGTGGTCCAGCAAAATGTCAAACGATTAATTATACAAAAGCTAACATTAATTGAAAAGTCTTCCCTCTTCTTTTGAATAGATAACCAGAATATTGGTGATCGGATGGCCAACTAAATTAACTAAACATATACATGTAAGTCCAACTTAGAAAAATAAAAAAGTCCTCAAACCCAGGAAAAATTTTTTTTTTTAATTCTTGCAAGATTGCAAGCATTGCAGTTGCTCTATAGAAGTGATGGCCAGTCAATATATATATATATATACATATAACTAAAGCCCTGAGCAGATGACTTCTAATGACACCTAATACTTCGTTGTAGAACCAAGGATGTGGGGTTGTTGAATGTGCTCAGAAGCACATCTGGTCCTGTAGAAAACCAAGCATACACCAAGCCCACTTTAGGACCACCCAACAATATATATATATATATACATTTATTATCTAAACAACTATTTTGTCTTTAAAAACTGTTTTTCATGTGGTCCAGTTGCGGTAAAATTTAGAAGAAAAAAAAAACAATAGTTGCAACCAATATTTAAACAAGACAAGAAGAATACTTTTACAATAATGTACATATGATCGATCACTGAGTTTTTTAACTCAGTTGGATTGCCATATAAACTTCATGGTTTGCATGGAAACAATGTCAACATTAAAGAAATTGGAAATTGGCACTTGACGGAAATCTTAGTGCCGCGAATTGTGATATATTATCCACGAAATATCTTATGGCCAATAATGAATTTCAGTTTCACTAATACCGTTGTTTTCAATGATGTTCAGTAAATATGTTAGGGATCATAATATTTTCTTCCAAATAATTAATAAAGACAATATTACAAGCAGTCATTAGATCAGAAATCATGGGCAACAAAGCCAGAAATTTACAAATGCAGTTTTACTGGTCCATTTTCTTGTGCACATGCCTTGGATACAAAGTAATAAACTATCTCAATGTCAAGTGATTGGCAATCGAATAGGTAGTCTAAGTGAGATGTGGCCCCCAAGTCACCAAGAGAGGATGAATGTGGGAACTCAGAACTGCACAACCAGACGACAAAGCATAAATATCAGGGGGAATGATGAAATATTAATTTAGTAGTGTACTGAGAAAATCATTACTTACAATGTAAATCATTATTACCACTTCCAAGAAATAGATATTTCCTTCTAACATTTGCACTGGTCCGTATTGGTTGAGATGCATATAAGGCCATATAAGGCCATGAAGGGCGGGGTTTGAAGTCGTCAACCCAGCAACCGTGCATCACGAATATTAACAAGTAACTACACCTCCAATCATATGAGTTTTTGGTGTTCATCAGGCATTGGGTATCCAACGGGCATTGAAAAACTTAAGTGGAAGATTCTTAAGTAATTTCAGCAAGACAACTTATATTCTGCATTTGAAGAACTTACTTTGCAACAAACTTCTACCAGAACTCCAATTGGTAACTTTAAGGAGACAAGGTATGTGCTGCTAGATTAAAATGAATACTTTAGCTACCACATCCTTGTTGCTCTTGATACTGATTTGCGCTGTCCAAGACAGTAAGGCAGCATCCTACAGTAATAAGGACCTCACTGCTGTCCCAAACAATATGCCAAATGATGCATCAATTTATCTGGATGGAAACAACATCACATCATTGAACAGAAGTTCATTTCAGGCCTTGACCAAACTCCGAGAGCTATTTGTCAGTTCTAACCATCTAACTGAAACTGGTATCGAACCTGACTTTTTGGTGGACACAATAACCTTCAGGCTTTCAATAACTTACAATCGTTTCAAAGCATTCCCTTACATCGCAAAACCTGGTTTAACAGAATTGGATATCGGGTATAATGGCATTAAGAACGATCAACTGACCCAAACACTGAACATTTCTGGTCTCCAGAAACTTGCCATCAGTTACAATCCACTAAAATATTTGCCTGATTTAAACAGCACGAAAGGAACACTGACAGAACTCGCAGCCATTTCTTGTGAACTCGTCCACTTGGAGCCTGGTTATTTTGATGGTTTTGCGGCACTCTTGACTTTAACACTGGACTACAACAAATTTGCAGCACTGCTTGATTACACATTTCGCGGACTGACTCTGGTAAACACAATAAATTTACAATACACATATACTCATCATTTAGTTTCCACCCAAGACGCATTCTCCGACTTACCAGCACTCCGAACTCTGACATTTTCGAATAGTTGGTCATGGGAATGGTATCCGTGTTTTCACAATAGGCAAACAGTGGACAGCATCACTTCGACATTTACTGAAATATATAACATCAATCCCAATTGCACCAACTTTGACAAAATTAACACCTTGGATTTAAGTTATATTCGAGTCCATCTCAAGAATGACTCTTTCTCAAAAGCCGGAACTATCCTCTCCCTTCTGATGCGGTCCTGTCAGCTGACATGTTTGACAAATGATATCCTGCAAGGCTTAACCAATGTGCAGACATTGGATGTCTCTGGAAATACGATGCAATACTTTGGCACATCCGAATGTAGCACACCAGACAACTCCACCACCAGGCCTTACATGCCAAGGCTGACCTCTCTGATATTGTCTCAAAATCTTCTCGCTTACTTTCCGAATATCACCCAAATGCCTAATATCACATGGCTACAACTGGATAACAACAAAATAGATTATATCCGGCCAGATGCTTTGGCTAAGACTACAAAACTGACACAACTGTCCCTGAAATTCAACCTGTTAACCAGCGCACCAGTCCTTACTGGATCATGTTCGCTGATGGAAAGTTTGGACCTCACGAGCAATTCCATATCATCAGTGCCTGTCGACATGTTTCAAGGGTGCACCAAGCTCAGATACGTCTACTTTGCATCAAATAGACTAACAAATGTCCCTGACTTCAACAAGATTGGCCCCTCACTGGCGAACATCTATTACCAATACAACAATCTTTCCGGAGCTTTTCCAGTTCAGAAAATAAACCAATTAAGTGGCCTCTACTTGCTGGATCTGGGAAATAATAAAATAACTGAATATGACCTGACAACTGTTCGACAGTTTCCAAATATACAATACATCAGCTTCTCTAACAACAAATTAACCAAGGAGGGGGTGCCAGACCCATCCATATGGTGCCAGCACCCTACCTGCCAGTACCTCACCTTCATGCTGGAGGTAAGCCACTCCCTTTATTTTTTTACAAGCTCGATAAATTAGCAAACCATACAAGACAGAGAAACAAAGCTATATAGCTGCCTTCTTTGACGATAAAAAATGCCATCGAAACTTGGGTAACACATCCCAATTATAATCACGCATGGATTGTACAAAACAAAAGATGTTAAAGATAAATCATCTTGAGCAAGATACCTAACAATGTAATAATATAATTCAATTTCCCCCATCAGTTGGTATATTAATTTTAAGTACACTTCAAGATTTGTAACAGCACAATGTAAATGCTCCAATTAGGATGCTGAAAATCTCGTTTCACACAGGGAAACGACCTGGAATGTGATCGAAAAATTTGCTACCTGAAAAGAAGCACCAGCAAGGTGAGGATATCGTTGCCTTGCTTTGGAAAAGCATGGGAAAGTGTCACTGAAGATGACCTCCGCTGCAACAGTGTTGGTAAATACAATATTTACAATTCTTACTAGTATTCTATTTCAAAAATGTGGGTTGCTAAATCCTGTGCACTGTCTTGTATAACAATAAGAAAGTTTTCAAACTGATCAAACATGGATAAGAGTCCGTGGTCTAGAATAGGATTAAGTCACCAGTATATTGATCCATTGCAACTTGTACAGAGAGCATAACCGTAGTTTGAAGAGAAACACAAAAACATAGGCTGCATGGCAGCTAACCCTCAGCAAATGGCCACACAGTACACAAGCACCATATACTATTTACTAATAATCTATTGTTGTCACCATTTAGCTACATGTAGAGTACATGGAGTTTACCTATGGTCTGCAAAGTTACCATGCCTTTATGACTTTAAACATCAGATCTTTTTAAGTCTTATCCCATTTGTATATTTTGACTGGTTTTTTTACAAGGCAATTAGTAATAATGAATATAATATTGCATAATATGTATGTCATGTTTTTGTATTTTGCATGACAAACATGTTTTTGAGGTTAATTATTCAACAATTAAATGCATATCTGGCCAAGTTTGATGATTGAACTAAGAGTCTAAATATCAACCCTGCCAGTCTTGACAGCTACAAGTGGTTGTTACATAACAGACAACGGAATGGCTTGCATAATCCCAGGTGCTACACAGCAGCACCCTGCAGGGGGTTAAGTGTTGTGTATTGAGTTGCGACTTTGTGTATTGGTCAGGGTAATGGTAGTTTTGGCTCATTTTCCCATAACAATAAATTATTTAGGCGACATGTAATGTCTAATATATATATATAGAATACAGCAATCAGATGAAATATTACCAGATAAATATGTACCATAGACATCCATGGTACTAACTTTTAATGGTCTTCATTATAAAATATGGCATGCTGGGTTTGCGAATGGAGGAAATATAACAATTTTTAGCGTTATATTAAGATTCTCCATCATTATGACAAAAGCATGAAGTAAATGTCAAAATTAAGTTTGGAAAGAAAAGTGATATAATTAAGATATGTCATTTGCAAAATTTCATTCATGAATTATCTTTGATATGGAGGTTTGAAAAAAAATAACATTTTCCCCTAATTATATATATTCTATATCATTTATGGCCAGGAGACCCCCAAAAGGCACATCTACACTCTTTTAGACATATTCTCTTCATGTTTTATACCTATCGGTGCATGAGGGTTCCAGTTCTACTCCAGAAACCAAAAACAAAATGTTTTTGCCTTTTCTTCTAATTTTGTAAAACATAGCGGATATATCAATGTGACTATCAAAAGGCACAACTAGGTGATATAGTCATAATGTACGAAATGTCCCAAGTGCATTAGTGGCTGCTAGAGTTCTGCTCTGGAAATACTTTTCAACCCAATTTTTTGCATTTTATTCAGAATTTCCATCTGTTTGAAAAAAAGAATGATATAGATGTCAAAATGCAGCAAAAAGTGGAACTATAATTTAAATATGTTATTTGCAAAATTTCACTAATGTGAGATAGTGTCTTTAAAAAGATGTTTGAAAAAAAAAAAGCCTGAATTTTTAATATTTTCACCTTATTATGCACATTTCATATCATTTAAGGCACAATTCACTATTTTAGACATATTCTGGCAAAGTTTTAGACACGTAGGTGCAGTAGTGCAGTTCTGTTCCGAAAACGAAATAAAAAAAATTTCCATTTTTTTCGAAATTCTGTAAGAACTGGCTTTTTCTGCCCACAGAAATCCCAATGGACATCATAACCAGACGAAAGACCTTAGCTTACTTCATCAAAACACGTCTTGAAAACGGGGTTCACCGTCTGATCAAAACCCCATGCGTTGAGGACTGCGCATTGGTTTGCAAAGAGGAGCCCAATTGTAGGCATCTGGAATTTGAGGGTGTGCCTGGCAATGGAACATGCAGATTGTTCTACACGAACTAGATTCCATGTTCGAATATGAAGTAGTTTGTTCGTCATAAAAGACAAAAATATATATAATCCAACTGCAATTACCATAACTAATGTGGTTGCTCAGGGTGAAGTTTCTTCAGATTAATATGACTGTATTTCTGCCTAACTACATGTACATACATTCACTATATTGTGTATTACTATTCAATTCTACAAATTAAAAAGAAACTTCCCAGGTTAGTTGTTATTGCAAACTCAGATTACTAATAAAGTTAGTGGGATATTAACTTCAGAAATTTTAGACATCATGCAGAATGCTCTATTGTCACAATGATTCCCCTTCACCAATTACAGCCTTGAATTAGAGTCAAAAACTTCTTGAACAGATTCTCGAGTCATTCAAAAGGCCTAATTAAATTAAGTTATATATCTGGCTATTTTCAGTTTAACAATCTAAATACTGTGTATATTTGTGTAATTTAAAGCAAAGCAAACGTTACTAATAGATTGTCATGCAGCCGAATTATGATTTCAGTGAGACAATAAAAAAAAAAAGAAGTAGATTCAAAATAATTTTAACTACCATGTTGTCTATATATATATATATATATATATATACATTTTTGTGTTTTGCACCATATTTGAATTATATACATGACAACAAGCAAAGCTTAGGTTTGTAAATATCAGGATATAATATTTATAATGAAAGGCTTCTCAGGTTTGAAAATGATAAACTGACCATCGTTTATAACACGAATCAATTTTTAATAAAAATCCATGTGTCACGCATTAATTTTACAAGTTCCTCAGTATTCAGTTTGCCAAGGCTTTTTACAGTTACAGTATTGAATGCAGTATATTTCCCTCGACCTTTCAATTAAGAAACTAAAGAGATCGATTTCCTGGTAAACCAGATAGTGTCACAGACTGAAAGGTGGAGACAGTTAATTATATTGACCGTCAAATTCATTAATATTGTAGCTGACTTTTGGCATATACAAACAGAGTGAACTTTCAAGCTGGGTAGCTTAGTGTTCAGTTCCTATAGAACATGTATTATTCTGTGTTCTGACCTTCTATTCTTTTAGGAGCTTTATGAGCATTAGTCTTGTCATATCATTACATCTGCCTTACCAATCCAACGGAGGCAGGAATGATCGCTTTTCAGCCTTAAGATAGCAAACGGACGTTAGAACGGAGAATATTCAATGAGGCCCAGGATTGGGATTTGTGTCCCCCTGTCCCTTGGCCATTTTAATTATTTGTCCCCTGTCCCTTGGCTATTTTAGTTGTGTGCCCCTGTCCCTCAAGCCAGGGTAGGTGTCTCTTGTCCTTCTAAAATAAAAAATAAATTAAAAAATACAGATCCCTCACTAATATTTTTTTGTCAGTTTATTTGGAGTAAATACTTTTAAGAAGTGTATATTGGCACTGCATAATGTGTGCATATGCAGTATACTGGTACAACATTTTTGACTATTGGTACTGCTTATACAGTGGCTATATAGACAATTTTGGCCATTGAGTATAGACATAATTTGGTGAAGGGGCCATCATTTGGTTAAGGTTCCATCGTTCAGTTCATAAGCAATCACTTGGTGAACAATGGCCAAGGGGGCTCTGGCATCTAACACACCTCCCACGTATCCGTGGCAGCAACTTCTTAGTGAAGGAGGTAACCTTCTTGACTGGGCCCAACCTGTCTAAAATAATTAGTTCCTGTACTGGGCCGATGGTTACTTCCCGCAGAATGGGGGCTATCTTCCTCGGCCAAAGTGTCTGCTGAAGGCCCAAAGTCTGCCTTCCTGGGAAGGGACCAGACTTTCAACCATGGGTCCGAACTTCTTGGTGAAGGGACCAGCCTTCCCTGCCAAACGATGGCCCTTTCACTAAAGGATGCCCTGGGCCCCCTTCTTTCACAGTCATGGCTAATCAGCCACATCATGTTTCTGTGATTTGAGAAGGGGAATTTTGCTGAAAATATGCAAAACGAAATTAATCATGTTAATGCCTTGCCTGTATCTGTGCAGTTGCTGCAATCATCACAGCCAGAAAGTTTGTTTCCAACATGTGCAGATATTATGCCGCAACAGTACTGGAAAACCTAAGTTCACCACCCAAACAGAAACCCTTGGATTGTGAGGCAGCATCTGCATGACAACTTTCATGCAACATAGACTGCAAAGGTGGCCATTATAATAATGATTCATCATATCAGCGTTTGACTGTGAGCATCTCAGAAGTAACAGCACTTACTGCCATATCATGAGGCACATATTCAAATCTAGGTTCAAAAATGCCAACATTTTTGTTTGTAAGAAAACTAGATAACTGGAGTTTTACAAATTTCCCACTAAGAAGTTTCTGGCCCGTAGCATTTTTTCAGGCAAATCGGAAAAGGTCAGGTTGGAAGTTTTTCTAATTTGATGATAACGTTCAAGACTATGTCCATCATACACGAAAGTCTGCATGCCCTGTGTACCATCTGCAAGCCATGCAGGTCTCTCAGATCGTCGGCAGATCAATGGAAACTGACTGTCTCCAGATCCACAAACAAGCAGTTGAAGACTCTCGGGCGAAACTATGGAACTAACTTCCAAAAGACATGAGGGCTCCAGTCTCACAGGCAGCATTTCGAAAACAATTAAAGACTTATTTATTTATACAATCATATAGACTTTAAACATACATTTCACAGTCGATTTTTACTTTAATATATTTTTAATTTTCCATATTTATCGATTTCCAATATTTCCATTTTTTTTATCTACATTCATCCTTTAATTTTTATAAACTTTTTCTATGTTATGATTTTGATATGTACAACGAATAGAAACACAAGTAAATTTACGCTTTATAAATAAATAAAATAATGTTTTTTCATATACATGATCAATCCTCAACCTTTAAGCATCTTAAGGATAAAACACTATATGATCATTAATATGCCTCCAAATTAGGACATCGTTTCAACAATGGCAGACGTAGCAACTGTTCCAGCATGTTATGGCATTTCAAATGTTATCTGGAATATATGCACTGTGCAGGGTAACTCAGCACAATGATAAGTTTACCTGAATTTGTAGTTGCGATGGGTCACGGTTCACACTATTTCCTAAAATTATCTTTTTTGTATTTGACCTCAATTTAGACAGGAATGATCGTCGACCGTTATCGCCAACAAAAAATTATTAATTTTACGGCCTCTCAGCCAATCAGATGTCTAGAATCTTCTAAATAAGGAAACTCAAAACGTCGGACAAGAGTTGCAACGCCAGAAACGGACATTCATACTGCTCAGGGCCGCCAATGATATATAAATATGCTATGATTAAGAGTTTCCAGAAGGTGTATGAATATCTTCCCATATTCTGAAATGCAGTTCTTCAGCTAATCTCTTGGTTTAGCCAATAATGTTTGCCAAAGCAAGCCAATATACCTCGGTTTATAGTACTTCATATCACAAGTAAAAACTTGCTATTTTTGAGGCGATCTCAGTAGAATCCGAAGTTTTTTATCCCCCCCCCCCCCTATCCTGGGCCTTTATAACCCAAGAGTCATGTAACAATTTTTCGATATGCAGATTCTGCAACTGTCCTTTGCAATGCAATGGGCATGTTACAATTTCGATATAAAAATAATAAAACAAAAATTTGTTTTAAAAAAGTCCTAAAACCTAACTTTACTGTATGGCACTTGTTAATGTGTGGGGCCGAGTTCCATGATTAATGGATGTTACTTTTTATTTTTATTTTGTCAAGCAGTTAAACTGATTTTTCACTTAGAAATGTCACGATGCATAATACAAGGAGTCATAGAGCTTATGAAGGATTGTTATATACAGGTCAATGCCCTTTGTGTTAAGAACTATTGACAATTCCGAGAACTCTAGCCGAAACTTTCCAGCAAAAATTGTGGTGGCAACCCTGGTGTCCAAACTTAACAATACACTAATTAAACATAGGCTGCACTGCAGCAAAACCCTCAGCGAATCCCACATAACACACAGGTATCATAATTATCCATCCGAAAGACAGTAAGGAGTGTTACACTTTCGTTTCCAGTAACACTCTATATGGCCTAGTGGTGCCTTTTGATAGTAAAACTGACATATCTCAGCTGTTTTACAAAATTTGGAAAAAACATTTACCGAGTGTCTACACAGTGCGTGCATGCGACGAACCGAGAGGATTGCCACTTGGGCTACATAGCCTGTTATGCAAAAATGCTAATTATTGGCTGGGACCTGCCTCAGCGTAAACGCGATAGGCAGGTCGGGTCTACCTATCAAAAAAAGGATCAAACAATGTCATAATGTCACTTAAAAGTACTTTGATGCAAACATGATATTAGCACAATGTCACTAATGTAAGGTAGTGACATTGATATGGAGATTTGAAATAATACTAAATTTTCATATTTCTCCCTTATTATATAAAATTAGATATCATTAATGGCCATGATACCCCAAAAAGGTATCCCTGCACTATCTTCTAACAAATTTTTGCATGCATGTATGTGCAGTAGTGGGAGAGTTCTGCACCTTGAAAAACTAAATTTTTCATTTTTCTCTAAATATTGTAAAACACAGCTGAGATATGTCAATGTGACTTTAAAAGAAACAAATAAGCTATATAGAGTAATCCATTTGAAATTTGTTAGAGCAAGTGCATCAATGTCTAGAAGCACAATTCAACACAATTTTTTTTTCTCCAGATTTTCCATTAGTATATAAAAACAACATGAAACTAATATCAAATGAAGTTTTAAAAATCAAATGAAGTTTTAAAAGTGACAATACCATAATTTAGATGTTATTGACAAAATTTCACTCATATAGGGTTAATAGTGTCTTTGGTATGGAGGTTTGAAAAAGTAAGAATTTTCCCAATTTTTGAAACTTCTCTAGCATTTTCGGCCATGAGACCCCTAAAAGACACCACTTAACTATTTTAGACATCTTATGACCAAGTTTTAAGAATATAGGTGCAGAAGTTTCTGCTCCGGAAAAAAATAAAATAAAATTTGTACGAAATTTCGTTAGGGTAAGTGCTTTACTGGTAAGAGTTCTCCGGAAATGAAAGTGTTATGCTCGCCCGCCCGTCGGACATTGATGATAACAATAACCCTCTTCAAAGTTTGTTTGCTGAGGGTTAAAAAGTCAACAGCGGCATTACCAGTTTTTGACTTCAACCTACTAAAGCCCCGTTCCCACATAGCCGAGTTTGTCGTAGTCAACTCGTAGTATTACGTAACGGCCAAAATTCGAAGAGTTGGCGACGAATTCTGGCGGAAAAAGTTACTCGGCGGGTTCGGCGGGTCACTCGGCGGGTCACTCGCCGAGTTGTAGGAATGACTCGCCGGGTTAAGCAAGGTAGCTACGACAGCGGCGAGTCACCCGTCGAATGATAGGCCGACGCCAGCCTACCTGCATTCTCAGACGCATATCTCGCTTAATATTTGGTCTATTTTCGATCTGAAAAGACGTGTGGAATTAGTATGAACTATGCTACAATCAGTCATATTTGACGAAAATCTGACTAATATTAAGGGAGCAGTAGCTTTTTAAAGAAGCGCTCAGCTTTCTGCATTAATACAGTCCGGGCGCGGACGCTTCAGGGAGCACCAGTATAAGTAGATCAAATCACAAATACTAATTACAATATCAATATTAGATTTAAATTTTACAAAAATATACACAAATTTATACTGATCATAATATCACAATAAGATTCAAATTAACACAAAAAGATAAGAAAGTTATACAAATATAATCATTGCCTGGTAATTACAATAAAATATATTGCTTTTAATTAATGAAAGCAATTACATATTTATGTAATTGTGAATGACAATCAAGACAATGTCATATTACTGTGTCATCTTTGAACAAACCATGAAATGACAGGTCAAAGAACCCCAATTTAGGCAATTAGGCAATTGACACATGTATTGAGCATTTGCTGTATTCTCTACACCCATTCTTTGTATCATTCAAAATGCTAATAGCAATTGACATAACAGTCTTGGCAGTTGGCAGAATGAGTAGAGATGAATTGCAATAAAGCTCATCCAAACAATGTATATAAAATGGTCAAAAATATTGACCACACCATTCAAGTCAGGGCCATACACAGAGCACCTTGCCGCCGCCAGACTACCTGCCTTCTCAGCCGAAAATATCTCGCTTAATATTTGGTCTATTTTCGATCTGAAAATCTGTGTGGAATAAGTATGAACTCGACTATAATTCAATATTATTTGACGAAAATCGGACTAATATTAGGGGAGCAGCAGCCTTTTAAAGTAGCGCTCAGCCTTACCTGCATTGATACACTCCGGGCGCGGACGTCTGCGAGAGCACCACTGTTTGCCTCCACCAACCTAGCTGCCTTCTCAGACGAATATCTCGCTTAATATTTGGTCTTTTTTTAATCCGAAAACACCTATGGAGTCACTATGAATTATACTACAAAACAATTCTTTATTTGACGAAAATCGGACTAATATTAGAGGAGCAGCGGCCTTTTAAACTATATACGACCCCCTACGCTGATGATGCATGTACTAAAGGTAGAACTCGGCGAGTTACTCGGCGAGTTACTCCTACAACTCGTCGAGTTACTCCTACAACTCGTCGAGTTACTCCTCGCACTCCTGAACATCCCACCGAGCATAATACGAGTGAAATTAGCACCGAGAAACTCACCGAGTTCGAGGAGTAAATCGGCGAGTTAGAGGAGTTACTCGCCGAGTGACTCCTGGTACTCGGCGAGTCATGACCGAGTTTTTGAAACTCCTGGAAAATCCGAGTGTGCCGTGCAGCGCGGCATACTCGGCTATCGGCTCCAAATCTCAGGAGTTGGCTACCAGTCCCAGGAGTATCTCCCGAGTGCGAGGAGTAGTCGCAGAGTTTAGTACGTATTGGGCCCGAGAGGCGTGTTACATAATACTACGAGTTGACTACGAGAAACTCGGCTATGTGGGAACGGGGCTTAAGCCATTTAATAATTTAAACCTTAATTTTGACCCTTCCCTAGCACAGCTATTTTGCATACATTTACTATTGTTTACAATGCTTCAACAAATGTAGCTGACCACCAGAATGACATTCACATGCTATTTGTGCAGAACATTTTCTTTTTTGGCAGCCATTGTGAAATATTGCAGTGCACTCTGTGACGAGCCAATACATCAGACAGTCGAAATCATTACTCAAAGAGTAATTATCCTCAAATGTTGATCCGTTTTATAATCAGTCAGTGTTGACTGGAGATATTCAATAGCCTCTCACGGCTTAAATCTACAAACAATAACTAACATGACGCGGCAGACACACTCATTGTTTGCCAGTGTAACCACTTTTCTGCTAGGCACTATAAGGAGGGGCTAAGAAGAATCCCATGTGAAAGACATAAGGATGCTTAACGATCATAATGCCGACATCCGACGATGCATGACGAATTTGCTAATCGTGATAGATCGTCATAATCGTGAAGGCCTTCAGCCAAGCCTTATCTCATCATTATGTCTGCCTCTGGCAGCTGGTCATATAAGCCGACTAAGCTTCAGACCTAGTAGCATTGAGACATTGAAACAATGTGCCACTTTTATTATGGTGTCTCTCGTGTACGATATATTGTATTGATGGAAGGGTAAAACTAATGGAGTCCACCCCATGTTACACATTTACCCAATGGGTGGGGTCTTTTACTTGCCTCAGCATAGACACCAAGTACAAGACACCTCCATTTTAACATCTTGTGTGCCCAGGCCGGGGATCGAAATCAGAATCTTCAGCAGAGCTGGCCAATATGGAATTGGCGGATTTAAGCATTAGGCCACCCAGATGCTAGAATGAATGAATTTTAACGTAGAACACCAAGCTCAAATTTGGATGCACGGGCACAAATATATTGAATGAAAGTCACAGATCGTAGAGCAAATCGTTTCAAGGGAAATATTTGATGAAATAAGAAAGCCAACAGAGTTTGAATAATTTATGGTGTATGGGATAACACTCTAAAACTTTCACAGTATTGGTTTTCCAGTGATGTCAATTCTGATTCTAAATGCAGTACACAAGCTTTTCATAAGCCTCAAGAAGCATATTAAGTTTATTTTTGCCAATAGCTGCTAAACTGACATCACTCATTTCTTAAGTCTAATTTGGCAAAGATTTAGCCTGGTGGCCAACCCATTTGTCGTCCTCCAAAAATGTGAATATGTAGATGATACACCGACTGCGCTCCATTCTTCCCATCATTAACTACAAGACGATATCCAGACTCCGCAATGCCTTGTTGTTCAGCTACTTTCCGTGCTGCTACTAGGAGATGGCCAAGGAGCTGAAACAAAAAAGTGAGTGTGTGAGTTTCGTTAAGACACATACACAAATTATCCATTTATATGTACAAATATATATTTGTAAAACAAAATAAAGCCTACATACCTGTTCATCAGCATCAGTAGTTTTTGAGTGCTGAGAAATTGCTTTCTTAGGAATCACTAAGCAATGAACAGGAGCCTGGGGATTGATATCCTTGAAGGCAAGGCACTGTTAAAATATTCAATGGCAATTATTATCATATCTCAGGACTCGTAAAGTATAAATAAAAATAAATATGGCGTCTATTGCTAAAGTCCCGCCAAAAAGATCAATTATATTTGATACAGGCTTTCCTGGAGGCCTGTTTTGTTCAAACCAGTGACCAGAAATAAGGTTTTGGCATAACGTTAAAGAAGCTTATAATAAATAGGTCATGTGTAAGGCTAGGGTGTTCACTCGTGCTCCCTCGTGCCTCTGTTAATCACTTATAAATTATTTCGACGAGCGTTCGTGGGGCGTCCGTCAAACGCTCGGCAGACGTCCGACGTGCCCACTTATGACAGTATGAACGCCCCTGAAGGCAGGCCAGCTCATCACCAGGAAGACCGCTCCGGCCTAGAAGAGGCTAACCCTCCACCTGGAAAGTTGGCCCGAGTACGGGAGATGTAGTTGGCTGCCTCACCAGAGATTTTTGGCATGAACTGCCCTAATTCTATATATTTTGGTCACCTGACCTGATATAATGTGACCTCAATGCGTGGACAATTTTGAAATGGAAGGGAGACAGGTGTGTCACCTAACCTTGATAAATATTGTAATATTATGCACAAGGATCGAAATAAGTCGAGAAAGATCGTTCAGGTTACGTGGAGGTTACCATAACTTTTTTTCACGTGAAGGGACCGCCATTTGCGACAAAATGTGTCAAATTATTTGGTCGCAATAGTTGCAGTTAGGGGGCGGTTACCACATCAATATTTATGGTAACCAGAAAGCGAGTTACCAATGTTGAACCTGATTTCCAGCCCTGTATGCATGCTATTCAAATGAAGCTAATGGTGTCCATATGGTCAAGTTTCACAGTATTGCAACAGATATAACAGTGAGAGGACAACAAGCAAGAAAAAGTGAGTATCAGAAAAATGTTGCTCTGAGGGATGCAGCACTGGCCCTTGCACCAAGACAGATTGGCTCCAGTAATGAAGACTGCTCAGACTCTGCTCATTGCTGGGAAGATGAGCCCCGTCACTGAGACGTTGCTCCCGACTCCCCAGCTTAGAACAGCTGGGTCCGTCAGGGAGGCTGGGAAGCTATCAGTGCTGTTTACAAGTGCCCCACTTATCAAACTATCAATTGCTTCATTAAATGATGCCCCCTTCACACCATAACTTTACTCACTTTAGGTTATCTTTTTCATTCGCAGCGTCATAGCCATAATTGTCTACTGCCACTAGTTACACAAACAATGTCAACAGCCAAACTATTTAGCCACAGCATCTTCACTGTCAATTGCAAAAACATCTTTGAGCAGTCTTGACGATCAGGAGAGGGTCGTGAGGAATTCAGGGGAGCAAGAAATCTAAATAGTGCCAGTGTTGTAGTAACACTGTAGTGATTTGGTTATTCATTTCTTGAAACGATTGACGTCACAGGTCGACAGTTGACCATTTTGACAGGTCGACACACCCATGGTTGACAGGTTGACAGGTCGACACTGATATTCTCACATTACTCACAAATTTCATGTCACATTATGTTGTACAAGTTGACTACACAATGACACAAGGAATCAAACACAAATCTCAATAGTTAAAATAAGTTAAATAACTTATTTCAAATATCAAACAAAATAAAATTTCTTAATAATGTGGATGCCTGATCAAGTATGCGGCCCTTGTTATTTGCTAAAGTTTTCTGAAACTGTCGTAATATTTTTCGATATTTTCTAAATCAAATACTGCAGTTTTTTCTACATGTACATTGTACAATTGCTGCTGAAAATTTCATAAACACGGTGTTTTTCTGAATTTCATCAAAATATTTATTTTGAGCCTCTCCAGTTTTTCAGCTCACTGAGATGCCATTCAAAATATCGTATGTCCATCAAATAAAATAAATGACAAGTTACACTGATGTCACGAGTTTCTACAGTATATCGAATTCGCGCTCCTGCTTCAGGAGTATCTCATTCTCAGATCCTCAGTGAAATTGACACAAAACTGAAAAAAGCTGACGTAACACTTGCTAAGCACAATGCTAAAGAAAGACAACTACCTGGTCATCCTCATACACTATGTCAGCAGGGATTTCCTTGCGTATTATCTTGCCAAAAAGTGTATCACCACCGGCTTTGGCAGCTTGAGCTTTGGCCACTTCGTCCGCCATGTTGACAGGTAAGACAACTGCATTTAATTTCGCATTAAATTGTGTGGTGCTAAACAACATTTCATAACATACATAAATGATAAATATGACCAAAAACTGTGAACAATAATATTTATACTACTATGCACATGTAACTGTATTGTGGTACTCTACGAAATCATGTTTGATGATTAAGCTGTGTCACATGACAGACAAGATGGTCATCACGTAAACAATGGGTTGACAGTTTGAGAACTTTGTTATCAGAGTTTATCAAGTGTCAAAAACAAACTTCTGATAGGCTGACGATTCAAAACTAACCTGCAAATACATGCATGGAGAAACCAACATGTGAAGAAATTCGAGAATTGAGTTGAGGAATGACTTGAAAACAATTTCTTTGCAGATGTCTTAAAAACTTTTATTTTTACAACCCAGGCAGTTCTCGATCAGTAGCTATCAGTGCTAAATAGTGGGTGTGACCCCGTCCATCAGCTGGAAGCTGCGTTTACAGTGGCAACATAATGAAGTCATTAGAAACTAAATTCGTCGTGCTTGGAACTCAGGGTTTGTATTGATATGCATTGCAAGCTGTAAATGATCCAGCAATCATCCTGATTATGGTCATTTTCTACCATGACCTAGCAGTAGCTACAGCAGTTGCTGACCTCTTTCTGCCACTTCATTATACATGCATGCTACAACATAGCTCACAATACACAAGGCATTTTACACACTGGCTATGTAGTATGTTTATGTAAAGGCACTTATCAAAAGCAATCTGTGATTTGTGTATTTGATGTCATGAATTTCGAGTAATTATAAATGGTTAAACAACCATATATAGAAATGGTTTCACCATCTGAATCATGCTATGATGTTCGTGAATACATGGATATTCTCAATGATAAACATTTTATCCATGAAACCGAGGAACAAAAAGTTCTGTTCATTGGACCTAGTGGTGAGATGTCATCACACTTTTTGTTTTGTGCGCACTATCCATTGAAACTTCATAAACATAAAAACAAAATTTTTGTCTTTTTTCAGGTGTTGGGAAAACCAGTGTTGTTGTCAGATATGTCAGCAACATGTTCAACCAACATGCTAGTCCAACAATTGGTGCTTCTTTTTTCACTTGCAAAATGTGAGTTTGATGATATCAGACAAAGTAAGCCTCATTTTCAGTAGTTTGAATTTGCCTTAATACATTCAACTACTTGTTTTTATGTATTTGTAGGGTACTGGACAATTACAATATCAAGCTACAAGTGTGGGATACAGCAGGCCAGGAAAGATTTCGATCAATGGTTAGAAATAATTTCATTTGGAAACGTAATCTTTTGACTGTTGATGTTAATATTTTAGTTAACATGTAGTTATTGTGTAACTTTATTTCCTGTGTTAAGTAGGCCACAGGTAATTAACTTGACCCACAAGTTATATATATATTAAAGTGAATTCAGTTGTCTAGTGAAAGTAAGCTGCATGCGATTTATGTTGCAAGTTTGTATTTAGTTGTATTATGTACTTTGTTCCTTTTTTCTTTTACTTCAATATTCACAGGCCCCTATGTATTATCGCAAAGCCAATGCTGCTATGCTGGTGTTCGATATCACAAATGAAGAAACATTCTTAGATATGAAGACTTGGGTGCATGGTATATATTATGTGATATCTGAATTTAGAATTTTTCCTTTATTTCTAAAAAAACAACACATGCAGATTCTCTCTTTTCCTTTCAGAACTTAGGAAAAATGTGGATACAAAAATAGGTAAATAATAAGATTTCACTTCTTTATCATTGTTGTTTATACAAAAAAATGATGTGTATGTATGCAAATGGATATGTATCTTGAATTTTCTTGGCTGATTTCCCTTTCAGTATTATCTGTCTTAGGAAACAAATGTGATCTTGTAAATGAAAGAGAAGTAACCAAGGACGATGCCATGGAATATGCACGCTCCATCAATGCTTCATATTATGAGACGTCCGCACTTTCAAATGAAGGTATGGACAATTCAGGCATATTAAATAATTATATATATTAGCTACAAATGCATTTAGCGTCTCATTTCTCAATTTCCTCTTCATTCAGGGATACAAGACGCGTTCTGTGCAGTTGCCCGGGAACTAATCGATGTGTACGAAGATTCTCCTAACTCTGGTATCCATGTTTTCGAAGGATACAGTTCTTCCTTGGCATCCAGAAATAATGCCAACAGTTTAAATTTAAGAAGTAATCAGGAATATTCCAATGGCGAAGACACAAGGACTGGAAGACTCTGCTGCTAACACATAATATAGATGTACTTGTAATTTTATATGATCATATATGGAGTTGTATATAGATGTAAATTACAATTGGTTCTTGCCAGTTATTCTGTGTATTATGGAAACTGTACATGTTTTGAAAACAACAAAGTCAGTTTTATCTGAAATAAACTGTATTTATTTATTGACAATTCTGCTTGCATATGCTAGTTTCCCTTCAAATTACAGACAAGTGCAGAATCAAATCCAGCAATATAAGATTGAAACTGTAACTTACTACATGCATGACTTAATTTTTTTAAATCTGACAAAAATACCCAAGACTTAATAAAACACTTCCGTATACTCATAACATATTAAAACTAAGAGGAAAAAGTCTGTCACTCAACATATATCACCTTTGTTCACAGCTGAATGAATATGACTATTTTACTGTGCGAAATAATGTGGTTTTCAACACCAAAGTAATACATTTACAACAACCTATCATACAGATAACTTGTTTCAGTTTTAAATAATGCAAGGATTCGTTTGTACACTGCAAAGCTGTAACAAAGAAAGTTAGTATCCAGCCAAGGAAATCACCTATAGCTATATACAGTATTTATATTCATCCTTTGGTTTATCTTATGCAAACAATATTTTCAATCCTGTTTCCTTAAAATACCTAATTTCCAATATGATATTTCTAAAGTGATATTCAGATAACTAAATATTAAATCGCCAATTCTTTTCCAGAGATCTCATCAGATATTACTTCACACGCCCATAAACTATTGCGACTAGTGCGGACGAAAGTCAAATGTTTATCATACATTTACTGGTTAATCTATATGTAGAAATTAACAGTAAAATCTAAAAACATGATTTCACCAGCCAAGAACAGAAGTCAGTTTGTACCACTTAAAAACATAGCTTGCACTTTTAGAAGTAAATTTCATATTCAAATAAATTTGCCTAATTACTGTTTGAGAGTTATAATCCAGATGTTGGGTGCTTATAATTTATATACACTTATCATCAAGAATTTTACAAGTTTATAAATAATTGTTGAAACAATGTTAAAAATATCACAAGCGGGATTGACCTATACTCTAGCTATCAGTTGCTCCAGTATTCAAGTTTCTATGTTGATAGCCACTACATGAACACATGCTTGAACAAACAATATTCTCTACACAGCTACAATTGCTTGTGCCAAACTGTAATCAACAATACAAACAAACATCAATACCAGAATCATCACTGTAGTTTTGGACAAGCAGATGAGGGCAAAGGAACTTCATGACTTGGGACGATAAAATCACTTTCATGGCCATAACAAACGCTATCAAACCCTTACAAATTTGCCATTTTGCCTCATCACTTGTTCAACTTAACATCTGCTGCATATCAAGAATTCTTGTTCATAAATTTTGAATAGAGATGGTGGAAGTAAAACTTTAATTTCAAAAGTCTACCAAGACGGCACACTGATGTGGTGGCCAATTTCAAGTACTTTAGTTGTTAATTTAACCCAGTCATTTGGAAAAAATTTTCACAATTCTAACTCCAAAACCACAAACATGAAATGATACATTTAAAAGAAATTTAATGTCCATGCAGTGCAGGCTTATCTAAACATATATTCTCTATTATCACCTTTCATAATAAAATATTCAAGCCAAGACTTCCTTTCACAATGCGGTGTGCAGTTATAGATTTGCTAAACGTTAAAAGCACCATATTTTCATTTGTATAGTATAACAAATGCACAGCACTAAATATCAGAATCAAAAGAACTAATCTTGACAAAAGGAGCTTTCAGCCTAAATAATAAATAAGCAGTATCAGGCACCTCCCAAAAGTTCTAATTTGCACTCACTCAACAGGACATGTACCATGCAAAGGTCAATTTGTACTGCAAAACTTTTAACCTTAAAATGACCCCAAATTTTATACGATATGACACTTACAAAATGGTTAATATTGAGCAAATATGAACCCCTCATAGATGGCTGAACGAATCAGTTCCCCTTTTTTGGTTTTTTCCCCAATTTCAACCGAATATACCAAATCTCATGAAGCATTTTGAAATTTTAAAATATCTGATGAAAAAACAAGAAAAGCTTATGCACAACTTCAATTTTGATGTTACACAATGCTATGTGGCCTTTATCAGTATTTGTTCCCACATTAAACTTAAGAAACAGAGGACTAGCACCTGAATAATTTCTAACTAAAATCTAAACTGGTTGCAGCACTGAAACAGGGGTTGACAGCATATAATATTCAAACAATGCGATGTACAAAAGCTCACATCACAAGAGCCTCCTTAAAGTAGCTTCATATTCTGTACAGCTGAATAGAAAACCATCCTAAGATCCTAGAGAATATAATACAATGGTTGTAAAAATGCAAGCATAAATAATCACTCAAAGATTTCTTCCTGGAGGTGTGTGTAACAGGCCATACTATGGTACAACAAGTTTATGCACTCATTATGTGCAAATATCATGACTTGAAAATACAGGTTAGGTGGCAGAAGATGACAACAGAAGCACTATGTAGTAATACCATAGATGATTGCTACACCATTGTGATCACAGGAACATAATAACAACTGGCATGGTTTTCAAGTAGTTCATTTGGATCTCAAAGTATCTTGACCATGTTCCTGGGTAAAAAAGTTAAAATGTCATATCTCCGTACGGAGTTTGGAACAATAGGATGCTGTAAGAGAAGACCTTGCCAAGATGTTGAGTAACACCCTCAGGTGAGAAACCTGCATTGACAGACTTATTGGGACCCAAATACAAGTAAAGACACAGCTGCCCATCATAGCAAATCACATTTCCAGCCTCTTGATTTCTTGGCCGGCTCTGTCTTCAGCTGGTAACCACCTCCTTTTGCTGATGGATTTGTTGCTTCCTGAAAGAGGAAATTTCATACAGTTCAGATAATGCTTGAAATTAGGCATCAAATTATGCACCCTCACATTCCCCATGAAATGACATGTTTAATCTTGAACTGATACATCTCTGTTTAGTACATGGCTTAACAGTATTATGCACCCTCACATTCCCCATGAAATAACATGTTTAATCTTGAACTGATACATCTCTGTTTAGTACATGGCTTAACAGTAGGGCTGTACACCTTTATCTTAAAAATGATACGGTTAAAACCGATACGATACAATCATGATACGTATCATTAAGTTATATTAGTGGGAGAATGGTAAAAATCCGAACTGTTCTATTATGTCATTGCGATTAGATTTAATTGATATTTTTCTTCAAAAGCACTGGAACTTAACGCCGATCTTCAGATCGTTTTAGTGTATCGTTATTATGAATAACGATTATCAATGCCAGTATTTTTATCCTTGTACCGATATAAACGGTATGTCGAGAACCGGTGTACAACCCTACTTTACAGTCAGCATTTACTGTCATGAAGTGGACATTACTACTGAGACCCGGTACAGAAAATCCCCATCATATGCCAAAAGTTTTTTTGAAGTATAATTCCCCATCCGCATATTCACAGACTGAACTTTATGCCAATATTGAACAATATTCAAAATTTAAAAGCATTGCTTTTGAACACCAAGCATTGAAGCATTTGTTGCTTTCATCAAAAGCAGATGTTCATATAAATAAAGCAACAATAATACAATACATAAATGACAATATATGTGTCAGATAAAATATTGACTGCATTTTAATACTGCAAAAAAAATGCTGACAAACACTGAACACTTTTGGATAGCAAGCTCTCTTCACATTTGTCAATTTCTTTGGTGAGACAAGTTATAGCATTAAATGTTTGGCAATGGATAAAATAATCAAGTACCAGCTGTGCACAAAGGGCGAAAAGAAAAAGAACAGTATAAATTAAGATATTTTTCGTTGTTCCTTAGAATAGAGCATGACAAACTATAAACTTTCCAGAGAATGTATGACGATCAAAATGGGTTCATTGCTCTGTAGTCTGTACATTCACTTTCATTGTATAGGGACTATTATCAGTAACATGGTAGTGAATTTGGGTTTTTTCATGGTTTTATGTATAAAGTTTCCTGAAATGTATATTTTGTGTTTACATGGGGCTAATGTAGTGATAGAATCAGCACCTCAGAGTCTCTGTTCGACATGACTAAGTACTGCAGCACGTTTGGCATGCTATGTATCATATGCACCAACAATATGTAGGGCAGAACAATAAAAGCTTTTAAAATGCAGCATTTATGAAAAGCAGAATACAATGAGAACAGCGTGTTTCAACAGACTGGGTAATATACTACCTTCTACAAAGTTTTATGAATGACCAGTAGATAGCAGCAATGAAATAAGAAAGTTATACACACTATTTAAATTCAGTGAAGTTTAATTGCTCGAAGGTTAAGTAATTCACAAATTCTCATGATTCTCACCTTCAGAGAACTAACAAACTACACAATTTTTCTCAAAACAACAGTGTATCACAGTTCCTGTTAACTTTTTATTTAATTAAAAACACTCTAATACACAATCTGCAAGCGTGTATCGGGCACCTGCACAAAGTTGTGAAAGGTACAAATATGATCGCTTCTGTCTCCTGTGATGCACCGCAACAATGCAAACCATTACGAAATACAGATTGAATCTTACCAATTTCTTCTCCATTTTTGCTTTGATATCTCTAGCCAAGGTGAAAAAGGCCTCTTCGACATTGATACTGGCTTTGGCACTTGTTTCCATAAACTTAATTCCATGTTCTATTGCTAACTGAAATTTAGAAAATGTGACAAGTAAGAAAAAGAAGAAAGTTTGGACAAACACAATGAATAAACAAACACAGCCAGTTAACTGCACTTACTGCCTCTCCTCTTTCTTTTGAGACTTGCCGGCGATCGTTCATGTCGCATTTGTTACCTAGGATCATTTTCTCAACATCTGATGACGCATGCTGAATTTAAGCAAACAAACCATATTAAAGAAATCAGTATACAAAATCAAGTTAATTCATTATGGTAGCAGGTATTGACTAATGTGTACCTCCTCAATATTCCTAATCCAGTTTCTAATGTTGTCAAAAGACTTCTCATTTGTGATGTCGTAGACTAGCATAATACCCTGCAAAAGAAATGACAAAACATCAGATTATCAAGACTCATATATATGCATAGTTTATATGACAGTCTATAATTTAATTTTCTGTTGTGAAAAACTTACCATTGCCCCTCTGTAATATGCAGTTGTGATTGTTCGAAACCTCTCCTGACCAGCTGTATCCCTAAAATAGAAAGCACAAAATCTTTAACATGATGAAACTTTTTAGGTAAGGACAGCTAATCATGCATAGTAATTTACTCACCATATTTGTAACTTTATTTTCTTCCCATCTAATTCTATCGTTCTGATTTTAAAATCAATACCTGCAAAAGGAAATGAATACATATATATCACACATTTTATCAAAAGAATGTACTGTACTCAATATGAACAAAAGACAAAAACAAAACAATTATTTGACTTGACAAAAACCTGTGGTATCAGTGTGTGTTACCCCATTAAATACTTTTAAATACCCATAACACACTAGCCCAAACACCATTCATACATTAAAATGACAAGGAAAAGAGTTATCCAATGTTTCTGTATCGTGAAAATTGTGAGACATTGATTAAAATGATCCATCAAATGCAATTTTTTTACTCTCTTTTAAAATGTTGTGTTTGTGAACCATTTGTGCTGTATGATTTGGATTCCATCCTAAGATAATTACTGTATTTTCTTGATTACAAGCCAGTACTTAGAAGAAGTCATTCCCCAGTGACTGCACAAACAGGTGTTTATTTGACACTTGCACTACACTTAAATTTTCAAGACCACTTTAACGTGGCCTCAAATTTAGACCCAATTTTTAACCATTAAAATATTGTACTTCCAACAATTAAGTAGGTATAGGCCTAAAATGGGGAAAATGATACAGAAGTAATACTCCTAAGTCTTAAATAAACAGCATCTAACAACTGATTCTAATCATAATGCCAAAGCATCCCACTTGTGGTCTGTCTAGGAGAAGGACAACAACTGATCATTGAACTTTGTCTGTCTGAGAGTACTTAGAATCCTAGATATATACTCTTATCATCTGACTGACAATGAAGTCATCCATCTGCATAACGATTATCTGATGTAATAAATATGAATGAATAAAAGTACCGAAATGAAAACCAAACTTCATTCAATGTATCATACTACAGAAAGTCCATGAATCTCTTGAGCATATGCATAATGAAAGTAATAGCAGCATATCGTGCATGAGAAACCAAGTTACTAGCCTCAAGTGTCTAAGTTTAGCACCTCTAGATATCTCTTATCATAATAAAAACTCCCCCACATAAATATTTTACATCAACCAGATAGTGTAGACTTTGAAAAATAAAAAAAAACATTCAACATTGTTTAACTGCTTTCCTTTTCACAAATATTAGCCATGTTCTCACTGAACATAACCTACACATAGCCACATCACTTCAACCAACCTAAATCAACATTGTCACCAATGAGACATCAACTGAATGAATTAATTTTACCGACATTATGCATAGGCCTAGGTCATAAATATGTCATCAATATGATATTGCAGAACACATAGTTGTTGCGATCGCTTTTTTTATCTCTATTCACTTAAGTCCACCAGGTGAGCCATTGCATGCACCGATTCAATGAATCTAACTGTAAATCTACTGTCCGACAAACAGATTTCAATTGCAGAAAAGTTGGCCGTTGGCACGGTTCTCCCAGACATGGAACCCCTTTAATCAAGGTGTAAAGATCATAAATTGTAAAACAGATACATTTGTGTCCCCAGTAAGTTAAAAGTCTGTAAAAGCTTGAAGTTCAGTGTCTGAAATGAAAGGATGTTGTTTTCATTTTCGTCGTTTCGACGAGCATCCTTGAAGCAACTTCACGACTGGTCAAACCTGAAAGTTGGCTGTCAAGCAGTTTAACTAACAAAGTCAACTTCTCGGACATTTAACACGTAGACTGACTCACAATGGAATCTAATATCGGCTGTGAATGACGGAACCTCCCCTTTCCCGTTGTTTTTCCTGTATCAACAAGTGAATAGACAGTCTGGTATGTCACGGAAATTAGCCGAAGGTTGGACATTTACGCCATTCTACGCTACCAAATCTTACCTATCGTTGATATGAACGTCGAATTAAAGGCATCTTCAGAGAATCTGAAGAGAACGCAGGTCTTTCCTACACCTGAATCACCTATAAGTAACAACTTGAACAAATAGTCATAGGTCTTCGCCATATTGTCTGTCTGTTTGTCTGGGGGAACTCCTCAATTCTCGTGACGTAGGCGAAGGAATACTCCTCCGCGATGACTTCCAAAAACTATTATTTTTTAATTTACTATATTATTAGTGGTCGCCTATTATACGCAAAGGCGAATAAATAATGTAAATAAGAAAAACAACCTTCCAAAAGAATAAATTGTAGCGCCACCTGATGAAATGTCTGATTAACACCAGAGGGCCTTTCCACGCAGTGCTGCCACCTAACAAACATAGGGTGCTGCAGCGCAGCATACCCTCGTCAAACCTAAAAATTAAATAATGAACAGCTTTGACCATGTAAAAGGCAGTTTGTTTAATATGATAATGCAATGTGCATAAGAGGCCGCAGGAGTTGTGATTTACTTAAATTATACTTTGATGCTATTTTCAATTTTTCATACATATGTGGATTTAATATCACGTAGATCTACTTAATTGAAAAACTGAATCTGTGTTGGAAAGACTTAGCATAAAATATATAGTGGACTCTCAAGTCTTATCATCTCATCATTATGTCTTCCTCTGACAGCTGGCCATATAAACTGAGTAAGCTTCAGGTTCAGTAGAATTTGACATAGGAACAAAAAGAAGATGCAAAGTTATATATACACAAAACATGATTTCAAAGCTACAGTGTCAGTGTTAGCAGAAAACTGCATCTTTCTATCATTTTTAGAAGTGGAGTTCTGCAAGTTCCCACTTTTTGACTGAACTGATACATTTCAGGTAAATCTCTGATTATTATTAATTATAAGAAATGGTGATAGGTCAAGTCAAGTGCAATTCCTCCAACATCCAAAAATTGTGCAGACATTGTTTATGTCTGGGTGATTATTTTTTGTTACAATGTGTATTGTTTGTACTTTTTGGTTACATTGTAGACTATTGTCACAAAATAAAGTTACAAAATCTGTCAATCATTGACATTTTAGCCAATCAAATTTTATTAAAATCTGCAAGGCCCTTCCCACTCAGGACATTGGCCAATGAGCTTCTTAAATAGGCGGACAATCATCAGACAATTTTTTTGCTGGTAAAATCTGGCCAAATTGGTGGACTTACACTTTTGAGATGGCCCCTACTATTGTAAGGCATGACGCTGGCTGTGACGCAACATCGTTTGTGAGCCAGCTCGCCAGGGACCATCTCAATACACAACGTCAAAGGCATTGTGACGTCATTAATACAAGTTAGGTGCGCATTGATTTCTAACATTCATTTGGTTGGCTAGTTTCGTGGAAAATCACGGTAAAGGACATCGCTCACATGGAACATTCAAACCATAGTTCTACTGCTTTTCCAGTCTTGAATCACACAAACCATGTTTTAACGTGAGTTTCTTCAAATTTGTTGGTATATCTTAAGTTAAGATCATTTTTGCGTAAGTAGGTCATTATAGGATTTTGCGCAGATTAATTAGGACAACATAGTTCCGATCCGGTCATTCGAGAATTGTACGTCAGTAGATTTTGTTTTTGGCCAATCTCTAAACATAAAAGCCCTACGGGCGGCCCCTACGGGGCCGCTCCTGCGGCCTATTATATTATAAAGTGTATCATAATTAAGTAAGCACAAAGAGAAACTATGACCAGTAAACATTTCTGGAGAATGGGTTAAAATAGGAAGTGTGGTGAAATTAATCAAGCCTTCAACACTTAAACTGAACAAGCACAGTCGACAAGCATCTAAGTATCAAAATTATATGATAAATAATTTTCTGTTTTTATATAAAGGTAACACACTCAACAGCATAAGAAACGCAACACTAAATTCATATGTTAATTTCTACAAAAAAAGTATTGGTGGTTAACGCTTCAAAAAAATGTATCCTGAATTGCCAGCTAGCTGGAGGACCCTGAAACCGAATTTTACCTAGTGTGCCAACTTCTTGTGTCTCCTCATTTTTAGGGTATGTTCAACAGACAATTTTACCACATCTTCATTATGAATAAAAAAAGTAAATAAATAACAAAGTCTGAAGGTTGGTATCACAGCCTGCAACAACATGCTCCTATTCATTGGTACTTATTCATACCTGACCAGGAAAAAAAGGAGGTCATATACTGTCGTTCACTCATTCTTTGCTTGACATCTTGATTAATGTTAATCATAAACACAAAAGGAATAATAGTCCTAAATTATCTTCATGAATATATATGTTCTTGTTACCTCTAGAATGATAGATAATATGGATCTAAATATAGCACATGCACATTTATCACACCTTTGGGTTATTTTCACCTAAGCCTTTGCAATGCATGCATTAGAATATGTCACTGATCATACAGATGTGTTACAGACACCTGTCTTGACCTTAGCCCCCACAAAGAGGGCAAATAGATTCATGTTTAATAAGAAAGTAGAACATTGATTCCTTTGAGGCGGAGAGTGCCATTTTGGGTTCAGGTTCAGGTAAATTTTTGTCTTTTCTGTCTAATTACAAGTATAAGGACATGAGGATATATCAAGTCCAAGTACGGGTATTCATCAGAGTACTTGAGTCCAAGTACAAGTACATTTGTTCAAGTACAAGTAAATCCTTAGTTTATGGTCCAGATCCAATTGGCGTCAAACAGACAGCAGAAACGAATCCGAAAGGGGGGAAATTTGAGTGATGTAAACCCCAGTCCCCCTTGGCCCAGTACATGCTGAACACTGGTTTAAAAACATCTACGTTCAGATCACTGTAACTCGCACACAAAAAAATTAAAATAAATAAAGTTAGAATTTTTTGTCAAATCTCAACAAACATAATATAGTATTTTGGCACATATTCAGTAGAACGCACACCAGCTTTGCCTGATTTGGTGCAAACTCTAGTGGTCTTAATGGCAAGGTGGTTTTACAAGTGAGGTTTCCTCAGTTGACCAAATACTAGAGACATATCAGTATTTATGTGCTTCATTATAATCAATCTCTCTGTGGAATTTGTTAATATCAAAAGTAATTAAAAAATGTGTGATATTTTCACTCAGGGTTAATGAGACATGTAGGAACATGGGAGGGCTAATTGCAAAAATGTGTTCATGAGAGTCAGACAGAATCTGGATATGCTTGATGGCATTGATTTTTATGCAGACTGTTGGCTTTACATTATTATATAACTGCTATCAATATTTGCAAGTCAAGTGTGTAACTAATATGCACATGAATTTAGCTGGGGATCCCCATTACTTCTAACAGGTGATGAATGGGGATTAAGACAATTGGAATGACCACCACTGATTTCTTGTTTAATGGGGGTAAATAGCAGCTACCCCTATGTCTATTGTGTCTGTTGTTCTACACAAAAACAACTGGACAAATTGGAGTCAACTGACTCTATCCAAGATATAAACCCATATGTTAGTTAAACAATAAGTTGAAATTCAGAAATTATTTTTAAGCATTGGATTTTCACACAATCAGTATGTACAATTAAAAATAATTATTTTAAACTGGTATGATTTAAAAGCAAACTTGACTTGTTGCAAAATTTTGTTCATGTCAATTAATATGTGTATATGTAATAGATCTATATGATATTAGTTTTTTTTTTTTTATCAAAGCCTGCCTCCATTAAAAAGTGTGCAATATTTATTGAAATCAGCGAAATATTCAACAATGAGCTGCTGTTAATTTACTACTCAGTTTGTTGAAACCTAATTGCAATTTAGTCAAACTAGTAGGTTTCCTCTTATATTGACACAACAATGTTAGTCAAAATAACACAGTCACTTGTGTACAAAATACAAAATTATTTTCATGATAGATTATCTATGTTGCAATAGTTATAATAAATTGCCTTTGTCTGCGTTTTAAAATAATAAGTACTTGAAGTACTTGAAAGGTACTTGCAAGTAATTTGGCTTCAAGTACAAGTCCAAGTACTTAATTTTGAACAGCTTTGAGTCCAAGAACAAGTACTGAGTACTTGGTACTTAAGTCCAAGTACTATGCACCTATAAAAACAACACTGAAGGAGGATTCCATGCAAATTTTATATTTTCTGTGGCTTCAGATGTGTAGTTACACTGATATCGTCTGACATTATAAGATCAAAAATATCATTATGACCAATTGTTTATACTCCTGACTAAATGTTACAGTTTTTAGGCCGCACCCTGTAAGTTTCTTAAGAAAATATATGAAAACCTAATTGGTATATAATGTACACTTGGTCAATGAGTCTGTGCCAATCAGTATAAATTATAAATTTCTATTAAATATGTTATATGCACAATAATCAAAGAAGAACATGTACTTCCTGCGGTTTTGTAAACAATCCCACATTTCATTGGAAGTTCACAGCCTATCGTACAGTTGCATTTTTTAAATTAACATAAAATACTGTTCAAATAACAATAATGAAAAAGGTGAAACTAGGCATGTACATATATGTAATGATAATATCCCCAGTCCTTTCATAATTTATGATGATGAGTCAACGGAAAGGATGCATGTGATATAAAGTCATCTGATAAAGTATTGTAAGTTGCATGATAAGATCAGCTGTGTTGTTGATGAGTTGGCAGCCAGAACTAAGGATTCATTACAGATGATCTGTTTGTGAGATTTCCATTACATCGTTTGCTGAAATTGATAAGAATAAGATGTTATCAGTGAACATTACCTTTTATTAACAACGAATTCTCCTCAAACGACTTTTCAGATCATGAATAATCTCAAGTAGTAGCCTATCTTAATATTTATCAACACGAAGGACGTTTGTTCTATACAGTTCCGAAATGGGAAATACCCAATGGAAGTCTATTAGATTTTTGTTGGTTCATTAGTAAAGTATCGAGATACAAAGAAAGGGGAAAGTTGGCTAAGTGGAAAGTAACATACAAGGATCATACATTTTTAATTTTTTAAAGTATATTACATACACAGACTGGATGCTCTGCTATTTGCATAAATTTGATCATTTAGAGTATTCTCCAGAGTAACGTCATTAGCACTCGCCATCTGGCGGCTGGCACTGGAAATGACACTAATGGCGTCCTCATCTTCCTCAGTGATGACGTCCATTGGTGACGGAGGAGGTCTTGGTGGTGACGCCACAGCCCTGGAGTTTGATGAGGAAGCTCTTGGGGTGTACGGTGGAGGTAAATCATTTCTGTTAGCTGCAGCAGCAGAAGCTGTAAAAGAAAGTGTTAAAGGGGAACTAATGGAAGTTTGCATGTTAATTTCAAAAGTTCAATTAGTTGTCAAATAATATATTGCAGTGAAAGGAAATGTCTTAAACTCGGGTTTGATATGATTTCAAGCCAATTAAAAGTGAAATTTGCACCAACCATCAACATGCTGGGGGGCCGCCATTATTGCACACGGCACGCAATATAGTGACGTCACTTATGTACACAGCTAGGCCATATGTATTCAGCAATACAAATTAATTGCAATCCTGTGGATTACAATCTGTTACATTGTTCATTGCAATTATAATGACAAGAACAGATATCACAACAACATAAAGTTCTTACTGAGTGTCAAGTAATTGCCATTGAACTATTTGAGACAATGCAATTACTTGACACTCAGTAAGAACAACTATCAAGTATCCTGCTTTGTAATACAACTACTGTTTATTAGTGAAGCTTTAAAAAAATATTGTATTGACAAAGTTTTGTTGAAAATAAGTTTTTGATATTATATTTTATTTTAAACTGGTATATTTAATGTATCTAGCAATGCAACCAACATACAATTGAAATAAGCACAATTTGGTAATTAATATATATTAATCTTGGTAAAGAAGGAGGTACTGCCTTTAAAACAACCCCACTAACAATACATATACACCAAATATAAATACTATGAAATATATTTATACTATACATAATACTAATACTGCACATTGCCCCTAAAGATTATATGTGACATATTTTATTTACAAAGCAAAGCAGTATTCCAATTCTGTTCTCTTGCAAAAATATGGTCAGAAATATAGTGATACAAAATATATGCTAATTGTAATCTTAAAGTTATTAAATTTTACATTAAATAACTTTTGCTATTTAAACTCCTATGCTTGGGAAAAACGTCTTACATAACATGTACGTAGCAGGGTTATTGCCTATTTGCCCATGCATATATATATATATATATACCTATATACCTATTCTTAGATATAAATTGCTTATTGCAATCAATGCAATAATTAGCTATAATTATGATGTATTCCCAAGAAATTACAATTAGCTTTGACATGCCCTTAACAAAAGCTCTGAAAGTGCAATTACACCTGTATCTAAAACTGTTGTTGACAGTTGTTCTCACCATTGAATTGCAATGCCAAGCCTCCAGAATACTTGGCTCTCATTGGCTGAGACCACTCTAGTGACTCCATGCTAAGAGTTGGTACAACAGTGACGTATTTCCGGTCAGTGCAAAACACCAGGAATTTAAAAAATGGCGGCCTCCGTAGTTCACAACCCGGAGCTAATAAATGCAGGATATTTCATTACCAGGGCACATATACAAGTTATGAATAGCATGGAATTGTTTCTATGGACCCAAGCTAAAATCTGAGAGGTAAAGTGCAAAAGGGGTTAGTTCCCCTTTAATGCGCTATAAGGTCACCACCTAAGTTAGGCATAGTTTCAAAGTTAGGCATAGTACACAATTCTGACTGGCAGATAGTATGTACCTTCTAAAAATTGGCAAAAGAATTAGAATCAAGCGCAAGATTGCATTGATTCACTATGCAGTGCCATTTATGAACTCAGTAAAATACTAACTTTAGGTGAAACTTTCATGTAGCTCAGAACTCTGTGACCATTACTTTTTAAGTTAGACTAAACTTTCTGTGTTTGAAATGTATGTAGGCTACTTACTCTTTTGAAGAGGTGTTCTTTCTGTACGCCCATCCCTATTTCCCCTGCTTTCCCTGCTTTCTCTCACTTGAACATTAGAGTCAGGTGGGTATCTCTTTAACATGGGGCGCGGTGAATACTGAGGTGGGGCTGGGGGTAGTAGTTCAGTTGGTTGAGGAGGTTGCCTATCCAATCTGTTTTGAAGTTCTGAAAGATTTGCAGCTTCCCTCTCTGCTGCAGCATTGGTCTCTCTTACCAGACTGGGCAATCGGAAGAAATCAACAATCCAGCCAACCAGGAGACAACCACAGGTGCAAAAGTACAACACACCCCACCCTGGGCGTCTCAAGTAGAAATGATGCAGTCCCAGAAATCCAAGGGGAAATACGAGTTTGTAAGCTTCTGAAATGTACACCCGTCTGAAAAAACGTCAAAAGTCAGTGTTGTATAGCACAAAAGTACTTAGTACATACCACAGAGATTTACTGTGCAGTAAGAATTATTCACTTGGTAGTGAGGTGCAGTCTTGCCACGATGTGTGAAGATGCCCTCATTGATTTTGCTCTGATATTATTATTTGCAGCTAGCATGTGATTAGCCTAGCATCTTAGTTGACAGGCAACCAATAATATATATAGATACGTATATTATAAACTAATTGACAGCGCAGTGCGTGTATGGTTTTTTGTGGACTTACTTTGGGTCAACCTCCTTGCGGCGAATCTTGTTTGCCCTTTCAAAGACATAAGGCAGGGTAAACAAGTCTACCAACCACCCAATACCGAAGAGTCCCAAGGTGAAGGTGTATATAACTGCAAACATCCACCTCTCCAGGTAATAATAATGAGCTCCCAAAATCCCCAGGGGTGTAACAGCTAAGATGTAACATTCAGACAACTTCTTCTCATCAGCAACTGTGACATCTTGTGGGCCACTTTGTGTCTCATTAGCCTCCTTGACCAGTTGTTTCATGCGCACCCCATCAATTACCCAGCCTACCCCTAGAAGCCCCAGGGTGAAGGTGTAAGCCACTCCCCAGTGCATTCTACCAAGGTAGTAATGGTGGGCTCCTGCAATGTATCAAATTACGTTTTTGCATATTTGGTGATAAAGTGTATTTTCTATGTAATGGAAGTGTCGTGAGATTAATCATACATTGTACACATTGTCAAATAGTCCAGGATGATATTAGTAAAATGAGAGGCTATAGAAACTGAAAACCCTCATAATGTGGATTTAAAAAATGTATACTTACCAAAAAACCCTAATGGAAACCACAATATATAAGCATCCAGCATTGTTCGTTTGTTCTTATATTTCTCTGGGTGTTCAATCATGTCATTGGCCTGTTTGACCAACAAAGGCATTCGACAAAAGTCAATTAACCAACCAATTAACAGTAAGCCACCTGTGAACAGGTAAAGTACTCCAAACTTAGGTCTGTTTAAGTAGAAGTGATGAAGTCCCAAGAATCCTAAGATTGACATTTTATAGGCTGTTTTGGCCTTTTTCAGAGGACCTGATCTTTGAGGTTGGATTTGGATATAGGGTGACCCAGAAGGACCTTGAGGCCCTTGAGCTGTAACAATGCCATCGTAGGGTGCCACAGACACATCATAAGGTCCTACAGGACTTCCTTGTGTTTGAACGAATCCTGCAGATGACCTCTGAGTACTTAGTGCTGCTGTACTGTATTCATTTGATGTTCCTGCCGTTAAGGGTTGTTGTCCATTAACAGGACCACTTATTGGTCCACTAGAATGAGGTCCCGGTATGGACTTTAAATCCGTTTTTTGTATTTCCATTTTCAGTCTTGCAATTCTGTAAAGTTCAACAATGTAATGTTATCGTACCATTCGTTCCCTCATGTTGACCCAGACACAAAATGCATGTTATCAGATCCTGGCCCCTTTTTTTGTTGCCAAGTCTTATCTACAGAGCCAAAGGTCCTTGATCAATCAAATCTCTAAACATCAGGCCACCCGTTACAACAGTATACTAACCCATTATAAATATCTATGACATCACTACCTGTTTTTATTTGTCATCCTCCTTTTTGAACTCATGACCAACACTCACTTACTGAAAGATATACAGTGCATCTGAAGTTATTATGCGAATGTGATTATTGTGAATATCTTCTGAGTGGATTGTCCAAATCATTCAATAATCATATATATCAAACACCTGCAAGAGAGAATACATTCTGCAAGTTTGCAGTCATTTCTGGCTCTTCAAAGGAATGTTACAAACAAAAATGTGAAAAATGGCTGCTGACGTTATTGTACATCCAAGGGATGTTTTATGACCGAATTAACCAGAATTGTGAAACCATGTGCAAGATTTATAACTACAAACATAATTTTTAGAGCCATTTCTCCACCTAGAAACAAAATACACACTGACAGATGTTTATTTTCTCAATATTCTAAATAGGTTTATTTTTTATTTCATTAAATGTAAGAAGCACCATGCTTTCTTTGGTTGGGCCTCAAAACATTTTAAACGGCATCCAACAGCTCCAGTATACTCTGGTATTGCTGTGCAGCAGTGTCCAGCTTTTTTCTTGCCAGCCACCTTACATTCTGAGTGGAGTTCAGGGTTGGTGATGATGACCAAATATCTGCAGAGTAGTTGAATCTTATTACTAATAAGGTTCAACTACACTGCAGAGTTTTGGTTGGTAATAAGGTTCAATCATTGCATGTCTTGACTGTCTACCAGTGAATTTATTTTGCTTTGTTTGTAGTAGTATTTCTATTTTGCAATATTTTACAAACTTGGGTGAACTCGTAGTTCAGACACTAAGCCAAAGCAAAATATGGCAATATTAGGAAAAAATCTTTGAATGGATAAGAAATCGGGCGTCTAAAAATAATAACTTGAAGTCCTTGAAAAACAACTGTGTACTGAACGTGTTTTTTAAGCAGCTATTGTGCCAAGAAAAGTGGTGTTTTCCAGCCAACAATTATTATAAAGAAAAGCAATTTAATGGCAATGACAGTTACAGTGTTTTTGAAGTGGTCAAAGCATATTTGCAATCTGCATACTCAGTAAGACAGGACACCCACTGTGCGGAGCATTCATTGTTGAATCCCTTATCATGGGAAAAACTTCGTCTGGCATGTTGAGGGTGTTACTCCTGTTGATATTAGGTGGCACCATCAGCAGATTAGGATGCGTGATGCAGGTATCGAAATTATACATATTGCTTTTTTAAACAACTGTTTGTTCTCTTTGTAAGCAGCCATAGTCAGCATTCAACTTGATGGCTCTTAGTATGAAGTTCCTGCCTTACAATGTCCATGAGAAGAATTATATCATTATGCATGTTCGAGGGAATGGACCAGCCTTGATTGGGTTATTTGCAACCAACATAGTTCTATGAAATTTCACTTGGAGTAAATGGAAACAATGTGTCTGCTATTAGCAGGAAGACGACTGCCGATTAAATCAAAAGATACCATTGGGTATTTTTTGTCAAACACATTACAGGACTTTTTGGGTGTAGTGTACCTACATCTCTATGTAGTGACTGATGGATCGGTCTAGTTGTGGTGATCAGAATCAGCTATCTCTTGGGGATACGATGGGCTTACAAATAAATAATATGTATGTGCAATGAACAACTTCTTTGCTTTTGGGAGCTGAAATGCCAGGATACAGTGGCAATATAGCAATGGTGAGTTGTTGTTTTTGTTGTCGTTTTTGCTGTTGTTGTTGTTGTTTCTCCTGTTGTTGTTGTTGTTGTTGTTGATGTTATTGTTGTTGTTCTTCTTCTTTATAAAAAAAACCCCTTGTGGGTCTTGAACAAAGAGCGTCTCGCACAGGACGCCCATCTGAATTAACATAATATATTATATAATGATATACATACAGCTTATATAATACCTACAATATGGGGGAGGTATATGTCGTGCAGTCACACCTGGTCAACTATTGCAGACATAACTTTTGTTTGAGTTCATCAACTTGCACTCCCCAAAAATTACTACGAGAATCTGCTAATTTCTCTTGTGCCTAGAAACACAGCATTCCCTGATGGAAAAAGTCACTTTTTTTTAGAGGAAAATCACATGTGCAGTAAACTTATTGTAAAGACGATGAAATAAACAAAAAGACAGACACAGTTTCAGCTAGTAGCTGGGTTATGACATGTAGAATTAGCCATGAATTGTTAAACTGTTGATTTGGGAAATTTTTGTCATCTTGATTGCAGATCTCGACTTCCCTTCTCAGTATCTACCTTCGACTACTGATTCGTGCAAATCGTCCTCTTGTTCTAACTGCCCTTTAAGTCACTGCCATGATGTGAAGGTGCTCTTATTGTGTAGGCTTATCCAAGATCACTGTTGGATTCATCCAGTCCTGGGGGAGACCACCATTCAGGCTGCCGATCAGGGAGCTAATTTTTCATACTGGGCGGAGAAGCATTGATAATATAACTTCCTTTTTCGATACATTGATGAAGGGGTACTCATGATTATTCAATTATGATGGTTAAGACACATGAGAAAGGAGTATTCATATTTATTTATTAAAAAACATATTTTATCTGGATTACACAATCTGTAAAACAGTTTTTCATGTGATCCAGATAAGGTAAAATTTACTTATAACCCATTTTGACCCTTTTTCCCAGATACATAATAATGTGTATTTATACTTTAAACGTACATGTAGGCATCATCATTTGGAATATTTGTATGAACCTCAAAATTAGTTTGGACTTCTGCTTCACATGTGACATGGAATTATAATTCAAGCGGTTCATCAATTTTCAAATCACAATGTTTTCTAAGTTCAGGTCTCCGGAGAGATAGAGCCATTAATGAAATGCAGCAAAATACATGTAATATATAATATGATTTACTTCACCCACAACTAGAACAAATGATGAGAATCCAAATGTTATACCTTCAAAAATGTTGGGCGACCACATATCCCATCAAGAGCATCCCAAAAGACAGATCACAGGAAAGTTGCATTAGATCCCCTTGGAAAGAAAGAAACTTGATTTCTTAAGACACTGCATATTTTGCAGTGAGGGAATATGATATAGTCAAAGAAACTTACCAAAGTTATGATGGTAGCTTATGACAACGCGCTCAGGATACTTTGGTATCATCAAGACCTTGAATTGCCTTTGACAAAAACCAATTTAGCTCTGAAATTGACATTGATCCTGCTCTCGAAACACTGAGTGACAGAATCATAGCTTTGTTATTTTGTGTGCTATATGCACAAGTTTAATATCATCTTGAATAAAATCACCACAAATGAATTTTCTAATGGATTTCTTGAATTGCCCAAGGAAGGCATGGTCTTATTTGGGATATTCTGAAAGTAGAAAAGTCTATATTGAATATTTATGAGAACCTCTCCATCAATGTATTTAAAACCGGCAGTATAAGTTGGATAATTATACATACTCCTCCACCCAGCATGTTAAAATTAGACGTTTTCGGCCTACGTTATTTGGCAAAATCATACATATTTTATTTATTATCTGAAATAGAACTTTGGCAATATCTTAACTGAAAGCTAATGAATTCCTTGACCCAAAAGCTATGCTGTGCAATGTTTATATCCGGTGGCCATCTTGGACGCCATCTTGAGTAGGCTGAGTTGCCCAAGGATGACAAAATTGACAAAACTATAAATAACAAAGCCAGGTAGGGTGGAAAATTGGCATTTGGCTGCTGGAATATGCTGCATTCAGCATGGACAGAGGAAAACATTCAACCACTTGTGGCACATGCCAATTTAAATTTCATTAAAATGCTCATAATTTTTGCACATCTTTTGCACAGTAGGATTGTCGTATTTAATTTCATTATATGTTAATTGTAACAACACTTCATAAAGTTTGAGGATATATATATTATGTATCCAGGCTATGTGTATCCCTGTTTGATTCATGTACAGAATTGTATGTTATATATATGTATATTTATCTATAAAATTATCGACGAAAATGTGTGTAATTATAGAAGCAAAAAGAAGATAAAACTTCAAGCTTCCAAGCGTTTTGTTTGGTCAGGAAATTAATACAATACATGCAACATGCTGTTCAGAATGATTATTTGCATTTTGAATTCATATTGCATGAGTTAAAGCTGATGGCGATATGATTTCCAAAATGCAAGTAAATTTTCTAATTGCACAAAACTGAATGTGGTGTTAGTTTCATCACATGACCAACTTATAGATGATTTATTATTTTTTCGTTTTGTAACTGACAGAGAGTTTTTATTTGTTGTATAGGCCTACAGTCGTTATATCAACTTGGCGTCAATGAAGCACTCAGCTGGAATTGGACACAAGCACGAACGAATTACGAATGCAAATTTGCTCAATTTCTCACCGTTTAAGTTGTTAAATGCTGGTAACTCCCACAGTTACTGTCACTGAGAAATTACACATTGATCACGTTGCATAAGAAGAAATAGTATTATATCGATTTAAATATCCTTTACCCTCATACAAACCACTTTAAAAGTTTCAAGTGCATACAGTAAATAGTATAATTGGTGGAATTTGCTAATAAATACATACTTAGTGCATCAATATATATAGAAATGGAAAAAGGCATTTGCAGCACACAAACTTGTATAAGTTTTTTAACAAGAGAGTTCTGAAATTTTGCAGCATTCGGTACAGTAACATTTAAATCATAGTCAGTAGGCTACGACAGGTTCCTCTAGACTAGTTTCCATCTTAAATTAATATGAAGATAATTATCACTCTTGTTTTGTTACATGATTTATACTGAAACCTATTGTCAGGGTTTTGTCTATTATGTCATTTAACCCCTACGATCAGGTCATACTTGATTACTCCCGGATAAACCAATCCTTAAGATTTATTAGTGATGAAACTTATGGCAAACGCTGTGTTCAGACTTCTTTAAAAGAATAAATACACTGAAAAAAGCGTGTTGCCCTGCCTTAGATCTTCGCAAGGGAAACTTGGCTTGGCAGTATGACAAAAGTACTATGAATGAACAAACTTCTTAACCAAGACAGGCATGCAGTGTGGTACCTGCAGGACCATGCTAGTCCTGTGCAGAAAGAGCTGCAGTAACCGTCAGTTGGACAACTGCTTATGCAAGCCCTGCACAAAATTTCCCAGGACTTCAGAAGGGACATAGCTCTTGTCAAAGTAATTGTCACAAAGGGCTTAAAACAGTACACTACTATAAAAAATTCCCAGGATACGTTTCTGTTGATGCTTAGTTTATATTTTCGAATATACAAGCACAATATTTGGGCACATTTATATTCTGAGCTCACTACTGCGTCACAAGAGTCAGGCCATATATTGCATATATGGCTCCAGATTTACGGGTCAGTCAACTCGTACATTAGTATTTCATTGAAAACTTTTGCCACGTTACTTCGTAATTGTAAATTGGTCGATTCCTGTTCCTCTCTTGCAGATGATTGGTCAATTTAACCAAACGAGCTCCTCAAAAGGTTTCATGTGCACTGCAAGAGAATGGATGTTGGTAAACGTTCGAAATCTCCGGTGTTATACAATATTACACGTTTCATGAATCTAATATATGATTGGTCTGTAGTCAATATTGGAAGGTGACAATATTGACTAAATGAAGACTTACAATGAACAGGGCAATTTTCCTTAACCGCATCAGTAATTAGAGAACGATCTTAAATATTCCCACGTAAGAACAGTCACTTCAGACCCAACTCTTCACTTAACTGCTATGTTCTGGAGACTCAGCTTTTTTGCCATCTTGGCCAAACTTTTGGGCTTGTGGTTTTCTTTGGAGACTTCAGTTATCACTAATTGCAATGCAGGTATTTGGCGTTACATTAGCTTAGAAAACAATTGCACAATGTGTTTCAATCTGATACCAAGCCTGTATAGGCTTATTCAGTGTCATTTGTTTTGACTAAGAAGTTAGTTAATATGACTAATAACATAGAGGACACTGACTATACAGACAGACAGACACTTTTATTTTGATTATACATAAACAATCAAGGATGCCCCCTTTAAGATACTTATACATCTCTGACAAGGGGGCAAACACATCTCCATAATCATTTCATACCATATATTGCCTGTGACAAAACAGTGGACAATTACCTGAATTAACAGATGGGATGAGATGAGATGAGTTGAAAAGACATTCACATTTATCTGAAATTCAATCAATTGCAATGAAGTATGAAAGTCTCCCGATTGCTTGGAGCAGCACAAATTGGACAGGAATTTTACTAATAAATCAAATCCCAACTTTCTAACCCATAAAAATATCCCTCTGCACCAATTAACTTCAAGTTTCCAATCTTTGCTATGGTAATTTTCGCCATTTCGTCGAGAAGTTGCAAATTATAATGGTGAAGATAGCAACTTCAAGTTATTTCTTTCCCAGAAGTGTTTTAGTAGCTGGAAAGTTGGGATTTTAATTGTTGCGAACATTTCTGTCCATCTTGTGCTGCCCTGTGCATTTTATGGCAAAATATGACCCAAAAACTAGTGGACATTTATTTTGAATCCTACTATAACAGAAAGTTAACTAACTTGTACGAACATTTGACTAAATCTGAATAGCACTAATTCCCTAGAATCTTTTATTCAAAGTGGCTATGGGCCTTAGAAATTCTAGACCATCAAACTTTGTGTTTTGATAGTTGATTGCAAGCAAACGTGACTGTATAGTAATAAGTATAAGCCTATACATCTCAGAATTTCAAAAACTTTCTTACTGTACTTTGTGAATATTCGTATTTACCGGTAGTTTCCATGGCGATCTCCTATGTTCATTTGCACTTACATTTTTGACTGCAACTCTAAATCCACTTGGAAAATCTTTTTGGACCTTTTGACAAGCATCTAGACCTGCTGCTTTTCAAGATTTCTTGATTTAATTGTTTCGTTCCATCATACTTTCCATGTAACCACCCTAACCCTGTATATATATATATTAATCATAAACTTACATTTTCCGATACAGCTGAAATCAACATCACTTTTGATGGTTCTGGTTATGAATACAGTTTCCTGCCTTACAACATCAAAGAAACAAATGCTATTACATTCAAAGTGAGAAGCAATGACACCATCTTGATCGGGTTGTTTGTTAATGAGACAAACACATTTGAAAACCAGAGTTTCTACGAAATTTCAATTGGGGAACCTGGAAATAATACAGTGTCTGGTATTCGCCATTCTGGAAGAGGTGTACTGGAGGGAATGCAAGTGAAATCCGGAGGGTACTTGAATGCAACAGAGGACAAGTCATTTTGGGTGTCCTGGGGCCATCGTTCTATCTCATGGGGATTTGGTCAGAAGGCTGGGGAGCATGTGATACTGGGGCATTACAAAGCAATGGACATAAACGTCATAGCATTTGGGAGCTTCAATTCATCCTCAGAATGGAAATATTACGATGGTAAGATACCTTTTTAACAGAAGAGTGTGATAACACAAGGGAATTGTATATATGGAATTTTCATGAAGCAAGATTTTTGCAAGTGTTTCAAAGATTTAGATTCAGATTCTTTTTATTTTGCCAAACAAAAACATATTTACAATTTATTTTCATATTTTCATTTATAAACATTTGTTTCGCAAGGAGACCTCACAAAGATAAATATATTTTATTGCTAGCGTGAGGCCATCTGGAGAGATCTATTAATATTACATAGTGAACATTAAATCAAACACAATATGGAAATTACTCTCATCAGTAGTCTCATCTACGTGACTCATCTCAAGTTAAAGAATATATTGTTGAAAAGTATTATGAAGAAGCAGTAGGATGAACATTTATACATATAGCAATTTTCAATACTGCAGTCCGCGGAATAAGATGCTACAGTGCTATTTTTCACATATTTCTTAAGTCCATCTAAACTATGTGTTTCTAGTTTTTCTCTGTAAGTTATGGACATATTATTAAGTGTTTTGATAAATCTATACTTAATACTCTGTTTTGCAAATTCATGTTTAATTAAGGGAAGTCGTAGTTGACCAGCTATTCGAGTGTCATAGTAATGAGGATCATCTCTAAATAGCAGTAGTAAATCAAGAAAATACTGTGGCAAGGCATTGTTGAATCGTTTATGGCAGAATTTCAGGTCACACAGTGCACAGATATCATGGAATTTTAAAAGATTTAGTTTTTTAAATAAACCACTAGTATGACAATTATATTTACTGTTAGTAAGAGCTCTGACAGCTTTTTTTTGTAAAATGAATATATTTTGACATTGCCAACCCCAAAGGAGAGCTCCATAGTTTAAGTGTGATAACACAAGGGAATTGTATATATGTAACAAGGCACAGAGAGGCAACATATTTTTTAATCTGTGCATAATGCCTACTGTTTTTGACAATTTCTTTGTAATCATATCTTGGTGAGCTTTCCAATTTAGATGTCTATCTAACATTATGCCAATGAAGTTAAATTCATTGACAAATTCGATAACAGAGTCTTCTATTTTAATAGTAGGAATTTGAACTCTTCTTTGGGGTGCATGGAAAATCATGGCTTTCGTTTTGCTTTTGTTAATAGATAGCTTATTTGCCTTCATCCAATTGCTCATGCTGACCAACTCATCATTTAGATTTCTTTCACCCTGAAAAGTATTCAGGGAAGCAACAAGAGTTGTATCATCAGCATAAACAATTGGATGAAAGACAGAAGTAGCGTTGACAAGATCATTGACATAAATGATTAATAAAAGAGGACCAAGAATGGATCCTTGTGGAACACCAAGCTGTAGTGGAACATGATTAGACTTGATATTGTCTACAACAACATATTGCACTCCGTTAGTTAAATAGCTACGAAGTAATTTCACTGAAAGATCTTTCACGCCATAGTGTTTTAATTTAAACAGAAGTATTTCATGGTCCAGTGTATCAAAGGCCTTTGATAAATCAAGATAAATATTAATGGGTACTTTTTTGACGTCCATTTCAGTGATGATTAATTCTACCAATTCTAACACGGCCAATTCTGTCGAGTGAGAATGTCTAAATCCATATTGACTTTTGTAAAATAATTTCAGGGAACTAAAGTACTCATTAAGTTGACCATGAATAATGCGCTCAAAGAACTTTGATACACTGGGAAGCAGAGACACAGGTCTATAGTTTTGGATTTTATTCTTTTCATTTTTTTTTGTTATCAGGGAAAATACCTGAAACAAAAGACTGATTTATCATGACCATAATTATATCACAAACTTCAATTTTCACGTTTTGAAGTAACTTGGTTGACATCATGTCAAACCCACAACTGTTTTTAATTTTTAGAGACTCTATTACTTTTATTACAGTATTTCTATTTGTAGTATGAAACTCAAAGAGATATAGTATAGTATGCACATAGTAAAGGTTTTTATCCAAATAGAACGAATCCGTGTTACCTGATACTAAATGTGAAAAAATTACAATAAATAGTTGTAAAATGAACATAGGTACAAGTGTAGCCAGGTAAGCACACTAGTAGTGTGTACATTGATTGCTTCAACATGACGAGCATATCTAGAAAATGTTTTTGATGCCCCCCAAAACGACCATTTGAGCATGTACAAATGCTTATGATACGTGGTCAAGATATATTTTTAGAGGACGGTGTATACGTGACTGATCCACCGGTAATAAAATTTGTTGATATCTGCCGAATTTCCTTCAGTTGAGCCTATTGAGAGCCCAGAACCGGGCATGTGTAACAAGAACTATCAAATCCCATTCGTTCCTGTGAGTGAAAGCACAAGGGATATCATCAATGATGGAGACCCGAATACCTGTCTTTATGTGAGTATCCCAAATATATGTAATCTGCAAACAGGTCTTCAGAATGACTGCATGTGTGACATATTATACTATGCAGCACCATATTTACCTATTTTGCATGCCGCAACGAACCATTAAAATGTAATAAGGCTGGGACATCTCCTTAATCCAACTCATATAAGGATAGATCTGTGAACTAAATATTATGTTCTTACTGCCATTACACTAATTACATACACACAGGTTAATTTAATTCATCTGTTGGTACCAAGTAGGCCGACGTCAGGTTTTGTATTGGCCATCACCATGTTAAACGTCATGCCCTTAATTTACTGGACGTAGTTTGTGTTGAGTAGATGTCTGGTTCCACTTCAGTGGTCTGATTAATGTTGATTGCTCTTCAAAGACCATTAACATCACATTTTGCTAATTTAACATACCTGGATATCAGTAAAATGTAGCAATTAAGCGTTAATTGTGTGTGTATAAAGTGAAATGCCAGTAAAGAGAATGTGAAACTATTCGATTTCCAATGTACATAATAATTATTGATTCATGCAGGTCACGACCTCACTGCCCAGTATCTACCTTCGACTACTGGTTCATGACAGGCTCCCTCTGGCGGTAAAAATGCTATTTAAAGAACTTGGATCATGTGGGAATTCCCAGTTGGTAGTGTTTACTACATTCATGTGGGCCTGCCCATTGGTGGGTCAAGGCAAAGAAAATGGATATACCTCGTGTTTCTACAACTGTTACAATGTGAGATCCACTATAATCTTTGTTGGCTTCATCCAAACCTGGAAGAGACCTCCTGTCTGGTCCCTCTGCGAAGTGATGACCTTCGACACCATTGAAACAACTTCTGCTGTTGCAAGCACTGACATCCTCGAAAGCACAACACCTATTGTATCTTCATTCAATGAAAGCACGACTACTGTTCAGGAAAGGGTGACCACTAAATAGCCTTATATTGATTGAACTTTGAAATTCATACCTATACCTATTCGCAATGGACACCAATAGTGTTGCTTAAAAAATAACACGCCACTACCATAGAAGATTTGAACACTGATTTATTAGCACTTTTTATGCGATGTGTGAAATCCATGTCTCATTTCATATGATATTATAAGGAATGAAACAACACGTGGATTACTGAGTTTTCCAAAATTCTCAAGCCTATAGAACTAAATTTTAAAATATGAACTTTTAAAAATTACCTTCCTTGTTTCTCTTTTTATTTGATTTCTGGAAAAAAATTAATAAAGCTATATTATAAAAATGGTATTATGTCTTATGCATGCGATGTATCTATAGGCCTGAAAGTGACATTTGTCAACCAATGGCGCGGATGCTTGGGGAGGGGGATTAAATTAACCCATCTTTATGGTTGGTACTTCCCTTCCCCTAGAAAAAAAAAGTAAATCCATGCCAGTACATCCAAGCCGTGCCAGTGTGGCATTGGAAGCAAAGAAAGCAAAAAAAATTAGCAGGCTTGTTGCCTGACTGCAAGACGTAACTGTACGTATTTGCTGAGGGTTCGCTGTGCATACAGCCTATGTTTATGTCAATTACCGCCAGGGGCCACCAGCAGTCAGTCATTCTCCAAACGTCAGATGGCAGCACAGTCCAGTAAGCTGTCAATCATGGCGACGTCCTTGGATGTTGCTCGCCTATCGAGATTTTTAATGAGTTATAACTTCACACGCTGTATGAAATTAGTGTCGTCATGTAGTGGAAAATGTGTATGTATATCATATTTGTGTATTTTAGTGAGGTTAATAGACCATGCATGTCGAGTTTTTATTTATTAACATATTTTATATTATCGCCCAATATACATGCTTCGATCATTGTGAATGTCAACATACGAAAAATAAGTGACTGGCACTGACAGCCAATGATAAATGGATAGCACCTAAATGCTCTACAGGTTACAAGTATGGGTAATTACATTGTAACACTCACCAGTGAAATTTAGCATTGTGTATGCCGTGGCAGTACAGTGGTACAAATCCTCATGTACAACAGCAGCTAACAGCTAACATTTACAAGTACATTCATAATTATATGACATATGTAGCCCATTTTACATTGGGGGGGAGGGGGAGCTATTCTGCAAACATGCATTTGGTAATTTATTGTACGAAAAAATCTTGTGTGAGTAGTTCTGATTTGGGCAGGGGGGAAGGTGGGTTGCCATGAATTTGCAATCCCACAAATTTTTTTCATTATATTTTAATGATAATGAATAGAGTCTGAAAATTTGTACAAGCATGTCATGCATTTAAAATTTCAGTTAATGTCAACATCATCATCTGGCACATCGGCATCACAGATACAAGTGGTGGATGCAACAAACCCTAAAGCCAAAAAAATAAGTCAGGCCATGAAAGCCTACTTGGAAAGGGCACAAAAATATGGTAGGACTTGAACTATTTTGACTCGTTTGTAAAGTGCTTTATGGTGCACATATTATATTTGAGAACTCAAAATGTTCGGATTTCGTTCCAGACACATTTATGAAAGATGAAGTTACAGAATATGAAATTGGAAAACGCCATTTAGCCAACATCATGGGCGAAGATCCTAATACATTCACACAAGAAGATGTAGATGTAAGTATGAAGCGGAATTGGCGTCATTTCTTGCTTCGCATTTTCATCGCCGTACTTCGTAATTTATGTTCGTAATTTCGTATTTTCGTCCAAGAAATTCACAATGTGTAACCTTCGTCTTCTGGCTTCGCCCCCAAACTAATTTTGTTATATTCGTAATATCTTTCAAGAAATTCGCAAAGTGCAAAATTCACCTTGTTGTATTGCCATTCATTTATAATCATGGTAATTACAATAAAACACAATGTTTTTAATATTGATGAAAGCAATTACACCCTAGGCTTCCTTTTTGTAATTCTTAATGACAATTGAGTCAATGACATATTTACTGTGTCACCTTTTGAAAAAACCATGAAGTGACAGGTCAATAGATCCCCAATTAGGCAATTGACACTTCATAAACTGCTCAGAATTCCAATCCATTCAATTGCTCTTATATGGACGCGAAAATATTGAGCATTTGCGATATTCTCACATCAGGTGAAGATACGAACATACGAATATATATATTGCGAAGTTCTTAGGCGAAGATACGAAAATACGAATATAAATTGCGAAGTTCTTGGGCAAAAATGAGAAGCAAGAAATGACGCCAAATCCACTTCATATGTAAGTGTGTCAAACATTTTATTTTAATTGTGCTAGTGTCTATTGCCACAAGAGGGCAGTAATGTCTAAGAAACTCTGAATCGAGTGGTGCTGCCACCTAGGGTCTTTTTATAATAAATACTACATTTTAATTGTTTTCTGTTTCAGCAAGCTATACAGTACCTTTTGCCATCAGGATTATTTGATAAGAAAGCTCGTCCTTTCCTAAAGGTAATAAAATATTGTAATCTGTATATTGAAATATTAAATTAAGTCTTCAACGTGACATAAATTTGCCTATACTAAATAATGCTGAGAACCTACATTGAATGTTCATCTATAGCCAGCTTTTTTAAACTTTATCTTTACTTTTCTATTCAGTTTGCATTTTATCTGTAAAATTTAACTGCATATCTTCTAATATGTTTACAAATCATCACCAGCCCCCAAATTCATAAATTCATCTTTTGTACTAGTGATTTAAAATATTACCAAATACTGTTGTCCTGCAGTTCTTGTCATATGATTGCTAAAACGTCATCTAAGGTTATAATAATGGTGTGGGGCATTCAGATGTGATTCCACAGATATGCCCAAATATTACAAAGTTATGTGAGACACTGTTATAAATAAAAAGTGTACTGTTTTACTAGTAATTTGAGAAATATCTCGGTCTCTTTATCTAAATGTGAGATGCCAAAGATAAATGTCTACATCCGACTACATGGGGCAAGAAACAATAGGTGGTGCATCTTACTACATCATTGTAGATGCAGGGCAGGGATGCCAGCTGTCAGGAGACAGAGTCCCTTGTCTCAGCAACAGCCATCACTCATCAATCATACAGTGGCCTATTTTCTGACCGCCCCTGCAATACCTATGATTGTATTAAGGGTCAGCGTTGATGGCATTTCAGATGTTTAGGGGGACCTAGAACCCGACTAGGTGATCTGATTCTCCTTGAGATCACATTAAGCCACTTCCTTGATAACCTTTAATCTGATAACTGTAGCTGGCTGATCTGTAACATTTAGCTCACCCATCATGCTTGATTTGATTGCATGACAAGGCATCCGTCATCCTCCTCTGTTTCTGTTTCAGCACCCGTCAGAAGTCATCCCCAAACGCAAAGGTAAGACATCTCTTCAGCGGCAATTAGACAAATTTGTTGAATCAGGCCAATCACCAGATGCCCCTGAACGTGACCCCTCTGCCAGTTTAAAGAGAGGGGTTGCATTTGAGTGGACTGCTGTGTGTTACAAAAAATAAAATTATGAAACCACAATTTTATAAACAAGAATGACCATTAACGGATTTATAAGGTATTGAAGAATAAAGATAGATAGATAACATGGAATAAATATTCATTCACAAGTTGATTATCTGGGGTTTTTGCTTATCCTCCTTTTTTTTTTATGTGTAAAGCATTGTTTTAAATATTTTATTTTTGTTATCGATCTTTTATCTATACTGTATGTTTTATAAGCTTATAAAAATTCTCAAATTCTATTTCATTTAAAAATTAGTTAGTGTGTTTATAATATATTTTGCATAATAGGAAATTTTCATTAACTGGGTGCGTCACCAGAGCCTGTGCAGGCTGTAATTGTCACCCCCCACAAAAAAATTATAAGTTCTCAAGCGATCTGCAGTTTTCATGTTAAAGTTAATCATGATAATGGTCCACCATCTAACTGAAATATCTTCAATCAATAGATATATTTGACTATAAAAAATATTGTGTTCTATTTGGTTGAACCAATAGTGAATTATTACAGCTGATTATTTAAAACACTTTCTCTCTGTCTGTGGTTGTGACAGGAAATGCCTTAGGTGTTAATGCTACTTCCTTGAAACAGAAAATTGTGATGGTCAACACTGATGCCATAAGTATTATTCAATGCGACATAATGACATTAGATGAAGAAAGCCAATATTAGGAGTGAGTGTGAGGGTGACAGGGTTGGAATCTCCAGGGTAACGACCTCTAACCTTTCTCTCAAGTCTTCCCCCCGAGGGTCTGTCAGTGCATCCTCACTGTCAGTGCCATTGTTGACACGACTCGAAAAAATGCACATGCGTAATGAGTATTACGAGACATGATGATCTAGAAGACACCCGAAGGTGTACATCAGGACAAGATCAAGAAGTCCCTGTCACTGCAGGAGTCAGCCGAGCTGTCGTTTTTGACATTTCGAGGTTGCTCTGAAACTAAGAGTGTGACATAAGACAACATGAACATGGCAAAACTGACAGTTGATGTGTAACAGTTCCATGTTCATAACTGTAATGGTGCTTATTTTGCCATGAAAACATTTAGCAAAAGTCTCGCTGGGGTTTGAGCAATGATGGACTTTTTATGTCGTGGATAGATAATAGTTAATCTGTCGGCCTACAGTATAGATATTAATTTTGTAGCTTTTTTAATGTCTTTTTTGAAATTCATAATTATATAAATGTAAATTTGTGATTTTTAGATCCCAATAAGAATGAATGACAATTCTTATAATGACATAATAAATTTATTGTTCAGGCTTTAATATACATTGGCAGTCAATACATGACGCATTCCACAAATCTATGAAATTAGGCATGGTTTCCAAAACAACTTCATAAAATATACTTGTTTTGACCCTCATCATGAGATTTAATTTTCTAGTTCATAGAGCATGTTACATTTTGCAACAGTGATGACAAAACGCTTTGGACAGATGAAACCTCCATCTGAACAGTAGTCATAATTTGGGAGATCAGGCATGAGTTGGCTGAAATGACAGGTCAATTTGTCTCCCCCACCCTTCGGAGAGGTCATAGGGGTCACAAGGGACCTCACTTGGACCTTTGGGGTCTTAGGGTCCCCTGCCTTGTGTCACCGGGTCCTTCCCACATCAAAAATGCCCTCCCCCTGAGGCTCGCACTCTGCTGCTCCTATTTACTGGTCGAGGTGAACTCTTTCACCCGTAAACCCAAATTCACACTTTGTGTCCCTTTCATTCTTTATTACATAGCATTGCACTAGACCATGTGAATCAGCATTCTAATTAACCAAATCCCTGTGAATAATCCTTGGCATAACCTATGATATAATTAAGTTTTCCTTTCATAGATATCACAAATTTTGGTATTAATAGAATATTAATTAGGTATGAGTGCACTGTATAGTTAGTTTTATTTTTTTCTAAACTTGTTTTATTTGTAATTTCCAGATGCTCAGTTCGGTATGGATGGCCGACCATTTCACTCCATGTTTTACACAGGTTTTCCCACCTATTATCAGATGATGCTTGTGAGTAGGAAATTAGCAGCTGCTTATTTAGCCAATTGTCAACTGTATTTTTGTTAATTTAAACTTGATTGCGATCATCTTTCTTTCAGGACATTTCTGTTAAAATTGACAACTTGGGTAAATTTGAAAGCCTTATGGCAGACAAGGGGAAGTTCCCAAGCAAGGACAGAAGAGTGTGAGTACATTTGCGCTCAGAACGTCATTAACACCATGACAATGTTAATATGTATTAGGAGAACGAGTACTCTGGCAATAAACTTTAAGTTAGCAATGAAGAAAGTAATAATGTAGCAATCCCATGTTTGCCATTAAACACGGCAAAACATTGAAATGAAGTGGGCAATTAGATTTAGACTGAAAGCTGTTGATTCTGCCATTTGTGACCATCTGTTCCTCAACTCATCTGCATTTACCCCTTCGTCTAATCGTATCACTTGGCGGAAGTCATCTCATACAGCAGCACCCTATGATGCCTAAAAAGATTGCAGAATTGATTGAAATCTGTTGAAAATGTTTTCATTGTGTATTAACTATTCAAAAAATAAAAAGGAAAAAATTGTAACTGCAGATTTTTTCGTAAACCTTTAAGCGAAATTCTCTAGTTGTTAGTGAAAAGCTATGACAGATAAACCGCAAAAAGTATTCCTCATGTTAATATCAATTGACTGTTTTTGCAGCATGCACTTTTAAATTGTAACTATTGTCAGCTGATTTATTGGAAACTATGACTTTACATTTATTCACAAATATGATATACTTATTCCAACCATCAAATGAAAATGTGATACAAATATATGAAAAAAAACTTGGTACAGAATAATGTTTTCAACATCTCATTTGTGCTATTGAATTTCATTTATTTCAGAATATTGGTGAGTAGTAATTGGATTAAAAAACCATCACTTGAAAAGAAACTCAATGAAGCTATTACTGATGACCAGGTAATTGATTTTGCTGCCAGTTTATTAAGTTCAACAAAATTTGGAATTTTTATTTTTATTCATATTCACTTTTTTTGTTTCATAGTATACAAAGTTTGTGAAGCTGATGGAGCGAATGACACAACAAGGATTTGCCCTGCAAGAAAAAGATTTTATTTTTTCATTAAGAGATATAATTACTCAGGCTAGCGTTCTGGACAATGTGCAACCTGTAAGTGCTTATATATTCATTTCTCAATACTTGTATTGCATCACATGTACATTGTAAAATGAATTTTCATGAAGTGGAACTAATTTGGTTGTGATCTTCATTTTAGTTGCAAGAAGAGCCAGAATCTGGTCGACTCTATATGGAAGCTACGGGTAATTTGAATCAATTTCTAAATGCCGCTGCCCATTTGGCAATGACCGAGAGATTAAAAGGAATGAGAGGATTATCATTGTGGCATTGTATTCTTGTACTCTAGGTTTAGAAGTTATACTCGCACAATAAACCAAACTCTACTAATCCTAGAAATATCCCATGTTACTTTAAATGTGTTTAGTTTTACTAAAAGAGACCAACTGCTCTCTGTAGTTAGAATTTATTCTCTCACAGAACTCCTACACTGACCCATGACTTAAGGTCTGGGGTGCCCCAGCTGGGTCACTTCCTTTGCAGTTTTATGGAACATAAGTTGTGACAGGAGGTGACTTCAAGGTTATGTGCATGGATCTTGTCATGTGTCATTGTGACCCCGACGACCTCGAGTCTTGCATAAAATAAATTCATTGGTCATCATTTGCAGAGTTATTTATCACTTTTAAAGTTTAAGAATATATTGTATGTAACTTGTAAGAATCATTTTATGCCGTTACTGTGTGACTCCCATGAGATGACATCATTGGCAACTGAACTTTTTTGTTTACTTCTTAAAACTTCTTACCATGAGCAATCACCAACTCATGTGAGTCCTACAGGAACTATATATGTCAAATATATTTATTTGATTTGAATCTTTCTCTTTTTATAGGTAAAAGGAAAACTGCGTCAGCAACGGTCAAAATTTTGGAGAAAGGAACTGGAAAATATTTTGTGAATGGCCAGGACACATTATCTTACTTCCCAAATATTACAGAACGGTAAGGTTTATTGTTCTCAATTAACTCTGTGTAACTTTTATGCATGCAGTATTTCATTTTGCCTGTTACCTGGGGCATATAATGTGCCCAGCTGAAACATTTATGATAGTTACGGCAGTTAACTCCAGGTGGCATTGCATGCAGTTGCTTACAGAGTGCCACTGGTGGATGGTGATGAAAACTAATTGCGTGGGGTGGTCAATAGAAGGACTAATATTTTCTTATTATGTAGCTTGATGGTAATTGTTTGTTTTGTTTGATGACAATTTCAAAATATTGATTTTCAGCAGATGAGGTATTTTGATACGCAAGTGGCCATCACTCAAGTTTGTTTCTGTTCAGGTTTTTTGCCCGCTGCCACATATATGCCATTTTGATAGGCAGCAGAGAAAAACATTCGCTTGGTGTTTGACTAGCCTTCATAAAAACCTGCGTGATGAATTAATGAGTCTGGACAAGCAAAAGACAAACGCAGGAAAAATCCTCAGGCAAACGGTTGGCACTTTTGTGACAGGATTAAAACATTGGCGTTGATGACACAAACAAAAGGGTTTTGACTCATGCAACTTTGATAGGTCCTGCTACAGTGGGACTGATGGGTCATGAAGGGGATGAGATGAGATGATGCTGCAAAGATGCAGGTTCCATAGAAGCTGCTGCACTCAGCAAATGCTTTGGAGCCTCTGATATAGAACACATCAGTTTGAGCTTAACAGCTCTGTGGCCTCCTAAGTGAAACTTGTGGCTGCTATCCCCTCATTGTGCCAAGATTTCATTAAATTTTCATCCATCATGGGCCGGGCTATTGTGGCATCAGCATCCCTGTCAGGTTTCTAATTGCTGTAAATTTAGATTGAGTCTTGCAGGGCGGTTGGGTATAGCAGGCGGTGTGAATGACAAAGGATGGGACAATGGAGTCCTGTGCAGTCTGTCCGGCACTTGATATGATTTGGTTGCTTTTAATGGGTCGGCTGTTGCTGATCGCAGGTGATCTGGTCATACAAGATGCAGGAGGGCACCGAGTTCTGACCATACGAGTTGAAAATAGTTGATGATGCGAGTTCACTATCCTATTGTCCACTCTGTGTCATCGTCTGTATGCATCTCATCACTGAATTACTGATGTCTATCGCCCCTGCATCATTGCTGACCACCAGACTGTAAATGCCCCTATGCTAGATAGCTGGACATGCATGAGTGCTGTTGATAGGGTGATGGACACACACGAGTGACCAGGGGTCAGTTGTTGTAATGGATCTGGATCAATGGTCACTAGAGACACATGTTTCATAATTTTAATCTCTGATGAGCTTTGGAACAGCCAAGTGTCTTATTTCTGAAAAATTATTTTCATATTATTTTGTTTTTTTTAACTTTTTTTCTTTTTTAATTGAATAAATGACTGCATTCCGTCTAAACATTTCTTACAGATTGTTTTAAATGAGTCGCAGAAAATTTCCTATATAAATGAAAAGTTTTGTGTTGAGAATAACAATAGGCTTGATATAACATCTTACTAAGTTAATTTCTGTTCCTGGATTGATCTGACCAATGTATAGTAAAACAGTATGATAAATTGCTACACGAGTGAACCTGGCAAATTACACTTGCAAATGCATGCAGATGTGCTGGCCAACAGGGTCAGTTGGTCACTTTACAGGTATGAACATGACCAACAATATTGAAATTACATCCTATCCCACATTTCTGGAATTCTTGTGTATCCTCGCATCGATTTGGACACAATGCGCTCAACCTTGCAGGCTCTCAGGCCCCAAAGAATTAATAAGGCCATTAAGGACACATCATCATTAGTCAGTGATGTGTAGTATTAATTTGTTCAACTTGTTGATTTGTAAATTTTAATTGGATTGGAGACCTTCATTAATTACCCAACAACTCTTTCCGCTATATGACGCATCCGTCTCATAAAACGCCAGATCTTGTGATGAATCTTCATTACTTCTTTGTGACTTCATTATATATGGGATGACTTTAGGTCTCAAATAAGATGTCTGTTTTTGTTAGCCTGTGACTATCAACTTACCTATTTTCTGTGGCATAAATTACCTTTTTTTCTGACAATGTATCTTACACAAGTATCCATGCACTTTTTACTGTATTTGTAGAACTTAGGCATCAAGCCACACAGCAGTCATTAAGTTATCAAGTAGGACATACAAACAGAAAGCTAGTGAGACAGACAGACAGATGAAGAAAAATACTTTCCACAGACATGTGGATACAAGTAGCTCATAGGCATACATGTAGTGATCAAGAAGACTAAGTGCAGTTGTTTTTGAATATTCAACCAAAAATACAACAACTTGTTTTTCTTAAGATCCTTGTTGTATGTAAATAGACTCCTTTTAATGAAGTTCAGAACTGTGTACACTTTGGAACAAAGGACCAGAGGTCAAACATTTATGATGAGGTTAATGTAATGCAGTTGGAGAATAATTTTCTTCAGGTATATGAGACTGAGAGCAAAACTAAGTAGCATTATCCAAACCCCAGGGTGTAGAACATTCTGTTAAGTGTGTGGTGATCCTTGACCCGTATCTCATTCATCTCCCATTGGGTCTTTTAGCTTCGGACAATGGTGGGCCAACACCCTCGGTCTATTGATCCCGTTATCTTGGAAGTTCCAGGGAAATGATTGTTACTGGAAGTATTCGCAACATTTACCAAATGGTCTGTTTGCTTAATGTCTGGTGATTCGTATTTCAGAGAACAACTAATCTTCCCTCTCCAGTTCACCGGACTCCTGGGCGAAGTGGATGTGGAAGCGCAGGTCGAAGGGGGTGGACCATCTGGTCAGGCTGGAGCCATCCGACTGGCAACTGCTCTAGCTTTGCAGAGTTTTGTTAGTCCTCCAGTAAGAGAGTCTATGAGGCTTGGTAAGTATCTATAGATGTTGTTTAAATAATAATCTAAAAATAAAGTGACTTCATGTGACGTGTCATCATCGTCATGAGAACCTAACACTTCATGTTATACGGTTATACTTTGTTGTTGTGCCTTTCTTGAATAAAATGATTTGCTATAGATTTAAAAATGTCAGACTTCTGTTGGATATTTCATGTTTTGTATCAGTGATGGTAATTGTGGGAGAGTGTGGTTAAGAAGAATTAGTAAGTCATGCACCGTCCAAATGATGCGTAATGGTTACCTTACTTGCAGTTTATCTTGTGAATTTAATTATTAGCTATTGGTGGGTAGTTTTGCCACAAAACGAATTGAGCTGACAGAATATTTGAATTCCCTTGCCTTATTTTTCAGCGGGGTTGCTAACCAGGGATCCAAGAGTGAGAGAACGAAAGAAGCCAGGCCAGGAAGGAGCACGTCGAAAGTTCACCTGGTGCGTAATTTGTTTTGATATATGCTGCTTAAATTGACACGTATCAAATAAGTCGCTGCAAAATGTTCAATTTGAAGCTTAGCAAGGTCAGAGGACAGTGTTTTGACTTTTCATCATTTTGCTCACGTCAGGCAGCCTTTTAAAAATTAATGAAGTCATGCTTTACGGAGCATTGCATCTGCCGGTCATGTTTTGGGGTTGAGGCTTTCAGGGCCTGACTAGAACTCATTGCCTCAGTGTCAGAGATCTATATTTAATGGCTCCTTTTTCCCACCTTACGTGCTCTGAAATATGAAACACTACTGTGTTGTTTGGGTCAAATGTTTCTCTGGGTTCTAATGAAGAGAATGGTTTAATTGTAAAGACATAAAATATGTTCATTTCTTCAATTAAACATCACTATTGGTTCGGTGTTAAAGATTGCAGTTTAATGCATCTCTAGTGAAGTAATTCATCACAATTTAGTCATTGTTGAGAATCTTGAAAAAGTCAGCAGGGAGTTGTTTTTTTACTTAAATGCTCCCTGGATCAGTTTAAAGAGCTTTAAATTGCCATGATAGGTTTCAAAATGTCATTGGAGATAAGATTTTTTTTTCTCTTGCGAAGTTTCACTGCTGTACCAAAATGGAACTGTAGAATAACCACAGAGCACATGACCCCAAAAGGCTTAGGTTGGGCAGTGTTTCAGTGTGTTTCTTTCTTCTCAAAAGCTAGACTGGGTGGAGTCAGGGATCTTTCAATTTCCTGGCCGAGTGTTTAGCCAGGCTTATCTCATTAGCCAGATCAGGGTTGTGGAATGGGTGCCAGCACAATGGACGGGGTTCCAGTGCCTTGATGACAGGTCAACTCCCATGGCTCTCCCCCGGAACTCATGACCAAAACCATCATGACGTCATATCTATTATTACAACAGTGCAGTTAATTATGTATCAATAGATGGATGACATAATAGAAGTCAATTATGAGTACATTTGTGTACAAATGTAGTTATATTGTGTAAATTACAGTCATTTGTAGTGTGGTACTAATTTTCAGTTTCACAGTTGTACATATATTTTCACATATTTCATTTACTGAAGGTATTTACTTGTATAGGCTCACTCCTTGTTGTCATACCAAGATGACTTTGTAATAAGAAAAATACTCCCTGCACCCGCAGTTCTTTTATGTATTCTTGTCTGTTGCCAATTGATGAAATATTGCTGAAAATATGGAAAGATTCAGTTTAAAACATCTTCCTTCTTGGCACACTTTTTTTAATTTCTCTAATCGCTAACATTTTGTTTTTCAGGAAGAAGCGATGAGTAGCAGCAACAAGAAGCATCCTGCCTCCTCATCCTCATCATTGCCTCATCATATCATCAGCTTCCCAAATTCATCTGCAACTTCCAGGGGACTTGGCTGCAACCGTAACATCCGCTGATGCGGTGCACTTAGCATCGCTTCAGTACTTCAGACTCTTTAGTGCTCTTTTAAAAACTTGTACGAAAATGTTCTTGCATTGAATAAACAGTCCACTCCACATGTTCCTGTCATGTTTATTAAACATGCAAATTGATGGGTTAATTAAGTGAGATATTTTGCTGCTAATGCGACGCCCACTTTCATTTACATACCGGGCCGTCGAATGCCAGTCTGGCTTAATGCAAAATTGCCTGAGACAAAGTCATGGAAAAATTGACAAGGACATGAAAGCAACAGGCAGTGGAAACACGAAGTGTGTTGGTGCAGCTTTAGAGCGAGCTAATGACAGGGGAGGGAATAAGGAGGGCAGACAGGGAGAAGCAGGCTGTATACAAGCACAAAATGTGTGCCCGAAAATGTTTAAATATTGACAACACATCAGAGTCAACAAAATGTCAAGCAAAGGGTCCTCAGCCATAGCTGACCAAAACAATGCCGCTCCCAAGGACTATTGAGCCATTGTCCTTGCAGCTCAAAGGAGCTTTGGACAGTTTGACTTTGTGACTGAGTCCTGCAACTCACAATGGACAAATTAATCTGTCTCCCATCCCCTGTCGCCATATGTGCAGCCAGGCCATGAAATATGGCTGCGAAAATAAGTTCTCTAATCTATTAGAGGGTTATTAGCCAGGGCACACAGTGAGGGTGCAGAAGGGTGCGCTATTGTGTGAGGACAGGGGGACCTAGGAGAGCAGCTGGGATGACACGGGGTGCCCAAAAGGTCCCGACTGACCGCCTCGCCAACACCTCTCTCATTGTGGCCCTTGCAAGGTCGTGTCAAGGTCACGATCAAAGTGTCCCCCACCCCGAGCTAGCCTGCAAACGCCAGAAAGTCAGTTGGCAGCAAAGCCTGACCGATACCCTCTCAAAAGCCACCATAATTCATATTAGAGGCAGAGGGGCAAAATAACCCCACCTGGAGGCCCTAGGCAGGGTATTGTTGGAGGGCGCGTGGCTGGGCTTTGTCCCTTCGCAGGGGTGCTGGGCCAAGGTCACCGGGCAAGCTCACTGGACTCCAGCTGGACAACCAAGTGGACATCGGAGTGGTCAGTCTCACAGCTTCTCTCCATACATCACAGCAAGAGCTAACCTGCAAGTGGCTCATGTCCTACCAACCAAATGATATCCCCCATAAATTACAAATTACTGTAACCAAACACCACTAAAGATGTCAAAATGGACTTCCCTCTCTCTCACCTAGAGCAGGGAATGGTGCCACGCTCTATTGAATTCATTTCACTTTAAGCTTCACCAGTTTTCTATTGGCTTACAAGAGATATTAACCCATCAAGCAATGCTCCAGCACCACCACCACAACTTCATTTTTATTGCATTACTTGTATTTGCATACAAGACAAATGGCCCAGATTGAGCCCCCGGGGCAACGGTTAAAAACCCTTAGTCCCACTTTGCCTAATTTCCCCCACACAAGAGCCCACCCTTATAACCAATCAAGTATTAAGTTAATTCAACCATTCATGGATTTTGTGTCCTCAATCGATTAGATTCTCGTTATTTTCAAAGTTATTTCAATGGCCATGTCTAATTAGGTGCCACTTATAGAGACTGCATATTTCAGTCTGGATCTGGTACAGACCTCTGGTCTCTAGTTATATACTGCATACAATTTGAACTAAATTCAGTTCCATCTTTATCATAAAGCGTTTCACAAATGATAATACCTTTTATTTACCATAACGTGTAGTACAAGACGAAAAAAAGAGGGTGAACATTTTATTGAAAAACAACAAAAATAACCCTCAAGTTTGAGATGTAGTGACACATTATACTTATATTACATTACATTCTTCTTTAATGATAGTGGAGCTTTTTTTAAATGTTTTTTTCATGGTAATGTAACTTTATCTGGCCTAGATTGTGTTGAACTTCTGCTCACAAATGACACAATTTGATTCGAAAATTGGCTAAATTGATAAAAAGGTGTTAATTTCTCTCAATTGCTCATCTATCGGATGTACACGCGTTAAATGTCTTCTACAATTACTTGACCTTGCAAACTCCAGGGTAATTGTGATGCTAATAAGACCTGTCATTACTGATAAGCTGCATTGTGGCATTCTGCACCTGAGTTTGTTATTGGGTCGGTTTGGCCAGCTTTAATTATGCATCCTGTCAGCATCAGGTCATATCTGAAGCATCGGGGTTCAAAGGAGTGTCACCCTCCTCTGTAACCTCCCATCACCCAAACACTCTTCTTACCCCTTTCTGTTACCCCTATCCTTAAAAACCCCTCCCCCTTCCTATCTACCCCTACCAGACACCCCTGGATCCTGCATGGCAGTGATAGTAACTATAGACACCTGTGACAAAGGGTGATGCCCCAATGATCGTCTTGGTGCCTCAGGTGATACTTCATAAACACCCTGATGCTTGAATTAATTTGGACGAATGTTAATCATATGCTAATAAATGTGTGACTGGACAAGTAAAAGCTGAAGTATATGCAATCAATGGTATTGTGATTGTAATTGCATGCAGTATGCCAGACCCTCTGATTTTCAGTATCTCGAATCTCGCCATTCCAATAAACCCACATACCACAAGATTATATAAGACGTTTTTGCTGAAAAGTAACATTGCAAACATATCTATGTGGATTTATACGTATAAGCAGAAGTTTTAAGGTAACTGATTAATTTAGATGTTTTTAAAAAGAAAATATTGGTCCATAGGCTGGTTATGATACTCAGGGACTCCTCCACTGCACAGCATAGTTTGTGTGCCTGCGGATGATACTGGATGGTAATAAAATGACATCAGACCCAGTGTCGTGAAGTAACTTGCATGGCTTATCTATTTGTGTGTCAAGTGACAGACCAAAACCTGAACTAGGCATGCTCAGTTGAATGTCTGATCAGTATCCATTTGAAAAGCAGATTTTGTCCAGAAGACACAGAATTCTATATTTGGTGCGTTATCTTTGCTTTGAACGTTATGGGACATGACTGTGATGTTGGTGAACCCCCACTGGGACTGTGGTCGTATTTGAGGACCTCCACTGGGGTGATGGGGATGATACAGTGACAGGATGAGAGGGAGATAAGACCAACGTCTGCTGCAGATGCTGCCAAGAGATGTAGCTGCTGCTGCTGCTGCTGAGGCTGAGATGATGGACCAGAGATGGGATTGATGGAGAGTTCGTTATTGCCATCTGCTGAGCTCCAGCCATCTGCTGCCAACTCAAACGACCAGCAAACTTCATGGTGCCCTTCAAGATGTTGACACTTCACTGAAGTTACTGCTGTTGCAATGGTACCCCCATGTGCCCTCCAGCACTCTCCCCTGCCCTCCAGCCCATTCCACTGGCCCATGGCTGCCCCAGGTCATCTGCCCCAGGTCCAGCCCTGGCAACGTATGCTTTCAGCTGCTACTGCTCTGATTGTCACCCCAGGTCATACCCCTGCCCTAGGTCCTTTGCCCTGACAACCCTTTTGACGTATGACTTTTAATATCTGCAAGATCAACAATCTACCCATCAATATTTTGAAGAGAACCCATATGGAGTGGGGCACTAGGCTATACAAAGATACTTGTTTTTTCATGTTTACAATAATTGTCTTCTTGTTTTTTCTACCTTGAAATGACAAGATATAAGGTCATCTTTGAATGTAAATGATGACCACACACACACACAGATCTAGTAACATAATAATAGTTTGAATATTTCCCTCTATAAATGTGCTTTATAGTCAGTTATGAAAGAACCAGTTTTAAAAATTTTACAGTGAACACAACTCTGATGATATAGTCCTATGGGATTGAAATATCACTTCGTGTGCAAAGACAGAAACTTTTAGATTGTTTCTTAAAGTTCTTAACCCAATTAAGCAACCGAAAGTCACTCTGCGGTTGTTTTCTTGAGCCTTTGCATCAGTTGTTTTATGACAACCTTCATCTTTTTTTGGCTGTTGCGGACGAAGACAGTGAAGACAGGCGCCAATTTGATGCGGAAAATTAGACGACAGGTTTAATCAAGTTGCTTGGAAGAAACAAAGCCAGCCAAGTGGGTGCGATCAGACTTCAAAGATGGCTGCCATCAAGGCTCCTTGAATTTTAACACATTTAATCAGAGCAGCTATTGAGGATGTAACAATGTGATCAGATTCATTTTCCTGGCCAGGCCACTCAGTGCCGTCATGCACTTGGCTGTGTGTCATGCCATTCTCTGTCTCGGGCGCTCTGACATGTTGACAAATCATCCCAAATTCTTCTACAATTTGTCAACACTAGGCGTTTTAATATCGCCACAGAGAGACTTCCTCATAAAGCCAATTTTAGGGCCTGTGGTTCCAACAAAAGCCCACATAAATTGGAGCACACAGCGCCTGTCAGGAAGTTTTCACACTTTCTCAGCAGCCTGAAGATTGTAGCATGATGTATTGTGAGAAGAGCAAGTCATCACATAGCCTTATTTTGCTCACAAAGATTCGCGTGGCAGGCCCCTGGAAACTGAAAAAGAATTCTGTGACATTTCGCTTTGATTGGCCTTTTCAAAAGCCCTGACTTTGGGGTTAAAATGTCATCTAAATTAGCCAATGTTATTTAAAGATCAGAAGCGGCTAATTTTTGGCACACATGACCGTGAAATTAGCCCTATTCCATATGGTCTATGGATGAGCGATCACAATCAAGCCTAACTCGGGGATTTTCAATTAATATTTTAGTAAAAGAGAGGGGTGACATTCTTTGGCCAACTGTGGGGTCTCTAGGCTCGTCTTTCTATGAAAAACGTATTAGGGAAGGATAAAAGGTTTCCATGGTGCGACAGTTGTGCAGAGTCGACTGGGGGCGCTGGGGTGCATTGGTTTTGTCACCACCAGGGGGACTTCAATTGGGGTTGGCGGATGACACAAAATCCCATAATTAGCGGCTGCTAATCCGCCATGATTCAGTGAACTCTGTGTGCCGGTGATCCGGGCCAGTGGCAGGTGTCGGTGGGTGGGGAGTTAGCTGGTGCCCCGCTCACCCTTCACTGGTCACGGCTGCTGCAGATGTGGGCATTCCGCATCAGCGCCCATCCTCTGACAGTTTCATTCCCACATTGTCATTAAGCCGTCAACAGCTGCATGGTCAGTTGGGCAAAAACATCATCAGTGTCCAGGGTCCCCGACTATCTTCACACTTCAAGTTTTCCAAGGGATGCGACAAGGATTACCCCTGCCTCCCATTGTTATTGCATGTGCTAAAAACTTGGGAAAACCTTGCACCAAGTATTGCTGGTTGCTGAGGACAAGGCATCAGGGCCGCATCACTCATGTGGATCCAGTTACGTGGACAAGTAGGCCCAGTGATGGTCGCCCAGCCGTTTTGATCGTTTGTAAAGCCAATGTTTTGTAAACTGAATGTGATGGATTGCGGGCAGGCATTGCTTTGAAATGGGAAAAGCATGTAGTGAGGGGCTATTTGCAGGGCTGAACAGGCAAAAGGTGAAGGGCGCCCGTCTCCACAAATGGAAGTCCCTTGTCGGGCCAAAGTGGCGCTCGCTGCAGTCCAGGGGATAAAACTGAGCAAGGGGGCTTGGTGTGGGCCTAATGAAGCGTAACGGCTCTCTTGTCAGTGTCACTGATTCGCTCACATAAATCAGAAGAAGCTTTGTCTGATGCCAAGTGCTAGCACTCCGGAAGACCAGGCAGAGTTACAATGCCCTACAAAGTGAACTGATGAAAAGTGAGCCGGAATCATCTGACATTGACCAACTAATGATGATCCATGACTGGCCAGTGAAAAATACCCTTTAAATGTAGCCTGACTAGGGGCCTTAACGTTGCCAGTGGCTGCATCTGACAATGTGCCTTTCATGCTTAGTGTTGAGGCCTTTTCATCCAGCCATCCCCCATGCTATTGCAGTATAATAGGGCAGCCATATCGGGTTCCATGTTAAGGAAATATTTGGTTGCGAGTGCGGAAGGCGGCAAGTCCTAAATGAGCAAGCAGCAATCGGCTCGAACTGGACTGCTTTGTTTCCAGCACTAATTGCAGCGCCATGTCATGCATTGCAAATTTACCATGGCAACCGGTGATGACGCCCTGCAATGTAGCTGCCTCCGCCGCCGATTGCAGTCTGATTTGATATTAGGCCCAGCCAATTAATTAAAGCGACAAAACAATATGGAGGGCAGACCGTGGTCCCCACTCCTGGGACACAGGGGACCTCCTGCTAGACATATCTTTTGATTCCTAGAGATTCTTAATCCATCGGGGGCAATTTGGCCAATCAGTCAAGTTGCCGACAAACCGGATAAGCCAATGAGATGAGTCGCCCCCTTCTACCCCAGAGTCTCCCCTAGAGGTTCTCCGCAAACCTCTAATTAACACACTAACCCATTAATCAGGCGCCCCAATACGTTCCCCTCTTGATCCTCACACTGTTGACATTTTTCATGGAGCTTATTACACTCACAATACCACAGTGTCACTGGAGCATTGTGGTCTGCCACATTGTTTCAGTGCAATTTAATCGCTTGCAAATCTAGTTTCCTTCAGTGTACTCTGTGACAATACTAATTTCACGACAGGATGAAATTGTTATATTTTCCCTCTTGAGAATGCAGCACTAGCAGAGCCACATTGTGTTAAACAAAGTAGAGATCTCAAAGAAGTGTGACAAACTCCTGACATCCATGTGACAAACTCGGGTGCCAGGAAGTAACGCTGAATATGGCTATTGAGCATTCTTTTGAAGTACTTTAACAGAAAAGCAGGCAGTCTGACACAGAAATGCATTACAGAAAATTATTTTCTTACAAACATTTGACATGTAATTTTATCAATTCTATATTTGCAACTAACTTCTCTGTTTCATTACGGATGACAGTCGATTTGGCGTCACAGAAAAAGACTATATGTAAACCTGGCGAGATAAAGTGATGCATTGGAGACCAAAAAAGATTAGGATTGACAAAGTGCAGCCCTCCAATGCAAGGACTTGTGGTTTGGGACATAGAACAACCACACAAAGATCTGTGCAATGTGTATGTATGTATGGGCATTACTTTCAACAAATGGTGAAATAGACTGGACAAACAAATGACACGGTTGTACGATGTACATTTACCTGGGTCCAGCTGCAACGTGTATTCATACGTGACATGTTTTGGTATCTATACACGTGTGCATCCACATCATGTACTGAATCACAAGAGGGTATACATGTACAGTTATTTTCATTAAAAACCGTAAAATTAAACCTAGACAAAACTAGACAACTTCTGCTATACGATGCTACCTGCCACTAAACGGAAATGTCTGGTTATAGCTGGCTACCCAAGCTGGATCTGAAGTATATGCAGCACCATCTTTTGATAGTTTATTTCTCAAACTGTCTATGGATAACAAATAACCATTCTGAAGTAAAATGGTTCAGGTGAACTATGAAGTCAGTCTGCTGCATATTTACATGTTGTTGTTTAATAGATGGTTGTAGGTGAGCAGACTACAAGCTAGGATTAGACAGAAGTGGCTGGCTTTAACCAGTTATAGCTACAGCCTTGATTAGGTTGCCACAGCTGTCTAGAGTCGACCATATTTTATGAAACTAACTGTATTGTGTTGGTAGTGAACCAGAGAAGGAACTACAACCTTCTTATCGGATTATTTCTTATACTTAGTATGGTGGAGAGGCGTGATGTCACCATCTACCAAGTAACTTGTATCACATATAGAGTACTTTCAGAAACTTTAAGATGCCCCATGTAGTATGTTGGTGGTATTCGGGCAGCTGTTTGGTATTGGATCAAGCGCATCCTGTTCCCATGGCAGTGATGAGGGACATGCAGCTTCTCACACGGCTGCTTCAGAGAGGGAGGATCTTGGGAGATCCCTGGAAGAAAGAAGCACCTGCAGGAAGGGGTCCTGAGGGGGTCATTCATCTTGCAGCCATGGTCACTCCCCCTGCATCCCAGTCTCCGCATCTTCCAATTTGTTTTTGGGCAGAGGAGAGGATCTGCTGCTTGCCTTCGCTTGCTTAGTATGTGTGGGGGTCTACAAGGCAGCAAACTTTGCCACTGATCAACTCTGATGAATGGCCAATTGCTTCCATCTAGCGCCACTTTGAAGATTAAAGTCGGCCTTAACAAAATCTGCTAGCAAGTGCGAGAGGCTGAGATGATGCATGGACTGGCAGAGGCTGCGATTGCCTTCGCTTAGTATGCCCCACCCATGTCCCTAGCCGCTGTTAGGTCTAATAAAGGCCAGCTAGCCACTGGACCTTTCTCAATCGCACTGTCTTCCTCTCTATAAATCATAAGCAATTTGGGCAAATTCTTCTCCCGGGCGACTGTCTGCAAGAAGGAATTAATTCAGGTCTGAATGGAATGCGAGGAGAGACTATTGTTGGCCCCTGCCCGGATACAGTGGGACTGGTGTGGCCTGTGTCTACTGTTGCCTGGCTCACCTCTCAGTTTGTAAACTTGTGACGGTGTTGGCAGGGTGTTTATCTTGCACCATGGCATTGCTCTTTGGAATAATAGGTAAGGTGTCCGCTTCCTGTGTGAGGTCCATGGTTCGAATCCAAGGCGGGACACTATGTTAAGAGGCATTACAAACTTGTGTCCAGTGACTCCAGTCCACTAGTGCATGCATTGTTCTGCTTGACCAGCACCCCTGACCACGTGCATGCACCACCCTCCCTGCAGCTGGTGCAACCCCAACCCCAGCAGCATTCATCACTGCATCACGTCCGGGCATCTATATATCATCAGTTGGGCTGTATTTGTGCCAGGAGGCTGTATTTGTGGCAATTCCTTGAGCCTAAATCATCCGCCTTTCAGTCGGCCAATCAAGTGAGCTGTTTGCGGTAATTTACAACCCCGATGAAAATGACTGGTTATTGGTTGGCGGTGTGCGGGCAAAGTGTTGATGGGACATAGTGGGTATTAAGCTGGCTGATGCTGGCTGACAAACCCTCTGCTTTAGATGCATGGGGGTCCCTGCCATTCACTTTTCCTCTCGGGTTTACCTCACTTATTAGATTTCACCACATTGCATCATAAATCGGACGTCCTGGCTGACTCTTGTGTCATGGTGGAGTCACTCTGGACCACCCCGGATCTTCTGGTCTGCTTAATACGTCACACATTGCGTCACAGTGTGATGACTGGTCCCCTAGAATGACTCATTGTAATATTGCCCAATCAGTCGTGTCTTAATCCTTAGGAGATCGTCCACAGAACCCCTCCATGACCTGTGGTTTAAGTCCCTAGCTGCTGAGCATTCGTGAAGCTCTAACGTGCCTGAATATTTTGTTTGTCTCACTATCTTAATGTCTTCAGCTTGTCTTGGATTGGGAATCGCGGATATTAGTATGTCTAAGGAATATGCTTACACAAATTGCCATAGTAGTAACCATCTACATCCACTTGGCTTGTGGTTGATTCATGAGAAGAATGTTACTTTCAGGCAATCTGAAACATAAGAAAAAACATCTTATACTGGTCAAAAACTAACCCGTTAGACATGTTGACTGTAGACATTTTGACTGAGGCTAAAATGACTGATCCCCATCGCAGCTTTGACCAACAACCTTTCATGAGCATCATCCCAGCTGGATGTCGTTTGGATGAGACGTGAAATTGGCGGTCCCTTGTACCTAGTGTCTATGTTGAGGCAAGTAAAAGATCCCATCCATGGGGTAAATGTGTAACAATGGTGGACTCCTCCTCTATCTCATTAATATACCCTTGATCTCGGCAAGAACTTCCCATATATATCTGCCTATCTATCTGTCTATCTATCTGTCTATCTATCTATCCGTCTATCTATCCGTCTACCTATCTATCTATCTATCTATCTATCTATCCGTCTGTCCACCAATAACCAGTCATTTTGTCTATCTATCTATCTATCTATCTATCTGGAAAGTTAGTATGCCTTTTGTCAATGTTTACTTCATTCGTCATGTTGCTCAATTTCTTATAGTCACTCCACTTGACTCCTATCAAAATGACTACCATACTGTCAAATGGCCAAGGGATAGTCAAAAAGATTCTCAGTGACATAAAAGTAACTCTATCCAGGACTGTCATGGCCTTCATCAGCACCTAAAAGTAAACAAAAGCCCTATACTGCAATAGTGCAATAGTAGATTAACCCATGGAAATAGTTAATGCATAACTTGTGATACATATATTCGTATTACAAAAGCAACTTCAGTCAAGTTGGATAATGCAACAACAATGTGCATGCCGTTTAGTAACACATCCCATAATTTAACTTGGACACTTCAAATTGCTAGCAATTGCATTTCAAGACACTAAATATGAATATCATTGTCATGCAACTATATCCAAATAACATGATTGCATTTTCATATTACTGACCTCTGTCATTCTATTAACTTGACAGCATGGTAACACGTATTCTGTGTGGTTTTTTTTTAAACAAAAGTAACTTTTCCTAAAATATCTTGTTGATTCTTCTGAGTTCAACCCTCCAGGCCTCCAAATATGTAAGTATTAACATTTCAACCCGATTAGGGTCGTTGAAAAACAACACAATTCGCTTTATTGTGATCCCTGAAGCCATTTACATTATCTTAGGGTAAGTAACACTGTGGATGGGCCACTTTTTCCCTCTCTATCTGATTTGGGGTATTGTGACTTTCGCAGGAGCATGTTGAATACTCTTGGTTTGACTTCAGCCGATTTGGAGCCTCGGAAGAATGTACCTTCTTTTTTCTGTAAGTGTTGTTAAGGTCCTTTTATGTTTTTACGATACATATACATACATGTATGCTGAAATGCACGTCTTCTTGGCAAGGTAAGCCAGCAGGACACATAAATAAGTTGTTTGTCAATTCTGCACCAGATGGCGCAGTTAGTACTAAAACTGCACAATGGGGGTCGACAGTGTCGCCACCTGGTAACAATCCACTGCAGAATGGTTTTGGGGGAGGTCAGAAAACTGCATTAGACACAAGAAAAGCTGTCAAAAAAAGTGGGCAGAAGATGAAAATCTTGCGAGAAGTATAAAGTTTCCATTCTCAAGGCTAACGATAAGATTCTGAAGGATTCATTAAGGCTCTCTTGATGCATTAATACCGTCTCCTGGAGCTGAACACAATAGAACCCTCAATTGAGAGTTGGACACCTTTCACACCAGTGAAATTCATCACAGGAACCTGCTGAGTAAATTTGTACATCAGGGCAAGCTACGAAGTATTGGATGTCATAATATACGAAGATACACTTCTCCAGTGTTATACCGATGCTCGCAAATTGTACTACTGTCACAATTTGATGGAAAATAATCCCACAATGTGAGCCATGGCTTAGCAGGGTTCCAAGGTTAGCTCAAGTCCTAGCCTGACATGTGTTGTTATGTCTCCTTAGACTTACAAACTAACAACAATTAATTCACTTAAATGGTATATAAGTGATCTATTAAGTACGTGGTATTAGCTTTGTATGCCAGCCTTGTAATGGGATAGCCTCTGGCTTTTTATTTATTACTATAACATTGCTAGAATTCCACCTCATAAGTCACACAGCTAGAGATCTGTAAACAAATAAGGCAAAAAATAGAAGAAAAAGGACAATTCTGACTTCAATGCCTCTAGTTCAGTAACACATCAGACATACACCAATAGACTTTAATCATAGAGTCACTAGAGACTCCATGCTTTCATTCACTTATTTGACTCTACCATGGTACCGAACTTAAACTCTAACATCATCTCAACAAACTTAGTCTCCAAAGATGTGAAGAATCTGTTTTGGCTGCAGCAAATGAGAGGGCTGAGCAGCTACAAGGTCTTTTAATCTATCTGTCCCAACAGTAATTGCTAAGATACGGCTAAAGTGACTTGGTACTTTGCTTCATCTATCAAGCCACTGACAATAGTGACGACAGAGTCCACTTTATTGGTCAGCCACAATGAAACTGCTATTGCGTAATTATCCTCTGGGACAATGGACAACAACAACACATTGTGACGATGGTGAGGTATAGTGTAAACAACAGGACTGCTAAGAATGGAGCCAGGAGTGGTGTGCAAATCTCTTGAGAAAAATAGTGGTGCAAATGCAGTTTATTTGACTGTATCTCTCTGAACTACACCACAGAAAATAATTAGGTACAGGTAGTTTCATTAAAAACGGCCCGTAAAATTGAACCCAGCCAAAGCTGTCACATCTGGCTACTAAAAATTGGATCTAAAAGTACATGTTTATGATATATTAGATTAATTTCTTACATTTGTCAGTGGTGACACTTTTCTGGTGATAAATGTAAGCTGATGATTACCCATAGAAGTGGACAGAGCAGCTGGCTTTAGCATGTTTAGACCCTAGCCAGGTACAGGTCGCAACAGACAGCTAGAGTCGACCGTACTTTATGAAACTAACTGTAATATCAACAGTGGCATGTGAAGTATATGCACAATGCATAAAGATGATTTAACAATAAGTTCCACCCAGCCCAAAAAACAGTAGGCTTATATGTCACTTTAGAGAGATACTGTACAATGTACATGACTACAATTGCAGTTATATTTGCCAGCAGCAACGTGGAATTGAATTATCCGCCATATTTAAGTTACTACAATTACACTGCACTGAACACTGAATTGTAGATCCATTGCAAAACATGTTCCCCCTGTATGAACATCCACTGAACCTAATGGATTAACATTTTAACTAGATCTCTATTTTATTTCAAAAACACAACTGCTTCCCTATTATTAGAAATTAAACACTAACAACCTTCAGCAGGCACACGAAGCATTGTGGAAGCCCCTATGATTAACAAAATGGCAAATAGGACCAAATAATTGCCCAGCGTCCTAACTCATTACTGCACAATACCCCCTCAGATTCTGCTGGAAATACTGGCTCTCTCAGTTTACAAGGCAGCTGTATTGAACGGCCGCGTTTTGCAAGATTCAATTTGAGAAAGAAGCCGAGGAACTCTTTGAAGCAGCCCGCATGATTTATCAAATTGCTCGTGCTGAAGAAATTTCAACAAAGATTATGATTGCTTTTTCATTGCATGTGGTGAAATATCAGGATTTGTTGGTGATCAAAAACAAAAGAATGTGTTGCAGTTCACCTGGTCTATCGCCATGTTGTTTGTTTGACCGGAAATGCATGGAAGGTAAGGGCAGGTCAGGAGGAAGGGGCCAGGGGCGGACGGCGGGGGGGGGGGTGTTCTGGAGGGAGTTCCATGCCCGAGAAAACAACATCTTCCTACCAAAACATTATATAGAATCTCCGTAATAAGTCCACCCTCGCTTTCTACCAATTGCCCTACTAATGCGGTGGCTTTGCTACATTAGACATTTGGAGTCTTCACATTGCAGTAGCCAGTGCATCCCCATGCATTATATATTCATTTTATATCGATGGACGCCCAGGACATCTTGTCAAAGCATCCTCAAGTCACACATGTGAGGACCTTTTTTCCCTTGCACTATGCCTACAGTTAGTTTCAGGAAAAACGGCCAGTCAAATTAGTTAAAAAACCTAGACAACTTCTGCTATAAGGTGCTACCTGCCACTAAAGAGAAAACTGTCTTGCTATAGCTGTGATCTAAAAGTGCATGCAGCACCCTAACAGATAAATTTCATACATTTACCAATATATTTTGTTATGTAAGCCGACTATAAGCTAGGAGTAGAGAGAAGCAGCTGGCTACAGCCAGGAATAGGTCGCTACGGCTGTCTAGAGACCATATTTGGAAATGAAAATAACTGTATGTAGACACTACATCCTTAGCATTAATGATTATTAATAGCCAGCCTGAAGACCAGGTTACATAATTCACCGCTGGACAGGACGACCCATGGTCAGTTGCATAATTAAGCAGTTGAGACTGAAGGACAGTAAGTGATGGACACGTCATCAAAGTGAAAACCCTTCAGCTAAAAAAGAAAAGAAAAAACTTTCATGCTGCAACAGAAGCAGTGCTAGGATACTTTTCCAAAGCAAACTCGAAATTCTTGCCACATCATGCCGTGCGTCCGCCCCTGCAATGCAGACTCCTGGGATGGATTCACCTGTGTTTGAGGCCACATGAGAATCTGCTGACCAGGCCCCATCCCATCACCACACCTGGATGAGGGACGCTGCTGCAGCTGCAGCTGAGTAAAGATCAAAGCATGATCATCGAGCACACGAAACTCCTGCAACTGCCTCCTTTCAAAACAAACACTTCTCGGCAAACACATTAACAAAAGAGATGCTTTTTCAACACGCAGCCTCAAAATTTAGCAGCCATTCTCTTTTAATTGTCCTCATTGTTCCGTGGCTAACTCAGACAAAAGAGAGGGAATTGGACAAACTTCCATCGTATTGAGTTAAATTTTTAATCTACTTTGAAAATTAACCACAGACAAAAGGCGGAATTTGCCTCAGCAGCATCAGCGGCAGTAGCATCATGTGATGGACTGCATCATGTGCATGTATTGGTCATGTACTCATGAAATGCTACTCAAAGTATCGCATGCTGCCAAACTCTTAGCGAGTCCCCAGGACATGCTCGATGTTGTTAAGCATCACCATGGAGCCAAACACGTTTAGGCTGGGAGCCAAGAAAAAGTGGGGATTTTTGTGGCAAATCTCTCCATTCCCGGATTCTTCTCCAGCATAACTTGGTGGTCTGCCATGGGGCAGGGAGGTGTCCAACATCCTTCACATATCTGCCATACTGTTAGGACCTCACATTGTCACACGATCCAGAATAGAAAACAACCATCCGCAGTGATAAGTACTTACATGTACTTACAATGGCTGACATCTTACAAAGGCTGACATGAAAAAATGCCCTGAAACATTTAAACCCATCAAAACTGCCCCACAAAATATCTCGCCCACTTAGCTTCACCACACAAAATTTAATTCGTCATTCTTCATTTCGATGAAATTCACAATATGAACGGCGAATTGACTTCACTAGTTCATACTTTTCCAAATGTAGTAAATGTATTACACATATTACAGCTAATAATGAAAACACACAGAATGTCATATTCTTATTAATTTCATTTACAAATTTAAATCTCACAAAATATGGAATACGTGGAATATGGAATACGTGGAATCATATTTTTGTATACAATTTTAATCCTGCAACAGAACTTAATGTCATAATATGAGTTTTGATATTATTAGTACAACCTCTATTAGATATTTTTATTGCATTAGCAACCATTAAATATTAAATAAAACACAAGTGTGAACCAAAAGCCACAAAATCTGCACTGCGTTGTTTGCGGGATTGGTCTAGCATCTAGTGCAAACACACATAATGTGTGCAAAAGCAGAGTGTATAAGTTAAATCGATGGCAAATGTTGATTTTTCCTTTTTGAAATAATGACACAACAGGAATTTATGACGATTTCACGGTCATTACAACACCTGACAACGTTTTCATAAGAACAAATTACCAGTACAAATTTTTTACAGGCTATCAAAATATTATGTTTATTGACTTAAGGTAATAAAACCGTGTTCAGATTTAGCTTAACAAGGCAAAAATATACACGAAACCTCCTTAACTATTTCGTCTTCCCTATCGCTTTCGCTGTGGTAGCCATTTATACAGGGCCGCTTGGTCTGGAGTTTCATCTTGTATCTTCTTCTTTTTCGCTTTTTTGTCCTGAATCAGAAAAAAACACGGCATATCAGTCAGCGTACATGTGACCGGTATACAGAAACACGATATCATTCCGCAATTTGTTCAGATGATAACGATCATTACAAGTTAAATTTGGTGGATAAAAACGAGTCTTGACATATGAGTTCACACGAAATTTGGATGGAGTATCAAACTGGATAAAAAGCTGGGAAATATGAGCTGGTTATTTGCTATTACAGCAACCACATGTTATGTTGCCTGGGGCTGAGCATTGTGCAGATAGTTTTGAGGCAGGGAGGAGACAATGAAGTTATGTACAACACCCAAGAATGGAAAATATGCCAGGTCCAAGACAATCGTATGACAATGACCTATTCAAACCTGGAGGATTTCCAAGATCCTGGGCAAGTAGGACAAGTGACCACAACAAATGACCACAAGGGATCGTAAAATGACCACAAGAATGAACTGACCTTGTACTCAAAACTGTTTACAATCATCCCATCATGAACGGTTTGACTTTTTTGAACACAGCTGAAGTTACTTAGGAGCCAAGTGTAATACTCACTTCAGAAATAAAGAGTAAATTACGTAACCTTTCAGTTTCAAATTTGAATTACTTGATGTTTCGTACCTCACTTTAAATATTTGAGCCAGATACTTAATAATACGAGGCTAGTGTCATTGACTCCAGTACAATTTGATACCTCAAAAGCTTCCAGAAAGAAGTACATTATATGACCCACACAAAACATACCATTAAAGCTTTCTTCATTTCCATCTTTCTAGCCACAATAGCCAACTGCCTTTGCCGCTCGATTCGCTTGGTCAATTCCTTGTACTTCTGATCTAAGCCTTCCGAGATTGACTGTAATGATAATGCTAAAGTTGAACATTCATATAAAAAAGGCCTCAGAACATCCAAAATCATTTTGTAAATAACACATTTTAATCATCATTGATGCCAAAACATCCATCAACATCATTGTTCAGAATTTAAACAAATCGACTGCGAATCATCATTGCGCGGATAGGGGTAGCAATTAGGTAGAAATTAATTTAATTTACAGAAACAATATCACATAATACCTCCATTGTGTCATCATCATTTTTTCCCTTGAGTCTCATGGCTTTTAATTGTGCCATCCGAGGCCTGTTGTAAGTTCTGCCTAGTAAAGCTGGGTGGGTATCGAAGTGCTTGCTAGCATCGAACTTTTTTGCTGCAATAAAAATATTTTTTCTTTACTTTATGAATGTAGTTTCGAAGTACCACAGATGGCACACAAAACAATGCACCATAAATAATAAAACGTGTAATGCAATATTGCTTTTATTCATACAATTTAATTAAATGACACATGAACAGAGAACAACAACATTATTCATTGTCGTGCCATCAGTTACACTTTGCGACAAAATAAGGCATGTTTGACATAATACTGTCAATAAAAACTATATATATAATGTTGGAAATATCATCAGACCACCAGAGAGTATGAACACCATGAACAGCTTTCCCTAATGCCAATCTGATGATGTACTCTAAATCCATAGGATGACATAACTAAATCCTAATATAGCAATCCTACCTGTCAAAATTGATGCAAGTGAGGTGGCCTGAACAGAAGTTATTAAAATGTAAATGTACCATATGTGGGTTTTGTGTCTGCTATCTCAGGATCAAGCTCTGCTGCTGACATACCTGTTCAAGCGTGAGTATTTCTCAACTCTCTATGGAGTATACACCAAGCATTCCATAATTGCCATCACTGCCTGTAACCAATCACCCATTTGCACCTCCAGGGGAGTGAAGCAGTGGTTATAGGAGGATCTACTCAGTTCCTCAATGCTTTGACTAGGTTTAAACCCACAACCTTAGGTGAACGAGTCCAATGCCTTACCCCCAAAACATGACACCCACATTTAAAAATCCATATTCTAGTGCATAATGCATATTGTGCCCTAAGTTGTGATCTTAAGTAAGAGGTCGTTGTGTCAGCAAAGTAAATTAGTCATACTAACGACAAAGTGGCATTAATATGGTTTTAACTGCACAATCTCTATTAATTGCATATCACACGAAACGAGCATATCTACTTATGTTATATAATGTAGAAAGATGCTGTCAGATGCTGCAATATTGGGCCAATCCTAATTTATTTATTGTCTCAACATGACTACCAATGATATTAATTTCCTTCACATTTACAATCTTCATTGAATGACTGAATGCATGTGCAATTTAACACTGCTTCTCACAATGCCTAGTACCCCAACATCGCATGAAAGTAGTTATCAAAGCATAATTCTTAATTGGCCTATCGTTTCAATTTGACCAACTCTGGCACATTCTATTTCTTTCATATTTCTTCTTTCAATATAGACCTACTAAGACGTGCATGTGGGCAGTGTGCTGCAGCTGGGGGTGGTCTATTTTTGTTGGAGAGACTGTTAAGGATTCATTAGGGAAGGCCATCATGCAGGGACATGCCCAGTGGGTCCTTGGTCGACCAACCACGTCTGCTTGCACACACACTGACCAGCCAAGGCACACACTCAACAGCTCTCTCCTCTTGATGCTGCTGATGCTGATGCTGCTGATGGCAAGATGACGGTTGATGCAGCTACACCGCATGCTGGTTGTTGTGTATGTAACTTGGCGATTTAAATGCTATCGGCGATTTGTATCACACTATAGACTCTTTCCTGTTAAAAGTACATAGATCTACATTTTATATGTTCTCTTTGCTTCTACACACAAACCCAGTGGAAATATACTTTACCTAAGGGGTTAATGTAATTTAGTTGCATCCAAGGAACAATGAACTTGATTATTACTGTAGAAACACATGCAGTAGCAAACTGAATATCACAAACCAACAATGAAAGACAAAGGAAAAGAAATTGTGCCAGTGACCAGACCAGAAAAGGACAAAAATTGACAAGCTTAGATTCTGTAATACATGTGTAGAGTTGAGCCAGTGGAACGTGGGAGGTCCGACAGCGTGTGCTTCTCTTTCTAATATGGAATTGTGCTGCAAAATCTGTATGCAGGACATGCCCAGCTGCAACAGCCACTAAGCAATGATGTGCAAAGGCAGACTGGTGAAGATGACCAGGCCTTACCCTTGACCACCGGTCAGTCGAGTTGACCAAGAGGAGAAGCAAGATTCCCCTCTTACTCTTGGACAACATGTGGTCAAGCTGAGCATACTTGTGTCCACTCTACACAGCTAATTTGTAAGAAGAAGCAAGTTTTGTTTATCTCATGATGATGGGCGAGACTTTTAGACCATTTTTAAGTACATGTATAAAAATTCTACATTCTCTCAATGCTTTTAAAATCATCAAACGATGTCAGGAAACTTGACTTAAGACCATTAATATGGAAGGAGAAACTTGTATGTGCAGCTTATCAAATGAAATATCTTATATTTGTGACATTTAGCATGTCAGATGATCTCCTAATCAATCTAATTGTATTGCTATACGATATTAACACTGCCTTCAGAACACCATATCAGCAATGTACTTATACTTTTAGAAACACTTCACATTGCAAGTGAAGCCCCATACATTGATGATAAGCTAAAAGATGTAGGGAGTTTGACACTAAAGACCTCAGTATCTGTGGACTGGGAGGAGAGGAGGCAGCGAATGATGCATTGAGATGTTTGTTCTGGCAATTATCTTTGAGTATCCTGTGATACTCCATGAAGGCAGAGCTAATATCATGGCCCACTGAGGCATGGTTCCCCCAAGGCGAGGAGGGACACCCCGGGGAGTGACGTCATCCTGCCTCGTCTTAATCCGCCAAGACAACTGGCAAGCTGGCAACAAGAAAATCAACAAAGAAAAGAAAGTGATACAGGAAGAATGAAGGTTGAATCGTGTATTTTCAGTTGCCACACTGCAGTGATGATGAATTTGGTAGGATAAGCATCTGCAGCATACATTACCAGTAAATTAGGTTGGTACTGCGGTACTAATTCCACGGAAATTACCAAACATCACTAAAGACAGTAGGAATTTTTAAGAAAGGCACCAAAAAATTAACCCCCCCCCCCCCCCCCCCCCGCTGTATTATAGGAAACTTTCTAGTTCAAAGGGAAAATTTTCTTAACAAGTGACAAATATGGAACATCAGTTCTTGCCGAAATTAAAATGCTAACAACAAGAAATGTCAGAAGTTATTCGAATCCAAACTAACACTTTGCTCATTAGTACACAACCATTGAGGATGGTACTCTTTTTGTTCCCAATACACAATGATAAAACAGTGCAAGCTGTTACCACTAGCACTTGTAGGGAGTACATTTATTTGGAGGCAGGGGTACTGGCATCACCAGCAGCAACAGCAGCAGGAGCAGCAGCAGCAGCAGGAGGGAGGCAGGGGTGATGGGGATGGACGGCTGAGTGCTTGTGTGATGGAGTTGACTCATTGGTGCTCATTGACCCTCGCCAACCTTGTCCTGTTCCCTCCCCTGCAACCTGCAGGCCCAGTGTATTTGTCATCACCTGCTGGCAGGTCTTTTTAATCAGCACAAGAGTGCTGGCTCCACTGACTGCCTTATGTTCTCTATATCAAAAGGCTGTCAACGGCCCACTGCTTCGCACATGCTGTTACATCTTTATGAAGGGAGAAGGGGCGAGGACTTATTGCAGCAGCCCTGTGATGGATCCCTCCTGCACTTGGCTTCTTAAATAACTGATGGCAACACATCCCCATTGTAACGCCATGGATCTTACTTAAGGAGCTGGAATTAATAGCTGCAAGGAATGGATAATCAGCCCTCTCCTCTGTTCACTCCCATTCATAAATCTTGGCTGGGGCTTATGACACGCCGGCTAACCAGTGGCCGTCGTCTACATACTGATGAGCAACGTTGGGAGGCAAAATACAAGATGATGGCAACAGTCTGATCACTGTCACACAACCCTTACAATATACATACAGTGGGAACCACTTCAAGAACACCTCACTAGTCAGACCACTTCACAATTAAGACCACTAAGTATTGGCTACCAGCACTGTTCTTCCATTGTATTTCACATCTAGAATTGATTTAAACCACCACCATTAAACCCAGTACATTTTGCACCAATGGTCTTAATGGCTAAGTTATCTGTCATTGTAAGACAGACAGCAGATAGGTACATGTACACAGACAGCTAAGACACTCAGACAGCTCCAAAATACACATTGACAAGTAAAAACATAGGAAGAAATAATAGCTCAAATTGAGGCAGTACACAAAAGCAATACACCCCAGAAACGTGTAATTTGCCTTTCCTTCTTCTTTTAACTTAACAGCTTTGTTGAAGCATTTATGAGGGAAGGCAGCCAGGCTTAAAAGCAACACTGCAATAAGCGAGCAACCACAACCAGCTGCTACACGGCAAAGAGCAGCAGCTCCTCACAGCTGCCAACAGACTAGCTGCTGGAAATCCCCTGAAATATGCATTGTGGGGTATAGGAAGTAGGGGAAGAGAATGGTGTATTGTGGACTGAGGCCTCCTCTGGGAAGACTCCTTTTAATTTGTCTTTAATTCAATCTGTTTATCCAATTATTGTAAAATGTCTGTGGACACGAGTTAGCTGGCACAGAGCATCTTGCATAGCAGACACAGAGAAGGGTGACAAGTCCCCTGGTGCTCCGAGCAATCCAAGAATTAATGACAGTGGTGTTTAGTGCAGCCTTCTGGGAGTCTGCATGGCCACTTCTACCATCTCAGAGCCACCAAAAGCTCAGATGTGTCCCCTTTTACTTCACTTCCAAAATACTTCTTACTCCCAATCCCTGTCAGCATAAAAACCCTTTGTTCTCCTCTATAGAGTTTCTCCACTTGGCAGGCTTTCGTTGTAACATATACTTCAAGCATTCATGACTTCCTATATTCTCTTTATAAGGCATGAGAAGCCCACAAAGCCATGAATGTGAAGTGTATATGGTATTATCTCATACAAAGGAACTTCGAGCATCTCTCGACTTTGAAAGAAGCGTAAAATGTTGTGCGTTCACTTCTAAATATCAGTAAACGCTTCGTACCATTGACCGAAGTTAGATTCCTTGACCGGCTACCCGCTGCAGACGTAACGATGACATACGAGTCCACATCCTTCAAAAAATCACATCAGGGTGGGTCTTTCACTTGCCTTGGATACTGAGTGCACGTATATAAATGTATGCTGGACCTCTATGTTGTGCAATGTTTAGGTTTTTTGTTTTCAGATAACATCCACATATGCAGATATATTGCAGATTCTCCAATCTCTACTGATAATTTCTTTCACCTTCTACTTGTCTTTGTACATTACACACTGCCTTCACTAGTAATGACCTAACAGGAGTGAAATACGTCCTTGGCCAGCCATTTGGGGAAAGGGGACAGGGAATTATGCCTGAAGATTGGATCAGTAGACAGGCACATCATTCGCTTGACCTCCCAGTAGTCCGCTATCATTTTCAAAACTGTCCCTCAGTAACAGAGCTGCTCCGGGCTGACTCGCAAAGCCCAGTCTAATTGGTGTGATAAGAGCACTAGGTGCAGCTCACTACATCTGCAGGACATTGGCATAACATTACAATCTCTCTCTGCAGGACACTGCCTGCACACTGCCTGCAACACTGACTCCTGCAGCACTGCCTGCAGAGGCAACTGAGATTGCTTCAAAAGAACACCGACCGAAGTCACCACGCAGTCAGAATTAAAGCTAAATATAATACTCCCACATATTACAGTAGTACTCAACAAACAAGACTTACTAACACCAAGATTATCTCGATTTAAGACCACTTCATTTGGGTCGTCTCATAAGGTAAATACAATGTCGACAAATTCCAGAATTAAAACCACCTCCATTTTAAGACCACTGCCATGCTTCCTAGGGTTGGTCTTAATTGGGACATTCCACTGTAGCTCCCTTTTTAATTAAAGTAATTAAGATGCAGGGTTTCTCTTAAACATCACAGATTTCAATTAACAGACCTACAGGTTGTTGCTCTTGCCAACATGTTTTTGCTTTTTGAGTAAATGTTCATTGTTGCAATTGTTAATTAGTCGAAATCTAAGCTGACATTCGTGTCCAATGCACCTATTTCCACAACTACTTATGACAGTTATTAATTACGCTACAGTAACCTATAGTTATTCCATGCTTGAAGCAACAAATACCTCTAGTCAGTTGTAGCAGTTTCGAGAAGCATTTGATACTGAGGATTGGGAGCCTGTACCTCTGGCAGTCTATGTTAATTATGCATCTGGACTTGGGTGTCAGGTCACGATAAATCAATAAATACCACTTATTCACTGAATGTGATCAGAGCAACATCAGCCATTTTGATATTTGTTTTCAAATATACCAATGAATATATTTTTGGTGTCCAAATTATGAAGTTGTTATTCTCTGGATGAGATTTCGAGCTCTAGGTTATGGACACATTACTAATATTAAACTTTGAACACTTATTTATTCTAAAATTGCAAATTACCCCACAGTTCAGACCACCTCGCCATTAAACTTGTAAAATCTGCATCATGGTGGACTTAATAGCCAGGTTCCACAGGATTAAATTCAAGTATTTTATTATTTTGATTAACAATATCACTTTGAAGAAATGCCATCACTTACACACCACTGTATTAAACAGTATCGGGCTAATACTAATATAGAGAAATACAGACTGGAAAAAAACCCCCAAAAAGCCTCTGGGAAAGTGGCTTAAGTTCGGTGCAATTGAAGCAATCATTCATTGTATGACAGGCTGTGATCAGCTGACACGAGGACACGGTGTTATCCTTGTGAAGGCAGTTGGAGCTTGAGGCAACAAGGGAGGCAGAGCTACTTGGTTGCTGCTGCTGCTGCTGCTGCTGCTGCTGCTGCCCCTTGTGCTATTGACCACCAAGTGATGGATGCAGGAGGCAGGATGGGAGAATCCAGCAGCGATCCAATCTAGGCGAGGTATCAATCACAAGGTGCTGGTCAGTAAGCCACAGGATCAGCAGGATGCCTATAACCCTGCTGCTGTCATTAAGCTGTCGTCTCATTAGTGCTGGGACGATCAGCCTACCTGCCTCCCACCCTGACCCACTAACACCCTCCCCATCCCACATGGCCCACATCCTCCAGATGCAGCAGCAACACCCTTCCCCTCAATCATTCAAAATACACTCTAACCATCATCTTCAATTAAACTGGGTGATCAACAGGATCGTCAATCTACAGAAAAAGCAGTGTTCAGTATAAATCTTAAATGATGCTCCATAACTGCTCTACCCACCCTTTACCCAAATCATTGCGGATAATGGTTAATCTGCCACATTTGGAGAACACTTTTCGCAGTTCAATTTCTTAGTACGTAAAAATAGTAGTTAGCTGAGGCATAAAGCCGCAGGTGTCTTTTCCCCGCAGATAGCGAAATTAAGTTATAACATTTCACTGAGATACCGTCTGGATGTATTCTATTCTATTCTATTCTATTCTATTCTATTCTATTCTATTCTATTATATTATATTATATTATATTACATTATATTTTATTGGACAGAATGCTTTGTTGAAAGTTTTAATGTAGCAATTGCCAATATGCAACAACATAATACACTTGGGCACAACATATTAAATCGTACATAGTTACTGGACTGTACCATCCAGCCCATAGAATCTAAACCCTGACCCAAATCACGACCTGCATCATCTAATAACAAGGATGCAACCCAGCATCCTCATCAAGAGCATCCCGTGCTATAGCAACGCATCCTGATCAGCTGCAATTCACTGACGAACCATGTGAGATTTCCTGAATGTTTTAATATACACACAATATTGTTGAACACAGGTCATGGGGGTCCCTGATGCACCATCCATCATTCTAGTCCCAAAAACAATACCCCTCAAAATATCTCATTTATTTCACAGAGTAAAGCATACCGTGACTGGGGTTCAAATGACATCTAGCAATTTAGATTGAGCAGACAAAATACTTTGACATGATGGTCTTAATGCTACCATCTCATCAACTGCATTTGATTGTTTCAATATAGCTAAGTTTTGGAAAATATCAATGTATCAGTGGTAGAGTACTGGTGTATTTTCATGCTAATGCTGTTGATAGTTCTGGCACTGTGGAGTGAACATCTTCTTCTAAATTCAAAATAATTCTTTGGAAAGAATAGAAAGTACCCTGCACAGATTTATGTCAAACTGTTCTCCATTGTAACTTTGACACTCATCCAGCTAAAATCTAAAAAGCAGGATGAGAAACTACTCAAGACATTTCAGTTAGTTTTTCTCAGCCAAACCAAGTCTTGTTTCAATGTTTCCCTTTTTTCTGTGACCAAAGTAATTTGTCAACAGGGCGGACGAGGCGCTTTTTCTTCGCTCTGATTATCCGACGAAATCTCACCTTCTTTTTTGGAGTCGACGAAGATAGTATGTTTATTCTGTGGTTTGTCCATGACATCTATCATGTGCAGACTGCTCTTGAGCTTTTCAATTTTCTGGAAAAAGATAACCAAAAGCAATTTGCCAACAATGGTAATTGGACAGCGAAGCATCCGTAACTCGGTGAGTTTAAAAGCTTGATTGTTAGAGGCAAGAAAAACGTCGCCAGCCTCTGGGATTGCCAAGTTCTAATAGAAATAATGCTTCTTAAATCAAAACTCCAGTTATCTTGTTGCCAGAGAAGGGAGCTGACAGGAGCTTCCTTAAATGCAATTATTTTCAACCAAGAATCCCATTCAGCATTACTCTTTTATCAGCCAGTTTTAGCAAGTGTGCTTCAAAGCACATTTGGTTTAAATGTTTTAAGTCAAGCACAAAACAACACAAACATTCAGCTCTAGACTCCTTTTATAGTTGATGTACTTCAGGTCTTGGCTCTGTATCAGTTTCAACTGTTCATCTGTGTATGTTGGAAGTTTGTCTTCCGTCTGGTGGACTCCATCCTGAAATGAGAATAATGTTCCTTCAGCTGTCTAGATCTACTCAAAATGTACGAAAGCACTATGAAGCGAGTCTCACTCTGGAAACTCAAAATCAGGCTAGATACCAAAATATTCGTATAGTAAGAATGATTGACATAAATCTGCTATTAATGTGGCTGGGTAATGAGCAGCACATAGCCAACTGAGCCCAGTACACAGTAGAAAACAAGCACAAGGCTTTACAACAGCAAAACTCTTAGATGGGAGATTTCATTCCTGTAACCACACCACTGTAAGTAATGTTGGTTACTTTCCTAGTAATGTTGATTACTTTCCTATAAATGCCAAGAAAATATGCCTAAACCTAATGTACAAGAATCAGGTCCCAGCACATAATTTTAACCCATACAAGCAACTCCACTTTGACCAAAATCTGTTGAACATACAATTTTAACACTGCAACAACCAACAAGCTGAGAGTTTGGAAACTGTGATGGACGAGCAGGATTTTCCAAGTTGAAAGGAGAAAGAAAAGGACCAAGGGCTAAGCCTGAGTCACTGTGCTTGACTAATGTTAGGATTGGTGACCAGAGTGTGACCAGTGGTGATGGATGGAGCCATGTTGATGAATCCACCAATCCAATAGTTCAGAGACAAGCTGACCTATCAACAAGCATTGATTAGCACTCTGTGGACATTAGTAATAATCAAGAGGACATGGCCCCAGCATCCACCCTGCCCATCCCAGCCTCTCAATCTCCTTCTTACTCAATGAACAGCATCCCAGCTGTCACTTGTCTCCAGTTGTCTGCCCATGCTACATTTGCTGCTGATGCTGCACTGATGCTGATGCTGAAGCTGCTGATGCTGCTGGTCTGGTGATGGAGAGGAGTTTGAGATGATTTAGAATGGGATAACGAGTGACAAATCTTATGGTTTATTATACAATATCCAAAATGGTTTTTACCGAGTGAAGGAGATTTAAAATAACTGTTGGGCGTTCACTGCAGTGAGAATAGTAGAATAGTATAAAATAGGATAAAGTGCAAGTTTCTGTTTTCAACTAGGTGTGTATCACGGTACAGGTTGCTTTTCTACATGAGTGCCAAATTGATTGCTTGAGTTATTGTCTATTTGCTTCATATAATCCAGTTGCTTGTTTGTGGCAACATGGTCAAGTCATGGTCAGAAGATAAAGGCTCCTTTCTCGGCTGATAAGATGCAACAGAGTTTATCAACTGTGGATGGTAGTGCTACAAGTGAAAGGGGCAATGATGATGATATGATGATGATGATATGACAATGAGGGTGTGGATGCATTAAGTGGAGTTGATAGGGTGGTCAGCATGACTAGCCACGCACACCTATTGCAAGACTGTGAAGCAGAGTGGCATGGCACCTCATGCACAAGAACTCAGGGACAAAGGGAGCCAAGGGAGGGGGGCACATAGATCAGGCCAAGCGCCTGTATCAGGGCCGTTATCAGGATGGGAGTAAGCCTCTCCAGAAGCTGCGTCCCTGCTTCTCCCAATAAAGATTCAGAGTTATGGCTCATCTCTTGGCTGGGTTAGAAGGCGCTCTTCAATCTCACATATCCCGTGTGAATCAAGAGCTATCTAATCCACCTCAGCGAGATAACAATTGCTGCTGGTTATCAGCCTTATCCGCCCCTCTGTCTGGGCCGTTTGACCCACCATTCTGCCAACTGACCCCTTCGGGGAAGATAAACACTGGGCTAGTAACAGGTGGGCAGGGAGACAGGGCAGACAAGGGGGCAAAACATTGAGAAGATGAGGCGTTGGGTAAAGGGGGCGCCACTGAAGGGAGATGGTGTGAGATTTCTCGGGTCAACATGTTCAAGGAAGATGAATGCAGGCTCGCCATGTCATCTTGCGGATAATCTGGCCCAGTAATGCAAAAGAATGGCGAGCAAAACAATTAGACAATCTCTGGCGCCCAGAATTATGGTGGGCCCTGTTCATCATCTATGCTAAAGACACTGGCCTCTGGCGGGCCACTCTAATTCATCACAGGGGCGCTGAATGGGAGGCTGGCTAAGTGATGTAACCGCTGACCCTGGCTCAGATGAGCAGGCTGCTGCTGCTACAGGACTAGTCAACAGAAAGATGAAAAGAGGGTGACTTGGCTCTGTTGCCTTGACAATGGCACTCTTCAGCCATGTCACCTTGCCTTGCCCTCAGCCCATTGCAGCTCCCCCTGGCGGTCCCCCGTTGCCTAAAACAATCGCTGCTCCGCTCATTTCCACTCATTTGCTTCTTACCAACCAATATCTGGCACAGACTCGCCACACTTGCTCATCCATCATCCAGTCTCGGCAATCTCCTCCCGAACACTTCCCTCCCCAACACTCCAATGATTAATTATTGCTGATGATGATATATCAGCCTCCCTGGTCCCCCCTCTCCTCCTCTCCCCATCTGCACCAACAATAAACGCTTTCTTGGTCCCAAGACGCTGTTTTTTGTCCTTGGTATTACTCAAGACTGCCCTGTGACATATGTCAGCTGTATGGCCATTGAACTGCCATGATGTACCAAAAACTCCTGCATGTACAAGTCACTCTACTTCCACAATCCGGCAACCAACCTTGAAAAGCTCCAAAGTAAACTTTTCTAGAACACCAGCCCCCTTTGACTTCATAACATTGCACAATGTCAGAATGTATGTCTATCCTTCGTGATCCACCCACGCAGAGATCTATCACATTTAATCACTGCGATTTCCTAAAATAGCAAAATATGCGATTTTATCACATCATGGAATTCCGTGCCACCCGCAGTGTAATGAAAGGTATTACACATCAACTCAATTTTAGTTGACATCAACATCACATTCCTCATTCAAATAAATCGTATTGCATTTCTCAAAGTGAATAAAACTACTCACTTTTTAATGAAGTGACTGTCTTTATAGACCTCCATAATAAGACATAACAGAAAATAAACTATGATAAAGAAAACTCCAATGAACAGGGTAATTTGAAGATCATGACTTCTCACTACTCCCACAAGTGTTTCATTGTGTGCCATCTAATTACATGCAAACATAATTTAAATGTAAAGCACAATGATATTTGGTAACTTCACTAACTTTCTTATGTTCTCATGCAAATTTAGTTTTTGTATATTAATTCCAATCAACACGAGGTCATATCTTTCCAATTGCTACCATCCTGAATGAAACGTTCAACAAAATTCCAGGTCCCAGGCACCAACCAGCTAAATGGTCTGATTATAATTAACTATTCAGACATGTTTTATATCATTCAAAAAGAAACATTTCTTTTTAGTGATACGAGATTTGTACTTTGCACATCCATATATAAGAATTAATCTAAATTTCCCCGTTTGTGCCTGTATTGGCCTGTATTAGATCAAAATATCTTTAAATTACAAAAATAACAGACAAAATATCACCATAATATGATAGATAGATTGATCGATAAATAGACAGATAGATAGATTTGGGAAGTGCAGCCCTCTGAGGAAATTCTTGCCGCTATCGAGGGTTGATTGAGAGAGGATGAGTCCACCCGTGTTACACATTTACCCCATGTGTGGGATCTCTTTCTTACCTCAGCATAGACACTGAGTACAAGGGACTGCCAATTTAACGTCTCATCAGAACGACATCCAGCTGGGATGATGCTCAGGAAAGGTGCCCGAGCCTGGGATTGAACCCGGGTCCTTCAGAGGAGCAGGCGAGCGTCTTACCACAAGACAACCCAGCTGCAAAATTTTGCCCAAGACAAATACATAAATTGTGACTGCCTGTTATTGACCTAACAGTTACAAAGTATATACATTACAATGCTCTGAGCATAAGGCAGGATCAATTAGTGACATAACATGCACTTAATGAGCAATATTATACAATTTATAACTGGTTATGCCTACAGCCATATTATCCAATAGGTGCACAGTGAATGGGGAATACGCATATGGCTTTCACTTTATGTCCTAATTAGCCAATGTGAGAGTAAAAAGTCAAAAGCTTCATTCATTTCCTTTATTACATTCATAAACTATGAAAGTGAAGGTCAAGTTATTTTATTGAGATGCAGTACAATAACTCACTGTTATGACCATACTTATGGGCATAATGTTCCTGGTTTTCATGGCTTAGGTTACCGTTATAGCTTTTCATAAAAAAAAAACATGTTAGCCTAACAGGCACGCATACAAAATTATTCTGAAAAAGTGATGTCAACTTAATGATGATGCCCAGCTCTGTTGCCAGTCAAATCTGAATTATGCCTGAAGTGTCAGATGGTCACAACAGTGAGGTATTTTTACTAGGAATAGTCCAGGATTCCATTGTAATGCATGTAACTGGAAAACAAACAAATGGTGATCCATGATATCACTAAAAACCATCCCCTTCTCTCAGCGTGTACAGCAATGAAGTGTATGTACTGACATCAGCTCTTTCTTCCTACTACCATCCAAAGAGAAATGTTAGGGAACCCGAAAACATTAGAATTAGCAACAGCAGCAGCAGGATCAGCAACTGAGCAAGGCTTGTGGTGGGGTGAAAGAGAGTGAGTCAGTGGAAGGGTGGGATGAGGGGGTGGAAGGGGTCCCAGGTAAGGCTTAATTACCCCGGCAGATGCGCCAATAAGGCAGGCAATTCCCACTCACACCTCACCCTTCCTCGGGGGGTTGTTGCTGCTGATGGGGCCCCAGCCACTGGGGGATGCTATCACAGATGTAGTGTTTGCGGCTCATCATCACCCTCTGTCTCAGCAGCAGGAGCAAGAGCAATAAGGAGAGGGGTTTCCTACTATCCTATCTTAGGGTACAAGTCTTGTTGACTAAGACCTAATCAATTACAGTTGAACCCTGATTAAGACCATCTCACTATTAAGGCCATCTCAACATGAAAACCTCACAATTTTGGACCCAAGTCTATTATTCTTACCATTGTACTACTCTACATCTCTATCAAGATCATCTTGCCAGTAAAATTCTCACCAAGGGACCTGGGTGGTCCTAATAGGAAGGGTCAACTGTGATGGTCTATAGAATGACTACCTAGCTCCATGGCAGTTTTTTTATTAACAAGTTGCTCTTCTAAGTCAAAATCATGTACAGTTACATGCTACTGACTAAGGCAGTCTTGATTAATGACACATAATTATGACATCGACTGAAGCTGACTGACTTGTTAGATTAAGACTGGTGTGTGGGTAACGCCAGTTGAATTGTCTAAACAGTTTATACTTTCTGCAGCATTCTAGCCAAAGGGATTGCCAAAATACAACTGTAGCTTCTGCTATTCACTGCAGCTTCTGCTGGCTGTAGACCCTGTAGACCCTGCAGACCATGTCTTGCGCTCCTCCCCAGCTCTCCTTAGCACCTTGTGCACGCAGCCATGTCCTGTTGAACATATTAAGAGCTGAACGATAGCGGCCACATCTGCCCTCTGACAGTAACGCTCTATCCGATCCAGCCTTTCATTACTCAAATTACCCATAAATCTAGCAGACTGTGTTATCAGGCTTCTTATCACTATCACAATATGCTTTATTCGGTGTACTAAGCTTGACTAAGTGTATATAGAGGGGAAAAAGCGAGTACTCGAGAGACCTTGTTGCAGTCAAACAGTGCATTTCATTAGGGGACTACGCTGGGCTGGCCTTGTTTCTAGGATTACGCTACAGAAAAGCAGGCGACAAAAATAGGCAGTTTACGAGGAACAGCAAGGGGTAGTTTGACATTAGGTGCTAGTGTTTGGAAAGAAAGCAGGAGAGGTCAGGTGCAGGTGTCCTTGGAACTGCTTGAAGGTCATTGGAGAGAGGAAGAGGGCCCAGGCATGACAGAAGCAATCAGCACAAGGAAGAGTTTAGAGGACCCAACGTCCTGGCTTCTTCCCAGGGCCCTGCCACGAATCATAGCTGATAAGGAGGAGCGGACCGAAGCGGGCTAGTGCGGGCTGGTGCGGGCAAGAAGGAGCCCGAGGGCCTGGGAGGGAGGCCTCAGGAGGACAGGGAGCCTGCTCGCCCTGTCGCCTTGTGATAATCAGCCAAGCAGCAGGACACAATTTGAGGTGGCAGACGGTCCGCCCCGGCCCTCGACATGCGATACTTGTCCTTTGTTTTTATCCTAGGTCCCAAGAGACGGCGCTGCGATCGGGTGAATGGGTGGCGCCATGACACAGCCTCTTGCAGCACTCCTGGGACCCGCCATTAGGTCCAGGCTGGCTCTAGGCTGTCAAATGAACAAGCCACAACAATACCTGGCCACTGCAGCGGGCCAACAAGGACGACTTAACTAGAGCCATCAGGTCTCATTACCGACGACATGTCATTAGGATCCTCTGTGAGATCACACGGCCCTCCCTTCCCCTCCCACCATAGACACCTACACACAATGACGTTGTTTGTAGCACTCCAATTACGTCCATCTCCCCCGCACCCCGTCACAAAGGAAGGCCAGTTCAAAGCCAAGGGTGCAAAAGGCATGACCTGGACAGCACGACGAGGAACCCTATACACTGCAGGAACTCGCAATAACTGCCTCGACCTTTGGTTAACTTCGATGGTTTGTTTTAAAGTCAATTGACAAGTTGCTTTCTTCTATGGCCACTGTTAAAATTCTAAATGTACACAAAGACATGATGCCAGCTACGATAGTCACCACTTGATGTTCTATGGTACCAATTACATATTGTGGGTATGGACACCATAGATCTTGGGCTAGAGTTAGGTCCACCCACCAGCAGCATCAGCAGCAGCGAGTTGGCAGTAAGATGAAGAGGTGGGATGATGCATGGGGGTCAGTGGGCTGGCTGCAGGCCACCACAGGACTATTGACCTAAAGATGAAGATGTAAGTGAGGCTAAGGGCCAGGGTGATGGCAACAAGCTTGCTGCTGAGGCAGGCCCATCTGTTCTGCAACACGTACGTGCTGTCATGAGCAGGGTGTCCAGCTCCAGACAGTTTATGACGTTGACCCTGGTCAGTTGGAGGTTGACCCGGACAGCACGGGTGGCGGGGGCAATTACTCGGCCACGACCTACCTGCCAGCAACATGGCGACGGGCAATCAGCGCCCATAGAGCTGGCCGTCCCCCCGACAGTGACGGATCGAAGTGGTCAGGGGGGTCAGGGGGTCGGCCTGCGGGTCATTCTGCCATCACTGCTCAATTGTCCGCCGCTTCATTGGCAGGCCGGACGAGTGGACAAGACGTGACCGTGGTCAGTCCAGTGTCCACCCTGCGCATCCCTTATATTGATGAGTCCTTGTGTCCAGTCCTGTCCCGCTTGGGCTAAACAGTGTCACGGCGTGTCTGATAAGCCATCCATTGGTCAGTCATTGGTCAGCCATTGGCCAGCCAGGATATCTTATTGACACTCGTGATTGGCTCCACTTCACCCCATCTTTCACTTCATTTCATATCTCCCATTCAGGATTGACTATTTTTCTCAGCCACAAACTTGGAAGAAAATTCCAATGCACTCTCATATCAGGTACTTCATAGCCTGTGAAACTATGGTGTACCCAAGCCACTATAATCCACCAAGCCACAAGATAGAATATACACCAGTCGAAGTATTCCTTTCGCAAGTAAACTGGTAGCAATCAGGAGATCTGCCAGACTTGAAGCACAGTGTCTGAGAAAATGCCAACATATGAAGGCACATATGAGGTATACGTCAGACACACTGTGCTTATGCCACACCCTAGCTCCAGGATGCCAAAGACTTCAAAATTATTCCAATAGAAGCACTGGAATAATGAAAGTCACAATGCCCACAATATAAAGATATACACATAATAATGCAGAAAAGTAACCGTTGAAGAAAAGTTAATGTGTTATTAGTGATTGATGCACAGGTATTAGTCTGATTAGTCTGCTGTAGGGACCCATGTGTTACAGATCTCAACTGATAAGAACACACTGCGTATTCTTTTGATGAGATTCACATGCTATTGTGGCATAACATTTTCATGAATATAATAAAGATATACACATATATACAAAAGTTTGGCATCAATGATCCACCATTGCCTACTTTACCACTTAACAAGTGTCCGCGTCAACTTTTACGAGGGAAAGGCACGGTACAACAGAGAAAAGTAGATAGTTGCCGTATCTCGGCTCTGTAATACAAAACTATTATAAAAAAATTATTTTCTTCGTTTCAAGAGCAGAATGCGCGAATGATTATTTTACGTGCAAACCAAAATGTTCTCGATCCACCCCTGAAACTCATAAACTTTAACCACAGTGAATTATAGAATCATATTTATATTCCCTCGGACTGTCACCTCATTGTGATTTTTTCCTCATTTGCCAAATGTGGACTTTTTTCCCCAAAATGAAATATTTTCTGAAAAAACTACGGAAATACCAAAAAGCTTGTTAACTTGTCAATATTGATGCTAATTTTGTGTGTTGAGTGATATTTACTGCACAAATTTGTTATCCGATTATTTATGCTAGTCCCATCAGGCTACACATGCAACAATTTCATTTATGCCTTTTTTTCCTTTTAATATTTGCATCAGAAATAACATTAAATTTGCATGATAAACTTGCACAACTGCTACACGATGCAGGTATAGTTGTTATTTTCACGCGGGTAACTTGCATTCAGACGCGATAACAGAGACACCAGCCCATCATTTGTTAGGAGTTAATTGGTTTCCCGAAAATGTCCAGTTAGAAATCATTGCTGATTATCGGTGGCCAACAGTAGGTGATTTTATCAATGTGTGTTCTTATCAGTTGAGATCTGTAACACATGGGTCCCTACAGCAGACTAATCAGACTAATACCTGTGCATCAATCACTAACACATTAACTTTTCTTCAGTGCCTTTTTGTAATTAAACAATGATGTTTGTCACAATATGGCACACGACTGTTTCTAGTCCGGATGACATTGATATATTTGAGAAGTTCAATGTGTCATACAATCTTGATTGGTTAATATCTTTGTCAGATCTGACTTCCAAGTCATGTCATTGTCCCAATAGTGGTGACGTCATGAGTTGTCAAATATGACGCCATCACCACCTGAACTTGAAGTACGCATAAAAGTCATCATACTGATTTTTATCAAGCGTCACAACCACACAATCTGGTGATACTTTGCATAAAGATAATTCAGCAAATCAGAATAGTTTTTATTTTGTGTCCTTCAGATTCAGATCTCTGCCCCAGATGACAATACATTTTCCATAGTATTGTCTCACCCTGATGCTCCTCAAAATGTAAATAGATTGAGGAAAACTTCATAAATTGTAGCCAAGCTTTGTGTAGCAGGACAAGTTAGCAGACATGCCAAGTCTCACTCATTCAGAGTGAGTCTCACTCATTTGGTTGCTGTTCTCACTCCTCTAGATTTTAGTATTTTCTTCATATTTTAATTTGTCTCACTCTAAGAGAACCAGAATAAATCTTTAACATTTTAATGTAAATTGGCTGGAAGGGGCAACAACTCACCCATTCACCACTCCAGAACTTGACATCTCTACAAGTTAGCTACATGTAATCATAAAAGACATCATATACACGATATCAAAAACCTAACAGCTAACATTTAAAAGGTAGGCAGACAAGTAGATGAAGGAGAAACTGTACAAAACGGAGGCCAAAACAACTCAACTGAAGAAGAGGAACCATTAAAGTTACAACACGACTTCCATAGTCTGGCTGGGCAGTCTGGATACTTGTTGGTTTAATAGTGCCATAACTTCATTTATAGTCATTCTGTCAATCGCGAATAGTGTAGAAATAAATTCATAATCAATAAGAAGTACATAATATAACAAAGAAAGATAAGAAAATGCCATGTTATCAGAATAATAGAGAACAGGACATAAGAGTAAAAGAAATGAGAAGAGAGTGGTGATGAGGATGGACTAAAAGTTGCAAGAAGAGAACATTAAATGAGCATGAGGAGAAACAACAGTCCAGTATAGATGCTACCAGCAGACAGAGGAAGGCAGAATTGATGAAAAGTCCACAGCCCTGGTCAGTTTCTGGTTAGCTTCTTAGACAGAAAGAGACTACACAGTTTGCTTTATGTGTGTCACCTTCGTTAGTGTCAGTTTCCTTAGCAACAAAGAATTGCCAGAGAAAGGTCAGTTGGAAATCAGTGGCGAACCGACGACTGTAAGAGAGATATGAAGTACATGGATTTCGGTGGTCAGATGCCATTGATTACACGTCGCTTTTTATGATTTCTTTCCCTGGGCCATCTGATAAGCGGCCGCCAAGTCCCTGCAGACCCATAATAGAATGGTCCTTTCTATTAAGCTCATTGGCAGAGTTAGTTATAGAAAGGGGAGAGGAGAGGGTCCTCTGAGGGACCAGGCCAGATCCGATTGGTTGATAGGATCCCAGGGCAAGAAATATGACAGCTTGGACAGCCCCATGCCTCATGGAGGGGAGGAAGACTGCAAAGTAGTTGTACAATAAGAGACTCTTGTTGTTGAAGCAGCAGCAGCAGCAGCAGCAGCAGCAGCAGCAGTAGCAGGGGTAGTAACACCACACCCCTCCCCTCCAGGCATCTGCAAGTGTGTCTAATGCCCCACTATCAATTTAACAACATGCTTGTCACTCTGCTCACCAGCAATATTGGATGATCCATTTTTAATCTGATTGGCTGCATCCTTCTCTTGCCTCCTGCAGCAGCAGCAGCAGCAGGTCCATCTTTCTGCCTGGCTGCAGCAACCAGATGATAAATCTTGCTGGCAGTGGTAATGGCCTGTCTCCATTACTTGAAACTTCCTCCCCCCAGACACAGTTTTCCCCCAACCCCCTCTCCCCCTCTTGCAGTCTCCCTCTGCCACTTTCACCTCCAGCTTTAATTAAACTTAATGATATTAATCGCTGCCCTGCTCCCCCTCATAATTGTGGGCAGCCTGCAATCATAATTCCATCCCAGCACAATAAAAGGTGACAGGCGTGCAGAGTGATCTGGGCAGGGCAGGGTGAGGGGGAAAATTAGGGCCACCTCGATCATATTAGCAGGGCAGTGGTCAGCCAGGGGGCACAGAAGGGTGCAAAGAGGTCCTGGGGCCCAGCACACACATGTTAGCGGACCTTGTTACAAGGACACTGCCTAATATAGTCATCCATCAACCCTGTGCCCTCATCCGGAATCTCAACTGCCCGTCTCCTATGCAATATTGCACCAAAGTGTCAGAGCATGCTCGGTGCACCCATCCCAAATATTACAGGGTGTCCTCAGTGCACCCTGCACCCAAACCATACTCATCAGTGATAAGGGTCAACTAAATTTCTCATAAATTTCAGCAATTTTGTAATCATTTTACAAGCTAACCGAGATATGATTACCAACATTACTCTGCATGACCAATGTAATTTTTGTGTAATTTTCAGTGCTAGTTACAAATAAATCATGATGTAAAACTAGGACTCCACACACCACAAACATTCGCAATGCATAGCCAAAAGCAATGTTTATAACCAAAACAATGACTAAAATAAAAACAGTCAAAATGGCCTTGCATACCAAACTGGTACCATCAGACCTGACTAAAAATTCCTGAACAATATGATCATGGTTGAGTAAAATGACAGTAATTCCATGTTGGGCATTGTCACATGTTGAATGATGACACATTTTTATCACATCCATACTTAGAATACAGGAATTACAAAAAGTCTTTAGAACCATTCTTAACTCTCAAAAATCTTCATCCATTCAACGCCACCAAATCTTTTGTCCATTTTTTGTCCTAAAACTCCATATAAGTCTCTTCTCAGCTTGTCAAGAATCTAACATGTAAAGCAATTCTGACATGATAATAGAACTGTTTTCAGTACAATAACACCTTAAAGTTGGCCTAATGTCAAAATAATTACATACTCTTGTTTCTGTACTATTATTACTCACTGGGGCAAACAGCATGTTAGACATTATGCCATATGGCCTACAGTATACATCACAATAAATATTCTTTAATGTGCAGTGGCATTGTACACACATGATATACCAGCCATGGATATTTCAGTGTACTGCAACATTTCACTTCATTGTGGACATTAGAATTCACCAATGAACTGTTATCTTATCTCTTATCAAACTAAAAATTCTAAATTGCTTTAGTCACTAACTGTGGTTTGACACCAGCTGAAATCAATAGGCTGCCATTACTCAACAATAGAGGATCCAGAAGCAAATATTCATTAAATGACATGACTGTGCCACTCACATCTGTGTCTCTCCATTAACATGGCCCACCTGCTCACAATCCAGCTTGTTTAGTTTGTTTTAAAGGTGACCAAATCAGATAACAATCACATTGTGTGGACAGGTTTTATTTGTTCATCATTCTACTTGGTAATTTTGTTAAAATTTCCCATCTCCATACATACATTTTAATAATGATAGAAAGAAACACGATATGCTGACAAATATTGCATCTAAATTTGGCAAATTTAACCAACAGGTCCCTACAGTAATGATTTTAATGACATCTGAGTGAATAAATCTTCAGATAAAATCAAAACTCACACACATTTACTCATTAAGTTATGCTGACTTCAATCGAAAAGGCATAACTTCAGTTCAATTTGCAACCTATTATAATTATGGATGTTGCAATTTTACAACATAAACTACTATACCAGAACCAAATGTTGAAGTATTCATATGTTTGAAATCACCTAAAACTCAAATCCACATATAGTCCAGAAATATATATATATAAAGATAGATCTCCTTGATATGCTCTGACTATTTTCAATAAAATTGCAAAGATTTGCAATATTTGTTTGCATGACTCAATTCTTGTGGTGTCTAGAGTTCAATACCGGGCCCAAACATTCTTTAAACTTCAAGAGTTAAATATCGACTGGGAGTCGTCTGCATGGAATGTTGCTACTGTTGTGTCTTAGACTATGACTTTTTAAAAGTTCCATGACAACTTGTAACACACAGGGTCGACAACATTTTATCCTACCCTTTTTACCATTCATTCACATTGCATTTAACATTGCTAGGATAAGGTCAAGGATAATGCAGCCCTCTAAGGCAAGTTCTTGCCAGTTGCTACTCACGATTGTGGATCGATGAGATGAGACAGAGAAAAGTGGAGCCCATGCCATGTTGTACTGCTACATATTTACCTAAAGTGAGGGACCTTCCACTTGCCCCATCAGAGACATAGAGCACAAGGCACTCCCAAGAAAATGTCTCATACAAACAGCATCAAGACAGCTTAATTTGAGATGTAGCGCTTGAAGAAACCTCGGCCAAGGATTCAGACCCGAGCCTTTCGCAGACATGACTGACGGCTTAATCGCCGGACCACATTCTATAAACAGCCCGCGGACACAAATAAGATCATGGTTGACTAAAAGCATCATCGAAAAAAAACGGACAACTAACTTCACAGTTTCACAAAGAAAAGTCTCAGTTGTAGCTTCGAACCATGGGGTCAAGCGACCTTGTTGTACGGGGGAAAATTTGAGCAGTGTAAGTCAGCATTACAGTGACGTATAGTACGGCCACAGTGATTGATTGGGGTTGATTGTCCGGAGTGGCACGTTGGTCCCAAGTGGCATATCAAGACTGGCCTCTCTTGCCCCCGAGTCAGGCAAACTGGTCATCATAACTAGCAAGCTGCAGGGCGCTTCATTTGCCCCTGTATTACTGACTACACTTTATCAGGATGGTCTAGATGATTTTCTTGTATCTAAGGCTGATCAGAAATCTGCCTCATTTGCTGCTAGTGGAGAGCCTAGCTTGTGTGTGAATCACTGAGATGGTGCTTGGAGTGTGACCTTGTCTTTGACTGTGGTTTGGCCCCTCATCAGACCACAGCATCCATCTACGACCAGCCTCTCTTTATCTGCCCATTTGTTTCCATCTCTAGTCAATATTCCGCGACAACCCTGCCAGATTATGGCGTGATTAACAGCCTCTGCCTCTGCTAATAAGCAACCCCAATTGTTCCTCTCAAACGCCCATTACGCTGCCTTGGACGCGATATTGTCAATGAAAACGCTACGTCATCCACTACGTCATCCACTACGTCATCTTCCCTAACCTTGTCACAATCTGATACTGTGATACAACAGCCAAGCATCACTTACATCTGAAACAATGGAAAATGCTGCAAAAAGCAGTCTACAATTCACTTGATCACCAAAATAGACAATGGCTAGTACAGCTAAGTATACAGCCAGCAATACAATGCTGCCAGGTAACTCTTATTAGGAAAAAAAAGTCTTGATGATAATTAATCAACGTTTTGTCAAGATTGGAAGACTCAAATATGTGACAACATATGAAGGTGTGCAATCTCTTTAAAACGTGTTGTTTAACTAGTACTGGTATGGCGTAACATTTCATGAACAGCATATACGGGAGTGATTGAAGTAGCCAAGTAATTCTACAGTTATGAAACATTGATAAACCAAGCTGACACCATGACAGCTGAGATGTTTGTCCACTTCTTGACACACACTCAGTGCTTTCACAAGACCAATATTTTGTTATAGCAGCAAAATGAAGACTGCACCCACCCTAGGAGCAGCTGATGGCCTTATGGCTTTCCTAATGGTGGATTTGAGGATTACAGCCTCGGCAGTTATAATATGTGAGCAAGGCTTTATAAAGCAAACATTACAGGGAAATATTGGTAAAAAGGTTTTTGCTGGACACATGGGCAAGGTTGATAAGGTGACCGATGGCAGGGGTGCAACCATTAGCCCTGGTGCTATCGTGGGAGCAGCCCTATGCCAGAGCCTGATAACTCTGCTCTCCTATACCAGGTGAGCCTCATGACACAATAATGCTTCTTTATGAACATAATCTATCTCCTAACTGGTGGCCTTAATTGCAGCTCAGCTGCCTCCCCATCCTTGGACATGAGGTGATGTTGGCTGCTTCAGAGGCTGGGGCTTTTTGGCATCATCGCTGCACCGCATCACTCTCAGTTTCTTCAACAGCAGCAGCAGCAGCAGCCTCACCATCACCAGCAGCAGCAGCTCATCATCTTTTTACTTTCTTCCTTTTGTTTTTTGTTGCTTTTTCTCTTCTTCACGACATGCACAATTCCCTCTTGATGGATTAACTGAAAACCCGAATCTGATAAACAAGATAAGAAAACTGACGGGCGTTACATAAAGCCCATCATCACACCTAAGCACAGACATGCTTCATAAAATGTGAACGCACAGCAGTGTCATCCTAATTTATCGTCTCTGTTTCCTCGATCCCCTAGTGTCCTTTTTGTGAGCTAATAGAGAGATAAGGCGGGATAAGGCCACGGTAATTACAAAGTGCTGCGCAATGCTCACTAACAGGGCCAGGGTAACAGGGAGAGGGTAACTGGGAGAGGGTAACTGTCAGGGCAGCAGCAGCAACCGGCTAATAACCTGCCAAATGAATAGATGTTATCAAACCGACTGTTTGGGTCTGTCCCATTCAGCCAGTGTCTGTCCCATTCACCCTGAGTCTGTCACAGTGAGGGGTGACAGCAAGGCCATCGTGCCATTGTCTCCTGTCACTGACAAATGGCCTCCCCTATGACTTCCTCCAAAAAAGTGAAAATAATAAGAGGGGATTACATTGCAACTAATTGAATATGGCATTCATCAGCGTTAGAAGTAATTAGCTAGGTGGTGTTAAGCGTTCACTTTGAAGTGTCAGCTCTAGTGCTGATACTGCCTCCACACGGCCACAAACCTCCACAAAACCTCCAGAGCTTAATGGCTTTGAACCTGCACGACAAACATTTGTTATGATAATAACGACGTTTTAAATACGTGTTATGAGAATAACACATTCATCTCTCCCCCAAGCAATGACATGCTGCGAATGACATAACATTTGCGTGGGATGATCACCATCTGATCTTGACCCTGGACAACAAAAGACCCAACTCCCCAGAAGCCATTGAGGAAATAACACAAGCAGAAAAGCTTCATAATGATGTTATTTCTTCAGCAATACTATTTCAACAACAATGATTGTGATTCAGCGACGACACAGTAATAATTGTCATAATCTTGACAAATGTAAAAGCACTGGGTATTGTCCCATTCAACTGAAATAATGAGCATCAAATTACTTGCGAGTCCTTCAGGGTGCATAAAGATATTTTCTTCATGAAGCTTCTTAAGGGCTCTTTCAGATATAATAAATCTTAAAGAACTAAGGTCTTTTTACACAGGAAGCACCGCAACATGAAACTATAGAGCTCCGAGAAAAGTCAGTCTCTACAGTTGACTGTGAGTAGTTGTAGTTTACAAAGAAAGAGGCAAAGACAGCTGAAGATACTGGGTGAACATGTGCTGAGTGCTTTGTGCTCCATGGTGGACAGCTAAATCACATGTCAACAAGAAAGTCTGCAGGAGTAGCTCAAGCAATGGCCTCTGTCTTGGGAACTTCAAAGAGTGGGGAAAAATGTAGGTGCATCCCAGGGAGGGCGAAAGAGACGATTTATGGGCCTTAGCAGTCCTCGTGACCCTAAAGTGACCGGTTATTGGGGGCGTCAGTTTGAAGGCGCTTGACTTATCTCTCCCCATCGACCATAAACGAGCCAAGACATGGAGACACATTAAGAAATGAAGCCGGGGTTAAGTCTTGGATTATCTGAGCTACGCTTCAAACTCGACTTATCACTTGATTCGCCAGTCTCCACATCCACCATCATGAGTCGGCCGCAATCCCGAACGCTTCGCCTTCTAAGCTGACTCATTAGTTGAAGCACAAGGAGCCATTTTTTACAAGGTCCTTCGAGCAGTGCAGTTCCAGCTCCTAAATCACCCATATCAGGGGGAGCGATGTTTCTCTAGTTTTGGGGCATAAATCTTCATCAAAGGCATCTAGTTTCAAACACTATCACAACTACACTAAAAATCACTGACCACTGGCAAAACAAGGCCAAGATTTCCACTTCAAATTTGCAGAGTCACATAATTTGCACAGAATCATATAATTTGCATGCAAAATTAACTGACAGCTTTCCCCTAATTATCTTAACATTCGTATAAAAGAACTAATTAATACCTACAATACTTAACCAATGACATACGTCTTTCATTTAGAATATTCCAAAAATATACGCCAAAGCAATTAACTCAAATTATCAAGTTTTCTCTGAAAGTTAAGCGCAAATAAAGAACAGAAAGTGTAACTTTCTTTGCTACGAAGATAAAACAGAAAAGTGCTATTCTGATAAAGTATTCTCAGCTGATAAAGAATTCACTCAGTTCAGTTTTTGTGCAGAAAAAGTATCAACAGTACAGAATCTTAGGTCTTCCTCATTACGTGGACATGTAAATACCTTAAACCAAGACCAAACCGATTTGTAATTTGCCTACTTAGGAAAAATTGGAAATCGGATACCCAGAGTAGCAGGCCCAGAAAAAACATTTTTGATCTACGATGGGCTCGAGTTACACAAATATGCCGCTCACACCACACAGTGCTGGCAATAGCGGGCCACATAATCAGATTTCTCCTAATTACAGCTTTCATTTAATTATTTTACTTCATTGTTTAGGCTGCAAGAAGCACACAATTAACAAGTGTGTTTATTGGGTATCAATGTCATACACTACCATTCAAATACAGTCATGTGGTTAGGAATGCAATTGCAGCTATCTGAGGGAGTACTTTGCCACATATCATTTCAAACTATGACAAGTCTACTATTACAATGATTATTACAAAGACTGACATATCTACTGCTTCGTTCTTACCTCCATTTTGGTCTTAACCATCTTGAAGTAGAATTCATCCGGATTTTTGTCGAGCGCTTTCCTTTTGAGGCCTTTGACGACATCTCTTTTCCGCTGGTAATCTCTGAAAAATAATATAGAGTATCACAGAAACAATGAAATTACCAATTTTTGCGAAAGACTATACATGTATTTAAACAATATCAGAATCGCAAGACCTCGGTGCACACAGAAATACAATGATGTTTTTGTCAGTGTTCAACATTATCTGTCACCAAAGTTGACATGCAATAAGTAGTAATTACACTCGCATTAAAGTACTTATCTTTGTTGAATTTCCTTTAACTCAGAAAATGCTCATTTTTCATATGAAGAGAGGGAGTGTAGTATTGTATCAAATGAAAGCCAGTAGCCGTCAATATGTCATGTGTAATACATGCCCACCATGGCATCAGTGCTCCTACTTCAAATAACTGGACAAAGTATCTGCTTTAATATGTAAACGACTGAATGAAATGTATTTAGATGAGGCAGGTAGGACGATTTATTGTGGCCACACAAGGACAAGAAAGAATAGAGCGGTCAGTTATCATGAAGAACATGTGAGACAGTGCTGACCCAGGTGCTTGACCTCTGCTGACCAGTGTCCTGCATCACAACTGATGACATGGCATTAGCATAGAGCAGCCTGCTATCAGACCAAGGTCAAAGGAGCTACTTTGAAGGGAGGAAGCAAAAGAAAGGAGGGTGCTTGACAAGGAGGTGGAGATCAGGGGTCACCCACAACTAAAGGACCTAGGGCAGACCTAGAGGTGACCTAGGGCAGATCTTTGCAAACCAAGGGCCATGTTGTGGTCAGCTAAGAAACATGTAAAGGACACTGCAACAGTTCAAACAATGATAAGAAGAGCAATGGTCAGCTATCAGGTCCAGCCAGGGACAAAGGGCTTGACTCCGCAACCCTCATCACCTCGAGGCATCTCGGACAGCGGCAACGGAAGTCATCCACCCACCCAACATCCTTGTCAAACATCCGGCATGAACTTCCCCAACATTTAGCCTGACCCAATGTATCATAGATTTGATAGAAACTATATTTACTTCAGGATATCAGTTTGCTGAAGCAGCAAAGCTATATCATATATGGTTCTGACTGGTGCTCAAATTTGCGTTGTGTCAATAAATCTGCTTAATCTGTGTAAGTGTTCATACACAGGAATAACAATGAAATACAATGCAAGTAGTTCACTTGATCACAACCCCATGCAGATGTAGAACATAGGGGTTGGCTGCTCATCGTGGATTGTGTCAATGGAAGAATTTGCCTTTATGCACCAAAGGGAGTATGACTTAACCATTCTGGGAGCTGGGGGCACATTCAGATGCTGCATTGGGATGGGCCAAAAGTGGTCGAGCCATCGGACTATCTGTGCCAGACAAGGCAGCAATGATCCCTAATGAAATGTCAGCAATGAGCGACGGTCTGCTTGAGTAACATGGTCAGTCGTGACCTTTGCTACGCTCAACCTCCGAGGACCTGCCCCACGACCTCTCCGACTCGCAGGACCTCCAAATAGAGATATGGTGACGTCTCCGGGGAAGGGCTGGATGCACAAAGCGGTATCGGTTGAGGCGAGCGGGACGGGTTTCCGGCAAGGGCCTTGGTGACAAATCAGGGTCAGCGGGGATGAGGGTGGGGCTATGGATCAATAGGGCAAGGCATCGCTGCCAGTTGCCTGATAACACAAGGACAAATCTCACCAAAGCGCAACACACTTCCCATTATAGTTAAAGCAGCATTACTTCATGTCTAATACCTCGCAAGCCACAGGGATTACTTTGGCCAAATGGCTATAATAACAGTGTCATGCTGCATTGACAACTACAAATGTCGAACATGTCAACTTACTCTGCTCTGAGTTTGTAGTCCTTCTTCTTTTCCAAAATGCCAAGGTGTTCTCTGGCTGCTGGCTGAAATGATAAAATGAAAAGTGACATTAGAACACAATGAAAGATTCTTTCAAGAACTACACTGCAAAAAAGTGTATAGGTTGCGACTCCTGCAATCACGGAGACTACTGAGCTTTCTTTAACTTCAAACTGCATGTTTCATCAACAGTGCAACGCTGAAAGTTTGTTTTCATCCAGTTAAAAAACAAAAAAACTTCGATCCCTTGAACGAAAAATTCAGGTAAAAAAATACGACTCGGAGAGTGTCATTGACTCCCAGAGAAATGAGCAAGGGGAGTGTCAGACTTTGTTGCAAGGTGTTTCGGTCAGGGACACAAGTGGGGAAGTGACCCAGGTCCTCCCTTGACACTCAGCATGTGACAACAGCACCTAAGGTCTGAACAGTTCTTGGTCGTCTTACAGCAACATGAACCATCAGTAAAGAACTGTCATAAGGCATCAGCGCAACTGCCAGCCACCCCTCTGACTTCATGCAATTTGGCCATTATCGCTCGCCCTTGCATGGTGCCAAGGTCATGGGGCCAACTGACTTCAATACAGCCAAGAAGAGGGAGACAGGCTTCACAATTGCCAAAAGAGTCAGTATTAGTCAATGTTGCTTCACCTTACAAAAGTGACGGGTCCACAACTCGTAATGATTCTTACAACCCTACAACTCGCCCCTTCTTTGCTAACAGAAAAGAACGATTGCCAGAAGTTTACAATGCGTGTTACGACTGAGCAACGAATGGAATTGCAATGTGTATTTGATGAATTCATGAAAACATGCAGTAAAATAGGAAGATGTAGGTATCAAAACATCATTCAGGATGAATTTGTCCTACTGATCATCAAAAATTCTCAAATTCATTGTTAAAATTCAATGGAACCTAAAGTCCATCTCGGTATAAAACTAAACCATTCTTGATTTTGAGATGGTCATAATAAAGAGGTAAAAATAAATCCTGGGGTGGGAATTAAAATAAGGGAAATGTGCTCAAAGTACCATCCCATGGAAGCTTTCTCAACCATTTTCACTCTCAACCATTTTCTCTCCCACTAAAGGCCCGCTCCTCCATTACCAGAAGTGACCAGCAAGATGTGCCCAAAGCTACGATTTTAGAGTACACTCAAATCGAGACTCAATTCCCCAGATTAAGGAGTTTTCTGTGTGGTCAGCCAACAACAAGTGTTTTGGACAGAGTCAGTCCCGAAAGGTCGAGTGGAGAGTTTATAAAAAGAGAAAGCAGATTGTGAGGTGGGCCGGTTGGAGGACAGTTAAAAACATCAGGGATTAGAACAGCTGAAGAAAGCAGTTTCAGAAAGCAGCTGGAGCCTCACAGAGGCAGAGATGCTGCAAGTGGGCTGCTGCTGCTGCTGAGACAATTATCCCAATGGTCATGGCTGTCACAAGTCATTAGATGGCTGGCGCTCCGCTGCCTGGTCTCTGCTGGCACACTAATTAGGCTGGCACATCCAGCAGACACCTGCCGGCCCCTGCCTCAGCAGCAGTTCCCCATCAGTAGCAGCACAGTCCCATCAGCACCTTCTGCATCAACACCTAGCAGCCCACACCTCCCTATCTTCCCCATCCTCTGCTCTTCATCTGCAATCAGAGAAATATAGCAACTGTCCCACCCTGACTAAGTGTCAGTCGCCCCAAACACACTTCTGCTCTAGGCCTAACATTGTTGTTACACTACGGATGACACTCATAAAATGCCCCACTTTTTTTCGCTTGAGAAAGAAGTAGAACTACGAATAGGGTTAGTTTGCCAGTGACACACACAGTAGCAATTCTATCAAAGCACAGATAGTTCATTCATAAAACAAGTTGTTATAAGGTCTACAATAACGATTAGCCATTATTCAATACTCAATAGCAATACACATATTTTTGCAATGACAACCTAATTGCCATCTAAAATTAACTGCTTCTTTTAAGCACGTATTGAGAACTATAACTGGATCTCAGGGCAGCACTCGGATCTCTCTTTCGAAACTTGACAACAACACAGGGATCAATCAAGCCTTGTGTGAATGGACCAAGGCATTGCAGTTTCCAGTCATGGTCTCCAATGTTTTTTCTCCTCTCAACATGGATGAAATATCACTTTTTGACGACTAGTGCTTGTCACGCGGTCCGTCTATCGTTTTAGTGAAATTGGGTCCGCATTTTAAATTTCCAAACATGTTTGTCCATTGTATCCCTGATCAAAGCTCCAACCTCGCTGGTTTACACCCTGGTCTAACACAACTGGAGTATCAAACATGGGTTTGTGTCTGAAAAAACTACCCCTGTGGTTGCAGCCTCGAGTGGGACACTTATGAAAGTCAATTTCACCGCCACAAGAACTCTCCAGTGATCCATTCCACTAAAATACAGAAGGATACTGTACCGACAGCCTACATTCTGCTGTTCTGAACTATAATATATCACGAGGCTTTATGTATTACAAAGGATATCGGCATGACCAAAGAGGAAGTCTGGGTGGGGAGAGAACCTCATCTGTAAAAGGGACAAGAGCTGCAAAAGCTTCCTAAGCCAAGGAGAGGGAGTAGCTCAGGGGTCAATTCTTTCTCCCACGACGTTCCGTCATCACACAATGACGTGCGTTTTAAGCGTTCTGACGCTCCTCTGACGTTCCTCTGACGCTTGTGAAGGCATCATCAGAAGATGGAGCAAGATTTACGGGCGGTCACAGAGAGAAGATTGATGGAGGCAGGTTGACTACCTGTGGCGAAGGGAGCCAGGCAAGAGCAAGCCAGGCCAGAACACACCAGGAATTAGTATTCAGCCGGTGTTACCCGGCTCTAGTCCACATTAGGCACCCTCAACACAATGAGCTAGCTTCGCCTGAAAATAATTTGCTAATGTCCCTAAAAGCATGGTCAGAAATTGGGAATACACTGGTGGAGAATGTGATACCAATAGCAATTGGTTGGCAGACACAACTTGCCCTTAACTTGGTCAATTTTAATGGGCCTTCTTTGACTTCTAAAACTTTGCCCCATAATCTCTCACTTAAGTTATTTGCATGGGAAATTTCCCTTCTCGCAAGACTAGAAAGCTGCTCTAAAGACGCCTTGAAACGTCTGAAGGAAACTGCAGTTTCTGCGTCTGTAAATGGATTTCTTCGGAAGAACTTTTTTTGAAGTATGACAATAACGCAATAGCTAACATCATTACCGACAAAAGGCAATTGGAAAGTGGGCTAATTGACAGATTTAGGAGGAGGCAGTTGAATGACGTTTTCAAGTTGCAGTAAAAGACAATAATGATACTTGGAAGTCTCTTGAGAAATCGGCAATAAACGCTTCGATTGGGAACGAAGCGGGTCAGAACGGCGAAACAATCGAAGAGGAAGTCTTTGTGAAGCGGAATGCCAGGACAAACAATATTGAGAGCATTGGGGAGGCTTGTCGAGTAATTAGCGAGTGACAAGCAAGGGTGTTGGGGGGGCTTTGTGATGGAGATGGGCAGGAGACAGCAATGCGTGTGCTGGCATGTGCACAAGACAGGACCTGGGGATGGTCAGACCTGCTAGTGACGTGCCTCCAACGACCCTAGGCCCATCTCCATTCTAATTGTCCATTGTTGACATGACAAACACATCAGGCAATGCTCATAAAAAGTCATAGTAGCAAGGGCCATGAGAGGGACCTCCTGATCTTGGGACCACACTCATCTTGAAGTTGATTGCAGCCTGGCCAGCCCCCATCACCTCCAGAATGAAACAGTTTTCCCTCAGCGGGGGGTCTGCTAACCACCTCAACCCTCATGGCTGCAAATGGCACAATGGCAAATAATTGTGGGGGCCATCCACAATCATCAGCTCCCATCCAGCCCCTCATTGTCACTGCAGCACTATAGCTCTGCAGCATGGAGGTTGAGGGCTTCAAATATGCGGGTGAGCATGCTTGTGTGTCCACCGTGGCCAATGGCTATTTCATCTAACAGCCTACTCCAGTTCTAGGTCCTTCACTTTCCCCTCCACTATCCCCATTGACCCCAAAATGGCTCGGTATTGCTGCAGTGTCACATCCCCTGCTAACCAAGTTGCCCTGATCAAACCCTTCAAATCACAAGTGCCCCTAATAGGCCATCCATGATGTCCATTGTCACTGCAATTGTCAGTGATTAAATCCCCATTGTCTGTTGCTTAATCATAAAAAATAACATTTATATGCCTCATTAGACGAACTAACTAGATTCATTGTTTACAGTTACAAATAGCTGGGATGTGTGATTTGGGAAACTGTGGAGATCCATCATCGCTATGGTGCAGCACATAGTTGGCCTTCTTTATATCTTTAATCAAAAGGATTCTGGCTTCATAGTATGAGGATAACACAAATGTAGATAAAGCTAAGCTATCACACTTTGCCATTTGGTCACATTTTCGGTTGCTTGTGTGTAATGTATAGCCAATTAATTAACATTTTAATGGCATAAAACATCACCAAGAATCAATTCTAGTAAACCATAATCTACAGCATGACCTTGTTAATGCACACAACTCGGTTTTTGCGAAGCATTATATATTTCTGCTAGAAATGTTCTAGATCTGTTGAGAAGTGATGTAATTACTTCATCGAATTAACAATATTTGTGGCATCTGTCAGGTTAAGTTTCACATAATGTGGGGTGGGCTGTCTGAGGATATTACATTTATTAAATACATACAATGTGTAATCATGAATTTCACCATGTTTTATACAAACATTTAAGCTATTATTTGTAAATATGTACAGTTGGTTGACCTAGTCTTATTGACACAGTTTGGCTTCTTACATGTAAGACAAGCAGCACCAGGGTCCTTCCTACTAAATTTGATCTTTACGTCAAGCTATACCTGATATACATACTTCTCACCTTGAAAGAAAATGTTAAACAAAAATATACAGTAAAACTAGGATATTCGAAGTAACCTGTCCCCAGATACATATGTACAATGTATTACTTCAAAACTTCAATTTAACCAAATTTCATGAGTAAATTATGAAATCTTTATATTTTACACCACAGAACCAACATTGAGAATGATATGATATCTGAGGCACTACTTAACTAGCAATTCTCAGTTTTAAAAAAATTGCCAAGTTAGTTTCACATATTATAACTCATCAGAAAGCCTTGCCAACTAATAATATATATGCTACCATGTTTAAACACAGATTTTATCGCACACAAAATAATTAACCACTGCACTGCATGTCACAAACTATTTCAATGAGTATAATTCTTGCATGATGATATCACACCTAATTACAAGTTTCAAGACCATTAACAAATAAACAGCCACCAACATACAAAGACAAAGTGATATATATAAAGCCAAATAGAAAACTTCAAATATTTACATGGTCAATTAAACAAGTGTTTCTTTCAATCTCCCTCCATACCCTAAAAACATTGCTATGCAAATTAACAGAAGACCTTCAATGCAAAGAGAAACCTTTCATTATTGGAAACTACAACAATCAGTCTAAATCAGAACTCTGGTAATTATAGGTCTAATACATTCTTCTGCGCTTTAAACAACAACAAATCCGCTAACATTACCTGTAATTATTCATAAAATATGGATAAAAATTACACGGTTTATGTCATGTCTATTGGTAAATCCTCAGAGGTTAGTACTGTGCTAGATACTTGATAAGACCAAAACAACCTTCAACTTTCTGAAATTACCAAGCAGGTGCTTAAATTCTGTCACAAACTGCGAATCGAAAAGTGAGATACCTCCTACGCTTCTTCCAGGTTCGATACAAATGACAAAAACAGAAAAAGAAAATTCTATTTGGAAATGTGTCAATTTTTACCAAATAAATTGTCATCAAATATGTTGATCACAGCTGACACTCAAGACTAACTTCTCGAGAAGCCTAAGATTGGACTCAAATTACAAATGATACAGGTCTATTCTACAGAATTTTAACCTCCCTGCATAAAATTTGCACCATATGTTTTCCTTTTTGCATGTAAAGTTCCAAACCCAGGGCATATGACACCTTTCAGTGTTAAATTCCATCACCACATTTTAAAAGAAAGTTTCATAACCAAAAAAAATATTTTCTCACTAACTTCAGTGATTGTAACAACACCTTTCCAGAAATATATCCAAGCACATTTTCATAATGCTACAGGAACTCGAATAAATGAGGTAAAAAGATCTAATTTTAATCAGTTCCCATGTCCACTGTGCTAGATAAGGATATTTTATTAAATTCAACAAAGATATCATCAGGTTATTTCCTTAAATTTTGCTTCAAGTTCCACTGTACTTAACAGGAAACAACACAAAAAACTAAAACAAAACTACTGTAATATGTGAATAATCAATAAAACAGCAAATGATACAAGTTCTGGAGATGAGCGTGGTACATTTAGGATGCATACATGGACATACGAGTCAAAAGGTCATTATTTCAGCTGCTAAAAAACTGGTATATCTCTCTGTTTTCGGAAATATCATATCTTCATCGACTACTAAAGCAGTTCAGAGGTGTCACAAAACCTTGACTATTGTACCTCCTGGTGTTGAACACTTGCCCAAGTACATCCATTGCGAATAACATACAATAAATCAGGACATGAAAGGTGTGAAAAGAAATACAATGCTCTGACAACCGCTAGTCTGATACACAAAACGGGAAGTAAGATTTCACAGTTTCACACAATGCCAAACCATGTTCTTAACAGCCCTCAACAAAGGTGACAGCGAAACGCAACAACCTGTTTCATTTTACATGCAATTCAATATAAGACTTCATTTTATTGGATTTAACAAAGTACCATACACATAGAGTTTGTAGAAAAAAGTATATTTGAGCCTCAAAATGTAGCATACTTAGTCTATGCAATGAATATTTGTCTCATATACTTTCCACTGATTGCAAAGTGGCTTTTAAAATAGTTTTTGCATTTAAAGCCAACATTTTACCCACATCACTTCTATGCACCAAAATGCAAACAAACAAGCCACTATAGTGCTCTTCACAAAGGTACCAAAACTTTTCATAAAATGCATATATATAACACATAACTGAAAATAATTGCACCTCAATATTGCTATTGACTACAAGCATGGCACTAGGCATGACCACTTTAGACATTGAATGTCAAGAAGTCTGTGTGAAACATAAGAAGCAATATCTTAAATAAGAGCATTCGATCTGGCATACTGAGCAAACATTGCACACAACTTGCAATGGACAACTGATGACTGTTGTAATTTACGACAAATTTTGGTTTTGCCCTTTCACTGACTGTTAACCCTGATGCACAAGTATTATGGAAATTAAGCTCATGTTTGAATTCACAAATCTATACCAGGGAACTGTTTTTCTTGGTCTGTTTGAAAATGTTTGAATCCAATGCCTGATTACGTATACATGTAAATGTACTGGCTTTAACATACACTCATGTTAAGGGTACACTATATAGTTCTTTGAAGTTTGACAAAAAAAAAGGTGTGCCACTGTCCACCAACTCATAATAATTATCACAACCTTGAGAAGGCAAAATGGATATGATATCATAAAGGTTACACCAAATTTGTACGGTTCGTTGATGACACCACAAAACCTCACACTTCTTTGTTGATTTTTATTCCTTTTTAAATGTCTGATTGCCTATTATACTTTTCGACAATCAAAACTTCTATCTATGTTTCATTCACAGTGGCCTCATTAGATGTCATATTAATGACAGATCTTGAATCATAGCCAGACAAGGGGGCTGCATTTCCTTAGATTGGCAACAAGAGTGATCTTATGCAGTCTTGTTATTTGATCATAATGACAAGGGCCCTAATATTATGTTTTACATTAACAAATGCGATTAGCAACCTGACATATAACAAGCAAAGACCTGCTGTCATTTATTGTTTGCGAAGTATATGGGCATGATTAATTTTAATTATTTCAGGCCAGGCTGATGTCTACATGCATATGACGATATCGGTTCCATGAGGTGGAATTAGATCAGCAAATTAAACATGAAGCAAACAACGAAGAGTTACCGTGGTCATCACCTCGATGACCATAGCGGCTATGGCCCTGGTAGGTTTTTCTTATTCCAACAAGTTTATAAGTTTTATTTGGGTGTAATCTCACACTTACAGACACAAGTAATGATTGATTTGATTAGCCAATATAGTTTAAGCGACAGAGTGACAGGGCGGTACGATAAACAGTGTTCCAGCTAGGCCATTTGAGCATGGCGCTGCGCCATGTCCTACGCCCCTTGCACAATGCTCGATTTGGTCAGCGCCATGCCTCAAATTAAGTAAAGACCTTTCTTTCTTTTTTGCTTTCTAACTATCTAGGCGCCCTGTGAGTCTATTTAGGTGCTCTTATATTCTTATGCGTAATGCCCAAGTCAAATCCTAGTTGGAACACTGAATTTTGTTTATTAACAAAATGCCTAATTCCATTCAATCCATTGTGGTTTTTTGTTGTTATTAAATATATGAGAAGCTAGGGGATACTAGCCATGAATACAATCTTATCTCTAATCTACTTGTCCGGACCCATACTGGCATACACTTCGCAAAACACAAGCTGTGTCACAGTGTGTGAGATGGTCTACAGTTTGTCAACAACGCCACATGCTTTGATTGACCACGTGAAATTTGCATGAAACACCGTTAACCGACGTATTTCTGAACAAGTGTGGGGTTTACAGAGTTAAAGTTAGTTCCAAAACAACCATAACATATTACCTGAGATCTTTCCCTATGCGGTTTCTGATTATATTTCCCTACTTTCTTATACGAAGCCATATTTGTGCAGATTTGCTTCACATCTGCTATGAGCGATAATGGCGGAACAAGGAACAAGTGCGCCTCGCTGACTGGAGAGCTCCATATAAACAAAACCACGTGGTTGCGTCGTCTGCTGGTCCAGGAGAGTATTTCTCATCCTTTTAGATACTATAGACACTACAAAATAGCATGATAAGTGAATATGTGTTTCACTATATATTGGCCAGCTTGTTGTTGAGCCATATTTCGAATTTTAGTCAATTTATGGATGCATCAGTACTCTTACATGTATATTACATTATGAATGCACATTGACAAATAAATTGAAGTGCTCGTGGTTTTATCATAAATTTAGGCAATTCATACTGTACTGATTAGGGTATTTATAAAACATAGGTTGCTGGCCTGTTGCAGCAACCTACCCTCGGCAAATTTTTGAAAATTAAATAACTAAAATGTAAAATTTTAGCTGTACAAGCTACAAACATAAATCAAGAGACAGAAATTTATGTGAAAAATACAGAATTATGTATTATTATGCCTGTTTATAAATAGTGAACAGCTCGATAGTCGTCCCAGTTACAATGGGTCCTACAAAAAAAAATATATGGCTTGTGGTTTTTGTTCAAATTGGTTTTATAATATATATATTTATTAATACACTTCAACTTGAAGCAAAAGGTATATTACATTAAATGAATATCAGTTTGTATAGCTAATTACAATAATATAATAAAAAGAAATATAAGTGTCATTTTGAACAGAGAAAGTCCATTAAATCATTTTGCTCCTCATCATTTAGCAAGTCACACATGTTGTCCTTCATTTCTTTAATTACTTGTATGATGCTAGTATCCTCATCAGTCAAATGGTAGAGAGTATTGCGAAATGTTTTGATATTTTTCACTTCCTCACTCATGGGTAGATTTGGTTTTTCAGGAAACCTAAAAATTATCGAATGCCTTAATGTACAGAGCTCTGCATGCAGTGTTAGAAAAACGGGCTGGTCCATCGGTCCTTACCGGCAGCGTTTTTTTTATGACTTCCCGGTCAGGTCTGAATGAAAGGCTAATGTTATGGCCGGTAGGGACCGGCAGGTTTGCTCAAGGACCGGCAGCTTTCCCACACAGCAGGTCCTTGGGAATGGCAGCTATTTTGTGCTTACCGTGAACACTGTCTGCATGAACATGGGATGTTAACTTTTAAAAAATAAAATTTGGAATAACACTATGATTAAATAGACTCTACATTTCGAAGGGCATTGCTCCAAAAGCTGCATTTTTTCCCCCAAAAATGCCCATCGGAACAAAGACTTTTGGAACAATGCCCTTCGGAACAACAAGTGGTAACCATTGTTGATGTGTCTTCCTCGAAAACTGAACCTACCATCTTTCAACGATATATGTTTTCCAGTTTCTTAAACTTCTGATTTTGATATGTTCTAGGAAATGTCTGATGTGTGATGTAGTGCATATCGACATGAACATTTCCTTTTATATATAAATATATATATTTTTTGCACCAAAAACTTGGAAGTGGAGACCTGTATATATACATATGGTAAAAAAATAAAAACATTTTCAACCCCGAAGAAAATTCGGGCACTCTTAATGTAACGTGAAGATATTTAATTTTTTTAGATCATTTCATATCATGGTTAAGGCTGATCTATTCCATTCCATTAAAACCAAACTGCAGTCTCATCAAAAAGTCCCAAAAGTGGGGGCAGAAAGAGAGCCCTTATTGATCTCTTGAAATGAATTGGTGAGAAAAGTATGGGGAAGGGTGTGATGTTTGATGGATGGGGGGCTAGCTATAAATATGGCAGTGTTTTGTGAGGAGTGGAGGAGCGATTGGGAGCAGGTTCACAAAGGTTGATTGAAGGTTTAGGGGTTAAGCGTAAGCTGAGCAGTGCTCTATTAGAGAGAGAGCAGAGAGCAAGTGGATAGGCCCCAGTCAATACACATCAATGATAGGTTGGATGACAGGCCTGCCTCACTCCACCTATAATTGAAGGTGTCCTAGGTGTGAACGACTCTGATACCAGCAGGCCTGACTCACTGCTTCTTGTGTTCTGATCGATGTAGTGAGTTTAATGAAAGGGCAAGGTGCAAGAGGGGCCCCTTGCTGCACCCCTCACTCCATCCTGGATCGTCAAAAACGTGTTGGTCCAATGTTGGCCTGTTGGCTCAGTGTTGGTCCATGGATGGCTCAGACACGAATCCCATTCTCACATGTCTCTCTAGCAATCATACCACAAAAGACATCACACACAAGCCACTCTAACTCTCTCTCTCTCTCTCAAATGTTTGTTCCCCTCTAAAAAGAAAAAAGAAAAAAAGAAAACCACCACCTTTAATCTTTAATTAATCAAGAGCAAGATCATTTTATTGTTCAGTTAGTGTGAAACATGTTTGTAAATGACTTGCCTGGTTTAAATTACAGCCAGTGCCTTTGCACGTGTTCGGCTGAATAGACTTCATCTCGTAACAATTTGTTAAATAAGCGCAAGTCCCAGTGACATCTTCTTCATGAAATCAATGACCAAACCTCAATTGGCTGTGATTATTTTTTATTCCCTCCAATATTAAACCTTCAAATTTTTTAAGTTGTGGCCTATTTGAGTGACTTTCAGTGAAGAATTGTTTTGGCAAACTACATGTATACAATGAGTTTCTGATGAGTCGTAAACAAATATGTTTATTGAAAGTGGCCAAAATTGACACTGCTGTTGGCCTTTTGTGTTAGTGTTTGTCAATGGATGGGTCAGGCGTAAATATATATACTAATCTCACTTGTCCCTCTGGCAATGGTCATATCTTCGGATTGTTCTACAAAGCGATCCACAGGAAATCTTTGTGACTGAAATGTTGGACATTTTAACTGCCACTAGAATGACTGATCCCCAGAGCATTTTGACCACAGCAAGTTTGGTAAGCTTTATCTGACAACTTAGTTAGCTTTAGTCATTGTCATGTAAAATTACATTAATGTAGACTAAATGTTACTATGGCTAATGACTTAGATGAAATTGACAACTCCATAAATTACACGCAGCAGCATTTAATGCATAGAATTGTTGAAGCAACTCGTCAAACCCCAGCTTTCTGGCTCATAAAAATACTTCAAACAATTAACTTAAAGTTTGCTATATTCTCCATGGTAATTTCTGCTGCTTCTCTACAGAAGGTGGCAAAATGTTATCATTGGAAAGAAAGAAAAGTCGAAGGCATTTGGTTCTGAGAGGTGTTCTTATGGGTTAGAAAGTTGGGAGTTTGACTTATTTGTAACATTTCTGTCACTTTGTGCTGCTCCAAGCTCTACATGACAAATATGACCAAAAATTTAGTGGACGTTATTATTATTTATGGCAATAATTACAAACCAGTAGAACATATTAAATGTGTTGGTCAGTTGATTTGGACCAGTAAGAAATTCATGAGCTGCAGAAACTACTGTAGACTGAAAATATGTTTACAATTTCTACAGGAAGTGAAAAAGGTGGAAAGCTATAAATTGTTCAAGTGACAACAATATTTCATCCGCCAATGGGGTTGTAAATCACTTTGTCTGCTGAATTGTAAATAGATAAAAGACCAAGTTAATCCTTTGACATGCAGTACTACACCGTAGTGTACCACATGCTGCAAATATGGCTTTTTTTTTACATGCATTTATTTTTATTTTTTTAGCTCTGTCAATTAGCTATTTCTTAATTCCATACCACCAAGGCCACAATCGTTTCAAGCCGAAAAGTTCATGAGCCGTTATCAGCCATTATGTATTATGGCTCAGCCAGCTTCGCCAGCCATTTTCATGTTGAGCCAGCCATTAGGGTCGAAATAAGTGGCTTCTGGGTCTATTAATCTTCCAACGATATATGTTGGTATAAAGCCCTGGTTCAGTAATTCTATTGATAAAGTAAAAATTCCTGGAGATGTAAAGAGCTAGCTGCTTTGACTAACCTTCCATGGATAAGACTTTAATTGAGAGTTGGCCTTGTTACTAGTTATTAGTGAAGTAACCATTTGGTCCTTCAATAACCTTCCATGAAGTCCTCTCGCAGTGATGGTCTCACAAGTTAACTTGACACTGCAGCAGACCTGTAGCATCTTTTTTCTCTTTCCCCATCTTTTTTATCTTTTTCTTTTATCTCTAAAAAGGTGCAGGAGGAGGGGGGTTGTGCTAGAGGCATTAGTCCTAACGATGCAGCATCCTGCTCGTGACTGTGGGCTCCGGTGACGCTACGTCAGCTCTTTGTTGACGTCCTGTGGGACGTCGTTGTGGGGAGGACGGTGTGAAACAAGGAGGTGTTTGCTTCCCTAACTTTCTATTGATGGCCTATCAAAGCACGTGGGTAGAGGAGCATGGGTTTTTCCATGCTTCAAGCAGCTCTTTCTGCCCAGTGTCTCGGTGTCCAGGAAGTTGGCGACATTAAAACGGTAAACACTACCATCGCCTTTCAATCGTCTGACATCTAAATCCATTATGAGGTAAACACATGTTCGATTTTCAATGGAGCTTGCCCCATTTTGCTTAACAGGTGTGGTTGTCAGTTCTTCTTACTAAACCAACCCTGTACCCCTAGCTTCAATCAATAGTATTGTGTTCAAGAGCCTGAAGGAACAAACATGTCTTTAGATTCAACCTGTATTACATCGTGTTCCAGAGGGCACTGTTTTTAGTATCGCCTGCTGTATACGGTGGCAAGAGTTGTCAATATCACTTAAGAAGCCATTTGGAAGTCTACATGGTAAAATAAGTGTCCTATAAAACTTTCTGTATAGTTATTCTTATACACTAAAGACAGATTGGTTGTTTTTAACCAAATCAATTATCAAGATTTTTGATTCACCTTAAAAACTGTGTTAAGTTTAATTAACCATTTCTGATGGTTCAGTTCACCAATCAGATTTATTTATTTATTGAATCAGATGGTGAGGTCAACCAATATATGGCTTATGGAAGTTATGGTTGCTTTGACCGAAAGTCTTGGTTAAAAACAACCATTCGGTTTATGAATGTAACATGGACGAAATATTTTTTAACTGTAGCTCAATATTAGTAAAGCTAGACTGTGCTGTGTAGCTTTGTGTGCTCCTCAGGTGGATGCCATTGCAATGTATTTGAGGTGACGCGTGAAGCATGCTGTTTGGCTGCTGTCGTACCTGTGTCATACGCGTGTAAGAAATCCTTTTCCTTGCTCAGTATTGCATTTCTGCAGAGCGTGACCTTCCTGTTCAGTTTTTGTAGGTTAGGGACCAACTGCTAATCGGAACACGCAATTCGAAGATTAGTGTTGTGTTTGAACACCCTCCATGCACCTCTTCCATACAGATTGGCTATTTGGACAAGCTGCAAAAACATCCAGACTCCTTTGTGGTTTTGGTTTTCATCCGTTTTTTGCAACTGATGTGGACATTTGAGACTCTGTCTTAAATCTCCAGCTCTATTAGCCAATTGATGACAACTGGAGTTGCTTGTTCAACTGCTGTTATCGGTAATTAATGATTAACTCTTACTTGAATAGGATGAGTTACAGATGAAATAAAAAATAAATAAAAGTTGAGCAAAGATAAATTACACTGCAACCTCACCACAAGGGCACATCACTATACTACGACCGGAAGTTAAATGAGACCAAAGATATATACATACATATATATCTATCATTTAAATTTATATATATATGTAATTTATTTTCGTCTTAAAAATACATATATAACAATAATTGTACAATTGTTTGAAAAGAAATTTGAAAATGTAAAAATGCAAAGTGCGTAGTTGTGATGTGATTAATAATACATTAAATATTGACACATCCTGCTTATACTTGTATACCTTTAAGGTCACTTTGTCTTAATTGGCACAATTTGAAAAGTAAAATGTGGACACTTTTTATAATAATTTCATGCATATTGATTATACACATAAATGTTTATATTTCCAGCATATTCTTAGCAATCATATGGGGCGAGGGGTTCTGACCCCAACACCACCCCACCCGCCGTACGCCCCCTGTTGGTATAGCAATAAGGAAGTTGCAGAGAACAACAAAACTAATCTGCACAATCAAGTTTACACTTTGTTATAGCAACTGTCCCAAGATCGTGGTTAGTAATATTTTATCTGTACAAACATTGAGGGTTTTTACACCACAAACCAAAGGATAATTGACATCGTTTGCCGTTTCACGTTTTCCAGTTTGCTAAAACGGGCTGGTTTGTACCCATTATTGAATTTTGCAGTAAATACTGTATGTGTTACATGTCGTTTTATTATGTACACTGGATATGCAAATGATGTTTAGATGGAGCGCTATACTGTATGGGAGAAAGTAATTCATTGTGATTTATTTTGCCAGATTCTTTCTTTATCTTTGTTTATGGGCGTGTATTCGCAAGAGATGCGTTGTTTGCTCTCACTGTCATTTCACTTGGCAGTTGCAAAGAAAAACTGGGTGCCCAGTGCTCCTCACTTTCTCTGCACGAGAGCTGTGTGCTTCTTTGTCGATTTAGTATCTAGAGAAAACATTGGGCAAATATGTGTACACCGAGAAATGAATGAAGAATTTACAGCAGAGCAAATACATGAAATTAAAAGGAGGTGGGTTCATGATGGCCAACGTTCAGACGTCGATAAACAAACCAACAGAGATGAACACGTCCCTTGCAACTTTAAGCTTTTTTTTTTTTTTTTTTTTTCCAGTTTAAGAGGAGGGGACAACTGCAAAGCTGCAGAAGTTGCTTGTCCCCCGGGCAGGGATGCTCATACAACTCCAACTAAAGTGTCTAAAAGGGATTTGCCATGGAGCTGTTTAACGTCCCTTTTTTGTTCAAACAGTCAGAGAATTGACAAGTTGGCCTTTTTCATTAGCCCAGTGGAGTAGGGACAATATCAGTGGCGAACTTAATCTGCCACTATTGATTGACGTATATCAGATTCTATTTTTCCCTGTGAAACATGCGAGCGTGCGTGTGTGTGTGCTAAAGGGGGGGGGGGGGGCAGGGCGGACCGTGGCCAGGGCGGGATACTGGCCAGACTGACCGCCAGGAAAACGTGCCTAGAAAACAAACGAGACCTTCGATCGGCCCTTCCCTCCCCACTGAAACACTACCTCCGACTTACGGACCCCCCTAATGGAATTAAACAAAGTAGCGCCCCTCAAAACCAGGCCGGCCATCGCCCTTCCTGTTTCACTGCTACGCTCTTTTTGGGTCTCTACGCCTGTGTCCTCCACGTCTTTGTGATGTCATAAGGCCACAGCAGCGCCACCGGAAGTGCAATTGTAGTGGTCAACAACCTCGTCAGTCTGACTTTGAGGCTTGCCTAGAAGTTACAGTGTCTATAGGAGAGTTTTGGACTAAAGAACATTTATATACAGCAGCATCCCATGCATGGTCTATTTTGTATAGGGGCATTTACCTTACTCTAACATCTGTTATCAATTTGTTAAATTTCACAAAACAAAGCTTAGAATATATTGCACTATGCCTTTCGTGGGTTTTGGTCAGGGCGGTAGGCCTAACCAGTTTTAAGGCAAACTTATACAAATCAACTGACCGAAATTCTAATATTAAGATATCCTTAAAAGAGGAACGGTCTTAATTCATTGTAATTAGGTGGCCTTAAATTGAGACATGGTCCAGTGTATGTGGCATTCACGTCTTCCTATATACTTAGCGAAGCTGGACGGAGTCACATGGCATCAGTATTAGACCATGGTGGTGTAGGATGCATCTTGTTTATATTCCTAGAACGTCCCCCAGCGTCTTTGACGTGCGTTCTTCGCCAGTCGTCTGTATCACTAACGGCGTGAATAGCGCCCATAGACATCCTTTGAAAGTGCTTTCATGGGGTGTCGGTGTGACGCAGGGCACCTTGCTAGTACCCTTTGTGGCCAGGACTTTGCCCAAATTAGCTGTCGGTCCTCGGACCATCTCCCTTGTTGTTCCACATCTACGCCTCATGGGTCTCCTGTGCCCTGACAAATTAGTCGTATTTTTTTCAGAAGGTAACTTTCCATTGCTCTGTTACAAAAATCCCCTTGCAAACCAGACGCAACACCATAAAACTCTCATATCAATTATGTATATTAAAGAAGTTTAAGATCACGGAATTGCTTTCTTCCGGCTGTGTTCTTAAAATAGCACAGCCGCTGGGCAACTGGCCTGGTTTGTTGCAGTTACGACAGTTACGGCACTAGAAATAAGTTGGTCTTATCTGGCATGCAGAACTGACTCGCTCATGCACTGAAGCCTTAACAAGTATGCATTTACCACAGTTGCCGTACAGATATTTGAAAAAAGCCTAACACAAACATCATAATGCTTACGGCACGTTAAATTACTGAATGTTGCTAAAAAGAAGTTGCTTAATTCTTACTCATCTAGAGCCATGTTCAGGTTTTTGGTAGTGAAATAATTGTCATGTGGTTTATTAAGTAGGCTGTATCCACTACTGTCCAATCTACATTTAAGATAAATAGCTTTGCATGCTACATCATCAGGTATTGTAGTACCAAGGACTTGTGTCATACCAGGAAACCATATTGATCAAACAAAAGGAATTTGATACTTTATATATATTTATCACCTAATTTCTCATTATCATCTCCATTATTTCCACATATTGGTGCAAAATTGCTGTTGTTTGAGATGCTATTCTTCGCAGTGGCCGTTTTACCAGTTGCTTCAGTTGTGATAATCCGGCGTGTGGTTGGGAATCCGTCCTGCCTAGTTAATGCCAAGCTAGTCCTCGGGAGGGCGCTGCCGAGCCTCATTTGCAATGGAAATGACGATAGGAGTGCTCGGGCCTCCTCAGCAACCCAGCACGTCCACAGCCATCAGCTGGCAAGATGCTGCCTCCGCCTCACTCCATCTATACTGTGGGAGCCTTAATAAAACAAATGAAATCTAATAGATTACCTTTTAAAACTAATCATTCAATTCCCAATCATTGCTGCTGCAACGGAAATTGATTTGAATGCTTGGTTTTGTTTAGATTTCTTTGATAACATACAGAAAGCAGGAGAACTGGACAGCATAAGCTCTTGTGTAATCAAATGTAAATGTTTTCATACGTAAAGATTTTTGAAATATAGCTCGTTCTCTTAGGAAGTAGACTGAAAATGCTTCAAATACAATTTATATATTCAACATTACCGTGCACATTTTATAGCTTTCAGGTTAGGACAGCGAATTTACTTTCTGAGAGCTTTAAAGAGAAATCCATGATTGGGAAATGAAATGAAATGAGAATTCCCCATGAGCCGAGCTCGAACATTCCGAAAATGGACCTTGACCTGTAGCATGATATTTGAGAGATGGGGGATGAGGGTTGAGTCCAGGGATGAAAGGTTAACTGTATATGTGGTAGATGGATATGATAGGCAGGGTACACAGAGCAATAACAATATTGGTTGGTGAGCTGTTTCTCTGGCCACATGCTTCACTCACATGGGACACACGAGCAGGGCTGGGTGTTGCAATATGCCAGATCACGAATACCCACAAATCAAACAACTTTGAACTCATCATTGCCTATGATGGATCACTCCAGAACTGACAAGACGATGTAACTGCGCAAATCTGCCTCCTGTCGGTCTTGAAGCCGTCTCCTCTCATCTAATCATATTTCTGGGGCATTTTGAGAACCTCCCTACCAGGCCCCTTGTTATCCGTGTTCGTTTATGCAAATCATTTCCCAGTTTCCCAAATTGATTTTCATCCAAAGATAAATATTTGTCGCGGCCCATTTGGTGATACCGATACCATTTTGATCCTCCCACGTGTTTTGTAGTAATATCGATCAGGCTCAAAATACGTTGCCTTCTTAAATTTTATTTCTCTTATTAAATGTCTTGTGGGTTCACGACCACTTTCCTTCAGCTTCCTTTAACCTTATACATTAATAATTTATGGTTGAATTGAAGGTTGTTTCGGATTAATCTCATGAGTGGTCCAAGTGATCAGGAGAAAATTGAGGATAATCTAGCAAATGCGAATTAGGCGGAATGACCATGTCATCAAGGTCATAACAAGGTCATTAGGGGGTCGTTTCTCATGGCAACGGGCAGTATAACTTTGTTGCGGCGTGGGCTTCCTCTGATCACTGGATGCTCTGGGCTGATTAATCCCTGTGGAGCCGGTCCCTGTCACAGTCCACACCTTGGATGTGATATCTTAACATCTGGGGTCATCCCACTTAACGTCCCTTCTTATACATTTTACATGAGGTTTGATCTCAGCCTGCTTCTTTTGCCTCGTCATGTGTCCATGTTGACCTTGGGCTTTTCGCATTTAATGATCTTCGAACAAATGTGCAATGTATCCCCAATTTGTTTGGCTTGAGTGTGTTGCTCCACTTTTATGCTTTTCGCAAAGTGTGCATTGAATACTCAAGTGCTCCTGTATTTTTCACCTCTAGAAAACAATATTTAATCGACTTATGCTTATGACACCTCACATCGATGTACACAACTTTTAAGTAACATTGCTGACGCCATTGTAAAGTGAAAAGCTTGCTCATGAAAATTTAAAATTATGTGAAATGTTTTAGTCGAAGAAACATTTTATGAGTAAAACAAAATATAATGAGAAAAAATATCCCTAAGGTTAAAACACTAAAACAACTTGTTTTTGTTTTCAATGAGGTCGTTTTTGAATAGCTTTCAACCGAGTTGCCCCTTGGCTAAAGGATGAGCAACGCTTCCAATTTAACTCATAACACAAGCCTAATGAAGAGGCCAGGGCAGGGGGGCTCATCAGCTGGTAAATTTGCAGAACACGTGAGAAGCTGCAGTGGTCACTTGCGGCTAGTCAGCAATTAGGTGGAGTGGGCAGATGTGAGGGACACAGAGAGGCGGTTTATGGCAAGGGGTTAGCCAGGGGGCTGCAGGATGACCACACCTCTGGGACATGGCCAGCCTTGAAAATACCCTATTTCGACAGATGAAGATCTACTGCTTGCCCAGCCAGCCAGAATGTGCCTCGGGCAAGGGTTCTCTTCCATAAACTGGCCTGATGTGCATGAGGATCTTTCCTGATGGCTTCTCTTGATTCAGCAACCCTGAATATTATGCCAGAAAACTAATCATAACTGCCCTTGATGTTGGTACCCTCTGTATATTACAAGGCATTAGAAATATGCTGCTAAGTACTAGTAGGTAGTCTAGTCTGGGTTAAGTCCATGCAGATGTTAATGTGGGGTAATGACTGTTAGGAGGTCCTTAACCTCCCTGTCTTTGTTGTAATTACTTGGTTTGTCAAAAAGGAATAATGGATTCCTACTGATAAAAATGACATAAAATTGAAATAATAATACTACACAGAATGGGTTTCGCCTAACCAAATCTCCTTCCGTGAGATGACATATTAGTTATCATAACTTTGCTTAACACTGCATGGTTTGTCTTGGTAAATGAAGGCAAACTGACCAGTGTCCACACTGTCCAGCAGCCTAGGTCCAGTTGGGCTGACCGGGCGTCCTTGTGGGACCTAGTCCGTGCCTTGAATGCAGTACACGTCTCACGTATTTGTTTTAGATTAATGATCCTTGGCCAAGGAATGCCATTGCACACTGGGCACAATTAAATATAAGAAAATGGGGGATATCCCCCAGGTATCCCTTGGAATCTGCAGCCGCCTCTCCAAGATGGGTATATGACATTCCTTGAATTGCCTAATTCTGCTCTATTCTCTGTGTAGTCTATGGGTCCTCATGGGCTCCCTGAATGAGCTTATAAGCTTGCCTAGCTGGGCTCTTTCTTCTGAGAAAAGGTTGCAAGAAACTAGAAAGAAGGTAATATAGTAACAGGACAAGAGGTAGTATGAAAAGCATAATGTAAACCAGGTTGAAGAGCCATAATTATTCACAATGTCATAGATTGGTGATTGTTAACTACTGCTTTTGATGACAAGATTGGTAACAACAGATTCAGACATGAAACTGCATCTTCATTTGCACATTCAAAAGAAAGGAGAGGCAAATTGTTTGTGACAGTTTGCGGCTGATCCATATTTGGTGGAGAATCCGGCTGAAGCCTTGTTGCCAATATTCTTGGGCTGCTCGGCTGTCCTTATTCATCCCACTCCTTCTTCTCTCTTTTCGCTCGACCTACCCCAATAGGGGCTGAAGTGTAACTGAGAAAAATGTCGCCACGTTGATCCTGCCATTTATCAATACAAATGAGATAACGATGGATGATGAATCCCGAGCCATGATGAGAGAGGCAAGCTGACATCACAAATAAATCCGCACGCTTTGTCGCCGCCCCAAGAAGACTACGCGCCTAATCAAGCGAAAAGGCGACAACTTAGCAGAAAATGAAATCCTTCCCTCCCCACAAAAGAAATGGCAGACGTAATAAATTTTCTCTTGTTATGATGTAGATCTGCAGATTTATGGAAAACATCTTTATGTTTTGCCAGTAATTGACATAACTTACACCACTGGTAATCTCACAGGTTTAAGGTACAGGTACTAGAGCACTTTGTCATTCTGCTTATTGGATTTCCGGTCTCAAATGAAGATTTATACCGGCTGAGCTAACTGCAGGATGTCCCTAGAAGTACTAGCCACGAGCTCACTGGGAGATTTAAGTCGAACAGCACTGATCAGTTTGTGGTCTAACTTTGAAGGACGAGATGGTGATGGAAACGAGGCAGCAGCCATGCCACGTGCCCTGTGACGTCATGTCACGCGAGATGGTCACGTGAGAGGTAGTTTTAACTTTTATGTGACTTTTTGCTTCCGAAGACACGAAGTTGTTGCAAGTGGAGCCCTGGTGCCCTACCTACAAAAGAATCGAGCTGCCCATCAATCATGCTAGCCACCCAAATATGACGCATGTCGGCTGACCTGCGCCACGCAATTCGTCAAAGCTGCAACATCAGCAGCAGCAGCAGCAGCAACCACCAATGGCCACATCCTGAGGTGGGAGGTAATCTGCAGCGGGTGTGGGTTTGTAGGTGAGAGCCAGGGATTCTTATCAACACGACAAGGTCAAGATTGGAGGGAGGACTAGGATGGGTGAGAAGAGAGAGGAGTGGCAAGCATACAGCCACCTTCTATTGGGCCTAGATTGAGTGGGGTGTGATTGCTGACAGTCTTGTGAGCAATGAAGGCCGGCGCTTGCAAACTGCTGCTTGGGATGCAGGTCCTTGCCCCTTGGCGACTTGCTCTGACCTACGTATTGTCGCCTAGTCACCCCGGCTCGGTTTGCTGACACCCGCTCACAAAATCTATGCCACGATAGTGTATCGCTGTCCTAGGGTCGTGACGTAGGCCCTAGTGCGTTTTTTGGCAATGGCGGGCCGTGACCACAAATAAATTTAGTCTGCAATCCAGCATCTGCAAACCTCGCCTTCTTTGCTCAGATAACGTTCTGCATACACGAAGTGTTGAGCAGCGTCTCAACTGGGGGCGCCTAAGTGACCGCACTAATGATTTCCTCTGGTTACTTTTCAATCTCCCAATATTTAGTCAGACGGTCTTTTTAGTCGCCAGATTTTGCCTTCCCCACTGGAGAATCAGCGCAGACAGTGATCAGGACGCGCTAGAGACAATTCAGAAGGGCCTGCAATGTTTACCCATGATGTCTTCAGCAGGACAGCAGCTTCTTCACTAAGTTAGTGGAGCGTTGCGAAGCATCTCTTGGTATTGAAATTCAAGATGCATGCTGAAGATTGATATCGATATGGAAGCTATTGATGATCTGTCAAGGCGTCAGTATTGTCAGTGTGCTGGTCATCTGAGCGACAAACTAGAGCACGTTGGGGGCAGAGGTCAGCTGTCCAGTGCACTGTCCACTCCATTCCGGCCACTTAGGGCCACTTCCTGGCGTTTGGATGACCAGTCAATATGAGCGCCTCAAGTCCGCATCTGTATACAATTTCATGGCTCAGGCTTTTGTTGGAAACAACAGGAGTGGATGAAGCACTGGGCATGTGCCCAACAGACTCCTAGCATGGGCACAAACATTCTCACGACCACTCAAGTACCTGGAGAACAATATCCCAGCCAGAGCCAAGCAAACATGGCATTAACCTTTGACATAATGCCTGCTTGCCAGTGCTTGCTTCCCCATGTCCACTGTGCCTATGATTTTTTGCTTCTCCAATCCATGTCTTGAGTGATGTGTCTCCACAGACAACACACAATACAATGGCCAAGTATGACAATGTGTGGGTCCCTTGCATTGGACCGCACTAAAAGGGCGCCATGTTTTATCATGGCTGTGCAGAGCTGTGCAGAGGAAGCAGGCGGAAGCAGAAGAAGCCCTCACGTCCAGTGCCATCTTTTGCCTCTGTTTGCACAACCATCCGTCATCTTGACGTCCGTCCAACTGACATGAACAAGCTGACAGAGGCAATGTCATTCCGCCATGAACAATCCTTTTTCTATTGATTCTCATTTCGCTCAAAGAGGTCGCTCCGGTCGTTTGTCTTCAAATCTCGTTTAAGTCTCGCGACAATCACACCTGTTTGTTGACATTCAATTTCATACCACACGATGTGCATAAACCTGATTGCTGCATCCAGGTCGTTCTGAAAAGGACAACAATTTCAAATTGCCAAGAGTCACGTACATTATTTTTGTGACCTCAACTTCCCAGCCCTAGCTCCAGGGTTAACCTGGTTTAAACACAAACAAAAGGAGAAGCTTTGGTGCTTCAAACAACAAAAGGTCTGGCTGCAGAAGATGCTCTATGATGATCTACTGGCCGTGTGTTGTAGGATGGGCTTTTCACACGTTGTAAAAGCCTTGACCAGTGGTCAGTAATGTCGTTCACTATCTGACCGCTATAGAACAGCTTGGTCTGTTCGCCTGTTTACTCAGCTCGTGATCGTGGCCCACACCAAATTAAATTTGCCAGCAATGAGTCTCGCATGTCCTATTTCCCCTGCACCAGGCCCTTCCTCGCCGGGCTAAAAGGGCCCTTAAGTCGGAATAGAATTACGAACATTGTGCCGTCCAAACGGTCATTTCTAGACGAAACGGGCTTGCAAAACCTGTCCCCCGTCGTGCGCTTTAAATTTTGAGCGCTGGCCAGTAAATTGAGGCTCGTTATTGATTAGTGATCGTCGAGTATTGGAAACGCATCAGCGACAAATGTGGCCATTCACGTGCCGGCCACGTTGTTCTGGGCCCTTATCGTCAGCCTGGCTCCTTTATTCTTGATGACCACTGCTTGATTTGGAGCGAGAATTGGATTAAAGACCGATGTCGCCAGATACTGAGCACATTAGCTGCTGGCTTTTTGAAACGACCCGAAAATAGCGCGATAGGACGTGAATAAGCGCCACGATAACGCCGACTCCCGCGCTATTCTCGCGCTCCGTGTTTTCAGACGAGGTTTCCGGTTCATGGCCTGATAAAAGCTCAAGTCATAAAACGTCAGCAAGATTGCATCTGCCTTGTTATTGTTGTCCAAGTGGATAGAAGATAATCCACAGTGTGGAGTCTGATGGGGACTGGCCATTTGCATTATTAAGATCGCGGCAGATTTCCCAAATGATCTAGCTTATCAAGCAGCTCCTAAGAGATGCAAGACTTGGCTGCCAGCTTGTTGGAGCAGACTCAACAGCATCAATGTGCCGCGATACACCCATGGCAAGCAACCACTTTGAGTCTGAGCTGGTCACAAATGGTCTTAATTTGGCTGTGTTCTCATTCGGCTGTTACATTGACCTTTTTCTGCAGGGATGTGATGTAACCAATGCCAAACTGGAAGCTCCCTTGGCCTGGCTTTCCTTGGGTGTCCAGCAAATCCCTGCAATTAAGATAAAGCATGGTGGATGAGTTAGGAGAGTGACAAGCGACAATTCATCAGTGTGATAGACTGCCATAGCTTAGTGCAGTTGAGGCTGGCCCTGCTCCATCGGTTGCTGGCCACTTCATCGCTTGATTACTGGCCGATCCTACATCATTGGCGGATCTGATACCCTATTTGGCCTGTGCCCGCGGCCTTTTCTAATTGTGTTGGAAGGCTCCGTGTGCCATTGGGCCCGGTCCCTGGGCAGCAGTCATGTCAGCAATCGGACTTAATATAAATATATTGAGAGTGGTGAGGCGGGGCACGACTGCCCAGCTGCCATGGCCTGTGTTTGTATAAACTCCAGTTGACATGGGGCCGGGAAACACCTCCGCCCAACCTGTCCCTGGCTGTTTGCTAACGGCCCTCTCATATTTTGATGGACACCCTGTTTGTTGCCCTGACCTCTGATCCACTCTGCAAAAAGACAACAGGGCTGTTTATTAGGGCCGTTCGTCAAGCCAGCCTAAGCACAGGGGTGGCTGTAGTCGTGTCAGAGCCTTTGTTTATCACACTCACACTGAGACACCAATGACAGTTCAATGGCCCCGGACGACACGACCAAACACTAGCCTGTCACATGGACTAACCTTGCAAGTTGCTGTTAGTCGCTATAGGCTTAGAGCACATTCTTCTAATACATAACCTTCAGACAACCTTTGTGTGTACTGAAGGGCAGGTCAACTGCCACCGTCTTGGCTACTAAAGGTTATGGCGATTTATGTTGCCACCCAAATAGCTTAAGCTTAACGTGTCACTCATTATTGGGAATACATTGTTCTCAGGGCAAATATGGTCAGCTTGCAACAGTAAATGTCTGCCTATCAGGACAAATGCAAAACATGTCACCACTGGTGGGAGGTAAAGTTATTTGCTAACTTGATGGTAAAACTTAGTGGTTGTGGTATAAACCATCCAACTGTCTACGTGTTAACATTTTGCAGTCCTGAATGACAATGTCAAGCTAATATGACACTGTCGCCAGAAACAGAAATCCTAGTGAGGAGAAAGGTCATTGTAGGCATTTGACTGAGATTTGCGTCAGACTGACAAACCAGGGCAACTCACACGTCATAGATGAGGAAACCATTCACAAAAGTGATGGCTGGATCATGTGGCCATGCAACAGTTTTGAGTGCTATTTACATATGCAAATGAGCTGTCGCAACCTGTAGTGTTTCACAGTCCTAGCTTGCTTTTCTCTAATTGATCTTGCCTTCTATAGCTGTTATTGGCCAATGAGAGTGCCATCACTAGGTGGTAGACCATTGGTGCATACAATGTATTGATGTTTGTTCTGTGGGATGAAATTTTGGATGCTATGTATCCAGCACTGAATGATCTGCGTGATATTTCATTCTTTGCAATCCGTGTGTGGTCCAATATAAATCAGGATTGATTGGTGTTGATGGCAGAGCATTGTCCTCTGCGTGGCTGCTTTCATTTAGATGTCCCCCAAAAGAGATAATTCACGAGGATCAGATGTGATGAGGGACATAGGATACTCGCAGAGGGATGCTGCAACCAGGTAGACTAGCCGCATCAGTTGCCTCTGGATGATGGAGCTGCGGTGTTGGTCCTCTGATGGCCCTGCTTCAGCAGCAGACCTCTAAACGCCCTCACTAATGAAACGTAATAAAGCCATTTTTGTGAGGTGAATATTCAAAACGAGTTCTTAATGGGCGCCATGCAGTCCCATTGTGTGACAATTATGAGGAAGGCCGGGCTTAAGGGAGGCCAGGGGAGGGCTGGGCCAGGACACACTCAGCCAAGAGTCCAGAGGTGTGAGGCCTGTTCTACCTAATGACGCCTGCAAATGGCAAGGGCAGGCTGATCGGCCCTCTGAGGGACCAGCACTGATCCCCACTCACACTGGACACTACAAACGCATCATTCATTTAACAGTCATTCTCGGCTTGTAAGAAAAGCAATGGACACTAATGGTGGAGATGGACACCTGAGGTAGCAGCACTTGACAAAGCCTCCCATTCAGCCAGACACAGAAAAAGGGTAACAAAAGACTTTAATAGTTAGAAGACTGACAGACATGCAGAATAAAGATATGTAGAGTAGATATTTTAAACATGTAAATAAAGCTACTTGACACTACAGACAAGAATGACACATTCCCCTTCATTCCTGGTTATTGGTTTGGCAACATTGAAGAGCCAATGTTTTATCATGGAGTCAGTCCACTTCATGGATGCAGCTTGGATAAACTAAGTTGCAGGAACTGTGTATGGTATGGAGTGCAATGACCAAATGTGGTGGGAAAGTCAGGCAGTCACACAAACACATACGTGCAAGATATTGGTCGTTGGGATGTGCTTTTCTGAACCGTTCAACACAAAGTTTAAACAAAAAGCCATGCTCTTTTCCATGCTTTAGGGTCTTTTTTGTTTTGTTTCAAACGCTCAATCAAAACATGAACACAACCACATCGCTTCTGACCTTTAAACAATCAAGCACAAGCTGAGAACGCACCACCAAGCAGCCCCTTTCTGAGGAGGGCAGGCTTGCCAGCAATGTCTCTAATATACCACTTAACCTAAGACTTGAGCCTTTGACCTTGGGCTGTGGTAAACAACAGGACTTGTTTGATTTAGGGTCTCTGTCGCTATGATCTATCAAAATATCGATGTCAGGCATTCAGCAAAGTTGAGAGCTTTAAGATTGATAATGACGTCTAATACCACAGCCACTTCCGCCTAGTCTGGTAGCATGACAGTGCGCGCGTGCCTGCCTCATTGTCATTGTCACGGAACCAGTCAAAAGCTCTGGCTTTGGTTGTTCCGCACAAAGGGAGGGTGAAGGGGTGAGAGAAAGAAGACTGGGGCTGAGGGCCCCATGATGGCCGTGAAGGCCCGGTGAGGGGGAGGTTCAGGCAAGCTGTCGACCCATGTGGTCAAGATGAGACACAACCCTCTGGCAGCATGCCCTCTGTCCCTGCAGCAGCCATTAGGTACCATCCCCAATCAAACTCTCGCCCTGAACTGCAAGAAAACAATGGAGCAGCCATTAATGAGCATCTCCTTGCGGTTTCCATCAAACTTGATTAATGGTCTGCCCCAGTCAGTCTAAATCAACTTAGATGTCCCTTTTTTTGAAAACATGTTCCAGCCACCGCGAAAATTAACTATTGTTCTTTGGTGTCGTGGTAAATAGGAAAGACAATTAGAAGTGAACTCCCTCTGATTAAAATAACTCACATTTCAACAGCGGATAGTAATTCCCAATTCGTCATCTCAACATAAAACTTAAAATGAACTTACGAAAATAGTGTTAAAGAACTCACGACACATAAAGGCAACATTGTTGACTGATTCTTTATTCTGACACTTTATTTTATGTTCACAGTAAATTTCTGTACCATTTGGTAGTAATTTTCACTTGTCACCGACGCTTTTAATGCAAAGTTATCTCACTGAATGTATCCATAAATTGTTGATAATTATTACATCAAAGTCAATTTTCAGTACACAACACAAATGATAAAATGTGCATTTTGTTTATTTTTTGCCCTTTAATGGGCCTTTGGTGAGATTGTCCTCAGTTCACATGCAATGCCATAAATGGTTTTCACCCTCCAAGGGCTTAATTGGCCGAGGAATGCAGGGCCCTGTAAATCAGCTGTGACTCCACAAGGTCGGTCTCTATATCATGAGAAGGTTCTTCATTCCTGGATGGTCCTCGTCTTGCCCTGCCATATATCCACGTCATCTCTGAAACAATAATGTCACCACTGGTAATTAATCTCATTTTTAGCATGTGAAAGTCCTTATTCACCAAACCTTCACGTCGCATTAATTACACAACAATCTCAGTGGTTAACTTTAATTAACGAGGCCTGTAAAATATCAAAGGAAGGTGACCAAAGTGCAAAACTAAGTTGCAGTAAACGTCCATCATTGTATTACTTAATGACTATAACTAAGTACACGGGCTGGGCCATAGTCATACAGCTTGGTGTCAGTCCTCCTAATGCAGTGCAAGCCATCACGCAGCTTTGATACACGAGCACAGCTTTTAGGAGCCAAATATTGGTATTTCATCTTAAAGACAGACTTAAGTCAAACCTGAGGTGGGTTGGTCAGTCATGCTTCTGGCTGGACGCTAGCTGGCCATTGGTCAGTGGGTATCCTCTTGGCATACCTCGGTCATCAGAGCCAAACTGGACCTGGAGGCAACAAGAGACAATCACAATCAAGTGTTTGCCATGATCCCTGTCTAAACTGGCTAAACCTTTGTGGACAGCATTAATTGTCCGTTTGGGTATTTTTTGTTTGCCCTGGCTCACGGTTAATTTGTGCAGGGAGGCTTTGAGGACAGTTGAGTGGGCCTTGGAGGGACGGCCGACTTAGCTTTACAGCGCCTTCAGGAGTGTCAATATCTCTAAGAAGCGTTTGTCTCAGCCGTGAAGACAAGCAAAGCAAGTTGTTAGCATAGGAGGGGGTTGCATTGCTTGGGCCCTGCACTGGCATTCCTGAGTGGTTAACGGTCTGTGAGCATCTCAGCACCTCGGGCGTTACATTTGCTGCATTTGCTGAGACGAGCAGGGCAGCTTAGCTTCTCCCTAACTCTAGCACCATTGAAACGCTTGTTTCTGTGAGCCTATGGAAATCATCTGGCTACTCAAAACTCTTCATACATGCCCCTAAAACGTTTCTATTCTTATGAGCTAAATTTTATGCAGCATCCACAGCATTTCAAAGGGTTGGTCAAGGCAAGTGGTTCTGTCCTTCTTACTTGTCCCCCAGCACTGTTCTGATCCCCTGGGAGGACCATATGACTCCATGGTGCACCACAATCCACCACACCAAAGCCACAAGATACTATTCCCATCTGAGTTGTTCTCCTATTATCTCCTGAATGGCATATATCTGCAAAGTATGGATCAGTCTATACACTACTTGAAGTATAGTAGGAGATGAAACAGAGCTGTAGCCTGAGGCATCTGCCTTGGACATAGCTATTGATTAGTATGCACCAAGAGTCTATCGTCACACCACCTGAATATGTATTGCCTGTTGCCAACTGCAGACCTTTTTTTTTCAGCCCCAATATTTGCTCAGGAACTCTGTCTTATTGTCCGTTTATTGTTCATTTCTGATGCTGTTAATCACTCAGTAGACTGTATACTTCTACTCAGTTTATAAAAGCTCAACTTTCAGTTTTTTTGTAGTTTTTTTAAACAGCAGCACACCGTCTAATAACAACCGATGGAAGTTGAGTGTGATTGACTCAGGGCACTTTATTGCATTTGAATGATTGAGAAACGGGGATATTGGTATATGTTGCTTGATTTATTCATGCGCATGGTACTATGGGAAGGGGGGATTCCCTGATGAGTGACGCAATGGCTTGATTACGAGGCCGGTGTTTACCTTGGTCTTCTCAACGGCTCTTTCCCTCACACCAGAGAGAACTATGCCTGGTCAGTAATGGAATTTATTAACACTTGTGTTGTAATGAAATCCACTCCGAAGTGGGAGATGTATTCCGGACACAGCCCTGTCGTCCCCGGTCGAAGACTTGCTATGATATCGTATCCCGAGTGTTTAGTAGCTCGCCCTGATGAATATTAATTTTCACTAACGTGGCGAAACTTGATAGCCACGGGGCGGAGCAGGTCGAATTTTGCCCAATATACAACATCGACCCGCCTGCTGCAGGAACAGCGCATGCATCAGATGAGACCTCATCCCCAGATTCATATTTCATTTGTAAACAAAATTCTCTGCTCCGTGCAACCAAGGAGGACTTTGGCAACTCCTCTTACAACTGTTTTAAAGATGCTGTAAAAAGGAAACTGGCTGTTGCCAGACAAACACAAAAACTGGGCTTTTAGTGGGGGAACTTGACACTGTCTTCAAACAGCAAGTCTGGCAGGAATGAGAGATATTCCAACTAAATTATTCTGCTTCCTGTTCCAAATGTAGTTATATGTACTATGCTCTACAAAATATTAACCAGTAAAAGTCTTCCTGCTTTGTCAATATGTTAACGTCAGTGGCTTTTATGATATTGTGTTTCATACCTTTGCTATTCAACATAGATCTACTACCCAACCACAGCCCTGCAACTGTCATATTGATGTCAGAGGTCTGTTGACAGCAGCAAAACATACACAGGTTATTTGAAAGGCTTTCTTGGAAGACAAGCAATCCAGCAAAATGCCTGGGTTATACAAGGGATAACTCAGATGTTTGAAATCGACTGGGGCAATGGATGTTGGGCGGATTTGCTTCCTTAATATTCGCAGACAAACAGAGGAGAGTGATGGAGCGATGAAAAGGAATCCCACATCAAATGAAAGAAATATGTAACTGTTTGCCCAGAGAAGAGCAGTTTGCTGTGTTACTCAACAACTAGGCTGATGTGTCCCTTGCCAGAGCTTCTTTTTTATTTGTTAATAATATGCCTGAGCCTGCCATTGTCTCAGCCATTTAAAGACCCATTCTATCCCCAGCCAAACTATGTGCTCTAAGGCTTTATTGCATTTTCATGAATATCCTATGAGCCTGAAGACGCAAGGCTGGGGTTGCCCCGCCATACACACGTCTGCTTGTAACTTTATCACACACTGGGATACACATTGCACCTTGAAAAGTAAGGCCAAGCACACCTCCTTGCTGCAAGCCTTCACCATCAGCCCACATGCTCTGCTAAAAAACACCCTGGCAAATATTTTACCTAACATGCAACTAATCACCACCCTTCCTTCTACTAACATCTTATAAAAGTGTTGTGTGTTTTGAAATTCTGCTCCAAGCCAACCAAATAATGCTAGGAAAGAATAACACGAAATTTCTCATGGAAATTGGAAATTGGTATTAGCACTGGCTCTCAGAATGATTTTCACGTATTCATGCACTACGGCCAAACTATGGAAGGGTTAAACTTCTGAGCTTCGTTCTGATGATCTAATGGGTACTAGTAATGGTCACTGCAAGATAATCTTACTGTTTAGGCATCTTCAATACAGTCAGAATGAATAACAAAGGATGACAAGACAAGCAAGCTTAGGAAGTAATGGGATGCAAGTTGAGTACATGCATTGTCCTAACCAAGACAAAAGTTGTGTTGACCAAGTGCAAGTACTTAGCCTAATGAACAAGTCCTATAGATAAGGTTTTAACGAAAAGAAGGAAAAGTCAATATTAGCTAGAGGAACATGTTGTTTGTTGATCACGATGAAGCCAGTCTTATAGGATGCTGAGGCATGTCGCTAAGAAAACTGATATCACAAGAGTTCTCTGAGATGAGCTTGCTTTCTTCGGGATGAGGCTAGTTAAATAACGCTCTTCTAAAATATTTAAACTTGCCAACTAGTAGCATCTTCAAGGTAAATCAGTCGGTGCAAGCAACAATGTCAGCCATTGTTGGAGTTGATTAAACTGGGTATTATACCTGGTGAAAGTTCCAAGTCAGCATATACGTTCTTTGCTTTCTTTATCTTTCTGTCATTCATGAACTACAAGTACATTTGTATATGTTATCTGTTTCCTGGTTTTCAGCATCTTTTTTGTCATTATCGTCTATACAGGTTCCTGCCAAAGCTTCCGGCGGATCTGTGCTGAAGGTAGAGACCTTGATTTACTGAGATAAGATACAATAAGTTAGTTGCTGAACTAGTGATAGGAATCCGTGGCACCTTAATTGACATGACATGTACTCTACATTTAGACCTTTGCCCTTATGATTCGAAATAGTGTCCCCAGTTTGGAACAACAAAACTAGACAGGCTCACCCTCTAGCGGAAATGGCATGAATCACCAAGTTGCATGGGTCAAATGAAACCATAAACCTGACGACAATACAATTCACATTAAAGAAAAGTCGTAACTTTTATGTCAGCTATCAAAAAAAAAGTAATGCTTTCTTGTGCTTGACATGATGTGACATGGCCAATGCTGAGACGTGACTACTGTCCTTTAAATGACCTTGGTCACTAGGAGGAGCCACATGGGAAGACGGTGCTATGACCTTTGACCTTGCTGCATTCTCAACATGTCAGCCAACTTCTACAGTCATGTGTTGCCCTTGGCAACTTGTTGCTTATCCTTCCATCCTGTCCCAGGCCTCCTTCCACATTCTATTGTCTTTTGGGTTTCTTCATTTTCACAGCTTATCTTCCTTCTTGTTCTACTCCATGCCCTACTTCTTGTATTCAGACATCTCAGTGAAGTTCTGTGAGAGAAGCTGCTTCTGAAAAAATCCTTTGAATAAACTCTTTACACAAAGAGATTTCAAGTGCTCCTGCAGACTTACTTGGGATTATTATGAAGAAAGTAATGCCACAGCAGTGTTTCTCGCTTGCTTTAGAGCTCTTGTTTGTCTTTCATAGAAGGCACCATTGATCTGTGTAAAATTCGTCTTTCAAGCGCCTCTAACTCAACAACTCGTGTGAAAATTAGTTTTAATATCAGAGACTTTGATCTTCGATGAAGTGACACTTTCAGTCGGTCCTCCCAAGGAGACTGCGCACTTGATGAGATTGGCGCAGCAACACAGCCACAGTTTGTGATTCGTCTCGCGGAAGGAGACATATTGGGGTAAATTGGTTTACCAAGATTAAAAAAAGGGGAGAAAAGTTGAAAGAAAACGTCTTGCGTTTGACCACACTATGGGAGGGATTGCAAGATTTTGTTGAATGAAACAGCACATAATTTCTTTAGGACTTCATCGACATAATTAAAGAGGTCATTGCATGAACAAGAAGCTGAACAGTCATTTGACATTCTATCAGAACCACCATGAAAATTAAATCATCTCAACACGCATTTCGTCTGTTATGCTCGAGATACAAGTTCTTTCTGTTTTGTCCATGGAATAAGACAGGGCTGTAGCGGTGTGTTATGTTGGCCATGATGCCCTGATTGACCCATAAATGCTTCGTGTCTCTTCATAAACGGGCAGTCCAGGAGGATGAGGCCATCCAATGAATATTGACTGCTGAGTCTGGTCAGCTGGACCAATGTATGTACACAGCCTGTCCAAGCAAAAATAGCCACGCCACCATGCACCTTTTTATATACTGAGAAGGCAAAATAATAACGCTTGGAAAATGATGCACGGTATTTTGACGCTAATTAGGCTTATAAATCATTCAATATGTTGTGGCAACGGTGGACATTTAGTGAAGGGATTTTTTTTATCATAGTTATTATCTTCCAGACAGGTTAAGATTGATGGTTGATACATTGGGCCAATAAAAACTGCAAACAGGATATAATCATTCAAAACATTTAACTTTGTTGTCATTCACTTCAACATTTATGTTTTGCTTAGCAGTCAATACGATTTCATAGACTCGGAAACAAACCTCCAGATGGCGTCATGTGAATTCAGGACCCCCCATTGGTTATAACTCCTCAGCCAATGAGATTCCTGCATTCACATGACGTCCTCTGGAGTTCAGTTTCCAATTCTATGAGTTCAGCTGTAAACAAACTGTGTAAGGTTAGGCTATATCTTCAGCAATTGCTTATTTAGCACGAAATACATATTGAGTATAGGCCTGCATGAACATATACACTGTATATGGATCGACTGTTTCATATTCCGAAGCAGAGGATAGACCAAACAGCAAGATAATAGATAGGCCATTTTGGCAGGGTGTGCAGCTACAATGGACTTGTCGTATAAGGCTGCAGAAGAGAGATGTCGGTTGCAGTTAATTTGATTCTGGCTCAAAGAGGATGCTGTGATAGGAAGAATGCCAGGCAATTGTGGGAAGATGCGGTAATCGCCAGCAGCCCTGACAAAGTCACTCTTCTCTCTTTGTGCAATGAAAACCAGCCTGTGGATCATCATTCTGCAGCCAGCTAATCAGCCAACATCTTTATTATCACGTATTAGATGGCACATTCTCCCTTCCTTGCCTGGGCATTCCTTTCCCGTTTGCTTCACATCCCCATCTCTTCATTTCTCCATTCAAATGCAAACGTGCCTAACCGCCATGATCTAACATCGTTGCACCAGACCTAAGACTCAATATGCAAATGAAGGCGGGCTAATTAACATGACGCAATAACCACGTGACTTCTCGCGTTACAGGATGAGATCTGACTTCGTATGGTGAAGAATCCAGACAATGGAGTAAGACAGGGTTGCTCTCCAACAAATGCATGTGCACAGATGTTATTGATTGATATTGTACTATTGTACTATGGCAACCTAATAGTGATCTATAATACCACGTAAGAATAATAGCTGCCATAACAGAAATTCAACTTTCTTTAATACATAAAGGCACCTTTAATTCAGATGGAACATTCTATGTTAATATAGTGCTTTAAGTTAAAACTTGTACTGTCAATAGTGACTTTTGAAATGTTAGAACTTTGCAATATTTGAACCAGCTTAACCAACAGCAAATGTCCCTGGGCTCTGGACAAAGATATGAATCAAACCAAATGGAAAATGCAAATTTATCTGGGACGCCAGCAGGAGGAATTGAGCGAGTCATGTGTTGGCCAGGCAGCCGAGTTCTTTCAAGACATGTGGGTGGAAGAAGACGTAGAAAACTTTTCATCTTTCGTCTTTGACCTGAACACAATAGGAGTGACCAGGACTGGGGCGTGCAAACAGCAAGCTCTCTTGTCCCCTGAACGTTCGATAGAAGTTGGCAATGATTGGCCCGCTGACGTGTAGAGTGTCGCAGGCCTGGCATCATTTAGCTGGTCCAAGAGGGGGAGCGGCCGATATTGGAGGGCGCAGTGCGCACCCTTGTTGAACTGAGCCAAATATCCGGCTGGTTTCAATGGCCCACCACAGCAACAAAACTAGCCAACGATCAGAGTGTTGACTCAAGTTGCTCCCCAAGCGCAGACCCACGGATATTATGGCGCTGGCCATGCCACTTCGGAGACACGGTGCAGGGGAGTTCCAAGCATTTAGCACAACCCCTCTCCCCTTTCCCCACCCTCCCCTCATCAATAAAACCCGATGATTGACCGATTTCTATCCTGGCAATGATTCTCAAAAGGAACAGGTTCATCAAGCTTTATGAGGCCCAGTCTTTTCCCCGGATTTCTTTCTCATAAAGTGAGGGGAAAGTTGGCGAATGCAGGACACGGCTGGGTGATGGGCAGGGCCAGGGAGTCCCTGGGCATATCAAGCGTCTGTATTGCTCCTTTTATGATATAACAAGATTTAACATTGCGCCAGTTTCCTGGTTATTATCTGCTCTCACACACCGCCATAGATCATCTAACTAAGCTTATTACAGCCCGTATGAGATCGGGGAAGTAGGGGATTCCATATATGACATTCCTGACTTTCTATCACAGCGTATTATAGTGTGTGTTTTCTCGCATTATCTATGCAAATGGTCTGTGCCTCTGGGCCCCCTTGCTATTCTATGTGAACTTCCTCCTATTAAGCCGGATAGGTTTTGAACGAGTGAAATTAAGGTAAATCTCCCCTAGGGCAAAAAAGGGCAGAATGTTGTCTTCCAAATATTGTGCTGTGCATTAGATTTGAAGAAGGGCCGTGTGTGTGGTCAGGTAATAGGCTGCCTACATGTGTTTCCGCCTGTCAACCTGGTCTCGTGTCTTCTAATTCCAATGAAACGGCGGCCGAATGGCAAGCGATGTTTGATGCTGAGCCCTAGTCAAACCGGCCAATGTTTTGTCAGCGTGTGACACAATGGCAGCCAGGGCGGACGAACACAGCGACGGATCACCGCCAGCAGGAAGTCGCTTCGCCGTCTCCAACATGAATGGCAAGCATCTGCAGTTGCAGTTTATTGGGTCTAACAGTCAAGCCAAGACGGGTGCATGCCCTTTAAGTCACACACCCTGCATCATCGAATGTCGAACCTCAAATGCAGCAAGAGGCAAACAGCTGAACAGTGTTGACAGTTGACAATATTCTATAAAGGGCCCCACAGGTCCTTGCCATGATTATTGCGGCATTTAGCCCATAAAACAACTACATTGTACTCCCTTTTTCATAAAATGTAATTGTAATTTAAGGGCACTGTTCTCAGTACAGTTCCCCATCCTTGATTGACCTTGAAACAGGAGAGGATCCATGAACAGTAGCAAGGAAGTTCACACGTTTGAAGTAAGGGACTTTTGACCTTGTGGTCCACCATGTGCAAAAGGTCATCTCTAGGTGATATGAAAATACAGCTTATAATCACAGTATGCACCTGTATTGATGACTGGTTGGTTTAAGCGGCACAATTAGGCTAACCACAAGTACTCACATGCTGTTTGCACTCGGCTGCAAATTACACCAAGTGAATGTGGTCAGCAAACTTGGTGGCAAAAGTTAGCCGTGGCTTTGGATGGATTGTCACAATGTTGACACACTCCGGCCCCAGTGATATATTGGCCTAAAGACTTAATGGGAGAGTTAACGGGCAAATTACGCGATCGTTATGGCAGCTTTCTAAACAAATGTAGCCAGTATTGTGGTAAATGGGCCAGGGTGGGCCAAGGGTTAAGTGGATTGGGTACACCTGGTGGGTTGCAGGCTCGCAACATCTGCATCAATCCAGCATCCTTTGTCATTCCGCATCATGCCCTAACAATTGTTACGTAAAGTATGCACCCTTGACGTGCCGTAGAACACTGTTTCATGTCACTCCCTATTATAAGGTGCCATAATTAATGAGAAGCCTACTCGGTCTGATTTTTAATATCTGTGATTGGGGTAATTACTGATGCTCTTTTGTGTGAGGCAGCATCTCTCGCCACATCAAGTGTGCATGCTTTGCCATGGTTACTGGCTCTAACAGTGATTTATGACTGCACCAAAACAACCCCACATCAACTCAAGAATCTCGTGGTCTTACTCGCTATAAACTAATTGAATCTGCACGATCTTTGTCATTGTTGGAAATTTGCTGTGGTCTTAAATCTAAATGCACTCTTGCTCGTGGTGTTGTATGGTTCCAGTCGAGTGCTACTGGCCGACTGCACCCAAGGGATTTATTTCCACCAAGTGCAGCTCAGCAGCCCTGAGGCACCAACAAGAGATGTGGCACTAAGAGTGTCCCCTGTGACCTTCTAAGAACACTGTCAAGAGGTCATTCTTCTGGTCATTGTGTTACAGAAGAGACATAAGGCAAGACATCCCCACTTTGTTCCCTGTCAATCACACTATTTTATATTCAGTTTTCACCTGGTTCTTTTCAGTCTTGTCAAAAGTCCTATTTTGGGACCACCACCACATGCCAAGCTAGATTGGTAGACCGTGCAAATTAGGAGTGACAAGTTGTGGAGAAATTTACCTAAGTTATCAGATAACAAAGCCTGTGAAAAATTTGCTGCTACGTTATAGTCCCTTATAGCCCTTGGGTCGATCAGATGGTTATCATGGACTACATGACTTTAATTACATGGCGATAAGCTGTTATTATACCGATAAAACAGATTTGGCACATGATATGGGAGACTGTGGTCCCACAGAAGCCAGTGTTGTGTGTAAGCAAGGTGTGTCAGTTTCCTCTCTTCATTATTCTCTCATTAAATCGTGATTGGTTTTCATATCCCTGGAGTAATTGGTGGGGACGGGGTGAATGGGTTTGGCATGACACAGTAGCCTTCAAGCAGCTTTTATGAGCTGCAACTTAGCGAGGTGTGTGGGCTTCGGTTAGCAGGTGCCCCCTTCCACAGTTACAACTAACCCGAAAGTGATGAACAACCTAACTGCCAACTATGCACTGGCTATTATCCCTCACAATTTAACAACAGATGCCAGCGATGGCACCGATGACCCTGAGAAAGGCCAACAATGACCTTGGAGATGACCATCTTGTTTTGCACCCATGATCACAAGCTCCCAACACCATGACCGCATGCTCTAGGCTGATTGAACACAAGATAGTGTTACAGCTTACCCAAAAAGCACACCTCACACCAACCTGTGATCTCGGGTTGGCAAGGGTTTTGCTATTTTCTTGCCAAGATCTTTTTGGCAATTTTCTCGACAGCAGCAGCCCCACTGATGCGTGATGCTGACTTGGACGTCTTACAGATTCTCTGCTTTTTTTGTGACGTGACCGACACGCTCGTGAGCAGCGTAATCATCTCGCCAGGACGCTGACAAGTTACATTACGTAATAAACAAGTCCTCCATCATCTCTGACAAGTCCGTGAGCCGCGATGACTTCTGTGTCCTACTGTAGAAAATTAATCTTGGCTGTGTGGTGCAAAAGAGCCACCCACGTCCTTTTGTAACACCTCATTATCTTATCTTAATTGGCAGAATTTCGAGGTCACGACTTTAGGTTTTTACCACCTCAGTTCAGTGCCTATAAACGGTTCGTTTCTTGTGCCTAAAGTGGCCACAAGTCTCGCAGCTAGCCAGATTTTGGAGGAATGCTTGCCAAGCTAGGACCTATCGTTCACTTGGGACACAATGAGAAGTTGGCGTGACGAGAGATCGTGCCGAAATGACCTTACAATGACCAACATCGATTGGACATGATTCAGGTTGTCCTTACGAGATTGTGCCGAATTAGGTGAGCCACAACTGTGATCGCTGCGTCGTATGAAATGGCCAAGGTCACCTTCAACATGCCATGCCTTTCGATGACATTCTGTGGTTTTTACACTCGCATTAAACCATGATACTCTAACAGAACACACATGACTCGACACAAAATGTCCATAATACTGAAGGTATTCATTGGTCTTTAAGGTCTTTCAAGTCTTGGCATCGTATAACTGTTCCAAATGCAATGCCTTTACACATTGGCTAATAAAATATTCCAACAATTCCAAGTCGACCTGACAGTAAGAGGAATCTCAGAACCAACAATGTCACTTCCAGCTAACTTCTCCCCTCCCTCCGAAGTACTATGCTTACAACACAAGAAAAGTTTAGACAGCTCATTTAAAGAAAACATCTCAGGTTGCATTTGAAAGCAGCCTCACGTCATAGGACAATGTCATGTTATTTGGAAAGCTCCAGTGCTCACCTGACTCGGTTGTCAAGGCCCTGATCGATGCTGCAGTTAAGGACGCTTCTGGCGGAGGCCATTTTGACCTGAGCACGTGACAGTCTCCATTTCAGCAGGCTTCAGAGGTCAACCTGCAAAACACACATGATACAATGAGTGCCTAATATACGAGACTGCCTTTCACAGCTACCTGCATTTCATCACAGACTTTTCTCTTTTGTCTGCAAATTTATAGGTTTTATCGATTTTAAACGGAAGCTGGCCAGTCCATTTAGCGATATTGGAATTGCAGGGGAGTTTAGCGCTGGCAGCCGGGCCATGGCGACGGGGCTGTTGTGCTGGATCTCAAGTGATCCATGGTCGTGGCAATACGCTTATCTTCCGACTCTCTGGCCTGACGCTTTTATCTGGGCGTCGAGGGGATACAATTGATGACCTGGCCCGTCTCAACACAGCCCGTTTCGGTCTGCAGACGCCAGGGCGCTCGTTCCTCGGGGGACGGCGGGCAGGGCGCGGGGCGGGCGCTCTTGCCCGGGGGAGCTCCCCGCGGGTTCCGTGCTGCCAGGAAGTCCCCGGCTGCCTTGGTCCTGTCAGCTCCAGCACGCTTCATTAATCAAAACACACTGCTGTATCAATGGCCATCTAGCTAGCAAGAGACGTGACTGCCCGTCCGCCACGCCTTTTGCCTAGTTTTGCTACTCTTGCACAGAACCCTGCACCGGAGCTGCACTTGCACGCTCGGATTTGGGCTTCAACTAGCGGCTCCCTTTCATCGTCCCTTTTGATACTTTGCCTTCAATAAATACGTCAGATGGATAGGTTTTGCGCACTCTGGCGTCATATCGGCCGTCTGTAAACGTCAGGGAGGCAGAGAAGGGCTGAGATGCTGACAATTACAGTGATAACCCACCCCCCGCCTCAGCGCACATGTCTGCAAACTTTATTAAATTTCTGTCAGTGGCGGACGAGAATGCCCATACAATGCACGGGGGACCATGCATTATTCGGGGTTCTTTATACTGTTACAATTGCTGGCGAACGACGTGGGCAGGGTAATTAGCGGGCCAGTCTCCTTGCTCGTCCCTTCAGCATTTGTGTTCCCGACAACTTGATCCCACTATTCAGCCCGAAATTAAAGTTTTTATTTTTGTGCCCCTCGCGTACAATGGCCAGGGGGGTTGACAGGAGGCCAGGGGCTCTGACTAAGGCTCCCCATGCTAAACAAGCCATAGACCCCATGAAGGGGATTATTGGCCAGTGGCCTGCAAAGCCCCCTTACAAATCGCTATCCTGAACAAAGTGCCACACAGTGTCACAGATAGACCCACATATATTGGTGACTGCTGCTGCCTGCGGGCAATTCAGTGCGGGGGATCTGGCAGGATGGCTACTTGGGGGAAATAGAGTGCAGCACCCCGAAAACAAAGGACGTGACAATTAATTAATTAGTGGCTGCTGCAGCAGACCTGATTGGGGATGGAGCAGACCGTTTCAGCCTGATGCCCCCTCACCCAATTCTGTTGCCGCATCTCTTCATCTAGCTGAGCAGCGTTTATCAGTCCCCTGGCTCATATTGTCTTCCGTATTTATAGGAGACTTTTGCCAGACAAATGAATTCCCCGCAATAGGATTGCAAACGATGTCTGCTCCTCATGCAACTCCTCAAACCATGTCGTGTATAGTTGAGCATTTCTCGCAATGACTTCGTTATAAAAGACCCCGGCTCATTACAAGTTTTGAGGCAGAGAGCTAGGACTCAAATCAAGCCCCCCATGCAATGTATTAGCCTGGTATTGAGGAGAATAATCGTGTTTTGTTGCTAAAAAGATCAATGTGATGTTATTAAGGCAAAAAATTCCATGGCAAGAAGCCAGGAGCCCAGCAATAGCTCCAGCAGTCCTGAAGCTCACACAACATGAACCTTTGCAAGTTCCATCCACAGCCAAGCACTGCGCCCCCATGCACCTCTCCAAGAACACTGACTCGAGCGGCCTCTGGCGGAAACTATTCTCATATCGCTGGCAGCGATCAGCTGATCAGCTACAGGCCCTAATCGCAATATCTGATTTGAAAGCCATCCATTTTCCATTTCTATACAGGCATCACGCGTAATTGAGTAATGATGACAGTGTGTTGAAACTGACGCCTGTCTTTTTCTTAAACACCATTGTCAAATCTTCTGGCATTATTTTGTTTATCGCAGCTTCTTCGTTTGCTAAGCAGAGATTTTTTAGGTTATTTATTTTTATCCAGGCTCATTAATATTTCAACGTTTCGGTTGAAAACAAACAGTTCAGAGCAACAGTTGATATTCCAATGACTCGTGATTGGTGACTCAGTAAGAGTGAGATCTTGACGTTTCGTGGTTAAGTTACTCTTTTAATTTTTCTTATTTACAGTTTAAAAAAAGTTAGAGAAGAAAAAAGCTGGAGGTAAATGAGGTCAAAATACTGAAGCAACTGAAGCCATGATTGAAACAACAAGTGACAGGCCTCCCAGCAGGAAGTGATTGAATAATGATGCTGGCAATTTTATTTCTAATTTACAGGAATCTGATGGTGTTTGTGAAAACGACAAGTGGCAAATAAGAAGACTTCATAGCAATCTGGACTGGCTGTCGAGCACATATGGATGAAAGAAGTGTTGCTGACATGTGTCAGCCACCTCAATTTGGCTCTGTAGCTCATTGCCATTGGACGCACGTAGGCTCTGCGGCTCACACAAATTTCATACGTCAGGCCGAATGAAGGGAGCCAGCAAGCCAAGTGCATCGGACACACCCCAGCCCCAGCTCATATCATCAATAAACAGATGATTTAGGGAGAATTTCACTTTTATTCCCCACCCTATTAATACCAGTATATTTTTATTTAGTGCCACGCTAATCCAGCAGGCGCAGTTTGGAATCTCCACCAGGCTTGGTTTCGCAGAAAGCTGCGCTATTAAACAAATCTAGGATCCTAGGCGGAATCACTTAATCTCTAGGAGGGGAAAATGATGTTACAGGGCTGTGCAGAAACGTCATTTAGGTGAGCAGTGCAGATGGAGCATGGGGATGGCATCAGCAGCAGCAGCAGCACCCATCAGCTAGATGCTCAGACTGCATGTGGACGCCTGCAGCAGCAGCACAGCTCAACAGCAATGGGCAGATCATGTCACTGGCCTATTACATGACAAGGCTTCATTTAGTGAGGTGTGATGCTGGACCAGATATTAATGACCAATGTCGCTGTAATGTGGTCGTCGACTAACGCTTAATGTGGCAAGCATTGCGTGTGAAAACCTAGCACTTGTGTCAAACGCATGACTCCATTCCTAGTGGGTCGTCGCAGGCAAAAAAGGGCAATCCTTCATTGACAATGATTTATCTGTCAAATGCTCGCACCTTTCACAGCTTCTTTTAGAGGTACAACCAAAAGTTGAAGGTTCTCCACAATTTCCCTTTCTTTTTTTTTATGACCGTTCCTTTTCCATATATCTATTTCTTTTCTTTTGCCCAATAATTCAATGTGGTCTTTTTTCTACTGAAGATGACAGCAGCTTTGGATCCTATTCATTTGATAGTCGAAAAAGACAGGGCTGAAAGAATGTCATCTTTTTGCAGTAGCCATAGATTGTGAGATGTTTGTATTAGGCATAGCTGCCAAGATTTATCTGGACAGAGCAGGGAGGCCAACCCCTGCCTTAGCTCATAACCAGATTTCAGTCGACCACTTTGACAGGTGGAAACCTATCTGGCAGGCTGAGACAAGCGTCAAGGTCATGACCCGCGCCCAAGGTCATCTTGCTTGTCACCAAAAACACCCAACATGGACTAACCACAACAATGCGCGCTGCTGCATACACAATGAGGACATCAGCTAGGACCTTGGAATTCATCATCTAATGTAGAAAGAATTTGACTATCGTAGGAGTACCTCCATGGGCGCCACTTTGGCTGTCTTGCTCGCCTTCCAAAGAAATAGGCCCCACCACTAGGGCCTGCAGCGTCTGTTTCAGCATGTTCCGCACACTTCATTATTGAAACAAAAAAGTCCCCGAACCAGCCTGAGCCAGCCAGCCGTGTGTGTCAAGCCCATAACGTCTCTGTCTAAATGTGTATACTCTGGGTTGGTCATTGTTGTGAGCTCCTTTGAATGTGCTACTATTCAGGATGTTACTTCGCGAGAGAATGGCATCACAGTGCTAATGTTTGAATTAGTTCCAAGAAGCAATTTTTGATTTTGTGTACACAATTTTCTAAATTGTAACTGCAAATAAAGATGGCATAGTAGGCGAGGATTACGTTTGTTCAAATGTGCTGGGCAGAGACAAAGCGGCTGGTATTGTGAGGAAGGGGGATGCAATTGGGGGGGGGGGGTTGCTGCTGCTGCTGTCAGCTCAATGGAGGATGCAAACAGAGCCTGCGTCAGATGTAAGACCAGAAACATGCTTGTCTCTGCATCCCCAGGCATCCCATGCAGAGGATGAGGCAGGATGGGCACCAGCTTCCTCATCCACAAAGACAAGACGCTTGGTGGGAATTGCACAAGAGCCCTTGTGTGTGAGAGGCGCGCGGGCCACTTGGACAAGCCAGATGAAATACACGGAGAAGAGGAGTTCATCAAACCTGCTCTGACAATATCCTCCAAGTCTCACTCAAGTCTCCTTGTTCCATTGTGCCTGACGACTGCCTCCCAGCCCTCTGTTACGGGGATCAAAGGGCCCCGAGCCACAGATCACGGCAGCAGGAATTATTAATGTCAAACAAAGCGGAGCCCAGCCACACAACCGCCCGCAGTCTCAGGGATAAGCCCTAATGGTATTACCCATGTCTTGCCACTACCTTAAGTGTCGGGTGTCTTGAGGCAGGCAACCTTGTCAGCTGGGTCATTATTGTGGGATTTCCAACAGAATGCGATTAATTCTCCCCCCAGTAAGTTTTATCTGTGTTTGATGCTGACCACTTCTTGCTCGTGATTCACACATTTGCAAGTTGAGAGATTCCTGCATCAGTGTTTCCTTGCACTCTTACCTCATGTTATCCCTGATGCTTCATTGGGTTATGCAAGAACCAGAGGCCAGGAAGGAGACATAATTTGCCTGTATCACAAAGTCTCAATGGCACACTTATTTAGAGGATGACACAGAAGGATTTGTGTTTCTGTAACAGGTAATCTCGCCATCTGTGGCCTCTGCATCACCTCCGCATCACTATTGTTGCAGAAACTGTGCACTTGTCACCGGAAATGACATTATTGGTCACCCTGGGTTACTGGAGGCTGCCATAGACCTCCTCAAATGCTGTTTAGAACTGCTGTTTGAACAACTGGATGGATAGATAGATAGATAGATAGACAGATAGACAGATAGACAGATAGAATGATTGATGACAGACTGATAGACTGACAGATTGACAGACTGACAGACAGACATACTGACTGAGTGACAGACTGAAAGATTGACAGACTGACAGGCTGACTGACAGACTTTTATTTTATTTATTTATTTATTAAATATATTTTAAAAGGGTTAAATTGCTCAGTGCAAACTGTTTTTCAGCAATGCCCTTTACATAAGTACAAATTAAAAGATTTACAAAAATGCATTGACAATAAAAACCGCAGTAATAAATCAAAATTTATAACAGTGTAAAAACATAAGGATAAAATATTACATGTGCACATTCTTTTTCAGTTGCTTCTTAAATCCATCTATGTTTGTAATTTCTGTGATGTTACCTGGTAAATCATTCCATTTCTTTGCTGTTTCCCTAAGAAATGTGCACATTTGTATCATGTGACTGACTGACTGACTGACTGACTGACTGACGTGCTGACTGACTGACTGACTGACTGACTGACGTGCTGACTGACTGACTGACTTACTGACTGACAGACAATGCTTGCTTTAACTGGTTAATTTCACTGGCTGGACCAGCTAGATAGTAATGGCCTGCCTTAAATAGCTAGATAGCAGCAGCAGTTTGCTCTCACCTTTTCTTCAACATAGAGAAGCTGTCAACAACTGCAGTTGGCCAACCCTAACCAGAGGAGCTGTCGGGGCAAAATGAGCAAGATCATGCAAGACTGACATTGCATGTCAGAAAGTGACTTGCCAAGAAAGGCTGTCAAAATGAAGTGCTAGATGCTCGTTCCCTTAGCAGTAAAACAGGTAACTACCTCAGACACTGCAGTAGAGCCTCCTGTGGGAAGCTAGGCTTACAAGACAAAAGATGACGTCACGCCAAGTCTAGATAAAAATATATAATTATCTAAAAATATTCATATTCATGGTTATTTATGGATTAATGCCAACTATCATTTAACAAATGTGGTGATTGATTTATTCCTTATTTCAATTAAGTGGCATGAAATAAAACCAAAATGGCTGGAAAATACATTAATAATGTCATCGTGAACAAAAGCAAGAATGGAAGGGGTATTTAGGCGGATAATTTTTGACATGGATCCAACAACAGATGCTTTACACACCCCGTCATTTAGGATCATTTAGAATTGACAGCTACTGACATGGTTTCTTTTATAGCATATGATCCTTATTGTCTGTAATAGCCACAATTAGTCCTGGTCGTCTGTTGTTTACAGCATGTGGGACCAAAGCAGAGTAACAGGTCTAGGGGGTATACAGTGACATAGATGTAAACCAGTGATGTAAGAGCAATTGGAGTTTTGTGAATATGTTCCTGTGACAACTGGCAGTCTTCTGATTGTGCAAGAGTCCCGGCCATCTGCTGCCGTTGTTCTAGGAATGCGACGACTGCTGTTGCAAGCCATCCTCATCAGTATTCCGTCCATGTCCTGGCAGCCTGGCTCCTACTAGCCTAGCAATATGATTATCGCTCATTTTGGCACACTGCTACAACGCGAAACTGCTAACAATCGCAGAATGAGCCCAGCTCCTGGCTAGCACGGTCACCCGATCTAATCACTTAATACCAAGGGTAAACCCCAGGTATAATTTGCCCCAATACGTGGGGGATGTGTCAGGGATAGCTGGGGATAGGTGGACACTGTCCTGTGCTTTGCATCTACTTGCATGGCCACCTGGACTAGAGAGACATTTTTATTTCAAGAGGCAGTCCCAGGGTGCAGAACAGGGCATTTAAAAGTACATCGGGTTGGCCTTTTGACTTCAGTATCGTGTGTCCTGTGAATGCGGCGGTTGCCTTGGAACTACTTAGAGGGTTTGCCCAATGTTTCCTTTGTGGTCGGACCTTTCAACTGCACTCTAAGGGCCAAAGGGGTGCACCGGTGTTCCCCTGGGGATGACCCAGTCACACACCCCCTGACCTGCTCTCCTACGACCTGGCTCCTGGGCTACTTCTGATTTGAGCTGAAAGAGGAAAGAGGAAAGAGGGTAGGAGCAGGGGGATGGGGAGGCAGACAAATTGGCCAGTGCTCAGCTGCGAAGATGAAACTGCGAATTGCATCGGCCAGTTGAGAATAAGCCAACTATGTGAGCCCGCTGGATCCCATGCACTGAATCGAAAAACTATTCCAGCCCCTATTGGCAGCCACTTCTGCGGACAAATAGTCTGAGAGGTTGGCACTCTGGATGACTTTCTGCCATGCCAATAAGACGCGGATTGTCTGCAAAGAAACATCCTTTCTTTTTTTCTTTTTTCTTCTTCTTTTGAGTGGCATCTTCGTCTTGGGGCATCTGTCAAATTACTAGCAGACAGTTATGTACATAGATATAAAGAGCATTCTACATTAGTAACAAACAATGGCACTAGTAACAATAACAAAAGGTGACGTGTCCTAAAGTGACTAATTGTGACTAATGTATTCTAGGTAGAGCATGAAGTAAATTAAACCAAGGGAGTCAATGATAGAAAGTAATCAAACACCAGACGTAAAGGGTTTTCTGGAGCTTGGAGTGGATTAAAAGTGACCTTGACCTGGCTCTGGTCAATTCAAAGCAAAGTCAGCTGATCTGGGGCTGCGCATTGACCCCTTAGTCATGTCCTTGCATATGTAGCGTGGCAGGCAGGACATTAGGTGCGTCAAGGGGGCCAGTCAGCAGGGCTTAGTCAGAAACCCCAGTCAGCCGGACACGGAGGTCCCTGGGGCCCAGGAACAGAACAACGTCCCCAAACACGTGTCTCTAAAACCACAGAGGGATAGTTCAAACTAAAAATGAAATCCTGTTTAGAAAGTCCACCCAGTATGGCGTAATAGTGTGGCTTTTTCAGTCCAGGCGGTGTTTTCAAAGCACCTCTCTCGAGCCCTGTATACCCCTGCTTGCTGATCCCTGCTAGAGCCGCCCCAGCTCCATGCACGCGCTCCCAGACTTTGATAAATTAAGCATCGTGAGTAATTTAAGTGACAAGCGTGCAAGCAACTTGCCACCCGAGGCCTGATTAACTTAGTCACTAGTCTCATTACCCCACTTGCCTTGTAACCCAGACCACAGAGACCCTCTGCTGCCCCACATAATTCAAATAATTAGCAAAGCCGCCGTATTAAATCCTCAGGAATGTCACTAGCTATTTGGGAATTTCGCTAGCAACACTTGCCAGCGTTCCAAAGTGTCTCAATTGGATCTTGTGAGGATCCGGGCATGCGCAAGGGACAAAAACGTCCAAGAAGACCTCCATAGGTGGCATGGGATCAACCAGGGCGCAAAATAGACATTTCGCATTTCTTTTTTGCAAAGCAAAGTAAAGATACAAATGTGTAATCCTTCCTCATACTTGTCTGATTTGTTGTTGTGCATTTTCAGTGGCCTAGATTCAAGCTTATAGAGCACGCAGCAGTGTCTAATTTGATCATGGCCCATGCCTCCATGGCCCATTTTGAATGTAATTTTTTCTGTCATGTATTCCAGCCTATGGAGGCAGCAGCTGAATCTGGGTGTTGCATTTTGCTCATATCCTCTATTGTCCTTTTCAAGCGTGCATTGTGTGGCTCACTGAGGACAATAACAAAATGAGCCTACAGGAGACTGCTCTGTCCTTGCAGTATCTTCATTACTCCTGGAAATAACTCATCACCAGGGTGATGCTGCACTGGCTTCATTTGGCTCTTGTTACTAACAAAACACGGGTAATCCCTGGCAAATTTGTTGTTGATAGCTGCGTGTTTGTCACACCCTGCAAACCCTATGCAGAAAGACGGACCCCATCGATCTGAAAGCAGCCAAGACAGATGAAAGTCCCCCTATAGCAATTACATCTGTCAACCTTATGATGGATGACAAATTGCAAACAATTAAGCAATCGTTCAACTGCCCTCTAATGACCTGAATATCATGCCAATATTGCACCTAGGCAATGTGCACTTCACCTTCACACGTCCACAGTGCATGCATCATGTAAAATGTACTCACATTTTATTGCCATGTTCAAGTTTTTCATTACTTATAATTAACAGGCAGATGGTTTTTTTTTCGCATTGAATAACCTTCATTTCATCGTTTACACCAAACCATAAACAGTATTCTTAATCCTAATTTTGCCAATTTTGAAAGCAATTTCGAATGTCAAATTTCATGATTCAGACTCATTAAAAGCATAATGCTGCTGTACGAGTATGTTGTTGAACATGTACTATGCATTTGTAGTGACACCCTGACGTAATAATTAGACGGTCAGCTTGTTTTTCCCCTAGATGGCGCGACAGACGGAGTGGCTAATGAGTTTAGATTGAAGCCATCAAGACGAAACTTTGAAGTGTCCTCATGTAGCCAATTGCAGTTGGCTTGTTACTCTGTGCTTGTTCACCAAGGCCCTTGACCCACTACTCTAGCACTCGGGAGGGCATTAATTCGTATCTAGGTCACCACTAGAGGCGCTTTGTACAATTGTTGTCTGGAAAAACGACCTAACTTGCAGCTCTAGCGTCAATTATTATATAAATACAGTCCCAAATAAAGCTCTACAGGGCTGTCAAAAACACCACGAGATGTCAGATATGACAGATTAGCGTGACCCATAGGCCTTTGCAGTTTTATGATAGGTCTTTAAATTGTGTTAAACTGCATCACGAGCGATTTTGGATAACTCCCCCCTTCATAAACTAGACATTTGCAAAAGCTGATTATGGCTAATCCGCCAAAATCTATTTAGAAAACATCACTCTATTGGTGGTGTTTAAAAAAGGGCCAAACGCAGTGAAATGCTCAATGCTCTACTTCAGTTGTATTTAATAGGAACTCCAATGCCCCGGTGAAATTGCATAGGAGGGAAAAAATGCTTCAGAAGTGAGCAAATTAGGCTTTTAACTCTTGACAGTTGTGAAAAATGTGCGATTCTTTTACAAGCGCTAATTCAATTAGGCATTTTGAAATTCAGAAGGAGGCAAAGGTCACTCATTAGAGTGTTGCCAGGGGCTCTTTACCCTAGATTATTTAGTGATTACACCGCCAAGGCAAGGCTGGCTAGCAAAATGATTTAGTCTGAAGTGGGGAGGGGAGCGGTGTGACCATGAAAAGCAGTTGAAGCGACTGAGTTGTCTTCCAGGCGAATGCCTCTGCCCAGGTGACGCCAACATCTACCTGCAGCCAGAGAGAGGCGCCCTCCTTTGATGTGGGGCCTCACCTGCGCCGTCAGGTCTAGCCCCGCCAAGTCTCAATAAAGCTCCACGACAGAATGTAACAATCCTGGGGACCATTCGTCATCGCGCGAGCATGAAATAATAATTGGGCCAGCGCAATATCGGGTGAAAGGGTTCAGCTGGGTAGCAGAAATAGATGGCCCGTAATGGGGCCGGGGTTAGGCGCCCGACAGGGATCCGATGGGCTCACTCGTGCGTGGATCGCCAACCAATCAGCGCTCAGCCAGCGCACCATGTGACTGCTGCCATGACAACCACACAAACAACGCAGTAACAGATACTGCAGGCCCCGTCACGTGACCTTACAACTCACAACGTAAACACGACAGCAAAATGAACAAAATAAAGACAGAAAAGCAAAAATCTCACAATTTTACATTTTTTAAACTTATAACGAAGGGAAACATTTCAGAGCATCCGCAGTAAACACAGCAAGGCAGAATCTAGCACTGCGCCCATTACCTAATGACCACCGCATCAGATATGCCAGCTCACGCCTCGCCAAACTAATGGCGGGCTAAGGAACTCCTATAAGATTTGAAATTGATTTGAAACGTGCAAACACATGTAGCAGGCAGAGTAGGAAGCATTGGCGTCATAATTAAATTTGGGTTAAACTGTGTGGGGGCTGAGACAGCTGATTGCTGGCTGCCTCCTTGCCCGCACTCACTTCCCATCCAGCATAAGTCAAAATAGCCTATAATTCACTTATTTCAACGTAGTTAGATTTTGCATCTCAATTATTAATAATTTTTGCCAATATTAGACATCAATTTGGCATAAATGACATTAGCAGTGGAGGCATGATGACATCTCTATTGAAGTCGTTGATCAGCTGAATCGCATCCATATTCCCCCCTCGGCTGTCTTCAAGTGCTGCTATCGGGGGTCCCGGGAGACTGCCTCCCCTCAAATTGTTATTTCAACTTAGCAGTTTCAAGAGCTGCAGCTCTGCTCCATTGTGACTTGCCACTAATACTCTGCAGTAATCTTTGGGACTGAGCCTTTGTTGCAACCGCCTAGCGTGCCCTCTGTCTGCTGCCACATTGTGCCAGGGTGCCCCCCTGCCCCCTCTGCCCCCCTCTCCCCTACTGATATTAAATTTAGGTCGACAGCCGCCTTGCCAGCGACGCCTCATTACCAACCCTCGAATTATGAGGGCAATAAATCTGGATCTTTTTTTCACCCGCTCGTTTTCAAACTGGGATCGTCGTTTTCAGATTTTAATGTAAGTTGTGATATTAATGAGCGCCATTTTGCGCGGGTCCCTGGCTAAAGCCTCGTTTTAGATCCATCAATCATATTCCGAGAGGGATGCTGGGCGACTGATGATGCTGGGCGACTGATGATGTTGTCCTCCCGCCATCCTCGCCAGGCACAAGGTCCTGCATCCTCTAGTCATGCTTTCTTGTGCATGTTTGACTGTAAATGTACATCTTTGATTGATGTGCTCTTTTCGATGTGAGCAAATTTTGTGAGTCTTGAAGTGCATTGTCTATATATATACTTGGCTCTTGCAGGCAACACTAACATATCCTTATTTACACGTTCCAATGCACTCGCAAAAGTGTAGTTTTACAAATGTACACTGACTTTGTAGTTGTGTATTTAACACTTCTGTCATATCACTATTCAGTAGGAAATTGAGCATCCGTGATAACAAAAATGTAAATATGACAATTTCACGCTTGAATTCGGTCGGTGCCATTGCCCCATGAAAGTGTGCAGTTTTTGTACGCCCTGTAATTTACTGGCCTGAAAGTGAAATCATGATTGACACAGATTTGTACATCGAATGAAATCACATAACTCAGACAGCACGAGTCTGCAGCTCTATAGTGATTTTCGTCACTGTAGACTCAGTAGTAGACTGTAGAGTGTTCTGAAACGAGTGTGACAAAATATACTCGAATGAAAATGGCCCTAAAAAGCAACATGATCAGCAATCAGTGTTTTAGAGCCAAGTCATGGACCCGCTCATTAGATAATGGTAACAATGACAGTTGGGACAGGAGTCTTGCCTGTAGTAATTGATAGGGCAATTGCCGGGTCAATTTAGTGGAAAAGTGAAATAGAGAAATGATTGGCTTGGTCACCAGTTTGAAGGTAACTCATTAAACAAGATGGCTGCTGTGATGGATCGTCATTATCTGTGAAACAATGATGGCCCATCCCAGCTCCTCTCCCAAATGCTCCTGGCTGCCCTTCTATCTTCATTTTTCGCCTTAGCCCACTCTCCTATTTTCGCCCAGGCTGTAGCGGAAGAGGGATGACCTGCCTCAATTATCGCTCAGATAAACGAGCTGGGATCGGCGTCAGAGGCCTTGGGAGAGAGCACACTGACCTGATGCTAGTATTTGCAACGGTTTGGGCGTGTCTCCTAACACAATTGCAGGCAGCTAGGGACACCCTGACAATCCTCAAGTGCAGGGACACATCGCCAACTGAACAAATCTTCGTTAACGTCACAACAAGAAATAAATGGCCGCTGCAGGACACTGTATACTGGTCACTACTGGTCACTCAGTGGTCAGTTGCAGATGTGGATGCCAAACCACTGATTTGAACTCAACACAAAGGTTGTTAATTAAGCATGATTAAATTCTGTGGTATGAATTCGACGACTCTGTTTTTAGTTTAGTAGGTTGGAAAAACAGTTTCCAACTGTCAAATAGTTACCCAGGCTTAGTTAAATTGAAAACATCCCCCCTCCCGGAAGTCATGCAGCCACCACGCGGCAGGCTAACAAACTACCATCCGCAGATAATGTCATCTTTAAAATGACAGCCGAAGACCTCAAATATTGGCATGACACTCCCACAGCTAAGCTTGCTGTTCTGTAACCGTTTTAATTTGACACATCCTTTCATGAAAAGAAATTGATATCTGAATTTGAAAATTTCGACGAAGATGTAGAGCTTGTAATGTATTGCTTATGCAAGGGCGGACTTAATGCCGTGCTGTGTGGTGGGGCTGGCTGAATATGCACAGTGAACATGTGTCTGGATGTTAAGTTATGATAATGAGGATATTTATCAGAAGTTACATTCAAGTGAGGATGACACAGACCACCAGAGGAGACATGTTGACATCTTGGTGGACCCTCCTCCCACCCCCATCCCAATTGAGATGTAAATACTGAAACGTGTCCTAGAGCGCGAAATCCAACTCACAAAGCATCTGCAATGTACACATTCATCAATATCTGACAAGGCGGAAAATATATGAATCTGTTTGATTAGGAGAAAAAGGCTGACAGCGCTCTAAGATGTGTGAAACATGAGGCAAGAGTGGGATGGAGATGCTGGGGATCACATGCTCAAATTAATGTCAGCTCAGAGGGTCGGCCAAATGCAATGACCATGATCGAACATACGAATCGATAGTGATTGATTTAGGAGTGACCTGGACAAACACATGCTGAGCTGCCCATGGTGAGGTGAGGGCGTGAGTAGTGGACAGGGCTGCCCAGGGAGGGTCAGAGTGACCGCTGTCCACTGCACCCTGGGTGATGTATCACTTCCCCCCTGACCCCTGACCTCCGCCCGGAAATGAAACCCCCGACGCTGCCTCTGCTTCGCGCGCCCCCGCCCGGACGTCCTGGGCGACGTTTTGACGGTGATGACGTTGGTATGGGATCTTCTACCAAGGTCAAGGTCAAGACAGTGACCAAGCTCAAATACTGCACAGTTAAAACCATCAACAATCCTCTCATCAATATGTTTTAATCTGATAGGCACGAAGTGTTAATTTTTTTTGTTAAAAATTCCATTAAAAAATATTGTGGTATTTTAAGCTTGCGATGGATATAAAACATGCTTATGGTATTTGAGGAGCGCAATGTTTGGAGTTTTACAACGTGAGTGAAATGCAAATTGAGAAGGTCAAGTCAAAGGAGGCAATTTGAACTTGCAGTAAAAACTCGTAAAATCGTGGATGGTATGGGACAGGTCGCCGATGGCGCGCGTCTCGGGGAGGGCGGCGACAGGTACACGGGCGTCGGAGGCAGCGTCGCCCGGGGCCCCCAGCGTCTCCATCTTATATCTGGGGGCCATTTCACATGCTCTACAAGATGCAACGGCAATAAATACTCACCTTGCAAAGAGACGCTGCACCTGAAGTCCTGGTTCAGCGTTTCGGGGGACTACTTTTTCCAGGTAGTTTCAGCGTCCGACGCTTCGGCGGCGTTGTCTGCAGCAGCCAGCAGCCAGCATCCTGCATCGTACATCCTTTGCATCTTGCATCTGTGGTATCCAGGGAGGGCTTGTGGTGCTCAAGCTGTGCTCCTCTCTCCCATCCTCTCCTCCTCGGCCGCTGGATAACACTAAATGTCAGGCCCGAATTCCCTCTGCATTTATAGTGCTCCACCCTGATCTGCAATGCAATACATCTCTATTTGTATCCCAAACACTGCAAAAATTGACTTCATCTGAATTGCAATGTCGTATAAGTGGCTATTAAGCATATAATATAATCTGCAGAGGCGAATGGTAATGAGGCGGCCTGTTTGACAAAGTGGGTTTATCCCTGGCCCCTTCATACATACTGTCAGATCGCATTGGCTGGCGACCGGCCCTCTGCCACTCTCAATGTGGTTATCTCTCTCAAGATGCCGGGATTAGTGGAAATCGTGAAAATTTCATGGTTGTAACAAGGCAAAGTAGGGCTGGCTGGTGCTTCTCATGAATGCCATTAATGGATCATTAATATTTAGGTTGATTGTGTGCGTGGTATGTGAATGGGGTCCGATGTGGCTTGCATACATAAAGAGGGTGCAGAGGCGCCAGGGCAACTCCTCCGTAACCCAGTCTCAAGGCTTTGCTAGCAGCCACGTAGTCAAGGACTCCTGAATGATAGAACAGACACGATTAGCAGCCAAGCACCAGCACTGGTGCAACTTTATATCACTCTATATTGGGTCATAATATGAATGCATTTACGCTTTATTTGAGTGGGTCAAATATACTGCATTGTGCAACAGCGACAAAAGAGCTTATTAAACGTGCATGCATGTGACATACTCTAGGGGACTGCTTTGAAGCAATGCCTTTCACTTGAGCGACCCTGTTCAGCCTGGTTGCTTCCATGTTTCCTAATGTTGTTCAGCAGGAGAAGTTTCGCCTGGAGACGGTGATGGGAGTTGGTTACTGCTGCTGCTGCTGCTTCTGCTGCTGCTGCTGTTGCTGCCCTGGACACGCATCCCACTCAGCCTCACACGTCCTTGCCTTGCCTGCAACATGCAACCACAACCTGGCTCTTATTTTCATCTCTATAAATAACAAAGCCAGCCTTCTTTTCACTCCTCTGACAATTTCGTTTTCATACACATAAACGAGATTCCCAATTTGTCTCCATTTTCTCAGTAATTGGAGTTTGACAGCGCTGAGTGTCGAGACTTGTTGTGGGGGAGCAGAGTCTGCACGCACGTGGAGGGGACGTGGGAGCAAGATGGGCAGGGTGTCACCCCCCAAGTCACACCCCCTTGCCTGCAGCAGCAGCAACTGCAGATAGAGCAGTAGCAGCAGCAGCAGCCCTGCAGGATGGCAGAGTGGCGTGATCATGTGACTCGGATCAGGGGCATCTCAGAGACATCACATGGGCCAGGTGTCGCCACTTGAGCTAGGACCCCATCAGACAAAAGTCACAGAACTCCATCGACTTCAAAGAAAGTTAAAAACAAAAAGAGTCAGGAGACCCCCATGGCTCCATTGTGGGCCACTTGAGGATGGCAGATGACTCAACGTCTGTAATTCCATCAATTGACAAGTCGCCACAAAGCGCTGCTCACCACTCTTCACTCTGACGTCATTCCTCCTCAATCTGTCTTCCCCTCCTCTTTCTTTCTCTCCTTTTCATCCGAGGTGGTCTTCTTTTGATCCCAAAATTGACCACTTTCTCATGAAAGCCACACTCAGTGGCTTTTGGGCCACTATCATCCAACCCCCTGCAAAGCGTGGATTCACATCCTTTCAAACCCCACAAGGGACCGAACAATGTTTTTACATGTGAGCACCGTCTCAAATGGGACATTAAATTGAGAAACGTTATAACAAGTCCTTGTATCCAGGGTTCTGAACAGGGACAGTAACATAGCCCATAGAACTACCATTCACTACCATTCACTCAATCATTTACTGATAAGTTACTGATAAAGTTTTAGAGGCTTCTTTTGTACAACCAGGAAACGTGCCTTTGACAAAAGCTTAACACTCACATAAATAGACCCCAGTTTATTAAGAAGAAAAAAAATTCAAAAAGACGTTTACAACCTTTTCCCACCTGTTTAAGTGACGCTGGATAGCATGTGCGAATTTTAATGCATCATATCATATCAGCATTAATATCAAACAGATGGTCTCATGGGGTTGTGAATAGAAGAGGCCCAGTTGCATCGTTTAATTCAGAGAGACCATTACGCATGCCCATGGTATGAAGTTACTATGAACCCATACAAGTAGACATACATACTGTTACATAACTTGTCACTCAAATGGGTCAGTAATGAATCTTGAAAAAGCATCAAATTATGCCCGAGGATTTTTGTCATAAGATTACTCCATAGTACACGCTCTTCCGCCCTCATAATAGAGGGCCTGGCCTGATATGTCATCTAACTGTTTATCTATCGTCAATCAAAGAGTTGTTACGTTCTAGAGCATTACTGGCTGTTATCCTTTCAGACAGCATTGAATGTGATTTTCATGGAATACAGCATTACAAGAGCTACATTATATTGCCCCGGCTGGCATGGTTAAAGCTGTGCATAGGAGCACACTTCCTAAATCCATTGGCTGTAATCAAATGTTTCGGGTACGAGGCTTCGGCAGCCATTGAGACGGATGTTTCAATAATTCAATATGCGGTAGTTATGCAGTGAGCGATGATAGGAGAATTGGGCGGAAGCCGCGAGGTGCGAAAATGAGCTGCAGCCAGGGCACGGTCAATGGAGCCAGTACAATGGTCCTATCGATAGCAGTTAACTGAGCCATTGTCCAGTCTGGCCTCTATCTCATCTGATGGAAAATAAACCCAGCAGCCTTGCTTAATTGATTTGCTATGTTTAAGTCCTTTCGGCCAAGTGGACTGGGTCAGGGGTCACCTGCTATGTATTGAATTACTTTAAGGTCCCGCACTCGCCATGTGCTCTAAGTGTGTTGCCGTTTTGTGGCACTGTGTTGCATTAATGAGGGAAATAAGAAGACTTAGCAGTGTGCCTCTACGCAAAGAAATGCCAGTCATAAAAACGCAATGTTTGGTAGAAATGCCATATTATGTGTCTCACATATGAAAGGCCTCTGTTGACGTGGCATGACACTTGAAAATGGCGAGATGAAATCTATATTTCCTGCTCATTGACACCGTAACGGAAACTGTCGTTATTCTGTCATTGTATTTTTTTCTGCCCCTTTTGCCTCGCGCCGATGGTCCTGAAAGTCTTGTGTGGGTCTGTCCTGTTTTGAGATACCAGGGCCACAGCCTGCTGCTGCAGTGTGGCCCGTTCAAGTGCTTTAGTTTCATTGTATGTGACAGATGTCGGGGCCTGGAAATTGGGCTGGCATTGAGCGAAGTCTCCACTAGATGGGCCTGACATTAGCCGACCCATGACCACGTAGACTGGTCATTGATAGCTCCCATCAGCTGAGCAAGCAGAAACAGCAGCATCAGCAGCAGCAGGGCGCCGAGGGATGCTGGCTAGGGATGCAGCGCTAAGGTGATGTGGGACCGACTCATGTTAAACGAACGTAAAACAAGTGCAGCAAAGATGCTATCAGCTTTAGGTGGCCTCCCAAATGTGCCATGCGACCATTACAGTTCAGCTTAAGTGTTGAGTCTTAACAATGGCCGCTGGCTAGATTATACACTCATTGGCCTTATTTTGAACTCTCCTGGCCCAATGGATTCCGAAATGGCAGGGGGAATCACCTTTATGACCGTTCAATCCACAATGGCATTGTAAAACCTAGAAGCTCAATTGTCTGCTTACAGTTTCATTGCGGATGGTTGTGCTTTCAGAATCAAAATATCACGTATTCCTAACAAAACACGGCTAATTACGAGAGAATTACCTCTGGAAAATTAGAAAGAATTGCATATGCACAGTGATAGCGGGGTATGATGAGGTTTACCATGGCTGCAGAGGCTGCAAAAGCCTGTCGGCCATGTCATTAATGGATTTAATAAGCGAACGGTGCGCCACTAGGCGGGGGGAGGGCGCAATCACACTGCTCTCAGCTGATGGACTATCGCACACAGGCCTTCCGCAATAAATCATCAACTTTTCTAACACATTTAACCCTTCTCTCTGTGATAGGGGCAAGACGTAATAGTCAGCTAAATTGTAATTCTTTCACATTAGGCCCCCTATTCGTCAAGCTGCCTTTAGATGGGGTATGAAAAATGTCTGAATGGCTGCCATAAGGTGAAATGCTCTTCCGTCACTTGTAGCACTGGATTAAAAACGTCCATTTTTCCACATTAGCTCCTAAGATTAAACTCATAATTTAGCCTTAAGCTAGAAGATAACGATACACTTTAGCAACAGCCAGCTATAATTGTCCGATGAGAATTTATCTCTGAAAGGCACTCATAACCAGGAGACTCGACAGGGCTGGGTATGCTTGTGTCTTGTGGGGGACTTGTGGTTGCTCAGGAAATGTCATTTACGTGCGGCTCCTTAGAAGCTGAGAACTATTTAGGCCATGCAGAATACCAGAGAGATTGGCCCAAGCGCCATGGCATTATCTATTTTATTTGTGTGTGTTTTTAATCAGAGCGGCGGCCCCATGTACAAAGCGGAGTATGTGCCAATTCAATTAATGGTTGGTCTAATGGCCAGATCTGGTGAGGTGCCACTCCGGCCCCGTCTAATTGAATATTGTGCCTAATATGTCGTAAATGGGGTGTTTGTCAGTCGGGTAGGAGGGGCTGTGGGTGAAAGGGCTGGGGACTCGGGGGGGCCAGGGGGTCGACTGTTTTCCTTGCCAGGTCTTTCTCCTTTCAACTCTTCTCTTGGAAGGCGGGGATTCAACTGAACAGAATAGCACGGAAGCGATCCCCACCTGCAGCCCACCCCTTTGAAGTCAGCGCACTTTACGTCATCAAACGAACGTTGTTCATTTGAAGCGGCCAAGGAGGGGAGCAGGCAGCGTAACTGAACTGATTGGCAGTGTCCCCCTCTGTCCCTGGGCACGTACATCTCCCACCCCCTCCCCACACCCCTCACCCCTTCCAGATGCCCGCTACTCAAACCTTTTCACTTGTTCAGGCACCAGAAACATTGTGTAATAAATTTAGCCAATTTAAAATTACTCTTGTTTACTTCACTGATAAAACTGAACACAAAGAAGAAAAGCGGAGTTGGAGAGCTGTGGCTTTTTGTATTTTGGTGTTGCAAAAAGAAGCCCCATTGTGTGAAGCTGACAGCAGAGCTTTGACTGACAGAGAAAGCCAGAAAATACAGATACAAGCGGAGACAGTGTGAAGGAGCGACTTTGACTTTTAAGATGTTTGTCAAATCAAAGCGTATGTGGAGAAAAGATGAAAGAAGAGTTTCATCAAAGCCTGTCTGGTGTAGGAGGCTCGCGAGGCAGCATTCATTAGCATAGCATTAGAGGAAACTGCACTTGCTCTAACTCAACACATCTCTCTAATTCTGTTTCATTTGTGGCCCCAGTTTGAGCTGGAGCGAAATGAGAATGACAGAAAGTGAATGAGGCACAATGCAGCATTTGATGAGGGAGGTTTCTGGGACTGTCAGGAGACTGTTGCTGCAGCCATCACACCACACATGTCACCCTGACAAGCCTGATGCCTGCCCCTCCTTCTGTCATTCTGCTGTCACACAAGTTCCTCTGGTCAATGACAGACAGTCAAGAAATCGTCACCATTTTCCATAGATGTTAATAAAATAAACAACCAGTAACTTCAGCTCAGCTCAACTTCAGTTTAGCTACAGCCTGACATTGATTCGGTCCAATTTAAACTCATGGACAAAGAAACTTCAAATTGTATGGACCATGCTAGATGACTGTGCCTTTGAAAACTTGCCTGTCACATTCTCTATGGATGTTAAATGTTTCTATTGGTGAAAGGATGTTGCATAAACAGCCGGATAGCTGCAGAGATTTTAATAGTCTGCTCTGTGAATTGGACGAGCTGGTATCTTGTCAATCAGAAGATGTCCGTTTTTGCTTACGTCATGTCGAATGAAACTGAACATTGCACAAAGCTTGGCAGGTTGAAGGGCTCACAGACAGCCTAGGGCATGTGCTTTTGCCTGACTCTGTGGCCTATTTGCTTCTCTGTCAATGTGGCCCGCGTCATAATTGAATAAAGTTTGCTCTTAAGGCCAAAATACCAGCATTTTCTGTAAGACACTGTCGTTAGAAAGCTATTAGAGCGATAAGTGAAAGGCCAGGTCATTAAGTATGGCAAGTCGTGGACGGAGTCAGGCTGGTAATATGCATCATAGCCGCGGGCGAAGTCAGACTCTAACTCGGTGCTTTCTTAGGGCAGGGACTTAAGAATGGGGTGCAAGAGACCTCTCATTAAGTCATTTAGAACGTTCCACCACTTTGTTCACTTTTTAATAAAGGATTCCCAACCTTTTACTCCAAAGAGAAGGACCCACTGTGCTTACTCTATCAAGTGCTGTGGATGAAAAGTAGAAGATGTCAAAAGCCAAATCAGTGTATTTCTACTTATGTGGACTTTCTGGATTCTCTGTTTTGTTGTAGACTTTCATCAATGAATAAAAGTTTGAAGCACAGCATCATCTTTATTATGTTTTTTAGTTACTACTTATGGCATTTTTTTGGCGGTTGCTGAAATGCACCGTACATAATATACTTCTTTCATTTCTTAAATTATTTCAGAAGGTCTTTTTAACACTTAACCATCTAGAAAAGAAATGACCAGTTTTTATCAGTTAATGTTTGTGGTGCCTTATGGATGGGTCGGTTGACTGATACGGATGCCTGATAAGAGAAAACAAAAAGATCGTATGTGTAAACACGGTATCTGATTGGCCATCTAACTGTCTCCATGGCAATTAAAGCTATTTTCAGTCTGGAGTTAACTGATTTAATTAGTGGTTGAGTGAGGGCACCACTTTCGCATACTTAACTTTCAATCTGGAAAAGACCCATTAGGTGATTCTGACTTTCAATCTGGTGAATTACTTCCAAGTGTTACGTCATCCTACTGACCATAGGAAGGTGTCAAAAGTGACCAGTATTGCACCTTGCAGAGAGGGCGTGCCTGGGGCCTAGAGAAGAGTCTCCCCTGGGGGGCCTTCCACTGGACTTGCAACGGCCATACCTAATAAAGCCTACCAGCAGAATCCTCCGAGTTTATGAGAATTTTCCTCTGGTTGTGTTGTTTTTGTTTTGTCCCACGGGGCTGAGGCACAGGAGGTATATACTTAAGAGTTAGACATGGGATGACAAAGGCACAGGTCGCCTACCTTACTAGGTTAATCGGACTTTACTATTCTAAGTCATGTTTCAGTTCAAGCGAAGTGCACCCTACTGACACGCTCTAGTGTAAAAGTCCTGCTTCCCTGTCTCTACATACTATTCATAACCTCCATATGATATTGTATTACATTACACTGTGAGACACTCCTTCACAAAGAGATTAAATAAAGCAGTATTTTGTCCGTCTATGTCAATAAGGCATAAACAAATCACATGTAGTTTTGATATGGTTGACCATCCATATGTGTATGACCTCACGCACTGCTCCATTCAATTTACTACTAACTCGCAATAAAACAACAAATTTCCAAAAGAAATTTTGATATCGTTGTGTCCCGCTTTATGAATGCATAAAAAATGAAGAAAAAAAAATATATATATAATAAATTTTCAGATAAAAAACAGCCGAAGTGTGCATGAGAATTCGATGGAAGTTAATGACAGTGAACAATTATTTGGTCAATTAGCCAGACATGCTACCTGGCCGTGTATGATTTGATAAGGGGAATTCAATACATATACATGCATATATGATTTGATAAGGAGAATTCGATACCAAACTTCATGAAAATGATCCATCAATCACGTATCATAAGTTGTGTAATGATCCATGTTAAGCCATATACGACCAAAAATCATTGCATACTCTCTCATGAAATGGCTCTGACAATTTATTTTTCATATGTAATAAAATTTACTTGGTTCATCGTGAACATTTGATGGCAACTTTCGCTGTTTTTCACTATCAATTTCACATAGCTTTTATTGCTGTCTTTTTTTATTCGTAAAGTATATTTTTAATCAATTACAATTATGTACTGATGAATATTTAAACGATAATCAAACTTGTAATTTTTTTATGAAACATTAAAAAAACATGGATGTATCCAACTGTGTGTTTCAGTGGATTTTCGACAACTGTAAGTTGCTCCCAGGAGACGTTAAACGGGCGGTGCTGTGCACTCGGTGGACCCCACCAATTAGGTAAATGTGTAACAAGCTATGAACTCTAAGCTTCTCATCATTACGTCTGCCTTTGACAGATGTCTTACAAGTAGCTGCAGACTGGTAGTACTGAGTCCATATTAGTTGTGTAGTCCCTTCAGCATGTCTCTATTCCGAACAACTGGTCTGGTAAAAAGCAAGGTATTATAGGCCTGGGACGTTCAACTTTGCTGTGACTTTTGTCAACTTTTTTTGGTTGTTTATGGCATGATTAATCTGGCTGATGGTAAGAAGGGGTAATAACCCATTATGGCAGAGTGTTTATCGCCACTTATCGCCACAGCTTTCGCTGGCTTATCGACAGAGCCTGCCACCAGGTCACTGTTAACGGCTGAGACAATGCAGCCGGGGCCAGTGTCATCATTCTGCTGCCACCTGTAATCATGTGATTTATGTCATAATATTATCACAAGACTGATTAGACAGCACGGGTCACTTCAGTCGACCTTGCAGAGCTAGCAAAAAGCAGACTGGCCACTTCATATGGAGCCTAAACAAGGGAAGATCAGAAGTACACTGTGTAATGGAAAGCAGTCAATGTCAAATGTCTTTTCAAAGTGGTAGCAAATACGTTAGTAGAAGCACACACACATACACGAAATAATAGAATGAATAAAGGGAAAGGAGGAAAGCAACCTGGAAAGGAGACAAAAAAAAACCTTCACCATTATTTCCTTGTTTGGTTTAGAGACAAACAGTGAAAAACCAGTGCACCTGGATTTCAACCTGCACATGTAATGCAATCCCAAATTTAACTGGTCTGAACAACAAAGAATGACAAAAAAAAAACTACATCAATCTTACAAGAATTAAATGAATATCTGCACTCATTATGGGTCACCTCTAACGATGAAGAATTGGCCTTCAAGAGGACCAGTTTGGAATGACCCTTCAGATGTAATTGGCAACTGGACAAATCCTTCATATTAATTCCAGTCTTGCTTGACCAATGAAGATGAATGTCTGACCAGTTGATTTGAAATTTGAAAGAGATTAGTCTGAAGTGTGTTAAGGAGAAAGGGGACCAGAGATGATGGGGACTTTGAGGCTGAAACCATACCCTAAGACAATAGATGTGCTCACAAAGGGGGTAGTGTGCTAGCTGGTATAGCATTGCGGGTGATGTCAATTACTACCTAAGCACAGTTGCTCAAGGAGTCAACGAAGACCTGGAAAAGTCAATTGTAGTTGTAGAGGCTGAAACTGGCCCCAGTCTGCTGTTCATGGCTGCCTGTTTGCCTGACCAGATTAAGAGGGCATCACGAAGGGACTGGCCTGGCTCTGCTACCCTCTTAGGCCGCTTATATGCTCCCCTCACTTCAAAGCATCTTTTGTGCCCAGGACAAACACACGACTTGTAAGAGGGCTAAGTCTCTGGCAGCGACCACACACAAGGGCAGGTCAAATAGCTGCTAGATAGCCTACTTATCCCAGACCTTTTCTATATCTGACTTTATGACAGATCCAACTGAATCCCCCTGTTAACCTTCACAGAAGTATATGACTTTCATTTGCAGGAACACCAATAATTCCTCCATAAACAAAACAAAACAAAAACTTGCAAGCCCACCAACTATTGGTCATACTGGTTAAGGTAGTGTTTACCATGGCTGTTGGTACTGGAAGTCACTACATTACATGCTATTCAATTAAAATAATTCAATACACAACCATAGTCATTCACATAAATATGTAATGAATATATATGAATGCATTTAAAAACAAAAAGATATCAATAGAGAGGAAATTGATGAAAAGATACTATTATAAAATTTATAAATGTTAACTCATTAGTCTTTATTCATTCATGTCATAGTTGTGTAGGTTTGAAGTGTATTTCAACATATCCAAATCTGCTTTCATGAATCAGAAGTCATTCTACTTTAGCAGGAATACATGCATAATAACAGGTTCAGCATATCAGTGACTATATTGCCACTAGCTAGAAATGAGCTTGGTGATGATATCATCTCCAATCAATACCAATCCGTTTGAAATATGGTTTTGTAACATTTTTTGTAAGGTTGGCTAGCAGTAAAGATGCTATCTATGTATGCAATAATCTATATCATGATGCTTGTCAATAGTAATTACTGAAACCATATATTGGGGTACTTAAGAGATATTAGATAAAAGTCAGCACAGATTCAGTTGTACCAGCTTCCGATGATGTTGGAAGGTAAAATGAATGTTCTACTTCATGAACACCACATCATTCATTTGAGCAGTGTATTGATTTAATCTAATCCCAGTCACCCCCTGTTGGCAAGTATAACATTTTATCGACTGCCTTTTGAACTTTTTTGGTATTTTGTTTGTACATCTGAAGCCTTTGGGCTTAAAGTGTTGAAACTTCAACACTTATATGTCTACACCGAAATCAATCTCTCATGGGATTGCTTTATTTATTTTTGACATGCACACTCAAAAATAGAACTTAAGCTGTCAGTTCGTATACCTACATTGTCCATTTCCCCCAGCATTAATCATGATTTATTTGTCTTTGTCAATTTTTTGCCTACAATTCAGACTGATGTGTTGAGTCATGTGTGACTGAATTTATGTAGTCGTTTCATAACATATTCATGAGAAACAGTTTTTAGAAAATATGAGGACAGATAACTTCATCTTGTTTCAGTAAGATTGGCTTCAACTAAGTGCAAGTTTCATCATTACTCAATGGCCAAAACTTTAAGAACAATTTCATTCAATTCAAAATTTATAAAAAACCTATATGAGATGTTTCCTAAACGTTTTTGAATCTGGTACATTCAGTGCTTTGACTGGCCAACTACTTTTATGACCTGACTATGTGACCCGGGGTTGTACCCTTGTGGTACCCCTCAGTCTTCATCGTGCTTGCCTGCATGCAGCATCACCAGCTCTTTTTATACTTTTAATTGCCTACCCTCCCTTCCCTCCCTTATTTCATGTACATCACCTCAAATAATCTATATTTTATAATGCCTTTTAAAACTTTTTATGTTCCTGCATCATATATATATATTTTTCTTAATTACTGTTTTTGTATGTTTTCTTAATTACTAATGTGTAACATAGTTGGTTGCTGGTCAGTAACTAAAGTTTTGCCAGTCCTTTTGGTGTTTGTTTCTGATTCAAAACTATTCTCCATGAAATTGCACATACATTTTCAATAGATGATTTATTATTGCACAAAGTTTTGTTGAGCTGTTGCACTTTTTGTGGCCAGCTCAGATGCAATAAAACACCTTCAAAATACATAACGGTTTCTCTTCAATTAAGCACTGTGTTTCTAAACTCCATTATATATATACATCAATAAACGGATCTATAACGGTGGACATAATGCAAAACTTAATAGAGCTGACACCGAATGTTTATGTCAGTCTCTTGTGCTTATGCATTGTGTGTGTGAATTGACTGTTTGGTGATGTACCAATGACGCATTCATGACTCCGAATGATACAATATACCTGAAAAGAACAGGATTGGTTTCACTGTGACCAGGTACACAAAAGCACACACATTCAATCGCCCATGCTTAACTGTAACTTAATGATTACAAGGAGTTACAAAAAAGAGAAAATGACAAAGAGGGGAACGTGTCTGTGCATAAGGTCTTGTCATTAGACTCGCTCTCTGTGTTCCTATGACTTTGTCTTGTCATTCGAGTCATTTTGCCAAACCTGGTCCATTGGCCCCAAACCAAGACTTCCCATAATTTTGGCTACCAAAATAGTTTTCTCAACATCAAACCCTCAGCATGGTCCAAAACTTTAATAAAGGTTGTGTTGGGATGATAAAATACCTCTCTGCTTGCCAATCTTTTTTATGTGAGGATCCTAACTTTTTCCGTTTAAGCTAGACTTCTGTTTTTGTGTGTTTCTCATTTCTTTTCTTTTTCTCAAGTATTGGGGGACATAATTCACTCTGTTTGCTATTAAATGCTCCTTGTTTTGATATGTATTTCAGCAAAAATCCCTTTCAAGGTGAAGACCACTGATGCATCAATTTGAGTATGTACGAAGAATAACATCAAATGCTCAAATGTTCAAATGCTCAAATTTACACTCCTTTCTCATGTACTTTTTTTCTGTCAAAAGTCATGTGTATCAGATTAGATTCGGGGGTTCAAACGAAACTTAGGAATGTGGAAATTGTTTCAATCTCACTTTTTTCTTTAATTTCTTTGATATTAAGTAATATACTTATGAAGAAAAAAAAGCAGTTTCCTTCTTCTTGTCCTCCTTCTTCCTTTTCTCCACATTCTTCCCTTTAGTCAGCTATCTTGACAACATTTAGGCAATATATTCTAAAGCCGTCAAAAGTGTAAAAAGGAAATTTTATGCACTGAAAACCTTCGACAATTACCAGTGCACATGTGCTCTCAACGTACATATAAATTAAATGATCTATACAAGAAAGAGTTCCCTAGTATAATTGGTGGAGACATCTCAATGTTTAGGGGGCCTTATCGAGATGAAATCCCCATGCACTGTAGGAGTAATTGAAATTAAGCAATCCGAGTTCTGTTACATTGGCCGTTTTAGTTTCGTAAGGCTGCCATGGCATAGTTTATGCTAATTTTATTGTTATGCATCTGGGAGCCCCTTGAGTGTGAAATTCCCTTAGATTTTTCTTGAGGAGGTGCTTGGCCTGTTGTTTGGGGGTCATTTGAAGTGGCACAAGACACAAGTGTCACTCAGTGCCTACCTCTCCTCTCTAATGCATATTTCAAGAAGAGAGAAAAGCACCGGTTTGCACAGGGGATCCACTTTGAACTGACCAGCAGGCGAATCAGAGTCAGCCATCAGATTCAAATTCAATCCATTGCCAGCCCAGACTGGAATAAATAGTTTTAAATTGGATGGAATCGGCCATTTCAAAGAAAGCCAAATGCAAATCTGTGGTTGGAGTTAATGAAAGTAACGATCAGGTACAAATAACTGGAAACTCATTAGAGCCAGCCACAATGGGAGTTAGACAAAGGGGAAATCTATTAAGGCAGTTTAATGAGAGGCCACGTATATCGATACAACATTAACGTTTTCTCTACGGATAGATCACACGGCCAGTGGAAATTCTCAGTGGCCATTTAGCGGCCACTTTGACAATGGGCTGGGCAGGACAGTGGGGGGACTGGGTTGCCATCCCATCAAGCCAAAATGCCCGTCTTTGTGAGTTGGGGGGAGGACTTAGTGACTTGGCAGGCTGGCCAAGGGTGATATGTGGCGTGTGAGGGTTCACTGCATGTTCCAGGTCCCAGATAATATCTCATTAGCAACGCTCACCAGTGCCCTGGCCATTTAGCCAACTCTGACTCGCAGCTCACACAATGGTGTAATTGCAGGCTGGGTTGTCATTAAGCAGATCCCGGGGGTTTCCTACCAGCCCCCAGCCCGCCATACAATATGGACGGCCCATTGCTGGCCACGCCCTACACATAGTTATCAGTCAGCGTACGGGCTTATTAAACTGACCCCACCTGTAATCAGGCCAACCCCGAAGTCTCATCTTGCCCAGCAAAACTCACTGACGGTTTTCCCTAGACAATGAAACCTGTGATTAACTTGACCAACACAGACACCCTCCCCTATGATCAATTCCAAATCACTGCAAACTTGCCCTGTCTTTTTCTCAACCTTCCATTTTACTGATTGAAGAGACAAAATGCCGATTTCACAGCTTCCCCTCCAGGCCTTTTAACTAGGAAATGGTCATATTGCGGTTTATTTTGAATGACTAGACACAGATGTGGTTGCATTTAAGCCAGACATGAATGTCTGATGATCTATGATATGAAAGGCTTTTGACACTTGAAGAAAGGCTTCTGTCATATCTATTGAATCGAGCGTCTAGTCAAAGTAGTGTCAGTTTATGAAAGCCTTTATCAACCTTTTGGTTTTCCCCACAATGCACCAGGGCAAAGATCGTCCAAATGTTGCGTAGAAGTCAGATCTATGATGTAACTTGATATCTGTAATCAGCAATAGTGCCAAGATTGTGCCTAATTGGGGTGGGGTGCATTGTTTAAGGTGTGTCATTAAGGGACATGGTGCAGGGGGCTGGGGCTGCAGAACCACTCGCACCATATCTATCACTGTCATGGGGTGCACATGTGCCACACGGCTGCCATGGACATCTGCTTCAGCTGCTGATGCTGCTGCCGCGCCAGAACATCATCAACATCACCAACATTAAATGATGTCCAACCCAATGACATTTTGATGAAAAACCTCTGTAATGCTTTTGAAATTCCTATGTAACAGCAGGCAGGGCTGGAACGCCAGGGCCACATGGCCAGTGTTTGCGAAGTTCTGCTTGTCAAACTTGCATCGAATCACCAACTATAAAATGAGACAAAAACGAAATTTTACAATTATAATGTGATGTCTAGCGTCCCCTTCAATGTTAAGTCTAAACTATCCATTAAACTATCAGAATAACGTGGGGAGTAATCGAGTTGGATCTTGTCCCTTCCTTGTGTAATGTATCCCCCAGTGTAGTTTCACCCGCGAGTAAAGACCAACATAGCATTGTGTATAAGTTTACAGTACTCTGATACAGCAATCTGCCTGATAAAATAGTTTCCAGCAAGCCTACACTCAGTCTGCTTTGTTTCGCATTATCAACGGTGTATCTTGTACTTTCAAATGTCCAAACAAGTTTCTGATGAGGTTGATTTTACCCAACTAAGTGATTGATTTAGTTCTTAAACATTTATTAGAAATGAATCTTTCGCAAAGACCTCGAATGAGTGGAAGGACTACTAAATCACTTTACGGATCTATTTGTCGCTTTCTATTGGTAAATTAGCACCAGGTATGCGATACAGATCATCTTGATAAAACAAATGCATCACAATAATGATTATAAACATGTACTTAAATGTGATAATCTGCAGTAATTTATATTTAAAGTACCCGACGATGTTTCAGTAAGTAACTAAGGATAAACCAAGACCATATCTGTAAGTACAAACAGTGTCATCCTAAATGTAATGTTATCCTATGCAGACTACCATCCGCAAAGTAATTTTGCATAGATTAAATGAAGCAAAGACTAAAAGTAAGGTGCAGATTGGTGAATATTGTGGACAGTGTTATAAACAACTTAGAATCTCCTTTGTTCAGTTAAGGGTAAAGAGGTGAAAAGGATGTGGACCTGCAGAAGGAACTACAAGAGAGCTGCAGGACATCATACAGGTGGGACCATCACCCCCAGAGGCCTATAAGCTGCACACTAGAGTCCACTAGTTCGTGGGTATCATCAAATTTTCAGCAGCATTTTGGAAACAGGGCAAGAAATCAAGGAATGAAGCCCAAGGGAGGAGAGGGGTGACACTTGGAATCATTCGGGTTGGGTGCGTGTTCACTGGCCCTAGGAAACCCGCGGTGCTTCTGCTCGTGAACTCGTCATTCGGTCGTCATTGGTCGAAGGCTCGTCTCTAGCATGAATGGGACGTTGAAAGCATGGCCATAAAGCGCCAACAACTCGACGGCAGTTCCGTTGTTCCGCCTCCCTGAGGACTCCATCCAGCTCCATGGCGCTCTGCTATTAATGCCAAAGTGTTTCCATCCATCTCTCCTCCTCCTCTTGTCCAATTCTGTGTCTCTCCTGCAAGGTTACTCCTAATAATACCTTAATGCAATTGGCACACAATAAAAACCTGCTCGCCAGCCTTGCTCATTGTTTCCATACACTTTGGCGCTGTCCTCATCCACGGGCCTGACAAGAACTGAGGAAATATCTCTCTACCTGACATGTCAATAACTCAGCGGATGCAGGCAAGCGGAAAATGTGTCTACTGCTACAAGAAAATTTCACAATTTGGCCTTTAATATTCTCGGAGGAGAATGCAGCCACGTCCTAATTGACGACGGAGGGAGGTTGTTTTTTCTCAATTTTACAACTTGGCTCGGGAGTATGCATGCGTCCTCTTTTCTGCTGGTGACAAATAAGTCACAAGGACGCAGGATTCGCTCACCAACTAACCCGGATTTTATAAATTATGCAACTCATTCACCGGCTACTTCCTAGTTTCTATCTAACCTGCACCCCCCCCCCCCCTCCAATCCCATATTCAGTCATTTTCAAACTCCTCCCCCTAACAGTTTTATTAGCACACCAGACACGCTCTTGGTCATAAGTGCCAACATCAAGTTTTGTTTCCGCATTAAAACAAAACAGAAGGAAAAACTAATTGAAGGTGAATATATTGTGCAAACATGAGACAAATTGCGGCGTATTCCGTTCAGAAATCATGCACTGTCCACAACGTTTTATTTACCGAACGATCTCTGTCTCATTTGAATAATTTCTTAGCAAATTTGTACAAATTTGTGCCTTTTTCCCCTATGATGGTCCACTGGCACAATCCCCAAGGGGCAACAATTAGCACTTGCAAGTGTTAAACGTCCTTAATTGAATCATGTGCTGCTTTGTGCTCAGCCAATACATTTAGCATATGTTTGCAGAGGAGATTCCGTAAGGCCTGATAAATTATGAGATGGGAATTAAGAATGCAGATGCGGGTCTGTACGAGTAGGCCATGGCTGCAGAGGCAGGCGTACCAAGATGCTTGCCATCATAGCCCCAGGCCCAGCGGTTAAACTTTCTCCCAGCCTTTATGAGATTTGCAAGATAGCTCCGAGCTTGAATATAAAGAGACAAGGCAGAGAAAAGAAGCTGAAGAGGAGATAACTGTGACCAGCACAGTCATTTAAGCAATTTATGGGCCGTGTTGGCCTGCTCTTATCCCAATTCAACACTTAGGAAATGACGGGCGCTACAAGGAATTCAATTACCCTTGTTGTCCCACGAATCCCCAGCTATCAGTGCCCTAGGCGTGGCCGACTACAAAACTCACTTTTATTTGTTGAGATTTTATTTCTCCTTTTGTTTGAGGCATCTTGCGGCATTGGCCATGCGGAGTGGGCCGTTGTGCCAACTGCCAGGCCTGACTAATACGCTTCTCTCTCTGAGGGGGGACACAAATTCAATTGTGGCTGGCTACAGCTACCTTGTCATTTTCCTTTAGGAGAGAGGCTCATTTTGGGACCTGCAGCAGCAGCTCAAGGCATCCCAAGTCCCCAACTCGACCACTCCCACCCACCAGGGCTGCTGCTACGGGGACGCCACCAACCACCACCATAACAGGTGAGTAGCAAGTGGCTCCCTCTGTCATCATCTACCTGCCAACTTCAAAATGGTGGCCAGCGTTCGGCATAAATAAGCGAATTATGGCTGCATTTAAAGTATCCAACCACTGTCAGTGTCATATGTGTCTGACACTTGTTTGGATATCGTGAAACATAAAACAAACTCTCGACAGAAGGTGGATGACATTAATATTCAGTGATTCTGATGTTCAATGACTCACTTCGTCAATATGGCAACTTGTTTTTCAATTTGGTTCTGGGGCATTTGACCTTTTTTTTTTTTAGCATTTTAATGCACTTTAATGATTTCATGGGATCGGAAGGGCTTCAAAAATAGGGTGATAAAATCAGCGTGAGTGCATCTCTGACCAGGATGATGACCATTGGTCACTATCAGCAAAGGCAGAAGAGAGAAAGGGAAAGTCAAGTGGCTAGGGTGTTATTTATTTGACAAAGTGAACCACATTATAGGTTTACGACCAGAGACACATCAAAGGAACTTAACCGAAAGGAGAGGAAAGTGAGATTTCTTTTTGTTTTCTTTTCGTTTCTAAGGTATTTAGAATCCCTCTGACCAACAGACACAAAACAATCAGGCGATTCAAGAAGAATTCATCCCCTGTGATTGTCAGGAAGAAGGGGGTGAAGTATTGTTGAAAGTGTCACTCAAGTACCCCAAGAATGAGAAGGGGTAAGGCACTGTCACTGTTACATAACTGGCATCTTATTACGTCACAACATTGTGAAAGGGAAATTCCCCATGATGCGACAACAAATCAAAGGTAAAAAGGACAAAAAAAACAGTTAAACACAGGAAATTGGAACCTGTGATTTTCTTGAAAACACAAAAAGGGGAAAGGTGAATACAGTGTACAATGAATAGAACGGTATTTACAAAAATAACCTAAAATATTTAACGACAATTAAGGCAACATAGGTAGCACAATTATAGGGGCAGCGATGAAGGTATATCACAGAAAAAAATCTCATTATTAAGATGTTTTCTCATCGATTAGAGTAATTATTATTGCGTAACTGCATCTTTTTGTAACTAGCAAAAACAAACTTTACTGATCTGTACATTTCCTAGAAAAACATAAAATGGTGTTAGCGCACATTTTCTCTCTTTTTAATCAGTAATTATTTCGGGATAAATTTAATTAAGCCCAGTATTTATTAGACGTAATTGGGTTATTTAAATTCATAACGGGTTGACGTTATTTTTTATTTCAATGTAACATGATAATAAACACATATTTGCGTGTACATTGGTAAGACCAATGTAGTAGCTGTTATAAATAAAAAATCAAACATAGATTCTGTTATGAAAACGGGTTTTAATAAACCTTTTTTAGTTGTCTGTTCGATACAAAAAATAGACTGCGTGGCGTTTATGCTGTATGACAGCGGACCAGGCCAGACTGCAAGGCCGCTTCATTTGGCTATACAGCTCCCAAGGGCGTTTTTAGTGCTGGACAAATCGTGATATCTTCTACTGGGCCATGGTCAGTCACATCTAATTCATCTTTGTCCCTTGGTCAGTGCGAAACACGACATCTGCCTGGACATTGCTGGACATAGCTAGGACAGTGGCAGAGGACTGCCAGGACACTGGACCCTGCTTGGACACTGGACACTGCTGAAAGACAGACATACAGACGTGATGTCATCAACCAAACCATATCGCATCCCCTTGTGCTGTCCACTTGTGTCCAGTTTGTCCAGTCTACCGGTCCTTTTGCTCTTATTGACTGCACATTTCCTTCTTTGTTCTTTCTTTGCTATTTCTATTCTTCAAAAATACTCATATATATAGGCATCTAAATCTATATAGCTAAATCAGCTGACGTATTCAATATTTCTCATATTATGGTCAAGGCAATTTACTTTGCATCTATGCTATAGAAATGTACATCATAAATCGGCTTTTGTTTACACGATATTGTCGAGGATATCATTTACTGTTTTGTTCATACATGTTGCACAGATATTAAAACATTCTCAAAGTCTACGTGTACACTGTGCATGATATTTTTTGTTGCGTTTCAAAAAGTGTTATTAATTTTTAACAAACAAATATGACGATTAATTTTGAGAAAATGACAACGTGTAATGGTCTGCAATTTTACGTAACATTCGAATGAGGTTATTCTCAATCAAAGGACCTTTTGATATTTAGTATTTTTTTTGGCTCATTATGGCGAATTAAATGGGTCCCACCCATGTACGATTATGGTAATAGGTTATAATTTATGGGATCTTTTGCACTGTCAATGCACGGAATGGGTGTGTATCCTATAAGTAGGCTTGTAAATTTAAATGATAGTATTCATGATATGTACTCAGTTCCCACTTGGATGCTGCTGCTGCTGAGAATGGATAAATTGATGCTACTGACCAGACTGGCTCGTGCCCTGATGTGAGCGCCCATAAATTAGCAAAGACAATAACCCAGACTCAGTAGGATTAGTACAAGCAGTTCACCATGTTTATTTTGTTGCTCCTTTGTCGAAATAAAACTGTCATTAGAACAGTTATTTCAGCAAATGTTTGGATTAATTCAATTGTACTAACTGGATGTGTTTCTAGATTCTTATTTCATCAAACGGGGTCATATTATTTTGTATTTTTCGTTGATATAAAAATGTTTATTTGCTTTTCCACTTCAAATCATTTCAACATGTCGCTGTAGATTGAATTATTCGTGTAAATTTAATATATGCAACATGGTTTTATTAAAAAAAACTAAAGCGTCTAGTCTACAGAACATTAACTATTGAATCGACTTGTAAATAGCGTAGTTGCAAGCCCTGAGTAAGTGAATGACAACGTACGATGTGATCTGAGTGTCATGATATAGCTGCCATCGTGACTCTGCCATTGATTCAGAGTAAGTTGCTGCTAATGCTGCTGCTGCTGCTGGTGGTGGTGCTGATGCTGCTGCTCATTCTCTGATATTGCTGCTGCTGTCCGTCTGGTGTCCATGGTGATGCAGAGATGCTCCAGCATACAGCCAAGGGACGACCCAACTGACAGCAGGCGTGGTCGACCATGACACTCGTCTCATCTCACCATGCCAAAAATATGCCATCGCCAGTAATTATGCTAATTAAGCTCTACATGCACAGTAGACTGCCATGTACAATATGATTAATGCCCGTGCATTCTATCGAACAATGCTGCTTTTAAATATTGCACACTATAATGTACAGCTCAACACAACAACAACAACCACATTTAGACATCGTGAATACGTGAATGCGAATTTATCAAGTGCTGCCCAACAGTTTGTGACACAAAACACAACAGGTCGTTGATGAAAACTCTATGGGCAAAACTGCAGTGCATAATATCACCAGTTGCATTTAATGCATTATTCATATTGGCGATAGACATTACTAAACTAATCATGAATCATGCCAAGACATAGAGGCTCACATAATTCACAATACAAGTTTAGAGATTGTGTTAAAAGGGGGGAGTAGGAGTTGTACACGTATATAGAGTCCACTCCATTGACACATGCTTATCTAGAGGCCAGGGTAAAGACTACACGAAGGATTCTCACTTGATAGGGTTTAAAATGTACGTGTGGAAGGTGCATCGATCCAAGTGTGCTGAAGGCACGGTCGCAGCCAGCCTGGCAACACTCGGCAAACAGAGCGAGAGATCAAGTTGCATGGAGCAGCAATCCACCCCCTGTCTACCCTACAATCGTCCACACTCGTGGATCCATACACGTCTAAGATGTTTCTGTCCAACCCCAGGTCACTGTGCAGACATCCGCTGGTCACAAACTCCATCCTAGGTCCACAGAGTCCTGCGAAGGTCAACCTCAAGGTCATCGACGAGTAGTTATAAAGGACACACCATTGACCTCTACGATATGATATGCTTCCTGTCCACCAATCCAAGGAGCCAGGGGGTCTCCATCGTTAGTAAGCAGTTGGTTGCCCTTGGTTGCATCCATGCGGGAAGTTAGCCGATCGAAATAACAGATCAGTCAAAGTCAGGGAGTTTGTTTATTGATGAGGAGAACGTTAACATCTGTAATTTATGACAATGGCTAGCAAAGGAGTCGATTGAAAAATCTCGAATATAGGCGAGCCTATCAGCAAAAGTAAACGACTGCAAGTGAACATCAGCCATATGCAGCTGCAGGGGGTAGCCAAGAATAGCCTGGATGTTTGAGATAGCATCAGATTCACCATCAGATTCAACTGCAACATCTGCATGAGCCACAGATGAGGGCTCGCCCCACAGCATGAAGTCATGAAGAATCGTGGAAATGACTGGAAAAGAGCATGGAAACAGCTGTAGCAGCAGCAGCATCAGAGCATCAGCAGCCATAACAGCAGCATCAGCAGCAGGGTGGGTTGAGCAGCTTCCCTCGAGTGCAGCAGCAGTAGTATTCATCAACCACTCACGGGGCGATCGCCATCATGATAACAAATAGCTGAGAGTAGCCTGAGATCTGGATCGCTGTCCATGGCCTGTCTATGGCTGCCCATCCTCTTATGGGTCGAAGGATCCTCAGATATCCATAGGAGAGCAGATGAACACAAGTGTTTGCTTATTCACGAGTGTTTATCCACTGCTGTGGCCTCAATACTCCTCGATTACAATAAATCTGAGTGGCCTAGGCTGACCACTGCTGAGAGCCCATGAGTGGACAACATGATTCTGCAGCTCATATTGGCCACTGCATTTAGTATTTTGATGGATCTGATCTCCCATGACCGGACATGTAGGAGAAAGAGGCGTCCTAATGATGGCAGGATGCCACGCCCTCATCTCACAGCCTCAAAAGAACGGATTCCGAGAAAATGGCGAGGCTAAGCTAGCTGCTAAGTGAGCATTGGGATTTGCCTGACCAGGGAATGGGGAGCAAGGACACAGATCTGGTGCATGGAAGGAGGCCACACCTTAGCGAGGGGCTCTAGTGACCCCCCGTAAACGGGCCATTGTCAGGCCAGGGGTCTGGGGGCCCGGCGGTCCGCTACACGCTCGCATCCTTTAGAAATGGCAAAAATCTAATCAGAGTATCGGGCCCAGGCGGAGTGTGCAGGTTTCAATGGAGCTGCGATAGAAACAGCTGTGGGCTGGTGAGTTAATATCGACGGGCCAGAGCGCGTAATGACACACAAGTGGCACCCGCGTCTCCTGGGAGGACCTAATGAAGCGGCCAGGCAGTAGGCCATGTCCACACCCGCCACCACCTACCCCGTCCATGCCCTACAATTAGCCAGGGCTCTGCTGCCGATGCTGCTGCTGCTGCTCTGGCAATCAAGGGGCCCTCACTAGCACCCTGTCCAGAGGGTCATCTCGAGCCATGTTACAGCTGATGACCTCTCCGAACTGACCGTTCAAGTGACCATTCAATGTCCAGTATTGAGCAGTCTCCCAGGACTAGTCTTTTGCCCTGTTTTCTTGTTCATGGTGTTGTGAGAACATGTCTGCCAGTGTCACATTGCACCCTGGGCTTTTCTTCCTTTTCTATCTGTGGGCTGCCCCACACAGCTTGCCTTCTTGCCTTCTGACCCTGGGGCTGGCCACACAAAAGCAAAGCCATGTTTGTGTACAGATTTTCTCCCTGTGTAAGCAGGTGGCCTATGGGGGGCCAGGTCGCATGCGTATCTAATGTCAGGACCTTTCTTGACCCGGCCTATCAGGGCAATTTCATGTACCATTAATTGGCAGTTCATCACTACTTCTCCACAATCAACTGTCTCGTGACAGAACAAACGACGCCGCACAATCGCTGACCCTCGTCCTGATAATGGCCCCCTGATGACGTGACCACAAGAACGTCAACTATGTCAGCGACGCAGCATCATCCATCTAATAAACAAAACAAGAAAACGAGTCAAGAGGCTCCTGTGGTAGGAAAACTCTTTAGTGCTTATTTGCTGATATGGCCTTTCACTTTCAATGATCATTAGCACATCTGGAAGATCCTGGTGAATATTCTGCGAAGAATCTTTAAGGGGTTTTTATGACCCTGCCACAAGAGTGATTTCAGAGCAGTCAGTGAAAAAGGATGTGCACACCAATGCCTCAAGACACAATTAAAGCTCACCAGGATCCAATCCAAAAACCTATCAAAAACTATCATCCTTACGCAAGGGCGATAATCTGCGGGGCGGTAAATGATGGGCAAATTGGTCCAGGCTTGGATTAGAGCGGAGATTAAATTGCCAAAAACGACACCGAGCCATATGCATTAGAGGGGCGGAGGAGTCGAAAAACAGCGCTTGATATATGGGCTAGGCAGGAAGAAAGTGACATTCGCATTGTTATCGGGATTCCTTTATCCTCAAAAAATGTTTGTGCAGATGTGGAAATGAAATCTTTTATTTTGAGAGGCGTCGCTGAGACAGAGGGATGTTCATATCGAGGGAGATCTAAGCGAGGAGTTGGTGGGGATTGGGGAAGAAATCCAAAGACAAATGATGAAGCTGATCGGAGTCAGGCAGCCAAGTGCTCACTCAGTGATGCAATCCCTTACACCCCCCAACCCCCATCCCAACCAAGCTTTGATTACAAGTGCTGTGTGTGCAGGTCCATTCTTCTCCGGTCATTGTAAGATCGGACAGAGGTCATTAGATACACAAAGGTGGAAATGGACAACAGGTGAATGGGATCCAATACAAGAGACAAGGCCATAAATACTACCTTTGTTGGCAGGACTAGGTTAATAGACATGGCCAGCTTAATTTGACTTTCAAATCACCTAAATAAAATGCAAATGCAAACAAATAAATGCCTATGGTGTATATATTATGTGGAGAATGGATATTTGGCAGAGGAGTGTATTGCAGTAACAGGTTCACCTCAGGTGGACTGTGAGACTTCCCTTTCTTCCATAACAAACCAAATTGACATTTTGGAGGCATTTAGCCAGCCTCGACTACGCCCGTGTCCATAATTCATTTATTTTACGACTTGGCCATGGCTCTGCCCTGGTCGATCGTGACATCGTTCACCTCCAAAATTATTTCGCCAAAATAACACACTCCAGGCAAACGCATGTAGCCATCAAAATGATGTCAAGCCGGGGGCATGTGTCACTTCCACCATTTGCACTTTAATTAATATCATACATTTATGGTATTTGCAAAGGCTGCAGGGCAGGACAGGTGAAATTCATCACTTCAAATGGCCATCAATTATAACGAATCCTGCTGAGCCAAATTAAGTCTTGTTAAATCAAATGTGCACGTGGACAGTTTAATTCATTGCAGTTTAAACTGAGCAGCAAATAAAAAGTCAGAAAAAGCAGCAGTTTAGATTGGAGTATTATAAGATTGCGCCTCGAAATGAGCTTACCTGCTTACTGTGAAGAAAGGAGAGCTTGGCCTGACGACTTCCAGTTGAAAATACAAGGTCGCAGTAACATGGCTTGCAGAGACTTGCAGATTCAGGAGTATGAGGTGAACAGTTCTAATGTTGGAGCTGTTTTAAGCTGAGTTGAGGAGGCCTTGGAGCTATAGTGGCAGGCAGCAAGGGGCGGCAGACGGGTCTCCTGCAAACTGAACAATACCCTACTCCTATCAAATGCTACTTGCTTGGCTACGCACGTACACTGCTAGTCTTTGCTAGGCACATTTATTTAAGCATTTTGGCACCCGAGCCCCCGTGCAAGTCGAGTTATACCGTTATATCCCGGACAGCCTGATGTGACCGCGTTCTTTGTTAGCTTCAAGCTCCACTGTCAACGTCAGTTTTATCCGATTTACTAGCTGGGTCCCTTTGAAAAGCAAGAGAATGCAGAGAAAGGCAAAGGGGTGATCAGAGGGACCCCTCTCCTGCCGTTATGATTCCAGTGAATGAGAGGAGCCAGCCATGAACAAGTGGTGCACCCTGGCCATAACAAACCTGTCACCCCCTCCTCTCTATTGTATGCTGCAGATGTCAACCCAGGGCCCCTCCTGCTATCTACCCTCGCAGCATTCAGGCAAAAATTCAATAAAATGATAACATTAAGTCTAATCAACAAATATAGCGGCTGGAGTGGTGCATGGTCGTCACAAAAAGGCACAGGACGCAGATGCAATGGTTGTGACAGCGAGGTTGCTACTGTTCAGCACTTCAATATCACCATGAATATGAGGGGCCTGTTGCTATATATGGGACCAGTCTAAAGTATCGATTCGAAGTTCCTACAAAAGCCGCTTAATTTTTGCAGCTTTAATTATTAATGATTTGCTCAAACAGTAACTCGATCTATTAAAGGGTTGACATAGATAGCATCGAATACATTATTTACTCACATGCGTAGCTCAACACAATATAACGCGATTTATTATGGAAGTATGCAGGTAAAAAGTTGGTGGCTTCTTTCATAAGCCATTTTCCAAATGAATAAGGGACCTAACATTGATACATTTTTTTCTGTGACTCCCATTTGAAACGTAGCCAAGGTAAGAAAAAAAGGTTGAACAAGTCAGAAGTGCCATCACCAGAAAAGTATTCTGACGTGAAAAAGAACTGAGGAAAGAACCAGAGTGGGATGATTTAAGAGGGTGGTGAATGGCTTTGGTTTTTGTCACAAAGACCCAACAATAGCCCCGTAGATCATGCTGCAAGTGGGGTCACATTCGAGCCAAATGTAGCGTCAGGCCAGGGACCTTGAGGGCAGGGATCTAGGTCACAAAGGGGCCACCATAGAAGATGGTGGATCTGCCCCCAAAAGGTCCTGCTACACCCCACAAGGGCCTGTCACTGGCCCATTTGACCGTCTTCATTAGGAGGGGCCAGGGGTGTCGTAACTTCTCAGCAGGCTCCTGATTGACCTTCCAATGGGTCCTTCCAGCTGACCGCTACTGGACAATGGTCACTCCTCAAGCCCTCGGACCTTAGACGTGGACAATACGTCATTGATCAATGCAATGTCTCGCTTGGCTTGCTGACCACCACATCTAACTGTAATGGACACAGCCTCCGGACAGTCATCCCATCATTTGCCTGACAACTCAAAAGATGTCGAGCTGCCAAGTAAAATTGCCAAATAAACTAGGTTTATCTTATTACACTTAGAGGACAATGTCTGGTTAAGACAACCCAGTATGGTGTCCACAGCCTCTGATGGGGTTAATAGTTTATGCTCAATTTATGACATAAGAAAACAGCTACTGAATTAATTGCATTGCTTATCTGGTAAATAGTGGTAAAAAGAGTAAAAAAAATAAGGAGCTCAGTCAACAGGCCCCACCCAATAAATATAACAGTAACAGTGGCACTTGTGTAATGGCATTTGCCATAGCGATAAATCTTGGCAGAATAGAATGATAAGTTGGGATAGCTGTTAGATTGTGAGAGATATGTGTGTCTAGCAGGGCAGCAGTACAATATAAAGAGACAATGGGTAAAACAATGGATAAATGAAGTGTAGGTAGAGATGACACGTTGAGTTGGCAGAGCAGGGGCAGGTCATCCATCACAAGGCTAGACATCTCTGCACACAAATGCTGCTGCACATGTCCCTCCATCAACACATGATGCCAACCATTTCAAGGCATAACAGGCCTGACAAATAAAACGCATGAGCATCTCAATATAACCAACAATGGGCAACAATGCTCGTTTCTTAAATTATATATAGCTGCTGATGATGACAAAACGGATTGTGGCAGACATGAAAGTTGTCCTCTGCCTGTCTCCTGGGGATGGGCTGCTGCTGCTGCTGCTGCAGAGTAGCATCCTCAATGTCCCCGCATCCACAGATTTGTCTACACAATAACCGTGCTGGGCTGACGAGAGCTGAGCTGAGCTGGCCCGAGCTGCCTAATTAAAGCTGGCTGGCTGGCCGTTTGACTGCTGCTTCAAACGGCGCAATATTGGCGTCATTTAGGGGTCCTCGGAGCAGTCTATCGGTGACAGAGTTGCTTGCCCTGCCACTATTCACCAATGCATAACAGTCCCGCTGACAGCCAACTCCTAATCTTGCAAATCAACTCACCAAGCAGCTTCACAGCCAGACCTCTTCATGCTTGCATATTTGATATAATATAAAAAGCACCCACTATGCTATACACTTTTTGTATAGGTAGTCCCTATATAGTATATACTTGTTCCCAGACCAAGGAATGCATGCCATGAAAAACATGTTTTGATTGATCACTCGGCTCTGACATTCACATTTTATAAAGCCATTAAAGGATTCAATACAAAATGACATCACAGTCCCGAGTGAATATATTCAACGCCCAATATCGTAATGACGATATCATGTATTGCTACAAAACGATCAGACACCGTAAATTATAGAGAGAGGGAGTGAGCGAAAGGTTGATCAGGGCTCAGGGTGAAACTCCAAAACATCATAAATCACTTGAGCGCAACGTGTGAGAAATAAAAAGGTCGCGGCAAGTGGCTGCGGCTCCGTGATTAATGAAGGGCTAATTTGGCAAGAATAGACCGAATGTGGAGGCTGTATCAAAGTCGAATAAAATAGCAGTAGATTTGAGGAGGAACTATAGTCGGTTGTGTTGCTAGCGGGGTCAAGGTCGGTGTGGTGGCAGGGGATGGCTAGCAGGGCTTGCGCTTCTGTCTGTCCAATTTGAGCGCCAGGCCATAATCAGTGGGAGCAGCCCAGGCCCATACTGCAGCCGGCTTGCCTCTGCCAAGCCATCGCAGCTCTAGCCCCCGGTGACCGAGGGCCTGACTTGAATACTAACTAAGCTCCACGCGCTCTAAATTTGGCCGCCATCACAGGCGAGGCTTTTTGGCAAAAATGGCCACCCCAGCCATGTTTGTTTTCGAAATGAAGGCGCCATGGGTTGCAGTGGGTTCTCTACCTTTATGTCTCTCTTCTTACGTTCGTCGCTTTTTTTTCCTCTCGGAATTAGAGGCATTTTGCATGCCCCGAAGATCACATGTCCCTTCCAGCAGCACTATAGATGACGTAGGGTTAACCCCCACGTCAACACGATGCTCCTAGCACACTCTACGTCATCAAAACAACACAAGGCCAACCAGAAAATCTGTCCTGATTTCACAAGACTTGCTGTGAGCTGCTAGTATATCTGCCATTAATAGAATACCACTCCACTTTTTGCTCAGCTACTGTAAAAATGCGCTTGTATCAGTTTGCAGAAAATTGTCAATGGCACAGAAATGAATACATGTCTTACAAGAGAAATACTGTGTTGGTTGAGAAGGCAGGACCTAAACAAGTGACATGTTATTTAATCCTACAGTAGTTTTACATGGGCAGATGACTCATTGAATATACTGAAAACGCAGGTCTCCAGTGAACAAGGCTGACAGCCGTGCGATAACATGTTGGGCAACAGATAGGTCTCCTCACGCGCTTTTACACACTTTATACAATTCTTCTGCCATGCTTTTCATATTAAATAAAGCCGACTGCAAAAACTGGAGGCAAAATAGACAAGAGATAAAGGTCGTATTGAAGTCACAGGGACTTGTGATGGATGAGCTATGAAACGCGAATGAGCTTGCAATAATTGCTGCGACATGTTTACGCCTATGGCTCGTGCACTGCTGCAGTGTCATCCGCACTGGTCACTACAAATGCACTTGTGACGTGGCGTCCACGACGTCTAGAATGACGCATAAACGCAGCGTCCGACGTCCTCTCCACGCTCCAGTGATTCTACTACATGATCTGCGGCAGTTCTTAATGTTCTCCATGTCCTAGATGGGTTTGATGGGGCTCTGAATGTTCGGCCCAGGGGGTGGAGATCTTCCGGGAGGCTGGAGGAGATGCCCCGGCCATCTGGCACGCGCGAGGGGGTCCCCCATGCAGAAAGCCTTCGGAGCAAACTCGCCCCCTTGCACCCTCCCCTCCCACTTTTTCCTGACATGACTGACCACTGCCCCCAGTCCATCGCCTCTGCTGACATTTTCCAGGGTTTTGGAGTTCTATACGCCAGGTCAACGCAGTGTCAGCGATTACAACAAGTCCAGGCAGAGGGTCACTCGCCTGCCCTGATGTATGTCCAATAAACTGACCCCTCTCCTTGCCTCGCTTAATTCACTCTCCGCCAGCCAATTTATGATTTCTTTGCATTTTACTGCTCATCAACCCTTACTAAACGGCCCTAAATCTCGTCAGCTCGAGACACCCATTGACCCTGACACATCAATTGTGTTTGAAACATGTTGGGAGAATATGCCAAGCTGTGAACTAGTAGAAAACCCGAGAAGTAATGATAGTAGAATTAACTTATCAAATGACAAGCCTGGGGTGATCCGATAGCAAGGGGAGTGTAGGGATAGTTGGCCTGTAAGCTGTGAGGGCTGCAGTGCTAATATAGGCTATTTTGCCATAGAGATTTTATAGGTTTGTTGATAGCAGGGAGCAAATGGCCATTTGCATGCAGACCACGAACGGGAGGCAGTTGGCTAGCAGGGGCTGTCCTCTCTCTGCTCACCCAAAACCAAAACAACTGGCTCACTACACGATCTGCTTCTAGCAATGTCTGCATTCACTTCACTATCATTTGCTTAAATCAAACATTCTTCCATTTATAAATAGTATTTTACTACTTCGTTGGCGATATGAGATTCACTTAATGCTATTCAGTGTCAGATGTACATTCAATACAAATTTGATTACAAGTCTCAAGAACTGCAATAAAAGCTATATCTAATTAAATAAGCTAAATCGTTTTCTTTGTGTGTGGGGTGTCCCATTACAGATTAAAATGCAATTAGACTTCAATTGTTGGTCATTTTCAACGTAAGCACTTCTTGGTATTTTGCAATGTAACATACATTAAAGCTTGCTTCACAAGGGTCTTTACAAGTTGGTGGGACCCCTACTTTTTTTTCTCCCAGCTGACCCTAACTAATCGTTTCCTGTTACAAGCATTTTGTGGCTGGCTTGCAATGTCCCCTGCTCATCTATCTTTAACACCTGCCCTTGTCCTCCCAGTGATGTGGGAGCCCTAACCCAGTTACATGGCCCTACCAAAGACTATCATCCCCAGAGCAACTCCATCGTATGTGTACAACCATCCGCAGAGTAATAATATATTGCCTTTGTGGTGACAGTGGTAACAGCTACTAACCAAGGAATGACACAAAAAAGCACACAACTACATTGCATATAAAATCTACAGAATGAAGTATAAAGACTGTTGCTACTAAACTGTTTAAATTCTTGCTAACTTTGACAACTTCACATCATCTCAACCAGAATGAGCAAGATTAAAACCAAAACATCAAAATTCACCCAACAAAGAGCAATTGTAAATCGAAATGCTGAATACTTCATGTAATTAAACAATAAAGCAAATAATCGCAGAGGTAATGTGAAATATAAAATCTTATAAAATTTGTTATTACCTTGTTTTGGCTTTAATAGGATTCCTTCTTCTCTTGAGAGTTCCATTCTTTCACAAATTTCACCTTTCCTGCAGATAAATCATTAACATAACAATTCGGTGACAGCATTATTACTGTTATTAGAATTAACATCCTCCTTGGCTGGGGAACCTAATTAATTAATCTGCAATAGATTTGACAGCATCCTGACAATGGCTGCTTGTGTTTTATCAGAAAATCAAGGTTTGGGGTGGAGGGGAGGACAGTCACCTGGCTCTGTATTTTGCCCTCAGGGTGCGAAGCAAACGGAAAGCTGGTAACAAAGTGAAATTCAATTTAAAACGTTACAGTTGTATAAAAAAAAGCATTCACAGTTATATTGAAAAAACGCTTAATATTGCCTCTAATGGATTTGAAAGTAGAACGTTACGCGTTTATTAAATATTAATGTCAGTGAAAGTAGGTCATAAAAGTTCATCAAAATGTGAGGTACACTTTCAGCTATAAAATATAACATCACAATAAAATGGATTTTGCTATCGAACACCGATTCATCATTTCAAAGCAACATAGAATGTACGACATATTGCAACCATTGGGCTGTGAAGTAATCAATTGATCGGATACATGATAAAAAAACACAACACGGAGAAATTCGAAATACATGGTTAATAAAACACACTTGTACTTGTGAGTGTTGAATTTTGAAACTTACAGTGGATACAAACATAGAGAGACATGGAAAAGGGTAAAGGGGTAGAAAACGTGTTGGGCGCCATGACACCCTAGCAAAAAGGAAGTTGGCTGCTCATGTTGCCATGACGCCCTTGCCGTTACTTAGCAACCAGGACGCAATGACAGAGAAAGGCAGAGGAGAAAGCAAAGATGGCAAAGAGTGACCTGTCAAACTGCAACTGAAGCCCAGAGCAGCAACCCTTGCCTCCCCATCTCATCCCATCGTCTCATCTCCAAGCATGTAGCCTTTGGAAATATCAAACACGATTGGGGCTTTCTTCACGGCACGCTGCACCATGAATTTCCCGCACTTCCGCCTTCACTTCCGGTTGCGACTCAAATTACAGCGCCACCACACGGCCAGTCGATAGTTAGCTCAGCTCCGTGAAAAATGGAGCTGAAAAAACTCTATGTTATTTTTCAAAACAGCCATGACAAGGTGATCCATATCTGTGATGGTAGAGCTGAGCAAGGTACGTGATATCTAGTGAATTCTCTAAGTGATAAAACGACAACTGCAACTTGGATGGAAGGCAGCAAAGCGCTCCAGAAAAGCCCGGCTGATTTGCCGAGTAGATTGCATATTATGGCCATTTCATCTCCATCATCATAGAGGCTGCAGGCAGAAAAAGGCGCCTACGATAATTACAATCAAATTTAGCAGAATAACAGGTCTTGGTCATAGCAGCAGGGCTGAGCTATCGAGGTGGGAGGGGAGGCTCATTGGAGGCCAGTGAACTGCAGTAACAAGGTCTATTGTCATAAGGTTGGCCCAGAAAAATGCTGCAGCAAAAAAAGACCTTGGACTAACATGTTGTCACAATTTTTGCAAACTGTTAAATCGATCCTACGATCGTTTTGAATGAGGCGATCTTTGTGAGTGGCTCATTGCCCTGGCAGCATTCTCCTGGCACGTGTTGTCCTCGGCTGAGTCACAAGGAAGGTGAAATATCCGCTAATTATCAGCCGAGGGGACGAGGTTATAGCCTGGCTGCGGGGTCCAGTGTGTAGGGTCAGCTTACTGTCCCCAGGCCACGCCTCTGCTCGCCTCACATTTCGCTGCCTGCCTGTGTACACTGCCGGAAGAATTAGATTTAAATTGTTTAATTTCTGTTCAGATAACGGGGGCTGGCATGTCCTGGTCTCGGATTTACACCCTTACAGGACAGAGGTAGCGCCACAAGACTTAGCTCCTCTTTGCTGTCTGCTACTCTCCCCTCACATTCCCACAACGTTCTCCTAACATTGCACTAGAGCTTCTCCTGACATCACTCCAAACAGAAATGTCAACATAAACCCACGAGGTGTCAAACGCATAAAAAAAACCCCAGTCACAAAGTGAGAATTCAAGAAGACTGAAAAACAATGCCAGAGACATAACGTGACGCGGTGGCGCCACTGAGCCGGAAGTAGACTGGCAGCCATATTTGTCGTAGCAGAGCATGTTTGACAGGCATCGATCGCAGCTAGCCTGGTCATAGGTTTCAACACTTTGCCAATATTATGGGCTTGCCGTTCCCCAGGTGTTGCATAGATCACCTGAACACGCTGGCTTAATGTTGAACTGGCCGGCTTTGCAGCTGGAACAAGTGCTTTGTATACAGCACTTAGAGGACAGAGCAGTGGCCATTCACGGTGTATTATTGCAGCCACAAGCCATGGCAGAAGAGGAAGGCAGAATCAGAGGGAAGCAGATTTGCTGAGGAGGCCAGTCTCCATTGATGGCTTCCTTGAGGCTGGACTTTCCTGTCACTTTTGTTACCTAAGCCATTTGGCAGAACAGGTGGAGGAACGCACCTTAGAGCTAACAATTAAATCACCTCGGAGGCATGTTTGTTTCCTTCTTAAGAGAACTGCCAGCAATTGACACAACAGTTCTGCTCCACACACAGACCCACTGTGGCTGTCCCGAAACATGTAAGCCAAGTATTAGTGCTCAATAGACAGCGGCACTCTGCTTACCCTGGCTTTCATGGGTCTTCTTTACAGGCCGATGACCCCGAGTAACCTTGGACGTTTTTATGCCACATGTTCTTTCTGGAGGTTGTTAACAATATGAAAGGCTGGCCACAAAGGGAACTGCTGCATGTAGCTGGTCCCTAGTGAAAAGTCTCATAGATGAGGAGCTAAGGCTTTTGTGAGCTTCTTCTAAACTGTCTTAATGACATGAGTAAATACGTGAGAAATCCTTCACTCATCTCAGCCACTGCTCACTGAGAAAAAACATTGAAAAGCTGCTTTGCAGGTGGCACAGCGAAACAGCCAGAAAGGGTTAATATCACCCCTATGCACCTTGCAACAGGGTCGTTATCAATGCTGACAATGATGAGAAAATGTGACCAAATTCCTTGGTTGACAAATCTGCATGAAACGTAGAGCCAAAGCCAGGATAAGTAGAGAAATGTGGTGGAAGGTAGTCATCAAGATGAAATCGTGACATTTGCCTGGCCTGCCCTCTTCTCTATATGTTTTGTTTCTTGCTAATGATGTCAAGCCGGTGCAAGCCGCTAGTTACAGACAGGAACGGCGTGACCCTGCATACGTTATGCTCAGTCTTCGCTCGGGCCTTTCTCACAACTGCCCACAAGACGTTGCTGCTTCCCTTCTGTTCTCTTGGCTGAATGATGAACAATCCGCATCGGTATCTGATTCAGTAGCAATGCATATTCAGCTGCTACAAGGGTCTGTCAAACTGCCTACAAGAAGTGTTTGTGTTATTGTTTTAGATGGGTGCTAGGCTGTCATTATGTGGCCCCAGGCTATGTTGTTCAGTGCACAATGTACAGGAGGGTGACTTAGAGGGGTGAATTGGAGGGGGTGACTTGGAGGGTCCGTGGATAACGCAGAGGTTTAAGGTCAACAGGGATCGCACGAGCAAATGCAGGCTCTGTCAGCAAGGACCTCGTAGGCCTGCCAATTACACTGGTCTTTGGTAAATACAGGGTCTAGTCGATCGTCGACTTGTCTTACACGTCAAGACAACAAGACCTTCTCCCTTTCTGTTTGTATCCCAGTCGTCGCTGGCTTTTTTACGCCTGATATTTTTCATGCTTCTCTACTAGCTATTGGGGTCGAATAGATGTGCTCTAGCATGCTTTTATAGTGTGTCTTGAAAGCAATATGTCATTTATAACGAAGCGTGTATCAAGGTGTATAAAAGACGACAGTGTCTAGCTGGGGTGTACAGCGACGTGTTCTGCTCACAGCCTTCATGATGTATGGGCTGAATCGGCCGCGGGGCCTGCCCTCTATTCAACGTGCCTGGCCCTAGCCCTAGCCAAGGCCCTTATGTGGGCGAAGGGGGCGAAAAATGTAACAGACGTGTGACTCCCTGAGGGGCCTTGCAGCAAGCTCGGGGCTTTGTGTGGCTCAATAGCAGCAGTGTTCCAAATCACTGGTGTCCATAGACGGTATGCTCTGAGCCCCAGCCGCGTCGTCGTCCGTGCGGGACGTTGCCTTCGCTACGAGAGAACGACACTGAGGACCAGCTGCCTCCGACCCACCGACTCACCGACCGAGCAACCAACGACGAGGCAGCCAAGCTGAACCAGACTCGCCAACTGCCACCTCCCATTGCTCTCGCTAGCTCTAATGTCACTGCCATGACTCCTCTCTGGAGCCCGCGTGTGGTCCCTGCAGCCATTTCCTGTTTCTATGACGCTTAAACGACTTGACTGCCACCTACGACCTCCTAACAACGTCTCTAACTGGGAAACTAAGGCCAATGTTTGCGGCCCAGATATAGGGGAGCTTAGCTGCCGAAAAAGTGCATGTTGGGATAATGAACAAAAAAGACTGCTATTGACTTGGACAACTTAACCCCTCTGACATGGGGTTTTTGAATCCCTTGTCATTCACTGCTGATGGTGGAGATGTCGACAAAAACTAGGAGAGAACTCATGTTACACGACAATTCCGCCAACACAAAGCCCCGGCGCTACAGGATTCGTTTTATCAAACGCAGACATACTGGGGCGAAGCGAAACCCTCTTAATGGATAATGCAATAATGAATGAAATGCTGTGTCAGTTGTGTGTCAGGTGTATTTGTCAGATGCTTGTAATTCTACCCTTGTGTTTTGTGTACATCATGTGTTGGCCGATGCCATAGACTAAGTGAGCAGTGACCTTGACCTTGGGGCTGCCTCAAAGTCACAGCTGCAAGAGGGCCACCCCGGGGCCAGCAGAGGGCATCGTCGCCTGATTGCCTTCACTTTGTTGCAGAGGGCCTGATGGTAGCTGGCAAATGGCAAAGATTTGGGACAGATTTAGGTGGGTCCTGTGGGGGCAGGGGTGGGTGACTGGCGGCACATGGCTTGGCCCTTCCTAATTACGGCTGATCTATCCTAGGCGAGCAGAAAGGGCGCTTGACTTGCCATCAATGTGTCATTAGGTGTTGCTAGTGTGATCCCTTGCAGCCCACAAGGCTATCATCCTCCCCTGCCATTCCACAAATCTCTCCGTCTGCTCCTCTAGTCTGGCCCACATGTCCCCCATGCTGGAACACCCACATACAAGTTGCATAGATCAACACAATATCAGAGAGAATCTGCAAAAAAATACCATGTGGAAAGACACCAGTATTGATGGGGAAATTATAGCACCATCTTTGCAGGCTTAGGTCACCAAGATCTGTGGCAAGTGCTAGGGAAGAAGTCTGGAGCGAGCGGATCTGGGACTGTATACCAAGGGACATATAGCAGAGGAGAAGCATCAAAAGCAGAAGAGGTAATTTAGTGAGGGCCACGAGAGGAAGTGTTCGGCTGGGGATCAGAGGGATCTGCGCATGCGTACGGCCCTGGGCATCGTTGGGATCCAACCTGATCCCACCAGATCCAAGCACGTTTCGTGGGGGAGATGCTACTGAAGTGGAGGGTCCATCTATACCAGGAGCCAGTCTCTAGAGCAGCAGCAGCAGCAGCAGCTTGTAATGTCTGAAAAAGCTGCAGGAAAGTGTCTCCTTGATAGCACTAACACCACAGCACAATAACACAAGGGTTGTGCACATTCTGCACACACAACATGCAATAACCATGTGCAGTAGTAATAGGCTAGAGTAGCATACTTCACATTAAACACAGCACGAAAAGTCAAGGACACAAGCACACCAACACACAGAAAGAGGCACACACGCTCCGGCACAATGACATCACTGTCAACATGTTGCCTAATCCAGCGGGGGAAGTTATCTGCCAATAATGCTGCTTTTCAGTAACGTCATATTGAGCAAATATCCCATAAAAGGGCTTCAGAGCGAAATCAATAGGAGGATTGAGGAATGCTAAAGACGAGATGGCCATCAATACAAGGATGTCAGTTGAGCCAGGCGTGCTGCAAATTCAAGTCTACCATCAAAGGATGTATTTATAAGGTATTAAGTAATGAGTCTGTACTCACCAATGGTGTAGGTCCTCAGTATGTTTCCCTTGTCATAGGACACAATGCCCTAGGCTGCTTTCTCGTGGTTGCTGCTGGTGGTGCCCTTTTGCATACATGGCCCTTGGTGAATCAGGGCGACAGATGACACCCCGCATCCTCTCTCAGCCGCTGTATCCAGGCTCCTTGCTCATCTCCAGCGCAAACACAACGCCATTTTCATGTTCAATTACACAGTTCACTTGAATTAAAACATGCACGCTGTAAAAGATGAGACGATGGAAGGCCGGATCATCTTTTCTGTGAGTCTCTCTGAGTCCCACCTAAGCTACAGTCCATCAACCTCAAGGACATCTGCGGGGCTAAAGTTGTCACTGCGTCCTGCGTGTCTCTCAGCCTCCTAGATTCCAAGTCCTTAGCGTTTCTATTTGAAGCTTAATTCTGAATTGACCGTTTTAAAAAGCAGCATCAGCAAGTGGAAGTAAAGTAGATGGTTGGAAGGCCCAGATGCTGAGGCCCCTGTAGTCAGTTGGTGACTAACTGTATTTCACACACAACCCAGACGGTCGTTCAGCCAGCTCAGACGATTTGCAATGGAAATGAAGAGCGAGGGAGACTTGGAAGCGGAGTGGCTATAGAGGAACCCCCCTGCTTTCTGGTCATGCTACCCAGCAGCACGGTCATTAATATTTCATATTGCATTTGTACATATTGATGCGGCGAAGATTCGCTCCCTCGACCCCCAGTAAATTAGCACTGGCGGAGGCTGGCTGGGGAGGGCGACCCCCCTCCAAGTCGACCTGCTACATGGCATGCATCCTAATGACGTCCCCAGCATCCTACTCTGTATTCCGGGCACATCTTGACCTGGATGGAGCAGCGAATATCAAATAGAGAGTGTCGGCGCCCGGCCCTCTCTAGTTGGCCCCCAGCTCACTATCAGCCCGTGTTTACGTGCGTCTTACAACGGGACAGCTTCACAAACTTCGCCCTTGACCTTCAGCTATAGCTTTCATTGGCCTTAATAGCACACCAACTCTAGACTGTGTTCTAATGTATCTAGCCCTATTCCCTTTGCATCTTGTAGCAATAGTTTTTACACATCTTTTTGTTTACTACTGCATCATTTTCACTATCGATTTAAACTCCTACCATCCGTCGTGTAATGCACAATATCAAGTCTACACTGCAATGCATTCAATAAAATCGTGTTTGTGGTATTTTGTCCATGGGAAGTTGTAATTCTTCCTTGTAACATTCTATCGGGGCTAGCAACAAAACCGAAAGGAAACTGGGCCCAGTTGTACACAAGGCCCACAAATGAGCTACTTTTATCAACATTAACTAATTTCCCGTCGCTCAAACTAAGTTGTTAGCGCTAGCTGAGCCATAATTCGCATTGCTGGAAATCCTAGTGTCTCGCTCGGGCCTAATTGCAGAGGGCAAGGTAATTTATCGATGACATTAGAAAGCTTAGCACGTCTTCATTAATAGAAGGCCCACAGTTGCCCATGCATCACCCAATTTGCCAGCAACAGCAGCCAACGCCATGTTAGTCAGCATTGCAGTTCTGTCAGCCATCCACACCAAAAACATTGAAATCTACCAGGAGCTACTAAGCCGAGCAAACAGGTACGATTCACAAATGACAGCAATATTAACAAACGAAAAAGAGCAAGAGTGAAAAATCATTAAAAATTGTAGTGTTATGTGCGCATCTAACTTTGTTGTTTCAGATAGTGTATACAGTTGACATCTGCGTAAGGTTTTTGTTTTTGTGTGAAAAAAAAAAAGGTCTCAGCCGATGGTGTGTTGCAAGAAAAACAGATTCCGTGGTCATATGTTTTTGAATTTAGATTTAAACTTGCGCCCCACACATACCTGATCTATATCAGCATGCGTTTAACACATGCCTAGCTAATGGCGATTTAATGTGACAGTTACAGGAGGGAACATGTTCCAAAGCACAGGTCACCCTGAGACTGACTGTAGCCCTGACAGCTGGCCTGATAACCGTCCGTTTGTTTCTGCTAACCCGTTAATTAAAAGGGCAATTTCTGGGAACATCTGCCTGGACTAGTAGCTGGCAAGGGACACCGGTGGACTCAGATAGGGCCAAAGATGAGCCCACTAGATAAATGAAGATAGAAGGGGAAAATCGGTCTGCCGTGACAACAAGTCAGTGTTCTAGGTGCCTGACTTTTTGGTGCATTGCATGGACTCACCCAGCCAGAGTACAGCCGCACAAGAGACAGTTGAGAAGCCAGGCAAAGTCTTGTCTTGGGACACTTTGTTTGCCCCTGCTAAACTAGGCCCCTAACTCGTGTGATTAATGAGTGCAGAGTACACATGCTGGGGTCAGCTAGCCAAACACTAGGCAGCCTAGGAAAGCGCCAATCGCCTCGCTGTTATTGCTTTAATTGTTATTGCTTATCACTGGAGACAATGTTAAGAGCCAATGAATGAGTCCCCCCTGACTCTTTATATTACAACATACTTTTTTACCATTAAAGGGGTAGTGTAGACCTATCTAGCTCCGGGTGTCATGCTTGACTTGCATCTCACTTCCTTGAGGTAAAGTGCTCCTGTTTTGGGAACAGTACAGCGCTTGAGAAATAACCCTGCCCTACAAATAAATCAACGCCAGACAAGACCTTACAAATTGCCTTTCAATTAGTTCTGCCAATAGAGTCAGGTATAAGCACAACTATAATTAAATGTCACAGAGACTTCCGTAGGAGCATGGGAGCCATGTTTATCTGGGGCACCCAAAAATCACCCTTCCATGGTTATAAATCACTCAAATTGCCCGTAAAAGGCCAAAAAGTGAGCAACTTATTTCATGCTATGTGTGCTGTGAAAACACTCACAAGTTAAAAATTGCCCCGGGCACCCTGTTCTCGCCGTTTTTCTAAATTTCATATTTGGATGACTTTGGGAATTTTGCTTCAAAAGGTAAACACAGTTACATCCTAACCACCTGGCCCAGCAACGTACCATTGTAACTGACGTCAATGCACAATAAAAGTCACAATTACAGTTTTACAAATACTAAAGTTATAGACATTCTGGTTGATATTACTGTAATAAAAGTTGGTAATATATCATTAAGTGTGCCAGTTGGGCTGATGGGTTTTTTTTATAAAGATCAAACGTGTAGAAATAACAACTAATAATTTGATAGCAGTTAAAGCACACAAAGGTGAACCATATTTCCTTATTAAATAACGTGTGCAGCGTGTATCAAAAAGTGTATTAGGGATTTTTAAATGGTTTTTCAATGCATGACCAGGCTTTGTGACTCGTATTTGATTGATCCGGGTGTCTGTCTGGCAATCTAGAGCAATATATTAAAGACCAAAATGTGTGCATGGATGCGGAGCTCTCTCAAATCAGTTTAAGCTTGACAGGATCACAATACTCATCATTGTACCATGAGTGACAGAAGGATTTTTTTTTTCTGCTCTTTCGTTACATAAACACGAACTGTGTTATTAAGAAGGTATAAAAAAAGTGCTCTAATATATAAAGTTCCCAGGCATTAGGAAATGTCTGGTTGGTGTATACCTGAAAATATTGTATTCAATACTGTGCTGCAATGGGGTATGCTAAAATACAGTACATGGTTGTTGTCAGATTAATACTGTGCAGACAGAAAAGACAGGTACAAAAATGACATTTCTGCCAAAAATAAGCCGCATAGAATTATGTTGTTATTGCTGTTATTTGGAGACAAGAGTACTATTATTGTCTCCATGACAATATTTTCTTGCTATAGTGCTACACAAGATGCTCCAGGAGAAACTGTATAGACATTTGTTGTCGCTACATGTTGTTGTTTTTGTTGCTGCTGTTGTTTGTGGTTGTTGTCGGTTTAATATTGTGCACACGATTGACATAACAGGACCAAATTTGACATGAAACAGACATTTCTACCAAAATGCTGCGCAAGAAACGGCAGAAGCAAGGTGAGGCTGGAATCACAATCACATTTCATGATGAATATATTTGTGTGTGGATGCTGACAGGCACAGAGTAGCCACATCAATCAAGCTGTTGTGATAAAGCAGGTCACCTAGGCTAACCCTAACCCTCCCCTCTCTTGTGTACAAAAAGGTTTAACGCCATGACTTCGATGTTTTTGACCTACTTATCAAGTCGCCTCATCTGCCTGTCACCGCAGCACCCATCAAAAACTGCCAATTAAAAGCATTTCGCCAATTGCCACAGATCCTAGACTCTCCAATGCCAAATAAATTCTGATCATTTCAACCCATGATTAGGCTGCCTGGAAATTCAAGCAGACAGTCCCAGAGCGTTTAGGCGAGAAAATAACGAGGGGGGAAACGCATTAAACACTGTGTAAATGTCATTTTGCAACTGGGTCACTGGGTTTGCCTCTTCGATGTAGTATTACCATGTGGCTAGAGTTAAATTCGTTAGATCCAACATGAAATGGCCACCCACTCTAATTAAATCCGACCGTTATTTATTTAGGTAGCATTTCAGGTCACCAAACGAAGGCTTGGTCAAATTGCCAAGACCAGAGACTACAGTGGCCCACACCAACAACAGCAATGCAATGTTAGCCAACTTTTTTTCCTCGGTGATATGAAGCAGTCATGTTCATTCAAAGGGACGCTGGCCAGACTCGCCAGAGGATTTGTTATGATTGATACGCCGTGAACTGGCTCTGTGCCTCTTGCTGTGTGCCAACTGTCCATATTCTGACCAGCGGTCATCGTGATAACCAAGCCTTCCTCACACCTCATGTGCTCTCCAATCCCCTTGACGTATAAGTCAATTTGCCATTTCACGTGCTCCAAGCCAAGGCCACTCATCAGCTGGCCAGCGTCCGAGCAGCTAGCTGGTCAACAATAGCACGGCTCAAATTTACACAAACTGGACAAACATGGGAAACAATTTGCCGGCTGCTGTTGGTGACTTGTGCTGCGTGGCACTGGCCAGTGGTCAGTGGGAATGGGTCACCCTCTGCCTATCAGTATTTGTGAAGCTGTGGGCTCCGACACTACTGGATGCAATGGGACCAAATTGAGACTTAGTCGGACGTCAGTACACATGGGCCTGTTTGGTCACCACAGGTTATTGATGGCCTGCTGCTGCTGCTGCTCACATGATGCTAGTGCTACTGAGAGCCAATATGGCGCAGAGGCCATCACTGTCCACCTTTTTCTTTTCTCCATTTTTTGGCCCTGACCTGACACTGAGCGCCTAACACCCCCGCCTTTTGTTGTGACACATTTGCTCTTCCATTGTAGCCCGTGCTATGGTCAAGAAAAAGGCCCATTGAAAGCGACCCCCATTTTCAACACGCTGCCAATGTCAGTGTAGATTGATGCCCCCGTGAGCTGTCTGCGGCTGCTCTATAACAGTGCAATTCTGCTTGGCTCAATCAAAGAGAGCAGCAGCCGTCCCCCTGTCCCCTTAGGCTAACCCCCTGTCCCCTGATTAACCAAACCACCTTCACAAAAGCAAACTGACTCCAGCCATAACTTATAAAAACATACTCATTTATTGTGATTTGATCTTAAATTTGGATACAATGAAGTCCAGTCACACAGCTAGCGCTCCTTGGACAGCCAATAAAATCAACATTTGTTTTTTGAGGCATTTCTCAAATTGACCATACACTTGATAAGATAAAACATGCACTGCGTATTGACCACCGAATCAGGATGGAAGCACAAACAATTCAGGATAAATTAAGTTACACTTGATAATTATAATAAACAAATGCACCATCGTGACAATAATTTACAATAAATTTAAATAATAACAACGATTTAAATGCAAAAAAAAAATAAAGTGGGACATTTTCTTGATATAGAAAAAGAAATGTGAAGGAAATAATGAACTTATACAATAATGACATGTATCTATACAGCCCTAAATTTTGCCAAATTGAAAAGAGACCAGCGGATGTCACACACAACAGAGTGATATGTGTCCCACGCCTAGGGATGTCAAAATGATACTGTGTATTCAGTTTTTCCTTTCTATAATTTTGATTGTACATATACATTTCTTCGGGTTAAATTTATAATTTTCAAAATGGGCAAAATTTTCTAACAATTTCGAGCTTTCTATGCTATAATTTTTGGCCGATTTTGGCAGGCAGATAAAATGTGTCCCATCTAATTAGAGTAAAGACCCCGGAATAATAAGATTCCCAACCAGAGTTGGTGAGAACTCAGTCTAAAGAAATTTCTCCCGGACCCAAGACTTAGAATCATATTCATCATTGTTATACTACTAAACTCTGTACCAGCTCACATATAATCAATGCAATATCAATACACTGTACAGTGGTCAAATATAATTACAGTCTGCTTTCACAAATGAATAATAAAAATCTCTGTGAAATATCGACAAACAGAAATATGTCGAGATCATTACGAAATTATTATGACGTAGTGAACAGTTTATTCAGTCTTTCTGTGCACATTAGAGTTAATTTGTTGTGAGAGTGCAATGATTGAGTAGACAATATATACAGGTGATTCACTGGAATGTCATGTGAGAGAGTCCATTGGCAGGCCCCTGCATTTGCAGCGTCTAGCAGCAAGGGACTGCAGGCATCAACAACAACAAAGATTTATCTGAATAATTAGAATAATTAATACTCATCTGTATGAGATGCATGCGCGATGGAGCCTTGCGCTCTAGCACGGGGCTAGGCCCTCCCTGCACTCCATGTATACCGCCGTGCACCCGCAAGAAATAGCGGTCCGGCAGTTCGGGCGGGGGCGGGTGCACGGGGCTGTGTCCTTGTCGATCCAGCGACGACGAGTCACGCCGACGACGACGCCGATCATGACGTCACAAGCAACGTATGAGCGACGATGACGTAGTCAGGACGAAGTGATGAGCGAGATAACTATATAGAGGGTCACGACTATAGTACTAGGGGGACTGTTGTTGCTGATGATGGTGGTGATTCTGGATAGGCGACGGGTGATGCACCAAACTGGTCACCACCGAGTGATATTGATAGGGCGTTGATGAGGAGGAGTTGGGGGTGCTGGGGTGGATGACCAGGGGAGATCCAGCGCTCGAGTGCAAGGGGCTGGGGGCAGAGTCACCTGGTACAGAGTAAGTGGGACTATCGCCTGACGAGGAATAAGGGGGGCTGCTGGAGTCCTGGCTCATGATGACTTCTCCGTTAGGGCCGAATTGCGGAGGTGTCATACGTTTTTCCTTCTGTCGTCGGTTGCAGAACCAGACCCGAACGACCTCCTTCTCGAGTTGTAAACTGTCTGCAAGATGCGAGATCTCCTGAGCAGCGGGCTTAGGGCATTTGAGGAAGTGTTGTTCAAGAGCGCCTTTCACAGTCACTTCTATACTGGTGCGCTTTTTTCGCTTCCTGCCCTGGGCGGCGATTTTATCGAGGCTGGTAGGGGAACCAGACGTGGAATCAGCCTCCTCTAACCACTTCTGTAATAAGGGCTTCAGCTTACACATGTTCTTAAAACTGAGTTGTAAAGCTTCGAATCGACAGATCGTGGTCTGACTGAAAACGTTACCATAGAGGGTGCCGAGGGCCAGTCCTACGTCGGCCTGCGTAAAGCCCAGTTTGATGCGTCTCTGCTTGAAGGACTTAGCGAAGGCCTCCAGGTCGTCGGAAGTGGGCGTCTCCTCGTCCGACTGGTCATGGTGCTGTTGCGGCTGATCCATGACACTCTCCTGCAGGATCATCTGGGGGTCCCGGAGACCGGGGTGGATGACGCCTTGACCTTGCATCATGCCGTTCACGTTCATCATGTACTGAGCGTGCTGGAAGTGTGACTGACCGTTAGACATCTGAAGGTGAGGAGATGTGACCGGGGTATGCCAGGTGGCATGGGCCGGGTGGATCTGCTGACTCCGGTGGTGCATGTGCTGGTGGCCCCCCGCGTCCCCGTGCGACGAAGGCTTGATGTCCTGACACTGTAGAGGCGACAGGGAACCCATGCTGGCCGTTGCCCAGTGGCTGGGATCCATGCCTAGCCACTGTTGGTGTGGATGGTGTGAGAGAGGATGACCATTTTGGTGATGGTGTTGCTGCGGCATGTACTTCATCTCTGGCAGTTCTCTGTGGTACTGATGGTGCTGTGAAGTGGGGACCTGCATAGTGTCCAACGATAGAGCATCCGTGCTGGGAATGGAAGTCACCGGTCCCGAACCTAAGTATGGATTCGCGGCAGTTGTGGCCATCGTTTGTAAAGCAATCACTTGATCTGACTTGCAAAATGCCTGCTCACCTAATGCGTTATGCATGTGTACTGAAGTTGTGGGGAGCTGGGCCCTAGACATATCTGAGCGGGCGCCCCGCATCAGCGAGCATGCTGGCCTCTCATTGGCTGGCGCGTCTTGATTGACAGCTCTCCGTGTGCAGACTCTCCAAAACACTGCGCCTCTCCACCCTCATTGGCTGGGCTTTAATGAAAATTTCTCTCCTCTTGGCAACTTATTGGAGCGAGCAATATGCAAATGGTCTCCTTAATTTATTCGTTCAAGTCCTGCCTCTTTGTTTTCTATGCCCAACATATGACAACGTGCTGGAGAGGGGACTTTCGCCGCTTTTAAAACCATACCAAGTGCTTCAATATTTTCAGTATTTTAATTATTAATAAAACTCTGAAAAAAAGATAAAAAGATATATATAGCACACGAAAACCTGCACTCGCAATTAAAATCTCTTTATATTAGCATTATTAATGTTTGCTCTACTGAGTGCATGATATACCTGGTCAGATATACCATTATGAAAGTATATATGCTGCCATTCTATGCTTGAGTGTAATATTGGAACTCTCAAGTTACTAACAGACCCGATGACAAGAGAGTAGAGCAGAAGTCATGATATTTGTGTATGTTGTATGTCGGAGTTGACAGAGACAGCACCCTGTATGTTTTTCAATTGAAATAAAGCACGTTGGCCGCTACCTGCCTATTCAACGATTGCGACATAAGTCAAGCATTTTCTACCTATTGAGCATGTGAGAGTATTTACTTTCTGAAGTCGAGCAGACTTTGCGTCTGGCTTAGGCCAACATCCCAAACCTATCTCTTCAAACAGAAAGGAGAAAGCACACAGCCTATCCTAAATAGATTTCCCCTCGCCCATTGTACGTCGTTTTACTAGCGATTCGGTGAGAGTAAAGAAACTAACATCACCACGAAGAAAATTTCTCTCTCGAGGTCTTAACTTTTGCCATCCCCCACTCCTCATAATGTTGGCATACTGGCTCTTCTTCTTCTTTTTTTGTGGAAAAAGTACAGAAAAATGCCTTTTTCTCATGTGACAGTTCTTCAAAGCTTTGGGGTCATATTATCCTACATTGCCCTACATATGAAAACTGCTAAGACATGGGTGTTTTTAATATTTTTAAAATTTCGTGACATGTTTGAGTGTCTTCAATTTACACAATGTGATATGAATGGGTGGTGACTGGTCCCTATAGTATATATATATATATATATATATATAAACTTTTATTGACAAATCCATATCAAAAAGATACATGCGTCAAGTTGATATATAGTAATAAATATGCAGATCCAAATTTCAGAAAAAATTATCACATTATAAGTATGAATTTCATTTAAATGTGTATCAATAACATGGCTTGACAAAGATTTGGAGTTAGGAAAGCATTTTGATTCAAATCCCATAAAAAGATTTAGACCATATAGATTTCACTTGTCTGTGGATTGTGGTTGCTGTATAATCCGAAGAAGGAGCCAACTCAGCTGATCGCTTCATTATCAAAACAGCACACTGTTTAAAGGGCAAAAACAAAACAAACGCTTGTTCCCCATCCCATCATGATGCTAAAAGATGCACCACTGCCTCAGCAACCCCTTCATTTCAATCACTTATTCAATAAAGTATGCAGATGAAGCTTAACATCATTAAACACTTGTTAACCTCAACAGGTGTCTAGACCTATATTCAGCCAGGTTTATTTACAAGCAGAACGTGGTAATAATACAAATTTGTTATAGTCTAGGCGTTATTATAAGCATAATCAGCTAGCTCGTAGGCATGCTAAGTAATTCATCGAGAGCATCATTACAGGGCAGCTAGCGCATCAATATACAGCTGGTTACAGCAACAGAGCAGCCAGCTCAGCATCTACTTCAGGACTCTAGACCTAGCATGAGTGGTCATATCTAACCATACACGAATTTCCAGATCAATTCATCCCATCTTTTGCATTTTAGTTCACTTAAAGCGACACGTTATGAGTTGCTATAGACGCGCTGTAGTGTGTGTGACTCCCGCTAGAGGGGGCAAGGGGCTGGTGGATGAAGTGATGGGGCTGCTGAGGAGACTGAACAGCAGTTCAACAGCATGGGGTCTCAACTAAGCACAAAAGCAAAATTGCATTACTACAGTAATTGGTCAGGGAAATGAGCATATCTCATCACCGGGGCTTGTTTAATAAAATTACTTAGTGGCACCAAGGCTAAGAATGACACCCTCTGCTGACCTAGGTCATGGGGCTTCTTGACCTTGTCTACACCCTCTTTGGGGTATTTGTCATTTGGATATACCTCTTCAACCCCCCTGTAAACTTTTCTCCAAGTTGTAGTGATATGTGTACAGCTATTACAATTTTTAAAAGCCATCATTTATGAATTTTTACACAATTCCACTATCCAAGCAGTATAGGCGTTTTATACGCATATAAATCACTTTACTGCTAAAAAATATAATTCTTTTATGTCGTTTTTAATCTCACACTTAAAAAATATATTATATTTTTCATCGCTTCAGTAAATTTATTGATAAGAAATACCATATGTTGCAATGTGTTGCTGTTCAATTGGCTTTATTCTTGGGCTTTTGTGCTACCCCAAATGTTGACACTCGATGTTGTATGCTATCACAGTTTCTATCTAAAGTAGAATTTTTGCCATGAGCAATCCTATTTGTCTGTTGTTCCATTTGATTTTTGTCCTCTACAATTAGCAGTTGGAAGTATGCTTAATGGGTCTGTCAGTGTGTGAGTTAACTGAACATCAACGGCTCGGTTGTGTAATCATCAGAGAGGAGGCGTGGACGGGGATGCTCATTTAAAGTACCCCTGGCTGCTGAGACATGTAATTTTTACTGCGCACTGTTTTGTGGTGTTTACGGGTGTGTGTTACCGTTCACATGATGAAAGAGTGTCCGTGGTTTCGGTTACTGGTCAATTTTTGCTCCATTGTGACTTAGGATGTAAAGAAAAGCACACAAAAGGTGAAATGTGAAGGCAAGGATAGAGGGAGGTATGCAAGAACAATGGCCAACATTTCGGTTGCCAAACTGTAATGTCTTTTGGCTGTTGCTTACAGCAATTGGATGCTGGCCTAGCCAAGATGCTGGGAAGACATTTTAGTTGCTGCTGCAGGCAGAAAATAAAGATGCTTCTTGACGGTTACGGAGCCTAGAGGCCAGAGCCTCAGGTATTCCAGGCATCTGCCTGCCACCACCTGTATCCCAAACCACAAGCCACACTTTTTTACGACCTTGTCTCAGCATCTCTGTTTGTCAAACCGTCAACGGTGATATTGTCTTTCGAACAATGCAGCTTCTCTGCTGACATTTTGTTAACTTTATTATCAACATGATGGGTTTATATCAGTACTAAATACACACTATATACAGTGATGCATATGGGGTTGCAAAAACATGCCACACGCAGCAGGGGGGATGGAAAAACCATTTAAGTCATTTAAGCTTAAAATCTGCGGAATAAAAACACAATTACACAAGTTTTTGTGCTTGTCTGTGGCCTGCTGATGTGTCATTCAGTGGTTTTTGGCTCAGCAACCCTGGATGGATGTCAAAAATGTCAGCCTCCTATTGTTTCAAGTGGTCGTAATAATTACGCTTCTGTTGACCACAGTGGTCACTTGGGACCTGTCCTAGAGGCATGACCAGGGCAGCCCAAAAAGCTCGGCAACAGTAACTCTGGCAGGGCGTTGTTTAATAAAGCAATTGTATTCAATGTGGCCCCTGATTATGTGCAAGAGGCCCAGCCAGTCAGTTTGAGGCGCTGTTTTCTCGGCTTTGAAGTAATTCATCCTAACTGGAACCTGAAATTAAAATCTCATGGGCTTTGATCAGACGTCCAGCATCGAACAATGTGCATCAATGAGTTTGTAGCGGGCCACTTTGCCTGGGATAAGGTCGAAATTGAGTTTTCCATTGAAAAAGCTGCATAGCTGCAACAGCCATGCCGTAGTCATGGTGAGGCGACAGTGCTGCCATCTGGTGCACAACGAGAAAACTAACTGCAACTGAAATCCCCAAAAACTCCCTAAGATGATTTTCTTTTTCAAAATTTACACTCGTTTGCAAGCAAACTTTCTTTCATTTCAGTAAGACTAGAACAGAATTTCATATATATATAATTTATAGTTTGGTCACATATTTTGGCAATAGGACTCTTATTTCCATAATTTCTGGTGGACTAATGAAAATTATGCAAAAATTAATGAAGACTTTGGGGTACTTTTGAAAAACAGAGATAAATTAAAAAAAAGACTGCTACTGTATGTCTTTAATATGAGATAACACAGTGTAACACCATATGGAGTAGGGTGGTTGTGTATGTATGTTATCAAATACAAAGGGTTTTTGTGAAAGAGTAGCTTCCTGGCACATGCACGGGATGCTGAGGGTCAAGATAAATTTATCAATTGACCAGTTGTTCCGTTGTCCTGGTTCTGGGAATGGTCAAAAGCCAAAGATTAGGTTTCTGTGAACTGAACAAAAGTAGAGATAAACGAGCAATGCATTTCCTGTGTGGAAGATTGAGTGGGCAGCTGGACAGGGTGGCCGAGGGTGGCCGAGGGGTGGCCGAGGGTTGGCTAAGGACAAGGGTAAGAAGAACAAAGGCTGAGTGTCCAGAAGTGTCCAAGAGACCCATGCCGGACATATGTGAGTGTTTGGGCTCTGTTGATTGTTGCATGAAAGGGACAGGGCACCCTGCTGAGTTGACCAGGGATGACATGCAAGAGATAGCCCTATCATTGACAAAAACTCGTGGTCATTTCAACCCGTGCAGGGGGGAGCTCCCCCAGCTGCTGAGGTGCCCCCTCAAACTGACCGGTCATTTTGGGTCTTCTATTGTCCCCCTTGTACCCATCAGAAACCTTACACCTTACTAAGCTGACCTATACAGAAGGAAGGTGTGAAAATGAGCAATTGCTGGTCAAGCTCCTAGTGCTGCCCCCTACAGGGAAACTCGTGCCCTCAGCATGCAGCTACAAACAATCGAACAATCGGTAACAATGGTTCTGCCATCATTGGTCACTTACGACAATCCTGCACAATGCTTCCTAACCTATTGGCATGAAACCATTGTCCAGGAATTGTCCTAGAATTAGAATAATGAAAACAAATCCGAGTCATGAACTGCAGAGGGCACAACTAATGATGGGTTGCTGATGCAGGGCATCACCTTGGGATGAAGAGGCCTCATTTATCCTACTGTGTATCTTACAAGCAAAATATTAATGTAATTCGGTACGATTTAGGTATTAAATTCTTAAGATATTATTTATTGCATTATTATGGGAAGAAGTCTTTTACTTCCAGGTCAAAATTGTCCAAGGTGTATTGCCCTGAAAATGTATAGGCTAATTAAACAGTGGAATTCCATTATTAATGCCACTCAATATCCAAACTCAATGTTAGTCTAAAAAAATGGTGATACTGACGTTAAAATGTTCTCGAATTAAGACTTTGAATATATATAAGAAAACTTTTAATTGTGTGCATCTACTATTTCGCAGAAAATTTCTTGGGTTCATAATCATTATTATTATTATAGCCTTTTTTTTTATCAATTTCTTTGATCTTTACCAGTGCAACACCAATTACATATATATGTTATTTTATTGACACTTTAACAAAATATATTACATAATAACAAATGACATGAAAAATACATGTATATTACATAATGCCATAACTTCTCTTACAAATATTACATAATGCCATAACAAACTTCTCTTACGAATATACCAGCATAACACACAAACAGGTAAAAGGATTGACTAAAGAATTTAGTTCCTAGGAGAGTACAAGTTATTTCTGGGAAATCTCTTATTAGTGGCAGGCATGAAATTTGCATACGTAATTACCCCCTCAACAGACCGGTTTCAGTTCATGTTTTTAATTTTCAACTTATTCAATCCGAGGCAACCCCGCCCTGATCAATTCGATTTTTATTTGATAACAAGGTCAGATGCAATATTACGTAACGCGACGCAGTGGTCAGCCTGATGGGAGAGTGATTAGAGGGTCACTTGTCAATCAAATTGCGTAATTGCAATTACTGAGGCGGTCAGGGAATCAATGTTATCAGGGGAAGACAATCTGTCTTAGATGTCAACATGCTGGACCTCTTAAATTGTTGCATAGTGAAAGTATCTTGACCCTCATTAGATATCATTAAATAACCGTATCTAATGTGGACAAACTGACCATTGGATTTATGCTATGGTAATGCCACAGACACCGTGATCAAAGTTCACCATATGCAATTGAAAACAGTTCAAAACACATATCCTCACGTCCTGAGATGTTTTGCTATGTTTTCTATTACTTTAACGGATGATCACAAAGACCTTTAAATGTTTCCCCGTCCCACCACACAAAACGAATCGGATTGTCCTGCCTTGCACAAATATGGCCAAAGGAAAATGTTGAATAGAATAGTATGCAAACACGAATATTATGTTACGGGCGCTTCTAGTGATGAAGAAAACTTTGGTTGACGTCAAACAGACGTTGCCTTTGATGGCCCCCCTCTCTCCACTCAAACAAGTGTCTCAGCTACTGGCTTTGGCCGTTTTAGCATCAAAAGCTGGGACTGATGAAGAGAAGGCCTGTCAGCCACTAAGAGACAAACACTGCAAAGGCTTGAGATGCTCCAAAGCTCTGGTCCAGTTACAAATCAGTCATTCTGTTTCTTAGCATAAGACAGATCGGGAGAGTCTGAAAGGAATTGTTATCTTGTGAGAAGACCTTCATTTAGCTGGTCACCTCCTCAGTCAACTGGACACCCCAACGTCTCATTGTGTCCCATTGTGGAGACCAACAATAAAGATCCCAAAATAAAACATGACTGGCCTCTCAATAACTCCCAAGTATCAAGCAACGCCATATACATTGTAGTTACGCAGAACATTTCTAACTGCACTGTCAGACTTGAACTTTCGTGAGTTTACAAAATCGGAATGATGTGGGTAGATATTATAAAATAACAATTCCTTGGAAGTTAAAAAAAAACACAAAAACATTGTACACCAAGACCTTGCTCAAAATCGCTTCAGTAATACAGCATTTATTCAGCCAAGGCCACGGATTTGCAATCCTCAACATTATGATGTGAAGGTCTGAGTTTTTGTTGGCCAAGGTCACACAAAGTTGACTGATATATAAACCAAATATAAACAGTTTGACTATATGCAGCTGACCAGTTTTCTCTGAGCACTTTCCAAATACAATTTACTTGAAAACTTTTAACCACTTGCTGGCAAGTTGCTGCAATTTGGATTAACAATAAAGAGTTATGATATTCACCAACTGGACACGCCAATAACTTTGCATTACAGGGTGATGGTCCGTCAGTGAGGTGGATATTTAGTGGACACTGGACAGTGGACAGTCCAGGCAGCCAGATGCAAAGGGTCAGTGTGAATGGCGACCCCTTGACCAGAATGACCAATGACCAACAGAATTATCCTTGATTTCTCTCTTATCCTCTGACATTAAATGGATTGAAAAGTCCTGGGTGCCCCCTAGAAATCCTACAGAAATCCAATTGACCATTAGGCCGATAGAATGGCTTAGAAGCCAAACAAATCAAGGCCCAAAAAGGCCATAATTCCTTGACAATTATTCGATCAGCACCTCTCTACAATTTATCTTAGTCTGCTAATTGATAATATAAATAGGGTGATCGGGCTTGAAAAGCGAAGGGTGTTCTATTCCATACCCTCAGCAAATTTACACTGACCCACAAGCAATCATCACTTGGCTCCTGGAAAAGCTCAGCAATTGAAAAGCTAATACATTTGTGCCATTTAAATGCATGTGTACCTCAAGTTTTGTCATGGAATTCAACACTAGACAATATACTTTCGCTTTCACTTTCCCAAGAAATGTTTTCATATCGTTATGTTTCCAGAATCACATTTTAATTTTAAAGCATTTGGATTAGTCATATTATTTCATGAGTCATGTAAAATTTAAATGAAATAATACAAGATGTGCAATTGTGTTTTTATGAATGAATAACTGAGATAACTATTTTCAAAAGAAGTAAAACTGGGGATCTTAAAAGGTATACATTATGTTACGACTATAGATGCAATCTTCCGTTATTCAAACACGATAAGATCAAGTATTTCACCTCTGACCATGCCTTATAATTAACATTTTAATAAACAATACATAATGTCTGCATATGACTTCCCGTCTGTCTAATTGATAGCTTCTGTTATTCAAACCCATTACGACAACTGATAACTCTGAGAGCTTCTTTATAATTGAGGCCAAAATTGCAAGGCGTTTTTGTTAGGAAGGAAGTGGTCATTTTGACTTGGAACTGATAGATAAGACTGATAACGTTGCAGACATATGCCATCTGGTGTGGTCTTTGATACATTCAAAAACGTCACCCTAACGTAAGCTGCCCTTATCAACAGACACAGACCAATTAAGCAGTTTACGCGAGTGGTGCATATTTCAAAAGGACCCTCTGCCATTGTGTTCTCATTATGCTAACTCTAGCGGCTTTCGTGTTAGGTTAAATGTGCCGATTTGTCCCGGAATGCAAAACTGTTTTCCCCTCAGGCTCTCGAACAGCAATTAGAAACTTGCTCTGGGATGAAACCTTGGTCCCACTGCTGTGAGAAACTCTACTCCACCTCTCCCTACCTGAGCTAATTATTCTTTGATCCGAAACTTTTGATCTGCAACCGGATGCTGGCATCGCGCATGCACATACCTTTTTCGATATCGAGTGTGAAACCGTTAAAATTGATTTATCGACGAATTCTTTATTGGTCCCCGAAATGATTCAGCTTTGAACGATTCCGAAATGACAGAAGTTGCTACAAATGCACTTTTCTCGGCATGCAGCGACATCAATGGCTTCTGAAATGAGTTCATTTTGCATAATGCAAAAATGAAAGTACACATTTCATATTTTAAACATACATTTTCGTGAAATTATGAGAATTTTTTTTAATTACAAGAAGACCGTGGATGAAAGAGGTGTGGGACACAATGTATATGTTAAGAAAAAGGAATAAGGTAAGACCTATGCTGAGGAAAGTAAAGAACCCACCCATGAGGTAAATATGTATCATGGGGTGGAATCCTAGCCATATCATCTCATCATTACGTCTACCTCTGGCATTTGGTCATATAAACTGCCTAAGCTTCAGACCAGTATATATCATTGGGGGCAGAGATCTAGACAAATAAATTCACAAATATGACTAATTTAGTCATCATGTTTATGTGCACATATATCACTGTTCAAAATTGGTCTATTTCTTCGATGGGGCAGGACCAAAGTTAGGTAATCGTGAGGTGGGGAGTTGTCAGATTCCCATGCAGGTGAGGGGCACAAAACGTCGTTACCCTCGATGCTTGGAGGCATGCCATAACTCACATCGCTGCTTAACATATACATAAATGTGCATGTTAAATGGGCTTGTATAGGGGTGCTTCCCAGGCCCTGGGGTTCTTCCTGCTCACAAGGGTGACTCTGTGGGGGTAATCCTGCGATCGGCATGGGGCACACACCCCTCAGCTTTGCTAGGGCCAAGGACGCCACGCAGATTAGAAGCGGAAGACAATCAAGGGCGCCCTCTACCGTCTTTTTGGCCCATCGTCACTTCCGCTGCGGCCAATGGCCTGTGTATTTTGGCATCGTTTGCTCATCACTACGCCCTCGCAGAATAATCAAACGTTTGTCAATATGTCGCTAAATCCATGTAAATCTCCTTTCTAAAAAACTTCCCTCCCATCCGCACTACTGGAACGTGAGTCTTAATAAACTTCCCTGCATCCGTTTATCATACGTTTATCATGACAACAGTCAGTGATAATCTTATGCTGTTTACAGAAGTCAAAATTGTAATGTGATATTCTTCAGTCTATATATAGGAAGGTATTTTCGTGAGCATTGTACACCGGATTTGACTCATTCCATAAGCTGCATGTGTTCTCGTCTATGTATCCTCAATATCCGTGTTGTGTGTTCCTTCCATATTGAAATGAGTTTTCAAATATTCCAGCTTGGACGGCATGGAGCTAGCTCTAAATCAGAACAAAAGTCACAATAATAACGGGATTTCATGCTGGGAAACAAAGTACGGTATATATCCTGTTCGGTGGTGTTCCAACAAGGCAGTTTTCCTGCGCCCCATATGTGTATTATTAAAGTCCATTTTCGCAAGGTTTCTAGTGCTTTTTATCAGGATTTCTGATAGGAAAGCATCGCTATCCAAGTTAGCAATAAGCTCGTTGCATTTCCCCCAACCTTCAAAGCTCATATACCCTTGTAGGCGACCTCACTGGCTTTTATAGTCGTCTAAAAGACTGGCAGACAGCAAAAGCCTGTTGAATTTTAATCCCCTTGTGTTTCTTGTTTAAATTATTTATGAAGTCTTGTTCGATAATTTGCATTCGAATAAATTCTTGTCAAGATGTGTTTGTGTTATTCCGTTTACATTGTCTGGGAGAAGCCATGGTCAGGAGAAAGCGCATAAAAAGCGCCTGTGATCAAGGGGGAATGTTGTGGACTTTTTGGTTGGTGGTATTTCGGGGGTAGACATGATGGGGCCAGGTGCCCTTGACCGGGGAGCTGCAGAAGCCGGGCCCAACATGAAGATGACCCTTGGGGGGCAAAAAGCCAGCCAGATTAGATGGGGCGATTACAGGTAGCAGTGTGCTGACAGTCTTCCGCCAGACCTTGCCATCTGATCTGTGGACAATAGGGTTGTGAGCAGGATGGGGCTGAGGCGGCTGCCCTGACAGTGATGGATGACAGTACAACAAGGTGCTGCAAAACGTCAGCAAACCACTGTCTAAGCAAAGCCCCCACAACATGCCAAAGTTCAGGTCTACCACAATTCTCTACAGGGTCTAGGAGCACTTCACCCTGATACTGCTTCACCGATGAAGCCAGCTCTCAAATTTAGATAATATTACCATGTTATCGTCTCAAAATTTACCATAATTCTGTAAAGGTGAATTGAATTTTGAGAAAATACTCCTGCACTTATCAGAGTAATCAGACTATCATCCTAAGTGATATACACTGTACACAAGTGCACCACAATTTTGATAGGGCATGGAACCTCGAAAAAACCTTGGCACTGACTCAATTTCAACCATGTCAATGCAACTATCATTGCAGATAACTTCATCAAGAAGACCCCCTCACTATTAAAACCACTGATGTTGCATTATAAAGAGGTTCAGGTATAAATATCCTCAGCTTCCAAATCAGTTTCAGTGATCCTACAAGAGCAATGGCTGTTCTCTCTTGTTCTAATTTTGCAGGACAAAACATCTAGAAACAACCGAACTGCTTTCAATTGATGACAACTGAATATAGGTCACTTAAGGCAAGCGCCCATCAGACATGGTGGCGTCAGAGCGATCGAAACCTGTTAGGCAGAGCTACCCATCTCGCAAAGACTTTTATAACACTCCTTAAACAAAGAAATGCAACCGATATCTATTGCTTTTCCTGCTAGATTAATTTTTCGTGTCCTGCCCAAAGAAAAAACAGCAATGCGCTTCTCCTGCCCGTTCAGTTTGCTGAGAAGTAACACGATGACGCAGACCAGTCCAGATGACATGACAAGTCCACTATATGACGTCATCGTACTTCAAAGACAGATGAGAAACGGATCCTGCCATTATTGACTGCATTGACCAGTGGGGAATGATGCTCTCTTAAAGGCCAACCAGGGGGGAGTGTGCCTTATTGATTAAATTACAAAATTTCGCGTAAATACTTGGCTTGGAGAGGATCTGGATTATAAAAGATAAAATATGATCCAAGCCCATATTAAGTCTTCTTGAATGGGATATGAAGGCACTGGGGGCAATCCCCAACTTGAAAGGCTTTGAATATGTTATGCGAGTGCTATGTAAATGGGTAGAGGACCTAGTGTCTCTGACAGTCTGTCCTCATTGGTTGAACTGTAGGTAGACCCTTGAGGAACCCCTTCTGACTCCCCTTGGCGGAAATGTTCATCTCCAGCCAATAATAGGCGGGCGAATTGGGTCCCAAAATCTTAGCAGTTTCAAGGCCTTGTTTATGTTCATAGAGGCAGCTTCCTGTGCCTCGATCCTTTCGCATTGGCGGACATGAACCGGTTTTAGTTCTATTGGGCTTGGCCTCCCCCAGAATTCTGCTGGCCTCATTAACATGCGGGAGCTCTTGTTTAGCAAGTTTTTGGAGGCCCCCTTCGATTGAGGGGTAAAGTACAGGGCGAGTGCTGTAAAGTACTTGCAGGGGGGCTCCTGCAGCCGAGTGGCATCTTGTCTATTATGCCAGATGGTGACACGCCCTGGTTGGGTGAGGTGCAGTCCGTGGCCAGAATCCCTAAAAGCAGCCCAACTACTCATCATTGCAGGCACGTCTTCCTTGAAAGGTTCGTGTTAAACTGCCCCTTCTATTTTAATAGCACCTTATTACTAATGCGTAATGTTATCTGAATTTTACCCTCTAAACCATCGAGTAAAAACGCCACCAAGTGCTCCAAGGGTTTTACAAGTATTGTTTATCACATCCGTCAATCAACGACCGTGGCGCCACTCTGGCGGCTGGTGGGGCACCTCTCGCTATTTACCCCATTACGATCCAATAAAATACCCCTTTCTCCCCTGCCCCGTCACCATCGCCACCCTGGACCCCTTAGCCATACAGTTCATCTTCATATGCTAAGTATTCTGTCAACATATTTCCCAGGCATATATAAACAAAAGAAGTGGAAAACCCAGCATGTTCGACACCCCACTTAAACATTTTTGCAGCTCATTACATATATTTGAAACACAGAATTTTATAAGCTTCACCGGACTTGTTTTCAATAACTTGCAAGAAAATGCTTTATAGACTTCCAAAACAATTCTGCACATATGAACAATAGGTTGAGCTTTTTAGTTTAGCTTTTCTAAATTTCAGTATCATAGGCCTACTTTATGATTTTTTTGGTATACTTTATAATTTTTTTTGGTATTTTTTTACAGATAAAAGGAAAGAAAGAAAGGAAAGAAAGAAAGAAAAAAAGAAATAAATAAAGAAAGAAACAAAGAAAGAAAAAATAATACTTCTATACCATAATAAAAAAAGTACATATCAAAGACTATTTTCTAAACAACGTGTTAATTGTTTTGACAAAGCAAATCACTCGGGACTAAGGACTTAGGTATTCGGTTGTTTGAGGTTTGATCCTGCACTGTGATACTTGATATACAACGAGGATTTTCTTAGCATTGAGTAATGTTTATGCAGAGCACGCCGGCCAAATGAATACAATTAGCATTCTATTAACAACTTTGTACTTGGACACAACACGACCGACAAATAAATCTCCCATTTGGGAAACAAAAACAACAATATTCTACGTTTTGCGTATATATGGAGAATACTGTGTATTGTGAAATAGAGAAAAAACCTTAATATTTTATATATATGGAATATATGTTTTATACTAGGATAAAATAAGATATTTTATTTAAATTCGTATGTAAGAAAAAGTAATATAGGCAGAAGCTTTAAAAAATGATATGACAAATGAAACATGTACAGATGAGGAGTGAAAACTATTAAAAAAAACCCAGATTAGATTAGTATATAATAAAAGCAAATAGACAAATTATTCATAAAATGCAATAAAAACCGGTTCTATATATATATATATTGTATACAATTGCGATCTGGTTCATTCCCAATAGCTAATTTAAAATCTTAAAAAATCGGGAATATTTTTTATGGCAATGAGAACAAGGTCCCACAATTTAGCACCCTGGTATCCTATGGATGAGCTGCCGTATCTTATTGTTTTAAACTTAGGTAATTCTATTATCTTATTATTTCTAAATCATATTTTAAAATTTTTAATTTTAAACATGTCATTTGACAGTGGAGGATCATCAACTTTGAATACTAATTATAAGATTTTTGTTCTCATGAGATACAGTGAGTTATGTTTATTGTTTTTAAGGATTTCTGTATAATTTGAATTTAATCACTATATACAAAGCGGAGAGCACGTTCATTAAGTTTTTCAAGTTTATTAATGTCTGCAGTTAGGCATTGGTGGTAGACTGTAGGGCAATAGTTAAAATTTGAAATTATAAATGACTGATAGATTTTTAACTTCACTTCAGTATCAACATTTTTGATAAAAGTTTTAGAGAATTAATTTGCCTGGATGCATTTTTACAAATATTAGAAATGTGGACATTGAATTTAAGTTCCTGGTCTAAATTTATTCCTTGGAGTTTAACACAGTTATTTGGAGTTATATGGATATTGGCAATTTTTATTTGAATATTTTCTTGATCAGGCAAACCCAGGATCATAGCTTGAAGTTTGCCTCCGTGTAGTCAAGGGAGAACCAGTCTATGGCTTTCTTAGATATGTGTTCAATATAAGGTATTATCATCAACTTAATTACATACATAGGCCTATGCCTTTCTTTTTTTTGGTTAAATTAGAATTAGGCCCTACATGCTGGTTTTATCTATTATATGTATCATAAGTGTTTAGATCTGTTTATAAATCTGTCTCTGACAATATGAAAATAATGGTGATTTACCTTGAAAAACCTCTTTACAGATTTTCGTCTAGCTGAAGTTGAGAATTTTTTTCCCCTATACAATTAAATTATCAATAGGTGATCATGAAATAGGTCTTTAATTTGGTATTTTAAGTAATTAAGGCGGGAGCCCTTAATTGGCTACTTTGCAACTTGTTTACTAATTAGTTAAGGTCCTATACTTGTTAGTCACGGTCGGTCGCACAAGACAAAACAATGATGTTATTTAGACCAGGCTTATCTCAGCTTATCTTGACTTGTCTTTGATGAAGTTGTCAGTCAGTGATTTCAAGGTAAGTATTATTTATTTGGAGATAATTTCGGATATATGCACCCGAAAATGGAGCAGTTAAGAGGGGGTCAATTTGTCAGTAGGTAAACACTCGTAATTGAAACGATCACTGAAAAGGGAAAGTTATCACAAGTCATTTGCCGCCATTTAAGGAAAATCACGCGTAATGGGACGTTCGTGACGTCATAAGAGTGTCCTCCGAAGAGCTAATCTTAGCACCAAGGATGGGGTATCCCTGACAATTAAACAGTTAAGATGAAAGGGAGCGCATGAAATGATGCGCTTGCCACCTCATCTCTTGGCAAACGTATTTGGGAGCTTTGAAGAGCCGATGGCATAAGCTGGTTACCTCAGATGAATGGCTAAACTCAGAAAGTAGTGTTGGTATCACCAGATTATCAGCCCCTTAATTGACGAGGTAAACAAACCAACTGACTGTCAATTTAGACCTTAAGCTGTAAGTGAGAAGTTGGCTGCTGAGACGCCGGCGTACCACTAAAGGTGAGCCAGTCAGGTGTACTGGTGGGGGGGGGGGGGGGTGGTAATCCCCCCGGGGGTGGCAGCGGTGTCGGATTGGCGCCGACTTAGAGACCTTCTAGTGGAGACGGGCGGGCGCCATTGGCTTTACTTTTGCCCCTAGTTTCTTTGTTGTTGGCGTTCAAGGCAAATAGCCACAGTCGCCCTTGTTTAGCTGACGGCGCTCATCCCCGCTCTTGCGCCCCCCGTCGCTGCTTCTGCTCAAACAGCCCCGGCCCCCCTCCTGCCCCCTTCCTCTAAACAATGAGAATTCATGCCCTCGGACTCCCCCCTCCAAGACTCACAAACACACTCTACTGCCCTCGGCTAACCTGCCTTCTTAATCAGCCACCAAATATCTGTATTTCTTCTTTCTTTTTTCTCCCCTTTTTTCAAGACAAGCCGACTTTGGGAACATGTAACCGAACCCTAAACTCTCCCATGTTGATTCCAGGTAAACAGTCTAGTTTTTGTTTGGGCTGAAAAAACTTTTCATATCCAGTGTCCTGTGGAAGCTAAATCGATTTACACAACTATCATATATTGCTGGGCGGCAGATGCAATAGAATGCCTTTCTCTGTAAGTTCTTTTTGTAAGTTCTTTGCAAGTTCCGTCGTGGCGTGATGTTCACTTTGCAGCCGAAGTTCTACAAACGTCACCCTTCGATCTTAGGTGGTGTTCTACAGGGCGTGGGACTGCCGCGTGTTGTCGCATGCCTAAAAGAGCGCCCACAAACGTGCAGGTAGCAGGAGACTTCGATCTGATATTGTCATAAGAAAAGTAGGGGCGTTAGGGTGGGGCGTCTTGGGGTAATTCAAGACTTTGGACAAATGAGGGGACCTGGCCTCATTGGCAGACAAAACTGCAGCATCCCAAAGTGCCATTGATATGGCTTTCTTGCTATCTTCTCTGCATAGTTACCAGCAAAACGCCCCCATGTGTTTGTCCTCCGCAGGCAAGAGCAAGAAACCCTGTGAAAGCAATCCCCGTTCCTACATGCACATCCAACTGAGGTGCAAGGCTGGCAAATTAACCATCCAACCCTTTGAATACTAAACTACTCCATTATCCTGCCATCCTCACAAGCTCTCTGCAAATTTTAGGTTATGTTTCACCCCTAGTTTTCTTCGATTCTAATTAAAGTTAACCCTTCTGAGAGTGTATTCAAAGGGTTCCTTTTTAGTACTTGTGTAAAAGAATGTTGACAGATTGAAAATAACTGAATTAAACAGCAAATAATGTGCATTAATTTGTTACATCAAGATTTACTGGTCAGCTGGACCATGCTTATTTTTTGTAATTTTTGCATTTTTTCTGAAAAGAAGCTGACATTTGTAATATTGCTGATTTCCTTGCAATGTCCTCAAGAAGTAACTTGTTTAACACAACTTTATGTGTGTGAGAGTAGATGTTGGCAAATTAACCATACAGGGTTTCATAAGACTGATAAATTGTCTCTGCGCCTATGCCTCAGAAACCAGAGTTGAACTAAAATAAAAATATCCTAAAATCCTAAACTAGTTCTCTAATTCATCCAAGCCTGAACCTAAAACTCTTTCAGCATGCAGGTAGCAGTTTGCATGCTCAGTTAACCACGATTCCATGTTGATTCTCGCTCCATATTGACTCCTGTCAAGTTTTTAATTATTTTTTTATCGCTTTTTTTTTGGCATGCGTTTCAATGCATGTCAATCTTTTTGCTCTTCTCATTTTGCCCAACGGAGGATACAACAAAAAAAGTTAGGAACTTTGTTGCACTCTGCCATTAATAATGCAAGCCAAAGAGGCGTCACCTAGTGGAGAATCGTGACTTCTAGGAAATTAACATGTCCTCTGTAACACCTGGAGAGTGATGAGTGAAAAAATACATCAAACTTTGGCAGCTTCTCATTGTGTTTTTCAGATATAATCTATCTCGCTTCTGACATTTTGAAGTCCAAATTATCGTTATTTTAAGATAGGTTGTCAATGTTGATGAACACTGATTGGCAGCTTCAGAATCTCTTTATCCCTAATTGAAATTAGCATTTAAATTTTATTAACCAAAAATTGAAAAAAAAAATTCTTATTTGGTGAGAAAATATGGAAATATACCAAATATAAACAGATAGAGGGCTCATATTACGATATTCATAAAAATCATTCGTTTTGATGCAGCTAATTAATAATAACATGACAGTTCACACTCTTCAACGGTCACAGGTATTTAATGCACTGAGTAACAAACAACACATGATTGACTTACTGGCCCATAGAGCAGCACTTATACCACCCAGGGCCAAGTGCCCATACATATGTATGCCTATGACTGTCTTAGTGGCTATCAACCCTTTCTCTTTGAGAAGGGCTTCAGCATTGTCTTGGGCCACTTAAACTGAGCACTTTACTTGGAAAGTTAAGAGACGGGGTGAAGTGAACTTCAGAAGTGGCCCTCTTCCCTAGTTTACTGGGCTGTCAGGGTCTGTGGCCATCTGTCAAGTCCTGTCATACATTTAACACGGCTTTATTTACCTTTCCAATACACCTGAGTCGCTTGAAAGAGGATTAACAAACAAGATGTCATGCTACTGTGGACAGGGGGTGCCTGTAGGGGGGCGCCTACACAGGGCACCTATGGTGAGGCAGGGTGTAGACACCACTGCACAGCCTTAAGGCATGGGCTGCTGTGCTAACCATTGTTCTTTGTCAGAAAAAAAAACCAAAAACCGAAAACTTCGACTTCCTTTCTGGGAACATAACTTTTTTGTTCTCCTCCACATGTCACAATTATTTATCAATTTACCCCGAGGAGTTCGGCTGTACATTTTTGGCTTCAATGAGCCATGACTTTAATGTTCAAAGCAACATTGTTGACACAGGGCCAGATTTTATCTTCTTCCTTTATACCGAATTGTTTTTTCTTTCCTTCTTTCTTCTTTCTATTGTTCCTGTATTTTATGATAAAATCTCCCGGACAACACAATTGGCTAAACTATGAATACTCCGCCATGTGCCCCAATGCTATGACTAATTAATTTTTCATGCCACGAAATTTGTAATAGATTTGCCAGAATACATATTACGCAAGGATGAAAGTACAAAGCATTTTTAAGCAGTTTAATGTTTTTTACCAAGTCAGATTTTTATCTTTTTCTAGTGTGTTTTGCAATTTTGACTTTCATTTAATTTTAAAGCGTATATTTGACTTCATGTAAACGTTGCGCATCCTTTTTTACTTAAAGTAAATATTTCTTTAAATTGAATGTATATATCATCATATGTTACTACATTAAATCATAACAGCAAAAAAACAACAACAAAAAAAAACAAATAAAAACGGTATCATTGCCCTTTTTTGTGTTTTTTATTCTACACCTACTGCTACACTTAATCTAAATTTATACCAAAGGAAAAAAATGCATATTTTAAAATAGTATCATGAAAACTAAAATTAAAACCACACACAGAAAAACACTAAATTCAATGTTTAGAGTAAATTTGGTCAAAACTCAAGTGCAGCTTTCATATTTGCACATTTTCTCCAAAATGAACAAGAGATAAACATAATCTTTCATTCTGAGATGGATGTGTGAATTTGTAATGTATTGATGTCTTTTGTCATGGCCCATTAAACTACTTCTTGTACTTGTAATGATTTTTCTCTGAAGTTTCTTAATCCTTTTCTTGTTATGTCATCCCATGAGACAAGATTTTCATTTAATCTTGGTGACAAATATCATACTTAAGCAATCTTTTCTCTTTTTGGTTTGCCAAGGTGTAATGTTCGGTCAGCTTTATCAGTTCCCATTAATTAATTTCTACATCAATAAGCGCTGCAAAAGGAGAAGTGATTTGTTTGGGAGGCTGAAATTGCCAGACAATGGGATGAGCAGGGCCATTGTTAGTGTCACGAAATAGAACTAAAATGAAAATGGACAACTACTGTCACGAAACGCATTCGATTCTTTGTCAATTTATATGTGATAACAATGAACTTGAGCTATGATGTAAACATACTGATATCTTAATCCTTAATTTATTCTTTGTAATTCATACCTTGTCAGTAAATCTTGTATGATACAGTTTAAAAATAGCTTGAAAAATTATTTTAACATATCACCTGCAGGTTAAGGAGGAAACTATAATCTAAAAAAAAAAACACTTATTATTGATTAAAGAATTTGCACGATAATTCTTGCAGATAAATGCACAATGCCGCACTTGTAAATTATAGTGTCATTGTGATTTTTAATGATTTATTTCTATTTAGTCCCATACAATTCGACTGCAAAAATATACTGATATAACATGTAGAATGACAGTTATGTATAGTGAGCAACATAACACGATAAATTTAGCCCTACGGTGCAATATATTCTCTTACACTTTATCCTAATCTGCGTCTGCATATAACATGTTATGTCGCATTATTTATATTGTATGTAATGAGTTGCCTGTAAAACTGTTCTCACTGATAGTGCTACCCATTTTAAATAAATATATTTATAAAGAAAAATATACCAAACAAATTATAATAAATTTCCCAAACACCACTATATTATCATTACTGGTGATCCACAATTGCACATTGTTTTTGTTGGGGAAATATTGTAGCATGCATGTGCACAAACGAATTGTATTTTGGAAATTAACCCGAATTAAGCATTGTTTTCTTCTTTCTTCAAAATCTTTTTCGACTTCTTTCGAGATCTTTTCATTGTATCAGACCATTGGTGACATAAAAATTGAAATTTCATAAATTCCTTTGTAAGAAAAAAAGGGGAAAATTGCATGATGTTTTTAACACCGGTTTTATTTTGCATTATTATATTGAAACGTGTGATGTTGTCCAGAACTTGTCCAGTCCGTCTACTAATAGATCACATATTTAAGGCTTCCTATAAAAACATACACAACTTATGAAACTATGGCATTTAAAGTTTTTGAAACGCAGTTTTGTGGGGCCTTTCCTTGCATTTGGCGTCCTTGCAGAACGAGGGCGACCCCAGCAAAGACGGGTCAAGGGAGCTTGTCATTTGACTTGTACATGAGGAAAGCACATCCCGAGGGATGAGGGGGGATTCACGGATGCTCTCCAGCATCACCGTCCAGCGGCCACCAAAAATTGGGGTCGGAACCCTTGGCCATTTTTCTTGGGCTGTTGACACTGGGGGGAGAGCGGGAGGACGGGCTATTTCCATAAGCATCGCTGGGACTCACTCACCAGGCTCCGACCCGCTCGTTTTATAGAGATACTAGGTATATTTTACGAGGCCACGGCTAACCGCAGTTAGCATAATATTGCGCTATCGTTAGGGATGTAATCCCGAAACTGGTGCTCTGCGGGTGGCCGGGATAAGCTGTCTCAGCAGCCCTTACATCACTTGCGACCGCATCCCTCGCCATCAACCCACAGCCCATCAGCCCAGCATCCCTGCTCCCCTAAACAGTCCAGATAAAGACGCCTCTTATGTTATGATGAATACCATAAACTACCTGCCCCCTGAATCACCAATGTATGGACTCGTGTCTCACTCAATAACCAAGTCATTTGCATGATGGACTCTACGTGTAGGGAATTTCTGGGAAATTTTAAATTTCAAGTGAAGAATGTAAATCTACATATGTGCACTTCTGAAGTTCCCACATTGTAGGCATTATTTATTTCTACTGCGATGGCCGTTACCTAAAGTTCTTGAGAGTGTATTATTTTTGTTTAGCTCTGGTTATTTAGAAATGAAAATAAATTCAGTTTTTCAAATAATACTATTGAAAAGACCCAAGAAAATATATTTTATTCATTAGATTGATTGCACTCTACACACGAACGTTTAAGCTATATTCAAATGGCCCAGCAAAATAATTGATAAATTCATTTTTTTGTTCATAAACTCGTGAACTCGTGAAATATATTGGCGCGCATCTTACTCAAAAAGATTTCAGTACATTTTAACTCACACGAGGGTTGTGTATTTGGAAAGCTGTTGAAGTCCATGGCGGTTCTGTTTTGATCCCCTTTCACCAGGTTTCTAACATGTTCTTGTTTATTAAAACCATGTCATTCCCATAATGTGCTTTTGACATCTTTTTTTCCAGCGCATTCTTAATGTGTCCATATTTTGTAAGGCAATTTAGCAGGAATTTGCATGATCTCATCTCATCCATGACTTTCTAACTGAACGTTTTTAAACTTTTAAAGCCATTGGCTCAAGTTGTGTAAGGAGCTTTTGGTGGTTCTTTTAACAGTATTACAAATTTTGTGAACACACTAAAGCCTGTTGGTGTATCTAAAACCCCTGGCAGGTGGGTAGTTTTCACATGGTGAGAATATCCTTGCTAAAAATGCCAGGTGCGGATGGCTGGAGCCTTGGCGGAATATACTGTCATCCGCAGTGGACCAACCCTAGCCAGATACCATTGTATCTATTGACTTAGGAAGTCATCATATATGCTAGCAACACAATTCAACATTTGCCCTAGAACCTCACCAGGGTCTCTTGATCTATTCTGCATGTTAGATTCGTCTCTTGACCTTCCGTCTCTTTCACCCTGTTCCATGTGACCCTCACGACAACAAAACAATGTCTCATGATTATATCGCACCCCCACATACAACCCTCATATACTTTTCCTCAATTTTTTTGACAGTTTCCCAGTTATGAAAAGTTGGAATATCAGACATCAGTATAAAATGGACATTTGCAATTTATCATAAGATAAGAGAAATTACTTTCTTACTTGAGCTAAGTAAAAAATATCTGGGTACTACGTATGAATAGATAGATAGATAGATAGATAGATTGATAGATTGATAGATAGATTGATTGATTGATTGATTGATTGATTGAAACTGAATATATCTCAAACCTAAGTAGCTCATGAAAAACTTCTTAAAAACTGTACTCAGATTGCCAGGTCAAAAGTTAGAAAATGCGATTAGAGGAACAACACACAACACAGATATCATTTGTATGATCCGTGAATAGACTCTATTTTAGAAATAGAACTGTGTTTGGAAAAGAATTTGCATGTATTTGAAAGTTAAACTTGGATTTTTGGTTGAGTTTGCGAACAAAATATCACAGGAGTATAGTTCAAACAAGAAATGAAATCCAAGACTCAAAATATTTTGAGAGAAAGTCGCACTTCGTGTACACACAAACTTTTTAAGAGTATGTGAAACTGCTCTGTTTTTCTAATCTACAATTTCAAAAAAGCATACAGCCAGACTGTGGTGTCGATTTCTGCAAATTTCAAATAGATTAATTTATAGCAAATTTAAAGTGTGTATTTCAGTGCGCTTGCCACTGCACCATGCAGTTTTCGGACTTCCCTGGCTTTAAAGATGTTTAACAAATTTGATTTGATTTAAATTTCAGTGAAATGCAAATTTCTATTCTCATAGGTTTACAAATGTTACATTGTACAATTCCATATGTCAATGGCCAAGAATGATAAACAGAATTTCTATGATGACAGTCAGCCAATGCAGCAATGGAGTCAGGGCCATAAATGTTTTAATCTTGCTATAAAAATTCAACAAAAAAGTAAATATTTTTCAGCATGTTTTAACGTAATTGAGAGTTTCAATTTCTAAAAACCTTCTAATAAATTTTCTTTTATCATAGTAAGCACGATTAATTTCCTGATTAAAATTAGAAATATCCTCATGACTTTTTAATGGATTTTTCCGTGGTCACTCGAGATGGTATAATTTTTAATATATAATACATAATTACCACACATGATGTATTGAAGTTATTGTGAATTTTGTTCAACATGCTTATGTGAATATTTTCTGCATGAAATTGATATTTTAAAATTATTAAAATAAAAAAAGAAATATCAAGTGTATCAAAATTAGCTACTATTTCGTATGGTTAATTTTATCATTGCATTTTTAGTATAGTGTATTAAAATATTAGACAGGACCATCGAAGCACTTACCATCATAACACTCGGCAAACGGGTAAATCCGAAATGTGCGCATGGAATTCATCAGGGAGCCTTCTGAAGTAGCATCAGTTCATGCAGTTCATGCAGTTCATGCAGCTGATACAGGAGCTGTATATAGGACCAGCTTCAGCAACTTCCTGCTCAGCAGTGTGATGCAATCTTATGCAACAGCATCTCTTTATTGCGCCAGTATTACAGTTATGAATAACACAACAAAATGTGCTGCTGAATCTTTTCAGATTTTCATTATACAACACTGCCATCTCATCTTTTATTAATAATCTGACAGATTTATTAAAATTCAAGCACGGTTTCTCGTCTATGGCTGTTGTGTTTTTATCAGCAGTATTTACATACGATGAGGAGGGAGTCTGGCCCAGCCACAGAATACCATGAGAGCACATTGGTATTCCAGAGAGGCCATGCTATCAAACCATATTAATCTCACATACACAAACAGCATGTTTTACATGGCCTATGTGCTGCAGCTGCCTCCAGTGACTTGTAGGCAAGTATGTCAATACAAGACTTTATCAAGCCATGATTTTATTGAACAGCATAACAAAAGCAATGGCAAACTAAATTATAAAATCATATTCAAATAAATCCTAAGTCGAATGTATAATTTGCAGGCCAAAAGAATTTAAAACTTGTGGAAATTTCGGTTTATTTGTAGCTTTTTTAAATACTTTCCCCTCCGTATTGCTAAGCTCAAAAGGTATGTTAAATCCGCTATAAGAATTGAGAAAAAAAACTTTGTCATCATGAACTTTTGTAAAAGCGGCACCTTTGAAAATGGAGATATATAACATGCCTGAAGTGATATTAAGCCAAGAACAACATTTTGCACACGTTTTTTCTTATTTAATTTTCTTTCATACTTTTTTGTAAGTACGTGAAATATCGCCTTAAAAGATGGGTTCACAATTTAAAAAGGAAACTTGAAAACTCTGTGAAAGATAAAAAAACAAAATGATAAAGAAAGTAGGGAGAAAGTTAGACAATGCTCTTTTGACAAATTAGAGGAGTTCATTGTCTGCTTTTGATGAAGCTAGATTGCAAGAAATCACGAAATGAGAGACTTTGCAGGAAAATGGGGCCATATATCTGGAGACAATAAAAAAGCCAGCGATATTAGAGCATAAGACAATGAGGGGGCTCTAATAAAGAAATAGGGCGGGGGCTCGATTTAATTGAAGGACGCAATTTCCAGAGAACATGAAAGAGAGGCAATCTGCATAGGGAAAACATAACTCTTGTTGTGTCATGCATATTCATGTGTTCACAAAAGGGACACCAGCAAAATTAATCAAGAAAATAAATGTCGTGAGTCATGCTCCGCTGACACGAATTAACCAAGCAAGCAATGGGTTTGATCTTGAAAAACAATTAGATAAATTATTTTTGCGGTGTTTGGCAGCGAAATGAACCCTCTCTCCAGTGAGTTGTTCTGCCCGAAATATATGTAATCTCTTGAGGGGAAGCGGTTTCCATGGGGATTACGCGGTGCGCGACGTTAAGGGACGACGTGGATGTGACGTCACGACGTAGGAAGACGGCGTATCTGACGTCTTTGGGCCGTCCATGACTTCACATGCCAACCCCATCACAGCCACCATAACACAGGAAATGCAAAAAGTATAAGGACACAAAACAAACACTGGGATGTGAGTGTGAAAAATACTGAAAATATTTAGAGTGGAGTTGAGTGGAAGGGTGGGGTTGGGGGTGGGGTTGTAACTGCCTGAAACCTCTCCCCATCCTTATTTGTCACGGAACTAGCAGATGAGGTTTACAGAGCCCTGTCTCAGCAGCTTTTCACTTCTCAACTTGTCCTGTTTGTCTTTTATCAGTTATTCATCCTTTGTATCCTCACTGTTCCTCCTTTTTATCCCTTGGTCTCCTCAATTTAATTTGCCACAAAAAATGCACGGAATATTGCCAATCCAGCACTGAATCGTGGCTGCTTGTAGGATATTTGATGTTTGCGCCCTTTTTAAAAAGTAATCGTCCCACCAGTTGGATGGTGCTGGAATCAACAACCCCAAAACAACAAACGGGCAATAACTTTCTTTGTCTTTGCAAAATTTTACCCACCAGAAATATTCATCTTGGCCTCTTTCATATTTTTGTTGTGTTCTGTTTTCAAGCAAGACCTTTGCCAATGATGTTGTTATAAGCAATGCCATATCCCATGTTTAGGCTTTGTTTTCTTCATTGTAAAACTGTATTTTATAAACTCGGTATAGTCCTGTGCAAAAAACTCACACCATTGGGTAAAAAGACAACTTGATGTTTTCAATTCATTACCTATATGTACTTTTGAATATTCCATTTTTATATAATTGAAGTAGCGGGTCATCAATTGTTTAAATAAAATCTGATTTATACATTATTAAAAGCAAATTATATTTTACAAAGTCAGTTCTATGTAAATTGCATCATGGAGAAGTCGTACAAATGAAGTGAACAAATTCTGCCACCAGAAGGGCCCAGAAAGTAGCCAGAATGAACCAGAGGGGACTGAGAGAGGACCCAGGGGTTACCAAGTATATATAGTTCTGAGTAGAGGAAGGTCCCATGCAGGGTCAAGGTTAAAGCAGTAAGTATTTAATCAAGTCAATTCCTCATCAATTACTTCATGGTAAAGTGGCCAAAAAACTTACAATTTAAGTGACCAAAATACTGCTACCAGAATGAACCCAGAGGGAGCCCAGAGGGGACCATGTATATATATCTGTGAGAAGGGGGAGGTCCCCTGCAGGATCGGATGGCTTGTCACTCGCTCCACTGACTTGCCTCCAGTTCCGTGATGAATGTTCACTCTAAGTGTATGAGCCTGAGTATCCTATTGTTCCGACACGAACGATTCATGACTTTGCATCTCTCTGGCCTTCTCTTCTCTCCTCCCACATGATACGCTGCTCATCACCCCAGATCAAATCTCTCCAAACCATCTCACCGCATCAGCTATGCTTTTACCTCTCACAGTTTCTAACACCAGCTGAAAATGGTGCATGGATAATGCATGCTGAGATGGTCAGTTTGGTGCATTTGATTATGGAACTTGACCACAGCTATTCACAATTTTAAGCTGGTGTTAGAAACTGTTAAATTTAAAGAAGTTAAAGCAGTTTTATGTGTTACAATGTATTTTAGAAGACAATTACTCCGGCGTTTGTTCGAGGTTAGCCCTAATCTACTCCCCAAAAAGAGGCCAAGTTGTAGTTGAAACTTCTAAACATTTTCATGAATGTTGCATCTTTCAGTTAAAAAAAGAAATTGAATTCTGGTTACTGGTTTCAAACACCACGACCACGCTCAGTGGATATATGCCATATAATTTTGCAATCAATATCAAAAGTAAATCATCTGAGTCTGTGTAAACTCTGAATTTGGTGTGTAAATAGAAGGAGCAATAGTTTGCCTATATATATACGAGTTTGTATGCACAGTAGATTTAGAAAAATTGAAAATAATAACACACATAGTATTCACTGTGTATTAAATCAAATATTGTTCACTAAATCTCACCTCAGTGACACACATGTCATGAATGACATAAAGTTGTCAAATAAAAGCATATAGTATTTTCTTAGAATGCTGCATCGCAAGGAATCAAGATTTAATGAGATATGGTGTCGCATTTCGAAACATGTGTAATCCTCTCGTGAACAGACATTAAAAGTAGAATAGCTGTGGTGTACAATGGAAAATGTACTGTATCAAAAGTTCATTTCCATGGTGTGTTCAATAAACAGCCGGTTTGAAATATTGCGTAAATATCTCACACAAAATGCATCGCAACTACAGTGAAGCAAAAAGGCTGGACACTGACAAATATCTGAGAATCAAAAGTTCATGGATACAAGGTGTAGCATAAGTCCATAACTTCTGTTGTTGTCATGCATCAAAAGAATATGTAAGGTAAAAAAAGAGAGATAAAAACCAAAAACAAAGTCAAGATTTATTTGTGCTGCTTGGAAACAAAAGCAGGCGTGTCTGCGTAGAACCATGTAGAACCATGTAGAGTCATGTAGGACGCAGCGATACCAGTAAAGAGTTGCTAGGACGCAGAGACGACGTCGTGTCACTCACCTCTTCCCTGTCATGACGCCACGTGACGCGTCATATTGACGTCATGACGTAAAGATCAAAGCGAGGGCCAGTCGAGTAAGCAGGATGGCAGGTAAGGTGTCCGTTTGGATGAGAGGAAAACAGGGAACTGAGGAATGCGACTCAAAGGAATCAGGGAAGGAGGTGAAAGGGAGCTGTGTTGGTCTAGAAGATAAACGCAAGCTTAGAGAAGTGTGGCTGACACCATGGTCCCCGCCATTGTCCCCTGTCCCTGCTAATCTCTTTGGCACACTGAAGATTGCCACAAGAAATAGGATTTACCTAGTCTTGAATTTAATGAAGCCGACTAAGGTAAATATTCTTCTTATTGGGATAGGTGGTCGCCTTACAGGAGGGGAATGTGGGTTCTAAGCTGCTCAGTTCGAGCGTGTCTCACCCTGGCACCAACAGTGGTCCCTGGTCCCCCGGGGCAAACACTAGGTGCCAAGGGGCCTGCTCCTGTGCATGGACTGCTTGCTTATAACTGAGTTTAAGTTGTCCAAGAGCCAAGATAGAGCCAAGGTAGAAGTAAAAGAGAGCCAGAGAATGCCAGAGACTGAGACGGCGCCATCTCACACCCGTTCCTCACACCCGCCCGTCTCCTCGCCCCTCCAAAGCCCTTTGTTTTCGCTATATCATATTCCGCCAACAGTTCGCCCTGGCTGAAACTTAAAACGGTGCTTTTCCTCTGGCAGACCCGGTGGCAGGCTCTTGGCTGATCACTCCATTCGGATGTGCTACCACGCTCCCCCCACCGCATCTCTTGGCATCTTTTGGCATCAGTGTCACGCTCCCTCCTTACACTTCCCAGCAACTTTTTCATCCTCTGTTTGTCTTTCATATTTGTTTCTTGCAGCCCAGTTTCAAGTTCTTCTTTAGTGATTTCCTTCGGCATAATCGTTTCATGCAATTGAAACAAGTTTATCAAGTTTTTTCAGCCTGTTTATTTGTGTGTGTCTGCTGCTGCTGCAGCTGGCATATTAATGATGGGGGCCAGCATCTTCATCCCCAGGTGCCTCTGCACACCCCAGGATCAGCTGCCTCTTCTCATCCAATATTCCTCAATCCTCTCTCTCTCAACTTTTCTTTGCATATCTCTGGTCAATATGTTAGAACTGTGAGGCAGGAAATCCTCTCAGAGGGAGACGATTAACTTTGAGACTAAATGAACCTTTGTCTCAGTCTCTCTTCCACATCTGCATATCTCATATATCTTCCAATTTCCTCAAGGAAAAAGGCTATAATATTCTTGAAATATATGTCTATTGAAGTTAATCTTTTCTTCCTTTTTTTAGGCGACTGTTAGCTTGAACTGTCAAATAAACAACTCACAGGCAGCCATTTGTATCATGAACCTAATTAAATTTTTGCCAGAACTACATAACTCGGTTTATGATTTGCAAAAATATGAAGAGCTTTAATGTATTAAAACGACATAAATACATACTTAAGCAAGAACCGTCACTAATCAGATACCCAGACAGACTGGTTGATATTGTAAGCCCACCAGCCACGTTGGGTCAAATGGTCAGAAACAAAACCAGACTTCTAAAATCCCTTTAGGTTCTTTTTTTTCCGTTGTTTTTCCATTGTGTGAATGTACCGAAATGACTTTTATGCAGACATTGCTTGGCTTCTAATGCCAGGCATTTAGTCCAAATGATTTATAGTTATTACCTTGCCCAGGCTGTTTGGATTCGAATCCAGGACTCAGATCTGGGAGTTTTGAACTTATTGCAATTACCTCATGCCAGAAATATATCGGTATACTTATATTCCTGGGGATAAGATCATAGGAGACGCCATTGTCAATTTTATTCAGTTATATGCATTCACAAATTGACTTCCATGATTACCATCCGTCACGAAACATATGTTAAGAAATCGCTTTTGAACAAGTTCATCTTATAAAGACATAATATATAAAAAAAAACAGTGTTTGATAAAAATATTTATGTGCAAATTCAACTCTTTTATCTTATAGCAACTTGATCTACCCTGAATTCAATTCTACAAACATAGAAGCCGGTCAGACATAACTATACATGTCTGTATCAAGTTCTGGTTCAATTCAGACAATGGAGCTGTCTCTTTTGACCTTGGTCAGATGTTTACGTTTATTGTTTCTTTGAATCTTAAATTATTCATGAGACAAGAAACTAGAACCGATTTTAAACAAAGAATAAAGCTGTATGAAAAAATAAGAGATAAAACAAAGAAAGAAACGAAAAGAGACTTGTCTGCCAATGTTAGAATCGCTCTTCAGCTCAGTTATGTTTTATGGTTTATGAAAGTAGTTCAAAATTTACTACCATCCGTCATGAAACATGTGGGAAGCAAATGTGCCTAAAGAAAAAAAAGAGAGAAAGAGGTAAAGAAATAAAGAAATAATGAAAATAAAGAAAGAAGAGCTATTCCATTGTAAATCTGCAATATTACAGTGTAACTGATATTAGTATTAACGATGTACTTTTGGAACACCGAATGATGTTGCAAGACTTGTTGACTGAGATGCTTTGATCAGCAAACTAGCTTCAGCAAAGTACAGTGTTAATCTCTTGGGATATGATAAACAAGCTGAATGCCTTTGAAGTTGCTAATGTGTGTGACATCTTTATTTTATGTGGGTCTCAGTGGTTTGAATGGGCAAGCAGGAAGCGGAGAAACTCAGCATCAAATGAAACAGTTTATTGGGATGCTGACCACAGTTTCCGGCTGCATGAATTTCACATAAGACAGCATCAGCAGCAGCATCAGCAGCAGCAACTTCCTCAGGATGCTCCAACAGACTCCTGCATCACCACTGACAAAATCTTACTAAAACTTTGCTGGCACAGAATTAGTCTTTATACCCTAAGCAGACAGATTGTGAGATTGTGGAAAGCAGTTTTTCCAAGAATTAAGAGTTTACGAAGAGGACTATTTGCGAGTTGTGTGGATTGCTGTTCTATCACGGCTTAGAGTTGCTTAAAAACTTCCAGATGCAAATGGTCGAGGGAGAGCCACAAATCTCAGACAAAAGTGTTTGGGAAGGGAGAGTTAGTTTGTCAGATTGGGGAGATGGTGCATCCAGCTCCAATTGGATTTGTTTTTTGCATTCTCAGCGCAAGGAGGATGTTGATGGTGATCTGAACGGGATCCTCTTTAGCCAGAAAACCCCGATGGAATCCCCTAAAACCGGCCGACGTGGGTGGTATTACCTAAAGGGATTAATACAAACGATTAAGGTAATCCCCATGTGAAGAAGTATGGGGGGAGCAGCACCTTGGATTCACACCCCTACTCCATCATTGGCAAACAACAGCAGCAGCAGCAGTAACTAGGAATGGCAGAAAGAGAAAGTTTTGGGACAGGCTTAAGCAATAGCACATAATCACTGCAGTCATTCAAATCAGATTTACACGTGTTTGGATTTGTAGAAAGTCTTCCAGATGACGAGCCAAGTAGCATTAGGGCCTGAGGGATTGGGAGGCCAATTGTGGGAGGAGATTTGCTGCTGATACAAAGCATCCCAGATTCCAGATCACTTGGACCAGATGGAATGCAATGGTGTAGCGGCAACGAATTCCATGGGATTCCAGTCACTCGTAGCTTAGTAAAAGTTTGAAACATTCAAAAAAGGGATGGGGGAATCTTACAGATCTTAGTTGGTCACAAAGCTTGGCTTAATCCAGCGTTTAGCAGTCAAGAGGATTGGAGAGGTGGATGAGGATCAGAGGAACTGATGGATGGTCCTTTGTGCATCTCAAGTCTGATGGATGCAGCATTCCGTCACCTGCATCAGCATCCACAGGTGGGCTTCCCCCTCCATCAATTACATCATGGGATGAGTAGGAGACAGTTGTGCAATCCTCCTCTCCCATTACCATGTCAACTTATCGCCCTGGCTAAGTTTCTAACATGCTGGTAGAAGATTTATTCGACTTAGCTTGACAGCCAGTGACAGGCCAAGGAGATGCTGCTGCATCAGTGTCATCGCCTGCAACTGCAGCAACTGCAGCTTGTGCAGGAACCTGCAGCTTGATGGTGATGGATGGCGGCAAGCGCTTTGACCCCACAACAGCCCCAGCAATGTCAGCCGCCTCTTTGATGGACGATCTCCCCCCAGCCATCCATTGTGTCGCTTTGTTTTTCCCCAATTATCGCTCAGATCATCATATGCAAACAACACTAACCAAACAAAAAGCCTGTCCCGACTGGACCCCTCGCCCCGTTACTTTTAGGATGCCCCTGTCAAAAACATCACATTTATTCCGCAAGGGATGAGGTGATCTTGGTCTATTCAAATGTTCTGCCAAAATGTTATCCTTGTAAATTAAATGGTCAGGTTAAAATTCTTTGCTAGATATGTAAGAAAGTTACACAGCTGATTGAGTACCATTATGAATATAGCTGTAGGCCTACAGACACAGATAAATTAAATGTAGAATTGTCCATGAACTAGCACTTTGGAATATAATATTTGTGTTGGTCCATCTTCGTTGTTGGCCATAATAATTAAATTACAAACAATGCGGAACTTCAGCGCATTTTCTCACATTATCCTCAACATTTTGCGGTACAGTTATTAATGCCAAGGAGAAAAATAAAACTGTTTCCGCTGGGTTTCGAACCCAGGACCTCTCGCGTGTTAGGCGAGCGTGATAACCACTACACTACGGAAACTGATGGCAGAGCCGACAGTATCTACCAATTGAGGATAATCCACATTGCTAATCTTATTGATTATCAAATGTATGAAATGAATGGGAATATTCACACATTTAACATGTGCTATTTATCAGATGGTAGCAGCACGTTTCAGCATAAATATAAACATGTTGCTCTATGTATCATGAATCTATAGGGATTTAATGTGTCTGGTCTACCAGTCTGGGTCAGTAAATTGTGCCACCATGTCATGAATGTAGTCATAATGCAATAGCTTTTAGCCAAGCCACATTGATTGCTGAATTTGTTTAGTATTGTACATTGTATAGAACTGCAGTCGCATTATACATAAGTGCATGGTAAGGTATATATATCCAGAGGGAGCCACTTGTTCTGGGGTTATGCTCTGAATCATACTTGTCTGCTCTTACCGTATTACTACCTGTAGATCACAAACAGAGCTTTATTTTCATAGCGGTATAAAAAAAATGTGTTTTAATTCCGCCTATGTTAACCCTTGGAAAAATTAGTTCTAATTTCTCCAAGGTTACCTCTAACTGCCTTACCCCATAAGCAATAACCCCATCCTCATTAACCCAAACCTTCTCCGGAGTTTCCCCCCTAAAATTGAAGAATTTCTTAAATACCAGCTTCATACAGACGCCCTGTTACAGCCACTTATTTTTTTTTTAAGTTGTGAAGTAATTCTGAATCTTGAATAATACCACTTCCGGTGTTGCGATAGAAGGATTCCAGGTGTACATCTCTCTCTCTCTCTCTGCTCGCAAAATAAAGGCTTGGTTCATAATCTAGTCAAATACGGTAATAACGCAAAAACTTAATCAATTTGTAATTGGTTTGGAGTTTCAAATTGAACAATCAGGCTATTATAAAGAACAGATGGGAAAAGAAAGACAGAAAGAGGGAATAGACAGAGAATGAGAGGAGAGACAGATCAGGTGACTGGCTTTGTTTCATCCTGAGTTGCGGTCTGTTGGTCAGTCCGTCCTAATCCGGCATGGTCAATTAGACTTCAAAGTTAATCGGACCCAGTGTTTGACCAAGGTCTTGTCCGGCGATCGCCAAAATGAGTTTGGGTTTTCGGTTTCTGGTCTGCGGTGAAGCTGGGGCGGGGAGGCTGGCCACGGGTCAAGGCGGTCACTCGGCCACTGCTTGCCCAGACCCCGGTTGCCATGGAGAGCAGGGGGCTATCTCAGATCCATCATGGACACTGGTCAACCGAACGTGCGTAATGTTATCGAGGGAGGCGAGTGTGATGGCTAGCTGTCATGTGCACTCACATCTCAAACAGCGGGACACACTGGGACACAGTGGGACACAGTGGACAAACTGACCACTGACCCTGCCCGGCCCATGTACTGGCCTCACCCCAAACACCATGCAGCCCCAAAGCTTTTTCTCAAATTTATCCATGGAGCTAATTAAGTTTACAGATCGACCGTATTCGGGGTCAAGCAACAGCGATATTTGGTCTCTCTTCCAGCCACCTGTTTGCTTGTCCACTTATCCCCTTAAAATCAAATGAATTGGCCAATCTAAAAGTATTAGGCATTACCCTGGGACTACCATGCTCATTAAATAAGGCTTTATTTGGTTCGGAGCAAAGAGACGCTCAACAGCATTCAATCACCCCCTTACTACTTACTGCCTGTTATATAGGCATACTGGGCAGCATACTGGGCAGGCAAAAAAGCTTAATATTGAACATGTATGCATGGGTAAAAATAAGTCACATTGCAATTCTGGTATTTCAATATGTAGCTGAACTATAATGTGCTACTACACTGCCTTTTTGTTGTACTTTCCTTTATTATACTTTTTGTTAGTATCCCTAAACAGTTTTGAATACAATTATTATTTGTACATTCTTGTATAAAACTAAGATCTAATCCAAATGTGATATTAAAAATTATTCATAAAGCCAATAACTGTACCTCCTTTCGTCTCATTAATTTATTTCAAGATTCCAGCAATTTTATCAAACATCCACTATAACAGCAGCGCTTTCTCACAATGCCACATCAGATGACCAAGTAAGTCATTAGGGCTTGATGGCAGTGACTGCCTATAGGTGGCGCCTGAGCAGAAGGTCAAGGGACCTCATCAGGGTCTCATCAGGGACGGCGATTACCTTCGTTTGGCACGTGATGACACTAGTTGAGAAGGCCTTCCGCTTGGAGAGGTCCTCTGTCAGATCGCTGACGAACTTGGCACTATCCACGCATACTCAAGACGGCTTTATTAGGGCATCAGGAGTCACGAGGGTCACCTCGCCCCAGCTGACATACATCCACAGCGTCCTTGCTTAATCCGCCCAGCCACATGTCCAGTTCTGTTGTTGTTATTTTTGTTGTGGATGCTGTTGATGCTGTTGACTCAGTGTTTTTCATGCTGCATGTTAATTGCTGCATGTTAACTGCTGCCATTGTTCTACTGCACGATGTTTGTGAATAAGTTGGGTCGTGTTGTTTAAGCACTCTGACTATTTTGTTTGTTTGTTGTTTGTTTGTTTGTTTTATTTGTTACATTCATTGCATTGTAACCTCACCTCAGTACCACCCCACTTACAAGAACACCTCATAACTAAGTCCACTGTTTTTAGACAAGATTATTTTTTGCAACTATTATCTCCGTCACAAGTAAGATTACCTCATCATTAGGACCAGTGATTGTTTTTGTACCAAGGAAGTTTTTTTATTGTGATTTTCCTCTGTACTTTGAATGTAAATTGTTTACAGCACCTAACAACGTTTATCACAATGGCATTAAACTTGTGAGCGACACGACAGCTTTGTAAGTCACATAAAAAAACTGTATAAACATTGTTTCCACGCAGACAAGTAATATTACGATATCTAGGTCCAAAGAATCTGTGGATAAAATGTATTCTATTGCACTCATGCGGTTTTACTTCTTTTCAATTGAGAATTGCGTATGTATGAGCACTATAGCAATAAAGATTTGCTTCGTGTGACTTTCTCAGGATATCAAGGCAATATATAAGGTTTCTCCAATCCATAGACTTTTGCAAAGGGAGCTTCTTGGTGCGTCTCATTTTCAAGTTGTCATCAGAATAACACAAGGAGGTCCCCTGCCACCCATTGACGTGTCTCAGTGCAATGATAACTCGTGTTTTTCATCATGCCAAACAAAATGCAAGGGAGATGGCCTGGCCCTTGACCACCAACAAAGAGCCACAAAGAGCTGGATTTGTGAGAGACTGACTTGTTGACATTGTCTGCAGAGTTACGACCGCTGAGAAGACCTTCTCAATTGCATGTCTTTTCATGAGCCAGACACTTTCTGATGAAGAGGGTTGTGCGGGCAATTTCATTTTGCCCTGTGCCCCCAGAGCCATGGCCTGTCCTCCTAGAGCACAATGGGCCAACACGAGTGATGACACAGCCCCATACTCACGACGCGCGTCAATTTGCGCGCCTTTGCTGCGCCTTTGCTGCGCGGGATTAGCTTTTGTCGTCTGCTTGCCCTTTCCGCCCTTTCTACGGCCGTTCGTCTTGTCAGGGGCACACCTGTCGCGCCCAAAAGGTCCCCCTTCCCGCCAAAGGATCACTCCGACTTTGCAGGGCGTCGTGATGAATGGATCCCAGGACGACGTTCTCAGCTTTGGATCCACGCGGGTGGGACACTGCCCCATTGTGGGGGGTTTGGGCGGGCAGGGGTGGGATGCTGCTATCACGACCGTCGCTTGATTGATCACGGCCGAGAGCGCTGTTCACGCAGCCATCCACAATCGCCCCCCTAATTGCGTCTCCAAATTAAAACCTTAAATGATTGCCCTTTTATACTGCCTTTAACGAATTTTATCAAATTTCTGCTGCTTGATAGATTCGGCGTGTCGAGGCCGGGGCTAAATCGCTGGCGGGGGGCTGGGGGCTCGGGGGGATTGCTGGCTCCGTATGGAGGAATTTCCCGCCATTTTAAGGCATTTACTTGGCTCGGGGATCCAATCAAAAGGTGGTTAGTTTTAATCGCTCAATCAAGGCTTATGGGCGATAATATTAGTAATGATATTTGGCTGGGTGAGTCAAGGGGTCTGAGACAAAGCCCCTTGGTTGACCACTTTAGTGGACACTGCCCTTGGCCATTGATTGACCATCACATTTCGTGACTTCTCTTCTTGCCCTATAAACGCCATGACACGAGAGGGTCCCCCCGGCAGTGCTGGCAACGGCCATCTCGGGAATGATCTTTTCAAGATTACTGCCTCCTAAAGACGCTCTGGAGACCTCAAGCTCTGATTTGCTCCCTGGCCTTTTCTCGCCATTTAATTCTATGTGCTGCTCTGGACGTGCGCAAAATATTATCCCGAGTTGGGCTGTTTCTGTAAGGAATCCTTCTTTCATTCTCCATATCCTTGGCAACGCAAACGGTTAATACGCAAAGAATATGCAATAATTGTTGACAAAAATAACAATAATTCATGGATAACGCAATAAAAAAAAAGTACACGTTTTTACTGTATTTCTTCTGAAAATGCTACCCCAGAAAACATTTCTTTTACATTGTACAGGACCTTTAATGAAAAGTGAATTCTACAGCAGTTTGGTTTAGAATGGAATTCCAAAATTCAGCCCTTCGGGATCACTGAAGTTGTCTTGCAGTTCCAGTGTCCTGCCTTTCCCAATATATTGTAAGTGATCTTATTTGTGGAGTTTCATTTATTGGCATTACCCAAGAGCTTAACTAGAATGTTGCTGTCCCTAGTTCACCTGACAATGATATTTAGCAAGCTGTGCACAAAAACAAGTGGGGGCAATTGACTTGTGTGTCTGAGATGGGGACACACAGGGACATGCAGGGACACATAGGGGCAGACGGGGTGCTGTTGTTGACTGTTGTGTCACAGAGCGGATGTTGGCCGTATCAGATGCTAGGATGGCTGGACATCCGGCATGCATAGCATGTCCTGCATCCTGCTCACATGCATACGATGCTCTGCTGCTGAAGCAGGGATGCTGCCTGGTGATGCAGGGGTTGGATGATGCTAGGATGATGCTGGAACAGGGTGCAAGTGATGAGGCAAGATGATGCCACGAGATGCTAGGAACAGATGGCATTTGTCAGCTGCTGCTGCTGCTGCTGCTTGGGGGCTAGCTTTCGTTGTTATAACCCTGTGTTCCATTCTACCATGCATAACAATTGATAATCTGCTAATCTGCTGGCATGAGTAGGCTAGAAAACACCGATCTGCCATGTCCGAGGATTATATTAACCAAATCTTACGCTGGATTAAAGATTAATGCATAAATGTGGCCACGGATATCCTTAGGTCTCCCTGAGATCTCTGCTTACACGTAGTTCCTCAACCTTAGCTAACCTTACAGCCTTGTGCCACTGCTCTGTATTTGGGTGCAAGGCCTTGGAAAACCAGTTAATATTCGATCACACCCAGGCTTAAGTCCTGAAACTAGATCCTCTGCATAAGGTAAATGCGTTTAAAATGAGCTCTACTTTTTTTTCTCTTTTGTAAACTTAACCGAATTTGCAAGGACACCTTTTTTTCAAACCATGCCAATAAAGAATTATTTTCTTGAATAAAGAACTATTTATTTACATAGTTTCAGCCTTAAATAGTATTAAGGCCGCACATAATTGGTCACTGTCCCAATTAAAGGTCAATGGACATTGTTTATAGTTGTGCAACCAACCGTGACCATAAAGTTATTAACTAAACAACATTAATTACAAGCAATCAAGAAACTCCACTGTTAAGGCGAGTGTATACATTTAATTCATTGCAACTCTCTTTAACTTTTTATTTTATTTTTACACATTATTTCCGTCTATGTACATAACCTCACCGTTAATTTGCAAAATTTGCTGGCCTTGAATTTCTAAATTATTTTATTTTTGCAAAGTATTTGATTACAGATGGTCTTTGTACTGAGGTAAAAAAGACTTGTATTAAATGTGAGGTGATTGAATCACAGAGCTAAATTTAGCTCTGCGGTTGAATCTTGAGATGCTTTCAATGAGAGTGCACTGATTTATAAATTTACTATGTGATACATTTGTACCAATCAGTCTGTTCCAAGTCTGTCCACTATCAGTCTGTCTGTTCTCACAGTTTGTCTGTCTCACTCTCATTGTGCATTGTTCTGAGTTTTAAAAAGAGCATATCTCAGTCCAATATCAACAGACTTAATAGTTGAGGCAGTTTGAATGAGAAGCTTATTGTTGAGAGAGCCATTTATTGGGCAGGTAATGAGGAGACAGCTGCAGTCTGATGGGGGATGATCCCTGCAGATGCTATCTCCTGCAGCCAGTCATATATCAGATGCAGGAGCTGCAGGAGATGCGGAGAGATGCAGGGCTTGTAGGATGGAGAGAAAAGGGCTGTGTGGTTGATGGAGCCAACAGACAGATTGAGAATGGCAGATTATCAAAGTGATAAAGGCAGAGGGAAAATGTCTTGATGGAAAGAGTGATGTTTGATTGCAGCGCCCTGGGTCACTCCCGTCCATCATTCCAACAGTACCCCACTTTGTTGCAATGATTTAAGAGGGTTAATTTATTTAAAGTCAACAGTTTTGATTGGTAGGCACAATTAAGGGGGTAAAGATGAAAGCGGTGCGCATGCGCAAAGGGGGTATTGGGCAGTTAGTCGAAAGCGTGTCGGTCGAATCGTGCTCTACGTAAGGGGCGCGTGCAGTCGTTCCGTTTCAAGCCGAATTACGTCGTTACTTTTAAAGCTGATGACTTTTCACGGGGGCTGCAGCGGCTGCTGGTAGATCACAGGTGATGGGGATGCGGGATCACGGCCTCCGCAGCCCCCGGGGTGTCAGCGACCTGCTCCGGGATCCGACCAGGTGTACGCGCCAGATCAAAGCGACGCCGCCGCCCCACAACGCAACGCGCTCTGACGATCCGTTTGCTGGGGCGCATGACGTTGCATGGATTGAAGAAGGACGCTCTGTTCTGCCCTGCTCTGCTCGGCTGCGCTCCATCAACTTGCAACAACTGTATCCTTGCGCAAGGCAAACATACCCTCCTCCCCTGGCTCAGGCTACCTGCTTTCATTCCATAACACAAATTGTTGCCAAAACATTTACCCACCAACTTCCAGACTTCTGAAGTTTTGTTTTGTCGACTCTGTGGTTGCAATGCTTTTAGATGGGTCCAAGTCTCCATTCGACGATTGTTTGGACTACTTGTTGGTCGTTTTACCTTGGTCTAGGCCTATATCGGTGTGTTTCCATAACAACATGGCTGGCTACATGGGTTCGAATTGCCCTTTTTACTTTCAGCATTATTTATTTGCCATAATCCATTGTCCCACATGCTTATGTATACTCATCTTAATCTCATCCTTTACCAACTTGAAGATAAATTGGGCACCAAGAGGTTTCTTTTGGTAAACGCAGACATTTGGCAAAATACTGTTACCATCTAATAATTGGTTCAAATATGTCGGTTTACAGCATTTCGCCTGCCCCACTCAATCTTTTAAGTTTACCACATTCAGAGACTTTATAAACGACTGTTTCTAAGTTCAGATGGCGCCTTGGGAGGTCATTTCTGGGAGGAAAAGAGTTCGCATGCGCTAACGGAAGTAGCCAAAACGCTGAGAGGTCGTAAGGAAGTCGAGCGTCATGATTTTATTGTGGCTTTGATTGATGTCGAAACCGAGAGGAAATTCCTGATCTTTTATTTGATATATATGCTTTAATAAAACGGATAGTTTTCGGACGAGGATAGAGTCGCGGGCCTGTCACTTTTGAGCGCATCTTTATGGGCCTTCCCTATGTTGATAGAGTGGGTTTCAGATATTTGCTGGGAGATATTGCAATTTTATTTGCACTGGTCGGCCAGGGAACAGCTTTTAGGTGAGTTACGGATATTGGGCGAAACTTTCCCTACACAAGGAAACTCATTGCTTTTGCATAAGGCCATTTCAACGGGAACCTGAGCGCGATAAAAGAAGAAATATTTGAGGAGTGCTATCTCATGTCAGTCCAGGGCTGCCCTCCTCGTTATGAATGCTGACCCCCTAGTGGCCCCCTGGTGGCGAGGCCATGAACTAGGAAGCGAGGGCCTTCCCGATATGCAACCGCTCTTCTGTTCTTGATCTATGGGGAGGCAAGAAAGGTCCCCATCTGAGTGGCTAGGGTATCCACGGGGGACCTTTTTAGAATCGTCCAAAACTTTCTTGTTGGTGGTAGTTTGCAAGTCTGTTTCGAGGGGGCAGCTACCATGCTGTTACTCACACGTCACAATGGATCTGCTGAACTCGTAGGAGTTGGCCTAATGCTTAATAACTACTTATGACATTTTATGAACATTTGTGAGGGTCCGTGTGACAGCCTCAATGACTTAGGACACAAACATTGCAAAATATTGGCCCTGGGCACAGGCAGGGAGACAGTGGGGGTCAGGAAGTTCACACAAAACACTGAAACTGCCCAAATACGACTTGTCATGTAAGGTGACATTTTCCTGTATGACACTGCAAAAGCCCCACCCGCCTGTTTAATAATATTCTTGCTGGACCCGCCCATATCAACTGAACAACCAAAACTTCCCAGGCTGCCTGGGGCGCCCTAGCTTAAAAACCCTCACATTAATCACCCCTGACCACTCACCTTTGCAGGGGGATAAATCTTTAAGAAGGAAGGAAACATGTGTTTACATGGTTTTTTTACCCCCCTAAACCAGTCTGAATTTCCTGTAGGTAATTAGGATCATAGTTGTCAGTAAATGCCACAATAATTGGGTCCGTCCATTCATGACAACTACTGTGAGAAAGAAGCGGCCATTCCTTTAAGTCTTTCATTTACATGTGCATTGTACATCTAATTAACCGACAGTTTGCCAAAATGCCTTTTGGAAATAACTAATTACATCCATCCATTTTATCAAAAATAATCAGACTATCTTAAAATTGTTATTTACCTATATAACTAGCCCTTGCCATTTTTTACGACTTTTCATGTAAAGTTTATAATCATACAAGCCCACAGAAGTAGCGACAATAAAACTTTAAGATCAACTGTAAGATCAACTTTTGCCTTAAGCAGGTACAAAACTTTTAACAGCAAAACTAATGAGTGGATTTTCTTTGAAATTTAACTTAGTAGTCCCCCATGATAACTTCGTGACGGTGGCCCAGTTCTGCCTACTAGCCTACAGCAATGCAGTTGCAAACTTCAAAAGAGTTTTCATAAACAAACAGTTAGCCTGGCACACCACGGATCGCCCTTCAGGATGCTAAAGTTGCTGAGGCAGGAGTTTGGCCCCAGGACACATCGCCTGAGAGATCACAGAAACTTCTGTCACTCCGAAGAATTAACAGATTCATTTGCCGTAGTGATTGCTGGTAATTGCTTCAGTCAACTGAGTGACACACTTACCACAGATGAGAATAATTTGTGTGTACTTATATACTTAGTTGGTAGTATGGACTTGATCAGCATCACTTGTATTCATTCCATGTTAGATTAATGAAACAAATCTCCCATGAATAGAACAATATGTATTTGTGTAGTTTATCTCATAATTTATTATTGAAAGTATTAATGTAGTACATTGTGCAAATATATTGCACAACACATACAGCGTTTCCTCGCAATTAAGGCCTCACATGGGAATCACTGAGGTAGCCTTCATACTGAGGTGGACCTTTTGTTCCAAGCTAATCTCATTTAAGTATGGACATAGCATTAGGCCTTAAAATCGAGGTGGTCATAAATGTGAGCTTTTACTGTATTATCATCATGATATAACAATTAAATATTGGTTGTTAGTAGGTACAGTATCAGGTGAGATTATGTTGTATATTTGATACTAATGCTGTAATGTGTAAATGCATGTAGTACATTTTAGATCTAAATGTTATAGCCATAAAAATAACTGGGAAAAATACTACATGTTTATGAAAATATCTTGGCCCATAATTTGAGCATGCAATTACATCTTTGAGACATTTGTAAGACTTCAGTTTTTCAGTTGTCTTGTAGTTTTGCACGAGGCGTTAAATAACAAAATTATGAGCATTTTACCACATCCTGGAATTTTGGAAAATTGTATGATACAAAAATAATTATGTGTTTGGGGGTATATTTCACATTTGACTGAGAACGGAAGTTATGACTAATAAATGTTTCTCTTCAAAAGATGTCTCATTTTTCTTAAGACTCAGTGTGATTTCTAAAAGTTTTCCTCGGATTCAATGTAGTAATTATGTTTTGAGCATTTCCTCCAAATTTAAAAAATAAATTGCCATTTTTTATTATGTGACATTCTATACATTTATCAATGAAGGCAAAATTTCCATATGAAATATGAGTGTGAAATATAGTTTGTATGTCGACAGTATAGATGAAAATACATTTACAAATTGTAAAACAATTTCATTCATTCATACTTTAAGCTTGATATAATATACTGTTCCACGATATAACCATTATGTAAAACATACTTAACATAATCAATTCATATATTGGTGACAAGCAGATCATTATACAAACTGTCACACAAGTGCATTTACAATGCCTTGTTGTCTTTGTGACAGACATTTTTAATGCTCTGAGCATGATTTAAGCACCAATTATGCATCTATGAAGTCTGCAGCCTCCAAATGCTGATAACATTCAACAGAATTCTTGCAGACCACAAAATGCCAATGGAAGTCTTCCACAACTCAATGACAATCCACTCCATTCCAAGCCATCACAAAATCCATCGTCTAAGGCTTCAAAAAGCATTTAAAACTTGTGATAACTTTGCCTTTCAAAACATCTGCATTCTGATGTCTCCTAGAAGCTGTAAAACTCAACTTTGACAAGTTGACAAACACTTTAAAAAGTTGTGACGTATGAAAGAATTAAGAAAAAGCTGAGTCTGTCTTAAGACAACTTAAGAGATTTCTTAAGAGTTTCTTTTCTCGATTTTTTTTATTATCAACATCTATCATTGGCAAAACTGATGTGATAATTGAAGTTTCAAGATTCTAGTGATAGTATTGGCCAGAAAAAAAGAACAAATAAATGACTTTCTATGAGTATTACTTCTATATTTATGGACAATATTTGAATTATGCTGGAGAAACGTACATTCTAAATCATATTTTTTGCCATCTTATGAGGCGAAGCTGTAAGGCAATTGTCTACAAATGAATTTAGATTTAAATATTCCACTATGCATTGTCATAAATTTCAATGTGTCATTCAAACACCACACATTGTTGCATGTATATTAAATTTTGCATATGACATGCAGTTGACCACAAAGTCTAAAAATAGATTAGGGTGAGGCTGGACAGTGGCCACCTACCCAAGACGCATTCCTTGCGTAACAGACGGTCGTACACATGCGAAAACATGACGTTTGACGCCGCGTTGTCCTGTAGGACGCCATGTTTCATTAGACCTTACGGTCGTCAGGCGTCTGTCTACCTGTTCTGTGACGTCACAATACACACAATCTCCCCCAAACACAAGAGTAACATGCAAATGGAATCCCCACATCCCCCTATTGTCTTGTTCCTAAATTCCATGGGGACTGCCTTCTATATTTTTCTATAATAACTTTCTCTGTGGTTTTTCGTAATTATCTTTATGGCATAGGACTTTTACAAATCACAACTGAACCTGTTTTGGATTGTGATATGTGCCATACATGAGGTCTTACTAATGAGGTCAAATGTATAATTGCAAAGTTCTTATTGGTGAGGTTGTCTTGTTCTGAATTTAAGTATACTGGAACTAAATGTATAGGCCTAAATGTTAAGGTCTTATTGGTGAAGCTGTCTTCGTGTATACTGGACCTCACTAAAGCATCATCAGGTTCACTGGTTTTGCATAAAGGTCACTTCGCTTGTAAGAATACTTAGGACTGGATCTTGGGATGGTCGTAAAATCAAGATTCGACTGAATTTTATTTAAATTGAAATTCATGTATATATCACAACATTTTGCTTTTTTGAAAAAAACTTTTTTCTACTTTCTTTTTACCTTATTAACAATAATAATTCACTCTGAAGGTCAACCGCGAATTCAGCAAAAGCTTTGAAGTCTACATTTAACAAAAACCTGAGGCATTTGGAAAAATCTTGCTAAACAGGAACATATGTCAGATTCATTCATGAGCTTCAAAACTAATGTTAATCCGCAGTTGGGTGTAACAAAGACCCGCTTATGAAGAACGTGTTAATGCTACAGAGGGATTTCACATGTGACTGACATATCATCCCGAAATCTTCACATCAAACACACTTTCCCAGGTGGATCCCATTTGGATACTTTGAAACAAGAATAAAGTATTCTTCGCTGTCCCTCGAGTAAACAACAGGTAGAGCGAAACACTGCAGGCGAGCAGGCTGACATGCTGCAGGAAATATATGCATGGGAGCATCCTTATGAATATTTCAAGAGGATAGATATACTCAACAGGGCTCTATATATCTATCTGTCTATCTATCCATTTGTCTATCTATCTATCTAACTATCCATCTATCAATCTGTCTATCGTATCCATCTATCCTGTTTTTAAATATATTTGAATGATACAAATCTATCTATCCATCCATCCATCCATCCATCCATCTATCCATCCATCCATCCATCCATCCATCTATCTATCTATCTATCTATCTGTCTATCTGTCTGTCTGTCTGTCTGTCTGTCTATCTATCTATCTATCTATCTATCTATCTATCTATCTATCTATCTTCCTCAAATGAATAATGAGACCATCATATCTGCTTCATTGATATTTCAATATCCAATTTGGCGTAAAAGGTGCTACATAACATTTCAATAAAGGGAAATATATAAAATTATAAATGTTGTTTGACTGAATGATTTCCCAATTTGACATCAGTTAAATTTGATAAGAAATAAAATTATAAAGCCAAAACCACATAAAGGCTGACCACACAAAAATAACTCCGCAACACAAAAAAGAGGACTATTTTGTTGGTAGACAGATAGTCCCAGGGAGGGAATTTCATGGGCACGCGTGTCTAAAGTATCCTTGTGCCACCGGACCCCTGGACCAAGAGGGGAGCTGACCTCTGCCCTCTTCCCTTGCCCCTATTCACCTGCCCATTGTTTCAAGTGTAGACAATCGCCCTCATTTTACACTCATTCAACTGTGTATATGTCAGCAATGGGACGTGACAGCCAACGCCAAAACGCTCTTTTTATGACGCCCATGTAACGTTTCCCCACATAAATTATGCATAATTCACATTGTTTTGAAATTCTGACAGGTTCCCTGAAATGTCAGGTTCAGGGTTGCATTATAAGACTAACTTCCAATTTGCACACCAGCTAGTCACCTGGGAAATACGTAATCCAAATCTAAACTATGTGATGCTCTTTAGATTTAAGAATTAATTAATACAATCACATACTTTTTATTCATCAATAAAGCAGTTTTGCTATTTATTTCATTGTATACATGTGTACATGAATATCTAATGAATTTAAACAGAAAAAGTTCCATTCCTTTTTCAGTAAGTAAGCAAGAGAACTTTGAATAAAAACATATTCATAACAGGCCTATATGTTTGACATTGTCTATCTCACTTTGATGATCAACATGATCAGAAACTGATGCCAGTGAGCCGATTGCGTCGTGGATGCGGCGCACATGGGATGCATGCAGTTTCACACCAAGCAGAGAGTACGAGACCCGAGCAATTAAATCCCCGTGTAAAATTCTCCCAAATGACGGATATATTCGCTGTAAGAGGCTTTCCTATTCGCTATATATATCGTAATTCCTCATGAATTTCTGTGAAATCCTAGAAGGTTAATGCTATCAGAAGATGCAGTTGGTTCGTGCACTGCAAGTCCACTTACTGCGTGTTTTTGAAGAGGAGGGGGGTGCCCAACCGTAATCCGAGGGGACACGGGGGGACACAATAATGCCCTTCGACTATTTTTCAAACAAACGCCTTTTTGCATAAACCCCCTAAACGGCAGTTTACGCTCTTGTCAAGACGAGTGTTGGTATTTCATTAAGGGCCATTTCTATTCATTTTGCCCGTCCACCTCAAACAGAGGATTTGCGGCGAATATTTCAATTATACGTAAGATGGGGGGCGCCCCTTTTTCGTGGCTACTACTGATTATCCCTACTACCCTCCTACCTCCGCCGGGGGGGGGGGGGTGTTCGGGGGGCCAATTTATGCGTCGGGTAGCCACAACCGAGACATCGCGCAGCGCAACACCCGGTCCTAAAGAAGGAAGTCCCCCCAACAACACAACACTTGGTCTTTTTCACTCCCAAACACTTTCCCAGGCTCTTGGTCCAAAAACAAAGACCCATTTCATGTAGCTGTAGCTTAGCCGTTTCCTTAGCTTCTAATACTTTAGCTAGGCCCGTGCTGATGGTCTGAGAAAATGTTCACAGGACGCCCACAAACATGCACTTCTTACGGAGAGTTTTATGCTTCTCAAATCACAGGCAGCTTCTCTCTGAAGAGTTTTTCTTGCTACAGCAGATCACAGGCGCATTAATTCATTTCATTTGCAAAACCTAAGACCACAAACTATACTTTACGATAGTCTTCAAGGCGGGGCGCGAACGAGAGTCTCACAATAACGAAGTCATAACAGAGAGAGAGGAAAAAAAGATGCGGAGAGACAAGGCTCGTTTGATGTTATCACACCCTGCGGCTTTCACTGCATCATTAGAGATGCTGCTGAAGAATAAAATTATCCGCACGATTAACCAAGGGCGAGGCAATTTTGTTTAGTGCGTTCAATTCATTATTTCAATCCCGGACCGGTCAGGTCCCCGGAGATTCAAACCATTATCAGCGGAATCATGGAGGATGCAGCAGGGCTGACCGACACCTCCCTAAATATCATATTCATAAATACAGAGTGACCAACTAATGACCCTTTGCACTCATTTATCACTGCATCTAGCGTGTCATGTTTCTCGGGGTCAAGGGATGAGCTGTGCAAAAACTCCATGGCAAAGAGACGAATTTACTCTCTGACCATTTCTGCCCCCCCCCCCTCCTCTTTAGATCCCCCCTCTCCTCCGACCCCCCGTGGCTGCTCCAGGCTCCACATTCCACACTGACATTGCCATCCATCTACTTGATTCATGTCCAGCGCTAATTACAAACTCTGTTGAATATTTTTAAACCTGTAGCTGAGTGATACGACGGACAAGTGCGAGCGCAGTGCGTCACCATCGCCGCCTTGACGCTGCGTCCCAGTCCGCATCACGGCTCCCCTCCGCAGCAGCTCCATCATTCACGACGATCAGCATTCATATTATGCATATGAGTAACTGCAGACAACGCCGATCTTGCCCTTTTCATTTATCTGGACAAGACAGGGGGCTGACCACTTTGTTACTCCAACATCCATGCTCACCCTGTGAAGTCATCTACATATCTCTCTCGTGATCTTGTTATGAGATGAACAAAACGTCATTTTTTAGGTGTCCGCACTTCACTAAAATCACAAACTGATAACAAAAAGCCCACATAAATTTGCTTACCATTTTAACATCATATTCCGGCAATTTCTCAAATTGTAGTGAAAAGCCGGCCAAATATTGTAATCAAATGGACATCCTCTTTAGTTTTTGACAAAAGTTGCATTCTGGATGGTAGTGTATTCAAAAGACCTCGTGTGAATATCAAAATATTTGGAGTGATTCAGCGCCACACAAGCAAATGACACCAGCTGACCAGTCTGTAAAACAAAATATGCATGCTGGTAAAATGAAGTTATTGATAATATTAAATGAGGTTGAAGTCACATTGCCATCTATATACATATGTATATCTTGATAAATATTCCACAGAAGTCCATGGACAACTTTTCACCCCAACTCAAAGTTTGAGTCAGTTGCAGACAGAAGGGGTGCACCTTTCCTGCCACAAATGGGAGGCTGTGTTGTTTAGTATTGCCAAACAGAACTTTCTGACAGACAGAAATGATCCTCTTTCCGGGCCAGAATTGCATGGGCTGGGTTATGCATGTCATCAGTTTGTGCGAGCTAAAAACTGAATGGAAATAATGAAGCATAATGTATTCAGGGTATTATGGAGTAGTTTATTTGACACTGGGGTGCGCAATCTTTGCAATGCAGTTGAACTGTGGAGTATATACACTGCACAAATGAATGGAATGGAACTTTGGGTGGACACTAATGCAAAAGAAGGGACAGAACATGGACAAAACTAAGTGATCATGATCAACCAAGGGTGACTCTATTGACACAGTTGATTGGACAGTGGGCCATCTTTACTAGGTGTGATAAACCATCAACACGTTTCTCTTAATGGAATGTGGGCAATAAGTTTGCCCTGCTATGTCATCATGCATGGCCGTGATGCTGCAAGACTGCAACTGCATCAGCCCAAAGAGGCAAATACGCCAGATAGACTATCGACATCACTTTCATAAGTAATTGAATCCATTAAGTTTTCGGAGCTGTGCACCCGTCATCAATAGTGCATGCAGTACTTAGTGCAAGCAACTGAAAAATGTGAAAGTTACACTAACTGCGTGCGTGAGATGTGAAGTGAATGACATTCCAGCTGGAATACGTAATTTTCATATTACATGGACTAGACCTGCCAGACATTGTAATCAATTTGTATTTAAGAGGGACTTACAACACTTATTATTCTATAGTGAGATATACACGGGTTTTCCCCTTTTTATCTTTGTAAATTTTTCTAGGCATTACAAAGGTCATTGTCTGGATGAATTATCCAATTAATAATCCAAAAATCTGATAAAAATCCCCAATTTGATTACAAAAACAAGCAATGCCATGCACTCTCCTGCATGAATAAATAAATAATTGCTTGTATTTGACATACATAGTATTACATACATGAACATTTTCACCAGCTGATTAATCTACGAAACTATTTCTGTAGATGAAACTAGGTTAAACTCGTGTACAAATATGATGATTTCAGCAATCCAGCTTTTACATATATAAGAATGCCATGCCAGAGACAGGTCATGTCTTTCAGGCATACATCAAGCGCCTATCTTCCATTTCCGTATCAGAGCGCATTTATCAGACGTTAAAAAGCTGCGTTTTAGATGCCAGGGCAGATAGGGTGAGGGTGGTCAGTGGGGCTACTTGTGGTCACTCCTGGTCACTGTGTGGTCAGCCTGGACAAAGTCCGGCCAATCCGTCGCCATGTTGGCATCTCGAAACTTGTGATCAGGGGCTTAGGGGGATCGGAGGCATATGCCGCGCCCTGATAAATGACCAAATAAAGCGAGGGGGGCGTCGATTGGTCAGTGATGGGGTTGGCTGCTGGACAAGACGTCCCCTCCACGTTATCTGACCAGGACGTTGCGCTATCGCTGCTCCATGACGGCCGGCCGACGTCTGGGATCGCGTCTCAAGCCCCCATCCCAGCCTCCTAATGGAAAGTGATCGCGGCTTAGGCCTTGTCATTTTCTTGTTCGAATGATAGATTTGATCGCTGCAAGATGTCCACCCTCGACACTGTCTAGTACTACCCTCAAGTGTCTGCTGCTGCTACTGCTGCTGGCGATGATGCTAACCAGCTAATTTCGAACATCACTATACAATAAAAAGAGGGTGGTAAAAGATACAACTGAAAAAAATTATAAAATACATTTTGGCTCGTCATTCTATTTGATGGTAAAAGAAGTGATGCACATGGCTGCTTTTGGTAATTAGTAAGTACCATCCGCAGAGAAATAACTTCGAAAGATTATCAATGCTATTGAAGTGTACTGCAGTGAACCTAATTAACAGTGCAAAAGTAACAGTTTTTCAAATAAATGCACACAATCCAACTAACATCATCACAGAGTTGCTATGTGAAGGAAATCCACAGTTAAGACATTCTAGCTCTCTGTTTACAATACATAACCTCATAGAGCCCAGTATTGCTCTGCGGATGACAGTGTTGTCACAGTATTGTCACATGCTTTTGCACTTCCGATGCCTGACCTGCAGGACAGCTGCAGCTGATGCCTTGACCTCATCTAATATTTGGCCCTGTAGCCTCATGTGTGTAGTTGGGCAGAGCATGTTTTGCCTTCTGTGTTTGCCATAAATAAAGGAGACCAGATACTCTTGGGCAAGGCATGATGTTTGGATAGTGTGTAGCAAAGGGCAAAAGAAATCCAGCTCAACTCAAAGGCTTCATTCAGTCCTATTCTAGCTTCAACGTCGTGATGTTTGCCCAGAAAAACTTGACTTGCACATTGTGAGTATTTACTCGAGTTAGTATGGACAGTCTAAACTGCCTTCACGTCCCTAACACCAAACTCTGTGAATATTTTCATAGAGTGAAGGACACTGCAAAGCTGACATCGTATGACAGAATTCCTAATCGGGTGACCTCTGCAAGATACCACTTTGAGAGCACCCTCTGTTGTACCCCCCCCCTCCCTGTTTACTTGGCACCAGCAAGACACGTCTCTACTTATTATGCATGTCTGAAAGTTAGCCATACCTTGGAACTGCCCTCATAAACATATTCACAAACTACAATAACTCCCTATTCGAAAAGTTTTGTAATAGATGCCGAAAAAGTTTAGTTTTCCCACAACTCGAATGTACACCACAATACAGAGTCTACCATTTAAAAGATCTGACTTTTGGACATCATGAAAAAGTAATCCACCTCATGAAATGTTAGGCTTCATGTTAAGACCTCCCACTGAGAAGGCTGTCACCACTGACTCATTCCATGAAGGTATGCACAATAGTAAAGACAGCTAGTATGACCACATAGTATACAATATGATAAATGGACCATTGACTATGTATACACGCATATTAAATTTGCAAAAAATATAAATACCAATGTGAAGAAAATCCAGTATGAAGCATATATAATCTCAAGAATCGTAAAATTTTAGCTGCACTATGTACAGTGACATTTTGTTGGGAGTAGGCTAATACAAAAGTGAAGGTTACACATCGCAAGTTATATAATTTTAAGCTCATCGAGCAAGCATCGTTAGTCGGTCCAATGCAATATTGCAGGGCTTTACTGCTGGCAAATAGTTTCACAGAGTGAGTTTATCACACCAAATGCAATTTTTGCTCTAATGATAGGATCTGGAGAGTGGTTTTGCTGCAGCCAATTTATAACGGAAAACATCTATAAATTAAATCCGCACTGATCAAAGCCTGATGAGGCTGAGAGACGAAATATGTTTTTCATTCATTATCTTCAGTGAGAATCTCGAAATTTGACGCGACTGACTGAGTTGGACAAATAAATCAGAGGGGATGGAATCTGCGGGCTTAGTCGGTTATCGTCGGAGGGATTTTGCTGGGGATCTGGGATTGTGGAAGCAATTTTATCCCAGATGACACCCACGATATGAGTTAAATTGCCTGCTATTGCTCATAGTTTATTGTGTTGATAGGGCTGACACTGGGCGGTTGCACCATTCATCTTGTGGTGCACAGGAGCCCACAGGAGAGGGGTAATTTTGAAGAGCAATCCGGGGGCAGCACCCTCTGGCGGGCCACGAGCCCCCGACCCTGGCCTACAAGAGCAAACGAGAGTTTGGTGCTAATGACAAGGGACCTTGCATCAGTAGCCTTGTGCAGTCATACTCAGGGGGACAGCCCTGCGCCCAGATTAATTCCACCCGACGATTTGCAGTAATGGATGGGTGAAAGGTTATGTGTACGGGGCGCGCCAGGGCATGTCCATTTCTCGCCAAGCTCCTCTGTGATGAGCTGTGTCCTCCTGAAGAATGGCCTCCTTCTGAAGAAGAGGAAGAGGGAAGAAGAGGAGAGATGAGCATCATCATCACCATCCACTATGCTGTCGCCATGATGAATGGCTCCGATATGAGCCGCCACTTGCAGGACGCTGGACGGTGTGATAAACAAGTCCAAGTTGTGAAAACTCCATTCATCAAATCCCACACCAGTTTCTCTGCTTCTGAATGGACCACAAATGACTAATGGCCCTGATGCACTGTGTAATTTATAGTGGCAAACTTTTTCTAAAGAAAGAAAGAAAGAAAGATACAGCAACAACTTATAAATGTATGCATAGGGCAAGACACTTCTTAATAACTGAATGACATTGTTGAAAAATGAAATATCCTGTAAAATAATGTGCCATTGCTCTTGAAAACAGCAGGGTATATAATATATAGATATATAAAATATAAAAACTGTCATTGGACGAAAAAATGAGAGAAATGGATCAAGGCTATCTGAACCAGTTTCATAATAAGTTCATAGCTGCAGCATTATGCATCAAATGACCGCTGGGTCTTCTGTCTCATGACCTCAATTGTGCTTTTCATATTTTTCATATCAGGGCAACACCCAAATCTCTTCCACAACAAAAACATCTCAGAGACATAAAAAGCATGCATGCATGGCTCCTGTAGGAAAGCCCCATGCACTTTGCTGCTCCTGCACTTGGCTGCTCCTGCACTTGGCTCCTGCAGGCCTGCAACTGCTGATGCCAGTTCCTTGGGGCCAATCACTGGCAATCGAGGTTGGATCGTTCATAATGGAGGGATTTGGCAGCATTCAAGGGGAGCAGGGAGCTTAGCTTTGGGGCAGGCAGTAGGTCGCCTATCTGCAAGGATTGCTCCCATCGCAAATGATGTCATGATATGCACGATTATCAGAGTGATGCGTAGCCTGCTGCTGCTGCTGCTGCTGCTGCTGCTATCCATCATGCACATTATGTCAAATGTGTTGTTCAACCATAAATGTGTTGTGTGCCATCTATGCACTGCACATACGTATATGTACACTATATGTAAGTTACTATTTGATGGGAAAGCACTGTGTAGAATGAGTGCAGGCAGCAGGATTTTCTGTCACTGGAATTCTTTTGCGATTGATCACTGAACTGTTGTACTTTGTTAAACAATCAGTAACGGTGCAGTTTTGAAAGTATACATGGCTATGTAATTGCAGGAGCTCAATGCACAGTTTCAGGCCACACCGGGCTTCTGTAATTCAGAAAGATTTCAAGCTCTGTACTAAGCAGATCGCATGCTCGCACCACATTTGTTCGGAGTGCAGCTGAATTGACTGGGAGCTGCCAGGGCTAGTTTTTGGTCCCATCTAAAACAAATGCAGAGGACCAGATTTCAAGTAAAATCGATATGAGGTCCGTGACAGGCTGGTTTGAAAAGGCTTGTCAATGGTTTGGCGACTTAATCAGATGCAATGTCATTCAGCAAGTTGTCAAAGTTGCTAGTCTGTGCTATAAACCTGGTAGTCCCTGGCAAAATAGAGCTGTCCCGTCTATAGGCGATAAACCAGTTGGGAAGCAACAATGAACGGTTCTCATTAAAATGCAAGGATTCTTACAACTGGGACATAACTGTCTGTTGGTGCCACGTGACCTTTAAGGTCCCTACCCTCGTTCTGAAACAATAGGTCGTTACTGTTTATGTCCTAATGACGTCACAGGGTTACAAACAATGGTGACCTTCATGGCTGGGACGCTGTTGGATGGATGGAAGCGTCGTGAGAGGCATGGCAGTCAAACAAGTATAGTCTTTACCAGCATTTCCATTGCGCAACACAAGTCTGATGAACGTATTAAAACTAACACAGCCCTAATATCCCTAAAGCCAATTCACTGGGTCACAAATTTCTGATTACATCGTGTTCAAAACTACTCCATACTGTAAGCCTACTTGAATGCTAAGAGAGTTGCAACAATTGCGTAGCACAACGATTACTTGATTTCTCATAGAAGACCATACTTCTTATCTAAAAAAGAAAAAAAAGATCCAAAATCGATGAGTTTAGTAATTTGTCTTGCATCAGTTATAAGTTTTAGCCAAAATACGTATACTTAAATGAATCATGTAAAAACTACTGATAAACTTCCTTGAGCTAAAGGTTTTAGGGAGCACACATTCTAAAGTGTTTTTGACCATGCCAGGCAAAAACTTTTTGCATAGGCGAATCTGCATGGGATTAATATGAGACCTGGACATGCAGAAGCTGCTAAATTGACAGGGAGCAGAGAGGGAGGGGAGAGTTTCCTGTCAATAGAGGGATTGATAAATCCGAAATGGATGGGGCAAGTGTGAAAGGAATGTTGATATCATTGTGATGGTCAATTATGTGTCAATTGTTGGGGGCCAGGGTGATAAAAGGCCGTTCAAGGCTCATTGAGGGAGGCTGTGAGTAACGCCAAGCAGACCCTCCCAGCCAGCCTCCAGGAAACTCCGATAACTGGGCGCTGCCTCCCCAGGAAATTCGACGTCATTGCACTCCCCGTGGTCGTGACAAGGCCCCGATAAGTGTGACAAGCAGAGTGAAATATGTCCGAGGACCCAATGGGTGCCCAATAGGGTACTCCAATGGGATGTGACAACGCCAACGCCAAACTCAAGCCCCCTGCAGCAGCAGCAACCTCCCATCTCATAGCATCTCATGACACATCCTGAGGCATCACAATGGCCCCATGCTGCTCTCACTGCTCATATCAAACGTCCTGCTGACTCCTGCATCCTGCAGTCGTCCTCTTGCAGCTTCCGAACCAACCGCCATCCATCATCTCCCTCGCAATATCTGCAGTTAGAGATGGGGATGCGGCATGATGGCTGCAGCGGGGAGGCTGCTTGTTCCCTAGGACACGGAATGCCATCAGCCTCGGCCATCCCGACACATCAGCTCATCCGTCTCCCTAAATGCTGCACTGCATCAATTTGCTGGCGCTCATACTTCCGCTGACCTAATAACTGCCGACTTACGACTTGAACTGGAAACCTCCTGGCCAAGATTGAAAATTGTGGGCTTTGAACCAAATGAAATATCAAGATGAAAATTAAAATTAGGTGTCAACAGAGACAAACCATGAGTCTAAAACACTCTTGTAGTATGTCAGGGTTTTCAATTCATGCAATTAAATGCACACTAGCCGTTATCTCCAGTATAATGGCCAGAATGTCTTGACCAGTGATTTGTCGCCCTCCTGCCAAGCAATCAAAGGACATTACAGGAGAGAGCAGTAATAACAAGAGGTTCCTTGGGTCGGCCGATCAGCGCTGCGGTGTTCCCGGGTGGCAGGGCACCAAACATGCGGCACCCAGAGCTCTCCTTATGAGGCATCAGGCCGCGCTGAAATTTGATGAATAGCTGACCTGTCAAAGATGATGGACGAGCTTACTAAGTGTGGATGGTTCTTGCAGTCGGGCTGCGATCAAACACGTTGGGCCCGTGCACCTTGTCGCTCTGCGTGCCCGCTCTTTGTCCTCCTCCCCCCGGTCCCCCCTCTTGCCCCAACCCCCCCCCCCTCTCACAACCCCCATCTGTTTGAGTAAGGAAGCAGCAAGTTTAGCTCCCCATTTAATCACCTTTCTGGACAATATTCGCCTGAGATATGATCTGTTTGTCCGGTGGCCCATAAGGGGCTACTTGGCCAGCCCGGGGACGCTGGGCTAACAAGGCTGACCACCGCGCCGCTGGACACACGGCCAACCAATTACATAGAGATCCCTGGGAAACATTTCATACGTAGATCATTGCATTGTTCTGTAAACAACCGCCCTGGTCAGTGTTTGATCATTCGCTCTGTCTGCCCAATTGCCTCAATCCACCTCCCAGCTGCCAACAGAGCTCCTGTCATCACAAGCCTCTTTTGGCAACCATCACATCATTGTTTCACAAGCAATACCCAATCCAAACTTAAATTTTTCCATAAAAAAAAATACATAGACTCAGGTAAAAATTCCCAATGCAAGCTCAATATATAAGTCACTGAATTTAATCAAATAGTTGCCATACCATATAAAATATCATTCACTTTTTTCTCCTTCATTTAACTGACTCATGTAACACTATGTCCCGAGCCACATTTATTTACCTAAGAGAGAAAAATATTTTGAGGACAGACCCCTGATCATCTGTCAAACAAGACTAATGGGATTGGGATGGTAATGAAATTAATTTAAACTGCATGACACCTAACACCTATTGTTCTGGCTGGCAATCCCTGCAATGTCATAAAATTAAGCAAGAGGCAGGGCCCATAAATTGCAACGCTCTATTGAACAAGACCTGAACTTTCGCCAATAAAGTACAAAAAAGAGAAAAAGAAAAGATGGCAAAGTAATCAATCCTTCTTGAAAGTAGACCAGAGATTTATATCCAGAGGCGGAGAATGATCCGGTGGCGTGTTTGTGCTAAGGCTGCGTGCGCCTCCAAATAAATGCACTTCCTGTCACGTGGTGCCTTGAAAATAGTTCCAGAGCTGAGGTAAATCCTCGCGCATTGATACAAAATCGACTGATGTGGATTGAAATACAGAAGTATGTAAAGGCACGGAGCGGAAGCGGGGCTTGGTCGGATGTCCGGTTTGTGACTTCCGGTGAGTGAGGAGCGGCTCCCCCGTCGGCTGGGGATTGTGTCTGCCCTGTTCCCTTGCCCGTCGAGCTGTGAGATTTCATCTTTCACCTTCAGTATATATTGGCCAAGAAATCCCTAGGCAGGGAAACAGAATAGAAATGTATTGTATAATGTAGCCGCTTCGGTTTTAATTCAGTGTTTTTATCAGGCCTAGGCACAATGTATGAGCATATAAAGCACACCACTCGCGTGCTCGCCCTGTATAATGCCTGCAGATGCAATTCAAATTGCGCCATGTTAAGCGTCTATTTGTGTACATGAATGCTGACGAAGTTTGTGAATTCGCTGCACTCCTAGGAGGACGGGGCCCTGGCTGGCTGATCAGACGTGAGATATGATTCCTGACTGAGTCTTTGAGCCCCATCCATCATGCCCTGCCTCCCCCGTCACCCTCCTCTGCCCCCATTGCTACCCCTTCACCCCCCCCCCCTATGCCCCTGACCCTGTTTGGCCATCGTGCAGGGGTAAATGCCCCCTTGTTCCCCTCGTGCCCTTCTATTAAGCTTATTACTAAGTCCATGTAATTCTTATTCACCAAAGGGCGCCCGGTCCTCTCCGGTCCTCCCCGGTGCACCATATGACCTTGAACTGACCTCTGCGACAAAATGCAGGTCACTTTTTCAATGCGATGGTCAGCGCAAACTCTACTGATGCAGCGGACACTAGGTTAATCTAGTTAAACTGTGGCTTGCCAGATAATCAGCTGCAATCATTAATGAGTGGTTGCCATATGCAGGATGTTGTCCCTGTCGTTGCCACAGCAACAGGACACGACCTGCTTCCTCATCACTATGCATCCCTCGCCATTCCACTTATCTGGACAGTATTACACAATATTGACTGGCGACTCATCCTCGCTATGTTGTATCAGGCCCTTATTAGCTCAACTGTCTCCCAATACATTATATACATAGGCCAGGATGTAGAGGGCTAGATGCCAAAAGCATTGGAGCTCCTTGATCTAAAAACACTTCGCTGCAGATCTGTCGCACCCTAGGCCAGAAAATTTGGAAATTACCATCCGCAATGAAAGACTCTATATGAAATACATACATATATGATACCGAAAGAAAACTTTACTTCTCACTTACTTCCCACGTTCTGTTGGCAAGAAATATGTAGACAACTAGTAATTGTTAACTAACATCTTAGTCATTTTGACTGTGTCTGGAACACCACAGCCATTTTGAGTTTTATCTGACAACTCATAGTCAACTTATTCTTTTTTATTTATCATGATTAATTGCACACTTGACATGGAAAATTTCTAGTTAATTTAGTCAAAATGTCTAAAAATGTTAACAGTTTTAACCATTACAATAAAGAAGCTCACACAAAATCTGTTTAGTGTTTATGCACAGATATGCAATAGTACTTATAAAATCAATCAAAACACCATATTATTATTTTGTGAGATTGAATAAATGTTCCTTATCCAGTTAATAAGGAAGCAATAGTGCATAGCAGCAAATATTTATTGATGCTGGATCCGATCTGATAAGCTTAAGGTTTTTAGTCTTGTGCTGTGAAAATTTAGAATGATCTATAAAATTGACGCGGATGGCTCATTACTGAGAAAAATAATATCACCAAAGAAATATTCTGCATCATTTATCATCATCATCTTGCCAACGCTCTCCACTGAAAAACTAGAATATAATTATACATATTTCTACACGTGAAACGTGTATACTTAAGAAAATTCAATTAACATATCGCTTTATGGTCTATTTTCACTGTCGCTCATGCAGGTTCTAGTTTCACTTGAAGACGTAATTTATATATAACTTATAAGTTTTGTTCTGAGCAAGATATATATGCACCGTCTCCATCAACTTGAAATCTGGGAAGGGAAGTTATAGGAGGATGAGTATTCCTAAGTAAATAGGGGTTTGGGAAGATAGAAAATCTTTAGGAAGAAGATGATAGTGCATTGATATGAGTGTAACTTGCAAATGAGGCTGTGAGGCGGACTAGGAAGAAGGACATTTCTAGGAAGAAGAGACATCAAAGCTTCTGAGAAGGGGAGCTCTGTCTCGCCCCTCTGCTGCCCCTGCCCCTTGGCTGTTTACCCTCCATCACCCCCGTGTGCATTTACCCCACCAGCACTATCGGAATCCTCCGAAAATCGCCAAGTCCGGCCGAATTCCAGGCCCCGTATTTGCTTATGCAATGTGCCCGGTGTTGCTAACGGCGCAAGAGCCGGTCGCCCAACAGCCCCCCGCGACCCCGGCACACCCGACCCTACACCACTGCTTTACTAGTCCATAAATTATTTTTCTCGTTGAATTCATGAATAACAAATCTAATTCTTGGGTATCCCTGGCATTTAATTACAGTATTAAATCAAAGCTGATGTAGAGGTTTCCTTGCTGGCCACAGAGCTTTTGGGTTCCTAATACAATATTGAACAAACTAGCTTGAGTTGTTAAAGAGCCACAAGGGGCACTGCCTAACACCCTGCAGATTCACTCAGCCGTGTAATTGCGCCATTGTCACTGTCTCTTTGTGCTTTTTTGTCTAAAACAATGCAACAATAAGAAGAGACAGATCCCAAGATCCCCCTTTAACGTGTGTGGTCCAATAATTGCACGGAATGACAAAAAATTGTGAACAGAACTGTGTGCAAAAGTCTGAGAGAGGGTGCAAAGGATGTAATGATGAAAGATACAAAAGGACACAGTAGAGGAATGGAATGGAGTCAGGCAAGAACTAGGGAGGAAAAGAATCATGAGCGATGATCTGATGGAACACGATGTCGAAGAGGTGCAGCTTATTACCGTGTAGACCGTGTAGACCGTGTAGACAATTGTTGATTGATTGATTGATTTATTGATTGATTAATTGATTGATTGATTGATTTTGCATACCAACTGACTGACTGACTAACTGACTAACTGACTAACTGATTAACTGACTACCTGAATAACTGACTGACTGACTGACTGACTGATTTATAAAGCTGCCAACAAAGGCCTGCAAGTTCAAGGCATCAAGCCCAAGTGGTACGACCTACAATTTACGACCCTCTCAAGAACAAGAGTTGGCTTTATGGGAAATAATAAGTAAATAAACATTTTTGTTTGTTAAATTATAGAGTTTATAATATAACTACAAAATGTGGCCATATATGAATGAAGCAAGTGGAGACCGTGTGGAGATCATGTATATGCCTATCTCCTTAATATCTGCACCCCTGTGCACACATAGGGTATGAAAGTCAAGTGTACAAGATGTCAGTCACATGAGAAGATCAATTGATCAGACAAACCCCTCTCCTCACGTCAGGCAAAGTTTGTCCTTAGGCCTCAACTGAAGCTTGAACTTCATCACGACAGTTGTCAGTCTAAGAAGATGATAGGGCCCTGAGTCCATTGTTGTTGCACTGTTGAAACCATTGTCCCATTGTGGACCAATATTGGCCTGGATGCTAGCCATGTGCTCCATTGTCTGGCTACAGGATGAGGCCAATTGGCTCTGTTCTTTTTGATTGCCTTATTTAGCCAGTGTTTGTTTGGGTCGAGCTGGGTGGTCAGAGGGAACACACGAAACTGAAGCGCGATACTTTGAGCCGCATGATGCGAATCCAAAACAGGGCAAGGTGGACACCCCCAAGGACTGCAGGGTGATATAGGACAGGGTGGTCTGCTCACTGGTGAAACTGAGACAGACAAAAAAGTGTCCTCTTACCGCTCAGCTATCTTCATTGTAAACTAGACCTATAGGCCTATATTGAAAATCTTTTTGAGCAAAACCTAAAGCTATTTGATGGGTCTGGAATGACTAAACCACAATAAGAAATTTTAGACATGTTACAATGTAGTATAACCTTGGTCTAGCATGTAAACATGTTTTAACCTTCACGATTATCGGAATTATTGGAATCATCTGGATGTCCTAGAGTATGCATGTAAGTCAACTGAAGTCAATGTCGCGTCCAGAGACATGTTTTTAAGGCTGACTAATATCTTTTCAGTAAAAAATGTCTGTAAGAAAGTTATAGTAAGTAGATTATAAGTGTACTTTAAAGATCACTTCTCAACTGAGACTACAACATTATGTTTCTTTAACTAGTAACACCAATAAAGCCACCTCACTATTATAAAGAACACTGCTGCACTGATCTAAGTGCGCTTCCATTCCGCTGCAGTTGCCATATTTGTTTCTACGCAGTATATCTATTTTCTCTGCATTTATGTTTATATATTGTCCTTGTCTCTTGCGTCATCTTTATTTATTTCAACCTCTGCTTTCTGTCCATTTAGTGTTTAATGCAAAAGTGTATTTCATCAAATGTAATTAGCTTAGCTCAAAACATTCATATAACAGCTAATATAAAACGTTGTTAGAACTAAAACTGCGGCTATTCTGACAAAGCGTCACCATCCACAAGTTAATTGGAGATGTCATTAGCAGAAATGTCATCAGCAGAAGGCATCACATATTGTCAGCAAAAGTACACGGCCTCAAACGTGCGGTGAAAATTGAACATTTCAAAGCTGATGCGGATGCTGGTGACGATTGCTGGAGCTGCAGGCGCCTGCAGGATCCAAGGGATCCAACCAGCATCAGAGGCATCAAGCAAGAAGTCATAGAAAGGCTGTCCATCAAACAGTCGCAAGTTTTGCAGTTTGGAGATGGATATTTGAGGTGTTAGGTGGAGGGTGAGGCTGGCAGGACTGATGAGGGGATCAACATGGCACCTGTGGATGATCCTGCAGGCTGTCCTGCAGTCGCCAGGTGTGCTTAACACCCTGCCCCCGGAGACCTGCAGGCCCTGCAGGCCCCTGCCCTCGCTGCCCACACATCTGCATTTCTAATCAAATTGTCCCGCAGACGCAGGGGCAGGACAGAGCGCATGGCCAGGGATAATCCCCTGCACTTCTGCATCTCACCCTGCTGGAGCCTGCAGGAGCCAATGTCCCTGCAGCAGCCCCTTCACCATCGCCATCAGCAGCAGCAGCTTTTACTGGCCGCATCATCCATCATGCCACCTCTGCTAGCACAAACAAGAGAACTGTGAACATGGCACACCTTCTGATGACAATGCTTCTGCCTTTCTATACCTCGCTCTGTGGGGCTAGCCGCCAGCATTTTTCCCAGGGGAAAAGCATGGTAATGTCTTTGCAAAGGGATTTTGGCAGATCAGTCGCCCACACACACAGCTTCAAACACCACGCGCCCCCAGCCCCCCTCGGGTATCCCTCGGTCGCCATTAAAAAGAAAACGACATAATTGGCCAGAGACAAACTCACAAGTCATGCCCAAATGTGTACCCCGGCCAGCATGGCCACCAGCCTGGCGCCAACAAACAAACACCAGCAAATATCATCTCACTTTTTTCTAACTCATAATTCCCCTTTTTCTTTATAACATCTCGCTTTTGGAGTGAAACAACATATAGCACAAATTTCCCACCATTATTTGGGTGGCCATTTGGGGGCCATTTACATGGGCGACTTGATATTTAAAAATCCTGCAGTCCATAACCCTTTCAGCCGGGTGACTTTTTTCCCATGTTCCACAACCACACGAGGACCCTAATGATTTGTTTGGAAATTCAAATGTGTCTGACATATGAACGTGAACTTTGCAGATCTATACAAATGCAAAAATCCTGACCTTTGTTGTGTATCTTAACATCTCGCACACCATGCAGCGTCAAGATGCAAAACAAAAGTTAAACTAAGGAGTCAATAACACTGCTTCGAGTGTCAAGGACAAGACTTTGAGTGTCAAGGACAAGACTTAGGACACATTACTTCTTAATTCCCCACCCACTATTCCTCACCACACAATGTTCGCAAATGACAAAACCTGACATTTGAAAGTGCCAGAATAACTGTAAGTGCAGACTTAATTCCTCAAATATTTGCAACAAGAGATTATACAAACGGAAGAAGTGTATATGACATTGTTCCCCTGTTGGTTTTCGTTTGCAACGATTTATTTGTTTTCAACATACATTTGCATCTAATATGAATTATGCATCAGTAGCATACGCTATTCTATTTACTAAAGTACTCAGTTTTCTGGTAATGCAGTGCACACCAGCGACTATGGATTTGTCCACTGGACTGCAAAAAGTTTCTGCAATTGTTAATAACTTTCAAGTGAAAAAAAAAGTTAGGTGTTGTTTTGTTTTTCTTGAGCCTTACGACTAGCTTGCAGGATTTGATGTTAATTGGGACAGGGCATGTTCTTTGATGTCCTGCGGTGGGCTGGCTGCTGAAGCTGCAGTTGCCACTTCAATGACATGGCGCCCTTTGTTCTGCAGACATTAGCTTTGTGGCATCTTTGCTTGTCCTGGGACAGACAGACGGACAGCCACAGACAGACGCCTTTTCTGGACTGCTTTGGGTGCCTGGATTCGAAAATCCGCCTCATGTGAGCATCATTCACAATCATTTCAGGATTCAGCATCGGATTCAGCATCCCAACATGCAGGTCTCAGGATTTCTCTGGCTCGCGTCTACAAATCTCTGTTATGAAGAGATCCGCCACAAAATCCTATGTCCATTTCAAAGCATTAGAACAAAAGAGAGTGGTCCTGGCTGCTCTGACAAAGTCTGACATGCGATTGTGGATTTGTCTGTCTGATTAAACTTGCTGCAAACCACAATACCCCTCGCCTCAGTCGCCCACCAAGCTAAGTTCGCCACAGACTTTCTAATGAGGAGCACAGCTAGGCGTTTGCCCAGAAAATCGGAGAAATCTTGCGTTTCAGTCTTGCCGAGAAAACATAAAGAGGCAGGTTACATTCATATTCACAGAGGGACTCGTGGAAAAGTTCCAGAGAGACAGACACAGAAGAAAAGACAAACAAGCCGTTGAATAAAGCTTTGAAGAAGACTCCCGGTTAATTCTTCAACTAATTACGCACCCGCGGCGTGTTACCATTTGTATGAAAATCCAAAATTGAGGGAAACTCAGTTATGCATAAATTCACAAGGCAGCAGAGTGGCAGAATGCAGCAGGGTTAAGGTGATACGGGGAAAAACAGAAGAACGGCGCTGGATGTGGCTGTTGGGCGGCCGGGTTTCAGCGGCCAGGAAGCTGGGGCCGAGGGTGGCCCGTTGTCGCATAATTGTTGGTGTTTTGTGAGTCAGCAAGGCTTAACATTTACCACCGTTCTTACAGAAAAGGGCGAAACTGATGCCACCCCCTGCTCTCAGGTTGCACTAAGAAATTCAGCAAATCAGGGATAAGAAAGAGACAGGCGGACAGGCACCCTGGCAGCGCGAAGCACGGATCTCCTAAGTTCTCTTCATCAGTTCAAGAAAGAAAGAGGGTAAAATACCAAACTCTGGTGACACTGTGCCTTGCTTAGCTGGGGCTTTTACACAAAGTCCTAGAAACATCATCAGTGCAGCTGGCCAATTGATTACCAAGAATCTGAATAATTTATAAATACATTTTCTGATGATTGTAAATGCAGAATCGGTGGCATTGTAAAATTGACTTCACATATATATTCTACCTAAAATGGCTGCATATGCCCATGAATTTTTCAAAATAAAATCTCAATAAAGGCAAATTTTTCCCAGTTTGGGCAAGATTTTCACGAGTAATGGTCCTGCAGCTAAACGTTTGCATCAGACGTCTCATTGATGCACTTTGCACCGTGTCTGTGCTGGGACCGTCAGAGTCCCACCCATCGTTTAAAACGGGTTACATGGAGAGTATTCTCAGACTTGAATAAATCATGATCAATGTTTGAAAGACATTCATGAATATAATGTATTACTTTGTGCTTTCTTTCCATCAATGACATCTGTAAATGGGCGAATTCTACATATACATACGAAACCTTGAGCATGCATTTAATTCATTTATACAGTATATATGTTGCAACTATGTCAGCAGTGCATGCGTGGAATCATCAGTTTCATACATTGGGTCACATTTTGAATTGTTTTAAGATTGCATCTCTTGAAAAGTCCATGTTTGCCCATCGATAATACAATTTTGCAATTTTTTTGGTCACTCTGATATTATAAAATACAGTTTAATCCATACGATTCCATACAAGACGTGAGATGAGCGCACCCACATCATAGTACCCTGAGCATCCTGGCCTGATGCGGCTTGCACCTGAAGCAGCATCCTGCAGGCAACTTGGCAAATGAAAAACAGAATAAACTGGTTTTGTTTCAATGAAGTAATAAAGATTTCAAAGCAAATGTAAAACTCCGTACATCCTTTGTACAGTCGGTCCTTGGATGGTGTATATAGTAACTTTGGTAAAGAAGTGTTCCAGTGTCAAAAATGTTCAAAATACATATATATCCAAAACGCAAAAAAATCACTCAAAATATACAATTCCTGTAGACTTTATACACCTTAACAGGTCAGTAGCCAAGTGCTAAATGCTTTAATAAGCCAGGGCCCCACAATATGACAACTTTTATTATCACAGATTCCATTATACAAAATGGGAAGGAAATTTGCAAGAAAAAGCACGTGCATGTTTATACATGGGATTACATGAGTTAATGATGCTCTGTTGAGTTATATTTTGCAGAATGAATTGCTAATTTTCCGCAGTGCATGTTTCATCTGCGAAGATGTGGAGGAGGCTGATCAATTTGAATTTATGATTTGTCTTTGAAGATCGTGGACAAAGTCATCACACAGACGCACAAAGTGATCGTAAACGACGTGATCACGACATCACTATCTTTGACCGGTCCTTTGACAACACCATCGTCTTGCATATTGATGCAGCAGCTATCATTTTCACTTTGCTACTCTCGTCTCGTCCTCTTGTCCTGTCTCTGTACTCTACTCTTCTCTATTCTCCTCTATATATTCTCATGGAATTTCCCATCCATAGAACTGTCTACTTTAGGTCATCTTAATATTTTAACTGGAGATTTTTTATCTATATTTTTTTTTTACTAAGATCTTAAGCCATTTTATCTGTGTCTGGAGTGGTTGATCCTATAACCATTTTGACAAAAAAAAATAAGTTTTTATCTAACAGTCAGTGTTAGGTAATTAAAAGGTGTTTGAAGATTACCAAGCGGTTGGTCATTATTACATGACATTGACTAGTTAAGGCTGATCAAGGCTGATTAAGTTATTAGACAACGCTGGCCCTGTTTGTCAGAAATAGCTAATAATAATAATTTCAAACACACATTGTCTAAAAGTTAGTAAAAAATGTATCTGATTAAAATCAGCTGGTATGTTTTCAAGAGTTGGTAAAAGAAAACGCAGACACTTGTTCATACAGGAATAAAATCCAGACCTCTCCAAATGAGCTTGCTTTAGGTTCACATTCAGGCGTAAATTCTGTAATACACATCATGACACAGATGACATTATTGTAAAAGGTGTAAAGAAAAAATGACATTGAAGAATTGAATTATGTTTTATTAATTAGTACTACAGTTCATACACTTCACAGAGAGAGTCTCATGTTACTGCACACTGGGATTTTCTTTTTTCAAAGATGTAACTTTCTATATATATATATATATATATATATATATATATATATATATATATATACACACACATTCAAAGCCATGTACTATTAAGGCAACTGTTTAAATGGTATACAATATCATTCAGTGAATCAAATCAACTTTTTAATCTGAGAAATGACACAACTGTCATGAACTATGTACACTGCTTTGTCAAAAGAATTACACTTAAAACAACTTAAGTTATGGAATAAAAAGAATAAGGTTAGAAAACAACAAACTGGATGAATGTCTGGAGTAGTTAGACTTTCATGCACCAGATGTCAGCAGCTACTGGAACATCAATATTTTGGAATGGTGATAGGACTGACCAATGTACTATTACAGTGTTTCTATTTCCCTTTGGTTTGTTATTGCAAAATCGTATATTTATTCAGCACTGAATTGACAGTGAATTCTCATCCGAACACATCTAGGCCTATGTGAGGCTATGTATATGTCAGAGAGATCATAATCTAAGCTATCATAGAAGTGACAGTCATCACAATTACATTGTTAAATTCTAAGCTTTTGTCAATTAACATCAAATTATTTTATATTTCATGGAATGAATTTCAAGTTAAACGCAAAGTTGTACTTTGGTAAAAATTATTCTTTTTCGTCATACGTGAGCTCTACCTAGTGCATGGCCAATAACGACAGAGAGCGCTGCGAGCAAAAGCGACGCCTTGTGGTTTGTAGCTGAATCAGTTTCCCAAATTGGTTCATCATTGATGTGTTGCGTTCTAGCTGTCAACCAATCATATGCCTTTTGCTTTCCGTTATCCGTAAGATATTTTCCTGTGTCGTCCACGACCCTCTTGTTGTAGGAATTCAGCCATCGGCGCTGCAATAGATAGCAATAAATAGAAGTATCTGAGCAAAATAATAGTGTATATTACTTTTTTTTAATAATAATAATACTACTGGTTGGTATTGTTGAGAATTACTTTCAAAGTAAATTTTTGACCCTTTTTTTTTTTTTACACATTCCTCCTTTTTTACTTAAGCCTTGGATAAGATTTATATAAGCTAAGACCGTATTGACTTGCACTATACCATTTTTTGGTAAAAAAATCTTCTTTAGATACAGTTCACTAAATGGTTTTATAAGTATTGATATGGTAAAGAAAATAAATTATTTAGTAGGGCTTTACTGACGAAAATTTAACAATACATACTTGTTTGGCATTGAGCAACTCATACTTGATGAGATTTGGTTCATAGGGAACAAGCGTTGCAGCTCGAAATCCGAGGTAACCCCTATCAGCAAAATTGTTCTGAAAGAAAATGGATTATTTCATCTAAACGTTAAAGAAGTCCATAGATTCCAAAACAGATGTCTTCCATGATCTAAACTCTTGTGTTTGTTTCTTTTTCCAAAGGCCAGGCTACATTTTTTCAGGTTGTGACACTTGCTTTATGACTATTGTCTTTTCTTAATTTCATTAGGTCAAGTGTGACACTGAGAAAAGTTTTACCAAATTTACATGAACACTGTGTCATCACCTAACAGCCTAGCGACCTAATTATGCACTGGTCTACAAGCAAAATGCTTCCTGAATGAAAGTAGTGAAACTTTACCAAATTTTGGGTCATTAATAAAAATTATGACAAAAGTGCTAATTGGCTGTAGTTTTCAAGATACAGTATTGGGTCAAAATTTGAAATTCTATGCAAATTAATGAGAGAACGGGTATCAATCGAAAGGAAATGTTTGTCTCTGAGCTACCAGTTCTACCTCAAAACACTTTCTGCATATCAGAATACATTCATCTTGGCCACAGTTGGTCTTGGAAATGGACAAAATACATGCACGTAGAGACCTTTTATGAGCAGTGGCACACATTGATCTAAACATCTCAAGTCACATGTAGCGACTAGTAAAAATTGTCAGTGCCTGATATATCTAAGGAACTGTCCCATGTTTTTGACCTCAGGAAGCAGAGATGCCTGGAAACTATGTAAACAATGCAGATAACTTCTGTTTTATTTGTGGTGAGGTAGCCTTTGCATCACAAAAGCCCAGTACAACTGCAATGGTGAAAAAGGCGTACCACCTTTATTTTGGCTGCAAAATAGGGGATCAGGACAAGAGTTGGGCCCCACATTATTGTTGTTATGTTGGTCATGCAGTCCATATGAAAGAGACATATGAAAACATAGAACAGCTGTTGAGCCGTATAAGTATGAACACCTCAATGGCAGCTCTGTTGTGATTTGAAAGTTGTTGCTCTCTTGCTTGGCCTGCAAGGTGGATATACAAAGTACTGCTGCTTTCTGCGTGAATGGGTTAAGAAAGACTGGCCACTACGACAGTCATTGGAGCCAGGAAAGAAAAATGTCCAACATGCACGCCTTGTTGACTCCCAGAAAATGTTGTTACCACCTTTACATATTAAACTTGGGCTAATGAAGAACTTTGTAAAAGGTATGGACAAAACGAAAGCAGGTTTCAATTATCTCTACGAAAAGTTTCCAAGACTAAGTGAAGCTAAAATCAAGGAAGGCGTCTCTGTCAGTCCACATATTTGAGAACTTCTTAGAGCAGGGGCAACAGAGTTTCTGGGAAACAACAAGGCAGATAATTATGAGCAGCTGGTGGCAAACCTCCTGAAGTCCTACAAAATGCTTGGCTGTAAAATGTCACTGAAGATACACTTTTTACATTCTCATCTTGATTTTTTTTCCATTTAACTGTGGAGCAGTGAGTGATGAGCATGGAGAACGATTCCACCAGGACATTGCAGCTATGGAGAAAAGATATCAGGGAAAATGGAATCCATCTATGCTTGCTAAGAGACAAGCCAAAAAGCGCCGCATAGATACTGAATAAAGACGGAACTTAGTTATTTTATGTGATGTTTTAGCTTGTATTCTGTAATACTTTTAATCACCAGAAGTCATAAGACATTGCTTGTTTAATCCTAGACAGGTTAGGACCTGGAAATGTAACACTTTTCAGCATATAAGTATTCTTTCTAATGTTAGATTTTATATGAATATATATAAACCTATGTACATTTGTAATAAAACCTTATCATTAAATATATTGAAAACATTAGCCTACCAGCACTCTTATCCTTTGTTTTCCAGTTCATCTTATCAAAGAATGTAAGATTTAACAAATTTTATCTCTGAAGTACATAATTTCCAAAAAATTTGTAGATCAGTGTTATTGACATTCTTTGCTAGTTTACCTAGTTAAACAAAACGATTGGTTAAACAATGTTGCCGATAGGCTGAGTATAGACTTAAGAAATCTTCTCTTAAAAATACAAGTGAAATGAGTTTTTAGTTTTTTAGTTTAGGCAATTTTTCTGAATTGCCTGCCTGTCAGAACAAGAATTGTTATCTAATTATTCTGTAATTTCATTGTTAGAACTTTAATACCATAAGCCAGCCCAAAGACTATAAGAGAAATTGATTAATTTACTAAACGAGCAAAATATATACATAATTAGGTCGATGGGCTATGAGGTGACCACACACAGTGTGAATTATGAGTATGGCTAATCTACTCACTGGAGTGTCTGCTTCAATAACCTCAAAGATATTTTCCAGACGAATCCCATACTCCCCTGCTTCGTAATAACCCGGTTCTAAAAAGGAAATACTTTTAAAATTAAACAAAGCCACAATTAGACAATTAGAGCAAAGCTTGCATAGCACTGAAAAACCATATGGCTGAAAGTTACATAAGATGAATATGATTTACAAAAAAGAACTTTACCATCTGACAGGAACATGCCAGCCTGTAAAGGCTCCCATATTGTACTGAATCCCATGAGAATTCTGCCTGGCCCTGCAATTATATTGTCAAAAATAATCACACAGGATCGCATGGGGCAAAAATATGATTTAGGAGTAAAACAACTAAATATGATTTAGGAGTATAAACCAAACTATATATGATTTAGAAGTATAAAAACGAAATAAGGTTTAGGAGAATAACACATATATATGATTTAGGAATATAACAACTCATATGATGTAGGAGTATATCAACTAAACATGATTTAGGAGTATAACAACTAAATATGATGTAGGAGTATAACAACTAAATATGATGTAGGAGTATAACAAATATATTTGATTTAGGAGTATAACAACTAAATATGATTTAGGAGTAAAACAACTAAATATGATTTAGGAGTATAAACCAAACTATATATGATTTAGAAGTATAACAATGAAATAAGGTTTAGGAGAAAAACACATATATATGATTTAGGAGTATAACAACTCATATGATGTAGGAGTATATCAACTAAACATGATTTAGGAGTATAACAACTAAATATGATGTAGAACTAAATATGATGTAGGAGTATAACAAATATATTTGATTTAGGAGTATAACAACTAAATATGATTTAGGAGTATAACAAATATATTTGATTTAGGAGTATAACAACTAAATATGATTTAGGAGTATAACAACTAAATATGATGTAGGAGTATAAGAACTAAATATGATGTAGGAGTATAACAATAATATGATTTAGGAGTATAACAACTAATATGATGTAGGAGCATAACAATCATATGATTTAGGAGTATAACAACTAACACGTACCTTCATGTACGTTCAATCCATACCCTATACCATGACCAGTTCCATGCTGAAAGTCCCAGCCATTTGCCCAGAGAGCTGCTCTGCTCACTGCATCAATGTCACTTCCTGCAATATACCATACAATATACAAACGATTACGTAAAGATACTAACATTGTTCAGTATGGAGGCATTGCCCTTTGTTGTGTTCTCGTTGACTGCTACCAAAAATACACGTTGCTGGAGACGGGATGGCAAGATGAAACACTTAACAACTTCTTTTACATGCAAAAGTTATTTAAAAGCCTACATGTGTGTGTGTGTGTGTGTGTGTGTGTGATTAGGGCTTTACATCCTGTATTTCTGCACCTGATGGGCTAATTAGGACAGGCAGAGACCATGGCAATTAGATGAAGGATGAAACAGCCATCCAACTTAGGCTCAACCGGGAATCGAACCCGGGACCCAGCAGCTGGAAACCCAGAGCGCTACCTCAAAAGCCTACATAGTTAGTCTATTTGTCAGCAAGGCATTAGTGTACATGTATGTGCTAGTATGTAAAACAATAGTCGTTGATATCTGAAACATTTAGAGTATTCAGTTATATAAAAAAATATATACTGTGTTCCATCAACTGATGTTTTCTTTTTTTTTTCTTCTTTTTTCTTTATTCTATATCAAACAACAATTAAGTAGATTGCATGAGCTATTGGGGCTAATATGACCCAATTTTCACAAATCACTTTTGATACGAGTGCCTGAGATAATGATTGACTAGTCAATAACAGACATATGCAAATGTGACAACAATTTAACCAATTTATCACTTGGGACATTTAGGATAAAAACAGGGTTTATCACTCGGACATATGGACAGGAAATTTTTCATCCTGCCTTATTTCATCTTGCCCTGAGAGATATTATAAATAAAATATGGCTCAGTGATATTCATATGGATTTGTGAAAAGGACAACTAAGATAGCATTCTACATGTCGTTACAACATCGTATAAACATCGCCGACATCAAGTCAACGTTAAAAAAATATGGAATGCTATCCGGGACAGGCTAGAAAGTGCCCTTCAGAAGTTCAGAGATGCAACAGTAACATACGTAATTTTCTTTATGTTGTTTGGAGTATTTTCTGAAATTTGCGTTCATTTATCAGTGGTGATTCTTATAAGTAAAAGATGAATATAAGTTTTTCCCTTGTAGACAAGACCCCAGCTTTCTGGTTGATACGGTTTCTGATGTCATATATCAACAGGTGGCAGCAGCAATAACTGTGTAAATTTATGCAATAGTGGATTTTCACGGAAGGTTCGCTATATTTCCACCAGGTGGCTACAACAGAATACTGCAATTCTATTGGCTGATATATTTCCCGCCCTTGATTGTGATTGGCTGAAGCAAAGTGCATCCTAGCAGCAGTATTATTAGTGCATTTTAATGTATATTTATATTAATTTCCACTTTTTCCCTGAGAAAATTGTACTTAAGGAATCAATTAGTTATAATCTACTGTCTGAAAAGCAAAACCAGTAATAAAAAGAGATGAAAGACTTGTGTCCTTCTGAATTCAGAGCTGCTCAGTGAAAAGACTCTATTAACTATGATGTTTCATCTTGCCCTCGTCTCCCCTATCCACCAGTTCCTACCATAAAGCCCTTTGGGCCAGATAATGGAATCCAGTTCGATGTGTCCAATGAGCACTCTGGTATATGCCTCCTGAAAGTACAAGATAACAAGTGTGTATTAATTTCACTAGTTAATTTTTTTTTCGGGCAAGGTAATCCTGGTCAGTTTGAACTAGAAGTAGACTTGCTGTGGTGCACAATTTACAAATGGTTGTTTCGGGAAAAAATATATTCTTTCTTTTTATTGGACTCGCTTAAGTTGTGGTGAAAAATCACTAACCCTAATAACATCTGAAGGTTCTCCGAAGTGGAATGTTCTCGTTACATCAGTGGTGCCATCTCTGGAATTCAAACAATAATTGTCAAAAAACTATTTAATACTATATAAAATTGAAAAATCTTGTCAAAAAGCAAAATGACAATTTTGAAAAGCCGTACAGATAATTGCCACCAGAATCCAACAAATAAACTCCATTTGTGGTGATGGGACTGTCGGTGTCGTTATCTGGGCGATAATGAATTATGGCAGCATTGGCTCCAGCTCCTGAAATTGGGTCAAAGCTCACCATGATGAAGTTTTCGTCACGGCTGAAAAAATATTTTTTGTCAGTTTTTGTCTTAGTTGTCAAGTGTATAGGTCCTATAGGATATGGGGTAATTGAAGTTACGACTTTTTAACCTGTAAGGTCATTAACGACTGGCTATGGTAGGAATATGAAAGTATGGATAGCTAAATCATTCCTGAAACAGGTGCTTTACAAATTTATTTATTTATATTTTTAGTGTACAGGATAATACTAGATATAGAACGAGAACATCAGAAGTGTGTACCCATGGCTGAGGGAGTTATCAAAGTTACTAGAAAACTAACATCATCATTTTACCTTCGAATTTTTGTTAATTCTTGTGATGCACTCAACTCAGTCCAGGAGTCCCCATTTTTAATCTGGAAAAGGAAGCTCAATAGTTTGATTGCATCAGCAGAAATTGGGACAACTATTTCATAATCATCATGAAACTGAAGACAGTATGGTGGAGAATACACCACCATACAAGTTGGAACCTAATGTTGAGATCAAAGTTTTACAAGATGGCAAATACAAAAAATTCAACAACTCACACTTTCTTCCAAATTTGCTGCGAATTCAATCACTGCTGCGGAGTCTCTGATCTGTGGATGGATATAATTTCATCGTAGATGCAGCTATATATTTATTAAGAAAATGGAAACATGATTGAAATACGAGTCCCAGGTGTTTATCAGGAAGCTCTCACCTGGCATAGTCTGTAATTCTTTATTTCTTCAGCGTTCTTGACTGCCTTCATGATCTGAATGGGGGACCTTGCCACGAATCTTTTAGGCTGTGAGGATAGAGAGATAAACCATCTAATGACAGCAAATTCGACAAAAATTCCATATTCACAAGTATCCTTATTCCTTACCTCAACTTCATCGTAAATGGCGAAGTTGTATTCATCAGAAACCCAAATTTTGGAGACAGTGTCGTCATTCACCTCAATCTTAAGGTCAGTCAGCATTGCATCATATTCACGAACCTGGGAAGTGATGGGATAAACCATTTATTGTGACTAATTTATCACATTTAACCTAAAAATGGACAAGAGAAAATTGAAGACACCAGAAGTAATTTTCACTTATTACCTGAATACAATTTAAGCCTGGTGTTTTGCAGCTCCCATCGCTGTTGACATCCAAGTGAGTTTGCACTGCTTCCGGTTCAATGAGTTTTTCGAAGTTGTTCAGGTATAACCTGAGAGTAAAATGACATTTAAAGACGTAAAAGAAAAAAGCAGTCTCGCCTATGTAGCAGATAAGAAAATAAAATAATTAAATACCATGTTTTTTTTTGCAAACTTATATAGAATCAGAATCAGAATCTCTTCATTGTCCTTTCGTGTATTATATGAAAAAGTAAACAAAAAGTCATGCATGACGATAAGACTATTAAAAGATATATTTATTTTCTCTATCTCACTTATTAGTTGAACAGTAAAATGAGATTATGTGCCTACCTTGCGCTACTTGCCTTGATTAGGGCAAATGAATCAAACAGTGGACTCCTAGGTTGGTCTGTGCCACGAAGATTAAACAGCCCTGAACATTAAAACATATCAAATGGATTAGGTGAAGGATTGTAACATTACTGCAGTAATATATACACAATATATCCATGAAATCAATGGAATGGAAAGATACAATGCTTCACCACTAGTGAGAACACCACTATAGTGAGAAAAACTGATCCAGTTAAGAAAAGGTATAATTCTTTTTATATAAGAAAACTGTGTCCATTTGTATATAATAGTTTACATTTTGGAAATCAGACTGAGCTCCACAGAGGAAACAATAGAGAGCCTGGAAGCATGACTATTGGTGGCGAAATTGAATTAATCTAGCATTGTAGCACAATCGCTGAAAATCTCTTTTAGTCATTAGACATTGTAGGTATACACTAAATTTAGACATTTTTACTGTCTCTAAAGGGATCGACTCCCAAAGTCATTTTCTTTACTTCTAATGATTTAGTTTTATCCAATAAGGTGATCAGCTTCGTGAATCATAAGACCAACGTCTTGGTAACTGAGGCAAACAGTTGCTAGATAAAGCTAAATTTTTAGTGAATAATAGGGCGAGTCATTACAGGGCGAGTCATTATAGGGCGAGTCATTACAGACACAGTCAAAGTGTCTTAAGATATCAGTCAAAATGAGTTTTGTTCAGAGAAAGAAGAAGGATGAGAAGATGAGATGGGAAAATGACTGACATGTGCCATATCCCATGTACTTATAATCCCCGTAGTGCCACATATATAACCTATTCCTGGCTGTAGCTATAGCTGGCTAAAGCCAGCCGCTTCTGTCTACTCCTAGCTTATAGTTGGCTTACTGAAAAATATAAATCTTGGCAAATGTAAAAAACTTATCTAACATATCATAAATTAAGTACTTTTAGATCCGGCTTTAATAGCCAGCTACATATCTGTATAGCTAGACAGTTCTGTTTGGTAGGAGGTAGCACCATATTGCAGGAGTTGTCTAGCTTTGTCTAGAATAAATTTGACCGGCCGTTTTTAATGAAACTAACTGTAAGCTGGTTGTGCTAACCACATGCCTCACTCTCTGAGACCGAACAGTATACTATGTATGAAGAATTTTTATACGAGTTTTTACGAGATAGGTATATCGATTACCGACACATCTTTTATCATTTATTATCCAATGACAATAAAAAGAAACTTATCAATAAGGGAATATAATTCCTCTAGCACGCCAAAAAAAAAATCATATGCAATCGATCCATCCTGAACAAATTCATATGAAAATATTGTGAATTTGCACTTTATTGTGCAATGGAACTTCATATCTAATAACACATGTAGTTCTTTGTGGTCTTCTTGTGTGTGATGACGTTTGTACTAGTCAGAGCTAGTGAATATTTGCACTGCCTAGATATTTATTAAAAGATGTCAAAAAATAATAATTATGTACTCTACAGGTGGGAGATATCATGGAAGCAAAAGTACTTTTGTTCATGGGTAGGATATGATGGGTTCATTCAATCATGAAGACTAGCGTTTATATCCATAATAATGGGACTGCGAGATGTGGATAAGGCTCATAAATGCATTGAGAGGAGGTCAAACTCATACGCCAAGTCAGTGCCACAGGAGCCAGCCATTTCACCATTTAGCCACCAAAATCTGAACTTGCTCTGAAACTCTAACAAGCAGGTATCTTATATCAGTGGCAGCTATTTTTCTGACAAATCACTTATTGTTATTTTATGAATTACAAGCAATATCATCCAGCGAAGCCAAAACCAAGACATCCACTTCCTCTTCCACCATCTTTGTTCTGACTTCCTTAAGTTTCTCCTTCCAGTCTTTACCTGGAGAAAAACAGCACATCTATTTATTGAGAAATAAGAAAGACATTGCATGACACTTCATATCATCAGTCCATTCAATCCAGTACACAATGTAATTTATTATCCTGATAAGATTACACATTTTCGAGAGGTTCACCTGTTACATGGTATTTGCACTGTCATTTATTTGATATATCTGACTCATACACAAAAGAATTTAAAGGCCAGGAATCAATTAAACAAAGGTGTATCAAATTGGAATACCAGTGAACTTCAGTTCATGGATGATCAAAGGATTGTTCAAGAGTTCTGGTCGATCTTCCTTCCAAACTTCCTCAAAGAGGTCATCTACATGAGTCAGGTGGGCACCCACAACTTGCAAAGTGTTGTTTAGTGCCTCCCAGTTGGCTGCAAATGAATAACAAGTACCTAATTAAACAGCTCATCATTTGAACCTCTTATCAATGAGAAGTATGGACATTGATGTGGTTTAAATCCCACAGCTTTTACTGTACGAAATTATAAGGGTCATTGTTTATCTGTATAAGGGCAAGCTGGTGAGTATGATCACAGGTGTCTCAACCAGTACGTTATAATCATTATAAATATCTGTACATAAGAAAGGATGATGAGTACATGTATGTGTGTGTGTGTGATTAGGGCTTTATGTCCGGTATTTCTGCACCAGTTGGGCTAATTAGGACAGGCAGAGACCATGGCAATGAGACGAAGGATGAAACAGCCATCCAACTAAGGCTCGACCGGGAATCGAACCCAGGACCCAGGGGTTGGAAGCCCAGAGCGCTACCTCTGAGCTAGGCCCGCCCTCCGAGTACATGTATGTACATTCCATGCAATGGGGCAAGAACTGAGATGTATCATGAGTGTACAATGTAGCTCAGAAACAACCAAAACAAAGATTCCTTGCCATGCTCTCTTTGATTACTATTACTACTTGGCCACTCTTGTATGGTATTTATCAACACTTGGGATAGTAGTTTTTCTGTATATTGACAATGAAACTTACCCGTAGATATATATCTCGAATCTGCAGCGATTGTTCCTGAAGCCCCAATCTCACTTGCCAGCCATTCACCCATGCTGGGGTAACCTGGTTCTCCTGTGGACAGACAAACTCATTACAACAAAAATCTATGTTTGTACAGCTATTGTTAAAAGTTTGAAACAAATTTACAATGGAACTCAAGCAGGCCATTAATCCCTTTGACACAAGACACAATTATAATGAGTAGTTAATTAAAATACTGACAAGGCAAATTGATGTGGTGGAAACTGGGAGAATGTCATATCTTTTTTTTACTACAAAAACTGATTGTTTTAATAACAAAATTCTTTTTGTTAACCAAGATACTTACCAATTTTCATTTGAATCCAACCGCAGTCCATCTGATTATCAGATTGCAGGAAGTATCTACCATCCACCCACACTGCAGCTTTGGTTTTGGTGATAGCTCCATAGCCTAATATAAAAACACAACAAGACCATACATCACATCATGCACAAGTACATCTTCAATTCAATTGCGAGCATTTCATCCCAATTCAATCTAAAATTTACCCGAATTGCCTGAAAACCCGCTGATGTAATTAATCCTCTGGAAATGTGGTTTACCAATCTTAAAAGAGAAAACATACGCATAAATTGACTACAACTAATCAGAACTCAGAATCGTTTATATTACATAAAATATCATTTGTGCAAAATTTTACCAAAATACCATGTTTCCACTTTAGATACAAGGTTTAGATTCTATACTATAAGATGGGTGCCCACAACAGGTAATAAACCTTTAGCGCCATCCTCTAGTATTGCACAAATCATCAACCACTTTGCATGTTCAGAAAACAATAATAATAATGTTAAATATATTGCTTGTAATTGTATATACACTGTACTAGAAATAAATCAATCAATCAATACTTAGAAATAGATACTGGCTTTGTAGAAAGCATGCCCAAGGGCATGTGTTGAAAACAGATCTTGATACACACTACGTGCTGTCACCTAACAGCCTAAAGACCTATTTCTGGGCATTATTTGCTAGTTAACCTAATTAAACAAAATGATTTGTTAAACTATGTAGCCGATAGGCTGAGTATAGACTCAAGAAATCTTCATATTTTTTTAGTTTAGGAAATTTTCCTGAATTGCCTGCTTGTCAGAACAAGAATTGGCTAAACTCATTAAATGAAAATCTAATTATTCTGTAATTTCATTGTTAGACCTTTAATACAATAAGCCAGCCTATAGACTACAAGAGAAATTGATTAATTTACTTTAGATGAGTAAATAAGCAAAACATGTACATAATTAGGTCGCTGGACTGTGAGGTGACGACACACATTTCTTAACTAAAAGACTTAACAGTTTTAGAGGTTTATCACACCTGGAACTATAAACCCACCAGATGCTGGTCAGCATTGTACATCACATAAGCATCAACATTTGCATCTTCCATGGCCTGCCTGAGTGCATCTCTACGTTCAGTAGTGTCTATGCGGTTGGGTGGAGCAGGGTTCTCCTGTGAAGCAGACAACGTTAAAAGAGATGAAACTATATCATTCAAATTATACTGACAGACACAACAACTACTACATGATGTTGTAAGAATGGCTAAAAGTAGTCATACAAGGCTCTAATTCATCAACATATCGCCTGACCATCTAAGTGGGATATTTGACAACTCTTAGCAACTTCGATAAAGTTTGGTTAGCATTTACTATTCTAGCACTGAATGAGAAAACTGACCCTTTAATATTTGCTAAAAACCAGCAAGCCTGACATTTCTATAAATGATACATACAGGGGTTTCTGGACACAGGGTCCTGTTGTTTGGTGTGATGCTACTGTAGGTGTCCAAGTTCAGATGCTGGAGGATTTTGGTGAGTTCAGCTACCATCTCGAATGGACCATCTTCATCCAACGAGACTCCAGGAACACCACGTGAATTGCCTTGACCAACAACTGTAGAAAAAATAAATTTTTGTTCCAAAGAAAGGAAGACGTGTGGCTCTATGAGAAACAGTGGACTAGCATTTGTATGTCCAACATTTTGTAACTATATTTATTTCAAACTTTTGTCAGCTGGTGTACTATGTTTCACACAATGTGTCTAGCTAGTTTTACTGTCTTTATACATATCTATTGTAATGTAATGTCTTTTTTAGCTCAGGTTGGCGAAAACCTTTATGCTCAAATCTATTATATACTTAACACATACACACGAAGATAGTACATTGTTAAATGATTTCCTGTACCATGGTAAACATCCATGATCACGATGCTTGGGAATATGGCTCTTATTTAGAGCCATATTCACTTATATTTCAACTGAAAGATAGATAGATAATATGAACCTACATCGTGAGATAATTTTCAATGTAGTGGTTAGTGAATTTCAATATTATATTTTAATTTATATATATTTAAATACTTAAATATCCCATCTGTCACATCTAATTCAGCTGCCCTAAATAATTACACTGACAAAGTTCTTGGTCATTTGTGGATTCATACAATCATGCTTTATGCCCTTAAATGCTTCAACGCCAACAACACTACATAATAACTGCTTCCTCTGCAGAAATCTTCTTGTTATCACAACATTCGATAAAAAATATCTTCAATAAAGTCAATATAAGCAGCATCATCGGAGAACACTTTTTTAAATTCTTGGACAACAAAAATACACTGTATGCCCACACATTGTATTCAGATCAGGCTCCTACTAGCGAAGTGGTTCCACCAGGACCTGTCTCCTCCACCAGGACCTGTCTCCTCCACAAGGCAAGAGGTTTACTCAGGATAAGAGCAACTTGCACCGAGATATGTAAATGGCAGCATCACCATCAGGAGGTCATCCAGCCATCTCTGTTGTCTCACAGTGCCCCCTTGTGTCGCTGAGTGGCAGCACAGATGGCATAGGTCACATCCCACTCACCAATTAAGCAAAAATAAGAAGGGTAAATTCCCAGAAAATTTCTGATAGACTAGTCTGTTAGACACGAGTTATACCAAAAGTGACTGGGTCCATATTATTTGTTTGTTTACCATGCATCGCTGAAATTCCTGCGGAATAGAAAGTTACTGAACATGGCTACTTTCTCAGACATTCTGACTGATCCCAAAACAACGAAATATTGCTGACTTAAATGTTAGTCATCGGTACGAGCATTTATAACTTGGTAATCCACAGAATGTTCAGTCCACAGGAAGCCACAAGGATCTTATTTGTCAGAGAGAGGAGAAGGGTGAGGCAAGAAAATGATCCAGTATCCGGATATTTCCATAGATGACAGTAAAATTAAATTTGTTGAGTGTTTCAATCTTCTTGGCAGAGTGTTAGATTCCAAATTAAATTGGGGACACCATGTTGACAGTAATCGTAATAAGTAAAACTGCTGGCATTATAAACAAACTAAAACAAACAATCCCGATAAATGCACTTCTTAATATTTAAAATTCACTAGTTTTATCATATGTCAACTATGATTTATTTATTTATTTTGTTGCAAGGGCAAAAATTATTTAAACTTCAAAAGAAAGTGGTTAGAAATATGACAAGGAGCTAACACAATGCCCACACCAGTGGGTTTTTTAAGTCCTTAAACCTACTAAAATATAGTGATCTATGTGCGCTGCATGACTTCAACTTCTGTTTTACAGAGTTGAAAATAGTAACCTATTAGGCATGCATTTGCAAGACAAAGTATCAGTTTCCGTTACCCACTTATCTTCAACAATAGGTCCCTAAATATAAGAGATAAAATCTATACACACAGTCCTGAAGGTTATAAAAATTATATCATAAAATGAATGATCCAATCATACGCAGATAAATCTCTAACACCACATTGTTATGTTTGTGAAAGAAATTCTTAATTTACACAATTATTCTGACTTGTTCCTTTCCTTTTATATCAATTAATGGTTGTAAATGGTACCAGTATATCCAACTTAAATCTTTATTGAAAAATAGTAACATATATATCTAGTCATCATGTGAGTGATATTTATCATATAAAACTATGAGATAAATTCAGTTTCTCTAAGTAAGTAAGTAAGTAAGTAAGTAAGTAAAATTTTATTTAACGTCGGGGATGAAAACATTTTACAACAATCAACACAAGCTATAAAGCTTTTAACGGACAAGTAAAAATGTTGAAAATAAGATGAAATATTTACAGATGAGTTAATGAAATGTTAAAATATACATGTTCGTATCTCCATACCTTGAAATTATCTTAAGTTATCGATTAAGCAGATTACGCATCAACCACATTGACAAGCATTAAATATGTTACATTTGACAAGTAGATTTTTAAATTCCTGTATAATCTAAGCGAATAGGTGCACTTTGTTATGTGCAATATCCATTTCTTCTTATGATGTTGTTTTAACTTCTATGGCACACGTAATGATGAGATGATAAGGCTTGGAATCCACACCATGTTACACATTTACCCCATGGGTGGGGTCTTTCACTTGCCTCAGCATAGCCACCGAGTACAAGGCACCTCCAATTTCACGTCTCATGCGATCGACATCAAGCAGGGATGTAGCTCATGAAGAGTCCCCGGGCCTGAGATTGAACCCGGGTCCCGGGACCTTCAGAAGAGCTGGCCAATGTTAACTGCTCCATGCGAGAGAAATGTTAGCAATGCTGAAAATATGTCACTAAACACTTTAAGGAGTGCATTGCACCCAGAAAATGTTACCACTTTACTTGAAATTAAAAATTTGTTGCACATGGACTCAACGCATAAAATAGTGGTACTTTTTAAAACAAACCAGGCTAATAACTAACTCGAATTTTGATGTTTATGACTTGAAATATCGATTCTTAAAAGAAGCTAGACAGGCATTTTGCAACATAAGCATTGTGTATCTCCTGATACTGCAGCAACGTACTGTAAATTATATGTAAAGTATATATTAGTGCAATACTATCTCTGAGTTTGTAAAGCACGACTCGTATAAGAAAACTCCGTCACAATACTTATGGTATAATTTGAGACGCTATACAGCCAAACAGTCAGTCAAAAGGGACATAAAAATACATTGAACCAACAGGAGTCTGTCGGCTATTGCAATGCTCCTGGGCCCTAATATACACTGCAGGGTACTATATGACTCCGCTGTTGACTTTCTTGCAATGTCCTATACCTCCTCAGGGTCCTTATATATATATATCCCTTTTCCTTACACTGTTACAGTCCTTCCACAAATACAATCTCTTACACACAGAAATGTTGTCCATGAAACTCACAGCTAAAAGAAGAATTTATGAAACAATATTATGTTCTTCCCATTTGGATAACTGCCCACCAAATAAATATGCTGATATTATAGATTACTGTGGGAAAGTAAAGTATACAATCCAATGTTACTGTTAGAGATATCTGTTTTGATTGATGGTTTAAATAGGAGACAGTGACTAATAAGTCATCATATGGCCATAACAATGAAAACATTAGAAAATACAGTTAACCATCTACAATTTAATATATATATTTTCTCTGATATTCACGTCCATTTCATTTAAGATGGAACAAATGGAGGTTATAGCGAGATTCAAGTCAACTCATTATATTTCACAAACCGAGGTTATGCATCATTCTGGAAGTAGAATGGTCCAAACGGTAATGTTGCTAATAATGTGGTTATATTCCAGTAAGTTATAACTTAGGCAATACAATTAGTGACCTTACTTGTGAGGTTGTCTTTTAGAAGTGGAAGTTCTTAAGTAGTTTGAAGCAGCTTAAATAACTTAAGTTAAGATCAGCATTCAGTATATTCAGTCAAGGTTACAAATGCAGTTCCGTAGACCTTGCAATTTCAGCAATGCTATATTCTAAGAGGCATGGAAATCATAATTGCCTTTAGTTAAAAATCATTCTATTTATGCTAATGACACATGATATCGTTATCGCACGCAATTTAGACGATATTTCATAAAATAAGAAGACTCGTCACAGAGTGACCAACTAATTCGTCTCATCTATCTGTAATGATGAAATATCCAAAGACTATCAGACTTGCTTCATTTCTGTTGTCAAATTTATACCAAAATCAAATAAATATGTGTAACTCAAAGTTCTCAAATTCGTGCAACTTTTAGTGTAGGGTGCATATATATACAGAGAAATTTTTTATGTTCATCTATTTCTATGTGTGTGTGTCCTGTCTCAGTTAGTGCAATAAAGATTACGTTCAAGTCTAAACCTTGATGAGTCTCATGTAATTGATTAAAAACGAGACAATTTTTGTGCAAGCATATTCAATACACCTGTACTGCATCAAGAGGGCGATTTTCAAAAGATAGTAACAACAAACACACACACTGTTACGTAAAAACACGGATATTGTAGCAAGATATATATGAGATACTTGCCTGTGAGTAACACCGCTAGTCCTAATAAGTAACTCTTCATTTTGAGCGATTTCCGGTGATTTTCAGTCCACAAAATAAAGTAAATAATCCTAATTTAGGCTGTGGGAAATTTTTTACAAAGTCATGGCACGAAGAGTAACAATAATGTCGTGACATCAAAAGATCGAAACAACAGTTGAAAGAGTTATCAGTGTCCAAAGATAATCATAGATATACGAGTTGCAATGTTAAGAAGATCGAAGCATGTGATAAACAGGGAGATAAACCAAAAATGGACTTCCTCCAATGTCTGAGCTAACTGAATTGCATCCTCATAGCCCTAGTGGCAAGCCCCGCCTCATGGCAGCTGAACAGACACACATTATATGTTATGGGTAGAAAATGTCAATACTGAATGAAGTATGCTGGATATACATTATACAAGGCTGTTGCATTTGGTGACATCAATATAGGAATGACTGGACAACATTCAGTAGGGGAAAAACAAACAAATACACTGTGATTTGGAATTTTGAGTTTTTGACATTATCGGACACTTTGCTCACTTCAGTCAATATTCACGTTTAGTAATCTTTAATTACATAATTTCTAAGTAGATTAGGTTTCAGTGCAGATCCTCAACTTGGATATGTTGGCCTAAATGATAAGGTACTCCAGGTTGTGGGTTCAAACATCGTTTCATCAAGACATGAATTGCTGTTTAGACTTGGGAAATCTTGTTCTGGGGTAGATATTTGGATTCTTGTTCTGAGGTAGATATTATTTTTCTGACTGAAATACTTTGCAACTGTACTGCGTCTTTCTGGTCAAGACTGAGGTTAGAAATAAGAAAGTGACTTCAACCTCAAAGGGCTGTTTTTGCAGATACAACAGACCAGTATATATCATGGCCAAATGTGCTAAGTGCGTTTTCCATGAGAAGGATAAACGCATGGAAAACGCATGGTTTTTAGCTAATTATAATGAGACAAAAATCATGCGTTTTCCATGCGTTTATCCAAACGCATGGAAAACGCACGTGGCACAATTGGCCATGTAACACAGCTTAACATTTACATCTGAAGATTCGTAAATTCTGTAAGGAGTTTGTAAGTCCCTCAATTCATTGAGTTTACTTAGAAAAACAACTCTGGGCGAGTATTTCTAAATAACTCTCTAATTAAAAATAATGATGAGTAGCATATTCATTATCATTTACAATGAAATGACATGCCATTTATGAACCTCATGGGACCACACTCAAGGTTTATCCCCAGTTCTTCATAAGAAAAACTAACTTGTCAGGCACTGCACAAGCCTTAATGGCCATAATTTGGATATTTCTGCAACCTCTGCATCAATTGGCTTATCAAATTTCACTTGATTTGACAGCATAATGAATCTTAATACGACAGAGGGCAGTGGCATCGCACAAGGTCATCTGGTGACATTAGCAATGCATGTCAACACCAACAAGATAAAAATTAGAATTGCATTGAGACCCCCACGTGTACGTTGTCTACCAATATCGGTATCATGGATATAACCTTTTATTTCAGAAGCAGCTGAGTATTTGCATATAAATTTATTTGGGTTGGGCTTTGTATCTGCTATCCTCAACGAGCTCAACCAACAGTACAATTGACACCCATTACAGGACTGTTCTAGCTTGAGCATTTCTCAACTCTCCGGGGTGTATGCATCCGATGTGCAGCCATTACAGCGCTTCCATGGTCAAGCACTTTACAATTGCCCTCACTGCCTATAGCCAAGTACCCATTTACACCCGAGTGGAGTGAAGCATGCAGTGGCTAAAGGAAGATCTGATGAGTTATTCCGTGCCGCGGCTGGGTTTGAACCTGAGTCCAAAACCATATACACTGGACCACGGCACCCACACAGTTTATTTCCAAATTAAGAAAGACTTCAAAATTACTGATGTCTCAAGAAAAATTCTTTGCAATGCTATGAAATTTATGTATGAATTTTAATGAAGCGTGCTCTATACTATTATTGAGCCGTGGTCAAAAGTTTTCAGACACTTTAATATGCATCAATTTTGGTCTTGATTAATTTTATTCCACTTTTTTATGAATTATATTTTCTTTAAGGACACGTATTTATAATCCTGAAAATACATTAGTCACGCCTATATATAAATACAGTTATGGATGGTTAGTCCTAGGGAAGAGCCACATGTTTGGCTGGGGGGTGTAGAGTGAAGTCATCATGTCCATAAGTATGATAAGGGTGCCTGATAGATGGAGAGAAAAAAGGGAGGGACAGACAAACAGACAGATGTGCTGGGTTTAGAAAGCAAGGTTTAGTAAGGGAGCTGATGACCCTAATTTTCACCTATGCAATCTAGAGCCAGACACTATCCCACATCTCCTAATGAGATGCCCGACTCTGCAGCCAGTCAGAGAAGCAAAGCTCCCACACATCGCAAGGAAAAACCCTGTCACAGGATGGACCGGCGGAAAGCAGTAAAGATGATATGGACCAGTGGCTCTCCATACAACAAACTATCAGCGGACTATACCACAAGATGTGCGTGTGTGTGTGATTAGGGCTTTACGTCCTGTATTTCTGCACCAGTTGGGCTAATTAGGACAGGCAGAGACCATGGCAATGAGACGAAGGAGGAAACAGCCATCCGACCTTGGCTCGGCCGGGAATGGAACCCGGGACCCAGCGGTTGGAAGCCCAGAGCGCTACCTCTGAGCTAGGCCCCCACCCCTATACCACAAGATACACACTACAAGACACAACACACTAACCAACAGAAGTAGCAGTAGCAGTAGAAATAGAAGTAGAAGATACACACTACCAGACACAACACACTAACCAAGAGAAGTAGCAGTAGCAGTAGAAGTGGAAGATACACACTACCAGACACAACACACTAACCAACAGAAGTAGCAGTAGCAGTAGAAATAGAAGTAGAAGATACACACTACCATACACAACACATTAACCAACAGAAGTAGCAGTAGCAGTAGAAATAGAATTAGAAGATACACACTACCAGACACAACACACTAACCAACAGAAGTAGCAGTAGCAGTAGCAGTAGCAGTAGCAGTAGAAGTAGAAGTAGAAGATACACACTACAAGACACAACACACTAACCAACAGAAGTAGCAGTAGCAGTATAAATAGAAGTAGAAGATACACACTACAAGACACAACACACTAACCAACAGAAGTAGCAGTAGCAGTAGAAATAGAAGTAGAAGATACACACTACAAGACACAACACACTAACCAACAGAAGTAGCAGTAGCAGTAGAAATAGAAGTAGAAGATACACACTACCAGACACAACACACTAACCAACAGAAGTTGCAGTAGCAGTAGAAGTAGAAGATACACACTACCAGACACAACACACTAACCAACAGAAGTAGCAGTAGCAGTATAAATAGAAGTAGAAGATACACACTACAAGACACAACACACTAACCAACAGAAGTTGCAGTAGCAGTATAAATAGAAGTAGAAGATACACACTACCAGACACAACACACTAACCAACAGAAGTAGCAGTAGCAGTAGAAATAGAAGTAGAAGATACACACTACCAGACACAACACACTAACCAACAGAAGTAGCAGTAGCAGTAGAAGTAGAAGATACACACTACCAGACACAACACACTAACCAACAGAAGTAGCAGTAGCAGTATAAATAGAAGTAGAAGATACACACTACCAGACACAACACACTAACCAACAGAAGTAGCAGTAGCAGTAGAAATAGAAGTAGAAGATACACACTACCAGACACAACACACTAACCAACAGAAGTAGCAGTAGCAGTAGAAGTAGAAGATACACACTACCAGACACAACACACTAACCAACAGAAGTAGCAGTAGCAGTATAAATAGAAGTAGAAGATACACACTACCAGACACAACACACTAACCAACAGAAGTAGCAGTAGCAGTAGAAATAGAAGTAGAAGATACACACTACCAGACACAACACACTAACCAACAGAAGTAGCAGTAGCAGTATAAATAGAAGTAGAAGATACACACTACAAGACACAACACACTAACCAACAGAAGTTGCAGTAGCAGTATAAATAGAAGTAGAAGATACACACTACAAGACACAACACACTAACCAACAGAAGTTGCAGTAGCAGTATAAATAGAAGTAGAAGATACACACTACCAGACACAACACACTAACCAACAGAAGTAGCAGTAGCAGTATAAATAGAAGTAGAAGATACACACTACAAGACACAACACACTAACCAACAGAAGTAGCAGTAGCAGTATAAATAGAAGTAGAAGATACACACTACAAGACACAACACACTAACCAACAGAAGTTGCAGTAGCAGTATAAATAGAAGTAGAAGATACACACTACAAGACACAACACACTAACCAACAGAAGTTGCAGTAGCAGTATAAATAGAAGTAGAAGATACACACAACCAGACACAACACACTAACCAACAGAAGTAGCAGTAGCAGTAGAAATAGAAGTAGAAGATACACACTACCAGACACAACACACTAACCAACAGAAGTAGCAGTAGCAGTAGAAATAGAAGTAGAAGATACACACTACCAGACACAACACACTAACCAACAGAAGTAGCAGTAGCAGTAGAAATAGAAGTAGAAGATACACACTACCAGACACAACACACTAACCAACAGAAGTAGCAGTAGCAGTAGAAATAGAAGTAGAAGATACACACTACCAGACACAACACACTAACCAACAGAAGTAGCAGTAGCAGTAGAAATAGAAGTAGAAGATACACACTACCAGACACAACACACTAACCAACAGAAGTAGCAGTAGCAGTATAAATAGAAGTAGAAGATACACACTACAAGACACAACACACTAACCAACAGAAGTTGCAGTAGCAGTATAAATAGAAGTAGAAGATACACACTACCAGACACAACACACTAACCAACAGAAGTAGCAGTAGCAGTAGAAATAGAAGTAGAAGATACACACTACCAGACACAACACACTAACCAACAGAAGTAGCAGTAGCAGTAGAAGTAGAAGATACACACTACCAGACACAACACACTAACCAACAGAAGTAGCAGTAGCAGTATAAATAGAAGTAGAAGATACACACTACCAGACACAACACACTAACCAACAGAAGTAGCAGTAGCAGTATAAATAGAAGTAGAAGATACACACTACAAGACACAACACACTAACCAACAGAAGTAGCAGTAGCAGTATAAATAGAAGTAGAAGATACACACTACAAGACACAACACACTAACCAACAGAAGTTGCAGTAGCAGTATAAATAGAAGTAGAAGATACACACTACAAGACACAACACACTAACCAACAGAAGTTGCAGTAGCAGTATAAATAGAAGTAGAAGATACACACTACCAGACACAACACACTAACCAACAGAAGTAGCAGTAGCAGTAGAAATAGAAGTAGAAGATACACACTACCAGACACAACACACTAACCAACAGAAGTAGCAGTAGCAGTAGAAATAGAAGTAGAAGATACACACTACCAGACACAACACACTAACCAACAGAAGTAGCAGTAGCAGTAGAAATAGAAGTAGAAGATACACACTACCAGGCACAACACACTAACCAACAGAAGTAGCAGTAGCAGTAGAAATAGAAGTAGAAGATACACACTACCAGACACAACACACTAACCAACAGAAGTAGCAGTAGCAGTAGAAATAGAAGTAGAAGATACACACTACCAGACACAACACACTAACCAACAGAAGTAGCAGTAGCAGTATAAATAGAAGTAGAAGATACACACTACAAGACACAACACACTAACCAACAGAAGTTGCAGTAGCAGTATAAATAGAAGTAGAAGATACACACTACCAGACACAACACACTAACCAACAGAAGTAGCAGTAGCAGTAGAAATAGAAGTAGAAGATACACACTACCAGACACAACACACTAACCAACAGAAGTAGCAGTAGCAGTAGAAGTAGAAGATACACACTACCAGACACAACACACTAACCAACAGAAGTAGCAGTAGCAGTATAAATAGAAGTAGAAGATACACACTACCAGACACAACACACTAACCAACAGAAGTAGCAGTAGCAGTAGAAATAGAAGTAGAAGATACACACTACCAGACACAACACACTAACCAACAGAAGTAGCAGTAGCAGTAGAAGTAGAAGATACACACTACCAGACACAACACACTAACCAACAGAAGTAGCAGTAGCAGTAGAAATAGAAGTAGAAGATACACACTACCAGACACAACACACTAACCAACAGAAGTTGCAGTAGCAGTAGAAGTAGAAGATACACACTACCAGACACAACACACTAACCAACAGAAGTAGCAGTAGCAGTATAAATAGAAGTAGAAGATACACACTACCAGACACAACACACTAACCAACAGAAGTAGCAGTAGCAGTAGAAGTAGAAGATACACACTACCAGACACAACACACTAATCAACAGAAGTAGCAGTAGCAGTAGAAACAGAAGTAGAAGATACACACTACCAGACACAACACACTAACCAACAGAAGTAGCAGTAGCAGTAGAAGTAGAAGATACACACTACCAGACACAACACACTAATCAACAGAAGTAGCAGTAGCAGTAGAAACAGAAGTAGAAGATACACACTACCAGACACAACACACTAATCAACCGAAGTAGCAGTAGAAATAGAAGTAGAAGATACACACTACCAGACACAACACACTAACCAACAGAAGTAGCAGTAGCAGAAGAAATAGAAGTAGAAGATACACACTACCAGACACAACACACTAACCAACAGAAGTAGCAGTAGCAGTAGAAGTAGAAGATACACACTACCAGACACAACACACTAATCAACAGAAGTAGCAGTAGAAATAGAAGTAGAAGATACACACTACCAGACACAACACACTAACCAACAGAAGTAGCAGTAGCAGTAGAAGTAGAAGATACACACTACCAAACACAACACACTAACCAACCGAAGTAGCAGTCGCAGTAGAAGTAGAAGATACACACTACCAGACACAACACACTAACCAACAGAAGTAGCAGTAGCAGTAGAAGTAGAAGATACACACTACCAAACACAACACACTAACCAACCGAAGTAGCAGTCGCAGTAGAAGTAGAAGATACACACTACCAGACACAACACACTAACCAACAGAAGTAGCAGTAGCAGTAGAAATAGAAGTAGAAGATACACACTACCAGACACAACAAACTAACCAACAGAAGTAGCAGTAGCAGTAGAAGTAGAAGATAAACACTACCAGACACAACACACTAACCAACCGAAGTAGCAGTCGCAGTAGAAGTAGAAGATACACACTACCAGACACAACACACTAACCAACAGAAGTAGCAGTAGCAGTAGAAATAGAAGTAGAAGATACACACTACCAAACACAACACACTAACCAACCGAAGTAGCAGTCGCAGTAGAAGTAGAAGATACACACTACCAGACACAACACACTAACCAACAGAAGTAACAGTAGCAGTAGAAGTAGAAGATACACACTACCAAACACAACACACTAACCAACCGAAGTAGCAGTTGCAGTAGTAGTAGAAGATACACACTACCAGACACAACACACTAACCAACCGAAGTAGCAGTCGCAGTAGAAGTAGAAGATACACACTACCAGACACAAGACACTAACCAACCGAAGTAGCAGTCGCAGTAGAAGTTGAAGATACACACTACCAGACACAACACACTAACCAACCGAAGTAGCAGTCGCAGTAGAAGTAGAAGATACACACTACCAGACACAACACACTAACCAACCGAAGTAGCAGTCACAGTAGGAGTAGAAGATACACACTACTAGACACAACACACTAACCAACCGAAGTAGCAGTAGCAGTAGAAGTAGAAGATACACACTACCAGACACAACACACTAACCAACCGAAGTAGCAGTAGCAGTAGAAGTAGAAGATACACACTACCAGACACAACACACTAATCAACCGAAGTAGCAGTAGCAGTAGAAGATACACACTACCAGACACAACACACTAACCAACCGAAGTAGCAGTCACAGTAGAAGTAGAAGTAGAAGATACACACTACCAGACACAACACACTAACCAACCGAAGTAGCAGTCGCAGTAGAAGTAGAAGATACACACTACCAGACACAACACACTAACCAACCGAAGTAGCAGTCACAGTAGAAGTAGAAGTAGAAGATACACACTACCAGACACAACACACTGACCAACCGAAGTAGCAGTAGCAGTAGAAGTAGAAGATACACACTACCAGACACAACACTAACCAACCGAAGTAGCAGTAGCAGTAGCAATAGATGGGTGGGTGGGTGGATTAGGGCTTTACGTCCTGTATTTCTGCACCTGATGGGCTAATTAGGACAGGCAGGGACCATGGCAATGAGACCAAGGATGAAACAGCCATCCAACATAGGCTCAACCGGGAATTGAACCCGGGACCCAGTGGTTGGAAGCCCAGCGCGCTACCACTGAGCTAGACCTCCACCCTAGCAGTAGCAGTAAAAGTAGAAGTAGAACATACACACTACCAGACACAACACACTAACCAACAGAAGTAGCCATAGCAGTAGCAGTAGAAGTAGCAGTAGAAGTAGAAGTAGAAGTAGCAGTAGAAGTAGAAGTAGAACTATTGGTGGTGTTACAGATACAGACTTACAATAACTATATTACCCTTCTTATACAAGCAAGGGTGCTCATGAAAAGAAGAGGAGGAACCTACAAGACAACAAGACAAGATGGTCATCGCAATACCCTGTATCTATGTAAAAGGGTCATAAAACCTATGCTACAGGGTGAAAAACTAAATAAATAAATAAAAACCAGAAGCACCAAATGCACCATCTATAGCAAATAAGCTCATATTCTATACATTTTATATAAATATGTAAGCGTCCATATTCTCAGCTTGTTGATTTTTGATACTGTTCAGGAAGGTCCATGAGCAATTGCCAAGCCAGGATGATCAGATTCAAACCTGAGCTTATCTAAAGTGATGCAACCACGGCATAGTAATGATGTTGACCAACTATAGATGACATCATTCAAAAGTGAATTATACTTCACGAAAATATCAAAGAACAAGTCATACAAGTTTGCTCACATGTTAGCAGTGTAATATTTCTTGTACATTGTAATGTTTATCCAATATTCATGGGTAGAAATTTCAGTGGTGCTATTTCACAATTGTATATACTTGCTTATAATTTGTCTCATTTCCTTGAAGCAATATGAACGAAATTTTTTGTCATTTAGTTAAGCACCGACGAATACAAAAAAGCCCACTAAAAATTGTTTTTTTCTTTATTACGGTAAAAAAATCCATAGTCAACTGTCTAAATCTCAGCAAAATCTGAAAAGAACAAAAAAATAAAGAAAGATGTAGCCAGTTTCACTGATCAGTCTTTCTACATGCTGAATAAATGCAATAACGATAATACTAATTATTATGACTGTTCATTAAATTTAAGCAAATTGCCACATGTGGATGAAATAATAACAAGGACTGACACATACCCGCATGTTGATTGACAGTAGAGAGAGGTGAAGTTGTAATAGTCATTTCCTGAAGTGCACCCGCCCCAGTCAGACCACAGGTCACAGGCTAATGAGCTTGCCTTGTCACTGCAAACTGTTGGAAGAACAACATCAACCAAAGATATTCTTATAACACAAAATGCAGCTATATATATTATATTTTTGTGGCTTTCCAATCTTAATACCAGGCAGGTGTAGCATACATGTAGTGTCTTCATTGGAAGATAGTGTAATATCCAACTAGAGGGCTGGGTAAAAATTTATAATAAATTCATTACATGTTAGAGACACTCCAAATAAATATAATTAAGACAAGATGGCTGATGATGATGATTTAGTCAGGCACAATTTATAAATTGAAATATATAAAAATGATGTGTGCCTTTGGGTACTACCCTAAGACAATCGTGTCACTTTTGCATGGGGAGCCACCCAGTTGAGATTCTGGTCAGATACTGATAAACATATTTATTAGAAGTTTGTTTTATTTAATTTTTTTTTATTAGGAATTACCACTAACAAAGCATTTCTGCATGTAACAGTCAGTTGAATATGATTGTATTATTTTGTTTCTTGCATACTTTTTAAAAGTATAAAATAGCTATGGGTGTAAATCTTTTCCTTTATCGAATTTTCCATTCTTTCATTTATTTTTGGTTTTCAGTAGTGTATACTTTGTTTTGCAAATTCATGTCTCACTAAAGGTATCAATAAATGTTTTGATTTCGAGTGTGATATATCAGTTGGGATCTACCTGCAGTGCTCATTCAACTAACCTGATGAAGAGGCAGTGGACTCCACCCTTGTATCACATGACATCACTTTGCAACAATCTGGAAAGGCTGCGTCCAGATTCTCCACCAAACTGCAACTGGATTCATCTGGAAATTCTACATCAGCTATCTCTCGACATCTGCATCAATAAATACAATATCTATAGGTATTTGTTTTGTTGTACTTTAGAGGTGACATTATTTTTGGAGGATATATTGTACTTGTGAATAGCACTGAAATTTGCTAATGACTCAGGTCTCAGGGATGCATGGAGTATGAGAGAACCTGATTAATATATATATAAGAAGAAGAAGTAGTAGTGGTAGTAGTAGTAGTAGTAGTAGTAGTAGTAGTAGTAGTAGTAGTAGTAGTACTAGTAGTAGTAGTACTAGTAGTAGTAGTACTAGTACTAGTAGTAATAGTAGTAATAGTAGTAGTGGGTAGGTGATTAGGGCTTTACGTCCTGTATTTCTGCACCAGTTGGGCTAATTAGGATAGGCAGAGACCATGGCAATGAGACGAAGGATGAAACAGCCATCCAACTTAGGCTCGACCGGGAATCGAACCCGGGACCCAGCAGTTGGAAGCCCAGAGCGCTACCTCTGAGCTAGGCCCCGCCCTTAGTAGTAGTAGTAGTAGTAGTAGTAGTAGTAGTAGTAGTAGTAGTAGTAGTAGTAGTAGTAGTAGTAGTAGTAGTAGGTTGTTGAGATTAACGACATATTAACCACCAACAAGTCATTCACGTCAGGATTGCTTAAAGGACAGGCTAGTTAAAAAAAATAGCCGTATAAGGCACCATGATATGTAAAGAACGTGAGAAGTTAAGTCAGATCATATGGAGAATATTAATAGAGATCAGAAAAGTTTGGTTAGGATGTAATTCCCTTAGTATCAGGCACCACTCACTGGTAATTGACAGTATAATTGAGGAAGATCCCATGATGACAAACATTCCTGTCACAAGTAGAATACCCTGATCGCCATTCTTCTCCATCTGACTTCAAAGTGTAACTGCTGTCTCTGCAACTCTCTCCTATGGGATGATATACAATGTACTCTTTAATTCATCATTGAATCCAAAGGTTCAAGGTCACCTGAAGTGTTACCAATCTACCACAAGGGGGCTCAGGACTAAAGACCAATCATCATGGTGGTGGTGGTGGATTAGGGCTTTACGTCCTGTATTTCTGCACCAATTGGGCTAATTAGGACAGGCAGGGACCATGGCAATGAGATGAAGGATGAAACAGCCATTTAACTTAGGCTCAACCGGGAATCAAACCCAGGACCCAGCGGTTGGAAGCCCAGAGCGCTACCTCTGAGCTAGGCCCCCGCCCTGACCAATCATCATGGATAAGACAAGGCAGATCACCTGTTGACACTACTGCATAGTTGTATAGGAGATGAATAGGTAGGTAAAGTATAGGCATACTTTAGGTACATAGTGTTTTATGGAATTTCATCTGGTTATTATTGTCTGGGAGAGTTAGAAAGGCACAACTGACTCATCTATTACGATTTGGAAAGGGTAGGATGGACATTTTACCTAGATGTGCAAGTTCATGAACATTCAGCATGGCTCTGATTTACAGGAAATTTCAAATACTTGGAAACTCCATTCCAGACGATGCTGATTGAATCCAGAACTCCCATTGGCCGAGGAAAGCTTCATAGAGGAACTGCCTTAGCGAACAGGAGTACTGGATTTGCAAGACGCCCTCTAGTGTTGTACACAAAAATTGCAGTTTTGTTTCTTGTCATGTTTTGTCATTATGATAATGCTTTTCAGGTACACCTCTTTCTTTAGACTGCCAGGAATGGCAGGATGCTGACAAGATATTCACATCTTAATGTACACTGTATGTATACGAGAAAGTGGTTGGCATGCATTTTAGGGAATAATCTCATGATTTATAAATAATTTACCAGTATAAATATGTATAAGTATGACCTGAGAGCAAACACAACAGTTTCAAGTAAAAATCTTAAGGAAATTTTAAAAAGGATAAGGGCTTGATGAGACCAGAATCACCAGATCAACTTTTTATTGAAGCTTTGTCACTGTAAGCAGGTAAGGGACAAGTATGCAATCAACTTACAATCACTAAAAGTCAACCGGTAGATTTCCTGCTATGCTCAAGCTCTCTTACTTTGTCTTTTCATCGAAAAAATCTTGTTTGACTTTGAAGTGATTTTAACGGGTCAATGGTTTTAGAGCTGAAGTTGAAGAATCGTGACGACTAAACAGAATTTGGCGAAAAATGGGGTTTTATTTTTTTAAATAAATCAAGGTCTATCTTAATTGTGAGGTTCTACTGCATTTAATTACTAAATGTCAATTTGCTTAATGTCAATTAAATTTATATATCTGTAAACAGGAATGCCCGCTAAGAAATGTACATGAGCATAGTATACAGAAAGAAGCAAAATGTAGCTAATGTAGTTAGTTCCATAAAATACTGTCGACTCCAGACAACTGTAGCAACCTATTCTTGGCTGTAGCTATAACTGACTTAAGCCAACTGCTTCATCTACCCTTAGCTTATAGTCGGCTAAAAAAATATAAACCTTGGTAAATGTATGAAATGTATCTGATATGGTGCTGCATATACATTTAGATTCGGCTTTGAGTAGCCAGCTATCGCCAGACAGTTTTGGTTAGTGGCAGGTAGCATCATATAGCAGAAGTTGTCTAGCTTTGTCTAGGTTTAATTTGACGGGACCTGTTTTTAAACGAACTGTATATGGGTATCAAGATTGTTTACTATACCTGTTGCCAAAGCCGTCATGCCTGCAATGTATGCACGCCCAAACTCGTCAAAATTTGGCAAAACACCAGAATTTGTTTCCACAATTAACACACTAACCATCGCCACAATGCTTATCAAAATATTTCCACTGATAAAGAATTCCATTTTAGGCCACATTCAACACAAAACAAGTAATTTCCACATTACAAAATTGCCAGCTCCAAAGTGTTTCATTTATTCTTGATCCAAAACTTGACCCACATTTATTGATCCCATAATTCCAATAGAACTTGGTGACTTAGGCCAAAACTGTTTAATAGAAATGGCAAACATTAATATAAGAGGCTTTAGAGACTCTTAGGTCAAAAAGGCATACTGTTCACAATGCAGTGAACAAGAAAATGCATTCAAAGCTTTAAAATTAGTATCAAAATAAAATATTGAGGAAATTACACTTCTATTATATTATGGAAGGTTTGGGCAGTGAGTGGGTGCCAACCATTGCAAATTTGTTGTAACATTCTTTCTTCAACTTGTTTATTAATAGTGGAACTCTTTCCTCTCCTCTTATTACTCATTTTGCTTTTCAGACACGGTAGGTAATAACTGATTCCATAAATATAACTTTCTCAGAAAAATAACAAACATCAACTACAAATGATAAAGTGTCAAATATACATTAAAATGCACTAAAAAATACTGCTGCTAGGATGCACTTTGCTTCAGCCAATCACAGCCAAGGGCGAACTTTTTCAGCCAATAGAATTGCAGTATTCTGTTTTAGCCACCTGGTGTAAATACAGAGAACCTTCCGTGAAAATCCACTAATAAGACTCATCACTGCTCAGAAATAAAACACACACTTGGAAATTTCCAGCATGCCGGATATCAACATCAAATTGTTTCAACATGACACTAGTGCTGGTCAAGTTGAGCAGCATACCTGATGCCCGTTATCAACGACAACAACGCTAAACCCGCTCAAGCATCAGCAGCCTTAAAACCTACACCTAGGTATACCTCGACGCTCAATGTGGGTATGCAGTCTTTCAGTGCATTACATCCAAACTCTTGACAACTTTAACAGGCTAATCCCATGTTGCTCAACTGTTTAGCCTTGAACATGGCATTGCCCACAAGAGCTTAAGTGCTCACACCCATTTAACTGGAATACTGTATAGTTCATTGCTCACACCAGCACTGAGGCTTCTTCTTGCCAAGTGCCCATTCTCATTTTGTCATCACTTGCTCGATTCGTCTCATTCATGTGACCAAAATCTAGCGTCGAGCAGTCCCAAAAGCTCATCATTGCACTTTCCCACCATTTAATACCTTATGCCGCGGCTGACGCCACTATCTCTTCATTTCTCTTTATTTTCCCCAAGAATCATAAAATTCCTGTCAATGGTTATTCTTGCATAAAAAAAACTCCAGTGCCCTCTTGTATAAATAGTGTGTAGTCACCGGGCCGCAAACTACGACCAAGCCGTCCACCCACCATTTTTTGTCATTTACACTGTACTCAATTCTGCATCTCATCCTGGGGATTTCGGGAATACCACTAACACCTCTGTAAGTTCAAGTTCATTATATTTAAACCTTCTGTTACAAAGCCGAACATGCAAACCATAACATAAATTAAATCATAAAATAAAACAGAAATAGTCAAGGTGGCAATTAATGGTCAAGTTGTCGGACAGTGCTGTTGCCATTGTCCCTAAAAGTCAACACATAATTAATACAATTATCAAGCTGTTGGCTAAATAAAACGAAGAAGCATATAATCATTAAGTGAAAAAAATAAATTAATAAATATTTTAAAAACATTGAAGTGAGGATGAGATGAAGCGAAGTGGGCCAATATTTACACAGATAATTGGCCGAACCTGTGATAGAGGGGGCAAGGCACCACAGGGATGTTCCAATACTGGCCGGATATTTAAAGAAGCGTTTTCGCACAAACGCCCCTAGCATTCAATTCCTTGGCACATTATGCACTTTGTCTGCCTGACTATGTAACAGTTTTATCTTATCTTAGGCACCAGGCAGGAGAATCCGCTCTTCCATGCCATGCCTCAACCTGCATACTAGACTGCAACATACACAATTTTAACCATTTAGTTAACCTCTATTTGGACAATCCACATGAATTGAACCACATCACACTTTAAAAATAACATGTGCCAACTTCAGGACACAATTAAGTAAATCAACTTGGATCCTTTGATGAAATTCACATGCCACGAAACGAGACATTTTAATGCTATATGTAGGTTCAACATGTACACGAATGATTAAAGTTTAAGCACAATCTAATTTTTCAGTATGCAACTGACACTTTTCCAGCTGCATATATTTCATTACTGACAATTCAGACAGCATGTAACATGTATTATTCACAGTATGCAGTATACAAAAAATACAATCTGTTGATGACACTAAGCAAATATACTTAATGATCACAAGAACCTGATAATATATATACACATCTCATTTATCATTCTGCAATAAAACATTTTGCTCATGAAGACCCCAACTAGACTTACAAATGCAGTGAAAACATACAAAATTAATTAAATATCAAACAAATAAACACAACAAAAATTAGGCAACTTTCATGAAAATACACACTTGAACAATCTTACCTATTACAGCAGTCTTATACCTACATATTATCTTGCTGCAATTTAAATGTTTAGCACATTATATCAAGAAGGCAAGCATGAGCTTGTTTTTGCATCCATCATCATAAAAATAAAGAGATATATATTCAACCCCATTGGTTGCCCAATAAAGATAATTCAAAATTAAATCTGATTTCCTAACAAAACACAAGTATGACTGACATCATTTATCCAAATACTGGTCTCAGTTTGAAATTCCAAAGTAGGTTCTTCACAAAAGGATGCCATTTTGCTTCAGAGATGAGAATGACGGTGCAAGGTCGAGTCTTCCATTCATTCAGCTATTGTCCAGATCCACACAAATTTACACACAACCTAGAAATGAGCGATGACACATTGACTGAAAATCAGCGCTGTTCAGCTTTGGTCTTGGGTGGACGGAATGTGCCTTTTGACTTTTTCCCTGATGATTTTTTCCATGTACGCCAGCTGCTTACTCGATCCATTCTACTTGCCTATGGAAGAAAAGACAATGATCAGATTTCAGCTATGTACAACTTTCAGCTATGTACAACTGTGCCATACAAAACCATAAATTGCAGGTCTGTTTACCTCAAAATTTTTATCCCATTCTGCTTGCTTTTTCTTTCGTTCCTCTTCTTCTGCTTCATCTTCTGCTTTTCGCTTCCTGTTATAAAAAAAAAGGAAATAAATTGCAACTAAACCGTCAATTAAGATGCCTTCAACACCAGCTTATGTACTTTTTTCCAAACTTTACCTTTCATGCATTTCTCTGGCTTCTCTCTCCTGACGCATTCTTTCCAAATCAGCAAATAATTTGCATGTCTGTACATATACTGCGTGTTTATACTGAAAATAGAACATATATAATCATCAAATCGTACATAGAGATTGACCAAAATGACATTATTTGAAGGAACACAAAGAAAGATCGACAAACCTTTTCAGGTTCATCTTCAGGAGCTTCTTGGGGTTTTCCTTCTTTCTTCAACTGTTTTTTCTTCTGTTTCATCTGAAAATAAATGTAAGAATGTAAAATGTACATTGGACCTCAGTAACTGCCAGTATTGGGACAGCATCGATGATCAATAAGCAGATAAGATTGGCTGGTCATAATTGTGAAGTTTCACTGTTAAAAAATCTTGGTTGTTTTAATAATTCAAAGTCACTGCAACTCACCATGTCATCAACTCGGATTTTAGCTTCATCCACAATTTCATTACATCTTTTGTATCCCTCCTCATTTTCTAAAGTTTTGTATGCCTTATTTACAGCTGAAAATAAGAGATCCATTTACCAAGCACATTCTTAACATCTACTTAAACTAAATTAACTCATTAGATGGATTGGATTTGTACAATTGAAGAAGTTACTCACCTTCAAAAGCTTTTTGTGCTCTATCCTGATTATCCTGATTTTTGTCTGGATGGACAAGAATGGACATCTGAAGTCACATTAAATAGTTCAGGTAACATTTAAATATTTGGTCTAGAGAGCTGTATATTTATTTAGACTAAATGAACAGAAGATAACACGTAATGTATCGCTCATATGCAATATAAAGGTTAATCATTACCCGTCTGTACTTCTGCTTTATTTCTGGGAAGGGTATTTCTGGATCAACCTGCAAGACCTGTTCAAAGAGAATAAATATAAGATAGTCAACGCACTGAATTCACAAGCATAACATTGTTCATTAATGACATCAACAAAAGGAGTAACGTACATCAAAAGGGTTCAGGTTGAAATATGTAGCCCCAGGTCGGTTGAGCCTGTCTATCTGTTGCTTGGGCGTCAACACAGAATCCCTGCTTTCTATTGCCTTCACCTGGTGCAAACAAAAGCCCCGTGTTAGACATAACAACATTGAATTAAGTCCGAATTTATTGAATCATTCTAACACAAGAATGAAATCCTCATGACATGTGTTTACGATTATTACCTCAGAGTAAAACACAGCAAATGAGTCTCCCCCAGGATTCGGCTGGCTAGTGCCTGAGTTTTCTGTCGTGGTCATTGTTAACTCTTACAGCTGGCAGCTGTTAAATGCAACAAAAACGTGATGTTTTTACATACAACTTTCAAAGTGTCATGCTTGCGAATTTATTGCAAAATGGCGACGCCGGGTAATTCCGCTAGGTGGCGTCCTTAGAAATATTTTCAACAGATGGCGCTGGATTTCTATTGCTGATTTGCACTCCACCTCGTGAAGAAAATAGGAATTAATAGGTGAGTACTTAAAGCTCAACTGTGACACGGTCTGTCTAAATTACATTTTTCTAAAACTTCATAAAATGTTTGAAAATCACCTTATTTGATCAAGCCACACTAACTATGGAAATAAAGGAACTTTGACAATAGGTCAAAATTATATGAAGAACATATTACAATTTCATGATTTATGCTATAATCTTTTTTCTAATAGATTAATAAATTCATTAAAAAATCCTAGTTTAACTCTTATTCATTGATATCATGACACAGTAAAAATGCTAAATCAAACTTTGAGCTACACATATTTCACAATTATGATTATTATGTTTCAGCAAAATCTCAGAGATCTTTATGCTGAATTACCTGCACAATGTCTCCTGTACATTAAAGTGGAAGTTATTTCCTGTGGCATTTCTATTCAAAAGCAAACACCCAGAAACTAGAAAAAATTGATTACAGAGCTCTTCGATTTGTCTACGTATGAAGAACTCCTAAAAAGACCAAAATCATGTTCAGTAGAACTAAATAGAATCAGTTCCACTGATAGAATCAAATTGGTGGCAATGAAAACTTTCAAAATATTAAATGGAATAGGACCTTGTTGTATGCAAGATTTCATTACTGCGTGTATATGCTTTCAGATACAGCAGAATCTTGGAAAAACCAAGAACCAAACCTGTAAGCTGTAAGTGTTTGGAACTCCCTGCCAGATCACCTTCAAACTGTAACGTCGGCAAACTGCTCCGGCAATGGAATGGAAATGCATGCAGGTGCTCCCTTTGTAGATAGTTTTTATTTACTGTTCTTAAGGGGGTTTCACACATAGCCGGATCAGACGCCGGAGCGTCCCGGAGGTCAACTCCGGAATACTCCCGCATACTCCGGGGAAAGCCGTATAGACATCGTGTTCATGTCCGGGATTGTCCGGCATTGTCCGTCATTGTCCGGGGCGCTCCGGGAGCACCTTGGGACTCCGGGGGAAAAAATTAAACATGTTTAATTTTTCATGCCGGAGTTCCCGGAGTAATTTAATCCGTGTAGATCCGTGTAGATCCGTGTAGATCCGTGTAGATCCGTGTAGATCCGTGTAGACCCGTGTAGACCCGTATAGACTCCTAGTAGACTCCGGGAATCTCCGTATTGACTCCGGCATATCTCCGGCTACATCCGGCGTCAACCGGGCATGAATATTTCGCCGCCATTAACGCCGGAGAGTACAAGGAGCAACACGAATGAACACGGTGTAAAGACCGGTGATATCCGCGAAGGCACCGTGAAAATCCGGTTCACTCCTCACTCTAAACGGGACAGTCGTGTTACCTCCGTGTTGCTTCTTGTTGAGACCGTATTGACATCGTGTAAACATCGTCAAACATTTATTTTTTGTTGACATTTAACAGCTCTTTGATCCCGGAACCCCCCGGAGGTAATAAAATGTTACTCCGGGACGCTCCGGCGTCTGATCCGGCTATGTGTGAAACCCCCTTAACCTAGTCATATATTTTACTAACATAGTTAAGATGCATTGTTTTTACAGCTTATAAGCTCTTACTTTGATTCCTTTTACTTGGTTTTACTTTTGTGTTTATTAGGATTCACCTATGGTACACCATGAGACATAGGTGAAGCATATTGTTTTTGTTCGAATTATTGTTTCTTCACGGAAAAATTTGCTAGGAAAATTTTCAAAAAATTCGTTAAAAAAGCCTAAACAGCCCTCATGACATTAACTGACTTCAGCTGAACTTGACCTATTTCTTAAGGTCATACTGCCATTTAAACTTACAATTTTAAAAACTAGAAATTTAGCATATCTCAACAACCAAGAAAGCTACAGCCATGTGCTCAAAATGAGGCTCAAATTTGTTAAATTGGTGTTATTTTTTTTTGTCCATGGCTAATATATATGTACACAAATCATTCAATTTTACATTGACAATTGCATGGGAATAACGCTAGGGATACCCGTTTTTTTTCTACTTCTATTCTTCTTTGGCCATCACTACTCTAGAAACATATGGAACTTTGACAACAGTCTGAAATTACATTAAAGAACATCTTATATCATGATTTTATGCTATTATCTTTTTTTTTCTTTCTAATAGATCAGAAATTTTGTAAAAATATAGTAATAAATGAAACCAACTATACAAGGTCACACTAAAAAACGGTTAAAAATGTTATTTTTCTGTTATTCCTTTTGTTATAGACTCTGACTCAGACAGACTCATATAAGTTTTAATTCCTGTATACATGTACAAATTAGTATATACAGGTGGAGACACCCCTAAGATAATTTACTATCGCTACTGGGGTGCCACCAAAAATATTTTTCATCCAGATCCCTGCAGACCCTACCAAACAGATTTCACAATTTTAGATTATAAATTGATGATAAAATTAAACTTTTAGTTTGGAGATGGCAATGAAAGACACTGTATAGAATGATGAGATGCCACTTAGAAGATTACACTTAAGTATAATATATATGTGTGTATGTCACAGTTGATCAAGAGGAATGGCATATATAACAGTTTCTTATAGAGCAAATTGTTTGATACATACTTACTAATTGAATTTTGATGAAATTTACAAAACTTGGGAAACTATGTATGGTAATTTTACTCTTTATATTAGCAGCACAATTATTATATATATTGGGCAAACAAAATCTTATACTTTTGTTTGTGAAATAATGCTTAATCTGTGGGGTGAGCAAATTATTAGCATTTCTGGTATCATATTGATGATTTTAGAGTGTCTTTGGTACATAAAATTCGTGAAATAAGATGGAAGAGTTCCTTTTCCCAGCTTGAAGGCAAACTCAAGTTCCTGCTGAGCACATGGATCTGTTACGATGAGAAAATTTAATTTTTTGAAAAGTGGGTCGGTAGGGGCCTTATATATTTCGAATTCAAAATAATTCTTACAGCCTTTTTTTATAATTCGAATAATTTTGATGCTTGTGTACCCCATGTTAAAATGCCATAATTCAAATAAGGAGTTATTAGTTATATGTTGTTTGCAAAGTAATTGAAGGGACAAACTTTTAAAAATTCACACATAATACCAATTAGTTTTGCTATTTTCTGTGATGTCATATTGGTGTGTGACTTCCAGGACAGATGTACATCAATTATTATACCTAAATAATTAAAAAAAAGTGACATATTCAATGTCAGTATTATCCGTTTTTAAGATCATAGATCTTGCAACTTTATTTGGAGAGTGAAAGTACATGGCCTTTGTTTTATTTGGATTTAAGGAGAGTTTATTGAGCCTAAACCAGTCATTTATATTATTAAGTTCATGATTCATTTCTTTTTCAGCATTTTAATTTAAGGAGTTAAAAGCTTTTAGTGTTGTGAAGAGGGCAGTGTTGGACAAAATTTGTCTATAATTAACTAAATCATTTAAATAGATTATGAAAAGTAAAGGGCCTAAGATCAAGCCTTGTGGAACTCCTGTTGTTATATTAAGATAATTAGATATGGTTTCTCTAAATTCAACATATTGTTTACGGTTTGTTAAATAACTTTAAAGTATATTCAGTGAGTTTCCAGTAATACCATAGTGTTTTAATTCATATGTAAGAATTTCATAATTGAAGGTGTCGAAAGCTTTAGCTAGATCTATATTGATATTTAGTGGGATTTCATTTTGGTCTATTTTTACAACTATTCTATCAATTAATTCTAGTGCTGCAAGTTCTGTTTAGTGTTTAGTCCTGAAACCACATTGACAGTCAAAGAAAAGTTTTTAAGTTGAGTAAAGTGATTATATATTTGATTAAACATTATTTTTTCTGATACTTTAGAGATGGTGGGAAGAAAAAAAAAAAAAAGACTCAATCGATGAAAATCTGAGGTCGTCCAAACACGTTTAACTAGTTACTTCAATTGTAGAACCACTGCTGCACCAAATCTTGCGAAAGGAAACTCATTGGAAATCAAATCCCAGTTTATAAATTTAGTAGAGTCGTATAAATAACTTCAAGCAATGTAACGATCTCACTTGCATAGTCCAGATGCATTAACATCAATTAATTAAATGGAAAGTCCAGATGTTCATCCAGTATATTTGGTGTGTCATATCAATCAGGGATCCCCAGCATCAGGTCATCCAACCCTCTCTGGATCACAATTGGCTGGTATGCATGTGAATACTGACCTCTTGACTTTGTCTTGAAAGTGACTTTCTGACCAAAAAAAACCGACCCCCAACAGTCAGGCTTAGTCATATGTAATTTACGCATGAATCCCGACTCAATTCCCAGTCAAGAACATGTCACTGTACAAGATAGAGCTGACCTTGGAGTTCTAATTTCTCAAAAAAAATGACTAATTGGTAAAAACAGCTACATTATGGGGGTTTGAGTCATTCAAGTCACCCATGAAAAGCAATCAACTTGGTGAAAAAGCAAATGCCAGGTTACAAGTCCATATTCATTGTATCTTGATAAGGTGAACCCATAGTTTCATGGCATATCACTGCAGATGGGCGTTATTGAAAAAAAAATTAGCCGGGATGCAGGTGTTACAGTCATATGTACATGTTAGGGATTTAAAACGTATCACAAGTTAATTTTTCTCTGTAGCTATTGAATTTTCGACCCTTTGGCTGAAGCTTAGTATAGCCTGGGGTTACGTTTTACTGCTCCCTTTCTCTGAACAATGATATGGTATGCAAACAATGTACATTGTATTATGACACACGTACATGATATGAATGGTGCACTCACCTTTATATCAGTCCAGTTCTTATATCATCACTAGATATACACAGTATACTTACTCATATCCTGATTATTAGAATTTGTATGACCAGCTGTACGTAAAAGACATTTGGACAAGATGAGGCTGCCACTCCACGCCCGAAAGGTAAACTATTTTATCATTCAGTGTCCTAAGTACTGCAAATTGAACTTAACCAATCCAGTGGTCTACATCATTACCTACATATATAAGACAATAGTGTATCGGATATGACACCATTCCCATATTGCCCGCATACAGTGTTATACTGATTTGCTACACATTAAATATATAAACAGTTATACTGATTTGCTGCATATTTAATAAAAAGTTATTCTGATTTGCTGCACAATTAATAAACAGTCATACTGATTTGCTGAACATTCAATAAACAATTAACCCTGTTCATTAGAACACATATTGAATCAATGAAATTCATGGAAGTTATTAGCCATCCAATTGTTACTCAATAAATGCACTTCTGAACCAGTCAGGTCAAGTATAGTAACTTCATTGTATCTATACACACTGTATGAATACTTTAGTCATAACTTGCATAAAATATTTTGGCTTGTGCAAATACAACTTCACATGGATAGATTAACACTGCGAAACATATGTTTGCCAATCGAATCTATATAAGAACATGTGGCCATGCATTTATGTTTTTCAAGTAAAAGAGAAAGTATAAACGAAACAATATGTGTACATAAGTGAGCTAGAACATGGCCATATCACTTGTTTCATAACGTTAAATACATATGAACTATGACGTACAGTGTGTGTATTTTCCCAAGGTATATATGCAAGGCCCCCAAAGGAAATATCTTCGCAAGGAAATTATTAGAATATGTGTAATGTTTGTATATAGCCCTTGTTTAAGTGAAAAATGTATATTGTATACATGGCATTAAAGTCTTTGTTTGCTTTAAGAGCTACAGGGAGCATGAAAAAAAAAGAAGTGGGACAATAGATAAGAACATGCATACAAACGTTTGATAAGCAATTAGGTGTGATATAATAGCAATCATTAGGATATACTGGGTCCCCTCAATACATGACGTGTACTGCAATGTGTGACATGCCTGTTTACATGGGATTTGGAGCGGAACTGGGCCAGTGAGCAGTGGTGAGTTTACATTTGCTACAGAGAGAGAGCCAAATGCAGAATAGCAAAGACTGAAGACAGAATTAATGAGTCCAGAAAAGCCTGTAACATATTTGCATGTGCTCACACAGGCCATTAATTATAACTCGTTGAATGCAATCAAGACTACAACATGAGATTGGAGCAGCTGGTGTAGACACTTCAACACAACACTCATGACCTGTACAATATTAATGTGTTAACACAAGAGTATACATCTGTCTGCAGAGTAGCTTGGAAGGTAAAACTCCTCTTTCTACTTCACATATTTGGTTAAATTATAGAGCAGTATTTTGGATGTATGCTTTTTGTTGTAGATGGAGTCTCACAGTCTCTTTGAGCATCTGGAGACCACATATTTTGTCCCCAAATGGGGGCCAGTGGTTGCTTCAGTGTACTATTACACATTTACCATTTGCCTTGCCTGTGTTCTGAGGAGCATTACAAGAAACATCTTCCCTAAAAGTACGGTCATCTACGTCCTAGATCTGATCACCACATTCCAGGTCTGTGCTTGCAGTTTGGAGAATGCCAGTGTCAGATTTTACCATGGTCTTCCAGGATATTTATTTGCAATTTCTAGCATGGCTCTCTTGCACTTATTGACATTTAAAGACTTCAGAGGCAACCCTCTTGCAAATGTTACTGGATATTTACACAAAGAGCAGACCTTGAACAAGACTGTCTTAAGAGTGCTCTTCCAGATGATGGGGGGAGTGATGAGCTATCGTTATGCCAAGACACTTTGGAGGTTCAGGCTAAATGACATCCATTTAACGAGAGCTGATATGCTTTGTACAAACGACCTTACAGTGGACCCATCCTTTGGATTTTTAATTGAATTTGCTGGGACCATCTTTGAGACTTATATTTCCTTCTGCAAGCTAACCAGCAATCCTGCCACAGACATCTTCATCAAACTGACCATCAGTATAATAAACCTCACATTGGGTAAATCATTTTGTCTTTGTATATTATCAGATTATTAATCATTTGCGTATGAAATTATGGAGTATTAAACAGCAGATATGTATAGTAAGCCAATAAGATTTGTCTGAAAATGATCGAATTATTAGGCCTCTATAGAGTAAGCGTTGTATCAATAATCTCTTGGCAGTCCCAGTGAAGAGATTTAGCAGTCTGAATGGTTTTAATAACCCAACACAATTGATCATTTTGGATTTTCATATTAAGTCAGTTGACTGTGATATGCCCCTGCAGCTGTCAATATGTTGCCAGCTGTTAAGTTAATATCAAATGTTTTGCAGACCTCATATAGCCACGAGTTGATAGGTTTTTATCCTTTTTTTTTTTAAATACAGTATTCGTTTTTGGTTGTAATAAGTTATATTTACATTATCTTGAATACGTTATCAATGCGGCATGATTTAATTTAATTTGGCCCATGGATTAAAGTTATATGAATGATTGATTTTTTAATGTATTATTTATATATATATATATATATATATATATATGCTTTATGAGTTTTATTTGATTTGCTTGCAGCTGTCGAACTCACAGGTTACTACTTGAACCCAGCAAATGCCACTGCTCAAACATTTGGCTGTGGTGGAAGCAATGCCATCATTTTCATCCTGGTTTATTGGATAGGGCCAATTATTGCAACTGCTGGAGCTGTGTATCTCAAAGAAAAGTTTTCATCATCAGTGTCCAAAAACCACAAAGCAAATGGGGACATTGAATATAATAACCAACAGAGAAATGGATCCAGTAAACACAAGGAAGAATAAATGATAAATAAATTAAAACACACAAGTGTATTGCTCAAAGGTGTCGGACGTTTATAGTATTGCTAACTGAGGGTTTGTTGCATGAAACTTACATTAAAGTGAACTCATGATATAATATCATTCCACTGTGTTGATTTTTTTACCTTCAACATATTCGAATATACACCCTTGGCAGGCCTGTTCCAGCTTGAGTCTTTCTCAAGTCCCTGGGGAGCACACACCCAGTGTGCAGCCACTACAGTGCTCTTGTAGTCAAGCACTCAAATACCCGTTGACACCTAAGTGGAGTGAAGCAGCGGTTCAAGGAGAATCAACTCAATCCCATGCTGTGGCTGGGTTTGAGCTGATGGATCGGTCTAGGTTTGAACCCACAACCATGTGTGTACATGTCCAACACCTTATCCACTGGACCATGGTACCCAGTGAATGAGTTATATATGGGCAAAAAGCACAGTGCCACTGGTCCAAAGGTTTTTCATTGTAATGTATGGTGTCCTATTATGGTCAGTGTCCTAATATGGTCAGTTCAATTAAAGCTCCCTCATTTCATCTGAGCAATTACACCACTGAAGCACCAGCATTTTGAAATTATAAATGTTTCTTTTTAGTTTGCAAGGTCATTTATGTGTCTTTAAATGTATCTTTTCAGTCACAAGGTCATTCATATTGGTTTGATTTTGTATACAAAATAAGCCAAAAAAAAAACAAAAACGGATTGCATGAAAACCATGTCAGCCATGAAGATTTCTCTTCTCAATTTGCAGGTTTAAAACTTGAAATACTTGCTTAGCTGGATTCCAAATTTACCAGAAATTGCTTTCTTTTGGGTAATCTATTTCTCATCAGATGCCATAATACAAGTCACACATAAATCAAGGTGACCATAGTAGGGCATCTTTGACGGCCATAATGACACCGGCGTCCTAATATAATCAGTATGAGGTTACTTGTTCTAACAGGCTGTATGTTTTTCTTGTTCAGAAATATTTCATTATTTTCAATGATTTTGTAAAGTAAAATATAAACTTAACGATAGAGTTATTAGGAGCATGTTAAGTGTGCATGCCTATACATTCACATTGTACTATTATCAATATTATGCCTTAGTCAAGACTTTTATTGACAGCTCTATTAAATAAAAACCTGACCTTAATAGGGCACCGTATGTTCGTCATCTTATATCACTCTCATCAACATATTTTTTTATTACGACTGAGTTAAAAATAGTTGTTAAATAAATACTAGACTTTCAAGTGTTTTTGGTACTGTAGTTGTTTTGATACTACACCTTTTAGGTTAAATTCCAACAACAGGAATTTACATAAGAATTACATTTGATTCACTTATACACTCGACAGCTACAATATTTTGCAATTAAGTCATTAATGACCTATATCACTTGATAAATAGGCCCTGCAAATTGGAACCAAATATTGGAAAGTCACTTAAAAAAACATGTGATGCATGCTTATATTGTTTGAAAATTTCACCCAATTCTAAATTTTCGTGTGTACTCTTTTAAAGAGATTATTATATAGACTGTGTAAAAAATGCCAATCAAATTTTGAGAATGATTTCAGATTTTATTGTAAAGATTATAACGAGTCGATTACAATCCAAATTGATTAAGTCATCCTTAGGGTTGAGTAAATATCTGAGATCCACCTCTCTTTTAATAATGCTTTGAGCACAAGATTTATGAGGTTTTTCAATTGTATAAGTTGAGTACCCTGAATGTTCTGTTTAACGACAAAGTATGGCTCTTTGTAATAGAAAAATTAAAAAGGTTTAGCTGCTGTATTCTATGACGTTTTATAATGGTTTTATATATATACGATTTCACTGTGATACAATGTTTTTATTCACACTAATTTTACTGTGATATCATAATCTTATATATTTGTATATATTTTTTCTGATGGACAAATAAAATAACCAATTACAATTAAATACTAAAAGAAATATCCTGAATACCAGTGCGTCTTTTCTTCCTTGTCACCGGTTACTACTTATAATTTTAGTTCTTTAATTATATATTAAATAAAAATTCTGATACCCATATAATAGTGGGTCTATCCCAAGAAGGTGCTTTTATAGTATTTTGCTCTCCAATATTTTTTAGTAATTTAAATTTTAAAAACTGATATCTTATTTTTAATTTTACCATCTGTATATATATACATTTGCATACAACTCTTCCTTGAGTAATCATATAAAATCGGCTTATAATGTAATTATTTTTATTGCTTATATGTATACCATAGAACTATGGGTTATAGTTCTATGCTTATACTAGACATGTCATTTCTTCCTGTATGTGGCAGGTGCTGCCATCTCGTGTGTAGCAAATAGCATCGTTGCACCGGTTGGGTAAGCTTTGTCTTTATCAGTGTTTTGTTATCCGTTCACTTCCTATGGAAACATCCTGTGAACTGTCATCATCTGGCAAAGACTTGAAATTAAGGTAAAAAGTCATTAAAAGTCTCCAGAAATTCCTTGCAAGTTGCGTAAACGATGGTTCTTCTTTTTTAACCTTATTTAATGTCCTGTCACCTCACCTGCTAATTCTGAAGTCAAGTCAGGATCCCTCAACTGCGTGGCCAAAACACTACTAAAATAGAGCTGCCCAGGAATCAGCAGATGATTCAATAACTTTCGATTGTCGTGCAATATGGAGATAAAGTCAGCATGTCTAAAATTTTAATGAAAAAAACTTCATGTTGGTGTTTAATTTGCTTAGCCAATTAGAGTGACGACAGTTAAGGTTGTATGGTTTTGGTATGAGTGGTACACAATTAATATACAATACCTCTAAAAGTTTGGATATGCGACGTGGACAGCTCAATATTGGTTTTTGTGATTAACACGCTTTTCTAAGATTTACCAGGTTGTGCCAGATAAATGTATGAAAATACCAAAAATGTGCTGGGAATTTCCGAACTTTTGGAAAGCAGTATATATAAATTATGTTTGACTAGCACTGCATAGAATTAAGACATCAGATGTAATCCATATTCTGGGTTCTGAAGATTGAATAAATGGTACAACCACGACAAAACGCACTGTGGTCCTAGAAAGGTTCAGAATCGGCATAATTACATTTTGTTGCTCTGTATATGCGACTGCATGCTGTGCAGGTCAGAACCTAATAATAAAAACCTCGAAATAGGAAAGAGGAATACATGATATGCTTAGCAAATATTTTAAATATGTCATTGTGATTCAAAGTATAATAATAAAATAAAAAGAGTAAGCTTATTCAGAGGGGTTGTTTGTTTCTGAACTAAAATCAGGAATATATATGACCAGCTGTCCAAAACATTCTCCCTGGGCAAAAGTAGATTCACACACCTAAAGACACCCTACTGTTGGTGAGGGTGGTCAAAAAGGTGGACATAGTAATGAGTTGATAACTTAATGTGGTCTATACAATGCATTATACATTGGCCACATGGATTGGGAGTTTCACAAACATTATAAGCAGAGTACACGTCACTGCCAATTTAATCTCCAAATGCAAATTATTGCCAGCAAGTTACTATATTATCAAGAGATTAGAGTACCAAGGTTGGATATTGAAAAAGTTACAATTTGAAGGATTACTGTGTGCATCTGAATAGCTGTGTTTACCACAAGTACACAACTGTGTTGTTTCACAGCTCAATAACTTTCTTTGATTTTTTTTAAACATCTGGTCTTCTGTCTATCTAGTTTTGCCTTTCCACACCAACTTCTGGTTTGTGCATATGTGTCATACTTGTCCTCTTTCATAAATAAGAAAATGATAGAAAAAATGCCTGGAACTTTGTCCTACTCAATTTTTGGTGTGCTCTCCCTCCCCTTCATCTATAAATAACTCTGTGTCCAGATCTCTTGTTCATATTTTCCAGGCATGTCTTTCTGGTTGCACTCACTGTAGTTTGCTGCAGAAACAGTGTAAATAGGGTGTTTCAACCGTGTTTCCACAAAAATAATCATTCAAAGATGTATGATTTACAGATATTATTATTTGCACTCGGACGTGTGTAAATGTATACGTTGTACATTAATATAATGTCAGAGTCATATGAAAACGGATGAATGTATGGTACTTGATCGAGTTTAGGAAGATCCAGAATTGTCACCAGGTGGCTGAAATACTATGGGTTTTGATGACCTCTAGTGTGTGCCACCTGTTGTCACTTGGAAGAGTTACTTTAAGCTTTCCAGTTCATGGCTTTTCGTAGAACTAAATTATGTGTTCAGAATATTTTAGTTTTGGCAGAATTATATGTAATTTTAAATGAATATTTAGATAGCTAAAGAGTTCATTTCTGTGTTTTTATTCCTTATGTTTATCTTTGTCTGAGACTGAATCACCTATCTGATCTGAAATTATTTACAAAGAAATTGTCCCAAATGTTTTTGTAGTGATGCAATGGATAGTGAAGAGGAAGCAGCAAACTTTTTTGCCAATCTTCAACGTCACATCACTACAGCAGAGGAACTGTGTGAGCGCTGCAAGGCATTGAGTCGTGTAACTGGAATGGGAAAACTGCTGAAAAAATGTCAAGCTGAGCTAAAGTTTCTTCATGGGGTGAGTGTCTCTTAGCAATTTAAATATTTCCTTTGTATGTGGAATGAAAGACATTCACAGAGCTTGATTATGTATGAGGCAAATTGAGAGGTTTCTTTGGCAATTACTAGCTACTAACCTTACTTCAATTGTGTTGACCAGAATTATGACGTGGTATTTACACTTCATTTTGAATAGTTTATATTCGTAATGGTGTTCAATGGACATTTCAAAACTTAATTGTGAACCATTTTAAATAATTCTAATTAAAATGCAGTCAGCAGTGACATTTTCCCTAGAGAAGATCTGAAGGCATAGAATGAGTTTAAGAGGAAGCAGGATTTAAGTTTACAAAGGTAAGCCATCAGATCTTAGGAAAAAATACAGCAACTGGCTGAGCTGTCGTGGCACCTCGGGTCGATCACCTTGGTTACTCAGGGCATGGCTTACTAGACCTCTGTAATCGTCTTACTGCCTGCCGATCCTGGCTCCATCGCTCTTTAGATGGATTTTGTTTGTTATCCGGCTTCCTTCGGTGTATTGAAACCTTAATTTGACTTGAATATTGCGCTAAAAGTAAAGAAATATGCAGCCCTATCTATATCAATGTTCTACATACTAAGGTGTTACCATTATAACATGTATGAGATGCATTTGGCTCTCCATTGTTTTTTTTTATGATCAAAACATCTGAGATTTTATGCGCAATACTATTTAAACAATATTTTATGAAGATTAGTGATTCACACAATAAAGGAGTTCAGTTGTAGCTTTGATTTCCATGTGATTTGCCCAGTAATCCACTGGTCCTCGCACACATCGTAGCCATTTTGAAAATATTGCATGAAATGTAAGCTAGTTACGTACAGACAACATCGTTGTAAATGTTTGTCTTCGAAGCGATAAGATGAGAGAAACTGAGGCACTGAAAACTGAAGTGTTTCCGGAAGATCCAGAAATAATTAATGAAGGTCTAATGCAATGGAAAGGCTTTCTAGGGTCTCCTAGAGGATGCAAACTGTTCGTGGGTTCTGGTCATGTTTGGCTCATTTTCGGAGCACTGACCCCAACCCTGCCTCTGATTGACACAGCAACGACATTCCCTGTCTTGTTAGGGGCCATTTGGTCTGATTAAGTGGAGTGTGAGGGAAATGTCAACATCTTTGTGAGCCATTCCTCATGTTGTTTGTATCATGGACATTGGGATCAGGTTAAATTGACACAATATATGGACACTATGAAGTCAGCTTAGCTACTATTCAACATATTGAAGTAATAGTACTGTATTGCTGTAACATTACTGTATTGCTGTAACATTACTGTATTGCTGTAACATTACAGGAAGGAGTTAAAGTTATGTCTACCAGTTACACTCATTAACCCATATGCATACTCTCCAAAGTATAACAATATTTTAGACATATTAATTGCAACAACTACACAATGAAACCTTCACTTCTTAGAATTTCAAGCCTCCAATATATTGAAAGCCATGGCTGTGCAATTGAATTACAGCTATTTATAGACCTTTTTACATTACAGCTAAATTAAGGAGTCGGTTTGATGTGGCAGTGCTCAGGAATTTAACTTCCTTCACAGTAACTCTAATAAGGTGCCTGATATTTGTGATTGCGTTAAATTAGAAGGAATGATCCGCAAAGGTTTAATAAGACTGGAAGCAAATTCAAGTAAGATGGATGATAATGGCAAGACGCGAGTGATACTCCGTGCATCAAATTGGATTCTGCCTGCGGGGTGCAAGTGGTTTTCCTCTTTCTCTGTATAGTTGTCTCTAGGGTTACTTGTAGTGTCGTATTCATATGTTTCCTTATTACAGGCAGCTCAAGTCTACTCATTTGTGGAATATAGCATTGCATGCAATCTTTGGTGAACCATGAAAATATAAGGGTTGCCAAGGAAACCAATAATTATGTACATCTCATTTGATGTAATTCCTCTCATATGTGATCATTTTTCATCCCTCCATCCACCTCATCTTATCTCATTTTATCGGCTAATATTCTATCTAATTTAACTTTATCACATCTCAATTCCTGTCGTCCTTATTTCATCTCATTTCATCTGATTTTGTCTCATTTTATCTCACTCTTCCGTTTGTTGGCACACAAATATTTCCAATGTTGTACAGCTGTAGTTAGTTATACTGGAATTACGTTGCCTCATTTTGCCTTGAAGAGGGAATAGAGGTAAGTGCCACCATATTCCACTCTGTGATTGTCACCGTAACAAGGGATGTTGATGACAATTGTCATCTCTTAGCAGCAGCAGCAGCAGCAACAGCAGCAAAAATTTAGAGTGACTTGACAGCTGCAGAGGAAGAAGCTAAAGCATTTCTGGGGTGGAGGTAGACGGCGCCAACATCAATGTTGATTGAAGCCAACCCACAAAGGGTGCTAAAAGCATCATACTGAATGATGGTATATATACTGGCAGAGTCAAATGGAGCATTCTGTGTGGTGACAACCTAAATGAGAGTGACAGAAATTCTATATGGCTTGCTCTGATCAAATGTTGTGATGTATGAACGAGAAAATTTGCAATAAAGGGTCCAGAGACATCTAGAGACATCAAACTGGCTCTCCCTGTAATGCAAAACTTTCAGGCTGAATGCAAGTTTACTGGCAGTCTTGGTAAGCCGTAGCCTATATGACTATTCGATATGACTGAAGTATATTTGAGACCTCGTAGCTGGAAAAGAGTGTGCCTCACTCACCTGTGATAAGGCATACAGGTGGAATTGGTGTCAACATCAATACCAATGTTTCTTGTGTATTATACATCCACTAAGCAAGGTTAATACATGTCAAAGAATGATATGCCCTTAATCCAGAGCTCTGTACTATGTGCTTAATTTTTTTAGTAAATTATTCATGACGATCACAGAGCATATATGATAGCAAGGTGGATTTCTGTTTGAGACTACTTATCAGAGGTCTTAAAATCAATGTTCTCTAAAATTGGGGTTACAGTACATGGCACAGCATGTAGCTCAATGAAGTCTTTTCGTCTTTGATAGATGTTTCTTTCTTAGCTGTTGACGAAAAAAATGAAGTGTCTAGCTGTTCTTGAGTTCGCGTGACAACATCTTGGTGCGCAATTTACGTTTGGCATTACAGTGACGTCATTGACGCAGGCACGACGCTAATGGTCTGTTGGGAGAGATATTGGCCCACGTTTTTGGCGCGTGCAAATGTCAGCGTCTGACGTCACGTCATCTGTCTCATTGCGTTGATCATTTCCTCTTTAGACTGTTCCCCAAATTGCTCGCAAGCGTTTGTTGTTCGGTTGCCTTTTGTTTGGTCTTGGAATTCTCTGCGAATTGTAGTTTCATTAAAAACGGCCTGTCAAATTGAACCTAGACAAAGTTAGACACTTTGTGCTATACGATGCTACCTGCCACGAAATGAAACTGGCTATAGCTGGCTAAAAGATGCATGTTTATCGAACATTCATATTTATGATATATTCGATAAATTTCCGACATTTACCAAGGTTTATACATTTTCAGTGGGGGTAGGCGTAAGCTTACTATAAGCTAGGAGTAGACAGAAGTGGCTGGATTTAGCTAGTTATAGCTACAGCCAGGAATAGGTTGCTACAGTTGCCTAGAGTCATATTCTTATGAAACTAACTGTATATGTCAAATATGGTGTATTTGAACAAGTGCATGAACAGGCAATAGCTAGTCTAGTAAAAACTCTTATGTAGTGCAAAAGGCTTGATATGATTCATACCAGCATATACTATGCCATGTACTGTAACCGCAATTTTAGAAAAGGTTGATTTTAAGAATTCTTAGATCATTCGAGTGATTAGGACTGATTCCCTAGCATGTCTTTCAAATGTCAGGTATTACATCATCAGTAATTTTAGTCCAATTTCTGTATCTTTGGTAATTTTATTGCGTGAAACAATGTTTAGAATTTTTGAAAATTTTGTACAATTTAATGTCAATGTTACCCTTTGGAAATGTATTTTTGGAAAAGGAGCACAGCAGCGATGTATAGAATACACTTCGATGCAACAATTTGATGGGCCTTTTGCCAAATGTCACGATCTCCACTTTTGTACAAACGTATGGAATACAATGGTTTTCCTGGAATAATATGGCTGCTGCGTCCTCTTGGCTTATTTTTGGTGTCATTCAATCACCTTGACACTGAAAATATGAATCTTTGAAAGACAACCTGATTACTATTGCGATACACGCAGTACCTGATAATGTAGTTTATACTCCACAACGTGACCTTTTCTGTTGTTCTTTTTCGTGATAGAACCATCGAAAATGTTAAGGGGGTTTCACACATAGCCGGATCAGACGCAGGAGCGTCCCGGAATGAAATTTCGTCAAATCCGGGGCGGTCCGGGCGAAAAAGTTAGAAATGTAAACAAAAACAAATAATTGGGCGGTGTGGACACGAAGGCAAGACGGAGGCAACAAGGAGCAACACAGTCATGACACGGATGTGTACGGGTGCTACAAGGATATGTACGGAGGAGCACGGTTAAACAAGGAATGAGCCACGGTTGTAGCCGGAGGTAACACGACTGTGCCGGAGGCGGGCGGAGTGAACCGGATGTTACACGGGGCCTTCACGGATATACCCGATCGTTACACGACCTTACTACGATATCACTACGGAGTTAAGCGGTTTTCACCCGGATCGCTCTGAAATTGGTATTTAAACTGGCTGCGTTCCACTGTCCATCATTCCACTTCGGACTACCATACTGCAAAGTTGTTGCTGCTACTACAGAAAAATTGGATATGTCTTTATCACACTACGACAGGGTGGAATTGGATTTGAAGTGCATGGACATGCAAGTCCAGCTATTGACTGCTGCTAATGATATAATTCTGCAAGAAGAACACAAACTGCAAGATGATGCAGTGAGGGCCACAACATCAACTGATGAAGATGACCTATTAGAAAATGCTGCTGCTGCACCAAGACGAAGAAGAAGAAGGCAAATGTGGGTGCGACCTTGGCTGCTAAGAAGACCTCTTTATGGGCAGTATGAAAAACTGATGGCTGAATTGACTGCAGAAGATGTGGGTGGCTTCAAGAATTTCATGAGGATGGAGCCTGACTTATTCCATGAAGTTCTTGCCAGAGTGGGACCTAGGATTACAAAGCAGGATACCTTTTGGAGGAGGGCCCTTGAACCTGGATTGAAACTGGCTATTACCTTGCGCTACCTGGGTACGGGCAACAGCTACAAGTCTCTGCAGTATGGATTTAGGGTAGCCTTCAATACCATTTCTATCCTTGTCATCGAAGTCTGCCAGGCCATCATAGACGAGTACTCAGCAGAAGTCATGCAGTGTCCTGTAACCCCAGAAGCCTGGAAAGAAGTTGCCAATGGATTCTACAACAGATGGAACTTCCCCCACTGCGTCGGCGCCATTGATGGGAAGCACGTTGCCATCAGATGTCCTGCCAAGTCTGGATCCCTGTTCTACAACTACAAGGGATTTTTCTCTATTGTCCTACTGGCTGTAGTTGATGCTGAATACAAGTTCCTCTACGTTGACATTGGTGCCAGTGGATCAGGCTCAGATGCTGGAGTGTTTAGCCAGACAGAATTGAAGGAAGCGCTAGAAAGTGGGAACATTGGATTACCTGAACCAGATAACCTGCCTAATGATGACCAACCAGTGCCTTACTTCATAGTTGGGGATGATGCCTTTGGACTGCAGACTTGGATGATGAAGCCTCTGCCTCACAGGAACATGAGCATGGAAGACAGAATCTTCAACTACAGACTTTCTAGAGCTAGACGGGTGGTAGAGAATGCATTTGGACTTTTGGCTGCCAGGTTCAGGTGTCTCCTCACAACAATGCCTCAAAGTCCTGACAGAGTGTGTACCATAACTCTTGCTTGCTGTGTGTTGCACAACCTACTGAGGGTGAGGTATCCAACTGCTCAAGTGAATGCTGTGGACCAGGAAAATGCCGACATCCATGAGATCATCCCAGGTGCATGGAGGGAGAATGCTGCCAATCTACCAGACATGGGACATGTGTTCAGAGGCAACACCAACAGAGCAGCCAAGGAAATGCGGCAATACTTGGTCAGCTACGTGAACTCAGCAGCTGGGAGTGTACCATGGCAGCAAGACAAGATTTGAAAACAACACGAATGATGTAAGTTTCAACATTTAATTAATAGCAAACTTCAGACTTCTGCAGCACACAAGTGCAAAAAATACACATCATTTAATTATTGTCATGTAATACAGTTTACATTGTTCATTACATTTAACTTCATCGGTATACAGTTCACATGCAAACATAAGTAATAACAGTTCATTGTTCATTTCAATAAAGTTCATTGTTCATTTTCAGCTCAACATTACTCGGTTGTGGTAGTTGGAGGCGTGGGCACCGAAAAGGAGGAGTTATGGTCATCACCACCAACCATTCCCCCCACACTAGTGTTCAACAAGTAGCTGGTGAGCGAAACATCCTGAGGCGTGCTGCAATCCTGTGGTGACATGGAAGGACGACCGTGAGAAGGACCTGAAGTCAACCAGGCCTGACTGATAATGGTAGAAGATGTCGCAGGAGGGGGGGTCGGTGCAGGCACAGACGAAGAAGAAGGGGCAGCCGACACGAGAGCCTGGGGCGAAGGGCCGGATGGAGTAGCGAACATCCGGGCAGCAGGGCTGGATGAATGCTGTGCGAACATCTGGGCAGCAGGGCTGGATGAATGCTGTGCGAACATCTGGGCAGCAGGGCTGGAAGAATGCTGATGATGAGGGAACATCTGCACAGGAGGACCGGATGAACTGGCTGTAGGAGCAGGGAGGACGAACTGCTGCTGATGCTGCTGAGGGACAGGAGGCAGAAACTGATGATACTACTGTTGCTGTTGCAGTTGCTGTTGCTGCTGCTGTTGCTGTTGCTGCTGGCGCTTGCGACGATACGCCTGCTTAAACTGCATCAGGTTGTTTAAGGTTTGGGCCTGGTAATCCCACCAAGTGTCGGTGTCCATCTGCATCACCTCGTGGTAGATCATGTCCGTGAAGACCCTCTTGGACAAGCTGCCTGAGTCCGTCGGCTGACTCAACTTGCTGTGCATGTCCCTCTGCAGATCGGTGGCTTTTTCAATCAGCTGGAAATAGGAAAAAACACAACATTAGAGTAAGTCACATGGCAACTGCAATAGCATGTGCATTATTGACAATGTACTGAAAAGACACATCACCATACAGTGAACACTGGAAGTGCCAAGAAACAAAGCTACCACTTTCTACTATGGAAAAGCTACAACTTTAAAATGCAAGATTACAATTACAACTTTAAACTGCAAGATTACAATTACAACTTTAAAATGCAAGATTACAATTACAACTTTAAACTGCAAGATTACAATTACAACTTTAAACTGCAACATTACAATACGATTATCTTGATTATCATGGCAACTGAAGCAGTATACTTACTTGAGTGACAGCTTGTGTAGCAATTCCATCTCCACTAGCTGCAAGGCTGGATGCATCACAGTCATGATGATGACGAGGCTGACGTCTGGACGTCTTCTTGCTTGGAGGAGGGGCCCCCATCTTCCTCGTGCTGCTGCTGCTGTCGCCCTTGTAAGGCCCACCCTTGGACCTGCTTGTATCGGAATCCCTGCCACCATCATCCGAACTATCGACAATGACCTCCTCAGCTTCAGACGTGTCATCCTCAGTGGTAGGTCTGTTGCTGCTGGTTGGAGTTTTGGCTGATAAGCTCTGGGAAAGCTGCCCACCTTTCTTTCTTTTCCCAGCATCAACCCTCTTGATCTGGCGTTCGAGGTAGCCGAAATTCTCCATGATCCAGTTGTCCCGGTCTGTCAGGATTCTAGCGGCCCCACCAGAAGGCTTCTTGGTTGGATCCGTCAGCTTCCCAACTGCAGTGCGCATTGAGTCTATCCAAGTTTTCAGCTGCTGCGCAGTACAATCCAGCTCCTTCGCCTTCTGGTCTATCATTCGCGATTTTATGTCTATCCGCTTGTATTGAGCAAGCCGCCGGTTATACAACATCTCCTGGGAACGGTACCAGTCGGCCACATCTTGTTCCTGGTCTTCTGTGAGGTTCAGGGCTTCCTTTTTCTGCCTCTTCGCTCTTGCTGCAGGTGGGGGTGGAGCTGCAGTAGGAGGTACTGCAGGTGCAGCAGGTACAACTGGCCCAGGTAAATCTGGCATGCCTTGCGGACTTTGCGGTCTTGAAGAGGTATTACTGGCTACATCTTCTTCAACAGCAGCAGGTGGTGCAGGTTCCTCTTGGACAACAGTCTTCTTGCCAGGCCTCCCCTTTCCTCTCCTAGGTGGCATGGTGGTTAATTCAAGAAACGGCAGTAGCAGCAGCAGCAATCCAGAAGGTAATATCCAGAAGAAATGGTGGATGATAAATGAATTAATTCGATGATCAACGATGAACGGCGGGCGGTGGAATGATGCTTCTCCAAAGACGGCGGTTGTATATATACTCAGGCATCCGTACTCACTCCGTGTCAGTTTAATTAACTCCGTCTTGACACCCAGTTCACTCCTGTATGTCCGCATTGATCTCGTGTGACACCGTGTACATAACGGAGTTAACCGGGTCAAGCAAATGACATGTAAACCCGCTCTCCCTGTTCACTCCGTTTAGACTCCGTGTTGGTCCTAGTTCACTCGTGTGGAACCGAGTTGCTCCTTGTGCTCTCCGGAGCGTACTTTTCACGCCCGGTTGACGCCGGACATAGCCGGAGATCACACGAAGTCTTTCGGTGCCAATACGGAGGTCCCCGGAGATCGACGGAGTCTACTGGGAGTCTACACGGATCTACACGGCCCAACACGGATTTCACTATTCCGGGATCTCCGGCATGAAAAATTAAACATGTTTAATTTTTTTGCCGGAGTCCCCCGGAGATACCGGACCATGCCGGACACTCCCGGACATGAACAAGATGTCTATACGCCTTTCCCCGGAGTATGCGGGAGTATTACGGAGTTGACCTCCGGGACGCTCCTGCGTCTGATCCGGCTATGTGTGAAACCCCCTTTAGTTAACTCCCTCCTGAGTGCAAACTGAACTGTTATGCGTAATAAAGGCATGAAAACAAAAGCTATTAAACTAATTAGTAAATATCCCTAATGGAGTATAAGTTAGTTATAGCCTTCACAGTCGGGAGTTAACTAAAAGTTTTGTTGCTTATTTTGGCGTCGGGATATAACCAACAAAAGTGTTACTTAATTCCATCCTATTCGGGATATAACTAATACATATCACATGAAATGTATCTTACAATGGAGGATAACGTGTCACGGATGCGTCTAACATAGGGAGCACACCTGCCACAAGAAGCCAGCCGCTGAAAATTAATGACTGTGTGTTGAACCTCAAAGAAAGTGGTGTGTCTGAAGTGTGGTAAGCTCCCTCCTTTATTCTTCTTTTCTATGGAATCATGCACACTCATAAGGCTTTGTGTGGTGTTGTGACCAGATCAGCGACATCCAACTGTCCTCTACTTGACATCACTAATTATGACCGTCTCAGATGCATCAACATATTTCATCAGCTTATTCAGCAGCAGGAGCTAGAAAATATCGGATGCAAGATACGGACGAGGTGGTGAATGTTGACAGCCTCTCTCTGATCAATAATCAGACAGGGCATGGCCAGAAACGAGGCAGAAAAATACTCCGTCTTTTTGTGTCTCAAATCTCTGCATCTGATGTATTAAGGCTTGTAAGATTTGGGCTTCGAGCTAAGCTTAGTGGAGGCTCTGCTGGGTGGGATTCATGTTGTCATTATTGGTCAAATACAGTGGGGGATAATTACCCAAAGGATATGGATTTTGAAGTAGGCTTGCTAATATCAGGGTTAATCTAATTTTTCTTTACTCAGAATTTGAGAAAGGGGTTTGGTCAAAAGATATTGTTTCAGTTGCCAATCCTTGATAACAAAAAAAACATGTAACTTATTACATCGGGAAAATTGTCACATTCTCATTATCCACATTTCAAAACCATGTAATTTCTGTGAAAAAAAAAAGCCTTTTGCAAATTCCATATTTTCTCAAGCTTCCAGCAACGTTTTAGTCTTGTTGCTGGAAAACTTCTTCATTCAATGTGTATGTTCCAATCCCACCAACAGCCATTGACAGGCTCAAGTTGCTGATTCAACATCACACGACACCCAAGTGTCACAGCAAGTCACGTAGTAGATCTATCTGGAGACTGAGGGAGACTGAGGGAGACTGAGGAAATCCAGCGTGTGTTTACTGCACTTGGCTAAGCAATGCTGAGTGGTGGCCCCAGATGATCAGCTGTGGTGGACCAGCTTTAAGACCCGAATGTCAGCCCGGTCCACACCTCTCTCTTATCTGCAGCTAAAAATGTCAACAACTGCAGCTAGGTGGACTGGTCCCCTATCCAATCCTTTCACACATTTCCTCCCAACCTCATGGCATTTTCACAGCACCTTCAGCTCAGTTCTTCTGTGAGACCCAGAAGGCACTCAGTGCTGTATTCAGACAGCTCACTGACAGCTATTCTCTAGCTGCCAACCTTCAGGGACAACAAACCAAATATTGCTTTGCTTCTAGAAAAAAAAGAAAAAAAAAGAAAGATGTTTTATTCAATGCCAATGCATTATAACACCAGAGTAACAAACCACTTTGATGTAACATGAAGAGTCAGATTTATAAAACCTTTCTGTATGAAAATATAGAGAGTGATAGCGGAGTATTTACAAACAGATATACAGTACATCAATAGATTTACAGCAGTCACTACTATACAGAGCTCCACATGAGCAGACAACTATACATCTTTGAGATTTGGTAAGATGAGATTTAAATTCCATTCAGATGTTTGCAATTGTACATTGATCACACAGGACAGAGATATGAATTATCGTACTGTGCAGGTTAAAAATGCATATACTTCGTGAATAGTGTCATCATGACCTGATGCATGCAGTAATACTAGCTAAGAAATTAAATTGAGATTTGGAGACAGAAAAATGTCATCAGACTCTCTGGTTATCATTGTAATTTGGGATATTGGTTGAGAACGAACGTGGAGAGAGTTTTTGGCTTTGTAATCAAATGGATTGGAATTCATATTGCTTTGAAATGTCCATTCTTTCTGTCTCCATATCTCCTTAAACTAAAACAATTGGGTCGAAGAATAAACGAGCTTAACAACAAAAAATCACAAGCATTATTGCCTACTTATTAGCCTAGCTTATTTATCTAAGCATACTATCTATTCCGAACCCAATTGTTTTAGTTTACAGAAGTGCATCTGTGTCAAAAACCTACTTGTGCTACTAAGGCGGTGCTGCATAATTGTAACAGTGATTTGTACGGATAAAAATCATTCCTAATGTCATTCAATAATTACATCAACATCATTCTGACCATGGAAGTCATTTGAGCATTGAATATATTCATTTGTATGCCACTCTTGAGCCATGTATACTTTCTCAAATACATTTGTTGCATCTGAACTTCACAATGTACATGAAAGGAAATGCAAAAAATGTTTGTAATATGATCAAAACTTACACCATTGCTTCACGACACTATCATCACTGTCTTGACACACAGAGATGAAAAGAAAAAAATTGATACTGAATGGAGCTCTTTGAGTTGACAGTACTCGCAGAGGGACAATGTTCAGTGATGATTTGCAGGTCAGCTTGAAGTTATCTTGAAGGACCAACACTAGGCTGAGAGGGCAGCAGCAGACTTGAACACAGACGGTGATCTCTTTGATGAGCAATCAAATGGTAGAGACACAAAACCTGGTCAAAATAATCTACATACGTAATATATAAATCGTATGATTGGTTGTGTTTTCTGTTTTACTCATAGACTTGGAAACAAATCACATACACTTGGAAGCTTAACTGCAGAGGACGTCTAGTCAGTCCAGGGCTCTTGTTGGCTCAGGCCCTTGATGGACTGCCTTAACCAATGAGAGGCCTGGATTCACATGACGTCCTCTGGAGTTCAGCTTCCAAGACTATAAGATTGTTTCCAAGTCATTGAATTCGGCTGTAATCTGCCTGAAATATGACCTTGTTTTAAGTTCCGTAATAAGAGGGTAGTTGTTATGGTGACTTGTAGAAACCTTCCTTTTGTGTCTCCACGGTTCATTTTGAAAGCTCATTTACATCACACTGTATGTAATACATGAAATGGAGGTACCTACCATATCAAACACAAGACTGCAGGCTAACTATTTAACAACCATTTCAAATCCTCTATTAATGTGTATTAAAAGTGTTAGTGGACATGCCATGCATTTATCTATTAACTATCACAATTCATGAAAAATTTGTGCAATGTGGGACTTAGTGCCATTCTCAAAGTGACTAAACTTTTACACCACTGGACCACAGTCAGCTATTAAAATATAGATATCTAGAATTTTGTTGTAAAATATATTTTATATATATTTTATTATATTCATATGGGAATACTGGTTGTAGCAAGCTAGAGATGCCCTGAATACATTTAGATGAACCATAACTGACAGCTGGACAAGTATAGGGACAACAGCAATGTATGAACCATATTGCCATAGTCAATGAAAGGCGTTACATTGTAGTAGTATGCCTTGGTAGATGGAGTTCTACAAAGTGATGTTCTTTCACCAAACTTAATCTAAGATGAATCGATTGCATTTGTAAGGATACAAAAGTCAACAGGTTGAGAATTGGTGTAGTTGCATCCAAAAAAGAAGTGTCGTTGAAATGAAGCTGGAAGAAGTGGAGTCCGAAAGATCATTCGCAACAAAGCGAACAAAACATGTGACATAGGTTAGACATTAATCAATACAGCAGTTGCTGTTGGGACTTTTCCATGTTCATCTTGTTCCTATGACATGTAGGAGGGGCATTTCGTTGCTCCAGTCATGGAAATGTGATTGAATCATTATCAGGTATTTTCAAACTGTGAGGGGTGAACTCAAATGATTGAATGTGAATCACGAAGCAACTGAGTGAAGCAATGATAATGAAGTAATGAAACTGCATAAAATCAATTATTGATGAAGAGTGTTTCAGTTTTTACACAGCAAAAGGAAACGAAACGAAGAGTGCGGTAGAATACCTGTACAGAACAGCGCCTTGTTTCCTTCGTGACTACTTATGTGCAATTCGATAATCCATGGTTATATTAGTCTTTATGGGTTAATTTGAGGACACAGCTCAAAAGTGTTTTATTACCCACAATATAGTCATTATTGCCATTGGACTGGACCAGCACATTGATAGAAATATAAGTTCCCTGGGCTGGCAGTCATCGAAACAAGTTTTGTACACTAGTTATTTGTAGCAGTCATTAGTATTTGACGTTCATTGCTATTATAATGTAGCATACATACTTGTATCCAGCAAGTTCACAAATAGTAGTTTGGTATTAACAGGAAATGACTGGTATTATGACCAGTTGTAGTTATTAGTTTGTGGCTCTGTTGTGGACTCATCAGGTTCTTTGATGTCTATCAGTTGTTGTGGTTGTGTTGGTGAAGTGTATTTATTTCCAGAATACTCCTTGGGCCTAGCCCCACCATAGTCTTTACGATGAGAGCCATTGGCTGTTGGTTGTGAGCTGATTGGTTGGGAACTGGCTGAAGGGGTACTGGTTGGGGTACTACTTGAACTGCTCGTGCCCTCTCTCATCATAGCTTCTCTACTGGACCTCTTCTTGAGGTTTGGGGGAGGAGGGTCGATAGCTGGTGGAGTCACCTGTGACTTTTGAGGGTTCTTGGTTTGGGACCTCGGCAACATACTTTCTTGCTCAGGGGCTATTAGGATGACATCAGAATTGTCCATTTGGTACATAATCGACTCATCTACATTGCCTGCTTCATCTATGGGCACCACAAAGACTCCTCCGTCTGCACCAACACTGACCATCGCAGGAACCATGTCTGCTTCGTCTATCAATACATAATCTCCATCTCCATCGACCCCTTCGGCAGCATCCCCGGTACCATCATCTCCATCTTTTGGAACTTTACTGGCTTCCCCATTCTGCAAAAGCGGATCCTGTTTACCGGAGTCCGGTTGACTCGCTGAGACTGTCGTTCCCTCTTGAACCTGCATGCTAACGTCGCTCATCTCAATGTCCCCATCGGGCTGACACATGCTGTCATAAGCGTCATCTCCCTGTCCCATGCTCTCCAGATGCTGCTTGAGTTTTCGTGTGTGCTGCCATTTGGCCAAAAAGACGAACAGAACTATAATGCCCAAGGCAAGGAATGCACCGAAAGTGCTGCCAAGGGCCACTGATAAAGAGTCCACGGATGTGGTGGCTCGGATGCATGGGTGGTGCAAGTTATCCGTCAAGTTGGACAACACATCGACACAGATTTGGTAGTAAGTGTTCTCGTGCAACTGCTCAATGCCGTAACTGTCTATATCCGATGCCAGGATTTGGGAGCGCTGTACAATATGGCTGCCTTCCGCTTGGTACCTGATCTGGAAGCCTTGGATGTGTGTATAGTAGTCATCGTAGATGTGCCAGCCAACATGCAAGGAGTCCTTGGTGGAGGACAGCAGGTTCACCGAATGCACTATGGCGGTGCTCATGTTAGTTGGCTGTACTAGCATGTCTTGAGCGCCACTTCCTCGTCACCTCATCCTGAAACGAGAAAAAAATCAACACTTAGAATCTTATTTTCAGGACCCTCGCTGCATGAATTACGACTATGCCTATAAGCTCACTAAGGTTAAGTGCCTCACTAAATCTTGTAGTTTCCTCTTTCCATAAGCTTATGTGGGCGCAATAGGCTTGGCTACAAGGTCGTGAGGAACGCTTTTATAAACAGCACGTGACGTTAATGTTTCTTATCTTGTTATCAGAGAAACTGGTTGCCAAATGTAGCGTATGATACTTTAGTGCTTTGTTGTCTTGAATATAAGTTGATGCTCTTTTTATAACATAAGGCTAATTGCTAAAGATGGATGTAGCGACACGACTGTGGCTGCTTTCTTTTACCGTCCTTTCGATAAAGAACCCCAGTTTGAAAAGGTATTTGTAAGATTACAGCCATATGTATTGAGAACGTTTTAATTTCTTCTCATAAATCACTTCATTAAGGAAGTTGTATGCTCTTTTTTTTTTCTTTTTTTCTTTTGCACTCGAAACATATCTTTGGACCCAGACAACTAGCAGGACATGTTTCAAAATGGCGTCTTGTTGGGATGTGAAAAACAAGGGAAGCCAGGGACGGGCACAGTCAACATAAGCTGATGGAAAAGGACCTATCAGCAGACTCCATATCACCTTGGAGGCGTCTGCATTGCAGTATCAGTGTCAGCGGCTTGGGCAGGCATGCCCAGTCACCGAGTTGCCAAAAACAGTTCTGTTTAAAGTTGTTGAATGGGAAACTAAATCGTGCCAGTTTGGTCCAGCACAGATCTGGCCAACAGTGAAACGTCACGTATTCCATTCTGATGACAAACTTTGTCGTATACATTTGCATGACTGAAGGCTTCCAGACCACCTTGCAATTATACTTGCTTCCCAAGTTGGATGCAGACGACAACAATAGCCTTTTGTTGATGTTCAATATGAGTTGCTTGGTGGCAACACAGTTAGTCAAAGGCACATATGAGAGAAATGTATGGAGGCATTCAATTTCAAATAACAGACGCCTTGCCTCTTAATTGAATGAGAAAATGGAAAATGGCCTTGAACTTTGACCTAGCCGGAAGCAACTTTCTTCGCCGCCATGATTATCTCACGTGGTACCGTGTATTCCACGCTTGCACGACACCTAGTTGGCTCGACACAGGTTCGCCTTTCTAGTCTGACATCCAACGCACAGCGGTTAGTGCCCCAGGAAGCCTTCAAAGGATTGTCATGCGAATGTTACTAATAAACGGGAGCAGCTGGATGACATCCTCATAGAAATGTCACAAATCGGAAAGCTAAAAATACCTAGCCTACTCTCTTAGGCTAAACGTATGTTTGAAGGTTGCGATTAATGAGCATAGGAACTCAGAATCATTTCACATTATATATTACATATCAACTACATTTTAACATAACATACAGATATACAAGAAATAATTATAATCATTGTATATGTAATATGTGTGTGAGGCATATTGGAACCCTGAATTCCTGTTCATCACATAAAGCATAATGGTTCATAAGGTTGGGATTACTGCTCTTTTATGTTAGCATTTTTACACCTAAGCCTGGCTGGGAGGCGCAATTGTTGGTGCAATGGTGACCAGGTGGCCCTGGGGGTCCTTTATTGCCACCTCCAGGGCACTGCGGCCCCCAGTGATCTTGATGATGGCATGCATGGCGCTTCCATCCTCTGGCCAAGGTGACCTGTGAGCAGGAAGGGCCATCCAATGACCCTAGCCCTTATGATCCTGCACGGAAATCCCCTGGAGCACGAGGTAATCCCTCATGCAATATGTACGAGCACATCACTGCACCCTGTGCTAAACCCGTGACGTCACAGTGCCAGTAGCACAGTAATAGCAGTGCTCAAAGTGGCTAATTGTCATGACCACTCTGTCTAGGATGGGATCTTTTCTTGTTTCACGGATCATTCGATATGCGGTTATGTACTAGTAGCTGATTTTCTTCAAATGTTTGTCTGCACTTGATAATGGTCTTAATGTTCAAAACTGCCTATTCATAGACATAGTATTTATCCAGTTAATCGGCTTTATACGTATAACAATAATAGTTTTTCCTAGCATTTCTACGTTGACTAAATCCACTTTATATTCCCTGTGCTACTTCTGTCCTATTTGTTGACAGCCTGACGCTGGAGGCGACAAATCATTGCTGATCATCAGTTTGGAAGTTTCTCTCTTTCCTCTGGGACTGTCAGTCTGTGGGTGTGGCAGGGTGTGAATGTGACCTTTCGTTTGCCTTGATAGATAGACCAAAGGTCATTTCACACGTGGGGCTGCAGGACCTCCTCAGAGGCCTTTGCTGCTCTGCATCCCATCAATCCTATGGCTTTATCGCTGATGGATGTCTGCTTCACTCTGCCTTGTTGTGATGGCGGAAAACAGTCACCGTTCCCATGGAGTTCTTGGAGTACCTGTGTAAATTATCAGCAAAAACCGATGGCTCATTGCTTATCATGACCATGGCTGGCCTGGATCACTCTTCGTTTCTTGTGAACAATTTGTGCTTGTAGCTGCTGCCCTTGTTAAATATTGTCACATTTCAAAATTATGACCCGACTTAAGGCATATTAACGTCCTATTAACGAATGTAAACAACCAAGAAATTGGACTTTGTGTGATCCATTAAGGACGACATTTTCCAGAGGGACCATGCATATTTTAGTCCGTCCTTGCTGTAAATCTGCTTTATTCCTTATCACAAGGCCCTTGTGGGATTTAAACAGTAGTTTACCACAACTCTCCCCTTTTATTGCCAAGGAATGTTGTTAAATCTTTCTAACGTACTTTGCCTGTCTCCTTGTCCCTGGCATAGATGCTAATTCCATCATTTATAGATATTTCTGCTTGCATGCGAGGGCCACATGAATTAAAAAAAGCAAACATTGCGTGAATGAACTTGCTATTTGGACATTCTCTATTTGGACATTGTCTTTTATGACAGTATCTAAAATATTCCACTATTGTTCAGGCAAATTGTATATCCTTGTTTTATTGCATGCAATTTGAAGTGAAAAGTTGCCTGAAAGCATTCCTCTATTTTGGCCAAACTTCAATTGGCAAAATCACGAAGCCTTGAAACTCAATCAGAATGCTTCGCAGAGGCTGAAACATCTCAATGCAGTCATTTCTTGGCTCATTTTGTTCTGTTTGTCTGACAAGGAACCACAAAATGGCCGACAAAAAACTTCCCAACTGAGTGGGTGGATATGACGATGACGCATGAGCACTAGGACAAAAGAGTGATGATCATATCACTTACTTTATATTGCTGGTAATTTTTCCATTCATTATTCTGGACATCGACGTATCAAATTATCAATAAATAATATGTGTGGCATTTGGTCTCCGTATACAGGACCTGGTAAATAACTCCTTACATTATATTTTCTGTTTAATATCTGCTGAAGTAGTGTAACGTTTCTACAATTTTGATGATTGAGCCCATGTATTCATAAATTTCAACGAAAACAAAAACAAGCCAAAATAGTGGATTTTCACGGAAGGTTCTCTGTATTTCCACCAGGTGGCTAAAACAGAATACTTCAATTCTATTGGCTAAAAAAGGTCCCGCCCTTGGCTGTGATTGGCTGAAGCAAATGCATCCTAGCAGCAGTATTTTTAGTGCATTTTAATGTATATTTGACACTTTATCATTTAGTTGATGTTTGTTATTTTTCTAAGAAAGTTATATTTATGGAATCAGTTAGTTATTACCTACTGTGTCTGAAAAGCAAAATGAGTAATAAGAGGGGAAGAAAGTCTTATGTCCTGCTGAATTCAGTGAAAAGACTCTATTGAAAGTACGAATATAATACAAAACGATGAGGTGCAGATGAAATTACATTTGCATCACGTTTTGAAAATATAAGTCAATCTCAACATCCATATTTTAGGAGTGGTGTCAACTGAGATTTAGAATATAACCCTATTTCACAAAAGATATTGGTTGCTACCTGAACATGCCTTTTGATTCTTGGTAGTGCCTGGATGGCTGCTGTGTTTCCAACTCTAAATAATGCAATGCCTGTGCATTTCTTTGATGGTCAGTGCTCCAACTACAGTTGCGTGCAACTCCTATTGTGAGTGGCTGATATCAGACAGTCAGAAAGCAGTGAGTGCATAAGGTGAATTATACAGTGACTAGTACAGTCTGTGATCTGTGCCTCTGACAAAATGTTTCGTGTGACACTTCAAAGTCATTCGTGTCCTCTTTGGTTGATGGTGTGCATCACTTCAACCTCCTATTAAAAAACAACCCCGGAAGACCCAATGTCAGAGATTTTTATGACCCATGTAGGTCTCATCCTTTGACTGAAAGTATGTCTACTGTGAAGTGTTTCTGTTTGCACAAGGATAATATTTACACAATATATTGTATTGTGATGTTTGTGCTGTGATGTATTGGGATCAATAAAGTAAACACGTTTTGCAAATTACAAAGGGACTCTGATTTAATGGGTTGGAAAAAGATTATGATGAGATTCGTTTCCGTGGATAAATAAAGGTTGAAGTATCCTGATGAAGCTTTCCTTGGCCACGTTGTTCGGCAAATCAGAATGAAAGTTGTCCTGAAATAAATGCTCTTCTGGTCTGAGGTTTTCCTAGGAGCCATGAACTAATTGCTCCTCATAAGATGCTGTGCTTGTCGTCATTCTCTTATAACAGTGCAATTCTTGTTTTGTGTGCGAGTGATAAATGCCCTCTTTCTCATGAGCAAGTTCAGTACAACCACTCCCTAAATATGATCTCTTTTAAATAAGAAAATGTCGTATTCGATGGAATTTTTAAAATAAGCCATGATCTAACCGAACTTTAAGAGTGGAAAAGTTTCCTGTGTTTTACCAGGCTCATGAAGTAAGATATTGACAGCTTCGTGTGAGGTCCACAACCTTGCTCAATTCCTCATCTCTAGATGTCTTCTGATGAGACCGAAGTGTGGTCCATATTTCCGTTCTTCACGCTATAGGTGAATCTGGAAGCCACATTACAGTGCATAATGGCAAGACAGCGAAGGTCAGGCAGCAGATAAGCCAGTGGCTTTGACCTCGCGGAGAAAGACATATTGTGAGATGATGAAAGAACCCATGGCCTGAAGCAGGTAGATGGTCTGTCGGGAATGTCATAGTGATGGGGAATGTTAGAAGCGAGCAAGGCTAATGATTCGACTGACCAGCGATAATGTCACAGCTGGTCAGCTTCTACCCCGTGACTTGAATTGAGTCTCCCGCAAAGGTCATCGCTGACGTTGATTGCACGATTCGAGGGCCCGTGGTCTGACACTCGTAAACCGGCTCGGACTCCATGGCTGCCCGGCTTTCATTAAGTCGTCGGCCAGCCTTGTTAGTCAAGCTAGTAAAGGCCAAACTAGGTTTACTGCTTCATGTGGAATCAATACGTGAGAAGTGGCCTAACCCAGTGCACAGTCGCCTCAGTAATTGCAGGCTCTTCCGCTGGCAGAGTGGTCTTTCTTGTAAGCCAGCTCATAGATGCCTGGTCACCTGCCACCGTTGCCATTCATGAGGTGCCCTTCGTCAGCCAAGAATCACTGTAATCAGGAACCGCACTCTTCCAGGGTGGCAAGTGTAGCCTTGGCGTGAAATAGATACCATATGCAGTCTCCCCTTCATCATCCATCACAGGCCAAGAGTATTGTGTGAAGAGCACAATGGTCTCAGTTGACCTTTGAGAACTAGACATTATTGAGTATCGTGTCAACTGTGAGGAATGGCCTCGCCTTATCTCTTCTAGGCTCATGAATTATACAAGAGATAAGGACTCTATGTCAAGCATCTGGGTGTTGAATGGAATAGACCACCTTTTGCTAATACTGTCTAAGAACCCATCTCAGCGTTAGCACCCTTGTTAAAAAAACACTTAAATGATCACAAGAGGGATGAGAGACAAGATCAAAGATCGGGTTGCATCCTTTTATTGGCTTTGTAGGTCGATACACGGATCATTAGGTTGTAGAACAAAGCTGAGATCAGAGGCCCTCTGTGAATATAGGGTCTAATGAAATTGCTGGATGGCAAGCCATGCTGCGATCATTGATTCCTTGTTGCCTGTGGGCAAATTTGCTTGCTATTAGGGTTGTTAGGGTGGCCGGTTGGTGGGGGTTTGCATCCATTTGCCAGATATTGGCCTCCACTTGGTCAGGATTGCCTGGTCCTGATTCTACCTCGCCTCCAGGGAGAGATGCAATGGTTTTATCTCTCTTTGATCGATGCCATCCTCCATCCCAGCCTCCCACCTCTAATATTTCATCTGAGGGATTTGCTGCGTTTGAACTCAAAAGAAATGAGCGCTGGATTGATGATGACATTCTCAGCAACATGTGATACTTGCAGTAAGGGAGTGTTATTTGGTGTTGAGTTGCAATCATATATCTCGCTGTACAGACTTGGCAGACAAATTAATGTGCCTTTAGTGCTCTTTATATGGTAAATTAAAGTGTTGCAAAAAAAACTTAATTTGAAATAAGGAAGATCATGATTTGTACAGTTAAGTTGGTTAAACAATGATATTCAAGCTTGAAATATTATGTTTCATATAAGAGCACTTCTTTGTGTGGTAGCATTGCTTTGGTAATATTCTGACGCTGTTCGATGAGGTTCCCAAGCTAAAACACAGTGTCTTTCATGCTGGTCTGTACGATCCTATGAAATAGTGAGTGGGGTGACAAAGCCAGCACCCAGGTGACACCGTGTCATTTATGAGCAGATCTAGGCTCCCAGCTCTTGATCTATTAGACAGGTCCTTAAGCTACTGTGACATGCTACTCAGCCAAGTCGGCTGAAAGATGGCGGACGGAAACTATTCTTCTCAAACAGCAGTAAGCTACAAGATGCTGTAAGACCCCTAGCTTAATCATCCACTCTGAGAATAGAATTTATTACAGGGTGGTTTTGTTTTTCTAAGGTAGACCAATATTTCTTATGCACTGTGTTGAATTTCGACACCGAACTTGTTCGACTGGGTCTGCCTCGACTCGATTGGCCCTTGGGCCTTTTGCCACCCTATCAGCGTTTGCGATGACTCGGGGCTCCAGGAGCTCCGAATGGATATATCCATTTAACATTGATGAATCGCGTGTGCAATGGCCAGAAGCAAGTACACGTTATGGGCAGTGGTCAGTTTTCATTGACCAGCCAAGTTTGACCATGTTCATCTGGCTGACATAACTTCCCTCTTTTCCTCCGGACATCAGTCGATATTAGACGCTGTTTCTGATGTCTCTTTTGAGCAGGTGACATTGGATTCTGCTTTGGTCTTGGTCTATATCCAACATTTCCACAGGAGCCACATAGATCTTGCATATGCTCCTTGCAGATGTTCTCTGGAACGAGATTTGGCTGAAATGTTTGCTTTGTCTCTTACAGATGTATAGCTCAGATGGAAGATGTGTTGTTGCATGTCTGCTGGGCGGAAGGCTTTGTCATCTTATAGAAGCTCGTGGGGCCTGAAATTCTAGACCAGATAAGATTTTCTTGGACAGCCTGCTTTAACATGAAGAGGACTACCTCAGGGATATCTAATTATAAGGCTGCACTCTTATCTAAACATGCCCTAGATCTGATAAATAAACTGGTTTATTAAGGACACCCACGATGTAGGTAGTCTTCCATCTAGATTATTAATATGTCCTTCCTACTCTGTATTCTCCTGCCTCTGAGCTGCTAAAATTGATTAAATTTTTTGCTGCCAGATCTAATCGCCTTTTTGAAATACCCTCTGCGCCTAATCTGGTGTGTCACTCGAGTTCGTAGCAAAAGCTTAGATGAACACACTATAATGAGCAGGGACCAGGTTGCAGAGCCACTGCCGTAAGTGCCACATGTCTGCCAGTTACCGTTGATTGTTCTGGAACCACCTGTACCACTATCAAATATTTATGGCTGGCTACACAGCTGGGACTCCTCGTTGTGCTGCTGGACCTTGGTTCTCTCTCTACTGACCACTGATAGAATTTGGGTCTGTTGTGATCGACTGTTCTGTGTTAGAAGCATGGTTCTTTCTGTTCTCTATGAATATCAAATGTTTGTCATTTGTCATAAGTCTGGCTCACTGTTTCACAGGATTTATTATACATGTTTACTATGTTATAATTTTTGGCACATGCTAAACTGTAATTTTAGAAGTATGTGCTATTATCCAGCAACTAAAAATGATTTAAATAGTCAGACATCAAGAACACTCATAACACAACGCCTGCGGAATGCAATATTTAAAGCTTTTTGCTTTACTTAATATGAAATTTTATGAAATTTCACTATCCTACCAAATGCTATTTCCAGTCTTGCCCTACATTTTTCATGAGCGGGCTGCCTGACAGTCACTGGCGTAAATCGCAGGCTTTCAACAGTTCTTGACAATGGCACAAAGCCATATTGTTCAGTTCATTTCATCACGAGCTTTTTGCAATGTTCCCCAGGGCTGCTGGTTGCCCAGATTGAAGAGCCTGCCATTAGTACTTCTCCGGCTCACTGCAGCATGGCCATAATACAGCCATTAAGCTGATCCCCTGATTTATGAGTGTTGTGTCACAGCTTGCCATACTAATAGAGTCTGGGACCGTGTTGATCATGCAGCAGGAAACGATAAAACATCTGAGAATGCAAGACTTGTTTTTTGGTTAAGTTTGAAAATGTTACAGACTGGTGGAAGTTTAGTGGAAATTACCTGCAGAGTGAAGCAGTTGAGAAGCTGTGGACAGTTTGAGGGATCGAAATGAGGGGAGAATGAGACCTGGGTTGCCAACTGGCTAATTACTTGTTGCGGAGAACTGCTCAGAAGTTGCAGAGTCAGTGGTTAAGGAATGATGGATCTACGAAAAGTCAGGGTTGAGAGTGTCTTCTAGGTGTTTCAAGTGAGCCAGAACGAATAACAAGTGAATGCTATGATGCCCTCAAGCAGTGCGTCTTTTTCTGTCGATTCCTAGAAACCTGTAGGTCTGATGGTGTCTCCTTGAGGCACCCCAGCTCCCACTTATGGTCCACTTATGCCATGAGGGACAATCTGATGCTCATATGCCCTGGGCAGATGCATTAGGACTACAAATAAAACATTCGGGTCAGAGGAAAGGTACATTACTTGGCACTGAATAGAAAAAGGAGACCAGGTGTTGCTACAACAGGATACCTGCACCTGGAAACTCCGCAGTGACCTGCACCAGAGACTGCAGTTCACGATTTAAGTGACATATCCAGAGCTATTCTTGGCTGTCTGGCCCCAGTTTGCCATTTGTTGCAGCTGCCATTACACACCTAGCCGAGCGCTTTGTCTTCCTGCTAAACCAGTTTGGCTGCTAATGAACGTTGGATGTCTCTCCTGAGAAGTCTTGGATTAGTCAATGAGGATGAATGTCTACCCATCAATGTGGGTGGGTTTAAAAAAAAGATAAAAACTGATGAAATTGTAATTTCACTGTATTAGCAATTACACTATTGTATGTAACTGGACTGAAATTCGTATATTTCACCTCTATTTTCTATCCAACTTGTATATTCTATTTTGTCGGACATGCAAAGCAACTAAATGTTATATTTTAGGGGGACTGGAAAAGCAAGCTCCGTGTCATTTTGCTGTTAATTGGTTTGGACTTTGGAATGTTTTGTCACATGAATGGCAAACCTGCATTTTTGCCCCAGGATGTGAATTTATGCTTTCCATATGGAACTGTAATTTCTTGGAATTTTAAAAGTTATTTTTAGCTGTAATATGTGCATTCTAACTGAAGAATTTCCTCCTACTTTCACTGGAGGTACATGTATCAAATATAATTTCTCATTTTCTCATCGTCCACTTACCAGCATATTAATTGCGGAGATGAAGTGTCATACATTTGTTGAGAATGAACATTGTCTGGAGGTAATTCCATACATTTCACAGCCCGTTACCTGCAAGACACGATAAAATGTATTGTTACAATTTTGCATATTGTGAAATAATATGTTATATTACTCACAGCGTCGCATAGAGGTTTGTCAAGGCAATTTAGAGGAGATTAGATCAGTGTTGGGAAAAAGGTGGGCAAGGGACTTGGATTTCCTCCAAGGCATTTCGTGACAGAAGATCGATATATAGCTGCTTGTGACAGTCTGCCTTGCTTTTGATGTGAGGTATCAGGGTTTGCAGCTTGCGCGAGGAATTTTTCAGACAATACAAAGGGGGCCCTGTTCTGATCGAGCGTCACAGCGTCACAGCCAACGTTTGCGGTAGCAGCAGCAGCAGCAGCAGCAGCAGCAGCAGCAGTAGCAATGACGTCATCACGCTCTGTTTGGAACTGCTGGGTGCTGGCTGGTAGACCTGTGCCTTGTGTGGATTTTGAGCGGCGTTCTAAAAACCTATTGATGGCAATTGCGCAAATCTATTTAGGCTGAGTTGGCTGCAGGGAAACAAGAGAGCAGGTCTGACGAGGAGACAAACCACTTCACCATACAGCTCTAACGACATAAAAGCGATCTTCCAATGAAACTTTATCCCCCCACCCCTCCATCCCTTGCCCCTCCCCTTTCATCAGTTCACCCTGCAGCCCTGGCCTCTTTGCTTAGGGTTCCCTTTGAAGCTCTGCCATAATCGAATGTCACCAAGATCATGTCAATATGGTTGGCTTAATTGTTGCAGCTTGGCAACACAACCACTGAGCAGCGTGGTCATGAAGTTCAGTCAAGTACTGCATCATTCCCTCTCTAATTAAACGGAGAAGTCCGACGAGAATGCATAATTCATCGCACTGAGAGCCCAACAACAAGTGTCCAGACGACATTGGACGTTTGACCTTGGCCTGACAGTGGCAAGAGACCTGACTCACGTGAGGGCAACCCTCTGCGTGCCTTGGTGTCTTTCCCTGAAAGGAGGCAGCCGTTAAAACAGAAGTTTCCAGAGTTATGAAAGAGGAACATGGCGTGATGGTATGGAGGAAGCTGCAGGTCATCCTTTGATGCCACCCTCAGCATCCTGCATCCGCATGGGGCCACCCTCAGCCCTCTAATCTCCGGCGGATCAGATGCACCCTAGCTGCTCCAGACTGTCATGTGGTCATCCACATCCTCTCATTACTGTCTGTGACTTGGTGTCTACTTTAGCCTCTCTCCCTTGCTCGCTTTGCCTCTCTCTGCTTCTCACTGCCTTTCTGTCAGTTCCCTCTAAGCCCCACGCCGTCCTCTAGCCCATACTTTAGCCATAGCCAGTCGTATGAACATCAACATCACATGCTAGATTAGATCAGCCAATTGAGAGATTGTGGCGACATAATCAACTGAGGAGACTTGCTCATGCATGTGATATGGATGACAATCCATTCTGCCTCTCCAGTTTCATGTTACCAAGGTAACCGATCCCAGTCCCAGTCTTTGTATGTCTGATGAACCCTACAAAGCCTAACCGGAGTAATGAGATTTATTCCTTTTCTTTCACAATGCAAAAAACTGACAGCTTCAAATAGCATCATTGTTATATTTTCCCCTTTTTCCTCAATGTTTTTTCTGTCTGAGTATCGGATTACATATGCAATTTAATGAAATATTCAGGTTTGTTTCTTTGACGATGAAATAGACATTACCACAGACGTATGGTTTAATTCATTTCCTTTCTTCTTTTTTTTTCTAGCAAAAACAAAACGTCTCACGGGAAATATCATGAGATTTTATGATCATGAATATTGCTTCTTGCTTACAACAAAGGCATGACCTATCTGACATTTTGCCCGCACAAATTTATAATTGCCTCACTGCACCAACCAGAAAATAGACTGACAAAAAACATGCACAATACTGGTACTTCCCTATTTTTAACCGCAAATCTATTTCCAACATGTTTCCGTACTCAGGCCCAAAATGAATGCATTTAACATATCACGGAAATATTAGCAACAAAGACCTTGCTTTTTTTATGCAATATGTTGTCTAGGTTCTGGAAATTCGCCTTGAGTCCCAAGACCCGTCTAGCGATATGCTACAAAGGCAAGTAGCAAAGCTTTAAAAGGATTTTCAGGTAGTTGGTAGACAATCGCATTTTGCGTGACACGTTTTACTGCATGAGACATTTTGCAGCTTCACTGCGACTTCTTCATGCTGCATAGCCAATGCCGCACCGAGACATATAAAAGTGATTCTAATAAAAGTGACTACTGAAGTGTAAATTGTATTGTATTGTACATGTATTGCATTGCGTTGTGTTGTTGTGTCGTTGTGTCATGTTATCTCAATTCTTCTGGTCTGAAACTTTAATTGTTTGGCCAGGGCAGGAGCAGACGTAATGATGAGATAAGACAGATTTCACAACATGTAGCACTTTCACCCTATGGGTGGTGTCTTACTCACCAAAGCATGGATACCGAGTAATCGTACATGCAATGAATATTGAAGCAGGCCATTAAGTGAATATCATAATATATATATATATATATTAAATGTCTTAAACATTTAATGATGGTTTCGTTGCATCTTTTTAATGAGACATGTTTTCTGTTATTTAGTGAATGTTGTAGCATTGATGTTAGCAAACCAATCGATTAAAAGCAGATAGTTTTTTGTTGTTTTCTCTTAACGAGTCCACGGGGAAGCAAATGTCTCCACATGGCCTGGTTATTCTATGCATAAGAAACAACATCACTGGTAATGGATATGCTCCGTCAGTTGCCTCTTGGATGTGATGTGATGCTAAAGTACATTGGTGCACCCCAGATATTACTTCCATGTATTTGCATTGCAAAATCATCTTGGTTACTGAATTGATGTGATGCATCAGTAAATAGGCTGAACTGACTACTCTGAGCTTGAGATTAATCTGCACTTGCAATCTCGGTATTACCACTAGTCATTTTACTAGTCCTATTGAAACTGATTTCGTAAGGCCTTTATGTTGATGTACGACTCTATAGTTCACGCACAAATATGTTTTGACACTGTTGTCAAATGGTGACCTTGGTCAGGTTGACTACTTTGCAGTATTTTCATAAAGACCAAGACCTTGCAGACATGCCTGGCATATACGTACATTTGTATGTAGAGGTTGGCGAGGCCACCATCCTTGCTAAGGTATTGGACGTTGTCCATTTTGCACACATGATAACCTTGTTCTGTCACACATTATGTCTAAGGGGACACATATCTGTCTTAGGAGACACTGTAGTGCTGGTTTATTCCTCTCAGTATGCAAGAAATTTGGTAGTTCGTTGCACCAATATGGGGAATGCACTTTCGAACCTATGAGGAATGTGAATGAGGCTTATTTTAAATATAAATTATTGCTGAGGGTGATCTGAATTCCAGTCATAGACTGTTGATGAACGATATGTATCCTTGATTGTTGATGAACGATAGGTATCCTTGATTGTTTATGTATAATCTAAATAAAAGTGTCTGTCTGTCTGTCTATGTAAAGTACTGCTGATTAATTCCCGCTACGATACAAATGTGGTACATGTAATGAATATTAGCAGGAGGCATTTTAGTCTTCAGTTGAACTTGGCTCAGGCCCAAGCACTTTGAGTAATAGGTCCATTCTAGCAATTACCTTAGTGGCAGTACTAAGATTCACAGACACAAAGCAGTTGGCATTGACGCAATGGTTGAAATGTACAGAAAGTAATTGTGTCTGAGGAACAAAGGTCTGTTGCAAGTAGCTTTGTGGTCTAGTACAAAGGAAAGCCTGCCGATAATTGTGATGCCCTCCGATTTCTCTGGTAATTTGGCTTTCTGTCTACAATTACAGGAATTAGGTCTGGAAAATAGAGAAATGGAGAGATTCTGAGAATGTGTACAATGTACTGTTAAGTATTGTGTTCTGAGATAAAGGCACACAAATATAGTGTGTTATCTGCTGACCCTGACAATAACTTTGCTCGAGGGCAGAAGATCACCTATTTCTATGGCCAAGGATGACTCTGGATGGCTTTGGGTGACCCAGGATCCTGGAGGTCAGGCTGTGGGCTATTGATGCTATCTGGCTGTGGAGGTTGTGTTACATAGGTGCACCGCATCACCAAGCAGCATCAGAAGCCTTTTGACTGCACACGGCTGACAGCAACGAGGACTTAACAACACAGAGCTTGTCCATTGATCATATTTCTACAATATGGTTTGTCAGGTGGCCCAGAAAACGTCTGCCTTGTCCTCGTGGCACCCTCCATGTTACTTCCTTCAAGGGACTTGCCTGAGTTGACAGAGAAGCCAGCCAGTAGCACTAAGATGGATGAAAGGAAGCTGGCTTTTTTTGTCCCCACTCTAACCGGTAATGTTATGGACTCGGCACCATCGCCAGCTTCCTCATACTCTCTTGTCATCTATCAACTTGGTGCTTCTACCATCATCATCTATCTTTTTGTGATCACGCCATCTTACAAAGGTTTCACCCTAGCGCACTCTATGTACCTGCTCTATCTTGAAAAAAGCGTATATATAACTATATAACATAATTATAGTCCATATCACACTTTATGTATGTGTTCTTTCTTGACAAAAACTCATTTTTATTATATAACATATTGTCCATATAGCTCTTAATGTATCTGTTCTATCTGGACAAAATCTTATATAGGACACACCTATAACTACAATATAACCTGATGAAAAGCATTATAGCATATTTTCTCAGAATAACCAAAATTTAAAGTACTTCTGATGATTGAACTGTTAAAAAAAATAGAAATCAATGGATAATAGCATTTCAATTGCCCATTGACCTTGAGTTGAGAATGTCGTAAAGATACACGATTTTTCCATTAAGTTCATCTATAAAATGGCAACAAGCTATTCATCCTCCCATTTAAATTCCATTAGAATGTTATGGGTGCAGAATGAAGTGTTTCAGGCTGTTGGCAATAATTTAGTGCAATGCCTTCCAATGTGACACTTCTCTGACAATCTAATTTACAAAGCGATTATCACGCATGCAGTTGTATGCGGCATTCGTTAAGCAATACAGAGCAGAGAACAAATAGATTTAATAATTGATGTCTGTCTGCTTAATGTAAAGTAAGTGTGACTTATAGCACCCGGGTGGCCGGGTGGCCGGGTGGCGTATATTATTGTTTATAATGTTCTAAAGTTGTAACTGTGCCACATGTCACATTAATAAAGATCTTCCTTCCTTCCTTCCTTCCTTCCTTCCTTCCTTCCTTCCTTCCTTCCTTCCTTCCTTCCTTCCTTCCTTCCTTCCTTCCTTCCTTCCTTCCTTCCTTCCTTCCTTCCTTCCTTCCTTCCTTCCTTCAAACAAAGCATAGGCTGAATTCCATGTTGCATTGTTTGCCACATACAAAATGCTGTGCCATTAGTGTAAACTCGGCTCACCTATGCTCTTAAGCCAATAGTAAAGTCTGCCATTTGAGCTAGAAACTCTATGCCTCACACTTCTCTGGTGTTATGTGATTTGAACCTTCTGGTATCCCTATGTTTACATATGAGGTGGTAGAATGACTGAGCACCCCCTGCTATTAGTGCATGTTAAGTTCAGCTGGGTACATTGTCTTAAATCCACCTGGTGTTGTGGTAAACAAATGATGACCTTCACTAAGTAATCGTGATCTTTTGGGAGATTTAAACGTACAATGTATGTAAGAGGTTGATGTAAATACACCACATACCAGGTTTATTGTACGTGTAATGGTTTTCCGATGTGCCATAAGGCAACAAGCGCAAATTACAATAATAGGTGGTAATTGCAATGAAGGGAAACTTCCATAAACAACAACGGCTCCGCTCTTAATTGTATTCAATCAAGTTGATAACAAAGCAATGGACAAGGAGTCTCAACTACGGGATAATTGCAATTAAGTGAGAGTTCCGAGAAAAACCTTTAGCTTTTTAATTGCTATTCTACGGAAGCCATTTTAGGACATGAGAAAAAACAAGTTGAAAACAAAGCAATAACCAAGAAGACTTGCAAACAGGCTGTCAATCATCTTGATTAAATCAACAGAACCAGTGATGCGGGTCAGTTGCAACTACCTCATAGAAACAAGCAACCGTTCGTATTCGGAAAACGCGGGATTCGGTTTAACGAGTCTAATTAGCAATGTGCAGATCTGTTCCCAATGAAAATATTTCGGATTGCACGGGATTCGGTTTAACGAATTTCGGATTAACAAGGGTCCACTGTACTAGTTTTTGCATGAACATATTATATTATATGCTATGCTTTGAAGGTTGTTCTAGTACAATTTAACTGTTATACAGAGAATGTAGATCATATTCTCAGCTGTTCACTTTTATTTCCGGTAAAACTAGTTAAACATAGATTTTTCATGCTCTACATGAATTCGTGTCCTGGCCTTTATAAGCATTGCCATGTTGATAAATTACTGAAAATAATCCTGGTAAGCGGACAGTAAGAACTTCCACCCAGTCAGCTACTGCTTGAGTAAATGTGATATAGCCCTTTATTATAAAAAGGACTCCAGTTCTGCGCGCTTCTATGATGGCTGGCCGAGCTTTTGTGTGCTTAGTGAAAGACCTGAATTATTGGGAGGGAGGAGAGAGCATCAATGAAAATCTGCAGCCTATACTCATATCATTCTATGAATACCAATGACAAGACTGTTTTCTGTGTTTACTCTTGTGTTGAAAAATGTAGGTTTCGTTGAGCCATTTCTACATCAATGTTACCCATCGATGCAGTCTGGGGAGATGCTTTCATCTTCAACCTCATTCTGTCTGAGGGATTTTTTGCAACTAAGGAAATTTAAGACAATTTATGAATGACGTCAGTGACATAGGAAACGTCACATCTGAAGACGTCTTTATCTAACTCCGTTTCATCATTTATTCAACAGTATCTAACAGTGCATTCATTGGACTTGAGTACAGACAGGATGCATTCTCTTCATTTAAGACATCTGCTGTCTGTTTTATGGTCTGGTCTTAATTGTTTTCTCTTTACAGAAACTCTTAATCATAAGTAAACCGATGTGGGCTTGATGCATGTGTTTAACCAGGCAGCCATGTGTTTGGAACCACTCTCAATCACTGTTTATAGCCAATTTCATAGACGTGGAAACTAATCTCATAAACTTGGAAGCTAAACTCCAAAGGACGTCACGTGAATCCAGGACTTCCATTGGTTGAGGCAGTCCCTCAACCAATAAAAATTATGGACTCGCATGACGTCATCTGGTTTTTAGTTTCCAGGTCAATGAGGATAGTTTCCAAGTCAATGGATTGGCTGTACAATTTTGAATGCTTCTGAAATGTCAATATAATATAATAATTATGTACATATGTATTCCTTCACAAAGCTGGTTTTGATGCGTTGTGTGAACTTCCACCTCTATTACATATACCATAAAAGGTATATGTTTTTATTTGCCGCGGCTGAGAAGCCTCATTATGCCAAACGATTGAGTCTTACATATCTTTTTGGCAAAAATTGGAAATTGACTTTTTCAAACAAAAAATCAAGACAAAAACATCAGACAATGTCTTGCATTCAAGCAGCAATACAAAAACCCCCTCTGGGGAGACCTTCGCAGTTTTAATAAGCGTGTTCAGACCAAAACAATTCCCTCCTAATTGGTTTCAGTTAATTAATAAGCAAAAAGTATGGCTCAGTAAACGAAATGTAATTATTATCAAAGGATATCACATCGAATTCAATTACTTGGGTGAGTTGTTATCTTTTGATGTGGAGAAATCAAATATTTCCGATTGTAGTAGTCTAATGAATTTCTTGGGCTGCTTCCTGTCTTGGTTCATTTCTAAGAGTTTTGGCCCAACCATATGCTACCAGGCAATTGCTTTATTAATTCACGTGACGTTGAAATGTTGTCAGTGGCAATATAGCAAATATTCCATGCAACTAATTAATCCCAGTTATTATCAACAAAATTCCTGAGCTGTGTTTGTACTTCGCTTGACTGGCTGTTACTTCTTCCAAGTTTCTATCCCCCAAGGATAAGCAGACTTTTTCGGCTGAGATAATAGAATCTTTTAGCGAGGGAAGAAGTCTGGTGTCTGTGAATGAATTATTGCTGTCCGTTCCAGGAGCAATGTTGGCACGAAAAAGAATGCTAAAATTTCTTGTCATCAGTATTAGATTTTCTGAATTTTCATGAATGTTAGGGTCCAAAATTGTCGTGCTTAACGCTATTGCGTACGGAAAGGTTGCTATTGTGCTGTCAATAAAGGACTCCGGCAAGCAAGGAAATCTGACTTTATCACGCTAGTTTTGTCATCAATGCCTTCCAGAAAACTTCAATCGATTGTACAGTCTGTACTTCTTGATGTATTTTATAGCACCGGTTTGTTAGTTCTAGGTAAACTGGCAGAACTAACTGCTCTATTGGATCAACTGTACATCGACATTTTTCAGCATTTGTATTGGCTGGTGTAAGTAGTGATGAATGCTCTTATAAACATAAATCAGGGTAAGAATTGACATAAGTCATATTAATGGACAATTTTCTTGATGACATTCGAATACTTGCTTCCCTGTTGGTTAAATGACAGCCCTGCCTAGGGCAAACACAAACTCATTCTTGCTAAATACGTCTTGTTAACAATGACTCTGAGTGGTAAATGCTTATATTGGTATCTTAATGTCTTAATACAGAACTATATTTCATAACTCGTGTATTTGTGGCTAGTAGATTATATATGAATAAACTGTCAGCACTGACTGCAACAGCTTAGAGCAATTACATAAACATCAGCATTAATATCTTCGGTATGGATGTTACAATTCTTGATTTAGTGCATTGCTCATCTTGTAAACAGCATGAATCACATTAACGAGTAACAAAAATATTACAGACTGCAGTGCAAGTTTAGTGCAAGTCTCAGTGATGTTTTTGAGTGCTACTTGTGCTATGTGGTAAGGATAAATTGCACTTCTACCATGCGAACTATTGCTGAGTAAGCCATTCTAAGGATGCTGGGGGAGATGCAGCATCACTGGAGGGATGGGATGAGGATGCTGCATGAATCTGCATCACTGGTGTGCTTTCCTGCCTCCCACGTGGAGCCAAAAGTGATTTCGTGTTGGGAGGCTTACTTGATAAACGTGATACTCCAAAGTGGTAAATGCATCTAACGCGCCTTGCCAACCAGGGTCCCCATTTTCCCCAGTGTTGGGATAAACAAGTCACCTGTAGTGTTTATAGCATCACTTTCGCAAGTTTCAAAAGTAATGGCATATCCCTGTCAGAATGAGACAGATATAGAATGAAATATGGCAAGGTTAAGTGAATTGTATAGGAACTTGAGTTAATGTATAGCCTTCTTTGTAACTTGAGATGAAAAAAGTCTTTCATTTTTTGCCAATAAATTACTTGCCACTTTACGGTTAATGTGCTTTATAAATAAGACTTTGGCATGCATACTCAATATTTACAGAAAAATATGTGAGGAAATGAGAGTGCATTTTTGTAGTCTTCTGAGAAAGCAAACGTGCCATGAAAATTCCAATACATTCAGGCATGGGGCAGGGAGAATCAGTGTGGATCTATGTGGACTGTTTGTTTGGGGTGAAAGTTTGCGTGATGGATCGCATGCGCTTCACAGAGGATGACCAGCTTAGTGCCTAGCACAGTTCGGTTGAGGAATCTTACTAGAATAAATCCGCATTGTTATGCTTAGCTCATGTAAAACAAATGGCACATTGCTGCCTGCCAGTTGTTTGCCTATTGCTGAACTGCAGAGCAAACTGTTGTAATCGATGGGACCCATGGGTTAAGGCTGTGGAGTCCTCAATATAGTTGCTATAAAATGCTCTTCGGTATGTCGTTCTGTTGCTATCGACTTTTGCCAACTGGTTAATGGAATTTGCGGCCAGGGATGCTCAGTTGGGGTGCATCAAGTGTTTGTCCAGCACTGATTGACTGCTTCGACTGACTCAGCTCTCTGTTGACTCTGCGTGGTCTCCGTGGTGGTTTTTCCGTTAATTTTTGCAGCTCTCAAATTGATGCGATTTGACATCGGATGACGTGAAAATGCTCCTGAAACTTGCCTCTAATGGGTTGGTTCCTTGCTTGTGGAGTTGCAGCAGCTTCAGCCTTTGACTATTAGCTAGGGCTCAATAATCCCACTGGGAACATGTAGAGGCAGCCTGATTGGTCCTGTGAATAACATTTAGCCTATTAAGTAGCTAATTGTCAAATCATAAATTCTATTATTAGCATTCAGTTGGGAATTGTGTTTGCTGATTAGCTCCACTATTCTGAAGGATTGAGTCTTAAATCCAATTTGCTAATGCCTTTTCTCTGAGCAACTGACATGAAAGTAGCTCTTCTTTCAGTGTAAGTATATGCATGGCGTCTTGGAATAGAGGTTCACTGCACCTTCAGCTAAAGTAAGCAGAAGAATATATGGATTTCTTTTGTTTTGGCTGCTACCAGCTTTAGCACATGTGGGTTGTGCCCAAACTGGTGTCTTATTTTTCCAAGGCATAATACCTGAGGAGTCATCCGTCACTGTAATGGTGATCTCATGCTGGCAGAGATCACTGTCTGGCCCCTGGCATGATGCTACAGTTTGTAACTGAGCCTGCCCGCTGATATCACTTGCCTGTAGCAGCCAACACCCTTTTAATGTGGTGTGGTTGACAGCTGAATCAGGTGAAAACCAGTAAGCTGAAACCAGACTCAGAGCCTTCCACAAATTGGGGTGGTTATTTGTTCGACTGCCAACCTATGGTCAACGCCCTACTGTTGAAAAATACCAGGCTCAGTTGTACAAGTTAAAAGTATTGCTTTTGTTAGGTGCTATCCTGCTCGTAAAGATATCCATTAACGAAATGATGGCAAACAAGATGTAGCTTGCCTTTTGTTATACTTAAAAATCTCATTTCTCATCTTTATCTTATGGATTACAATGTCTTATCTTGCCTAATTGCATCATTATGCAGTTGTATGTCAAATAAGATTTGGGTGCTTGCTATATCCAATGATAATTCCGTCTGTGCTGTCTCATTGTACACTAAGTACTACCTGGATGATGTAGCCTATTAATTAATGGCTGTACAATGGCTCTTTCTCTCTTGTTACGGACATTAAAGCTTTGCCTGCGCTCTCATCTAATATATATACATGTTTTCTCTCGTATATCTCATTACATTGGACCATGGACGTAAAAGATTGGACTCACCTACATTCTCGAATTCTCCTTCACAGCCTGACCCCATTCTCTTCCAAGTCTTGCATTCCTGCACAAGACTGTTTGCTTAGCGTTTTAGGGGCAGATGATTGAAGTGCCTGGGCACGTGGAGGGTACTTTGTTGTGTCAACATAAGTGCACTAGGGACGGACACCTAAGTGATGTATGGACAGACAAAGGGTTGGGACAAACAATGCAGTGTGAGCCAAGAGTATACCCTCAAGGGCTGCTGCAGAAGCTGGGCTACTGAGGTTGGCTGCTGAGGCTGTTATGTGATGGAGGAGCCCAATGTTATTGGATGACCAAGATGTAGTCTGAGAGAGCTGTGCTCATCAATAATAACAGAAGCAGCTATAAACTGCACCGTGCCCTTATGAATAATTGCTGCAGCGTGTACTCTTGCAATGAGAACACAGTGGTTTCTAAAGTAGAAGTCTGTTCCATTTACAAGCTTAGGGTTTTGGGTTTTAACGTACCTATATACGAATCAAAATGCAGCAGCAGCAGTAACAGCAGTTGAAAAGGGATCAAACAAGGCGATGCAACTTTGTATACGTTGAGATGCAAAGATGCATAAACTAACATCAACGTCACTTCTGATCTGGAGCAACATAAATTGCTATTAACAACACACCCACCTTGATATAAGCCTGCCAAATAAAAATCAATCACAAACATGAATTTTGCATGATACCTGAACGGTTTGTTCATCCCCTGGTGTGTGGTAATTCATCTGATGCTGACATCTCATATATACATCAATGGCCCTGCTCATCTCATCAATCAAAATTTCAAGTGAATACATTTTATGGTATTGATTTTGCTTAAATATCACCTCCATGTGTTAGTCATACCTCAGAGCTCAGATGAACTTGTTATGTGAACAGATATATTGGATGTGCTATTCTCTCGTTACCATGAAATGCCAGCCAAGTGCAGGTAATGTTTCTCAAGAAGTGCAAATAGCTGCATGTCCTTGGATTGGTCTATCATGGCGGGTGATATATCTTTTAGCTTGTGTCACCAATGAATTAGCAAGCATGATAGCACCTGGTCACGCCAGGGGAAGGCAAATGGCAGGATGACTTGATTGGCTAGCTGCCTGTAGTTGGCTGTAGCTGGCTGTAGCTAGCTTGTTTTCGTGCCCTCCCCACGCTCTTCCCCGATGCTTAATCTTCGTTTGAAGGCTGATCGGCCCAACATCAGTGGAGGGTTTGGTAATTTGGGTCGATTGGCAGGATTGCAAGAGCCAAGGGGTCCACTCAGACAACGGAAGAGATTTTCTCCCGAACGACACTCTGGCGTGACAGGGCGGTAGTGACGTCACCCGACCTAGATGGCGCTCCGGTCGTGTCGTTGACAGTCGCGTTGGTGTCCTCTAATGGTGTGACTTTGAGGAGGCGAAAGGTTGCAAAGAGGAGGAGATGGGGTGAGTGGGGTGACCATATGATGGATTAGAGGATGGCCACAACTTTGTAAACTTCGGCATAGCTCAAGACTTGTGGCCTATATAGTATTCTTTATACTGTGCAAGGGCTTCGGTTGGAGAACACCTTTTTACCAGATCTTAGCCCTTGTATCATAAGGAAGGCTGGTGTCATTCTTAGAAGGTTAAAGGACACTTATGGAATGGTATTACACACCCAGTAACGCAAGTGGTAATGGCCATTAGCACACCTGCTGCAACTGCACGTGTTATGGCCTACTCTTTCATTCAGGTGTATAAGGAAACGTAGGATATTGTCACCATTTTGGCAAAGTGTGTTGTGATTAAAGAGGGGTGCTACGTGAATGGTGCAGTAATTTGTAGGTTGTAATGAAGAGCAGCACGATATCTGTTGAGTGGCAATGACCTGGGCGTTACACCTTCTGCGTGTAACTTCCCAGGAATATGTGATTGAGCAATGCATCACTGGAAGCTGCTGCAGCAGTGACTGTGATTAAATCTGGGTGGGACATCCTATCAACCTCCATGGCATTTTTTATGTCCTCCTTAGTTGGTGATGGTTTATATTGTACCTGTTACTTTGTCGCACTTTACTGTAGCTAGTCAATTTACTAGCCAAAAAATTACAGATTTCCAGCATTGTATTTCTACAAAAAGAAAAAGCAGCAGGACTGCAGTGCACCCGAAGAGACTAATATGTGATAAACACTTAAAGGTGTTCCACCTCACTCAGGTGAAAAATGACATCTAATCTGTTTGGTAATGTAGAACATCTTGCCACTTTTCAGGATAATAACACGGTCTTCATATAGGATACTCACGGTGTTTAATTAAGAGGAAATGTGTTGTTGCACGTGTTATTGGAATGGTAAATATTTTCGGTCTGCCAGGATCACGTAGGTGTCTGGAGTGATGAAATTAAGGAAGTCTGCAGACTCGTTGCTTTTCAACGAGCTGCGTTCTGTTTACCCAGCACTCTACGTGTGGTTGCATTGATTTGTTTTAAATTGGGGATTCCAGTTGGAGATTTGAATGCAATGGGTGAGTGGCAATCAAAGCAAGCCCTTATTGGTGTCCTTGTTCTACAGGCCTTTGCTAAGTGGATCAGTGTGGATCAGAGTGGCTCAGTGTGGTCCAAGCATTCTTTAGCCGCACTGGGGCCCACACTTTAGCAAATACTCGACTAATCCTTTCAGAACTGATGGGTGTTGCTCACGTAAAGCTGTCGTGCTCCAAATTCTAATTCTAATTTACGGCCATCATATTAGTGAAGGATGGTGGGTGAGACGGTTCTCGTGGCCCTTATTTCCAGCTTCATAGTCTTGCTGATTGCTCCCTGCCCATGGTTTGCCTGCTTCTGCAAGGCTTATAATTGCTGGTGTCATTATTCTGCAGCTCTCATACAAAAGATAAATGGCTACCCTGACCCCACAAGTAGCAAAACTCGGGCCTGCCAGTACACTCCCGGAAGTGCTGCAGTTTTTATCCTCTTAGAGCCTAATGCAAAAGAAAACATAAGTTTCTATCTCAGTAGTAACAGTGTTGATGCTCATCCAAACAAACGCACATTTCAACTTATCTAACACTGTGAGCGACTATCTGGAAAAATAACTCAGCGCTGTTTGCCGTGTGTAGCAGCTTGTTTATAAGACAAATATAGAACTGTGCCAGCCACCTATGCCAGCTGGACTAGTTTGTCTTATTGAAATCCTAACCAAGTTCCCAATCAAATTCCGTTTATGTTACATTCGCTTGGAACTGCTTTAGAACTGATTAGACGTGTTTCTTTGGATCTTTGGATCAATTTCAGCAGACACTTATCTTATTAATGGATTAAATTCATAAAAAAATAGCACTGGTAGATTCATGGTAATAGCTCACGTGTGCTATTAAATTTATTGAATGTTTTCATAATAATAATAATTACAGCATTGTTGGTTCTATTCCAAAGCAATTTCTTAAGAAATTAGCTAATATTAGAAATTTATTTTATCTTCATTGAGGTTATTGGCCAAATGAATTAAGCTCTGTCTGATCTGTCTCATTTTCAATGCCATGGGAGATTACTTTTGACCTATTTCCCCATTGTAATCAATACCAAGGATTACACAGGCCTGTGGCGAAATTTAATATGGGTGTCTGAACCTGTCTGCAGTGCTTAATTGAAGTGTCATTTTGATGAAGTATTCTGGGACCAGACGTTTTCATAAATAGTCCCTCCCAGATAAAGAACCTTTCATACGATATTGCAGACACACCTGTGTCCTTTGTAAACCCAAGATGCATGACAAGTTAACGACACAAGATCTGTTAATCAGTTGCTCTACCGAAGGAGATTGTGATTACTACCGAGTGGCTTGCATGAGCCAAATTGCATAATATACCTACGTAGAATGTCCCAAGACAACGAATAATCTACTGTCCTCACCTGTTAGGTAAAAAGCAGGTATGCTCATTAAGGGATCTCCCATGTCATTGATGGAAAATTATGCGAGTTTGGCCATGACATATTAGCGTTGAGTGCATTATTTCCTAAATTGTTTGTTACTGGTAATTAATGATTGTGCTGTTAATCATTCAGGTTTTGGTCCTGTTTATAACTGAATGGAGTTTATCACACCTTATTAAGGCTCTTTTGAACTCCTACTGAAGAATATAACCAATATCGTGTACTTAACTTTTTTTTTTTAATGCACTGTTGAAAGTTACGAGGTGTGCCAATAGGGGCTCCTTGAGGAACTACATATGAAGCACTAGAGTGGAAGCTCTTTTTTCAGAACTCAGAACATATTTATTTCATATTACGCATATCAATCATTGATACAATGTAACATATAAGAAACATAAGAATGAAGTAAAAGATGATACATGTAATATGGGGGGACATCTCTAAGATATTTGATATATTTTTTCAGACAATCTCACTATGACGATCTTACAATTAAGACCATTGTCTTTTGTACTCAATGGTAGTGTCAACATCGAACATTCCCTCTGGTTAAGACCCCCCCCCCTCTCAAATGCATCATTGAGATCGGTGCTTCATTTGCTTCAAAAGTGGTCTTTATATGAGGGTCTCCTGTATTGCAATATTGCTCTTAATTTTCAGCAGCCTATGATGTCATTCATTCATTGTGCCTTCACACCCTGCATTTCCAGGCAAGGTGGATGAACTGGGCTGATTGAGTTCATTCTGTATGCATGCATTGGATTTCGACATGTGCATTAGAAAAGCTTCAATCAGGAACACCACAATGGTTAAATTTGTCAGACATTCTTCAAGGCAACAAGAACAAATTGGAATCTGTTCAATTCGGCAGAGAGCCAAAATAAGAGGAATTGAATGTCAAAGAAGAAGACGAAGCTTAAGACGGGTCCTGTGCAAGTTCAAACGTGTGCCACTATTCAGATGCCATTGGCACTGTCACTTAAATGCTCCTTTGAGCTAAAACCCTTAAAATAATTGTGTTAAATATTGAGGCATGATCTAGTATACATGGCCAAGTGTGCCACGTGCGTTTTCCATGAGAAGGATAAACGCAGGGTAAACGCATGGTTTTTAGCTAATTATAATGAGACAAAAACCATGCGTTTATCCAAATCCACTAATTTGTTCATAAATAACTTACCACACGTAAGACAAAGCTAAAATAAATATACATTATAAAGAGAAAAAAGCAACAAATTGTGTAAGGATAGGCAGTTGCTGAACAACATGTTTCGTGAGGAGAAAACAAAGTCATCAGAACATGTGTGGTGTTTTTTTTTTTTAATGAATATGAGACAATTCCCATGTAAATGGTGATCTTTTAAGCTGTAGATATCATGGCGAAATATACATATTTCATGGATAATAGCCCTCTTCTGATTTATTAAGCGCTAGCTTCTTGTCTGCCTGATCAACTGGAAAGTGCTCCTAACTAGCTGCTATGACATGTATGTAGATGGGGGGGGGGGGGGGGGGGGCTGGAATGTCGTGCCAGTGCTGCTCTCTTGGGAGTTCATTAGTCTGTGCTGATTGGGAGGTCTGTGGCACTGAGGTGGAAGTAAGGGCGATAAACGTTTTTTGGACGGTTTGTGCACACCGTAACGACATAGTCAGCATCAAAGCTATAGCCAGCCCAGGTCCCAGGATGTTTGACAAATCTGCAGCAGGATCTTATTGATTGTCAATGAGAACGTAGCAGCTGCTTGTGGTCAGTATGGTTGGCCAACTGCCCTCTCTTTTGTGTTTTATACGTTCCTTTCTTTGTTTATTTTTGTACTGTAGTATGAAGCTATTAGATGTGACCAACACATGGTTCGTCCAGTTTGCTACAACATAAGACTTGTTTGGCGTGGTCTGTGGTTCTTTTGCTATTGCTCTATATTAGCTGCCCCCACCCCCCTACCCCACCGTTCCATCTAAAGTGTCACTCAGCAGAATGAATTGAGCCACACTCTCTTGACCCTTATCCCTTCATGGCATATTGTCGTAATATTGGGCCCAGCTTGTCCTGATAGACACTCTCGTAAAACGCAGTTCTGCAATGCTAGAGCAATCTAACATTCCCACTAGGCTTCAATTTGCATAAATTCCCACTTAACCTAATGAAGAGCTTTTCTATATTGCCTCTGACCAGTTTTTAGCATGTCAGTAGTTAGTAACATGCTGTGACTGCAAGCAGTTTATAAGGTTGGTCATCCCACTTGAATCTATAAACTAATGCAACTGATCCAGGTTAATGTTTGTCGGAGCTGCAAACAAATGTATTTGCTTCAGGTCCATTTCCGGACGTAGATGGCCGACAAGCATTTAATCAAACCAGCTTGTTTTGTAAATATAAATGGGCTGACCTTTGGAAATGTGAGCTTGTTGTGTAAACGCAAGTGAATAGATTTAAGTGAGTGACCAGTGGTCAGTTGTGAGGTCAACGTGGAGCTGGTATTCTCAGGTCTCTCACGTGAATTGTTCATATTGTCATGCGTTCACCAGGAAAGGTCAGAGGGGAACTTCCTGGCAACACAGACCTTGGGCATTAAGACTTTGCTCTTTGACCATTGTGGGATCTGACAAAGGAGAACCCAGCTTTCCTCGTGGGATACAGTTGCCTGAAGCCTTGCATTTCAAGGTCAGAGCAAGTGCTCTTTGAGCCTATACCAGTGTGGGTGGAACAGGAGCTCCTTGTGGACTACCATGAAATGGTTTCTGACAATTGGTTGGATCTATTCTATTCCTATTCTGCTCTGTTTCTCTGAACTGATACTTAATTTGTTATATATGCTACATGTATATATCAATCATCCCATTTATTGGCTTAAATAATGGATATTATGATGATGTCAATTTCCTCATCAATTTCACAGTTAGTGATGTAATCATGATAATTCAATGCAAAAAGATATATGCGTTCATATTCATAAATCATATGATCAAACAGGACATATATTTTTAGCTTTTGTTTCATTTGCTTTGGGATGATTTAAATTTGATTGGTGTCCTGAATGTTGCTGCCAGCATCACCATCCTTCTCAGGACCATCCATCAGCCTCTTGGCATGAAACTTAAACGGATCAGGAAGATGTTCATTGTTTAAGAAACCATCAATCATAACTCTGACAGGACGTGGGTCGCCACTTGCTATTTTTGGTCACGATGTAATTTTATGAAAGCCTTTGGAACTTGTTCCAGTCTTCCAAATTCAGATATTACAAAACGTGGCAACGAATCGTTTTATTTATATCTGATTGTGATCTCTGATATCACGTTGGGCAGATTGAATGTAGCATATCACGTTATTCATTGTGTTATGTCTAAAAAGACAGACAAAAAGGAACCATATTGGAGGGCTTCTGTCGAGCCTGATATTTACAACTGCTTGTAATTGCATCTGGCTGAGTTCTACAGAATTGATTCTCGCAATTAAGGGTCGTTTTTCACCTACTTTACATTGTTAACATGAGAAGGTCGTTAATTACGATTGAATCTTAATGGGCGATGTTGGAGGTTTGAATGAGTGGAATTGATGAGATCACTGTTAATGTCTATGTTGGAATGGAGACCCAATTATTGAGCTGTAACTTCATATGGTTAAATTTTCTGATGCTGAAAAAGTTTTACTGCCTAAATGCCAAACTATAATTGAGGCTTCAAGGCCAAACCTAATGGTTTCAATGCTCATTGTCCTTCATGAATATTCACCAGGCCTTTGTCATAATCATTGTAACCTGATTGCTGATGGCATCCAAAATGTCAGTGCAAATTAGTCGTTTCTTGCATGCTGTGAATCTAGAGCTATGGTACTACTGGTTTGAACCTTAGTGTAGAAATGATTTCATACAATGTCATTTTCTCAAATATAAGTCAGAGGTTGCTTGTGATATCTCCATTAGACATTGAAATAGATTAAATGTCTGCTTATGTTGTAAAACAACACATTCCGACATCCCAACGAGTTTTCATATAAAAAAAATATATAAAAACGCAATGACAGACTGCTTACTTTATGACAGCAAATACATTCTTCCTGATACAACTAATCTTGACTCATCTTGCGTCTATTTCGTGTACATTACCTCTAACCAGCAATTCAGGAATGTATGCATACTGTGCACTAGTTTGCACTTGGAAAATAGAATAATATGTTGCAAAACACAGGTAAATCTTGAAAAGGAAACGGATTTTGAGGCAATCTTTCTTATATTAAATCCAGTTATATACAGTTAGTTTCATTAAAAACGGCCCATCAAATTGATCCCAGACAAAGCTAGACAACTTCTGCTATACGATGCTACCTGGTACTAAACAGAACTGTCTGGCTATAGCTGGCTAGTAGTGGCTACTCAAAGCTGAATCTAAAAGTATATATATATGATATATTAGATAAATTTCTTACATTTACTAAGGTTTATATTTTTTCCGTGGTGGTAGGTATAAGCTGAGTATTAGCTAGAAGTAGACAGAAGAAGCTGGCTTTAGCCAGTTATAGCTACAGCCAGGAATAGGCGGTTACAGCTGTCTAGAGTCGACCATATTTTATGAAACTAACTATACGCTTTTCTAGAGTCGTTGTATGTTAAGCCAAACAGTATTTCCTATTATACAGTTTAACTCAATTCATTACTAAGATAGCCTTTAAAATGATTCAATTTGTCTTGGACCATGGGTGGTAAAAAGGAATATTCTACAAGGTATATCTATTTTAACATTATATTTATTAGAGTGTTACACTGAGCAGCATGTGCAAAATTCATGACATGTAAGTGAGAAATGTTCAATATGCTCGGATGGGGGGTTGCGTCAGCAATTGAGGAGCTTAGTTGAATTACAAAGACGTGTTGATGGCAGAGGCAAGCGTATTTGCTGCTGCTGCTGTTACCCTGTTGAAGGTGATGCGGAGGATGGTGATGGATCCTGCTCTGTCTCTTTGATGTAACCTCATGTTTCGGAGGCTGGGTTTTCCTCTGGCTTCCTGGTTCAGCCTTACTCTGGTGGTCCTGTCAGAACTGATGAGAATATACTGCATCCACCGACTCCTTAATGCATAACAATGTGTCTGATAAGACATAATGGCACATGCACAACAGTGTCGTAACAGATATGAAACGTATAACAAGTCCTTGCAGTGATGTTCTGTACATTAACATGTTATCTAGAGAACATGCATTTTCATCGTGCATGACAAGGTTGTTTTGCAAGTACAAGTTGGAGATTATTCGCATGAATATTATCTTTGCAAGATCCATGAATATCTCTGGTGTACTTTACATATTCGTGACTGTATATAGGTTTGGATTCTACCATATTGTTGATGATAAGGTATACCTTTTCTGTTCTCTGATCTGCTAAATTAAGGCTTAGGGGAAAAAAAACCTAAAGCTTTATATGTCTCCTCACAAATTGTATTGCGTTCACTTTGGCTACTCTTGCAGAAGAAAACTATCTGGGCTCAACTGTAAGATCACAGTTGAGCTGGTCTCAAATGTAGTGATCAAAGACAACCAACTAGGTTCACATCTCGCGTGCCTTTTTGAACAGTCCTGATTTCAGTTGCACTCACTTTACTTTACTGTGGCTTGAAATTTCATTCTCTTCTTATTGAGACCTTGTGAAATTGACTCTTTCTTTTTAGTCAGGCAAAGTTAGGGCTGCTTAACAGCTAGAATAAACCAAGACGAAGCTTCTTTGGTCTCATTACTGAGGACGGATGGAGCAAGTCACGATCAATGTATTGCATGATGAGGAAAAGTAGATTTAATGCAGCCTGTCATTTCCCTTTTACGAAACTTTCCGATCAGGGAATCACGCCACTGCAGGGCTATCAATTCAGACTTCATGGCTGTGTCTTTATCTTTTCTTTTTCACCCTCAAGATCTAGGGCTTCTGGTTCTTCTCTCCGAAGACATGATCTTGTCTCAAATATTGGTGCCATCATCGTCTTCTAATACAATTGGGCGAACAGAAGTCTTGTTCTCCAATTCCCTGGATTATTTCTCTGCAGATGATCACATTAATTTTGTTTTCTCCATTGGATGATATGGGGCGGGGGCCTAGCTCAGAGGTAGCACTCTGAGCTCCAACCGCCCGGGTTCGATTCCTGGTCGAGCCTAAGTTGGATGGCTGTTTCATCCTTTGTCTCATTGCCATGGTCTCTGCCTGTCCTAATTAGCCCAATTGGTGCAGAAATACAGGACGTAATGCCCTAATCACACACACACACACACTTCTCCATTAGATGTCGCGTGTATATCACACTGCTGTACTTCTACAGATATGTTCTGGTCAGGATGCTACTCTATCCGTCATTATGTTGATGAGTCAGCTGGTATACCGCTAATAAGTGCAGTTTCCTCTGGTTTAACAAGAAACTGATGCAACACTCATACTCACAATGCTTCTGCAGTATTATGTCTTGTTATTAACTTAGACATACTTTATGTGGCTGTATGAGGTCTGAATAACCTCTAAATCAACTCCAGTCTTAGTTGCGTTTGCCTTGATTTCTGTATTTTCCAACCATTGTTTGCTTTTTTTATGTGTTCCTCAAGGTTCAATACTACAACCTGGGCTTTTGTAATGCCTTAAGATTCCAAGCAGGTCCAGGGCTGCAGATAAGCCTTTAGTAATTGCATTTAGCACTTGTGTTGCCCGGTTTGGCGAATCTGGTTCTTAATATTAATCACTGCTGTCTGTTTCCAGCCCAATCTTCAAGTGTTGGGATAATTTGGGATTCTCTTTTGATTAATGCACTTCTGTTTGCAAGAAACTCCGATAACACAGAAGTGCTGTTATCCGGGGCCATACAATTTCATTATAAAACAATCTAGGCTTTTCCCCTTCCTTTCTCTTTATTGACATTTACTGAAGTTGTCTTTCAGTTTCTGGTTTTGTTTTGGATAGAAAACAAATTGTGTTCCCCCCCCCCCCTTTACAAATCTTCACAAAGCTGCAGTTGTGTTATCAGCATTTCAATAATGAATGTAATTGCACAGCGTGAAGGAAAAACTGATGTACGATAAATGCTACAGGCAATTTAGCTGTCAAGTATGTCAGTGCTATTGATTCCATAAGCTGCTACATTTTTCATACAGGACAATGCCAACGGCAGGCAATTTACAGTCAATACTATTTCTCCGTTACAAGTGAAATTTATAGCATTCTGATTGTCGTTTCTGGTATTGTGTGTCGTGTTTGGAATTGTCTGCTGTGATGGGCGAAATGGATATAACAAGTCAGAATAGATCTTGAAGCATTGAATGGGAACATGATGTGCATTGTTTCAATTCTTACACAATTTAGTGCATCAATATTGTAACCAAGATTTTTAGATCAGATTTACTATGCAGATTTGTGTTTATTATCCAAGCAATTTCATGTTTCTGGCAGTGATAATCATTGATATTTGTGGATTTCGATGTCAGATCTTTGCCAGTTTCTGTCTGTATGTAAGGGGAAATGGCTAGCCTATAAGGATGGCTTATAAGCAGCATTGATTTTTGTATGGAATCTATGGATGCATATCCTAATGTATATTCGTGTGCATTCAATGTTGATTTGCATTTCTGGTTGACACAATAGCTGCGTTGTCAGTCTTTCACACCCTGACAAGTATGCTCTTTCATTGTTACAGCTTTCTGAAGAGGCTCTATCAGTGGTGCCTGTGCTATTGAAGCCTACATGGAAGTGAGCAAACAGAGAGTGAGCTAGGGGGTTGTATGGTGTACTGCAAGGCAATTATTTTAGCCCAAGTCTATCGCAAGTAGCTGCAATCACCACTCTGGCCAACTATGCTTTTGATGACCACGCTCACTAGCCTTGATGGCTCAACCCTTTGGCTCCAATTCCGCAGGTTAAATGCTTCCTGCCTTTGGTACTACTGCTTTTGTAGATTTGTGTGCTGTTCATCATGTTGTAACTCTTAACACCAGCAAAGAGCAGTTAGAACTATCTCACGTGGCTATCCACAAGAAGTCGTGACGTTTCAGAACTGCAGTAGATCACTTTGAGGGGTAATAGTGTGACGTAAATGAATTGCTTCGGCCATTCTGCTGCACTTTACTCTAGTGCTGCTCTCTTCAACTGGATCATGTTGACTAGCTGTCCAGGGACTTCCCTTACCTCCCCTACATGTGAGAGGCAATATCGCGTCTGTGACGCACATTGTTTCTTGCTGTATCAGCTAAAACATCAGAGGGAAGCGAAAAGCGGAGAGACAAAAAGAGAAGCCAGATGAAAGCCACAGATGCAGAACTTTCGGTGCTCTGTTGCTAGTGGCTTCCAACCTGTGTTCCTGTTTCATTGCAGTTGATGCGGTCGGAAGTTCGTCTGATGTCCCTTTGGTGTCGGTTGTGCACACAAGCTGCTTTTGCTACAGCAGACCCTCTTCCATTGTTTTCTGTTTGCAATTAATAAGAGTGGTGAAGTGTCACATCTGACCCTGATTAAGCCTAATTCTGTACACGTGCTTTACTCCATGTCTTGGGGAGGAGATCTTACTTGTTTCAACGTAGAAGTCTACCATGGGAAGACCATCAATTGTACTTATTTTCAGTACCAATTAAGGAAAGTGGTCCCAGGTGCTGTAGATTTAAAAAATCATCAACGTATCCACTGGAAGCAGCTCATGAATTAGAGCCAATGCACTTGTTTGACCTTCAAATGTACGCTGTTCAACGTACTTGCCCTGCAATTAAATACCATTGCTCATAGCTCTTTTGATTTGGCTTTTCTGTACTTCAAATACAAAACTGACCGGACTGTTACCTCTAGTTAAACAAACTTAACTATGGCAATCATTGGCAACCAGGTGACAGCCCATCGTGATGTTATATTAAAAAAAACGTATGGTCTACCAGTTATCGAATTTTTTATTCCAAAACCTCATAAATTTAATTACCAAGCCAAAATGTCCTTGTTCGAATGATTGTATCCGGATCACCCTATTAATATTTCATATATGACCATTTGATAAAATGGATTTATATCCATGATCATTTCCATGATGTTCATGTGCATGATGTTATTTCCTGGAATAATACATATTGAAATGTTTATTTCTGAATGTGTTGTACTTGTTCTGTACGTAACAATTTTTTAACTGACTCGGCATACCAGTCATTTCTTACTTGCATGATATTTGATAAAGAAATAATTAATACGTAGAGCCTGGATGTGATACTCGTTAATATAATGTCACTTTCGCAACGTTGCATAACAACATGCAATACTGGACCTCCTGTGATTACACCATGGTAACAATGTCTGGTTGATATTGGTTCCGTCTATTCATCGATTATAACACCCAGTTCATTATATGAATGTGCTGACATTATCAATGCCAAAAATAACCACAAATGACTATGCAATTTGAAGTATGAATACTGCAATATTCAATCAATACAAAAGATACGAAAGCATAACATTCTGAGTCAGAGCTTGTTTACTCCATGCATAGAATATCACAAAACAGAAGATTCCACATTCTTGTGCTACAAAGAGACAAAACAGAGTATGTGGGTCATAACATGATAGGCTGAAGGATATTCATGACTTTAGTCACTGAGCTGTATTTGCATATTTAGCTTTTGGAATGTTTACTGTAGAGGTGCAATGCATTAGTGTGCTACTGTCGTATTGTTTCAGTATTGCTTGTGCATGTTGCGAGCATGGCCTATTTTCCTAATGAGGTACACGTGCGATTGTTTACTTTTTGGTTTAGTATGAATCGCATAGCATCCGTAGATTTCATACTTAAGTGAAACTTGCACGGTTGCACAATGGTATTATATCACTTTTCCATACAAGTGATGACAAAACTTCATGAACACCCCTGGCAACGTCCATAGCAACGCAATGTTAGCAACCACCATATTTCCCATAGCAACCAGAGCCTGGCCAGTTTTCTTTTTTCTTATCTCTTTTCCCAGGGGTTTTGTTTTTCATCTTGAAACAGAAGGACACGATCAAGAGGTTTGCACTCTAAACCAGTATGTTTTCCATCTATCTATCTATCTATCTATCTATCTATTTATCTATCTCTCTATATCTCTAACTATCTATCTATCTATCTATATCTCTATCTATCTATCTAACTATCTATCTATCTATCTATTTATCTTATCTATCTATCTATCTATCTATCTATCTATCTATCTATCTATCGACAATTCCATCCACCTACCGACCTACCGACCTACCTAGCCACATGGCTACTGGCTATCTTTCTTGGTGTGCTTCATTTTAGATTCATAAACATAAGTATTGCTAGGAAAGCAAATTTTTCAGTTTGGTGTCATTCTTCTGTACAGAATATCTGTTGGAGGCTCTTTGAAAAGCTAGAAGGTGGTCTCGGGGGAAGCTTTCAGTGTTTCATTGGAGCATGCTTATCAGTTTCATTGGGTAGGCGAGAATCCTAATTCGTTTACAGGATTAAAGAACTCTGGAGCTGAGCGTAGAAGGCAAATTGGCTGAAGGCCGTTAGATTAGGATGTTTGTCAAGATGACAGTGTTTGTGTTGAGCAAACGAATTACCATGATATGTGGCGTCTAGTGGTTTTTCTGTCCCCCTTCAGTACCACGCTGTTTGTAAGGAAGGTAAAAAGACACCAAGCAGCCAGGGCAAATTGCTCTTATTGTTGGTCAGGGGACAATGAGTTATAGCTGTATGGACGCGATACTTTGGAGCAACAAATAATGCCTTTGGGTGCTTTAAGTCTGTTGATACCAACAGGTAAAACTCACCATAGCCAATGCAGATCATTGTAGATAGTGTTTTTTTTTGGCTTGTGTTGTTCTATATATATATATATATATCAGGTTATTTTATTCTATAGTCAAGGGAATTTGATCTTCCCTTGGGTTTCAATTATTTTGGTGTTTATAATGCGAGTATTGAATTGCGTTGGCTCTGGGTTATTATTTGCAAGTAATGCTAATACACGTAGTAATATATCACATTATGGTTTGATCCAACCTAGTACTATGACAGGTACGAAATCATTGAACTATATCGTTGAACCTCTAGTACCGAGTATTTCTGTGCTGAGTGAAAACTACATAATATTATGTCTGACACACATACTGTGAAGGGTTACAAAACCTGGTACAAAGAAATTACGTATACTCCTTAAGGTAAAACCATTGACCATGATTAAACTACCTGGATAAGAAGAATTATAGTGTACAAACGCGTAGTTGAGTTAAGCCAATAGAGGCTGTTCATTCAGAGAATACTGGCAGTAGTGCTTTGGAAATGAAAACAAACCAGATGCTGAGGTCTGTAGACCCGAAGGAAACATGGAGGCTCTAGTGGGCAGCTGCTAAGGAATGGTTGTCCTGGCTGCAGCACTGCAGCCCTGCTTCCAAAGCATGGACATTGGGATGAGTGATGGTTTCAATAGCCCTGGAGCCCAACGGGACAGGCATATGTGATGCCCAGGCATGTGCTCTGGGGCCAGGGGAACTATCTAGTAATGCAGGGTTTGCCTTTACTCATCCTGACACACTTATTGAGCAATATTGTGGGTCAGCCATGGCCACACATTTATGTAGGAAATAATCCTCTATCATTTGTTCCTTATACGCTTCCTTTGTTACAGTTGTATTTGGCATTGCACACATGTAGTTACGTTTGTTGCATGCAAGCGCAATGTATTGATCTAGTCACAGAGACAGCCTGCATGCTGCATCCTGGAACCCTTATAATTTATCTAAGTCTACCCATTTGTGTTAATAGTAAGAACAATGCAATTGGCGCTCTGTTATTCTTGTCCTTTTGCACGTGATAAATGATTGACCAGAGCCAGGTTTCCCATGACCTGGCAACTATTCTTGTTGTTAAACAACATGAGCTGCTGTTCTTGATTATAGTTCATGCATTTGTGACAGTTGTGTAATGATTCTGACTACGGTAATGATGATAATTATGGATATTACATGAACACCCCCACAACCCCTAATAATGCAGTGTCAGTGGATCAGCATCATTATGTGCCATCAAACAGCACCTTGCCATTATCATCTATCTTTAAACGGTGATCTACCTTTTCTGGGTGTGTCATAGCAGGCTAATATACCTTCTGCGCATTCCTTATTAAATCATTGATCAGTGTAGATGGTGGCAGTGCGGGGCTTGTGACGAGTTTGTGACAACGGCTGATCCTGCGGTGCAGTTGTAACACCAGAAATGTTCCGGCATTGACACTCGTAACAATTAGTCTAACAGTGAAAAAATGTACCACGTGCAGTATATATTACTATAAGTTTGTGAATCTTACCTTTTGATGCGGAGGCAGAGTTTCATCTCCTGTAAATCCAGATGTTGCTGCTGCTGCTGTCAGTGGTTGCAGGGCACTGCTGCCTGCCTGCCTGTCTTGCAAGGGACCAGGATGCTGGAGGCAGGGCGCTCGCTGCATTTGATTCCCGCATCCCATTGGTTGCTGCTGCAGCCGCGTCCTGCCTTCTCTTCTGATGATGTTGCTACCCCAGGTGTCCTGGCCCCTTTACGTCTCGCGCCAATGACATCATCTCCACAATTCTGCCTAATTAATTACTGCTTTATTTTGTCATGGTCCGCAGACAGTGCGACAGACAGACCCCACTTGGTGCTAGACCAATGCATCAATGTGAACGTAAAACGTCTTCTCCTAAATGCTGTCCATTAGCATGAACGATTTCAAACGGTTCCTCTAAGTCCACTCTGTCGTTGTTTTTGATTAGTTTTGCTGTTGTTTTCTAAGTTTTTAAGTGTTTTAGAGGCAATTTTGTTTCATCATCGCTAATGGTTTGCTTTTTTGATAGGAAAATAAAAGTACCCAGTCACAAGTTTCTGCTGTAATGTTTCGTTATATTAACTAGCGACCACTATGTTTTTTAGGTAGACGTAATGAACAATATATAATATAAATTACAGTGGATGTAGGTCAATTGCTAAATTCAATGCCATACATACATACATATATTATGAATTTAATAAATTTATAGCATACCCCTGCCTCCCCCTTCTGATATTTGTACAAGTTGCGTTTTATTTTATTTATTTACAAATATATTTTACAAGGGTTAAACCCTCAGTATAACTGCTTTTCAGCAGGGCACAAAGATAAAAACATCATAAAAATAAATATGCATCATTAAAATAACATGTAAAGTAAAAGCATTGAAAGCATCAATAATGGCGAGATTTTTTATGTGACTAGGTAATTACATTCTAGAGTTTAGCACCAGTGTTCATGAGTGTTTTACCTGTTGTTGCATTAACATAATATGGCACATACAAATTATTATAGTTCATCGACCTGGTTTCACGGCTTGACATTTCAAACTCCATAATTACATTGTTATAAAAGTAATTTGGTGCTAGTCCATGTATACATTTAAACATCAACAATAAACAAAAATACTCAGATCTCTGTATAACAGACATCCAGCCCAATTGGTTGAAGAGGTCAGCACCACGGACATTTACATAATCAAATAGATTTTTGTAACAAAATAGAATGGTCAGCTGTTGATCTACTTTAAAAGGTGCTGCCCAGATATACAAATATGTATTACGTCATATTTGTTATATGGTATTATTTATTGATATAAAATCCTTACTTTTGATAGTATTGAAATTCACTTGAAGTTAGGGCGAACCGATGAATAAGCAACGTGACTCATAAATAAATAAAATATATGATCATATTGGTACAAAGGTTTGTGGAAAGGGAAAAATACACATTGAACCTATTGTACATTGGATCACTTCAAAAGGAATCATTGTACAAAAGTATTATTAGTTTTTGATTATTATATTATCTGGTCCATAGAACAATAGGTCATTTATAATTGATGCTATCTCTTTCTTATTGTGTCCTGAATGAATGCTACCACCTGCAAACACCTGTACTGGTGAATTTGGTACACCTTGGTGCACTAATAGATAAGTTTTGTCTGATGTCCTGACTTAAAAGATTATGAATGGCATTCAATTTGTTTTTTTTATCTCTTAGACAATAAAAAAAATTAGATTTTTAGAAAAACAAATTAGTCTTTGATCTATATTGTCTTAGCTCTTTTGAACTTCCTTTGTACAAATTGATTTTTTTTAAATTTCTATTCTTTATACCAATTATTTCATTTATAGTGTATAGTATACTTCGAGAATAATATAAAATATACTATTGTCTGTGTCTCCAGATAAGGATATATAGCAATTCAATAGATGAGTCAGTAGCTTTAATTGTATACTTTTTATTCTAGTTTTTTTTAGGCCTACCATGTTTTATTTGTAATGCACAATACTTAGTGTCTGTGTTAGACAATACCTTCTCAAATATAGGCATTTTCTCTACTATGTGTCCTGTACTCAGACTGTTTCTTTCTTTTTGTCCATAATAAGACAAGTTTGGAGCTGCATGGTGCTGTCCGTTGAGCTGTGTGGCTTCTGAAGATAAACTGACTTCTGTGTTGTTGGTGGCAGAGAGGCTTAGCTGATGAAGTTATACGACCCAGCAACAGTTGTTTTGACTATAGTGTTTATACAGTAGAGCATCTCTTTAAGACTAGGCTGCTTCAATAATAAGACCACCTCTGAATTCAAGCAACGCGTTTTGAGACTAATCTTACAAATTACATAACATCCCATGTTATAGCCAAATGCAAGGAAGCGTAGACCAGTTCATTTTGAAAGTTCGCAAGGTAAATTGTACTTTCGCCATACAGTGTTTTGACTGGATTTGGTGGCACTTCCTTGCATTCGGATGTAAACAGTTGATGAGTCCCGTGTTATGTAGCAGGGGAAAAAAGTTGGTCTTCAGGCAGATGTTGATGAGGACGCAATCTCCGTGGATGCCATCTAGAAAACTGCAGCTTCTGATGCTGCAGGAGAGCTGCATGATTCAATGAAATGTGGGACATGGGTTGAATATGGTCTAAAGATATGCCCTTCCCATGCAGTGCAGTGGCAATATGCTTGGGCGACCATATTGCAATGTATTAGCTCCTGTGATTTCTGAAGCTCTCATGTCAACTGACATGCAGGTTCGGGAGACAGCTGCTGCTCCGTCGTTTGTCAACCAGGGCCAATGCTGCAGTCCGTGAGATGGCGCCATTGTGTTCACTTCCGCTCGGAACTCCCCTCATTTACAGAAGAGCGCTTGTTTCGTGTCACTTGTCATCTGTTTTGACATTTACTCGACAGACGTGCTGTGTAATCCCATCCAACCGACTCAATGACAGCTGCTCGACTCTGCTTCCCCTGTTAGAGAGCTCTGCATTCTTCTCTATAAATGTACTCGAACACCAGAAAGAGTCATACGTCGACTGGGTGAATTCTCTTGAGTTTAATTCCCTCGGTGGCGGCGTCCTACCCTTGGAAAAAAGGTCCTAGCACTCTTTGTAAAAGGTAACACAATGTACTCATAGCCACTCTGCTGTAGGTCCTGAGTTTCTCATCTCATCATTACGTCTGTCCCTGGCAGCAGGTCAATTAAGCTGACTAAGCTTAAAACCAGTAGCACTGGGACAATTTAAATAAAAACATATAATAAATTGACATTTTGAAGCAATGATGGTATTGGCAAGATTCTAGAGCTGCAAATCGCTGTTGTTACTCAAAAATCTGTTATCGCTTGGAAGACTCGTAGACAGCAATAGCCATACAATTGTAAACTGTTATTTGAATTAATGGTTGGAAAAATGGCGTGTAAAGCAGTTCCTTTGAGTTTTGTTCAGAATTACCAACAATGAGAAATGGAGTTTAATTGCATTGACACACACTTATTTTGTCAAGCTGACCAACCAACAAGATATGATCCATGCATGGGATTAATTTTTTTTTTTAATTATAATGTTCAGAGAGACCAATATTCTCTGCAGCTATCATCTTGCACATCAGTCCATCCACTTGTAGAGAACACACATATTTAATGTCAGAATGATTACGATTTCTTATCATCATATCAATCCATTGACCTTCTGGATCTTGCACCAGATGTTTTCTTGCAGAAATGTTTGGTTTTTTTCCTACAGTTTCCTAGGGAGCCATGTTAGAGGACACGGCAGAAAGAAAAAAAAAATGTCCAGGCCACGAGTAAATTAAAGAAGGTTTTTTGTGCACACTTCTGTCAGGTTCATTTATCTAGGCCTAATATATTTTCTTTTATAAGTTAAAAATGCTGTTCCATGTAATGGCCAAGCCCTTTGTAGTGAAGTGTACTCAGTGATCCCAGCCAATTAGGACATATGTCAGAAAGTTTATGAGTTATATCTTGGTTGCATAATTGTTGCAAAATTGAATTGTGTTGTATTTTAGTTGTATCACTGCAACTGAAAGTGCTAGAAAGATGGGGTTTTCAATTAAGTACATGAAATAACATGTTGTATCAATTATACACACATACATATATAGATAGATAGATAGAGATTGATAGATTGATAGATTGAGAGGTATTGATTGACCAGTTGATATACCATCCACAAGTGTGATTGATTGATTATTGACCAATTGATATACCATCTATATGTGTGATTGACTGATTGATTGATTTGTTCATTGCAGTTTACTGCAGGGACTATTTTTTCATTGCAAGGAACTGCATTTTTAACTTGAGCACAAATGCAGAACTACACAGATAGCATTCGTGCGCCCAAAATGTTTCTCGTGCGCACAAGTAAATTAACTTGTGCGCACGGAAATTTTTAAATTTTTTTTCTGCCATATCCTTTTAGGTGCTCCATAGTTTCCTCATGTTATGAATTTAAAAAAAATTATAATTATATTATCTGTGATTTTTTTTTTCCTTCTTGGGATCTGATATTAGCCTATCTGAACAGAATTGCAATCATGCAATGTATGAAATATTTTTGTTGTTGCAATTATTGGCCACCATCTTTGCCTAATCAGCCAAAGAAATGATTCCTCTAGCCCGGTGGTTAGTCGCTAGCCTGGCAGAAGTCCTGTCATTTTTCGTGTTGTTGAATGAATGTCTGGATAGTATACACGGATCAGTGGCATCTATCATCAATTCATATCACTGAAAATTAGTAATTAGGTTTTATCGGCGATGACTAAGTAATACAGTGATAACATTAAAAATTGTTAGGAAGCAGAAGTGGAAATTGCCGATTCAATGCATGAAAATGATGATTGTGGAAAATAACAGCATGACAAGATTAGTAATAGTGTGTGCACTCATTATTTTTCAGTATATAATAGATTCAGACAGGTAGGAAGACTGTGAAACCGCGTGTACATATACATCTGTAATCCCACGAAAACATGTAAAGACTGCTGCGTGGCCCTCATTGTTTACTTGGCTAGTTAGTCACCTGGACATGCAATTATTGATATTACAGAGGTTTTAAATGACACCTGAATGTAGGATTTCTATTAGTCATGTATTGTGCTGTAATGGTTGTTGACCAAAACAGTGGCATACAAAACACACATCACTGAGTGCTAATTTACACCTTGAAGCCCAGCGACCTGATTATGTAGGAACACGTTTTGCTTATTTACTCACCTAAACTAAACTAATCAATTTTATAGGCTGACTATGGTATTAAAGATCTAACAATGCGATAATTGAAATTACAGAATAATAAGATATTCAAGTGCTGATTTTACGCAATTCTTGTTCTGACAAGCAGGTAATTCAGAAAGAAAAATTGCCAAAACTCAAAAATTATTAATCCATTTCTTTTGTATTTTTAATAGAAGATTTATTAAGTCAATACACAGCCTATATCAGCTACATAGTTTAACTAATTATTTTGTTTAACTGAGTAAAGATGTTCCTAATTAGGTTGCTGGGCTTTGAGACGACAGTGCAATGACATGGCTAATTACTCTAGGTAATTGGTAACCATTGCCATATTAATTTAAAATTGTCTGCTGGTATTAGTTATGTGAAATAAATGGCTGATGTCAATGCAGCATTATATTTAATTTCTGTGATCTTTTTTTTTTTTGGGGGGGGGGGGGGGTGGGTTAGTATGTTGTTATGTGTTTACATTATTAGAATGTATACGGATTCAGCATAATGGGAATTCAGGTAAAAATAGTTTGGTGGAAATATCTCTAGAAAGAAGAATGCTGTGAATGTAGCAATCAGCAATTTGCAAGATGGAATCACGCGATTTCGTAATGAGAGTTGAAAAAGCTCGATCTCAGTGGACCCCTAGTTGTGACGTCGCTGTGACGTCGCTGTGACGTCGCCTTGACCCTGGGATGGGAAACTGGAGAAAATAATGCACCCCTAAACACTACATGACACACTGCACAAGCTGTGATGCTATTTAACATGTAACGGGATCCACTTCAAAGTGTTTTGGCATTGCAGTGGTACTTCACAATTCAGACCTCTGAGAGACAATTGAATTTGTTACTGTCTTAGTGGGGTTAATATTCTGAAAGTTTCACAGATATCTCAGGTGTGGGAAACAATGAGGTGGTCTTTACCCCTGGTTTTTATTGGGTTACATTATTTGCGAGGTTTTACTGTAGAATGTCATGGCATCACTTTTCAAGTTGCATGTTCCAGGTCATGAATTTGGATCTTTCTAAAAAAATTCTGGAAGTTGTTGCTTTTTTCTTAACAACTTGAACAGAGATCTTCACATTTCCAATTAAGGAAAATCAAGAATTACTAGATCTCCTTGGCTTTACCGACCCTTGTCACGAGCAGATGCAATTTAAGGTTTGCTAGTGATGAGAAGGATTTCCAAAACAAGAAAAATTAAAAGTGGACATACTTGATTGTTGGTACTGATATATACTTGCATGTATAAGGAGACTAATCTATTTCTCTGTGTATACGTAGTCATCCTGAAAAAATTGTTACAACTGTTGATTTGAAAATAAGAACATGGTATGCTCTGGATGAAATATTACTTTAGTTGATGATCATTGATGTTTTCTTTTTTCTTGTTCTTTGACTATGGCAGTTTCCTATTATTAAAACTCGTCTCAATTGTTGTTGCTGGCAGGATCATTATTTGTAGCTTTTTTGCATTGCATGATCCCTTTATTGGACAAAGATCTTTTGAATATAGAGAACAATATACAGAATAGAATAGAATAGAATTCCAAGTTTTCCATTGTAGCCTTGCTGTTGTGCATAGAGATAAATGGGTAAATTTAGAGCCCCTACTGTATGTTTCATAAACATCCACCTGACGTATAATAGGCAAAGATGGTGGCCAATAATTGCAACAACAAAATATTTCATACATTGCATGATTGCAATTCTGTTCAGATAGGCTATATCTTAATCTCAGAATGCTACTACATATGGAAATCTCCCTCTTGGAAGTAGACTTTGTTATTCACAGAGACTCGCGCAATATATAGATCACTATACAGTGTATATGAGAATCTGCATCACAGTATATATAGCAAGCATTTATGAAATAATTTAATAAAGATGACTGCAGTTAATAATATACTTGCTACATGTCAACAGATTTATATTATAAATACTGTAGCACTACTAAGGACAAAGGCTACAGTATTCTAAATTTTTGTAATAAGGGAGCAATGGCCATTTTTGCAAGTGTTTGTCTCTATGTTATAGAATATTATAGAACATGTTTTAGAAATTGGCGCTGACATACAGTTAGTTTCATAAAATACGGTCATTATATGCAATGCTAGCTGTCTGTAGCGACCTGTACCTGGCTGTTGTCTAAACATACTAAACCTTGCTGCTTCTGTCCACTTCTATAGCTAATAATCAGCTAATATCTATCACCAGATAAATATAAACCTTGGAAAATGTAAGAAATTTAGCTAATATATCATAAATATGTACTTTTAGATCCGGTTTTGAGTAGCCAGCTATGGCAGCTTTGTTTAGTTTCAATATTTGATGGGCCATTTTTAATGAAACTAACTGTAAAGTTAGTTTGTAACTTTATCCTATATGGCATAAAGAACTTTTTATGTAAACAATAAAAGTCTGCCAATAAAAACAGGCTTTTATGTAAATTCACCATTTACTGTCATACCTGTGAAAATCTTCAATCTTAAGTATATGACTTGTATTGGTAATCCAATGATGTTTGTTGAGATGCCAACATTTTTTTCACACATTAATGCCTAATGGTCTGAAGAATAAATAAGGGACGTTTCTGAATTGTATGTTGTCAACTTATTTTAGGCCCCCTATAGCCCTTGACCTTTACATAATAATTAAGACCATCTTTAAAACTATTGAATGTTGTTCCCAGAGTTGTAATTGTGAATTTGCAAGGTTTTATCGTAAAGGTACTAGAAAGCCATATTTCAGTGCTTACTAATACTTATGGCTGCATCGCCTGTTGCTGCAGATGTTAATGTGACAAATATAGATAACGGGTGAAGCCCTTTCAGAGGATGTTGTTAGCGAGTCAGGTAAGCACATAATAATACTAGTCTACAACTGGAATAGAAGAACTATTGTTTCCAAGCAGTTTATGATCCGTGATTGCTGAATGATAAGGCTTCGGCTGTGAGCAGTAGATGGTCCAATGTAGCTGGGAATTACAAGAGTTGACCTTTTGCAACAGGACCCAATCTCCGGATGAGGTCTTTGAATGGCTTCTTAGCTTGCCTCTGTAGCAACATGATACAACATTACTCTACAGACTAGTAAGAGTTGCTCTCATTCTGAGATACCTCAATGTCATTATATGCAATGCTAGTTGCCCAATGATTTGTGCAGAGTGCAAAAATCAACATCTAAAGCAACTAGATAAGTAAGTAAGTAAAAGTAAGTAAAATTTTATTTCAAGTCGGATAATAGCATCAACAATAAAACAGAAGCGCACAGCACTTGTGTCCGACAATAACAAATAAGAACAATGAGTATTTACAGATGAAAGATGAATGAAATAAAACTATAAGGTACATAAAAGGCACGTGCCACATTGACACTCAGGTTGCCACTAAGAACATAACTTTTAAAACCATTAAAATCCAAAGCCTTAACAGTATCAGGAATCTTGTTCCATAACATAGCACCTTGGTAACGCAGCGAATGAAATCCATGTTTTAGAGTCTTATACATTGGTTGTCTTAGCATATTGACATTTCTAAAATTGTATGAAATATCTTGTACTGCGAAAAAATCTTTTGACATTGGTGGACATTTGTTTTGCAAAATCTTGTAAACAGTAATATCATTATTCTTTGTCTAATCACATACAGAGGTGATCTTTTTGCTTTATCTAATAGTTCTTTATAGGTTGAGGAAAAATCTAAGTACACAAATCTTAGAGCACGTTTAAATAAATTTTCTAACTTCCGTGCATCTTCTACTTTACAATGATGGTATACAATGCCACAGTAACCTAAGTTTGATAAAATAAATGCATCTAGGATTTTGATCTTACATGGCAAAGTAAGTACCCGAGACAAACGAGATAATACATTGATTTGCTTAGCTGCTTGAATAGATATATTCTTAATATGATTAGTAAAATTTAATTCATTGTCAATGGTGACACCTAATAGTTTAATATTCTTTGTTTGACTCATTATAATTCGACCCTGCTATGTACACGTCGTGTATTTAATGTTTATTTGTTATTGTAAGTATTGCATAGCCTTTTTTTTTTAACTGTAGCACTACAAGTTATTTGACCTTTAGCTGTTTTGCTATTCAAATTTAAAAAAAAATTGGTGGAGTTTCAGTTTATCACAAATAATTACTGATATTATTATTTATACTTTTTTGACAAGATTTTTGTTATTTCACTTATTTCATTAATATTGACGTAATCGATGGGCTGAACCTTTTGTATGAAATGCCAACTGTTATTGTCAATTCAATTCAATTCAATAAATCTTTAATATACTAACAAGTGTACACACCCAGCCAACAATTTCTTATTAGTCAGTTTAAATACAGTTTTGACGCAGCACACTGACTGAGTAATAAATAATAAGGAATTTACAAACTAGAAGTTAAACAATTTGAATTTTACTGTCCTAAAAGTAGTACAACTACTCAAAGAACCCTTGAAGACTGAAAAGGACTATGGCATGATACCTTAGATTCGTGGCCTCTTTGATAAACATAGCAGTGTCTGTTATAATCGAATGACATAAGAATGTTCATGTTGTCTTCCTCAATAAGTACCTAAAAAGATGATAGTTGCTTGTTATCTTAAACTAATTGTTACATAGAATGGGCAATACGATAGAAAATGTGTCTCAGATTCTCACAGTTGGTGAGCGTTTTACATCCTTGGCCATACGTAGCCACCCCATCCGTGAGCACTCGTAGATCGCTTGGGAGATCGCTCGTGCGAGTGGTCAAGGATGGGTGGCAACGTATGGCCAAGGATGTAAAACGCTCGCCAACTGTTTCCTCTCTTCACGTATTTCCGTGAGTGGTCAAGCGCAACCAGGAGTGATCTACGAATTATAGTATACGTAAAACGCTCGGCGAGTGAATCACGTACGGACAAGGATGAGCAAGAGTGAAAAACAAAAATTCATACGTAGGTCTTATCCGTGATAGTGCGAACGCCCCTTTAGCTACTGAATGAATATGTTGCTCTTTAAACCATTGCCTCATTTGTTTATAAGTTACCAAAATCTGTCTAGAGGTTATCGGCACATTCCAGGCTATCTCTAAATTTCTGAATATTATCTATTTGTAATAAAACTGCCTGCCCACACATATTTGATTTCATGAATTCTTCAGGTATGGATCGAGGGTCACACCATATACAATGAGTTTCCATTATTTCTAATCTCATCCTCTCTTGCACAATCGGTTCCTGTCAACAGGTGTAAGTACGAAGACATTGTTATTAACAATTTCTTTGTATCCAAAATTTATCTTAACTCCTAATAAGGAATGGTCGGTTATTTTACCAGCTATGTCTATGTCTCAATGGTACTGGGACTGAAGCTTAGTCGGCTTATATGACCAGCTGCCAGAGGCAGACGTAATGATGAGATGATAAGGCTTGGAGTCTACACCATGTCACACATTTACCCCAAGGGTTGTGTCTTTTACTTGCCTCAGCATAGACACTGAGTACAAGGCACCTCGAATTTAACGTCTCATGCAATCGACATTATTAATATTATCATCTTTAAAGTCACAGAATCTATCAACTAAGTTTCTAGCAGTAAAAAGCATTAAAAAAGGTACAATTTACAATTTTATCATATGGAACAACAAAATAATTGATAACAGATTTTCCAGTTGATAGGGCAGGGGCTTGTGTAGATAAATGAAGTCCTGAAAAACTTTGTGTTAATTTGTGACACCATACAATTTATCGCTCTAAAAAGTGTGTAGTTAAAGAAAAAAAAATTTTTAAAACAAGGTTAAGCGTCATTTACAGGGCATCAAACACAATAGTAATAAAAAAGCGTCCAAGCGGCAGCTTTTTACAACGTTACAAATTTCATAAAACATATTGACGAATGATGATGTATATGGAATGAAAGGTCTTGATGTGAACAACGTAGATACGCATGGGAACATGTCAAATTACCATTCTGTACATGGCCAAATGTGCCATGTGCGTTTTCCATGAGACGGATAAACGCATGGAAAATGCATGGTTTTTGCCTAATTGAAATGAAGTGAAAACCATACTTTTTACATGCGTGGAAAACGCACGTAGCACATTTGGCCATGTAGGAATATACAGTCAGGAATAATCTACGTTTATAGTTTGTAAAAATAATGAGTTCGGGCAATATTATTGGTACTTTTTTTATTATATGCTAGTTAATTTCACATCAATGGGTTATTGGTCATGTTTTCTTAATATGTATAATATATAGTTTTTTTTTCTATTTCCATGTGGGTACATTTTGCATGGTAGTGCTGTTCACCCGGTCGTTGAATATTGTAACTGTAGACTTTAGTGCTTGGTGCAGATTCGCCATGTCACACTCGAAGCTTGAAGTTGCCTTTTTTTGTCAAGATTCTGCAATTCACTGTTGGCGGCTTATATAATAGAAATAAACAAATATGTAAAAAGCTGATCTTGAAGCAAATTCTGCTCCATGAGCAGCTGCACAAGACAAAGGTTAGGAAGAGAATATTTTCCACTAATCCACTGTCACACGGGCCGGTTTTGCCGTAGTGAACCCGTAGTATTACTTAATAGTTATGTAACAGCTCTTTCCGCCGGTTTGGCGACAGGTTCTGGGAGCAAAAAGGGTGCTCTCGCAGACGTCCGCGCAAGCATGGCACAACCGGCTACCGGGGCCGGGTTTCGCGGCTTGGTCAAGGGTCCCACGGGTGCTTGCCGGGTATCCCCGGGTATCCACGGGTGGCCTTATTGGGGCCGCCGGGTTGGAGCCGGGTAGCGATTTTCGCAACTATTACGTAATACTACGGGTTCACTACGGCAAAACCGGCTCGTGTGACAGTGGCTTTAATAATTAGGCTCCTTTAAATTTACCATATAAAGTTCAATTGTTCTAATCTTGGCCTTAGACATTAGGCAATCAAGATTCATGATTTAGATGTCCTTGTGGTCAAGTCATCCACCAATACCCCGCCATGACCTACATCTATGAGGTATTTTCATAGAAATTGTAGGTGCCTTGTGGTCGGTGTCTATGCCGAGGCAAGTAAAACACCCCACCCATGGGGTAAATGTGTAACATGGTGTGGACTCCAAGCCTTATCTCATCATTACATCTGCCACTGGCAGCTTTTCATATAAGCTGACTGAGCTTCAGACCCCGTAGCGCTGAGACATTGTAATCACATAAAGAAATCATGGACAACGCATACATGTATTTGTGTTTTGTTATATTTTGCTTTTTTTTTGTGAAACAGTAAATGTATTCTAAAAAAGATGCAAATTTAGAGGTTGATATTAATTTCTTGGCAGATATATTACATATACATTATATGATAGTGAAACAGCACCATCATATTTTTTCTTGTTCTACACATTTTAGGGATTTAAAAAATGTATGGTGTCTAAATTAACTTGCAGTTTTCACGGCATAACATTAGCCCCTACACTATGATGAAACAAAAGTAAAGGTATCATTTTCATAAGTGATCCTACCAATAATGACACACAGAAGAATACTGTCAAGTAAAAATTCTTGAAAAAGTTCACCGTGTTTATTTGAAATTTTATCTAATACCTGTCTTTTAGGTAATTCATCAATGCCTGGGAGACAGTCATTTCGATCCCTACCTACTATTTGGATCACCAGAAATATATATGGCATAGTGTGAAGTCTGATATACAAAACTCAAAGATATTTATAAAAATAATTACTAGCATCACGGCCCCATTTGAGCCTTCCGGCATTATCTGTATTATATCGTTTAATATGAAAATAATTTACGTTCGATCAGATAGGAAATGTCTAAAATCAATGTTTAAAATAAAGCTCTTATTTTTTTTTATCTTTCTTTATGACAATTTATTCTATAAGTACAAAATCGATAGTCATAAATGCTATGCTAAACTGTACGGTTCTTTGATGTACCTAGCTAAACTAATGAAACACAATGTCCAAAACGAAACTGATAGAAATATTGACACACTTGAAAAATATTTCTGTCACATTTTGATGTCTTAGAAGATTATTTTGAGATTGACAGCTATTTTCTGAACATTGGTATTATATGTCAGTGAACTTTGATCGATGGATGTGTCAAGAGTGACAGACGAAAAAAAGGTATTAATATTAAAGGGGCGTTCACACTCTCACCAAAAAACCTACATATGACAACAGATGAAATTATTATTTTTAACTCTTGGTCATCCCTGGCCCTACGTGATTCACTCACCAAGTGTTTTACTTATACTCGCGCTAATTCGTGGAACGCTCCTGGTCTTGCCTGACCACTCCCGAGCATCCGTAGAGAGAGAGGAAATTTTTTTAAACATGTTTAAAATTTGGCGGACATTTTACCAGTGAATTGTTTCCATTAGTTACGTGACTCGCTCACGATTCACTCAGCGAGCATTCTACGTATGTTCTACGTATGTTCTACGTACGTTCTACGTTTTTATGTAGCCATACATAGCCACTGTCCATCCGTAGGTACTCACCACCCTTTCGCGTCCACTCGTAGAACGCTCATAAAATTCTCGACGGATGTCTGTCGCCCGCCCGTCATCTTCCTTGTCCATCCTTGCCCATCCTTGAACCACTCGCACAGGCGATCTACGAGTGATCTACGAGTGCCTACGAATGCCTAGAAGTGCCTGACGGATGCCTGATGGATGCCTGACAGATGCCTGACGGATGACGGAGGTTCGGTGAGCGGTTGACGGACGTTTGGCGAGCGGTTGACGGACGTCTGCCCAGCGAACAACGACTACCTCACGTACAACAGAGCCACGAGTAGGCATGTATAGCCGATTTTTCACGTCCGTCGTCATGCGTAGGACTTATCTGTGACAGTGTGAACGCCCCTTAAGAGATGTGCCTGATCAAACGGTTTCAAAAATACGTAGGGGAGAGTGGGGCACATTGAGCCGTGGGGCACCTTGATCCATTGGCTCTGTAGGCCAGTTGGTTTATATGTCATTAACCTTGTAGTGATAAAGAATTAGGTCACTAATTATTTTTGGAGTTTCCTATTAGGACAATGTGTCAATTCAGAATTTACACTTTTCACTACTACACTCGGCGACAGTGGATTTCGCCACGACACTGAGATTCGCCACCCCCCTTAAACATGAATATAAACATTGCAAGGTCTTGATTTGCTAGCAAACTAATTGTGTAAATCATTACCAGTGTTGTAACATTGCGGCAGCCATCTAAAATGTGTTTATGGTAGTTTTATGGGGTCGGCGAATCTCAGTGTCGTGGATAAAGCCACTGTCGCCGAGTATACTGAGTGATAAAACCATGCAAGATTGTTATTTTTCTAATATCGTCATTATTTATATATATATAGAATCCACTAACCAATTTATCAATGTGAACGAGGCAATATGTGCCAAACATTGACCTAATTGCAGATGAGTTGAGATTTACCAAGCTGCTCACAGCGTACTTTCAGCTAATTTGCACGAGACCCACATGCTCAGAGCTGTAAAATAAGCAGCAGTAATATGGGCTTGTCCCTCAAGCACAATGTATAACATTCACTTATTTGTAGTGTGAAAACAGTTTACCTTGCATGTTCAGTATCACTTTTCATTGCTTCAAATATGAAGCCTTTAGATAGATAGATAGATAGGTAGATAGGTGGATGGATGGACAGACAGACAGACAGACGTCAGTGTATGGTTTCCTGTTGTAAATATAGGTATTGTCAATGGTTAAATTAACCGGCGCATATACCAATGGTGAATCTCAATTGGCTGTGTTATTCTGTCCGTTTAAGGATCAAGGAATTCCAAGCCTCAGTATTGTGGGTGGATGTGCCCAGTCTTTGACTTCCTGTAGCTGGATGCCCAAGTTACAATGAATTAAACATTGCGTGAATTAGGGCAAGGGCTGTTGGATGTTTGGATGAGGAGACATGCAATTCAGTGACAATGCTTTGGAGAAGATAAGTGCTGACACAGCCTGCCATGTCCTCCCCATGTCACAGGCTGCCGAATTTCTTTGCATCTTTTGGCTAATATTAAACAAACATGCTGTTAAAACATCGCCAAAGTGGAGTTTCCTAACGTCAGCATTTTGCCATCAACAGATCACCTGCAGCTACATCCTAGGCTGTCCTGTCTCCTGGTCCTGCAGCTGCTTGCAACCTGCAGGCTTTAATAATAAGTTAATGAAAATTCTTTAATTTACACTGCCGTATGCAGGTTTTTGGTCTTGTCAGTAGTAATAGGAAATTTAATTAATCTCTAAATAAAGTACTCCATAATGATAAACAAATGCGAGAAATTCTTATAGGCCTACGTTATGACCGGTATTTAGTTGCAGGGCATAAGATACAAGTCAAATTTATAATTAAGATTTTACTACCTGTTTGATGTATACTTATGAGGATTTTCATTTGAGCCGACTGTGTCCATCTAGATATGGTTTGGAATACGTGATCGGTTCGGCTTATTGTAAGACTTAAGGACATGTAATTTTTATTAGAAGAAACATGTGAGAGAACACATAGCTATCTCACGATTAAAAAAAGACTGTAGATTTAGTCTTACGTACTTTATTTCATCTGCACATTATTAAACATTATTTAAAAAAAATTCAATTTTGAAAAGTATAAGCACCATGTTGCCAATAATACACAAATATATAGTATGGCTACAGCACCATTATTTTGGTACGCGCAACATCAGCGCCATCTTATACCATCTGTAACTGTTTGCTATAAATTTTATATTATTACATTATATTATACTTACACAATACAAATAAACTTTCCATGTATCCACCTTGTGACCATATGTTATTGGTCCATATTACATACCATGCAGAGCCCACAATGCGTAGGTGTCCTTAGTCTATTTCCTATTATAAAGAGTTAATTTATTTATTTCCACAATTTATTAATTTCTATTTACTTGAGATGCAGCTAGATTATTTCTCTTCTGAATGCTATAAAATAGATAAAAGAAGGTGAGTGACCTAATAATAATAATGGTTAAGACATCCACGAATTCCATAGTGGCCAGCTCTGGTTTGATTCCCGGACGGGCATTCTTCATGAGCAACATTCCAGCTGAATGGAGGTTCCTTGTACTGAGTGTCTAAAGTGAAATACCCCGCCCATTAGGTAAAATGTGTAACATGCCTTATCATCACATCATTACATCTGTCGAATGCAGCTGGTCATGTGAGCAGGCTAGGCTTCAGACCAGAAGAAATGAGACATAGATATAGATTTAATATTAAGTGATATTTTTTAACCGAATTTTAGTCGTTGTTGACAGAGAAACCCTCACTTGAGTTTTGTTGAAAGCATGCCAGCAAGTGCATGGGTCAATTAAAGGTAAATTGTAATTTAATTCATTTAGGACCCTACCATGACAGGTATGTCGTTTTACGCAGAGCACGAATTCATAATTCACATTTCATTGAGTGATCAACTTCTCATTGTTTTATTTAAAGCATGTCATTAGTTCGAGGCCTCAAGATTGTCCTTACTTTTCTGTTGTCTGTCGTGAGAGCCGTCAGGTCTATAGTTGAGACATATTGTTCAACAAAAGTATATATGTCATTTGTCTTATGGCCTGATTTGTATTATTATTGCGCACTTTTGTATGATTGATTGTTATAATCAAAAATGTTGAAAGTGAAAGTTTGTCAAGCACTTCAAATTATATCTTCTGTCATTGTCTTTCATCATGGTGTGATTTTCATGTGATTCATTGCTAGCCTATTTTTGGCAAATATATTTACACTTTCACCGCTTTAGATAATACAGTTCCGTGAAGAGAAGATACCATATTGATTTGACCACTTTCACTGACCCTTGACGGTGTAACTCTGCATTTGAAGCATGATATGCAATTGTCAGTTGGTGTAATTTTTGTTTGTCCATTTATGACAAAAAATTAGGAACCAATCATAACTTTCCCTACGCCTTCAGATGTCATCTTGTATTGATTGCTGGAGATAATTCCAGCACAGGCATTGTGATCTGACCACTTGACTTGATCCTTATCATAACATGCTATTGGATGATAGCTGCAGACCTGCGTCATATTTTGGGGGGGGGGGGGGGGCTGGGCCTTTATAAAGCTAGACATCCTGAGAGGCAGTCACACACTTCCAGGGTATATTCAAAGAACGACATGGCAGCAGCAGCGAAAGTAGCAAGGAAGACTCTCTCACCTGCTTTCCCCTTAGCACTGAAGGCGGCCAGAGGTGAGGTGTCTATTGTGGTGACAGAATATGAGGCCAGTCACTTCGACAAGGCTCACCTCCTCTTCCAACAGGCAGCAGAGTCAGGAGATGGTTACTCCAAGGAAGAAGTGGAAAGGGAGACACTGAAAAAGAAGTTGGCAACTGGAAGCAGAACTCTGTCTTTCCTTGAAGAAAAAAGCCAAGAGGTGGTATGTGTGGTGCCAATCACTGACAGCCCAGCCTGCCGCAGCACCAAGGGTATGCTAGCGACCATGTTCACAGTGGTTGACCCTCTATTCAGAGGCCAGGGGTTGGTCAGAGATGCCTACAAGACTGCTTTTCCAGTCACCATTGACATGGGCTACTTTGGAATCACAGCACGTGTGGCATTGACAGCCAGAAACATCATCCCTTGCCTAGCTGTTGGAGGGCAAATCACAGGCACCATCCCCATGTCTTCCAACCTGGAGAAGGTGGGCTACGTAGACGATGTCCTGGCCTACATGAGTCACAACCTGGAAAAGAGGATGCCTGATTATCATGCAGTAAGTCTAGTTTCATGACAGTGTGCATTACTTTCAGAATCATTTATTTTAATGTTAAATTCAAAAGAAAACCTCATCGTTTATGACCGACTACTGGTCTTTGTGTATATATTGTGGAACTGATGTAAAGAGAAACTGCATGCATGAATCCATGCATTGAACGTAACAAAATAATTTTGGTCTGCTTCACTCCACGATGGTTGCTGGAACTCTTTTCAAATCGTTCGAGTACTAGGAACTCTTTTCAAATCGTTCGAGTACTGTGTCTTATTCTCAGAGATAGATAAAAAGATCTGTATCATTGTCGCTGAGATAATAATCTTGTTAAGTTGTTGAGATGTTCAATTATGTTGTTATAGATAATGTTCCTTGTGATTGATTGCTAAACAAACTTTTTTTTTTGCTGTTGCAGGAGCTGTTGCAACAACGTGATGCTCCTCTTCCTCCTCTAAATGAGGAGAAAGCGACTCTTGAGGGTTTGTGTTCATGGAACGAACTGTCAGCACTGGAGCTGCGGAGCCCATTGGGGAATATGCGAATCCGGCCAGTGCGAGACACCGATGAAGTCTTGGAAACCGAGAAGATGATTCGCGATTGCGCTGAAAACGGACTCGGTTTTGGTGTAGATGAATTTGACAGCAATGGCCATTTCAACAGAAAGTTCTTCAAGTCCACCAACGTTATTGTCGCAGAAGGTCCCGAGGGTGACATCATGGGCTGTGCTTTGATCGGTCCTTCCAATTTGTCGCGAATGGCCCGACCGGTCATTTCTCATCAATACATGGCGGTTAAGGAAAAGTACTCGGGCAATGGCGTCTGCACTGCCCTGATGAATTACTGTGCAAAGAGCATGAAATCAGAAGGCTATAAGCTGCTCGTCAGTGACTCTTACCTGACCAATTTCAAAATGATCAACATGCTGAGAAATAATAAATGGGTATTCAGGGGCAGCATGCCTTTCTCTGGCTTTCTCAGGGGCGTTGGTCCAACAGATAGTCTTATTGTGTATTTACCTTTGTGATTCTTTTAATTTTCATAAAAAGTTGCAATGATCTGCCGTTTGATACATATCCGTTGAATGTTATGCTTTGAAATATCGAGTTTGTGATTTTTACATACAGTATTTTGTACTTTACCTTTATTTTATTGTAATAAAATATATCATCATATCAGATGTGTTCTGTTTTGACAAACACCGACTTTACAAAAATCATTTAGTCATGACCAAGGTTGTGGGGACGGTGGATTGGTTGTCCATCCAGTCTCTCTAGTCTTAAGTCTAATTTACCTGGTTTTGTTATAACTTAAATATGTAATTTCTAAGGTAATTACACCACAGGCTTCCAACACCCTCTTGTAATTCTTCTATCTATCTATCTATCTATCAGGTTCCTAAATAATTTATTAAGCTTCTTTACAAGTACGATATTAAACAACATACATATTCAAGAATGGTTTAGTGCTGGGTAACCTTCTAAGTTATATATAACAACACAATGTCATTAAGACTAATCAGTCATCATATTCACTGAATATGTCTAAAATGTTAGCTAAATATTTTTTTGGATTGTCTATATGAATACACAGCTGCTATGCCTTGATCTTCGCCTCCAATAGCTATATTTGTCAAGACTATAGAACAATAGGACTGAAAGGTTAGGTATATAATTGATAATGCAGTCTTGAAGTTACCTTTTTTTTTTAAAGAAGGGAGTGGAATGGACCCAAGGTTCATGATTACTATCTCAGCACAGTGTAATGTTTCTATTCATGTTTTCATTATTATTTTTATATACAAATTTTTTTTTACGTTTTTCTTTTGTACTATAGCGGCTAATGTACTTTATTTATGACCTTTCCAATTCATTCGATACTTTCAGTTGTCCAAGAAGACGACCCAACAGAGGGTGACCCACCTAAGGAGCAGCAACCTGAGTCACTTGGAGGGCATTTTGGCAGCCGTGGAGACCTTTCCTGATGTTGTCGAGGTCCTGAAGCCCTTTCCCTGCCCTGCCGTGACCCACCCTCTCTTCGTGGACCTCATCTGTAACCATGGTTACACCTGGGTCAAGGTCATTGCTCGCAAAGCTCAGGCCCTCCACTTCGTCTGGGCAGGTCAGTCCCACCGTAATTATTCATGAATTCCACCGAGTGTCGCTGCAGCAGCATGGTGACAGTAATATTAGTCTGGTTGGCAGCAGACTACGTCTTATACGCCTCTTTGTTATTTTGCTTCATGAATTATTTGACATCAGGGAATTCCTGATATCAGAATACTTATATTACGCGCAAGAAAGTGACCCCAGAAATCTTAGTAATGCTGTAAATTTAATCAAATTATAGCATGAGACAGTTGACTAAAAGCAAACGAATATGCTGACCTTCATGTAAGTTTAGCTGCTCAGGTCTTTAGATTCGAATTCGAATTTTATATACATATATATAATACCATTTTATTTTACAAAACCTTACGGACGACTATTTTTCACCTGTGTTTATGATATTTGCCATATGTCCCAAATATATTGAATATATGATCTACTTATTGATCTGCAAACAATAAAACGTCTGTTTCTTGTGCTAATGTGCTTAGTTTCACTCAGGACTTTCGTGATATTGGGGCTGGTAAATGGGGCTGGTAACTGGAATTGAATAACATGTCCTAGTATTCGTCTCAGTAAAATAGTGGTGTCAATGCATTTATGCGGCCAGGTATGTGCTTTGGAAATAAGGGTCCTGATCACGTTTTAATTGATAAATAATGTACTATGACTCTTTTCTTATAAATTTTTACTTATTAATTGCCACCAAAATGTTATATAGGTATTGGTTGAATTATATCTTGAAACGCCTGCGAGAATTGCTGATAAAAACAAAGCAGGAGAACTACAACAATTGAATAAAACGCGAAAAGTTCTGTCAATGGATGATAACCAGATTCCTTGAATAGAACACCAGATGTGCAAATTAAGCAGCACATTTGGCTAGTCTGGTTTGTCTGGTGCTGTGTTCAGAAACACAAGTGATTGGCTTCTGCCATAGAAACAATCCAACAACCACATCGAAGAGGTAAATTTAAAACAGTTTTTCAAACAACATAAAGCTGCCTGAAACAGTATCTTGAAAGAATTTTAGACTTCCCTTTTTAGCTTGATTAATTAGCCAGTGCCTGACCTATCGTGGTCAGAAGATACCGGACAAAACGTTCGTCAATCTTACTTTTTTCTCTCACCCTGCTTCTCGCTTTCTTCACCTGGGTCTCATATCGATCTCCCAGTGACATTTGTCCTCCCAAAAAATCACTACATGCCTCCTTTCATCGCTGAGAAATCTCCAAAAACCTAGAGAAGGCCATTAGACTGAGTGTAATCTGGAGTCTACAGGCCTGATCTGGCCATGGAGCCAAGAGTAGATCTGACTGGCCCTTAAAAGCAGTCTCTTGCACCCCAATGAGTCTCATTTGGTCCAGCTGTTGGGTTAATGCAAGGCACAGGTTTTGATTTTTAATCAGCTTCTTCATCGTAGTCCTCAGCCTGGTAAATCCTCTGATGGTCATAAATTGAAAAATCCTACTTCTGAGCAGCTCGCTTTATGTGATATCAGAGTCTGCAACCCCAAGAAAGAAATTCAATTAGCAAGAAGATGGAGTCTGAGGGCTCATAGAATGAGTAAAAAAAAGTTTCTTTATATATACTGGCTTTTGGTTCATTCTATTCTGTCCCATGGAATTCTTTTACAATTCTTTGAACTCATCAATAAAAAGATGCTAGATGTAGGCCGAAAAGACATTCAGCTCAGATTGCTGTCTTTCACATGTCAATCCGTGGGATGCTGGGCAATTATGGTAAGAGCCAAGGAAGTCTTGTGGGCATTGTTCCAAATGGATAACCTTTCCAAAAGCAATTATTATTGTTTTGACGGGGCTTTGTAGCCATAAGAATTGCGCCCTGCAGCATGGTAGTTGGAAAGTCCCGCGAAGGTCTTGTTTCCGCAGAGAGAAATTTGAAGCATCTCATTTGACATATTAATACGATTTTTTTATTGTAAAGCTTTGTTTTATATTCATCAGCTTTTAAGCATTTGCTGGGAATATAAAATTATCAGTACATGCCATAGGTGACCTACCACATAGGTCCCCAGTGACAAAATTCGGTTCAAAAGCATCACAATATAGAAGATGGATAATTTTTCTTGGGGCATTTATCGTACAGTCATCTATTAGGAGAAGAAGTCAAGGATATGCACTAGTGTTTCTGTGTTCTGTTTCATATGTATAGTGGACATTGACATCTCGTTTTTCGGTGCAGAGAAGCTACAGTATGAAGAGTTCATTGCAACTTAATAGGGCCCTGGGTGTTCACTTGATGGTCATATGTTATATGGCTGGCGTAATAAATGGCGTCCTGCAGGAAGCCTAGAATCAAAGACGTGGCGTGGCCCAGTGGCCTTTTATTTGAGGCAATTTTCATCTGACAAGAAACAGCCCAGAAGATAATAAACGAGCACTGCACTGGTCGATCACAGGGCTGGAGGCAGGAGGGAATGTAAGACAAGCTGCCCTCGTCCTACTTTAATGGACCTCCGAGATTCTCTTCCTCCTGACCACCCCGAGGTCACGTGACCCCTTTGTTAACGTCGTTATATCACGTGACCAACTGCTAGACATGCTACGTCACCATGTCTTAGATTTCAAGATGGCTGCCTTCCTTGCAGGTCCTAAGTCGTAAGCTTGAGGTGCTGCTTAATAGAGAACATATCACATTACCCTAATAACTTAGGGCAGCACGCACACGTGGCATTTATATGCAGCTCCAGTTTCCTAAGTTGTGAAGTTTTGACTTGAGCTTATCATGTAAGATGCTACTGGGCATGGACATTTCAGTGCAAGTATAGCTAACTTTAAGTATACAAACAGTGGTGCCCAATGGAATAATGCTGATAATGACACTTGTAATGTGTGTTATGTTAGCCAAACAGGCACTTATTGGGGGAACTTGTTGGAGTATTGTTGTCAATGGAGGTAGCTCACTAAATCAAAGAATCTTGCTCATCACATGGAGAACTAAAGATTTTGTGAGAGTCAATGTATAAGAAGGGTTTTAATAGTAATGTTAGTGATGTACATTCTCTTCAATTTTTTTATTTCAGGTGGTGGCCAGTTTGGTGAGCGCAATATTGTTGACCAAGCGCAGCAGTTTGTGGCATGTGCCGACCGATATCCCCTCAACTACAAGACTCCGCAAGTCCTCTTCCTGTTCACCGCTGGAGTGACACACCCTGTCAAGGACGCTTTGAGTGAAGTGAAGGTCGACTCCCATGGAGAAGTTGTTGAGGCTGACCCAGACATCGAACAACAGATACTTCAACTAATGGACAGTTCTGTCCCTCACGACTCGGACGAAGATGAAGTTGAAAACGATAACTTTAGTCAAGGTCAACCGCAAGGTCATGTCAATGACCTTTTTGATGTGACCGACATTGCTGACGCGCCATCTTACTCTCAGGAATCTGAAAACAGCAACGCTCAGCCAGTGAAAAGTGATACGAACAGGAACACTGAAGAGCCTTCAAGATCTGAGTGTAGGAATTTAGGAAGTCTGGAGCTTTTGGGAGATTTAGATAATAGCAATGATGAGAGCATTCCTTCAGCCTCTCAGTTCTTGTCTTCCAAGAATGATTACAGTAATGACAGAAGCGAGGAGCTCGTATCCTTTTTTGGATCAGAAGACAATGAAGGAAATGTCTCGTCACAGAGCTCCAAGGAACGGAGACAAAAGTCGAAGAACAAGAAGCGAATTGTCGATATTGTAGGCTGTGATAAAGAAGAACTAAGATCGGAGGAATCCGCTATCTTCACTCATCTTCCAGTCATCAAAAACGTAAACTTAGACATAACAACCCTCATCTGTTTAGTGACTAACCTCTGTCATGGAGGCAGCAATTGGGTTTTTGAAGAAGACATTTTAAATCAACAAGCTGCTGCAGAAAGAAAGAAACCTCTGCTACCTGGCCTTAACAAGTACTTACAAGGTATGTCAGATAATTATGTCCTTGTCATGAATAATGCTGCTGAATCACTGTCGATTGATTTTAAATTCTGATCTCAGGTCATGTTTGTGTTAGATCTCCTCAGACAAATCCGGAAGATATGCGAACCCTTAATAAGATATGGAAAGATTCTAAAGTTAGTGTATCTGTGATGATTAGCCCTGAAGACCCCTGTGTGTTAGCATGGGTCCCCGGGGCTAGTGATGATAGGAAGGTCAAATCACTCAGATATGACAAGCCAAGTATGTTCAGGTTGAATAAAAAAAATTCGTAACATGTTCAAACTTGGGGTATATGTTGGCAAGGTCTTATGCATGTTGCAAATTTTGAATATTATTGGAGCAGTCTTCAATATTTCTTTATACATGTATTCTCCATTCAGCTGTGGGCCAATCAAAATGTTTCATAGTCAATTTGTCATCCAGCATGGGTGTATGTTTTACAGCAGCAGAGTATATTGGACAACTGATAAGTATGTTAGGTGGCTGCGGCCAGTGTATGTTGTACTGTGTCGAGAATATAAGAATGGTTTCGCCTTGGTCAACATAACTTTTCCTCATCCCACAAAACTCCATGTTGGACTCCTCACCATCCACTACATATATATGTATTGTTATAATGTGCATGCAAAGCAGTTGTGAGTAGTTGGCCAATGCAGTAAGGCATCTTGGCTCTCCTCGAAACCCATTGCCAAGCAATTCCACCCACGCCTCTGTCCTTTCTTGTGTACTGAGTATAAGGTGTCAGTGTGGGAGCATTTGACTTAAGGATGATGCATTGCCTCAAACTTCACATTCTGCTCAGTGGGAGTAAAGTTCAGAAAAAAACAGTGTTTTTCAGTTTTCTGATTCGGTTGGCATACAATTTCTGTTTAAGCAGCTTAATGGTCTGGTGATAAAGTTTAAGGTCACATGCTCAAAATGTTCTGGCTTCGAATCCTGACCTGTATACTCATGAGCATAGCTGCGTAAAAGGAACTGGAACTCATCAGCATTGATTCCAATTGTACTTGATGTATATTTGTGTAGGGGAAGCTGGGGCAAAATGGGCTCGCTAACTTTGAAACCCTATAGCTTGGAGGGGTTTGATCTTAAAACCACAAAATTGTTGCAAAACGGTTAAGGGCACACAAAGTTATCAGTTTAATGACATTTCAAATGCATTTCCTATTTCAGGATGACCACAAAATTATAATAATGTAAAATGCTGTTTAGTCCCATTTTACCTCGTGCAAGTTATTGTCCAGGAACAGATTTTTGCCTGTCTTATAAATCAGACTCGCATACATGTATTATAATATCTAATTGTCACAGACGCTCTTTGACTCCCAAATGATGGTTCATTTTAGTGAGCCTGAATGTATTATGTAGTCTCCCTGATTAAGTAATACCTTAAGAAAACAAAAAAACACAGATTGATTCCATACAACGCTTTTGTACCATGGTATATTGTGTACATAAAATCACGAATAGGAGTTGATGCATAGGATGATAGTGAGGCTGACATATTTTGTAACTGGTGACTGTGCAACCTCAGGCTAATGTCATTTATATGTTACGAGGTATGTTATTATCAGAAGCCTGATGGGATTTGTGTCACTAATTTGACGAGGCTCATTTGTCACACTGGATAATGTGTGCTGCTTGGGATGTGATAAACAGACTTAGCAGCCAAGCAGAAGGAAGATAAGTTAGAAAGAGTAGAAGCCAAACTATTCCATCAGATATGCTCCTATTTTTAATTAAAATGTGCTGTGTCATTTGATGTTTCACTATCTTTTTTAGTGATAATGGAACTTAAAAGTGCTTGTATGACGCTGAAAAGTTTTAAAGTCAGATCTTTCTCTCTTAAGTACGGCGTGTGTAAACTTAGAAGATTTCCATTTGCATGACTCGTTGAACAGCAAGAATCATCGTAAAAGGAATCCCTGAAATATATATCATACATATAGATATGGTTGATATTAAATTATGGGGAATCATTATTGGGAATAAATAGAAATACTAACAGCTGTGACATTCACATTTTGAATGCAGAATATAAAAGAGTATTAATATAATGTTTGATACAACCCAGATACAAGACTATGTGCATCACAGTGTATGAACATATTGTACATTTTCCGAACATGAAGTTGTAATACTATGTTTTTTATAGACAAGTGGGATGTTGGTCTGTCACGAAAATTGGTCTATCTGTCTGTACAGTTAGTTCTATTTCCGGCTGTAGCTATTACTGGCTAAACCTAGCTTATAGTCGGCTGCTCCTGTCTACACCTAGCGAATAGTCGGCTTACGCCTACCACCACTAAAAATAATATATACCTCGGTAAATGTTGGAAATTTATGCGTAACTCTCAACTTATGCACCAGATGGTTCTGTGTGTACTTTTAGATCTGGCTTTGAGTAGCTATAGCCAGACAGTTTCTTTTTGTGGCAGGTAGCATCGTATGGCAGAAGTTGTCTAGCTTGTCTAGGTTCAATCTGACAGGCCGTTTCTAATGGAACCTTGGATACAGGATGGAACTACAACTGTATGTCATTCTGCAGTCTGTGTCTAGGCCTGGCTAATGTATCTCTTTCAGTGAGTCAATATTTTTTATGAACAGAGACTACCTATCTGTTTAGGACCCTCTGTGTGGGCGGGGGCCTAGCTCAGAGGTAGCGCTCTGGGCTTCCAACCGCTGGGCCCGGGTTCGATTCCCGGTCGAGCCTAAGTTGGATGGCTGTTTCATCCTTCGTCTCATTGCCATGGTCTCTGCCTGTCCTAATTAGCCCATCAGGTGCAGAAATACAGGATGTAAAGCCCTAATCACACACACACACACAGGACCCTTTGTGTCTATACCATACCACAAAGCTATCTTATATTTTGGTGTGTGCATTTGGTGCCTGGTAGGGTTGTTCAGGCAGCTCAGCAAGTGACGCGTGTAGACCTGACAGAATGCTCGATAACATTTGCTTCACTTGACAAGGCTGTTTGCCAGTGACTCACCAAATGACAGGGTCCTGTTGATCTAGCATGACAGACTCCCTGGTCCTGCAGCCATCACTAAGTAACCATGCAGGCAATCATCTGCAGGCTATGTCCCTTTTTGCTCAATGTTTGTGTCCAGTACACACCTGCTGCAGTCCTGCAGGTTCTGCAAGTTGTGTGTTCTCTAGAAACATAGTTGGTACTCCATTTGTCATATTCAGCATGTGTGCTCAACACCAGGGATGGGTGTGTGCATAATATGCTGCAAATGTGCATTCGTGACAGGAGCTAGCCAAATTAAAGCAGTGACCAAGTGGCTAGGATGAATGGTTTCTGTGGCAAGGACTGTGTAGTCTGTGTAGACTGTGTAGGTCGAACTCTGCTTCTTATATGCATGCTGAGAAAACACTTTATCATGACCATAGTGGTTTCCTATGGTAAAGGCAGGAACGAGATTACATAATCCAGTTGCCATAACCCATATCATCATATTGTAAATATAATTGTATGATGTATAGTGCAAGCTGAGCACCCAGACAAACCTATCATACCAATCAATCCTTTTCATTTGTCAACTTTTCCCAAAATTTGCATATTGTGTTACAATGTGATCTGCTTTTCCATCATATATAATTGGGATCTGTCACGTATGATGATCAATAATCAGTCATTTGCATATGTTCTGAAATTTGACTCCCGAAGCTTATTTTCCTCTAATTCCACAGCAACTGACCTTCCTATGAAACTGCCATGTCCTCAGATTGGACATACAGCAGTGTGTATATCTTTTGTGACCTCTACGTGTCGATAAAATCCATTCATTCAATATAACTTATTTCTGAATTATTATCAAATGTCCAGTCCGCTTTAATTGGAGAATATCCTGGTCAATTCAACACGTCATAGTATATGCTTTGCTTTAATAGAGTCGATGTGATAAACAAAGAAGGTGTAATAAACAAAATACCTTTGATGAACGACGTTGGACGTGCTAGGAATATATCCTTGTTATAATGTTATGGCGCCTAGGTGGCAACGTGTACTTCTTTTGGCAATGTGTACTTCTTTTGGCAATGTGTACTTCTTTTCTTTTGCATAGAGCAAAAATGGAGGTCCCCTGCAAGGCTGGATATGAGAAACGTGAGGAAATTTTCAAGCAAGTTTCCTAAAACAGGTGTCCTGTCAGTGAGCTAGCACTAGGGCCACTTTCCTCTACTAGTATATATATATATTATGACTTTAATAAATTGATAAATATATTGTAATAAACACACATTAAACAGACCAAAAAACTATAGAGAGAAAAGATGGTTATTAGTGAACAAAATGCGACCGGAATCCGGAGCATTATAAATTCTTTATATTGTTATGGAACCAATATTGTAAGCGTTGGTCTAAAACAAGGTTGTAACTATAAAAAAAAACATCTGACAATTGTTGGAAATTGATTTGATAGCATTCAGACTATTGACTTACTGTAAGTCCAAGATTCAGAGCTTTGTCATAACTCAATGTCCCAGATCTTGAATTGTTATGATACCAAAATTCTTTGGAATTTGTACATATTTGTGCATGCACTAAGTCTACAGTGCTCGCTTATCATGATGTCACTTTGACTCTTTCGAGCATTGGTGCCCTGACCTGATGGTTAAACCAAGCCACATCATCATGGAGGAACTACAGATCCTCCTTGAACCACTGTAGAGTGCAATCTATTGAGTTGTAATATCAGACCAGAGATAGTATATTAAAAGTAATCATTTCTGTGCTGTGGTTGATTAAATAAACTGTTTTAGGTTCTACATTTGTTCTAGTGTATCCGCTGCAATGAAACGCCAGTACCATCCGCACAGATATAACTCGGAGCCAACAAAACAACAGTAACATGATTTGGGGTGGCTGGGTTGTGCAACCAGACTGAAGTAGTTCCAGTATCAGTTTAGCGCGAGAGAATGGCCAGCCATTCATCTCAGTGTAGACAGTCTTGTTAAAGGGTTCTGCTTGGCATACTAATGTACTGCTGCTGCAGATGAACGGCTGCTGGTCCTTTTCCTGCTGGCTATCAATCTGGAACTGGGAAGGAAAAAGGACCTTTAGAGTTGGTCCACTGGGTCTACAGATCTCAGCTCAAGGAATGCTTCCAAATCTTAGAGGTCCACAAGGTCCTTGCCACAGATCAGCAGTTATGTCCACTTGCCTGGGAGATGGCAATGGGTCAGAAGTGCAGCATCTAAGGGAGACCAGCCTCTTGCTCCTTCATCGCTTCATCTGCTATAACAACTCACCTCAGCTGGAAGAAGCTGCAAGAATCCGGTGGGGCACATCCTTCCTTGATTTATCCAGTTGCCAGGCTGCCTCTAATCTCTTGTAATTTTATACCGTTGCTATGTTCTAACACATACAGTGCCGTGCATAAGTAAGTGAATCTCCCCCTGAAAAAAAGGACATATCTCTAGTTTAATGACACTCAAAGCGACCAAGATCATCTAGAAAGTGATGATTAAAGGTCACCAGATTAGTTAGTGTACACTAGTTGCATGATACTGTTTCGCTTTTTTGATTTTAAGAACCCTCAAAACTACAGTTAGTTTCATAAAATATGGTCGACTTTAGACAGCTGTAGCCACCTATCCCTGGCTGTAGGTGTAGCTGACTAAAGCTAGCTGCTTCTGTCTACTCCTAACTAATAGTCAGGTTACACCTCCCAAAAATATAAACCTCGGAAATGTAAGAAATTTATCGAATATGTCATAAACATTTACTTTTAGATCCTGCTTTGAGTAGCCAGCTATAGGCAGATTAGGCAGATTGGTCTGTTTAGTAGCAGGTAGCATCGTAAAGCAGAAATTGTCTAGATTTGTCTAGGTTTATTTTGATAGGCCGTTTTTAATGAAACTAACTGTATTTGAAAAAAGTGTTTTTGTTAGTTATTTTGTTTTTTTGTTGGTTTTTTTCACTGGGTTCACTTATTTATGCGCGGCACTGTACCCTCTCTACAAAAACCAATCTTGGTTAAGCTGAATTTTAGGCACAGTGGCCTTATTAACAGGGGGAGCCGTTATAGTGAGGTTAGGCTTATCATGAGGTCATTTGCACTGGAATACATTTAGACTCGGTCGAAGTTTAGTGGTCTTGATTGAGATGGCCTTGTTTTGAAGTCGCCATAATGGTATCTTAAAGTCTACTTAAAGATACTTCCATCAACATGAAGCTGCAGCTCAGGTGGTCAAGTGCTGCTATAAGTACAGTACTGTTGCACCTTGCATAAACTTTTATTTTACCCAAGGCCACGTAGTAGTGTTATACTATAGGTGCTGATATTATAAGGACAATGTCTGATTATGGCTACATGTCTCAAATTCCTCGAGTACTACATGTAGATAAGTCTTTGATCAACTGGAAACACGCAGCTTGATCTACTCACAGATCGTAAGTCCTTTTATGATAACTTCGAATTTAAATTAAGAATACAATTTAGTCTTTTCTTTGGTCTATATCAATAGATGTCATCTCTGAGCCTCTGTTATAGACACTGTGTGTCTAAAATAATCCTCAGGGAGATAAAACTCCTTAACTCATGCTTCTTTCTCCAGTTCCCCCATGAAAAATAATAAGCCTTCCAAATCATTTGTCTTGTAGTCTCTGAGATATGAGCTGATGTGACTTAGTCAGAGCCAAGCAAATGGGGCCATCGTAGTAAAATTGATGTAGTGGAAGGGATGACTTTGGGTGAGGTCTCTGTTGCAGAAGAATATTGTTCTATTTCCTGTGGAGCAGAGAATACAATAGCAAGAGCAGAACAGGGCAATGCAGTGGTGATTTGGTGTAGAGGGCAGGACCTCACTCATTGTTTAGTAAAGTAGTTTTTAGCCAAGAGCACGATGCTAGGGCCATTCCATTTCCATGCATTTTGTCTCCTCATCTTTTGCCCTCCATCAACATGAAGCAGTTGCTAGGATACGCCTCCTCAGCTGCAGCCACCGTTGCCCTGATGGTCTTTCTTAATGCATGCACAGATGCGGCTCCAACGTCAGCCTGGTCCAGCACAATCTAATGCTTTGTCATCCTCTCCAAACATCACTTGGCAGCCAGAATTATATCTGAGTGATAAGTCACATTTGTGCTGCTGCTGATGCTGCTGCTGCTGCTGTTGTTGTTACTGCTACTAGGGGAGAGTGTGCCAAAAAGTTCTATAGAATGATATATGATTGTGAAATGTTATTTGATTAAAGTGCTTTTTTTTTTTGTTTTGGCTACACCCCATTCTGTGAGCGATAATACTCCATTCACACAACTGTACAACCAATGAGTGGGTATTTAAAGCAATGTTTGTGCAACAACTGCTCTCGAGTAATAAGTCCACCATAGTGTAGTTTGTCACTGATCACACAAACGTGACAGATTCAGGACTAGTATTCAATCTTGGACGTCTCTTCTTCGTCCATGATTCAATCGACAACGCCAAAACTTAGCAATTTTACAATCACATATTAATTGGTTACTAATTCATCATGCAGAATTTAGTACCTTTGGACAGTGTGACTTCCAATTGGTTAACACACAAATGTATGGAAGCTTGAATAAAGGTATTTTCACTAAACTCTGTCTGTCTGTATGAGGTTTCATATAGGTTTTTATTGCCATCTAGACTAGAGTACTAATGTTGCCTATAAGTGGCCTTGAAATGTAGTCAAGCCGATTCAGGCATTTGACCAAGAAGAAGGAATATTCAGTTTATGGCAAATATTGCAATATGAGATCCTCAGAGGAAATAACCTGGCTCATTTGTACATTTTATGAGGGGCCATCGATCACCTGCAAGGAGCTCCACTAGTCCTGGTCATTTCTCAGTCTTGTGTTGAGTTGAAGAATCTTACAGGATTGTCCTGAGGTTCATTGTACTTGGATGCTCTACTGGGTCTGTGAATTCACAATATAGCAACTGATAAAAACCTCCTTACCTTTCAAATAAGTCATCTGCTTCAATGGACAGCAAGAGGCTGTTGTAGAGAAAATATCTGTGGTAAGTGACATCACCTATAAATTCTTATTGTGGTGACACAATGATTGCAGAAATGCAGTGCACTTGGTTTTTAAGCAAGTGAACTGTAGAAATGTAGGCAATGCCAATTGGAAAGATGTATTGGCCATTGATGCCTCTGAAGGTTTGCATTGTATGGACACATTGGACAGACTACTACTATCTTATATTAGAAAAAATCACCCAGACTAACTGGCTAGAATATTGGCCTAACGTGCTCTATTGGGTTCAGATTATATCGAAAAGATACATGTAATATATGCCTAGCAATGTGGTTTGAGGAAACCTATCGTCTATATAATAAACAACCAAAAGCATACTACTGTGTATTCTGAAAAGGATAAATAAGTCCAGAATACCACTGGACCATGCAAATCAAATTACCTACGCATCTGCAGTTCTCTCTTGGAGCCTTTTACAATGTGCTGAGAGTGCACTGAAGTGTGATAAATTGGTGTCCTCAAGTGTGCAAGACTCTGAAACAGTGTGTGATTATGGTCACCTTATGGAGAAAATTCAAATTAATTTTTGAAGTCTAACTATTGCAATATATTAAATTATCTTTAGGTGAATGTGTAGTTTATAAGTACTGCCCCAAGCTTCTTTCAGAAGTGAAAGAGACCTGGGGTGCCGTGTAATTTTCTGCCAGAGGTCTGACCAGCTGACCCACCTTGCCAGGACCAACTGGCCTAGTCACAAAGTATTGAATTATTCACAGATAGTGGCCCGCATGGACTTGCTAAATGACTCTCTTTGCCTGCCATAAAGACAAGACTCCATATTAAAGTCGTTTGGAGTGTTATTTTTAGAAGCATCATTGCATTTTCCCTGCCATACATTACCATTAGCAGAAGGTTCTTATGCCATCCACGCTTGTCAATGTCTTCACCAGGGCCGGCCCTGTCAAAGGTGTCCTAACTGATTATATGTCTCAGGATGCTGCTGCATAAGGCCCTTCAAGTCATTCAGCTCCTAGCTTCTAGCTCTATTTCAATTGTAAATATGCTGAAATGAAGAAGGAATACTCAAAACGAATGTGCTAGCTCTTCAATTGATTTTAAATGGCATGTAGATGTCTTATAGAGCAAGTGCTGAATTAGAATTTGGAAGAGCTGAATTAGATTTCAGGACAGTTCTCCATTACCGTATTAGCTAATTAAGTAGCTGCTTCTATGCATTCACCATTTGTGGTGGTAATTATAATTTGCAAATTTTGAACTGAGTTGGTCTTTTCTTGTTGCAGATAAAGATCTCTATGTTTGTGAGACAGCCTTGCAAGATTTCCACACAATCCTCGCCACAGTGGGAGGACCTCGCGAATGCGAAAGGGCACATCAGCTGATCGACAAGGTCACAATCGTCAAGGACCAGGTCTCCGAAAAGGCTCAAAGACTAGCAGTCTCTGCTAAGATCAAAGATAGAGCTAAAGTATGTGGGGGTGGTGGTGTTAAAGAAGGGTAAAATTACTGTGAATGAATCTGTAACGGATTGCTTTGAATAAATCGATTTCAAATCAAGATATAAAATGTGCCCAAGGTTGCACATGATATGAAGTTACAATTTTGTTATGTTGATTTAGGACTGCATTACCACACATTTGCATTTGTGATGATTTATTATTATGGAAGTTTTATAATTTTCAGATCATATTTGGCACAGGCGAGACCTTGCAAGCAATCACTGTGTCTGCGAATGTAGGTTTTGTTCGAGCTGCGGCAAACCAGGTCAGTAAATTAATACTTAGTAAATAGATTTCTATAATAACACTGGATTGCTAGCAGTGTTTGTCCAGCTTTTGCCTTACCACCAGGTGTCACCAAATGCTATCATTGCAGGGAGTACACTTCGCCACCTACCTGATAGAATCAAGAGCATTGACTGAACAGAAAGAGAAGACTGCTGAAGTTCGGACACCAGATTCATCCAGTTCTTAATTTATTTTAGAAAAAAATTGATCTATTTTTATTTATAGGTCATTATATAGCCAATACATATTTAATTTTGAAATAAACTTGTGCTGTATCAGCTAGTAATCCTATTCTCAGCTGTAGCCTGTGGGAAGTTAATATAAGAATCTCACACCAAATCAGGCTATTGTACTTATATATGCTATTATAAGAAGTAAATTATAAGCATTAACATTAACCTTTTCCCTGTATGAATTTAAGTTTATTAAAATAATGTTAAAATGTCTACTTAAGTTGTTTTTTCAAGTATGATGTTGCTCTGAGACAACTTTTAAAATTGGTTGCAAGAAGGTCCCAAAAATAGGAAGTAATGTCCCAATATAAATAATAACCAATAGCAAAACTGTCGCCTGTCACTCTTTAAGGAGATATTTATGTCATTAATTAAGAACTTCAGTGTCACATCCCTGTCGATTTTGACTAATGTATCCCAAGGAGAGCACCTCAGTGTCTATGCTGGGCAAGGAAGGACCCCACCCATGTGGTAATTAAATATGACTGTTAAATGAGTAAAGATATTGCAGGGGTTCAACTTTCCATCATTTCATCATCTGTCTCTGGAAGCTGGCATAGGCTGACTGAACTTTAGATCAGTAAGACTGAGACAATATATAAATACATTAAAGCTATTTTTGGTCAATGAATACACTTGCAGGTGCTGTCCTCTGGTGGAAAGTACCAATGTTGGCCCAATCAGACCATATATTGTTTTTCTAAGGCCTTCTCTGATCGTGCAATACGTTACTGTTGCATCCAATAAAGGAGACGAATAATCACAGAAATTATGGCCAGTCTGGGCAAAGGTCACGGCGATCTTGGTCGACAGGAAGATGGTCTTGCACTGGTTCGAGGGTTCAGCGACAAGATTCGCATCCAATCAATGCAAGAATTGCCAAAAGAAAAAAAAAAGTTTAACTACCACCTGCCTTCAGTAAATAAAATTTATTTTTGTTATACTGTATGTACAGATATCTTTTATTTTGTCACTGCTCACTGCCTAAATGTCTAAAACACTGAATATTTTCTACCACAACTCTTCTATGGTATAAAAAGAAATCCACATGCAACTAGTTCCCTGGCATAAAGAGAAACATGTATGACATCATTCAGACTTAATTATCACAGTCCAATTCAACACTCACTGGTCAGCATGCAAGGAGAAAAATATTTCTAACACGGTTTTGTACTTTCAGGAAATGGGTTTTCTCAAAATAATAAATAACACAATAATAAACAAATATATTGACCAAGAAGGCTGCATATAATTAAAATCAAAATGAATGGTCTAACAACGAACAAAGAGAATTGGATGTGTTGCTATGACACCAAAATACATCATATGATCAACTGTTAGATCTAGGTTTCTCGTCCTAAATGTACACATGAAAATATTGCTATGTTGATTCTTACTTTGTACATGACATTAGTTTTAGCCTATATTTACACTTAATATATATTCAACAACTTAAGTGCACAATTGTGCCGTGCAGTGGAGATTATTTTATTCCAGCCCTTTTGAATTTGTAATCACTTTGGTGTTTAAAAATCTCTATTTAACTACGAAATTATTTGCTGACGAGTTTAATGAGACCTTCAGTGCTCATAGACTTTGGGCGCTCAATTGGCAGACCGAGAGCACGATCCCAGACCAGAGATGCCAGGCAGCCGAGAGCACGCGATACTCCAAACAAGACGGTGTAGTAGTTCATCTCTGTCATACCGTAGTACTGAAAGTAAGAAAGGCAGAAAATTAATATTAAAGCATGAGGGATACGTCACCATATTGAATTGAACAAATACAGTTAACCTTGCCTAAATTAATTTTTCTAAGCCGAATTTCGCACATGTCGAACCAGTTAACATCACATATGAATATAGATTAGTTACTCTATTATTGCATCTTTGCCCACTTGAATTAAATCAACATTACAGGTCTATTTGAATTTGACTGAGGCACGGTTTAATCTGAACATATCTCTAGCAGCGTAACCTTACTACACAGCTAAATTTGATCCACCTACTGTAGCCACTTTATTTATGAACTGATTGCAAGAGACATCTGGTGGATGAGCTTGTGAACATTTTTTCTTTCTTATGCTTCAATGACCAAGATGCAGTTGATCTGAGAGTCAATCAACCACTCAAGTTTGTGATGGTTGAGTTTGCATTTACGTTCATAATAAAAATATATCGATAAAATGTTTTTTTTTTTCTAATGTAGCAATGGTTTAGTTCAAGCATACTTGACAAAACTTTGGTCCCAAGTTCACTTTAAGTGATACGGGTGTCATAAAATTTTGTAATACCATATTAAGCCTTTAAGGCAAGCATGATACAATCTCAAGCCACTATAAAATGACCCCCTCTTCAGATCTTAATAAACTGACAAAAATTCAACTGTTTTGTTTTATGAATAATACAACCCCCCAAATTTCATTCTCCATTGAGGCAATATATCATATTAATAGATTTACAATACCAAAGATTTTTTCCCAGAAATCGAACTTAATTCACATCACATGTAAGGTTATGGCCCTATTATTTGCATACATTTATAACAGCTGTAGTAGAATAATGTAGCAAAATGTATGTTTGGCTTCTCAGTACAAACCACCTCTCAAATCCATTCTTGTTGATTCTCTGTACATAAAACTCTCCAAAAAATGCATAACTTTCGTTTATAAAATGGAAAATTTTGAGGTTCATACCTGCAAAAGAACACCACTGTGAGCATCCACATTTGGCCAGGGGTTCTTGGCCTTGCCCTGTTCCAAGAGAATATCTGGGGTAATCTTGTAGACATCTGATACCAGCTTGAACATGGGATCATTAGGCAAGTGCTTCTGGGCAAATTCTCTCTGGCATGTGTAGCGTGGATCTGTCTTTCTCAACACAGCATGACCATAACCGGGAACAACCTGAATTGAAAGTTAAGTCAATAACAGCAACTATACAACTCCATATGATTAATATCTTACTGCTATAATTTGAGCTGTTGTATCCAAGTATATTTACCTGTCCAGACTGGAGTGTGGTCCAAATGTATTCCTTCAATTCAGCTTCAGTATAATTGGGGCTCAGGCCCTCCTTCAGTTTTGTCAACCAAACCAACACTTCCTGTAAAATATTTATGTTGGGTTTTAACTTGTACATTGCTTTAGAAATAGGGCAACTTCTTGACTTGCAATGATAAAAATTCTAATGGCAATTCATTGCATGTCACAATTTTCAGGGTTTTATCTGAAAATGTGCTTATTTTTTCACAAAGTAGTAATTTAAGTTTAGAGAATATTTGTTGCATAGAGCTCATTCCAAGTATGACACTTGCTGGTAACACCAATGTAACAAGTGCTTACATCTGTGCTTACATCTCTTTTGTTCTGTCACATATGGTTATTAAAGTAAATAATTACAAAATATAAAGAATAACATAAAATTACCTGGTTAGCAAGACCATGAAGGGGTCCAGCAAGGCCATTCATTGCTCCACCAAAAGAAAGATAAGGATCAGAAAGGGCACTTCCAATAAGATGGCATGTGTGAGCACTGACGTTGCCACCTTCATGATCAGTGTGGATGGTCAGGTACAATCTCATCAGTTCGGTGAACATTGGGTCTTCATAGCCGAGCATAGAGACAAAGTTTGCAGACCAATCGGCATCAGGGTTGATAGCACCAACACTTGTTCCATCTCTGTACAGGTTTCGGTAGATAATAGCAGCAATAGTTGGCAGTTTTGCAACGAGGTCCATTGTGTCTTCATAAGCATACTGAAAATGCAAACCAGCCAATATGTCAAATTGTAAATTATATATCCCTCATGAAGGTCCATATGTAAGGTCAATAGGACAGAGTGGCTGCAGCTTCTTTAAATTCAAATTTAAGACCTTTTTTAAGACTTTTTATGACCAAGTTATCAAACAAAACTGAATGCAAAATTTTTTTGCAAACATCTCATAAATGAATAATCCTGGGGAATCCGTACAAACACAGGTTGGCATCAATGACATGTGTACATTTGTTAAATCCGAGTTTTGAACTCTCCTGCGACATTATCAAGTTCCATGATTTTCTCTCCTTTTCAGTCATGACATTCTATTTCACCATTTGGGAAATAGATTTAAGACTATTATAGATCAATTGTCTCAAATGCTTGTGTTTCAAGACTTTTTAAGACCATATATATGAGAAACTGAATTTAATACTATTTTAAGACTAAGGATGCCCTGATATTATGAGTCTAAACAATACACATACCTCCCAGTAAGATGTCTTCTTCACACCATCGGAATAGGCCTTGGCAAATTTACTATCGCTGTTGCATGCTGTGATTGCAGCACTGAACTGTGCCATGGGGTGAAGTTTGCTGGGAAAGTTGTTCAACATTGTGACAACATGAGAGGGCAAGTCAGCCCGGTCTGCCCATTCCTGAAATTAAAATAATGCAAGTTCCCATCACTTCATTCAAGATAAATCAAACACTAATACACCGATAAAAAAAACCTTGGACAATGGCTTGTGTGAATTCAAATGCATAGGAAACGGCATTTGTCCAAACGTGTAGCGATTAATATCTGATAGACTATGCAAAGAAAAACTGAATATTTGAAGTCAAACGAGAGTACCCCCAGATTTATACATAGTTATTATATCAAATAAATGTACCTTTGAGATCGCCTTAGCTTGAGCACTATTAGGTACATCACCAGTGATCAACAGCCAGAACAGACCCTCAGGAAGGGGTTCCTCGCCTCCTGCAGCTTTAGGAAGAAGTTTCTGGCATTCAGGGATGCTGTAACCACGGAAACGAATACCTTCTTCAGGATCCAGGACGGAGGTTTCAGTCACCAAAGCCTTGATGCCTCTCATTCCACCATACATCTGCAAGAACATATTTGGAGTGAATTGCTGTAATTCAAACAATTCATGTGGAATCAACTATTTCTCTATTTTCTCTTTTAGTCACACCAGACATAAGCATTACTGCTGCAACAAAACATTTACCACAAATGAATGCTTGGTAGTTATGATTATTAGTGCTCCATACCGGTACGATATTTATCGAGTAAACCGGTATGCTGCCACCGGTATTCCTATTTTACTGTATTTACAATTGGAAAGTCTTTAAATGGTCTTGCAAAATCCTAAATCAATTGAACTTAGATGAATTGCAATTAGGAAGTAGCCTACATGATGACAGGTGTTAAAAGTGTGAACTGAACTTGACTAAAACCCAGCAAGTGTCAATAGTTCATTGCAATTCAACATATCAAAAGCAAAAAAGAAAGGATTGTAGGCCTATTAAAATTAATTGAACTTCCCACTATTACTATTACTATTACTCTATTATCTCAGGTTACCATCAACATAGGAGTGGTAATTTCAAATTATCAGTTCTTCCAGACAACTACAGGAAATGGAAATGTAGCATTAAACAATGGAGCTAAAAGTACTAAAAAATAACCCTTTGTATCAAAGTGAGCTTCAATGAGCACTGCAATACCATAGTGCATTCATCCTTTATGCAATACATGACGTGATGACAATATAATTACATTCAAGGCAGCACCTGTAGACAATGAGTACATAGTTGCAGACCATGAGAGTTTATGCTTCACTTCCTTCTAATAACAATTTACTCTGCTATGACAAGTCCACCTGCTATGCAAGCAATGGAGTTGGCGGTATGTAATTAAAACTTATCAAATTCATAATTTTCTCCTTTTTAACACCAATCTATTTATCATGACTCAATTCAGGTGCATCATTTGACCTGACAAACAAAAAAAGCTCATGAAATTTGACCATCGAACACCACTGGGGTCCTCACCATGTCTACTGTCACTTCTCCAACTTTTGTGTTGCCATGTTGGCCTCTGAAATTCTTGACTTTACTCTGAAATTCTGGGACCTTGTTAGCCATGACATCCTTCAAATTCTGAAATGAATAATTAATGCATTGAAAGATTACAAAAACACTTGTCACCAACTAAACAATGGAGAATTTGGAGCCTTCATTCAGGTATTGATGGGGCCCATATGCACTGATCACAATCATCTTTCTGCATGAAATATAATGATCTAACTTACCGTGGAATCAGAAGAGGCCAATCTGGAGGAGCCCACGGATGCTGCAGGAATCAAAGACTGAAATGAAACGTAAATCATGACATGTTAACAAGTGCAGAGACATAAAGGAGCATTGCAGCTTATCATTAGCATAATGTGTTAATAATTTCTCACTATATACTACAACATTCACTCACATTAATTACACTCGGAATCAGCGAAATTCGCCACCCCTAAATTACTGCTGAACATTACCGTTTCTAAACCAGAATATTTGTTGTGCAAGTAATTGTGTACATTATTAGCGATGTTGTATGTACGATGGTGAATATCGCTGATTCCTGGTGTAAAGTTTTAATACATTAGACGAGGTATCCCATTTCGAGCTTAATTATACAACGTAAAATAAACTTTTTAAATGATCTCTTTTTCAAAAACTGGGTTCATAATGTCATATACAACTTAAATATTGTTCCATTGGCACTGGTGCAAAGCATGATCACATTCAAATCTCAATATATGTAACAAGAACGGACAGATAGGATCGAGATTAGGAGGCAACATTGAACTGTGCACAAATAGTACAACTATTAACCAGTTGTCCTTGATCATATTGATTTAATTACAAGCTAAGGCATTGCAAGGTCATTCATTGTATATGGTATTGGTAGTCTGTAGAACGTTTTTCCAAATAAATGTCTTGGTTTCATGTATTGTGTTGCACACTGTCAGAACTGTGACAGAATTTCACTGAATGTTTCAGTTTCATGAGTCCCAAAGGCATAGAAAAAGTAATTCAATAAACATATTAACTTGGCTCAACACGATTTATTTACTTTCCTGTACACATGTCAATAAAGAATGTTTTTTTTTATATTTTAGACAGAAGTGGAAAATCACATGCCAATAAGGTTGGCAAAATGGCAGTTGATAAGGAAACTGACCTCAGAAAAATGACAGGTCAAATAATACCAAAGAATGACATGCAATGAACATGTGGACAAATATGTATTAAGGTAGCCTGCTAAAGATCATACAAGTTGGTGATTTTCGATCATTTGCTCAGAAACTGTGTTGTCACTATTTTGACAAGCATTCAGGTCAAACCCGGTCGCCTGGAAAATATCTGTCAAGCAAGCCCATGCCCATGACATGTTCTATTGAAAATTCTTTCACAATTTTGAGGGCGTTGCGTGAAAATGGCCACAAAAAGTAAGAAAGAGCGGCTGTTTAAGATACAAACCTTCGCCGGTTGCACGAAACGTGTTGCTACTGTCTTTAGCAAAGCCATGATGACAAAAGATGACTGTAACTGGTGTTATTTGCAGCTAGGTCGTGTGCTACCTCCACCACTCCAGCGACAAGGACAGAAGACCGAATGACCTCGACCTGTCAGGACGCATGCGCTTAAGCTCAGTTCACGGAGCATGCGCAGTCCACGCCCACATCTTGGCAGCGCAGTCAATCTGTCTGGATCCAGTTATTTCACAGGTAATTAAATATACAAGGACAATAAGCATTGTTGTGAAAATTGGTAGGTTTTATCTTTCAGTTGTGGTTCATCTATTGGCTCATTCTGAAGATAAACAGGTGCCCACACATATTTTTTGCACCATTTCAATTCAGAGCAGTGTCTCATTGACTCGGCATGTCTGGAGCGTCTGGAGCCTGCATGTCATGTCAACTGGTCAAGCTGGTAATTTTCAGAGCTGCATACTTATGCTGGTCTTATTTATATCCCCTACATATGTTATGCAACATAACTGTAGTTATTGCTTATCATGCCTTATAGCCAATGCTGTTTTGTTTTTTCAGTTGACTATAACAAAGCTAAAGCTATAGTATAGACTCCAGTTTGGGAATCCCATGTCATATGTCATGAATGTAGCATTATTGTAGGCAGCAGCCCCCCCCCCCCCCCTTAAAGAATTGTTGTATTTTGAGAAAAGTTGTGTTTGTATTTAAACATTAGTTCGACTTGTGATCACTTGTGCCTTATATAACATGTGCACACAAATATATTACTTGAGTAATGCTGTATAATGATCACTTTGGTATTACAAGATTATTCTCTAAGAATCTCTTATTTTGTTCAATTTTATTTGTAAGGATTATTTATAACAATATTTATAGAGCTGCATGCAGTTATTATAATATTGATAATCTTTTATAGAACTGTATCAATACTCTCAGCCAAGCTAAGTGGGTTATAATTAATACTGTGCATAACTGAGCATTATATGTATAATTTACAAATACAGACCTGAAGAATCTGGCTTGCCTATATTTCCTGTTCTTAGACAGTCAAAAGGTACCAGCCAAACCACAGGTACTGTTGAACAACAGAGTTTCAGAACATGTTACAGCCACACACAAAACCTAGCATTTTAATTGAACCCAGACCAAGACAAAGCCAAAATATTGCGAAGTCATTGTCATCATAACTTCAGGACTCCAGTCCTGGAATAAAGTAAGCTAAAGTAAAACCCAAGAATTTGCACCATACATGACATTGTATCTGCAGGCCTTTGTTTCAAGTTTATTATAATTTTTCTGCTAAAATGTGAAAGGACCCCTTGGATCTTCCGGTTCAGGGCCATAGGCCATTTGTAAATCCGGCACTTAATTACAATGATAATTGTTGATTCATTCAGTGTTTTTAAATTGAAAGTGTTGTCAAATCCTGAGAGGAAAAAATGTTTGAGATTGTGTAATCAGTAGCACAAAAAAAAAGCTATTCTCTGCAATTCAGACTTGAATTCCAATAATATCTGAACTGCAATAAACAATGTCTGTAAAAGCTTAAAAATAAATTACATTTTTATGAGATTTAGAAAATTCATCATGAATTGTGAATTCCCTAATTCTGCATGGAAATTTAGAGTGACTCAATGACTGTTAATTGTATTGCATGGTAATTGTATATCAGTTGACCCTAGTTAAATAATATTAAAGGAAAAGGCTTAATTGTCCCAGCATTTAATTTATGTGTAAAATTAATCTTTACAGGTTTGCCATTAAGATGAGGAAGCTGAAATCTTGTGACACGTTTGTAGTGCTGTCATCTGCCACTGAAAAAGGTTGTGTGATTTTTGGCAAGAATACAGATAGGCCTGCTTCAGAAGTGCAAGAGGTCATCTATGTGCCTTCAGCTGATCAGGGAGATGGAGGAAAGCTTCAGGTAAATCTTCCAGCATGTTGCTGTTATTGGTTTTCATAATCATTGAAAATAGTCTTATTTTTTTGTGTATTAATGTAATTGGTGTTGTTTTAAATAAAATTCTAAAATACATAAATAATTGTGGACTACACTGTTTTTCCATCCAGTGGGCTAGACCTGAAGAAGTCTTTATTCATCTGAATGAAATTAAAAATATATGCAGACCTTATTGGTTTGTCTCAACTGAGATGTAAAGATAGGATAATGTCTAGTATTTATTTCAGTCCATCTTGTGTGAAAATTCTAAATAAATTAAATTTACAAAATTAGGTATTAAGAGTAGTCTACACAAGGATAAGGCATATCAGTATATCATTTACTTATATCTTATGAGCGCAATGAGCTGTTTTGCCTTGTTTTCAGTGTACTTTCCTTGAAGTACCTCAGGTGGGTCATACACATGCCATGATGCTCAGCAAAATACCTTGGCATTGGGGTGCAGAAATGGGAGCCAACGAGCATGGAGTTTGCATCGGCAATGAAGCTGTTTTTACGAAAGACCTGGATGTCAATGACAAGAGTGAAGCTTTAACTGGAAATGACCTGTTGAGGTACGAGCTTGTGAATGTAACCACAGGCGCCGTCCAGCTGGCATTGTCAAGACATAATAAGAAAGTACCGCTCTCGTGCACTGAGCTAGTTGACTTGGCCTTATTCAAATGCTCGATGCTCTCACCACACTTAATATAAACATCTGATTCTTTGGTAATATCATGTAAACAATATTTCCTACTGTTCTTATCGACAAAATAGTGGGTATTTACTCAATTTATGCTGTTATAACACCATTTTCGGACGTGAATACTACCGCAACAGTCATGTGGACAGCATATAGGTCATTCAGAGCAGCAGCAGAGGTACCTACAGGGATATTTAAGTAAAACCCAGAGGCCCAGTAGACCTCTGATGGGCTGCAAACAGTCACGGACCTGATTTGGAGCAGGGCGGACGTAACTGGCGACACTACTAATCTAGATTCTGTCCGCAAGACTTTTGCCACAGAATTTTGAGTGCTTCACCTGTTTCTTCTATGTCTTGACATGCCAGCCTCTTCTGGAGGGTGCCTGTGATGTAACTTCTGTATGTCTTCGAAGTAATAATGTCTGGGCATTGCAGCATTTAATTCTTGATAATGTATTCGTTATTTGTCTGACCAGTATCAAAGTAAACTCTTAATCAGTAATGATGAGATTGTATTATGCCACCTAGCTGTCATATCTGGTATGAATTGCTTGCCCTGTGTGTCAACTTGTGTCAAGTGGTTACCCAAGGGAGTAGAGTCTTTTCACTGAGCAGCCCTGAATTCAGAAGGACATAAGTCTTACATCTCTTCTTACTCGTTTTCCTTTTTAGACATAGTAGATCATTGCTAACTGATTCCATACATATAATTTTCCCAGGGAAAAAGCTGAAATCAATTGAATGATCAAATCTCAAATATACATTAAAATGCACTAAAAATACTGCTGCTAGGATGCCCTTTGCTTCAGCCAATTACAATCAAGGGCGGAACTTTATCAGCAGGTGGCCATTTAAAAGAGGAGTAAATAGTGAAATTTCAGACCAGGGGAGTTGATAATGTAGCACCATCTGCTCACAGCAGGTGACTGTTCTATACAGATAGCGGTTAGGACAGGTTTGACTGTATCACAGAAGTAATTGTCTTCACTGTTGATTTTAAACTAGAGATCCATTTATGTGTATGTCTGCTTATATTCATAGACTTGGACTTGAAAGAGGTGCCACTGCAAAGGAAGCTCTCGATGTCATGACAAGTCTGATGGAGGAGCATGGTCAGGCTGGACCTTGCTGTGAAGAGCCTGGTATGCAAGATATGATCTATTTCAACAGCTTCCTGATTGCTGATCAATCTGAGGCATGGATTCTTGAGACTACTGGCAAGCACTGGGCTGCCGAGAAAGTGACTGGTGAGTTTCCTGTCTTTGTAATTGAATATTTGGGTCATTTTGTGCAGTGTACTTTTATTGCATGTAGACTTTCTGATGTAAATGTAGTAGTTGGGGTCATTTGTGCTTTATAAGTCTCAAGAGTGAGGTTCATTTTGGTTTGTTTCATAGAGGGCTACAGGAATATTTCAAATGTGCTGAGCATCGGAACGAAGATTGATGCCATGTCTTCTGGCCTAAAGGACTATGCCAAGGAAAAGGGTTACTGGGATGGAAGTGAACCATTTGACTTCGCGAAGTCTTTCGATGAAAAAATTCGTAAGTACTAAAAATATATTTGCATTTGTACTTAAGTTGATGGCGTTAATAAATCTTTGCCATGAATTAGATAGCCATATATACTTTGCACAGTGTTGTCGACACCTTTTGTTCTTTCCATTTAAAATTTGATGATGTGCTGTTATGTGCAATTATTGTTACTTCCAATAATTTCCAGCTTATGCAATTGAAGAACTAGATGACCGATTCCAGTGTGGAAAGAACTTGCTTGAAAAATTTTGTGAAGGAGGTAAGTGCCAAAACCCAATATGCTTATAACAAGTTTACGTTGTATTGATTGGTGTAGCCCCAAAACAACATGACTGCTGTTCTCTAATAATAATGCACAAAATATTTTTAATTTTTTTGTTGCACCTTTAAAATGTTTACCTTCCCTGAAGAGTATGATTAAAGATATATATATGTATATATATCCACTCACACCTTGCTTGCAAACTTGTATACTACTTCAAGTTGATGGCATGAAAAAATCTTTGCAGGGAAGTTTACTGTTACCAACATGATGACCATTCTTCGTGACAAACCAAGTGGGATCTGCAAAACAGGTCTTTCGGGATTGGCGACTGCCGGTAGTCAGGTGTCAGTGCTCTTTCCAAAAGATTCAAAATCTAGATCCTCTCACTGGTTCACGGCTACTCCTAATCCAAGTTGTTCAGTCTTCAAACCATTTGTATTCTGCAAGGATCCTGCAGTGGCAACCCTCACAGTGTCTCCTACTTATGGCACAGAAGACCCAGCACTAGTCAAGCCCCGATTTCAAAGTCAAGTGGATCGTAGACATCTTCTCTACAAAGCTCACCAGAATCTGAATCCATTACCAGGTGATGCTTTCCCTCAAGATATCTTGCAGATATTGAAGAATATAGAATCGCAATGTATTCATGATATGGAAGAATTTTTAGATGATTTTGACACAAGTAAAGAAGAAGAATTAAAAGAATTGTTTAAAGATGGCACAGAAACTGAAATAAAGTTTTACCGTGGCAAGTGAAAGAGGGTCTGATACAATCCCACTCTTGATATCTTTCCATTATATAAGCGAACTGTGAAAAGAAGTCCATTGCTATTGTATCTATGTCAGAGCTATTGCATGTGCGATCATTTAGGGCTTTTTTATTTGCTAAATGAAGGACAATGGGTTTAATCGCCATCTTGCATGAGTGTTATTGTACTCAACGGTGTAATGTCAGTCTTTTCTGCATCTAGTCAATCAAGCCCTTTTGGGGTCTCAAAAAAAAACTGGTTCATTGGTGCTTTAGTGGTTGATGTTTGCACATGCATGAAGTATTTTGGTAAATGGCTGTAACAATTAAAAATATGTAACGCGTATGGACTAATAATGCATGTAAGCTATATTTCACATATATGCGTATTGTATGTGTATTTAACATTAAACTGGACATAGCCTCCAGGGATAAATGGATTTTCCTTCTAAAAAAACAAACAATATCATACGGAGTTCACTAGTATTTATATTATATATGTCGTCTACTTATACATCTTATTTTTTATTTAGGAAAAACCTATTTTAAGCTTTGTGATATACATATTTATGTTGTGATATACCCTTCGGGATGCCTAGTCAGGTTTCTGAAAATTATATTTTACAAAGATATCTATCATAACTGACTCATTCCCTTGATATTCAATGATTAAGATCTACATGCATTGCGATATCATAGTTTTCTGAGCTGACAGGGATTTTTTGTGTATAATTTTTTATTATGCTGAAAACATTCTTTTTTAAGTTGTGGCCACTTGTTAAAGCCATGTATTCATCAGTATTGTTTTCTCTTGTGATGACTTAAATGTTCTGTGATTACTGTGCCTGAGTCAATTAAATGCCAATTTAATATTTAGTGTCACTACAAGATGTATCATATTGAATCTCTGGAAGTTCTGGGTGTGCCATTATCAAAATCTACAATTCATATAATTTGTCACATTTAATGCTAGTGGAAAGTGGAAATCTCAGACAATTGTAGTTTTTATTTTCGCATTTTTTGAACTAGGAGGGCCATGCCATTGGTAGTATTTGAATGCAAATCGTTTCAACAGGCGAACATAATTCAATTGTGCCTTTGGTTTCTGCATAATTATGCTGCAGACAATTGTAGTAAATGCCATTTCATGTACGTCAGGCAAACAACATTGTGAGCGTACGTACTTGCTATACACATAATATCATGTCGCGATAACTACTGTGCTGGCTGAATAGTGTTGTGTAATAAAACAGTGGAAAAACAAAAAAATCATCTTGTTTTTTTGTTATCAAAACTTTTAATTAGTTTGAAAAAGAGGTATTTTAATATTGCATCACAGCAAGTTATGGGAATCCATATGAATATAAATTTATCACAGTAATGCCAATTACCTTAGACATCAGTTTATCAGAAACTGTAACCAACTTGATATTTATCGGGTAAAATAAAAATTGACACAATTTGATTTAAAAAAAAAGGAAAGTAGACATTTAGTGACGCAGGATACATGCACTATATCCTAAATTTATTCATTGATGACATGTCCTTGAGCAAATTAAATGCATGCTTTAGCATTAGCATCAGGAAACACCCAGTATCCGAAAGTGAGGGGTGGAATTTCGATGCTTGATGTAAACTGTTCTTGGACAGGAGTAATGGATGGCATTGTGTAGTCATCGATCATTATCAGTTTTTTTCCATTTAGGGCCATATATCTACAAGAGAGTACATATATTGTAAGTCTTAGAGTTATGCACTTCTTCCACTGAGGTTATACAACGAGTAGATTTAATACACTGTTATGCAAGAATTATGGAAAAAATCTTAGATGTTCAGAGCTTCTAAAATTCAATTTGTCACAGCCCAAGAAGTTATTAGTGTACTATACTGTAGCTATACATATACTAAGAGTGTATGCCTAATTACTACATGTATATTACAACTGTCAGCGAATTAAATTTACCAAGGGCGCAACAAAGTTTATGATTTTCTGAATGTTAGTCAGCTGCACCTCTTACACCTCTTGATTCTAGGCAATGAGCATGATGAATGGCTGATTGATTAATACAGGTTAGTCCTCACAATGCATTTGCATTAGTGTCAACCTCCTCCTCCAAAATAAACATGCACCTATAATTGTAAATACTAGAAATTGGGCTTGTGTATAAAATACTCACTTGGATAGAAGTCCACCAGACCCGCCCGGGGTCAGAAGATATTTGTCAACAATTTGACCAAGATATTGTGAAAAGTTTATCACGCTTGTTTCATTCTTTGACACGCTAAGGGCATATATTGTTACAGCCCCTGGTTTGTATCTGCCAGATCTGGAAAAAATTATTGTAGTCAACAAAGAAACCAAGCACTGATCACGATATTGGTGTATCCAAGCAAATCTACATTCTGGACTAATCCATACTGCTTCAAAATATGAACAATTTTGCATGGCCCCCAGGAATGAGTGGCGCACCACTACAGGTGTAAGCTGTCTCATATTTTTGGTGAACATGGCACATACCTGTTATTTGTGCAATGTGCATAAACTCTCACGAGACCATTTGAAGAACTGGTTTCTGTAACCATTAAAACTTGTGTTCCAACCAGCTGCTTGTAAACGTAACATAGCCAGTATGTCTGAAAAAAGGAGAAATTCATTACTCTAAATGCATACACTAAAAGATCAACTATACCATTTGGAATCTTTGTATGGGGATTTCATATATATCATAAGCATGCATACATCTCACAGGAGCTCTCTAGGACACCGAAGAATTGTGAGACAGAACTGCAATTATTCATAATATACTTCCACAAATTCAATGCATATTTTAAACCATAAGGTTGCAATTCAACCATTAAAGTCTAAAGTCTAGTCATACTTACAGGATTAGGATACAGATCATCGCTGATTAGGTTATATGAATATCCATAAAATGTTTGTCGGATAACCACACCAATTCCCATTTGAGCAGACAGACCAAGTTTTTCAAGCCACCTAAAAACGTACATGATTGATCAGTAAATTACAGTAACCTAAAGATACTAAAACAAAAAAGGTTTGCACAAAGAACACGCTAGAAAGTTTAACTGCATATTCAGATACTTACAAGAAACCATCGACATATCTATCTGATAAATTAGGTGCACCGCTTCCCCAACAGTTGGAAGTTTCTCCAATCCACACTGGAGTGCTTGGATAAGAAGTATTCTTCACAATTGCAAATGCCCTTTTTATGCCAGTTTCTAAGTTTGAGAAAAGCTTTGGATCTATGAAGTCATTTACAGTGGCAGTAGGTCCATAGAAGTAATAACTGAAAATATAGAAAGATAGAAGATAGAAGTAATAACTTGAAACAGAGTAACTTTCAAATTTGTATCTCAATTAACTTTTTTATAATGCAACACAATCACTGGTATACATACTGATGAAACGTCATGGCTGTTATTACATCCCCTGCTGTTTCCACAAAGCTGAAAAAAATATAACACGAAAGTTAAAACAAGTGAGGGCACAATTCATAAAGTTATTCTGGCAATACAGCAACTACATTTGGCTCATTTACAAATGCATGTTTTATGGTGTCCAACATCAAAAGATGAAAACTGAGTGGCATGACCTTAACTTAATTCATGCCGCAATCAAGTAAAAGTTCCTCATCACTCATGGATCTATATGTACTATATACTTGATTGATTATGACAAATGGGTTAATACTGTACAGTCAATAAAATTTATCTATATGACTACATAAATAAAATAGCAGACTGTTGTGTGGTAATTAAAGTCACTACATAACACAATTAAGGCATCAAATTCTGGCTGACGTATTGTAAGTATATTGCAAGTATATATGAATTACTTTGGTTCTTACTCTTGCACCAGCTTGGCTCCAGTTGGGTTCAGTATCCCACCCACAGACTCAGGACCAATTAAGATGGACTTCTTGAATTCAGGGTAGTCATTCATCACTTTTTTCAGCATAATGTAGTCTTTGCCAATTTGAGTTCCTGACAGTTTAATCCTTCCATCTTTTTCATTGTATGTTCCTGGCTCTGAGGGAAAAAAAGAGCAGTGAAAATAATCATTATTCCCTCAAGTTTTATGATATGATATAAAACTGGCATTAAGAAACTGCCTAGAAAACATCTCGATCTCTCTCTCTCTTACCATTTCCCAATTCAAAGTCCAGGTTGTCACCGAGACCCTTACTCCTAATGTGTTGAATTACAGCAATGGCATTTGTTGGATCCCACTGGGTTCCATATCTGAGCTGCAAATTAAAGTCGTGCAGATATCTGATCCCTGCCTTTTGGGTCAGCAGTAGCATCGATTCCCACTGTTTTGCTGTAACAGTAAAAAAAAAATACAAAAATAAAAATTAATTGCTACTTTGGCAGTGTTTTGTGAGTTGTGATGAATTATATTTAGTATTCTTACATGACATTGTAAGTAATGCAGGTTTGGTGTTGAGTTTCTTGGTCATATTGGTCGAAGCATCAGAATAAACCGACCAGTCAGCAGGAGTCCCTCCAAATCTCAGGTACATTGGGGCAAAACCCTTCAGCAAAGTCATCAGTCGAGGTGAACTGAAATGTATTGAAATTTTTTTTTAGACTTATAGCCAATTACTGCAGTGCATTAGAGATAATAGCAATCAATGAGATAGAATTATTCAAAACAGGGGTTGTAATATCCTTGATTCAAAATCATTTCCAGTGGTTTTGCACTTAGATGGGTGGTCTGCAATCAAATTCTAATATGCATATTATAATTTCAGAGAGTTTACTACACATGAAAATTGCCAAACTAGCTGACTAAAACCTCAGAAGAGTTACTTACGAAAAGTCCCATGTCTGAAATTGTGGTGTATCGTTCAGGAGCATCTGGTCAAGTGCAGCACTCACAAACTTGTCACTCGTTATATGAATAGCTTGAGTTGTGTTGATCTGAACATCAATTGCCCATATTGGTATGCTAATGCAGAGCAGTATGACAAGCTGCTGGGTCCCCATCCTGAAACGGAATAAAACATAAACAGAATCACATACTGCAGAAGTCAAGTTTCATCATGCAGCATCATGCCATTAAAATATTGGCAATGCACTTCAAGTATCTTATGTGTGTGTGTCCATAAATAGATATGGGAAGTGCAGCCCTCTAAGGCAAGTTCTTGCCGCTATTGAGGGTTGATTGATGAGGTGAGAGAGAGGAGAAGTCCACCCATGTTACACATTTACCCCATGGGAGGGATCTTTTACTTGCCTCAGCATAGACACTGAGTACAAGGGGCCACAAATTTAACATCTCATCCGAACGACATCCAGCTGGGATGTTGCTTATGAAAGGTGCCCGGGCCTGGGTTTGAACCCGGGTCCTTCAGAGGAGCAGGCAAGTGCATTACCATTTGACCACCCAGCTGTGTAAGCTGTCCATAAATAGCATAATATTGATCATAATTGATTCCACAACAAAAATGTATATCAGTGGCACTATCATCCCAGTGTATCACAACATTTTCCAAGACATACCCAAAAAAGTATTTCATATTCTATGATAAAGTGTACTTCACCTTACAGCTGACACAGCAGACAAGAAATTGTTCATTTAATACTTCATCCACCCTAATACTCCAACATATCATGTAGCTTTGACATATCTGTACAACTGTAGGGTCAATAAATTTGTGTGTCAATGTTTGTTTGCATGACAAAGTCTATATTTTATCAATATATATCAAGTCATTAAGGGATCATTGACATACATTCTTAAAATCGATAATGTGAATTACAAAATTTCAAGGATCACCTACTTAAAGCAAATACAACAAATTTTCTGAAGTAACTTCACAAAGGAACAATGAAGCAGTAATTAACCTCTTCTGAGACTTTTATTCAGCTGAAGTAGTGTCACCTTGACTTGAGGTGGCTCGATACCCGTGACGTAGGAATCCCTTTGAAATATGTTTATTTTATGTGAGCAAAACTATGGAAAAAAATTGGGGGGTCACCACGCTAATTTTTCAAATTATTGGAGCTTTTCTAATCTGGTGCCTCGAAACCAACAGTGTCAAAAAAGGGTCTGTTTTTTCCCACGCTCATTCCGTCTCATATCGAGACTTATAATTATATTGCTATGCTATAACTATAAAAGAAGGTGATTTATTGTATGCAGAGGACTTTCATGAACTTTTTGGGGCCTTTGTCCTAAAAAATTCATAAAAGACCAACAATTTTCGGGGATCCAAAGAAATAGCATGCCAAATCAAAATGTCACATTTGGCTTTTTATCACGCCAATTTTAATGTTGATTTTTACAAAAAGTGTTTATTGTAGCAGCTTGCAATTTGAGTGTAGAACAGTTACTTTATGATCACAAATCCCAATTTTGAACAAATGTTTTGAACAACAGATAGCAAAGATATGCCATGAACAATAAATGATGAAACATAATGCATAGTTTGACGAGCGCCTGTGTCGCTCCTCATTACGTCTGCAGAGGCTTTTTCTATACATTTATATGGGTTAAGTGCAGTATAAGTACCCAAATTTATTCTCCTATTTGGCGTCCATTAAAAAGGAAATTTATCAAATATTTCTTTAGTTTGAAGTTCTAGCAAAATTAAAATAACATTTGGTGTAGAATAGCAGGGGCATCAGCCCCCCAAGAAAAAGCAAAAAGGAACTCTGTCTTTACCATGAAGATGAAAACCGCCGTCATCACTACATTAGTTTGTGATGTCATACATTGATTTCAAGCATTTTTACGTCATAGGCCTGGCAATGAGGCTCAATAAATATGATCATAAATCTGGGGGTCCGCTATACTGCACTTTTTCCATTTATGCATGCGCGATGAGTACCGACCCACCTTAAGACCATTTTAATCAGTCTGCCTTGTTGGTTATCAACAGGCTGATGAGTGTATGAGGAAAATTTAACGCTATTGTGCCTTATCATTTCGAGAGCAGTTACACTATGTATGGTTCATAAAGTGTTTACACAGTGACAACATAAGGCACATTAATATACCATCATTTATGGCCTGTCAGTTCTTAAGTTTAGTCAGTTGGGTGTTTTTTGTAACAATGTATAGTTGTGCCATATACCCCACAATCAGTTGTATACCACATAGAAAAGCCATGTGGTATAGCCTATGTGGTATACATGTGTATACTACATGGCTTACCTTACAAGGATGGGAAATGTATACCACATACTTCTATGTATGGCAGGCAAATGACAAAAAATCACTTTTTGCAGCTAAGCGCTTCGCCGTTTAAACTAGCGCCGCCGCTTTAAAACAATATTCGGAGTCACAATTTTACCACCATTCAAAAGATAAAATTGTCAGCTCCCTAAAAAAGTTTAAATTTTTGAAATCGGACAAGAATTAACGATTCCAGGAGCAAAAAACGTAACAGAAAGTCAATGATCTGTTCAGTCCACAGATACAAGCTATTGTGTGGCTGTGTTGCTATGGGCAACGTGACAGGAGCGTCATCGCTTCAGTAATAAATCTAATAATACTGAACAATAAAACATTTTCTATCCAAATCTAGTATAAAAAACAATTCTGACAAGAAATATTTAACAACTGGTGTGTAAATATCATTTCGTAATTTTTTTTATTAATGTGAAAATGTCCCAGAAAGTTTTGAGGTGATGACGTTGTTGACAGTTATGCAATGCTCTGATTGGTCAATGGCAAAAATTAATATTCATGAATTTTTTCTATACTACATGAATGCATAGCCAGACAGCTCAACTAAAAGTGAAAATTGTGGGGTATAAATAAGACCCAAGTGGATATGTGGTATATTTTTATATTCCCTCACTTGTGGACAGATTGGCTTCAGAATTCACTCGTGGCTAACGCCACTCGTGAATCCTGGCCAATCTGTCCACTCGTGGGGAATATAAAAAAATACCACATAACCATTGGGTCTTATTATAGTAGTATCGCCAGTATTACACAATATTGCACAAGATGGATGGATACAATCTTTGCAAAGAGACAATGCATTCTGCATTCTACCCGCACAGCGCATGATTCAGCACTTCCGTAAAGCACAACCGGACCAGGAAACTTAGTGAATTGCTTTACTGTTTCAACATCAATACATTTACATTGCAAAATTTTATCTTTTTTGTCATACTTTGATAATTAATACCCATTGAGTGGTTATCACATATAATTGGTACAAAGTTACCTGCCCATATGATATCACAGTTGTACATGAATTCTTCCAAGGATTTCCTAGCTTACACTAATCCCCTTCAAAAGCAAAGTTACAGAAAATCCCCTTGAAATCTGCACCTTCAAATAAAAGACAAATCTGTACATTCTTGTAAACTCCAACAAATTGCAACTGGAATAGTTGAAAATGTATAAAAAATAATGCAAAAAATACTAAATAGTTAGGACAAATGACATACAATATATATTCATTAAATAATTCTGGAAGACCCTTTCACTCACACAAAAAATATGTACTAGTTAAATGCACCATTTAACACATTTTGATTAAAAAAAATGGAAAGTAGATATGTAGGGACGAGGATACGTGCACAATATCCTTAATTTATTCATTGATGACATGTCCTTGAGCAAATTAAATGCATGCTTTAGCATTAGCATCAGGAAACACCCAGTATCCGAAAGTGAGGGGTGGAATTTCGATGCTTGACGTAAACTGTTCTTGAACTGGAGTAATGGACGGCATTGTGTAGTCATCTCTCATTATCAGTTTCCTTCCATTTAGGGCCATATGCCTAAAAAGAAGAAATGTAATGTAATATAATGTTATTTCATTGACCCCAAGAAATCTTGGAAGGTTTCCTTCAAGTATTTAATAAATCAAAATTTGTAAATGTTACTTTACTCACTCTGACAGCAGTCCACCTGTCCCTCCTGGGGTCAAGAGATATTTGTCCACAGTTTGACCAAGATATTGTGAAAAGTTTATCACATTTGCTTCATATTTGGACACACTCAGAGCAAACATTGTCACAGCTCCTGGTTTGTATCTGCCAGATCTGTGGTAATTAAAGTTGTGTCGTTATGGACATCATTAAAAATTTATGTTGTCATGTTCAAAATAGTAACTTGAGTTTGTCAGATTTCGGTAAAATTGTTTAGCTGTTTCTGATAAAATGCTACATGAGTCAGAATTTTTAGTTGCAACTTCCAAGACTCTCAAACTCGGCCACTACAATTTAAATAAAAGCATATCAGTCTTCATATCCCCCAGATGAAAAATTAGAAAAGCTTTACTTGTTTATTAGCCCCATAATAATTTACATGGAATGGAAATTATATTCTGCTCTCCGTTGGCAACTGACATCATGCATTTCAAGGCATGTGATTGGACAGTCTCAACTTATTCTAATGTAAAGAACTGAACATGGCAAAAAATGAGTTTGACCAATCATTTGCTTTGTTAGGTTGCTTCATTATTTATATTTATTATCTATTTGATTGTTTATGGTTATTCTAAGATTTGTTTTAATTCTTTTGTACTCAGTTTTTGAGTTGTTTAGCAGTTTCTCATGAAACTTTGAATCTGTGACAGAAAAATAAGGATTAAAATAGGATTAGTAGACAAGACCTGAATTGATATCATGTTTTGACTCTGCAAAATTCGAATTCTTCATAATTATTACTTGGATAATAATATTATCTCTAAACAATGTGTTTGATTATCCATACCTGTGACTGGTGCAATGTGCATATAGTCTCACAAGGCCACTAGAGTTGCTGACTTTGTTAACCATCAAAACTTGGGATCCAACCAACTGTTTGTAGACATAACATAGCCAATAAGTCTGGAAAACAAATCATCAGCCATTCAATTTTCATTTTAGTGCTAAAAAAACTTACAATTAAACAGTTGATATATAACATATGTATGGAATTATTGAACATGGGATTATCATTCATCACTTTCTTCAACAATACGTAATCTTTGCCAATATGAGTCCCAGACAAACTAATCCTCCCATCCCATTTCCTTTGCCTGCAGTTCAAAAATGCATTTATGATTCAGCTAAGGAAACAAATTAGGTAGAAATTATACTAATGCATAAATCAGGAGCGTACATACTGGATTTGGATACAGATCATCACTTAGAAGACTGTAGGCTCCCTCGTAGAAGGTCTGTCGAACGACCATGCCTATTCCCATCTGTGCGGAGAGGCCGAGCTTTTCTAGCCATCTGAGATCACATAAAATCAAAACTTTCAGTCTCAAATTCAATTGAAGGGCGAAGGTTTCATACAGCACCAACCACTTTAAAAGCAAACTTACAAAAAGCCATCTACGTATCTGTCTGACATATTTGGCGTACCGCCTCCCCAGCAGTTAGAAGTTTCTCCAATCCATACAGCAGTGTTTGGATATGATGTGTTTTTCACAATAGCAAATGCCTTTTTTATATCACTTTCCAAGTGGGTGAAATACTTGGGGTCAATGAAGTCGTTCAAAGTGCCATTGGGCCCATAAAAGTTATAACTGAAAACCACAACAATGAATCTATTAAATCACCAACATCAAACATTTTCAGTATCATTCAAAGTATTTTAAAATATCAATGAAAGCATACATACTGGTGAAATGTCATAGCTGTTATTACACTCCCTGCTGTTTCAACAAAGCTGAAATGGAAGTATTAAGCCTTTGATTATACTCCCCACAATAATCCACCTAGGACATGCTATCAAAAATATATAGGCCTCAATATGATGTCAAAAACTTACTCTCGCACAAGTTCTGCACCTGTTGGCTTCAGAATTGCAGCAACAGACTCCGGACCAATCAAGATTGAATTATTGAACATGGGATAATCATTCATCACTTTCTTCAACAACAAGTAATCTTTGCCAATTTGAGTCCCAGACAAACTAATCCTCCCTTGGCTCGGATGATATGTTGCTGGTTCTACAAAATAATGGTAGAATATATAATTCAAAAAGTCAACTTGTGAAAGATGATAAAATACATGTGTCACTAGGTAATAACAGATCATACCATTTCCCAATTCGAAGTCCAGGTTGTCACCGAGACCCTTACTCCTAATGTGTTCAATTACAGCAATGACATTGGTTGGATCCCACTGGGTTCCATATCTGAGCTGCAAATTAAAGTCGTGCAGATATCTGACTCCAGCTTTCTCGGTTAACCTAAGCATTGATTCCCATTGTTTCGCTGAAAATCAAGCATAAAGATCATCTTAAAAGATGCTGCATTTTATAATAGTATTCAGTAGAACCTAGCTAACAAAACCAACCTTTGGTGTAAATCGGTGGCAAGGTGGTCTTAAGAGTGAGGTAACGAACACAGTTTGCTGCAAAATGGTTGGCACTCATGGTAAAGTGGTCTTAATAGTGAAGTGGTCTTAATAGTGAGGTGGTCTTAAAGTAAAGGTGGTCTTAAAGGGGGTTAATTCCACTGTATTTAAATTCCATAATTCATGAATCAATGTATTATATTCGTACATGTCATCGTGAGTAATACAGGCTTGGTGTCCAGCTTCTTTGTCATATTGACTGATGCATCAGAGTACACAGAATAGTCAGCTGATGTCCCTCCGAATCTTAAGTACATTGGAGCAAATCCCTTCAGCAGAGTCAGAAGACGAGGAGAACTGCAAATGAATTGAAATTGCACAATAGTTGGTCCTTCAACAACAGTTTATGACACAAATTATTTAAATCAATCTAGAAAAAAAAGTCAAATGCAATTACTTGAAGTCCCATTTCTGGAATTGAGGATTTGCCCCTAGAAGGCTCTGATCAATTGCTGCACTCACAAACTTGTCACTTGTCACATGTATAACATGAGTTGTGTTGATCTGAACATCAATGGAAGACACTGATATGGACAGACAAAGGAGCACTGGAAACCACAGGATTGCCATTCTGTAACAAAATATGAAATTCTCATTTTGCACAGTCACACAGCTTGTATGGTGAGATCATGATTGATAACATGTGAACAGCAGTGATGACCTGAACAAATCAGTGAAATTAACATAAAATTACTCATGTTTTTAAAATCTACGTCAGTACAATGTACATGCACTTCACTATTTAATTGGTGTGAGAACTAATTATATGCCCAATAATAAAAGATCAGTTCAATACACAATAGGCCTGTATCTGATTATTGGGTCCATAAAAAAAAGCAGCACAATTTCTGAAATTCGATCCTCTATATTAACTAATTAACTTAGCAATTTATGCTTTGTGAAGCCAGATAATTCTAAGTTACCACTAAACAGGATCAAAGCACACTAAGCTGGCGTTAAGCTTACATGAACATGATCAGTCTTAGTAACCTAATCACTGTTAATATCTGGTCAATAGTTCACTTAGATCACACACTGTTGCTGTCAGTGGCCAGATTCTTGACCCACAGGCTACAATAAGTAATAAATTAAAATTTTAATAAAAAACGAAATATGAAAATTGTATATTATGTGTTTGTATGTACTACCAAATGATATTACTGCACAAGATATTATCAGAGCTCTGAGACCTGTAAAAACATAAGCCCCATGCTATACTAGAGTAATTAATGTCCAACTCGAGGCTCGTGCATAATTAGTCAATTACACATACAATTTAATCAATGAAACAATTAATATACATACCAGCATTGAATGGCCACACTGCAGTTATTGATGTTGTCAGTGTAGGATTGTATACAGCTAGATGAGAGGTGTGCTGTGTTGATGTAGCATGAAAGATTCCAGATGACGTACCATAAAAAAATTGTATACATATACCGTAAACGAGGGTATTATCGACACTTAAATTAGTTTGTTAATGAAATTGTTAACATTCTAATGTGAGTGTCGATAATACCTGCTCTGTCGATAATACCATCCTTTACGGCACATGGAAATTTGAGCAGTGCCACTATACCTTTCATATTTGTGCTGTATACACTGTATTAATTATGTCTTTAGACTCAATGCTAGTAGGTCGAAGTATAATGAACTGTATGAGGGGATTACAACACATTTACTGCATGGGCAAAGTTTTTATATTTCCCCAGTGCAGTCACCAAGTAAAGAGCACTGCCATTTCGACATCTCATGCAGGAGTGCCCAGGTCAGGATTCAAACTGGGACCTATCTGGGGAGCGGCTGCTCAAGTGTCTTAAACCACTAGACCTCACATGGATCTGTGTCAGATTCTGAATAGGCTCCATAACTAAATGCAATGCCTGACATTGCCACTTAATTGTACACAAGAACCATTCAAATACATCGATCCCCAACTGGACATTGATAAAAATTTGTTTTTAAATTTAATTAAAATTTAATTAGCAATCAATTAGAACAGATCGTCATTGCAAAAATAAATTAGGGTAACATAGAGAATGCAAGCCCCTCATGGAAATTTCTAAATTAAGAAATCACTCAACCACATTATTAACACTTTTATGCACCTGCAATTTTGTTGAATCTGAAGCTACCCATATGCCTCAGCTATTTTCCATTTTTTCATTGCTAAAATTTCATAATACAGCTGTATACATAATACAGCTGTATTATGAAATTTTAGCAATAATACAGCCTAACAGTGACACACAGACTGACACTAGTGCACCATGGCCCCTGACCAGCTGACTGTGTAGATCTATATATCATGTATACTTTAAATATTCATCAATTTTCTGATCATGTATATATAGTTTATGTTATGCTATTATTTCACAACCATTATTGTTATAATACTTGAAATTACATGTATTGTTAAAATTGTAGTTGTTCAATTTGTAGTATTTGTTTATTGTGTATGACGAATGTATCTAACCATGATTCCAAAATGTCAATAAAACATTATATATATTTAAATCAATGCACAGCCTGTTGCTATGGCTAAAACAGAGATCTGATGTAGCATGCATAACATTTTATCTCATCACATGACTGTCATCGTTCAAAAATCATTCAATACCAACCTTTTGTTCATGAAATACAAGCTCATGCATGTGATCGCTTATCTATTTTGTGTATTGTCAATTTGATCCAATAGGTGGCGCGTTGATTGCAACCCTCTAGCGGAAATATCACGAAACATCGTTGCAGTTGTAAAAGCTTTGGACAAGCTTTGAGTGACAGCAATTAGCAAATGAGTTCAACATTTAGGAGTCTCAGTCGCATTGCCACTGTAATTTCACATCTCAGAGCAGGTAAAGACACATATGTAAATCCGATGTGTATGCAAATTGCCATGACAGTGGCTTATTCAGTCTTTAGTGTGGTTTGATCTCAAGCATGATAAACGATAAATGATAAATCAATTAAATGATGTCATTGAATTTGGATGATATCGAAGTCTTGTCTTGATAAGGATATAGATAGTCTTATTTCTGACATATTGCATGAATATGCAGATTTAGTTTGTACCTTTAAAGGAAAACTACGTGCGTGCCCCCATTTCATTGTATAGTCTTAAATTCTCTTGATGTCTGGGGTCGTTCTGACCCATTTATCATTTATGTATTCTCTTACCTTTTGGTTAGGCAGAGACCAGTTTACATTAAAATGTCAAAGATTTATTCTGGACCTCAGACAATACTCAAGTCCAGAGGAGTGAGACAACCCCAAATGCATGAGACTCGCGCCGAATGCGTGAGACTTGGCATGTCTGGGTTAAGATTATTTAGAATGTTTTGCTGGACATAAATTTAACATGATAAATTATTTAAGCTGTAACACGTTAACTCCTTTGTGTTGTGGTTAACAACAGGCCAGCATTCAAAGTACCGGTTGTGCCACACTTTCCATTCGAAGCCACAAAGACACACGCAAGCAGATATGAGAGTCCGGTTGATCCCTGCCCTCTCTGACAATTACATGTACCTTTTGGTGGATGAAAAGTCAAAGACTTGTGCTATTGTTGATCCAGTTGAACCTGAAAAGGTAAGTAGTATAGGTACGTATGACAATTACATAATATACTACACTAAATATTCCTGCATGTATAAAAAGTTTGTCATACTTGTGTTACAGGTTCTTGATGCAGTGAGGGAAGAAAATGTGAAACTTACAACAGTTCTAACCACACATCATCACTGGTATGAAATTAAATAATTGGCAAAATTAGTATTTTATATGAGAATATATTATATATCCTTTATGCACACTGTGTTAGATGATATTAGCAGGGCCTATGTGTGCTTATTTCTGAAAAACTGATTCCCACTTCATTGACCGTCATCATGCTCTACATTAAAACTGTATATGATTATATACTATACTGACTGTAGTAGACTCTAATATAAATTCTTTGGAATAATTGCTTTTCCACATCAATATGAGTATCTAAATCTAATTTAGGGTGTCCCTTGAGATGGTCATCCAAGATATTTTTAGGGATGCAAGTTAAGTACCAAAGATAATGAGTTGTGTACACGGGAAAAGGTAGGCTAATAAGACAATGCAATGTATGACTATGTTGTAGGGACCACGCTGGTGGTAATGAAAAACTGGTTGGAATGTCACCTGGCCTAACCGTGTATGGTGGAGATGACAGAATTGGTGCCCTCACAAATAAGGTCACACATGGAGACAAATTCAAGGTATGCTTTGTATTTGGAATGAGATTTTGTATGAATTTGGAAATAAAAAAATTTTGTGTTGAAGGTTCAAGTGATCTTAGTTTTTTTTTGCAGTGAGTGCTTGTATTAGCAATTTGCTAGATTTTTCAGTCTAATAAATGTAGATTTGAACCCCTTTATAATAAGCATACTTAATATAATAAGCATACTTATTATGAAAGCCTTGGTTATAACGAAGTCGTTGTCCAAAAATTGATTTTTGCCTATATTTTAAACCAGGCCAACGTAATGAAATTTAGTTGTACTCAGCTGAGATATCTTTTAGAACATCTCAAAAACTGCTTTTACTATGTTTCATTTAGGTTGGTGAATTGTATGTGGAATGTCTGTTTACTCCGTGCCACACAGCTGGTCACATCTGCTACTTCGTAACTGGAGATGAAGGAGAGGATCCAGCTGTCTTCACAGGTAGGGTAAAATTTGGTTTATTGTTGATGAAACGAAGGGGAAGTGAGTCCTTTCTGTTATGCTGCACATGCTCTTTATTTATGAACATAAATGACGAAATGGCATTAAGTAATCTGAATTTATAAATGTTTTGCTTGCATTGTAGGTGACACACTTTTTAGTGCTGGATGTGGAAGGTTTTTTGAAGGAAGCCCTGATCAGATGTACAAGGCCCTGATAGAAATTTTGGGAAAACTGCCACAAAATACAGTGAGTCCTTAATTATGACAGGTCTGGTGGCTCCATGATTATGAGTTCTTTTATAAAGAGACATAAATTACTGTTAGGCTATGTGCTGCCCATATGTGGATAATTATATAATTAAAATCTATTGCTTGATATATTTTCATCAACAGAAAGTGTACTGTGGCCATGAATACACAGTGAGCAACTTGAAATATGCCCATCATGTGGAACCCCAGAATTCTTACATCAAAGAGAAACTTTCATGGGCTGAGGTTTGTCCTTTCTATTAAATCCCTATCAATATATCAATACTTGTGGCAGTGATATTCTATAATGGAGATGAAGATTACTTATCTGCTGTTAATCTGTTAATGGTTTCTTGAATTTATTTATAGAGATTGAGAAGCAAAGAAACTCCAACAATACCTTCAACCATTGAAGAAGAGTTTAAAATCAACCCTTTCATGAGGCTGGCGTATGTAGTTATTTCTTTTCTAAAATCACTTCACTCAGGAAATTGAGTAACTGCATTTTGTTTTCCATTGCTGTAAGTTTCTAGTATTGAATTATATTTATATGTGTTATGATTTCAGGGAACCAGATGTTCAGCAACACACTGGTGTCACAGAACCTATTGCAGTCATGGGCAGCCTTCGAAATGAAAAAGATAATTTCAAACCAAAATAATAGAGCTCTGTTAAGATCAGCTGGAGTCTTGTATCCCGAAACAATGTGATGCAAATTTTGTCAGATAATTTCTTTGTAGAACTAATTTCCTTGAATCAGGATGCTAAACAGTTAACTTAACCAGATTTTACAGAATCAGGCTCACGAGATTGTACAAGATTTGTGTTCATGCAATTAGGCATTGCAAACATTGTACATAATTGTTATAGGCTGTGAATACCCATGAATGTACAGAAACATTGTTACAGTATGTAAGTGAGTTATGTAAGATTACATAAAGAGAGAAATTACTTTCTGGTGTGGATTTGATTAGATTGTTGTGCATTATATGGTGCCCATTGGAAAATGCTGGTCTAGATGGCATGTGAATTTCATTAAAAAAAAAGTCCTGGAATTGTGTTGTTTACAAATATGGTTACAACTGTCTCAAGTTAAGTAATGACCAGGCAGTGATGCACGATATACTCTTGCCCATTGCATTTTGTTTTGAGAGATCACTTTGACTTAGTACAAGTGAAACAACCTTTTTCATTTGTTGCTGGACCCAGCCAGAACCATACGTTCACGAACATAAATGAAACGTTCAAAAAAACATTTTCTGAAGTGTTTCCTGGAACAAGGTGAACTCAGCTCTGTCTCATTTCCTGGTCATTTACTAGAACATGATGAACTCCGCTCCCTGCCCCATTTCTTAGATATTTCCTGGAACAAGGTGAACTCAGCTCGGTCTCATTTCCTGGTCATTTACTAGAACATGATGAACTCAGCTCTTGCCTCATTTTCTAGATATTGCCTAGTTCAAGGTGAACTCAGCTCTGTCTCATTTCCAAGGACATGGTGAACTTAGCTCCCTGCCCCATTTCTTAGATATTTCATTGAACAAGGTGAACGTGGCTCTGTCTCATTTCCTGGTTATTTACTAGAACATGGTGAACTGAACTCTGTCCCCAGTCCGATGTCCTAGATATAACCTAGAACATGGTGAACTCAGCTCGGTCTCATTTCATAGTCATTTACTAGAACATGGTCAAATCTGCTGTGTCCCATTTCCAAACCATTTTTTAGAACAAGGTGAACTCAGCTCTGTCTCATTTCCTAATCATTCACTAGAACATGGTGAACTCTGCTCCTAGTCAAAATTCCTAGTAATTTCCTAGAACATGGTGAACTCCCATTTTCTGTAAGCGAAGGTTATTTTTCTTTAGATTGCTATCCTTGGTTTACTTTTTTTTTTTTAATGTTTTATTGTGAACCTGTATAAAATATTCTGAATCTAAAACTAGAGATTTCCTAGAACAAGGTGAACTGAGGGGAACTCTTTTTCCAGTCATTTATTGGTCATTTAGGTCAATGATCTTGCAATGGTTACCAAATCTTGTGGAATGTGTGTGTATGTGCTTTATACTTTTCTTACTCTTTCTGGGTAAATTCATGAAATGAAATTCTCACAACCAGTATTTAATAATTGGAGGAGAGCATAATTATGAGTAGGACTCTGGTTCAACTATAGTTGGAATATTTTTATTTGCACCATATAGTATTGGAGTTGTTTCATCAGACAGTATTTGAAAAACAGTAAAACCATGTAAGATAAGACAATTATTATGGTACTTTAATATCTCTCTTTATCTTGATGCAATGTATACTGCCTGAATGTATGAACACAATTGAACATTTTTGGGTTGGAGAAAGTATTTCTTTCCATCGATCTTGGTTCTCTTGCATCATATTAGTTCAATTTCATGGCGCCCTGCTCTTTCAAATTTGAGTTAACTGATCCAGGGTTCTTTCTAAGAACAGTACATGCCCTCTTCTAATTCATGGCTACAGTTTTCTTAAGGTTACATTAACCAGGAACTTCAATGTGCTCGTTTCTCTGGAACCACTAACATCAACCTCTGTAGGAAAGTCGTCATTTTGTCTGAAAGTAAAAATCAAGACTAATGGCCACCTCACATGAAATCAGTACTATAATTAAGTGTAATTTGGTATCAGGTACTGAAAATTGACACCCATACACGTAGTTACACATCTAACTTCTGGTTGGGGGAATTATTTGGCCAAATTGGATGGAGTGTTGGTATAACAACGAAAATATAGGACCAAGATGAAAAATTAGCCATCTCAGGTGCCAGTGAAAGCAAGATGAATGATGTTAAAAGTCTAAAGGTTGCAATAACAGGACCTATGTGATACTTCGGCTACTTGAATTTCTTAAAACTTATCATTGACAGTCAAGCAAACATTAGCTCTGAATCATTGGTTAAATCGCTGATATGTCATGTTGTTTTGCATCATAATAGTAAATCATTAATTATATTCATATACATACCCATTGTGTTGTTGATGACGGTGAATTTTTGAAGCCAAAGTGAGAGAAGGTAGATGGGTGCACCACATAAGAACACTAGTAGGCTGATGCCATTCAGAGCTGGATCCTTATAAACAGCCATAACGATGATTGCAAAGAGACATACTTGAGTCAGGAGTATGAAAATCACTGGCACCTGTTGCAAAGTAAATACAATGATGCTTTAAAATATTATAAATTGCATAACTTGAGTTAATGCATCTGTCACTGACTCAGGGACTGCCAGTCACAAAAGAAACAGTTTACCAATGACCCTTCAATCTGCCCTGCCCCATTGTGGTAAGTTATATAATAAATGAAAAATCCTCATATTGGGTTAGCATTAGGACCAAAAGCTCTGTTTTCTCTTAAGAGCTGCATTGATCCAACAAAATTCAAACATTGAAAATTACTCTGCTTCATGTTATTTACATATTGTACAATATGACATCCAAATGGCATTAACATCCTCTACATTTAGCTAGCTTTAACTGTAGAGCCTTCAACACATTTTTGCTCCCGTGTTTGATAATTGGTGAAAACTGCAAAGTTCTGATATAGCATGAACATTTTCGCCAAACGAAGACAAAGTTACCCACCTCAATAGTTCTTGGAGTTTCAGGGTGCTTATGTTTCAGACGTAATAATGCAATTAAAGCTAAGGAGGTTTTGACTTGAATTTGAAAACTTGCTACTTTCAAAAGGGACTGTATATCTAAGAAAGTGGCTGCAGCGAAGAACACTGATATCATGCACTGAAATAAAAAGCAGAGCTTGTTCAAGTATGGAATATTATATTGTAAATTGCAGGAATGAAGGAATAGATAGAATGAATTGAATTGAATTGGGTCAATAATTTATTCAAACATTGAAAAAATATGAAAACAAAACTTAACATACAAAATATGCTGTTATACATCACTCAAGTAAATACACTTACAATTAGCACCACTGCAGGAACAGGTGTGAAATGGTGAATGTGCATAAAGGAGAGTATTCTTGGAAGGTTACCATCTCTACCACCTGCAAAGGCCCATCTACAATTTTCAAGAAATATGAAATTCATACAGTAACATTTACATATAAAAGATATCAGTCAAAAGTCTTAAATTGAACTGCAAACAAACCTTGGACAGGACATCATGTTGTTGACTGCAGAACCTATAGCTGACAAACAAACCAGCACTGGAATGATCCAAGCAAACTGTGGCCAAGCCTTTCTGATGAAGGACTGCAATGGCAACAAGGCGAATGTGATGACATTCTAAATGCCGATTTTGTGATCAATATCTTATGGTTGAAACAACCTTATAGATTGACCATACAAATATATTTGGTTGAATTAATCAGATGGTAAGGTCAACCAATATCTTAGGTTCCAAGCACCAAAAACATTGAAAGGAATGATTCCTTGACAAAACTGTATGTAATTAGTGTCTATGATGCTGCATGCAACTCCCAACTTTAACTCCTCTCTTACAAACACCCTTTGTGAGCTTACCATGAAAAATTCAACATTTAACCCAGGATGGACTTACCATTGCAACAGCATCAGACAAAAGAAATTCCTGCGGAGACAACATGGTGAAGTAGGCTACATTTATGCAGAGGTATATTACGATCACGGAAATTAAAGATACGAATGCTGCTATAGGCATGTCTCTGGAAATGAAAAAGACAAATACAGTGCACTGCTTGTCAACCTTGTGAAGAGTAATATTACTCCCAAAAATGTATTGATTTACCTTCTTGGATTTTTCATTTCTTCTGCCAAGGCATTGATGCAATCCCTGCAAAATTACGTACAGTTAGTTTCATTAAAAACAGCCTCTCAAATTAAACCAAGACAAAGCTAGACGACTTCTGCCATACATTGCTACCTGTCACTGAATGGAACTGTCTGGCTATAGCTGGCTACTCAAAGCCAGATATAAAAGTACATGCAAATACATATTTATGATATCTTAGATCAATTTAAGGTTTATATTTTTTCTGTGGTGGTAGGAGTGAGCTGACTATAAGCTAGGAGAGGAGGGACAGAAACAGCTGGTTTTAGCCAGCTATAGCTACAGCCAGGAATAGGTTGCTACAGCTGTCTAGATAATAGAGTTGACCATATTTTATGAAACTAACTGTGTAAGTGTATACTACAGCCATGGCCAAAAGTTTTTGGACTGTTTAAAGTACTTCGATTTTGGTCTGGTTTTGATTTCATATACTTTTTTCTTGAATGTTTTAGGGGATAAATGGATTTGCACAATAGGTGCATCAATATACCAAGGTAGGTACATGTTAAGTTATGGATGATTGGTCAGAGGGAAAAGCTGCGGCATCCAAATGTTTGGCCAGCAGGAAGACAGAGTAGAGTAACCAGCTGGCAACAGGGTTTTGGAGAAATTGACCCCTGTGAAATCAAAAAGGACCCATCTTCGAACTCATCCAAGATCCTCCTCTAAGGCACATTCCCTGTATGTCCATGCTAGGCTTGCATTAATAAATCTAAAGTTATGTTCATATGGACAAATAAATGGACAGTATAGATTATATCTACACGGCCAAGGGTAATAACACCAATGACGCAAGGTCAAATATCACCATCTATATCATTTATAGCAAGTGTTAAAAACTTACGGCCATGGCTGTGAAGTTGATGGATCATTGTGAAATGTTTTCAAGACTTACCAGCCTCCATATGAGATGAAGCCTGGTAGAAATGCTATAAATATGTCTCCAACATCTGGGGAAGTCCCCTCAAATATGTTTTGGAAATTATGTGTGTGACCTGAAAGACAACGATAGAGTTATTTTTCTTCAAAAATGCCTTGACTTGATTTTTACTGACAGCTTAATATGATGATTTGGATACTCTCACCTTGGCAAAGTTTGACTATTCCTATGAGAATGATCAAGCCCATTCCTATAACTTTTGTCAAAGAAAACCAAGTGGCACTCCGCGATGACCAGGATATGGAAAACATGTTCAGTATGCACACAGCCACTGAAGAGAAAGGAAATATTATAAGAAACTGGTTTATTACATTATTAAATAGAGTATGACAAACATTGAGGTTCTTGCTCCAGCATGAGTACTTAAACAGTGACCGGAAAAGTTTCAATGTCTCTCGATAATGGTAATAAACGCTTACTTACCTATCAGAAAAACAGCACAGAATGTGATCAGTGACACACTACAGTCAAGGTCAAAGAGCGCGGAGAAGTACATCCCAAAAGTGCGACTAATAAATGCTGTTCCTGTAGGACCGATAAGCACAACCATGACCCACAAACTCATGAAGGCTGGAAAGCGTCCAAGGACCTGGTAGACGTACGCGTAATCACCACCTGCCACTGGAATGGCAGAACCAAGTTCAGCATAACACAATGCAAGGAGCAGGTTCAGCAGACCACATATAGTCCATACTATGAGAGAAACTCCAACTGAACCAGCTCCTTGCAAGACTCCAGTTGGTGCAATGAAGATACCTGAGCCAGCAACAGAGCCCACTATGATTGCAATAGCTCTGCCAAGAGTCAAATGCTTTTGAATAGTGATTCCACTCGTTGTGTAGAAGAATGCTCCTTGTGGCATATCCAGGCTGGAAATGTCTCGCTCACTAATTTTGTGATCACCAAAAGATACTTTTCTGTCACCGTGGGACACTTTTCGGTCACCGTGGGACACTTTTCGGTCGCCATGAGATATATTTCGGTTCAAAATGTTGCTTGCCGACAGCAAGGGCTGAATTTCCCCTTCCTTTCCTAGATCCATTTTCTGACTTTACTTTGTGTTTCTCTAGAAATAAAATAAATCATGTATTGCGGTGTACTCTGATGCAGAATGACTATTCAGCTAGCCACCAACTTACCTGATGAACGTAAGCTTCAGATCTTTGTGTCAGTCAGTCCCCATGGCTGGCATGCAGTCACAAGTAATGGTTGTGTGCCTATAGGTATGTCACAATTGACATAGTGGCAGAGTTTTCTCTCGTCCTTTTGAACTTACTAGGAGATATCATTTCTCATTATCATCCTATCATTTTCACATTGTATCATTTTTGAAACCTGACACAAAGGACTTTGCATGAATGTCACTTATATCTACCTTAATCCCAAAAAGCCCATAGAATGGCAGGTCAATCACAAATCAACATATATGTTTTAAACATTTTGTTTAACGTATTAGATTTTTTTTTTTCAAAATAAATCAGTCTATAAGTCACAGTCACCGACTTAGGAGATTTTGACAGTGTCTAGAATGGCTGACTCTTCATTTTTATTCACTTTTGGCTTACAGGTTAATCAATTTCATGATCATCTATAATTATTTCAGCTGGGTGGTCTAGTGGTAAAATGCTTGCCTGCTCCTCTAAAGGATCCGGGTTCAGGCACGGGGACCTTTCATGAGCATCATCCCAGCTGGATGTCGTTCGTATGAGACATCAAATTGGCAGTCTCTTGTACTCAGTGTCTATGCTGAGGCAAGTAAAAAGATCCCACCCATAGGGTAAATGTGTAACATGGGTGGACTCCTCCTCTCTCTCACCTCATCAATCACCCCTCGATAGCAGCAAGAACTTGCCTTAGAGGACTGCACTTTTTTTTGGTCAAAATATGTCACGTTGAAAGACGGTGACCCGAGGCTTATAGACAAAGATGACGAAAACACTGTAAGCCCGGTCAAGTTGAATCAACTCAATTCAGTTAGTGCAACAGAGCTGCAGCAGGACCATTGAGTCAAGTCAGCTTATTAAAATTAAGGCCTATCAGGAGTTCAACTTAATTTGTTTGTGTTATGATAACAAGGATGACTTAATTCAACTGAGTTGAGCTGACTTAAATTATGAACAATGTAACTTTGTTGCAACTAATGATGAACTGAAAAAAAGCTAAGAACAGCTATCATTCACAATGGCCCGGAGCTGGGTATGAACCTACATCCTACCTACCTATCTAAACTAAGCCTAACAGTCCTAACCCTAACCACTATTGCCATGTCATGGTATAATCAAGCAAGATGAATAAGCTGGGATAGTGAAGCCACTTTTTACTTATCATACAGCATTACCATGCAAGTCATGTATATATTTAATCATTTATGGATTGGTTTGGTGGAACTCTCTGGATGTCTTGCTGTGTATTATATCAATCATTAAATCATTTATGGACTGATATGGTGGAACTCTGGATGTTTTGCTGGGTCATTAAATCATTTATGGACTGATATGGTGGAACTCTCTGGATGTTTTGCTGTGTGTTATATCAATCATGGATACATGTACACTAGAATTGATGGTTTTAAAAAAAAATTTCAAAAGATTGCTCCCCGGAGCTTTTCCCATTCCTATGATAAAGATCAACTACCATGCAAAATTTGACCTCCAAATTTTGAGTTTAAGCCTTGCCACAAGCCGCTTGAAGTTTCCATGCAAATCACAATAGAACCAATAGAGCGACCAGGTCTTAAAAAGGATAACAACGCATTGCTCCTTGGGAAACCAATTCCTGAACTTTTTCAACACAGAATCATCACCAAGGAAGATGTTCTCTGACATTTCCTCTATTTTGAAACAAAGTAACGGATGGTGAGAATGTCCATTATCTTTCCTGGCCAAATTCCATGCACTCAGCTAGAATGCCATCTTAGTCATTTTGTAGTAGTAGAAATGTTTGAAATGTATGCAATGAGAATATATTGCCTGTAGGACCATTATTTCTACAAACTCATTCAAGATAAATTTCTAAAGTCAAGAAATCATTTTGTATCTTTTAGGGTATATTAATTTATATAATTAATATATGCAATGATATAATGGTCACCAAGCTTACGCAATTTGAAATATATGCAATGAGGATATTATGCATGTAAGAGCACTATGTCACAAGTTAATTTCAGTACATACTGTATTTCATGATAAGAATAAAATGTCAGTTCATACTGCACAAATAGTTTTTCCCAGAATTTTGCAATCGCACACCTTTTTTAGTAAGAATTGATAAGTCAAATGTGTGTTGAGACTAAACTCTGTGCTAATTATGATATTGATTCACATTATACCTAGTTAGAGCTCTTGTAACTCAACTGAAGCAAAAACCACTGTGTGATGGTGTCCGAGCCATACAAATTCAATGGCTTTCATACCGCATATTTCAACAGCCTGATGGCAAGGCTTAAATTCGAGATATTGACCGACTTTTTTCACAAATTTCACAAAATGACAAGTGAAATAGGAAAAACTCTGGGAAGCAAGGGTTTTTCGCACCCTAATTTACACACAGCAAGACATCCAGAGAGTTCCACCACACCAATCCATAATGCGCAACTGCCTTCAAGGTTGAGGCCAATTTCAGTCACAAACATTTAACACGTCACACATGGCTATATTATATACAAAAAGAATTTTTTCCCTGCTTATTCTAAGTGATAACTTCCATTATTTATGGGTATTCACCACTTATTTTCTGGGAATTCCTTGCCGGTTTGCTGGGAATGTACAATTCTCATCTCAAGTGGCAGCTAATTTGCATATTTCACCATCAACACACATAACGGTGCCTCCTGATTGGCTAATATCTCCAAGCCACTATGTGCTGTCTGCTTTAAGCCAGTTAAGTGACCTAGCTGAACAATCTTTGTTTAATCATTGAGTGTAATCAATGCAAACAAAAAGAATTGACATGCAATTTCACTGTGAGACATTCAATGCCATAAGCCAGTTTATACCACATATTGGTTATATCAGCCAATCGGAGGCCAGGTATAAAACGCATCTGCTTGACTGACCACAAATCTAACAAATTAAGCAAACAGTCAAACACTGCGAAAAAGGACAACAAAATCAAACCTCAACAGAAGGAATTTCTTAAGGGAGCTGCTCAAACATATGTAATACACAATGGAACTATTAAGACTGACTCACTTAATAGTGCCTTGCTATCTAGACCACATCATTATTGATACATCACTATTAAGACTGCTTCATTATTAAGACCACCTCACTATTAAAGCCTACTTTACTCACTATTAAGATTACCTCAATAAATATTAAGACAAATCACTATCAAGACTACTCACAATTATGAACACTTCACAATTAAGACCACCTCACTATTAAGATCACCTTACACACTAAATTTTGTACAAAAAAACTTTAAAATATAAACTAATAATTAGTGTATTTAGTTTCTTAATGCACCATGGCTAAAATTTTAGTCTGAACTTTTACGTAATTTTGCATTTATTTGTTATTTGGCATGCATTGAACTGAACAATGGTACAATTGAGGAGATTTACAAACGTATGTCCTTTGAGCTGTGGCTGTTTGACACAGTTTGTGAGATTAACCATTTAAGTCACTTAGAGAACTACCACGGGTTTTACATGTTTTTGAATGAACTCTTAAACATGGTGTGTTTATGGTCATGAAGTTATTCAGCAATTGGCAGGTTTTGTAAAAAATCTTACTAGTACATTTCCCCAGTTAAACTCATCAAGAGTGGGGCATATCAACACAACTTCAATGATATGAAAAAAGGTCAGGCCACATGATGGAAAACTACCCGATAACTGATTACAAAGAAGCTTGTTAATTCATTCCTAAAATGTTCTGCCACAACAGTATAAGTAACTCACAGGTTAGTTTATTTTTAGTAGTTAGTTTGATATAAAAAGGAATTGTGAGAAGATGAGCATAGGTGATGGATTGTTATGATTAGTAAATAGTAGTTTCAGATTAAATCATTATTGACTAATTCAGTTTTATTTAAAAGGTAACTTGTTACTAACCTGCTTTGTCACTTCTAATTACTTCTAATGATTTTCTGAAATGGTGTGTATATGTTGAGCAGTGGTATGTAACTCAAAACTGTTTTGGGTTCTTCCTAGTAGGTACAGGGATAGAAACCCATCAAATATGATACAAGATGTCCAGGAACATGATGTGTGTCAACATTTTCTAGTGATTCAGATGATATCACAGATGTGTGCAATCTGTGACCAACTTACGTCCGAGTAGAACCTTCTTAAAGGGCTCACTGTGTATATGGATCCAACACCAATGTTAGGCTTTCAAGGTTTCAGGAGATTAGTACCTGTTAAATTATGCTTTTCAGAAATATATCACAGTTCTCCAATCAATAATAAGGGTCTATTGGGCAGTTGTCTGAATGATTTTTCCAGTAGGCCTGCTGTCATGCCAAACTTGACAAATTACTTTCAACAGCTATTGCAATGGGAGTACATCAATCATATAGACCATGTAAATCCCCTCCATTGTGCCATTATTCAATGTAATGTGTACTGATAACAAATAAATTCAAAATCACACAATAGTTCAGACTGAATTTCAGACATTGTGCATTTATAAACTAAATTCACTAATTACTAGTTTATGTTTTACATCATAATACCTCATGGAAATGTTGTAATGGGTTGTAAACAAATTTCCGTGACAAGATTTAGCACTCTGATCTTCATAAGCATGTGATATATGACATGCTTTATGTAAATAACCAAGGTGTGATTTAACCAAAAACGTTAATGTTAAATATCTAAAAAAATTTCCCAACAGAATTTGTTTAACCCTGAAGTTTGTTCAGGAGCACTGTGGGCCCACCATTTCAGCTATCACAGATGTCTTATATCCCATATCAGCCACTAAAATAGTCTATCTGCTTTAACATCTTGCAGTGCTTTAAAAAACTTATTCGCGATCACAGCCAGGTTGCTTCGAATGATTGTTTGACTATTATATCTTTCACACACATGTAGCACCTTCAAGAACCAGGAATATATCGGATGAAGTGCAGTGAATCACCTGAGGCAACGTGGAAGATGAAGTAGACGTCTCACACATCTATTCCATGCAGTTTGGAAGTCATTTGTTGCTTTGTCTAAGAATCTCCATGATTCTGCTCCGTAAAAATGGGCACACTGAGTGTTAAAAACTTTGCTGATAATAGTGATACTATGATAAGAGTTTTTTTAGTTTTTTTTTGTTTTTTGCTTGGTGTCAGCTGTCTTTAGAAATCTTGAATTGTTTACATCACATATCCTTGTAATTGATTGATAGTACATTGTTTCACATCATTCTGATATTTGTTATAAAGTTCCATACCTTATTCATTGTCCATACTGTGTGGTCAAGTGGTAACTACAATGTTTTTATAATACTTTTTCTTTTTTTACATCAGTATGACAGATGTTCCAAGCCAAAATAAATATTTTTTAGAAATAAATTTTATAAAAGTAATGTTAAAGCAGTCAAAATTCCCACCAAAGTGTTTGAACCCAGTCCCCTCTTGATTAGAAGAAAGATGTCTTACCAACTGAGCTAACCAGTACTATAGGTTGAGAAATGACTATTTGATACTAGTAATTATAATTTAACCGACTCAGCTGATTACCATGGAACATGCTGTTTCAACTTTAATCATTTAAGCCAATTCAACAAGCTGGGTTTATTAGAGTGCATCCAGTTCACTAATGCACGGACGCATCACGAAATGTATGCATGAAGTCGGCGACGTCAAAACCATGTAGAAATCTGGTTTGGACCTTGGCCTTTCATATTGAGAATTTACTATGTACAGGACTTGGAGACTGCAAAATAGAGCAGCATGTATTCATACAGGTATGTGATGTCCAAGACTTCTCAGAACACTTCCTTTGTATATTAAAATTTTAAATGATATACGTAGCATGCTGACCCCTTCAGCTACTTTTTATTAGATTAATCACCAAACATATTCATCCTTTGATGAGCATATAATTAACATGTTTATTAGTATGGTAACTAATACTGATAACATATCTTTACAGGCACAAGCCAATTGCACCCGAATGTTCAGCAACATTTAGGCATGAGTATATGTATGCAAGCTTCCAGATGAGCTTTAAGCTCACTGGTGATCTGCCATCCAATGTTAGTGTGAACTGATGAACCAGTTAACATACAATCCCATATTATGTTACTGAAGATATGCGAAAACTTAACATACTTATGTATCATGTTTCGTTGCTTGGTGTCCTGTTGTACAGCATTGGACTGGCAGTGTGCCTTTAGAGCAACTTAACTATTGAATTAGTTATACTTTTTGCAGAACATTCTTTCTCAACTCCTTGAGGATTATTCACAGGAGCTTAAGAGCTCACATCAGCACCATCCATGCGATTACCTATTGCCTAACTTGTGTACCAACTTATACCCAGGTACCTCACGAATTTCATGTAAATTAGGTAAATGTAAATGTCTGTATGATAATAAATACTCCTGACGCAAATATTAATAAACTAAAATTTCCCAGTAATTGCAATTTCTTTTTGGGCACTTAGTCATGTTTCATTTACATCAGTAAAGGCTAATTGTAATGATGGAAGGTATTTAAAAAGTACTGAAAATTAATGTGCAATATTTGCGCAACTGTACCACTGGTGGCGATATGGCAAAAAATGAATTTACACTCCTTATTGAATTCTTAAGTGTTTGAAGCATTGAGAAGAAAATTTCACAAATCGCTTCATACTGATGTGTTGAGCTGTCAGCTTTGACTGGATTTGAGTCCAAAATGCACACTGCCCAGCTTGCCATTCCGCTAAGAATGGCATCACTGCTTATGGGATTGGACTATTTTCAAAAGCAGGTCAGGTCATGGGTCAGGATAAAATGTGCCAAGTATTGTTTGCCATTATTGGTAGTCAAACATCTCAGTCAGTTGCTTGTTGGAACAATTACCCAACCGTGACAAATTGAATGTATGGTATTAACTTAAAGCACCTTAAACTTAGTTAAAACAGTGCAACTCAATGACAGGCGAAACAAGAAACAACAACAGAAAAACAACAGAAAAGCACTTCCTCGGGATGGATGAGGGTAGTAATTAATTTAGGATAGGTTAGAATAGGATAGGATCATCATCCCAGCTGTAATTTGAATGAGACATTAAATTGGATTCCTTGTGCATGTACATGGTGTCTCTGCTGAGGCAAGTAAATGACCCCACCCAAGGGGTATCTATCTCTATCTATCTATCAATCTATCTATCAGATAAGATAAGATAACATAAGATAGGATTATTATACGGAATTTTGTAAATTCATGGCCAATGATTCAAATCGAATGAGTATGCAATGCAATTTAGAACAAACCATGGTCAAGGTTCAATGGGCCAGCTGTCAATCAATTGAAATTGGGTGTATTAATCTTGGCCTTGTAATGTGCCATTCTGGCGTAGTATTACCGAGTCAGGTACTGTCGAAGTTTTTGTATTTTTTTTATACATTGTTATTATTATTTTTATTTTTTATTGACACTTCAACAATTTTTCAAACTGTTGCCCCCTCTGGAAATTTTCTGCGGAAGCCCATGGTCAGGTCACTGCCTCTCGAAGCACTAATGATAAATGATGTCAACAAATAGTTGTCCACAGCAGAAAAGCCATTGAAGAAAAATTGGGGATCTTGCAGCCCCCTCAATTTACAGTGGTAAAAAAAAAACTTCATTTAAATAAGATTTCATACATTGATTTATGACATATTTGTGACATACATTTTTGTGATGAATAGTCTGAAAATGATGAATTCCACCGGTTGACTGGCCAGTGGATACAATGTAATTATACAATGGTTACATGTGAGACATGAAGATATGTACACCGAAAAATATCAATGTACAACGAAGCCAATAGGCCGAGTTGTACATAATATTTGAGGGTTACATTTCTCATGTCTCACAATGTAACCATTGTGTAATTGTTTTGTACCACTGAACCCCAATATTTTTATTGTCAATTTGTTTTTTCCCATTTTTCATTGATTACGATTCACTGAAAAATAGTGCTCCGTCTACAATGCGTCTAGTACTTATTGTACCACTCACCAGTGCAATTTAGCATTAGTTACGCCGTTGTACAAATCCTCATGTACAACAGTTATGAGCCATACCACGCTGCGATTGGTGGGCTGGCAGAAAGTAGGTGGGGCTTGACGCAACGTCGCGTGAGAAATCATGCATTCAGCGACTGCAGGCAATAGCGGTCTGACGTACTCGTGTATTTTATTTAGTAACTCCATGTGTTTTCACCGATTTTAAAATCCTAACATTTTCCGGAAGCTAAGATCGCCATCTGATTTGTGACTGACAACCATTAATAATACGAATTGTAGACGAAGCGTGAATCGTAATGGAGTAGAATGTAAAATTTAAAATTTTTGTTTCTGACACTTGGATGGGGTTCAGTCGTACAGAACAATTACACAATGGTTACATTGTGAGACATGGGATATGTACTACCTCAAATGTTATGTATAACTCGGCCTATTGGCCTCGTTGTACACTGACATTTTCGGTGGAAATATCTTCATGTCTCAGCGTACATGTAACCATTGTATAATTGAATAATCCTGTTATATATTTGGCTTGGTCAAGAACTTGGCTTTCCAAAAATGTGTTGAATATCGGATGTGTAAAAATTTACGAAAAAAAAAAAGTAAGTCAGATCGGTTAAACTGCCTGCATTCGCTGAATTCATGATTTCCAGCCCGGCGCTGGAGACGCTACGTCAGGCCACGCCTACTTTCTGGCTGCCTACCAATCACGGTGTGGAGTGACTAACTGTTTTACATGAGGATTTGTACAATCGCGTACATAATGCTAAATGGCACTGGTGGGTGGTACAAAACAAACTACAGTAGTGTATGACATGTGCATGTTATATATAAAACCTTATCTTGTTGGTCCAGCAGCCCTTTGGCAAGTCTTGTCAAAGTTAAGAGGGCTCTCTATGAAAATTAACCATGCATGATCGGGCCATTTTTATGGCCATTCAGAACGCAGTTTACGACATTTAAATTGTTTGCAACAATGATGAGAAGAACATTTGTTGTAAATAAAGTTACTTTATTTAACATAGTATCACAAAAACATGATAACTGAATTGTAAACATAACTTAGATGCTGGGTAAATTACAAAGTTTGAGGCAGCATGACGCATGATGTCGCCACTTTACATCCAGAAGAGGGCGCTCTTTCATTCAACGAGCCCGTTTTTCTGGCACTGAGAGCATCAGTCTTTGTGTGAAGGTAGTTATGCCATCTGCAAAGAAGAGTTGTTCTTTTTCTCTCATTATGTTTTACCTGTCTATGTATGGTATATAAAGTCATTTGTCATTAGTCAACAGCCAATGGCACGAAGTCAATGGTTCCAAGCATATTATCACAGGAGTACTATATATGATGGTCCTGGTGCAATCTTTATTGGTACTTGGTATTTGTATTGCTTGGATATTGTTTTAATGTGTTTGTTTACAATAATAGTTGCTGCAACTGGGCCATCAGTAACCGATTAAAATAAGGCAAAGCAAAGTGATAGATTCCCAGCCAATTTGCCTTATTACTTTAGATAGGTACATAAAAATTATTCTCCATTTTATATAAGCATGTTAGACACGCGTGCCTTTTGCTTACCTAAAATAAAGCCGACCACTTGAACGTCCTGCAGCTTCAGTGACAACCAATATATTGGAGCCCCCAAGACGAAGATGACAATACTGATACCATTCAGAAGTGGATCATGATAAACAGAAACAGTGATCATGAAGAGGAGGCTGAGAAGGGCAAACAAAATGAGGACCAGGGGAACCTGTTAGAGGAAACACTCAAAATTAAGATAGATTCATTAAATTGCATCATTAGAATAGTGGACACATTGGTAAGACAACCTAAGCAAGTTTTGCTGCAGAGATGTTACATTTAGTAATTGCCACTGGTTACAGCGTAATATCAATACTGCATAAATATACTGTGTCTATTTTACTGATAAAGGCCTAATCTTCATTTACTTTGCAACACTGTGACAAAGTACATTGTTCCACTTGTATATTAGCCTTATGTCTAAACTATGGACAACTTATTGACTAAGTGATGTTGCTGGTGTTAAGAAACCAGTTGCAATTGTCAAATTGACCCCTAATACGAATTACATTTTCTATATTGTGGGCATAATTTTTGTTAAATAAATTTTGCATCAATAACCTGTATAGTTCGAGGAATTTCCGGGTACTTGTGACGCAGTCTCAGTAAAGCTATCAGAGCCATGGAAGTCTTGATTTGCACTTGAAGACTAGATATTGTGAGGATAGATTGGAGGTCCAGGAAGGTGGCTGCTGTGAAGAATGCTGACAGCATAAACTGCAATGGACAACAAAATATTGATCAAAACATCAACAACTGTGTGGTCTAATGGATAGATCATTTGCTTGCTGCTCTGACGTGCAGTTCTGGGTTAAGATAGAAATATATATTTGTAGGCAGTATACCATTAAGACTGATTCTATATATTTTAATTGGATAATTCACTTGATATCTAAGTATTTCATTGTTTCATTGGCCTCTGACAGCCGATGAAAGCACACTCGGTGATATATATTATTATATATGCACAATGCATTTCAGGCAGAATGCAGAGTTGCTTGATGCAGCTGTTGATACTTTGTACTAGATACTTACAATCAGCACCACTGCAGGAACAGGTGTGAAATGGCGAATGTGCATGAAAGACAGTACTTTTGGAAGGTTACCATCTCTACCACCTGCAAAGGCCCACCTGGAAAGATATTCAAGAATAAGTATCAGAGCAGACATTATGATAGCTAAGAATATGACAAATGTATCATGAATAAGATTGAAACATAGCACGGATGCAAAGCTTACCTTGGACAGGCCATCATCGTATTAAGTGCAGTTCCCGCAGAAGACAGACAAACCATTACAGGAATAAGCCAAGCGGCACTGGGCCAGGCCTTCTGGATGAATGCCTGAAAATAAGCCATTATTATGGATCAAAGTTGTTTCATGAAATATTATACGATTACATTTTTTGTAAATTCTGCTTAACTCAGGTGGCACCTAAGATTAATTTATGGCATCACGTTTAAATGTTGTCTTAATATACTTGTGTATACATAATTTATGCATTTAATAATGTATGTCTACAGTAGTAAAACAATTGTTTATATATATAGTTTTTGTAAATGTATGGTCAAAATAAAATATTCTTGAGTCTTGAGTCATTACGCTGCTAAAATATAAATAAATAATACATTGTGGTGATAAACAATTGGTATTTTCTAGGTATCTTCAATCTGACAAACATGAATGAATACCATCTTCAAAGTCTCAAAACCCATAAGCTAGGTTGAGGTGAACCCTCTTTAAAGTTTTGACAGGTCATAAACTCGAAATGTCACCTCTGAATGAGTCCGAACAGATTTGTCAAAATAATTTTAAAGTGGCCTAAGACTAATGTTCCATTTGAAGATAACCAAAGATGTGGAAACTTGTGCAAACCAACATGTCATGTAAATTTTTGTAGTTAAAATACTAGCACCAGTAAGCTTTTACGCAAGACCTATAGTAGAGGAGTCGCAGAGACAGTTGTACCCAGGGGGATGTTGATGTCAGAAACACCTTCAAGAGTAAGATGAAAATGGTAAAAAAGTAAATATATGCTTACTGATCCCACTATATCAGATTTTAGGAATTCTTCTGGTGACAGCATAGTGAAGAATGCCACATTTATGGACAGATATATTATAATAACAATTATTAAGGAGACAAATGCTGCTATAGGCAAATCTCTGAAAAATAATTAAAGCAATCAAGGTCAAATCCATGTTCTCAATGACAGTTTGAAATTTATAGGCAATTTGAAAGACTTTTTGTGTGAGAGGTTTCATTACCTTCTGGGATTTTTCATTTCCTCTGCCAAGGCATTGATGCAGTCCCTGTAAAAAGAAATACATCAGATTTTGTCCCTTATTATGTTTTTTGTTTTTTTTTCACTTTCTTTTGTAAGTTAGGGGACTTACCAGCCACCACATGAGTAAAAGGCAGGTAGAAAAGCCACTACAATGTTGGCTATTTCAGGAGAAGTTCCAGCGAAAATGTTGTGAAAGTTTTCGGTATAGCCTGTAAAAGAAGTTGAATATGGTATATCATCGTGGTTACTATGCTGACATTCAAAATGGATGAATACAATGTGATTACCTCATAAGACACACCCCATACTTGGTATATTTATAACTAATAATGACACTGAGCTTGGTTATATTAGAATTACTTTTCTATGTCTTACTGTATTGCTTTTTGACTGTAACCAAAAGCTATAACGATAGGAGAGGGGGAGGTAAAAAAAATCATGATTTGAGAGACAGGCAACAGTAAATAAATGTGTTCCTGTATTATTATTTCTTTTCAAGAGTTTGGAGGGGGGCAGTGACAGAAAACTTCGAAAATTATCTGTATTTGATACCCACAGAGAAGTTCTACCCCCCAAAATTGGTAAAAAGTCTACACACCGACCTCCAAAGATGTAAGATCACTTAGATCATTATGTAAAATGTACAGGCTCAAATGGCCTTATATTGTTGGAGGCTGGGTGTATCATAGCTTAAGGAGGATCAATCCGTCATGTTTTATCATAAAAAGCTTGGGCCAACAAAAAATGGGCAGAAATGTTACTAACAAGCCAAAGCTTAAATTCTAAAACATGAAAAGTTCTTTCTGTACCAATTATCTTTAAAGTTTAATTTTTTCCAATGATATTTGATGCCATCTTGTCATCATTATGGCCATTTATTATGGTCAAGGAGCAGCACCAGAAATTACAATGTAGAATATAGCAAAATTCTGATTATTTGGTTCCCAAAAATATTTTGTATCAGCTAGAAAGTTGGGCTTTGACTTGTTAATTTTGTGATGCTACATGCTATTTATGGTAAAATGTGCCAAAAAAACAACAAGTGGACATTTATTTTGGATCCTGGTATGACATGTGGATCATCAGTGGATTGATTTACCTTGGCATATTTTGGCTACTCCCAGTGCAATTACCATTCCCATGCCGAGAACCTTGCCCAAAGACAGCCAGGTTGCACTCCTTGATGCCCAGGCCATTGAAAATATATTAAGCATAGTTACCACCACTGAAACAATAAATTTACAACTTAAGTGATATTACAAAAACGTATTTGTCTTATATATACGTATTTTATAGTGATTGCTATTGCAAACCAATTGTCAGTTGAATAATGTTTAAACATCAAATTGGAAAAACAGATTCATATTTCCTTATGCTTATTATAATTAATTTATGACACGAGTACTGTGTAAGCCTACTTCTGAACTACTTGTAAGACCCCTTCACTGGTAAGTCGCATACCCATTTTTGGACCACAGATTATTCTAACCATTAGTCATCATCAAGATCATTAGAATTTGCATCAATTATGGCCTTAATTGCAAGGTTTTAAAGCACTTACCCAGAAGAAACAAAGCAGTACATGTAATTAGCAATACACTGCAGTCCATGCCAAATATAGATGAGTAATACATTCCAAAAGTGCGTGTTATGAATGCCATGGTAGTTGGACCGATTAACACAACCATGACCCAGAGATTCATGAAGGCAGGAAAGCGTCCAAGGACCTGGTAGATGTACGCATAATCACCACCTGCCACTGGAATGGCAGAACCAAGTTCAGCATAGCACAATGCAAGGAGCAGGTTCAGCAGACCACAAATGGCCCAGATAATTAAGGACATTCCTACAGAACCAGCTCCTCTGACAACACCAGTTGGTGCGATGAAGATGGCAGAGCCAGCAACTGATCCAACCATTATCACAATAGCCATGGTAAGAGTAAGATGTTTTTGTATAGCGATTCCACTCGTTGTGTAATAAAAAGATCCTTGTGGCATTTCCAGACTAGGTACGTGGCGGACGCTGAACATTGCATGGCTGTGAGAGAGTGTCCTGAAAGCCAAGCTTGTAGTGGCCAATAATGGCTGCCTCTCACTTTCCTTGTCATAGGTGGTCATGATGCTTGCCTTCCTTACTGTGAATGAAAGAAACGCTTCAATGAGTATTTAACTAAACTAAATGCTCATCTGATTACATGTAGCTAATACTTGTTGCCTGAATGACCAGATCCACTCTGAACTGGTTTTGACCAAACAAATGACCAATGTTTCTGACAAAATGTGAGATTAACAAGATTAGTGCACAGAACAACTAGAAACATAGGCTACACTGCAGCTAAACCCTCAGCCAGTCCCACATAGCACACAGGCATCATTAAAATTGTTAAGTGTTTGTTAAGCAGGATGGCGGGCGTTACACTTTCATTTCCAGAGCAAAACACACACTTTTGTTTCTAGAAGCTGAACTCTAACACTAATGCACTTACCCTAATGAAATTTTATACAGTAACACTCTATATGGCCTAGTGGTGCCTTTTGATAGCCACACTGACATATCTCAGCTATGTTTTACAAAATTTGGAAAAATATTATTTCTTGGCTGTTTATATAGTGTGTGTGATGAACTGAAATGGTTGTCAATTGGCCTAAATAGCCTGTTACGCAATGCTAATTAGATTCCAAGATGTCCTATTTTTTTTAAACTCTTTAATTTCTGCATTTCTTTATTATATTTTGTTAAGTGTGAAATAATACAGTGTTCCCGTGGGTAATTACAAAGTCTGATAGTCTTACTTTATTTTTGTAAAAAGTAAGGCCCATGTGAAGTCTTACTTTTTTCCACTAAGTCTGACATTATCTTATTTTGATGCAAATATACTTGGATATTAACATCCACATTATAATATTCAGACAATTTGGTAAATATGAAAGAATAGAAATTAGGAACTTTATCAAAGGATAAAATCTCATTCATGTAGAGTAAATAGTGTCTTTGGTATGGAGGTTTGAAAAAAAAGTGAGAATTTTCTATATTTTTCCCTAATTTTGAAAATGCTATAGTATATATGGCTATGAGACCCCCAAAAGGCACCACTGCACTATTTTAGACATATTATGACAAAGTTTTAAGCATGTAGGTGCAGTAGTGTCAAAGTCCTGCTCGGGAAACAAAAACTATTTATTTTATTTTATTTTTTCTATTTTTTCCAAAGTTTGTAAAACATAGCCAACATATGTCAATGTGACTATCAAGAGGCACCAGTAGGCCATATAGTGTATTACTGTACAAAATTTCGTAAGGGTGCATTGTGTTAGAGTTCTGCTCCGGAAACGAAAGTTTTATGCCCGCCCACCCGTCTGACGGACATTGATGATAACAATGACCCTCTTCTAACTTTATTCGCTGAGGGTTAAAAAGCTGGCTGCTCCGAAGTCTAATGTAAGTAGATAAAGATGATTGAAATAATTGCTACTTACTGGGTGTAATTTATTACCAATATGTATTTTCATAGGCATAGATATCTCCGTTATTGATCCTGAGAGACTTAATAAGTGAATATTCTCTTTGCTAGTTGTTTCCTTATTATCCTTCTCAAAGTATCAAATGGCATACATCCATGTTTACAATCATCCCACATTCCTTCCATGTAATTTAATACGACATCGAGATTGTGTGAGTAATATTTGTCTAACTTAATCCTTGAAATTTCATTGATAGTAGTTGCAAACTGTTGTCAACTCTGTGGACTTGTTTGAACCAGTACAGAAAGGGTATCGTAATTTAAACTGAAAGACAAGAAACTGCTAATCCGGACAAACAATAAAACATTACAATTAGCACATTCGTTCTATTGCTGTGTGACTGATTACTATCTTGATATGTAAGGTGAGTGCAGTGTATGTTTGGCACACAAAAAATTCCACTAACAGGACTTGTGTTACTCTCAGAAACCTCATCATAATTTTTCGTGATACTGTGTTATAATGCAGTTGAAGACCAGTTGATATGTCCAAGTAAAACCCCGGATTTTAAAGGTCCTTAACATGTCTGGGTGCTCAGCGGAAAAGGCCAAGCTGGGCAATCCAGATTTCACTTGCAAAGGACCACTTGAAGTTGACCCTCCCTCTTAAATCTCTTCTGGACTTGGGCATTCATGACCTCAAAGGCAGCTACAAAGAAATCCGAATGCGCCAGATTGAGCTCTTTACTGTGATGGACGATCGCAGCAACATATAAATGAATTTGGGACAAGGGCAGCGGTTAATTGTTGATTGTGCCGAGTTGTGAGCTGAGTTGTTGCCAGTGTGATTGAGAACAGTGGTGCCACCAGACGGCGTGAAATGAGCCTGCTCACGCCACGTGACAGCCTCGCGAGAAGCTACGAGAGGCGCGAGATTAAGAACTTCACATTCGAGTGAACAACACAACAACACGAGAACAGCGTTCACTAGATTGAATTATGAATTGCCCATTGTTGCCATGATTGCCTGCTTGCCCTCGGCAAAAACCATTTTATTGGGTTACAAGAAACATGCAGAGCAATCTAGCTGCTGCAGTGCCTGACGACTGCCTCCTGTTTGTTCCCAATTTATGTGGACTCTGCCTTTCTGGACTGAATTAGCTCAATTAGGAGTTTTTAGGCCTCATGAGCCTTTGTGGAGCTCTTCTGCGTCTTCTCTGGCTTTTCTCCTTGTTACTGTCGTTTTGCAATTAACTCCACAAAAGGAAAATAGGGGATGGGTAATTTCTGGATCTATTTTAAAGAAACTTTGAGAGTACAAAATTGAAGCAAGCTGAGAAATTGTCCGACCATTGACCTTCAGATAAAAAAATATATAAATATACCACATTTAGACACTGCATTTGATACCAATTTACCTATTACACTAGTGATACCTTAATTTCTTGAAATATTACTGTAAGTTAACAATGTACACATTATCCTTTGGACCACCTTTGACACCAGAGCGCTTGGTTTTAGGGTCAAAGCTGTGGTAAAGGCATGGACTTCGACCTTCTAATCAATGCTCACCGATGCATTTCACAACTGAAAAACAATGTAGTAAGCTATCTATAATGTAATCTATTATTTATAGAAATGAAACATACACATCCTATAGCTAATCACGATCTATTGTATTCAGTATACTACATGTGGCCTTGTTACATCTTGATGTCTTGTTCAGGTCCTATTCCTATTACCAGAAAGTCGATTTGTAGAAGATGGCTCAAACAAAGTCGATTGTTTGACAGGGGTGCATTTCTCTTCTTGTGATTAATCTGGTTCTCTTTCCCTTTGCTTGTATTGAAAACAAATGCATTATTCATTTGCATTGGAAGGCCCTTGGACATTGCTTGGCCGTACAAAGGCTATGGGGGTTTGTGTGGTCAGCAGATGACCTGAGAGGTCACTGAGATCCAGAAACGACTCTAATTTGCATGTGGCTCCAGTTCTTCCGGGTCATAGTTGCATATCATCCATTTCTTGGTGAACTGATTGGTTCGCTGGCCTCCCTAACCTGCTATTCGTTAAGTGGAAAGGCTCTGTGTATTTACACAGATTTTATTACAGGCAATCCTAATCTTATATTTTGAGTTGTTGGATAATGTGTAATCTGAGAACATTTCACATTTCATCTTTTTGTATTCTGATAAACAGGTCTTACATACAAAATTGCTCTCGGCTTTATTCATAATATTTTGATGTCCTACTTGATGGCCGTTCCACCATTAAAACAACCTGTTTTGCCCATTGTAGTCATTTGTTTAGTTCCTAAAAGGTCCGGAGTATTTGCTTAAACGCAGATTTGTGATCGGGGTGACTGAAAATAGAATAATGAGAGGCCAGCTACACAGACATTCCTTAATGTGAAGAATATAATATGAAATGTCTATGTCCTTATTTAAAATACTGTAGCCTCATCTTTGAAAAATATTTCTACGAATGCAAGTGTTTATGTATTGTACATTGCATAACTACTATATATATATTCCATATAACTACTATATATATAATACGAATGTACTTACAATCACACCAATGGAGTATTATGCAATGCTGTATTTGATAAATTGAGACCTTGTCCTACAGGTCCTACAGTTAAAGTATGCAGATTATGAAGCTGGCCAGCATTGTTTCAGTGATACCTTAATCATCCTTATTAGTTTTAAAAACTAAAAGCTAGAGCAATGTCTACTTGATCCCCACTTTAAGCCTACATCGATATTTAATCCACCTCACAATGCCAATTTAACCTTCTAATTTGAACTCTACCCCTCTATATAATCCGTATTGTCCTTTTACCAGTAGTCCAGGCCCTTAGGGCTCCATGTAGGGAGGCATTGCGCAGATATTTCTACAAGCATGAAATTTGGCACAGATCACAAGGACATACTAAATCAATTTTTTGAGGGTGCCAGAGCAGGCACTCATTGGGGTTGCCATACTGGCTAATCCAAAATGGCCACCAATTGGTATTTAATTTTGTCATAAAATCATAACTGAAAGTCATAGGATCATGAGTGGTAGCTCATTTTATGGGTCTGTTTTGCTCTATTTTAATATATAAATGCATTTTGTGGTCAAAATATACCCAAGTAGCATATTTTAGAAGAATAAAAAAGTCACATGGCTGTAAAAGGTTAATTAAACACATAAATGTCAACAAATAGGTCTCTATAATGCTCATATTGGTGGTATGTACTTCTGAATTGCACATGTCACAACAGTGTTGCTACTTCCATAACATGAACAATACATGGTCGGGTGCAACTCTCGGCTCATAAGTGAAAATTCTCTGACCCCTCAGACAGTGACAGGAGCTTCACCTCTCATTCCAGTCAAAGCAGTATCTTTTTCCATGATAAAGCATACCGTGAACTCACTATGCAGGATACAAAGTTGCCAAACTCTGGTCAGACACACAGGGCTCCTTGAGGCGGATAAGCAAATTTATGCATTAGCAAAGCTCCTATAATAGAGATTTCCAGCTATTTTAGGAGATAGGTTGGTTGTGATGATGGTAGCATTGCATATTGAAGAAAAATTTCATCAATTGATTGTTAGTAACTTAATAAGAGTCATATCTAGTGCCTATCAGGTGTCTAATATTGATATGTCTCCTCACTCCCTTAAGCAAAATGCCTTTTCTAACTAATATTACAATGCTCATGGACCACCTGAATCACAGGAGATGTTGGATCAAATGTCCTGTACAGAAAATCAACAAGTCAAGTTCTAGTCCAGCATCATAGAGTTTGATCTAGTGATCTGTCGCTTCATTTGGTCTCTCTATATGAGGGGGATTTCCTTCACTATCTCCAACATGTGATGAGCCCTGCCCATGGTTGTGATAGGGAATGCACAACTAAGTAAGTTGGCTGCCTTTTCATGAGTGCGATATAGTCAAGTACATGCTGCATTGCTCAAAGGAAATTGTTCAAAAGTAACTGTCAGTCACAGAAGTCATGTGAGCAGGTCCACACTGCTCCATGAGTGTTGAAGAGTTTGCAGCTATCCTAGATGCACCAAGCTCAAGCACTGCTTATCATGAAGAGGTCACAACACAGCTTGCAATTCAAGTACAAGAGGGATGTCTTGCTATTTGTTGAGATTGTAGAGCAGAAAATTCCTTTGCTAGTGATCAAGAACTTGTGGGACCCAACACAAAAGATGATGAGCAAGAAGTCATCAACCATCCTGTTTTGACCAAGAAATGAAACAAAGCCAGTGGTGTGCAGAAGAAAAGTTTGACTCTAACAAAGCTCTATCTTTCACTAAAATTATGAACAGTGGTAATTACATGCTTCTTTTTTTTTCTTTGAAACAAAGGAAACCATCAAGTTTGGTGGATATATAGTGGTTCACTTAGATCAGGCAGTATCCTGGAATGCATCAAAGCACCAACTGGTAGACCACATTTGCTGAGTATTTTACACAACTCCTCGAATCTCAGATAGCCCTACCAGGGCCACCACTTGCATGGATTCATGCCATATGGGATCTGATTAGTCTCAATTCACTCACACATCAGCACTGTGAGGCACAGACTAGGATTGGGGATGGCCACATAACATTGTGATCCCAAAGCATAACTGGAACAGAGGATTCTCAAATAAATGAGGATAACAAAAAGAATTCATTCATTTTCCTCAGGAGTTTGTCATTGAAGATCAATGTGAGACAGTCCTTCTCATAGCCAACTGGACAGTGTTCTGTCTGATGGATCTATCGGGTCTCCAGTGCTGGAGTAATTACAAGAATACCTTAATCTGGCACATGTTTCACACAGGGCTACCAGACAGGCTGTATTTTCACAACTGACTATGATGTGGTGGTTCTTGTCATAAGCTTCTTCTCCACACTTGGTTCTGTGTGCCTTTTGATGCTGGGTCAAAAAATTGGTGACGTTCCCATCCATGATATCTGCTCCCATTTTGACCTTCAAGGTTTCTGGCATTGCCACTACATCATGTCATATCAGGTTGTGACACTTGAATGTGGCAAGAAGACTGTCTGGTCATCTTGGCATCTTCGAAAAACACACAAGGACTCACAGAAACACTAGTAACAATAGGCACACAGCCCATGACCCAACACAGTTTAGCTTTGATTCTCTCCACATGAAGAATAGGGAATAATTTGTAGATGTCATGTGCAGTATAGGATGTGGTTTGGATAAGGTCAACCACAAGTTGTAAAACATACTCTGGAGAACATACCACACAGTTGAGCAGCTACAGTATGTTTGAGCACACAAAGAAAGCATTGCTTCAGACAAGCTTTTACTGGAATTAGGCAGCTACAGTTCACCATGAATTCTCTGAATGGGGCAAAAAGGATTAACAATTGCATCTGGTTGCCATATTACCCAAGACTTAGAAGGTAGCAGCAAACTATCTTTTTACATTGCCGCCATTGAATAATCTTGCACAGGAAACTGAAAGCAGTCAACCAAGAGTCAGCTACATGGGGTTATGCAAATATGAAGGTGGATGTGTGAACAATGATGATACCTGTGTTGATTAAACCCTCTGACCATGATTAACCTAAAATCAGTAAAGTTGGGTTTATTTCTTACATGACATGACATGTTCTCAGTTGTGGACATTTTCTATATGTAAATGGCTTTAAAATTTAATTTGATTTTGGATAAAATCTGCTAGCAACAACTAGATTGGCCAAATTTCATTTCTGTTTCAAAATAAAGGTCAGATTTGGAATCCTTGCAGTTGACAAAATTAAAAACCAATTGGTGGCCATTTTGGATTAGCAAGTATGGCAACCCCAATGAGCGCCTGCTCCGGTGCCCTCAAAAATTGATTAAGGAAGGCCTTGTCTACATTTGTGCCAAATTTCATGCTTGTAGACAAATCTGCGCAATGCCCCCCTGCTGAACCCTGAGGGCCTGTACTACAGTATATTTACTTCAATCAGAGGGGTTTAGCGGGCGATTTTATTCAATACCATACAATACAATATTATACTATGCTATACTATACTATAGTGATCAACCGATATTTTGTGTCGATGGTTATCTTAATGGTGAGGTTACTGCCAGAAATATAACTGGCAAGCTAAAGCCAGCCACTTCTGTCTACTCCTAGCTTATAGCCAGCTTACACCTACCACCACTGAAAAAAACCTTAGTTAAGAAATATATCTAATATATCATAGATATGTATGTGCAATAGACATGCATCTTTTCAACAAGAAATTACAAATATGCGGCGTGACTCTCAACTTATGCATCAGATGGTGCTGCATGCACAATTTGTAAGGCCGTTTTTAATGGAACCTGATGTATATCTATGGACGAAGATTGTGACACAAGGTAATGACATACACAATGCTTACTCTTTGCTTGAAGTGATAGTGAAGACAGTTTTACCAACATTCTGTATGTCTGAGAGGGCACACCAACTAATTAGAATGACACAAGGCTACCAAACAACTGTTGGCTATTTTCTTTTGTCTGCAGAAAGTGGATGAGGCCTCCAAGGGGAGTTTTCGCGACTGCCAAAGAATCTATGGCCCCAAGTGAGGTTCACACCTCATCTATCCGCCATTTGCCTAATTGGATTTCTTGGGAAACACTGATGAATGGTCGTTACAGGAACAATGAGGGCCCCTATCGCATTCAGAACACATAAACCAAACTACTAGAAATTTCCCTCCTGTTTTGTTTGCCCCACAGAGGTTCAATTATGCATCGACACATTGATTGCCCCTCGTTTGTTCTCTTAACTGATGAATAAAAATTCAAGCTGCTGACTAATTACAAAAATGCTATATATCTGATTTTCCTAGCATGTGACTGGAAATTTCCTGCAACCACTGCACATTAAAGTCTGGATTAACCGCGGACTCACATGGTTTGATTTGTGGTTGCCTGGTGCATGCTTGATTGTTTGGTTGTACATATATTTGGTGGTTGATATGCTTGTTTATTTCATTTATTGTTGCTCAAAAGAAGGATTTGTACATATATTGGTATGCTTATGTAATTTTTTTACTATTATTATTATTATATTCAGTTTAAAATAGACAATATAACTGGATATACAATCTGTACATATGTAAATACCCACTCCTGCTGCTTATTTGTGTTCAGTATTAATCTTCTATGGTGCATTGATTCCTGCTTATTGCCCTGATGGTGCCTTGTTTTATTCATATGCCTATAGTTGTACATAATTATCATATAGATGTTTTTAATATGTAACTAAATTATGTTCATGTAGATTGTTCTTTTATTTTACTTTATTATTATATATATATGTATATTTGTATTTTTTATCCTTGTATTTAATTTTTGTTATGACACATGTATATTTTTGATGCTCTGCGGTCAATAAAATTCTATATGTATATATTTAATAGTATAGTAAGATCTTTAGCAATTTCATCTGGATAAACGAAATACATGAAATTGACTATAGGGTAAAAAAAAAATTTGATATAAAGTGTCTATGCAGTGATTCAAAATATCTGAGAAGTTGGCTGCTTTCTAACATTTTAGCCAAAAAATAGTAGACTTAGTGTGTCATTTGCAGACGCAATTGCTTCATGGTCCTTCAGTGTCCCCAACTGATGGAGCTGTAATGGTCTTCTTTGAGAGGCCTAATTTTCCATAGTTTAGTTTAGTTTAGTGCATAGAAGGGAGTCTTGACTCAGTCTGTGAAGTATTAGGACCCTATTACCTATAAGGATGTCCTGGTGTTACCAAAAAATCAGGCCATTGTACAGTTTCACTGGTAAGACGATAGGCCTGGTGCACTGTAGGTCGACCTCTGTGTACCAACCTTATGCATATTCTTAGTATTGTCTTATCATGGAGGTATTATTATAAACATACTTTTTCGCTCTGAAATGCCAAAAGGAGACCTTGGGACCAGTCAAGATTTCTTAGAATATTAGCCATTTTTATTAATTTTCATGTCAGCTCTAGTTTGCTTTCTGCGGGATTTTCAGTGTTTACTTTATCTGTGATTTTCCATGAGAAATGAATGCCACCCTGTACAAAATGAATGTCCACTTATATGTAGAGCATGGAGCAGCAGAAAATGAACAGAAACCTCAGTAAAATACTTATTAAACCCAAACTTTTGAACTGACAAGAGTTCATTTAGATTATGTCAGTTTTATGCTGTTTCATCCTATGCATGAAAAATATATGACCGAAAAACATGGCGGAGATCCACTTTGAATCCTGTTATAGTACTTGAAGAAAAGTGTAAGAAGACGTAAACACCACTAATGTTTTACAATGCTTTAATGTGATACAAAGTGCAAAGTCTGTGTACTAGAAATTTCCCTCCTGTTTTGTTTGCATAGTTCTCCATTGTAGTCATAGGAACAATTCAATTATATAGTGACATGTGTATTGTATTCGTGTACACATAAGATGTAGTGGCCCCCAATGCGTGGGATATACGGTACATCGTTGTGTTATTTAGTACAAATACTCTTCTTTCATCTCTGTATCATACTATCATGCAAGAGAGGAAGATAATAACATTTGGAAAGTGACGAGGTCACGGACATATACCATTTTTTTATATTATTTCAGAAGAGAAAATTTGCTAAAAGAAGACACTATAGACAGTTGCAGGTTTTATGTGCATGTAGCCAATATGTTCAGGATCTTCCTTCTCATATTAGAGTTGCATAAATGTTCTGTCCTATACAACATGTATTCATATGTCTGTAAGGGAAAAGAAACTTAGCTACAGAAGCACTTACATGTGTCTAGTTGCTTTGCCTCTACTAGACTGAGGTGGTTTATGACTGTGTACAATGCAGCCCATAAAGATGTAGTGGTATACAGTGTACAATGTGCTTAGGTCAGCCTGAAACTCTACTCAACAATGCTGTATTTGTATGATGTATTTTTCCTGGTGATTTTTTCAGTGCTGTCCTGCAAACACTGACTTCTTTAGGGCCAAAGAAAAGGACCAAGATGTAAAATTGATCTGCAGGAAAGCTGGAGAAGTCTGTGGGGACAGTTGTTCATGATAAGAGAGCTAGACCGAGATGACCTTCTTGGGGTCAGTGAAAAGTTGACCTTGGGTCGTACTGTCGTCAGTGTCCTATTTACATCAAAGTCCAGTGTACAGGATTGCCTGCAAAAGTGGTACACCTACATGAGGCAAGTTCTGCTGCAGGACAAGCCTCCTCCTATCCCTCTCAACACCACTTATCTTGCATATTAGCACCATTTAAGTCTTTCATCGTTCTCCATTGTAGTCATAAAATGGCTGCTCGTCCCCTCTATTCAGCCTCAATTTCAGTGCACTGCATGGGCCTCTTGCTTACTCAGTGACAACTCAAGCACCAAAGTGAAGTTCACTCAAAGCAGGGCTATTGAAAAGCAACATGAAAGCAGCATTGTGGAACAATTTGATCAATCATTTGACCGGCTTAATTTTATGCTAGTGAATTAGAGTCCATAATGGAGTTGCAGCAGAAGTCAATGATGGCCCCAGTCTCAGTGTGGATGCATCGCTGATCACCCAAGCATGTTGCCTCATCACAAATCCCACTGATCTATACTCCGAACTACTGGACTATGAAATCTGATTCGAAGCTATCTCTCAGAAGTCCCAAATATTACAGGGTCTTATCGTTCTTCATAAAAGAAAAAACACACACAATGCTGCAAAATCCATTTTAATGGCAGCTTGCTTACTCATTGTTTGTTATGCTGCAGGCCATTTGGTTTGTTTTTATGCCACTTTGCAGTTGGAATTGCCCGTTTTAATAGTTCTTTGTGTTTTCATTTCGATTTGCATCGATTATAGGAGTTTTTTTTAATCTTTCATGGGACGGTTAGGCGTGTGACGTAGATGTCGCTTTGCATGGCTCCCTTTGATCCTAGTGACTGGCTGGTTCTTACATAACGCACTGCACGTGTGGGTGGCATGGTGGCCCACGTGGTTCACGACGCTGCACTCGACGTCGGCGCGGATGGCAGTAAGACGCTGCGTTGGAACGTCTCCTTGCAAGACCCCTTGCTTGTTCTTAACAGGCAAACGATCGTGTTAAGAGGAAAGCGTTGTAGCGATGGGACCTGCACCAGGGGCGCACCTGAGGGGACTCTGCAAGTGGCCGTGTTTCCATGCCCAGAGCGGAATATTTTCTCGTCTCCTGCGCTGATCAAGCCCTGCCTTGGGTGATCTGTACCCTGCACCGACCTCCCATTGCTCTCGACCAATCCACAGAGCTCTGTGAACTGAGCAGGGCATTTTTGATCTTGGCCCCCAAGAGGAAGAGGACAGATTACAACATCTCCTCCACAACATGCCAATAGCGCACCTCGTCGCTATTCTGTAATGGCGAAAACTATTACTTCTTTTTACATGCAATTATTACTTTCCTGCATTCAACGTTTTGGCATGTCAATAAGATCCTTTATAGTTGCTTTAAAATAATAAATATGGTGTAAAACAGCTTAATGACATTAATTAGCAAAATGACCTTTAATTTAAGTTGCCCTTAAAAATATGTTCAACAACATGGTCGACATAACCTGTGTGGGACTTAATTTCCCAGCTGTTCCAATTGCTGGCTGATTAATATATTTAATATATTAATAACAGGAGAGGCATTTGAGGTTTCCAACGATTGTTTTGTCAGAATTGTGCTAGAGTGTGGTCAACGAAAACTTTCTGTAACTTTCTCCTGTATTTCAAATGCAGAAGCAGAGCCAAGTTTCCCAACACAGGTGTGGTGTTATGTTGAATCCATTAATTATAGAGTGGAGGCCAAAAATACCCAATCACATGCGAAAATTCAGATTTTAGCTGATTCAGATTTTAGCTGATCTTTCATCACTAGAGACTTTATTCAAGTGAGTTTGCTCATGAAATCATATTTCTCAGTCTGAAACATTTGTTTGCACTTGCAAATCTTAATATAAAGATGTGAAAATTTTAATGACAGAAACTGGACAAAGTATGCGCGTAATCTTACAAGCATTAATGAACAAGTAACGAAATTTATGAATCCAGCATATTTAGTCAAAGATTGTGTCCCAGTACTCATGAATTTTAACATCAGTGCAATTTTGTTCATTAAAATAACAGTTCACATTTTCAAAGTTTATTGTTGTCTTTTTAAGTTCACAGGCATAGTGTTTTGCTATAGTTGGCAAATCATTAAACTTTTGATAAGCAAATATTAAGTCCCTGCCTTTGAAAAAACTAGAAAAAAGTTTTACTTTTCTATGGGTGATTGGGTATTTTTGACACAACAAGTTTTATTGGCAATAATTAGGGCAATAATAAGAATGGTCTTGAAAGAGATGTGCTTTAGCAGAAGACATGTTCACAATGCAGTTGTTAATATCAATGTAGTGATAAGTTCATGGCCAGAAATTAATTCTCCTAGCAGACAATATATTACAATGGATTTCCAAGCGCAGTTTTATACCAGGCTTTTTCGCCAACTAATGAAATTAATGTAACCTCAAATTCAACAGTTACGTGAGGAATTTCATTCTTTATTGTGAATATTGTCAGTCGATGAAACCACCAGGGCTGTCGAGTAATATTGCAATGATATTATCAAGACCATACATGTAGCCTCTGCTGATTTCTTATTTAATTAAAAGCTGAAGTGGTGACAAAGCTTTATATGCCTGACAAGGTGAACACGAGGTATCGACCACCTGATAATTTGTGATATAGATGTTATTGCATTGATTGTGAGGCTGATATCAACTTATTGGCTAATGTAATGGTAAAGTTCCATGGATAGATCAAATACAGTGTCCAGAGGGACGATTGATGGGCTGGTGTTGTGGACATAGAGGGGAAAAAAATCAAAGAGCACGATGGCGCCAGGATGGCAAATTAAGCTGACACGTTGATGCTGTTTGTGGGACAAAGTATTGCTGTTGCTTTGTGTTTGGTGAGTTGCATAGGTTGCCTGGCAATGCCTGCAACGTGGTTCCATGATAAAGACACAAACCTTCTGCAGATGGTTTGTGGGACATCGTAAGCAAACCACCCTTGTGAGGATTATTGCGAGGAGGGGATAAGTAAATGACATTACCACGGGCCCGGCTATTGTGTGCTCTCTGTGCATATTGGTGTTGGGTAGGGCATGGGGGTAGACATCTGAGCCCTCGTTTGATCCAAATAGCAGAGAAGCGCGAGAAAGCCTTCAGCCCAGAACAAGAGGCCATTGTTAGAGCAAGACAGAAGCTCTGGCTCTTCTGGGGAAACATTTTTCTTGCCCCTCCAGCGCCATGGAACATCTGAATTCACTTGGCGGCTGGTGTGGTTTGGGTGGGCTGAACGTGCCCAAGCCTCCTCGTCAAAGGAGTGACCTTACCGCCCAGCAAATTACCAAGCGCCCATTCAAGCAACCTCTCAAACGGCCCAACACGGAATGAATAAATCATTGAGAAGGCAGTGTTTGGCCTAGGTATTTACTCCGGCTCACTTACCACCCCTATCAAACAATTCGCTGTACCCAATTGCCATAAAATGGTCATAATCGCAGGCTGCCTGTCATATTGCCTATCTAGCCATGCTGTGTGCGCAGGGTGTTATTTAAACATTGCACACGAATGTCGCTTTGCATTCGTTTTCATGAGTTGTGACCATAATTCATGGTTGCTAAACGTGGCCCCACATGCGTATATACGCAAATTAATATAACTCGAGGCCAATGCTGTCTATTAATTGAGGTGAAAGGGACGGTCTATTTGGCTTGCCAGAGTGAATGCGTTTGATGGAATAATGAGGTTTGTCAAATTGATAGAACCAGGCAATGTGGTCTGCATATCGCTAATGGCAGGTATTTCCAATGGTCTACGCAGGTAGTAATGCACTGGATGAAAGGTGCACAATGCACAAAGAGTGACCAAACTGCAATAGAGTGACCAGCGACCAATAGCAGAGGACTGGACACAGTGGCTACTACTGCAGAGTACAGCAGAGTACCATCAGCCTTCATGCATGTACGCCAGGGTGACAATAATGGACTGGCCTAATGCTGTCCAATCAAACACGAGGCACGTCCTAGACTGAATTGCAAATGAATCCCATCTTGTGTCCTGCAAATAAACACCCTCATGGCCCCATTCATCAAGACGGAAAATCCCCGAGATGAGCCAGTGGCTGGGCAGGTGAGGTTTAGGGTATGGGCTGTGCATGGTTGATTAAACAAACTCTCCATCATAGCCCATCGGTTGAGGGTAGGCGGTTTTCCTTATGCCCCTGTTAGCCCTTGTGTGAGCAACGCCCTTTGAACGGAAGCACTGCCAAGCCCTGGGCTTCTACTTCTAATCCGGGTTAAACGTCCTGACCCCAGGCTGCATGGAGCGCCCCCTGCACGTCTTCGCATGACGTACTTCCGGTGGGTTATGTTTTATGAAAATGGCGTCATGCAGGGCACGTCGCTGCGTCCCATGCACGTTTCCTTGGTGACAGGAGGACTGCAACCGGAGGCAACACTTCCACCAGGCACGATACATTTATGATCCCATGCTACGGCTTATACTAGTCTGTATCTTTTGCATGGGTTGGTGTATCAGATGTCTTTATATTATGCAATTATCTTGTGACCAGTATGCATTTTGATCATACCTTAGCAAACATTCTGCTTACTGATGACTCCTGTTCTAAAAGCCTAATATCTTTCCCATTTGCCTCAATTGTGTCATTCATCTTGAGTGCTCACAAAAAATACCAGTAGAACTCAATTTCTAATAGAAAGACGGCGCTTGACCGGTGCGTATCACCGGTCTTTCTACTAACTCACGCAAGCACTATGGTATACTGTGGGTAGAAGATCGTTGCAACGCTTGTTCAGTCAAATTCACGAAAATAGTACCTGATGCAGTTGGTGGAATTACACGGTAAAGTGGTTCAATTTCATTATGTTAGTATAGTTTTAATCAGAAGAAAACAAGTTTCACAGCAAGTGGCTTCTTGGAAGAAAGAAATTACGCATAGTAATTGCACTACTTTGTGTGCAGACAATGCGTGGAAGCATTTCCCACCCCGATTTCAAGGGAGCAGCAAATCGGTTATGAGAAAAGCCGGTGCTACTGCATCATATTCTGACATTTTTTAGACATAACTACCAATACATGTTTACCTTCTAGGTAATGCGATGTTTAGGAAATGGATCTTTTGCAACTCTTAGTCCCCATAGGTTGGTTGCAGGGTTTTCCAATTATATCCCGAATAACGTTGCTGCAGAGGCTTGCTAGGGCCGAGGCGCCAAATGGAGGCACAAGTGGCTGACACATCATAACTCTTGGGGGAAGGCAGGGCACATTGGGGCAGCAGGCTGCAAGGAGACAGGCTTCAATCTTATCATTGAGAGCCATGTGTCGCCTCTCTGCCTGACCTGTATCACTGCCTTGAATACCACAAATCAAACACGTTTATCCTGCTCTCCTTGGTCCCCCTTGTACCGTTTTTGGATTCATCCATCTTTGGGTGCAGCATGTCACTACTTGGGACATCCTGGGTGCATAGCCCAGCTGCAATAACAAGATTAAAACGTGTTGAATGGTGGCTGCAATTTTACTGGAAACATATCTGTAAAGGATGCACAGAAGCGTGGAAGGTGGTACCATCATTTGTATGTTTTTATTCCACAATTTTCTTCCTTCTGGAAAACTTCCATGCATGCAATGTGGAGTACAAAGGAGAAAAAGCAAACAAGAGATGTTTGCATGTACTTCACTGAGCTTTACATTGGCTCAAATAGCTTGGACTAGTTCTTGTAGAAAGCCATTGCATGGGTTTGCAAACTCCAGATAGGGAAAAGACAGAAAGGCTGTGCAGTGTGTGCACATTAGTGTAGTTGTGAGATATCATCCTGGATGATCGTATTCAGAATTATGCGAACAAAGTTTGAGTGCTGCTGTGGTAGGCACTTTACAGGCTAGAGCATTGGGGTGACAGGGAATATTTTGTTGCACACTCGGCACTAAAATTGTGAGAGCTGTGCAAATATGTAAAACTGTAGTGATATAGTCATATACAATGGTTGAGGCAAACAGGTTTTGTTTATACCCAATTCACAGTTGATTGCAAAGTAGTTAAACCGAATTCACTGACTCTGATGCATGAAACTGGTCAGTCAGAGTCCTCAAATATTAAAGGGTTGGGGACCATGTGGTTCTGGCGAGACCCAAAAGCTTCACCCAGTGGCTCCAATAGCAAGAACCTGTAATGCTGACAAATTATGGGCTCAACAGGAGTCCCCAGCGCCCCATGAGGTTTGCTCTATCAAGGAAGACCCATCACCAGTCAGCGAGTAATGTTAAGTGACAGCCTCAAGTCAACGGTCTGTGTTAGAATGCAGACAATCTTTCAGGCAGCACCAGCTCAGCCAGAACCAGGCAGATCTCCTTCTCAATTCTCAATTCGACTCGACGTTTGTATAGTGTGCCAGAAAATGGTCACTATTAATTTGGTTGGCTCCCTGGCCCATCTCAAAGTTGTTGGCATGAATTATTGAGAGCATCGGGAACAGCATAGACCCTGAGAATCAGTTTAGTCTATCTGACCTTTCGATTTTGAGTCCGCTTACTACAAGATTCTTGGCATTACTTGCCAGTCTGTCACTATCTCTTGGTTACTCAATCGGTCCTGCTTACCCTCCTCTTTACTGGACACACTCTATTCTAAGTGTTTCCTTTTGTGACCAAGGATTGTGATGGCTTTCTATAACTGACCACAGCTTGGGAAAGACCAGATACCAGTAAGGAAATTATGTGACTTTTGGGTTACTATTACCTACAGTGACATCCCTTGGTCTAGTGAGACCAGAAGCCTGTCTGTATAGTCTCTGATTCTGATGTAGGATAAGACATGCCTTGCAATTTGCACTGGCTAAACAATTAAAAAGTCTTGTGGATTTGTATTCGGTGTAAAAGAAGTCGTTGAGTTAGAGTCTGCACATTCAAGCTGAAACTGGAAGATTGGACTAAACTTAAGGCGATAACTAGATTTAAAGTTCATTTTGCCAAGAAGCAGTTGATGCAGAATACTGTACTTGGTGATCAATACTGACATCTTTAAAATGAAACCTTCTATTGATATTCAGGATTTTTTTTTTGGCGGGGGGGGGGGGGAAGATTTTATGGGCCGAAAAGTAGAGAATATTAAAGGAGATCAAAGGTGTGTTCAGAACAAGACAAAAAAAGAAATTCCTAAGACTGTCTGTACAAAGGCTGAAAGGAAATTATTCATGAATTGACAAAAGCTAGTGAAATGGCATAGACATCAACATTCAAGGCAGCCGAAGTCCACATAGCTTGACTGTCGGAATTGATAGCAAAGTCTGTTCCTTGTAGGGACGGCTTGCCAAGGTTCTCTGCAGACTTTCCTCAGTTGATATGGAAATGTGCACTATGTACACTCAGCGGGCTAACACGGGCTCCTTTGTCAATTACATAAGTATAGCAGTCCAGATGAGGTATTTACAGAAGAGGCTTTCCGATGGGCACTGGAGGGAGGAGGCATGGCTAATGTATGCGCTGGCTGACGTAGCAAGCCGGTGGACTCTTTGCTGCTATAAAGTGGCGGGCTAGGCAGGCAGCTCAGCCAGGGAAGAAACGTCCACAGCACAGCTGCACCACACAAGCTCATCACGTTGGTCGCATCTTCTGCACAGCAGCAGCTTCAGCAGCTTTAGCAGCAACTATGTTTATTCATGACATCCTCTTAACGTGAACCGTTGACACGACTATTGCTGACAGCTGAAGGCGTAAACAACAATGCACAGCTGATGACGTGACATACTCTACAGCAGAACTCAATAGGACATAATGCCAAGAGCCCATGCAAGGCTGGAGGGACTCCCATCTGCCTATATTGGAAGAACAGGATGACTGCTAATACATTTGGACCTAGGTTTTTATGAGAATTTTCCTGGAGACTTTTTATGTACCTTGCTGTCAGTAAAGACCATCTTCCTTCAGTTGCCATGTTCCTCAGACATGTGATTTCCATCAGAAATCGATGATTCGGTTCATAAGGCCAAATGGTGATACTTGATGACACCTGCAACTTCTGGCTGTCATTCAAATGGTAAGATGATATTTTTCTGTCCACCATACAGTGTACGTGGATCTTACAACCTTTGTGTACAATGTATTACACTTGGATGTCACACACATTTTCTATCTTTGAGGAGTTAACACCTCCATAAATCAACCTAAATGATGAAGAAAAACGGGCTTCATCCATCATATGGGCTTTTAAGTATCCCATTGACTTCCCTCGTAATTTTCCGTATCCTAGGGAAAGCTAATGACTTCAGTAAAGTTTTTATCCGTGCAAGAATGTAATGCCCAAGGGAACAGAGAGTGGTACTTAAAGACTTATTGCATCTCCCTTTACTGAGGTGCCTGCCTGGGGCTTATTAAGCTTAGCTCAATAGTAACTGGCTGGAGTTGTCTTACAGTTGTTCTTGGCAAATAAAACTGGTCCTTAATGAGCGCTGACACCTGTGATTTACTTTCCTCCTAAACCAATTACAGATAACAACTGTAGGCTGACGCAAGATCCTCCACTCAAGCCAGTATTCTAACTAGGAAGTGTAATGCACTGACTTCCTCTTACTAAATCCTGTGATTTGTTGCAGATCATTACCAGGTGGATTCGCGGGCAAATGAAAGGCCCTGGCACTCTGATTGGTCCTTGCTGCATGACACGTTGAGAAGGCAAGGTCTTCGTCTGCCACGACGTCTTAGCGTGCCCGCACCACGTCTTGTGCTGCTTTGACGTCATTCTGTGACGTGATGGAGCGTCCTGCTGATGACCACAATCAGGCCGGTGTCTGACGGATGGCTGCGACAATCATCGACTACCAATGACACCGTATTTCAAATAAAGGGCCTTCGCTTTCGCAGCAGCCAAGGTCCACCATCTAGAGGTCAGTGCGGCTGCTCGGCTATTCCGGCCCATTCGTGGTCCTCTATTCATGGACCTATCCACGGACCACGTCCTCTAGATCTGTGCATATCAATCACCGGACTCTCTTTCGCTACAGTGGTCCACTCCGGCTGGCGTCCTTGTGGGGCCACCGTTTTGTGGTACCACCGACTTGGACCGCCCTCTTTCAGGTGACCAGGACTTCGTGGGTCATCTCTGAGTGACCCTATGAGCCCCTGGTGCTACGACCCGATCACCACCCTCGGCCTGGCTCTAGTCTTACCGCTCGTCCCGGCCAAGATCCAAGCAGGTAAGATCGTGTGCCAAGTCCTGCAGGTGCCTGCCTACTCTTGTTAGGTACCACCGTCTATGATAACAAAAATCCTGTGTGTGTATGTATACCCCCACTAATGTCGTATTCTCAAGGTTGATATCAGGCAGCATTCACCCTTGGATGATGGTAATATTCAACACTGTTGTGTACCCTATCATGCAGATTACTATTTACAAACATATTTTTTTTATTGTTAAGTGTTTTTGTGTGGTGAAATATAAGAAAAAGAACTGAACTCCTGGGTAGGTAAGATCGTGTACCAAGACCTGTAGGTGACTGTCTACTCTTGTGAGGTACCACTAATGCCCACAATCAAATAAAACCCTCTGTATATGTACCCCATTGATGGCGTATTCACAGGGAGCACCCAACCTTGGATGATAGTATATAAGCTTCAACACTTGGGTATATACCTATCATCAACTAATATTTACTTTTGTTTTTACATATCTCCATGTAAAAGTTGAGCGTTCTCATTCGTCTTGTGAAATATTAAAAAGAAATCAACTCAGATCTCATAAACTAAGCTTGTCCAAGCACATATCGGTGAAGTAACAGCGCAGCGCAATGGAGCAGTTCACAAAAACAGAAGCCAAGTAAAAACATCCACTCAGTTTCCCATTTGACTTCTGAGCTACTTTAGGTAATAAGGAGCAAGCCACCCACTCGGATTCTGTTTTTGGAGTCGAGATAACTTTTAATGCCAGATTTCACCGAACCTTACAACGTTACAGTTGTATCCATCTGTAGCCAGCGAAGGTCAAGCACCTCTCTTGCCTCCTAATCTGTCAGCCACATAACAGAAATGTGTGGTTATGAAATGGCAACTGTAACGGATGAATTCCAAACATTTATCCATAATGAACACATTCGGAGTCCTGTGTCTGGCATTTTGCGCACTTTTACGTAGGCTTTTGCATCCTGAAATTGTTGATGTAAATCATTAATTTAGCCATGGTGTCTCTGGTCATATTGCTGCAGAATTATTCATTGTCGGGGGACTTTATGTAATGTGACCGCAGATGAAAATACAGCGGGATATGTATGAGGTTTAAAATGTGCATTCATAAAAAAAGGGGGATAATATAGCTGTGTGGAAGCCATCCGGAGATAGACGAAGCGATTATGGCATAGCAATTCAGTGACTCCAGTTGTATTGGCGAACGGGATGGGAGCGGTCATACAAAGTCACCATCACTGAAATGGGACTGCTGACCGTTGGTGAGATGCAGCCCTTTGTGGGGCAGACATCAATGAAGACTTTGAACCTCCCATGCAGAGTAAATAAGCAAGCAAAATAAATCGACAGTGCCAGCAATAAGGATTCTCAATCGAATCATATCATGTCATGAACATAATAACATACGCTTTGCAATTATGGATCGCCCTAGTACACGCATTTGCTTTGTTAATAATTAATCTGTATGGAAACGTTCCAGGACATAAAACTGGCCAGTTTGTATAGGAAATATCATAGAGGCAATGCAGAGCAGTGCAGAGTTAATGGCCGGCACGTATATTGCATTAGATTGCTCCTCTCTGATCTACCATGTGCAATGTGCAGGGTAGGGTGGTGTTTTCCCATTCCTGCAGCTGCTGACACTTGATATTTGCCCCTCGTTCCTGGCCATGCTTGGCTCTCCGTCTCCTCTTGACCATTGAGAGAGATTTAGATGATCCAAATCTTATACCAGCTAGTAGCTGCTGCTGGGGCTGTAATCCAAGAACCCATCTCCAGAGAGGGACACCCAACACTAATGCCATTGACGCCATCGACGATGTGGACATTCATCATTGTTACAGCCATTTGAGGACTCAGCCTATAGACTTAGCTGGTCACATTTTCAGGCTGCTGAGAAAAACCCCGTTGTCTGCCTGGGAACCGAGAGACAATGAGTATCAATTTCTGCTTGAGACCTTCCTTATATTGCTCTAGTTTCATCAGACTCTTTTTCTAGTATGTGTTGTAAAACAAGAATTTCAGACAAGAAGGATTATATTAATGTATTAATATTTATGTGCTGGGGTTTCAGCAGATTCTATTTCCAATATGAGTGCTTAAGGACAAACTGGTGTACCAGCATAATCTGTGTAATCAACTTGGTTATCATCCATTCAGTGCAAAACCATTCAAATAAAGTTGATCTCTTTACAGAGGCTGATGAATACTGATTGACCATCTTCAATAAAAGTAAAGTATTTCTACAATTCTTTGCTAACAAGCTAACAGTAAGGTCATACATGGACACCAAAGTACTATATTACGAACAATGGACAAACTTGAAATTGAGACAAAGAAATAAACGAGGTGATTATGATTAGCGAGGTGATATGATTAGCGCGACTGATTTGAATGGCAGCTTACATCAGCAAAGTGGCTGATTTAAGCAATGCAATTACTTTGAAACTGTGAAATATTGGCTATTTGACAAAATAAAGTTCCAAACGAGCCAACATCTGTACATTTTCAATGCTCAGTTATGAGATAGCAAACAAATCAATCCTGTTTTACAGATGCTCACATAGCCAAATCTGCATTTTCAGAATAACTCTTCAGCTTGATCTGATATTCTTCAGATGATCCAAGGATGAACTAAGTTCTGTGGTTTCGTATTCATTTTAACATGTAAATCATTCTCACACACAAGTTGCAGTATCGAGTGATGTAGACTCCTTTCAGCTCTGAAGCCTTTGCTTCATCATCATCCCAAGGTTTCGGCGCTTAAGCTGTTTGTCATTCACACTGCCCAAGGAAACTCAGATATGACACACTCTGAATTAACATTCTGGATTTATGGTTGCTGCTGCTGCTGCTGCTGCTGTTGCTGCTGTTTCGAAATACAGCTTTATTTCCACATAACATTTTCTTTCAGTGTTAAACACTGTTATGAACACTTTATTGCTTATATCCTGGCCATGTCAGCCCAATTAATCATATGAGCACCTGGTTTTATAACCTACATGATGGAAACCCTTGGCATGATGATATATTATTGTAATATCTAGATGGAATATCCCACTTCGTAGACACAGTTTTCCTGTCTTCCCTGTCCCAAATATAAATACTATGAATCTCAGGGCTTTGGCTCAGCAGACTTATGATTTTGATAATGTAGTCTACAACCTGTTTTAGTCCATGGTAATGCAGGTCTCCAGTGTTGAAATCTATACACATTTTTTTAAGTTTTTAACTGAATTCAACTTTGGGATTGAAATGAGATAAAATGGTCAGTGCATGGACCCTCTTGTAATTAATATCATAATTCACAATTGATATGGTCATTAGATTTTTATTGGCGCCATTCTATTTCATACGAATGTCCAGAGGTGTTTTGGAAATCCTACTTGGAAAAAATACTGTCACTTGCAATCTGCTGGCTCTTTGTCACATCTTGTCCATATTGTGCAGCAAGATATTCTGTTACCTTTTAATGATGAAGTCCCTAATGCAATAGAAGCCAAAATCCCTGCTGTAAGTTTCCAAGAAGTTGGTGGGAACAAAGTGACTTAATGCTGTGGGGAAGAACTGCAGTTTAAGTGACAATTAGGTTCTTTCTTAATGAGTCCCTGAGCGTCACACCATCTATGCATGTTGCGTCATATACTTGAGTGGATTACTCCAAGCTACATGGCTGGGGACTGATGTGACCTTCACAACTGCTCACATAATGGCTTCATATTCTCCTAAATGCATCAGCAGTAACATCAGCAGCAGCAGCAGCAACAGCTACATCACGTAGTAAGTAAAGCACTGAGTTCATAGAACAGCAGGCGTTGAAAATGTAGACTTTTGCATATTTCATGAATGGTTTCTGCCAATGAGTGTACATACTGCTGACATTGGCTTCATCCCACCACTAGCTGTTTACTGCGAAAGTTTACAGACAGCCTCGTTGGCCCATTTTGCTGGGAACTCTTTCAGCCTGCTCTCTTACTTATTTCTGGAATCAGAGTCACGAAAAAGGGCATTGGTGCTTTGGCTTTTTGCAAGAGGCGTTAATAACATCCCATCTCACCAATCGGGGGTCGTATTGAGTTCTTCTCACGAACCTAACTAAATACAGCCTGCCCAGGTCCGCCAATTTCATGCCTGTCTGTTTTCCAATTTGCCTCATAAGCTACTAGAAATTGCCTTCGCCTAAAATAGCCAAAAGACATTGTACTCTGTTTCATATCTGTTTTTCATATGTGTTGTGCATAATTGGTTGAATTAGGGTCAACTTGAAATTGTTTTTCGTAGTGAGAATATTCTCTGAACATCAATTACTCTAATTTCGAAGAAATGAGTCCACTTTTGAAAAGCCACAGGTGACAAATTGGCTTAATGGTGGCTGCTAAAAACACTGCAAACATTGCACACTCCATGGTGGATTGTGCTGGAAGGGGATGATGTTGTGCCCAGTAAAAATGCTGCTGAAGATATTTACCTACATGATGAGGTGCATCCTACTTCCATAGACGATAAGGTCATCCCGAAAGAAGTGCCAGTTGGAGTCCGAAGCAGAATGACGACAGCATAAGGAAGAGAAATCAGGATGAGAAAGGATTGAACAAAGGCAAGGCAGCAGCCGAGGGAAGAGTTCGTGGCATATGTTGGAGATACTATCAATCCTTGGTAATCAGGCAGTGGAGAGGAAACTGATAGTAAGTGGGATGCCTTCCTCCCTGGAGACCAGCCATGGTGCGCAGGCTAAAGAATAACAGCACATTACTCCTGGATTGGATGAAGGCAACAAGACTGCACTGTGCAGGCCCTGTCCAGTGTAATTACTTCTTCTTCAATGCTGACCCCTTGTCAAAATCTATCTTTCTACTCCAGTCAATGTGTCATACACACATATTGATCTTGGTGCCAATGTCAATAGGACATGCTGGACATGTAGGGGTGACCGATACGTCAAGCTCAACTAAGAGAATTACACTACACTACTGCAGTTCTGTCACTGGCAGCATTCCAGACTATAAATTAATGACTGTTCTTGCGAAGGTATCACTGGCCAAAAACTCCCATTTGATGTCTAGAATGCTGAGAAATCTCTTGAAGACCCTTTTTGTTTGAAGGAAGGTTTCTAAGAATGTGAGTGATGTGCCATTGAGCCGCCGCAATGACTCTCCTATATTTCTGTTTCAGCAGTTTCATGGCTCCGATGCCAACACATAATTTTAAGGTCAGTGGCTTCTTTTCGCTCTGATAGGAGTCTCACGTTGATTGTGGCTGAAGCGGGGCAGTGCCTTACATCGCTAGGGGATGCAAGCTCAATCCTTTCTCCATCGCTTGATTACCCTTACCCCCGGCCTCCATCTTTATTACCCTGCCTCAGCAACCTGTTCCTCCATGCCTGCCCACATAGAACCTGAGGCTTTGAGACCGCTGGCCTCTCAATGCTTTTTCCACACACCAAGGTCTTAGGGGAGCTGACTTGCTTTTTATTAAATCATGCCGTTCTTTAGAAGCACTATGATACAGATATGCTTGTGTGAGTGGTTGTCCCAGGATAGAATCAAGTTCGTTGTTGCCGGCAGTCTGCCTGTCACTGAGATTCTGACTTCATTGCCCCGCAAACCCCAAAGCAACGTTGGCTTCTACAACGTATTTATACACTGAGATTGGATTTATGTCTGCCATAAACTCGCATCGAAATAAGGGCTGATGCTTTTGTGTATCTACGAAATTCACCTCTCAGCCCCCAACTCTTTCCTTCTTGTCAGACCAAAATTGGAGTCATGCTTAAGAACATTTCTTTGTCATCCTCCCAAGGGTCTTTCGCAAAGTAGGTTCGTGTGTTCGTAAATTGGGCATCTTATGGTAATATGACAGCATGTGGCCAACCTTCTAGGTTAATTGGCTTGTCTTGTAACTTCCAAGTTGGGCTTTGGTTTCATGGTGTGTAGGTATTACATTCACCTGGGCGTTTTTGATATGTCAGACTGGCTTTGAATGCTAAATGTGTGGAAAATAGCACGTTGACAAAGAATAGGGGAAGGCAGCTTTAAGTTGTCGATATTGCAATCAGCGGTGATGAGGCTGTATCCCAGCAGCGTAGAGTGAGCTTAGATATTGCAGGCAATATTCGCCAAAGAGTCGCATTGGCCAGGATAAATAAGTGCGACGTATTTATGCGCAGTTATGGGGCCATGGCCAGGGCCTGGCATCTAGCATGTGTCAGCGGGCGACGCAAAGGGGGATTTATTGGCAGCTGGGGGCGGAAGGGAGGTGCACAGGGCGCTAGGGCCAGGACAGGGCCGTGTGAGGTACCATGTGTCCAGATTGCTGCTCTGCCCTCCAGCCCTTTGCCCTTCTCAACTGAGCTGCCAAAGCTTCTTTCCCAAAAGCCTGTCTTGAGTACACTGTATCCCCAACACCCAGCCAGGTGGACCAGTGCACTGGACCGAAAGTTCAAATCTGTTTGCCCTTACCCTTAAGCCAGGCTACAGGTCAGGCGACCAGAGCAGAGCTGTGCCAGTTCCTTAAACTTAAAACAACTGATCCAATCCAGTTGGGATCACCAGATTATGTCTTCACATATAAGTTATCTATTCTCTCCACTTCTTGCTCGGGTTGGGGGCCTAGCTCATTGGTAGCGCGCTAGGCTTCCAATCACTGAGTCCCGGGTTCAATCCCGATCGAGCCTAAGTTGGATGGCTGTTTCATCCATCATTTCATTGCCATATTCCCTGCTTGTCCTTAGTAGCCCATCAGGTGCAGAAATACAGGACGTAATGCCCTACACCACCCACCTGGCCACCCCGCTTCGTGCTTTCAACAATGCTGTTGTAACACCAGGTTCCACCCTTCACAACTAACCATAACTATCGCCCATTCGTTAATTGAACTCACAGACTGCATTGTTGTTCATACATCAATTAACAGAGAAGAAATACTACCATTGAACTTACAGCACACGGAGCACATGGAGCACACGGAGCTTCACCGCATCACTAAGACTGATCTATAAGAAGAAGCTGTTATGCCATCTCTTGGGATGCTGAGGCCCTAAAGATGCCCTTGCCTTCTTGTTAAGAGTAGTAAAGCCTTTCCTATGGATACTGGCCGCCTACACTTTCTCTACGCCTACCTGGCCCCTGCATGTGACCCGGTGATAAACCCACTGTCACCGCCTGCAATAAAGCTAATGCCATATTTTATGGATAATAACTGCCGTCAGTGAGGACATTTTGCAGGCTTGGACCAGCTGCAGCAGCCGAGAAATGATGCACGGGGCGACATGGAAAGTGGTTAGAAATGCTAACATTGATGCAGGAAGCTGCAGCAGCAGGGAACCACAACAGCATTCACTCTGTATATATGCATCAACCGGCAGATGTGATTTAAAAGGACTGCACAATATTGATTCCATTCATCTACATTGTAATACTGTGCCACAAGGGTCCATTGGCACACACCATGAGGCATATGACATCGCTCTGTCAATTGTTCATTGTTCCCAGCAACACAACCGATCTGTTATATATGAAAATGCTATGTTCTTTTTTGTGTAACACAATAAGTCTTCAATTTAAGGTGCTTTGCAAATTGTCGACAGTGCCTCTAGTAGTGTCACCTTTTTCTGTCGTACTCTTTTCCTCACAGTCATAGCATTGAACGGAATGTATTTTATATATGAAAGCATTCATATTGGATGCTCTGCCTTATCGTGTCACTGCATTTTACTCTTCCTTCCTTTATTCTATTTTGACCTTCCCACTTACCAACCCTTTCGTAATGCCACTTTGAAAAAGTTGGTATGCATGAAACAAAGGACACTTTTTGGACAAATATCTTCTGATGTACTCTTTTTTACTATGTGGAATCCAGGTTGTTATCTCTGGTGGAAATTAATCATTATCACCAGTTTCTGCATGTGGTAATAACCACACCCTGGAGACAGAATGATGCGACCTCTTTTCAAGTATACTAATAGCGTCTTTCATTTTCATCATTCGAATTTCGAACTTTCTACTTCTGTGCACTTGACTGTCGTTTATAACGATGTGTTGTTGAGATTGAACAATGGGGACTAATTCTGGCAGATTGGTTTACTGCTGAATATTGGGGTTTGGGACAATTTAGGGTTTGGGAATTATATCTGGGGATCCTTGTGGCAATTAGTGACCTTTAGTGACCACATAAATCTTGTAGATACCATTGAGAATATTCTGTGACAGACTGATATACAACATGCAAAGTGACCAGGCACCGGGCAATATCAGCAATGCTGGAACTACACCGGGTTCTCTTTGACCTCCAAACCTCATCCGTTTATTGACCGCTGCACTCATCCCTAACGATGCTCCGTCTTCTCATAATGTTATAACTCCGCTCTGGTTTCCATCCGTTTCCTATTCCGGCTTCAGGCTAGAAGAATCGCATGCCTTATATCTAATAACTATGTTTATGAGAAGCATCCTACCCACTGTGTCCATCCTATAAGAAATTATATGGGCCACACAGGTCCTCCTTGTTGACAACCTACTGGCAATTCTCAAGCATCCTGTAGCCTGGCTGGATGCATTGTAGATGGAGTCCACCTGGTCTTAAGCTTTATTTTCTCGGCCACTAATCAATGGGTGAATGACCTTTGGCCACTAGCGGATGCTTGCTGATCTGCAGTGCAAAGTTCGTGTAAACTGACCAGCGATGTCTTAAATTCATTACTGCCTCTTTTAAGCCTACCCTTCGAGACCCTTTACCTCTAACATAAATAGAATGCTGTATTATTTAAGCCAACCGTTCAAGATCTATTACATTACTCATGTTCTCATCTATGACACACTGCTATATTATATTTCGTGACTTCATCGCTCATAATTTCTTTACCAGGAAATCTCAGCAGCAGTTTTGTTGCCTTCTTGGAATTATGTAAGATATAGTTTTTTTTTCATAGAATATGAGATCTGCTGCATCGAACATAATGGTCAGATATATACCATTCAGTATATCACATTCCATGTGAAAGTAATCATACTAATGCTGTTAATTTTCTTGGCTTCATTGTGTTTGAAAAAAAAAAAGAAGGTCAACCACATTGATATACGTTCATATTACATACTTTGGCAGTGTATGAAGTGAGTTGTGGGCTTGTGGGAGTCTAGTTACAAACAGTGATTTGGACTGTGGTTGGTTTGTCGGGTGCCAGGAATATATGACAGATCGATGGACAAGTGCAGGTGTAGTGTTCAGATGTTCGCTGCATCCAGCCCTCACACATTCCTGTCCATCTGCAGCACCCAATGGCACCCATACAACACCAATCAATCGTCCCCTTTCTCCTCCTAGTGTGGTGCAGCAAGTGTTCTGGTTCAGCTAAAAGAAACGTTTGCCATAGCTCATAGACAAGGTGCGTCACTTGACGGCTGTTTCTTCATCATCTTGCACACTGGCTCCAGGGGCTTCCTTTTGTGTTCTACCCAAATCTATCCAACAACTAGAGGTCTTGTTCAGGCTCCTGGTGCTGGGTGGTAAAACTAAAGCCAACAGGCTAATACTTTATTCGCCCTCTCTGATCCCATCCTCACATACATCTCTCCTCTGCTATTCCTTCTGGCAGCCTAGGTGGTCAATTGCTATGTGAAAGCACTGAACTGCCAAACTACATCATATACCTAGAGAAGGTTCTAATGTTCGTTAGAATACCACGTCTATCTTTAAGTTGCCTAATCTGCATGGTTCCCACCAGTTCATGTATATGCTATAAGGGCCTTGTTTAAAAACAAAAAACTCTATCTTTCGTTTCATTTAATCAGCCAGTGCCAAAAGGTTGTCCATGAAAGACCAAACCCGTGACCTAACTGTGTATAGTGAGAATATGCAAGTGGCCGGTGCAGTGATAGTATGTGCAAATAATGCAGTGCGTGAGGTAGACAGCTTGCAGACCTTAGAATCTTGGCAGAACGTCTAATGCCATTACAGGAGCGGGGGGTGGTCAGCCTGCACCTGATCCATATGCCGCAGCCATTATGACAACCAACACGAATCCAAGTCTCCAATCTGCCCCGGTCACGTCGGCTCAGTGGCGGCTCGAGCCAAGTTCAATTGCAGGACCAGGGATATTTGTGGCTCACAGACTGCTTTGTAACTAAAGCCATTTGTTTGAGGTTGTCCCTTTAAGCTAATTCTGCACAATCAAAGATAGCGAAAGAACCTTTCAACGTTTGGATACAGTGAAGCGTGGGAGTTAATACAGACACAATGTGTAGGTGTTTGTGACTGTGCGTCATACTATATGAAGGAGTTTCACCTTTTATTTGCCAACAAGGTGGTAATGAGTCGGTGTAATATCAATAGATTTGTGAAATGTCTCATAGCCTCGCATATCCGTGTAATTAGGAAACTGATAATCACCTCTTTGTAAGCCTCAGTTGACATTAATCTGGGATTGCAAGGACTGTCTTTGGAGCATCATAAAGGCATAATGTCTTTTTCATTGGGGACAAAAAAGTGATAGCAAAGCTATTGGGATCGGTAATAAGCATCCCGTTGGCATTCCATTATGACTGACACAGGGGAATTGCTGCTAATTCCCAGCCAAGATTTCTTATGACTTCCCAGCAAGACAATTCCCTACTTTTCCCCTTCTATTCTGGTGAAAGACAAGAAGGTCCCTTAGATCTCACGTAACACAAGATTATGAGAATTAAAAGAAATGATGACAGCAGGACCACTGGCTGAGCCCATTGGCTTGTGGTTGTATGCCTAACACCACATGAGTAATGACCAGTGTCCACTATGAGGGCTACGTGATCAAAGGAAACGTGCAGACCAGCCTAACTGCTGCTTGACCATTGGGCAGAACACATTTACCCAATAGTGAACGAGAAAGCTTTGATGTATATTGAACTGACTATGTTTGAATATTCATTTTCAATGGGCTTATAGAACATTATTTCTAATGTAATTTATTCACAATCAGTTAATGTTGCTATGTGTGATTTTGATGAATGCAGTGGATGCAATAATGGTCATTCGGCAGTGTTATGGTTATTCATTTAACCTTGATGAGCAGACCTACAATGGTATATATGGCTGTTTTATAGGTGGTCCAAACTTGTGTGGGCTTCACCATATTTGACGGTCAATATAATTACATCGAGTTTTACAATCGCTGAAGCTGCAACAATGGAGTGACCAGTTCAGGACAATCACTAGAGCAGTGTGAATGGATGTTCTGGATCGATTGCGGACTGAATCTGTCCGCAGTAATAGCCCTGCCCCATCTCCAATATCGGTGGGTGCAAACCTTGGAAGCAATTACAGCTCTGTCTAATTGACTTAGCACTTAAGTGAAATATTGTCATCACGTAATTTCATTATAAGAGGCATGATTAGGACATTGTTCATTCTGGAGCTGACACAAAAGGCAGAAGATAGTAAAAGATGGATGGCTGTTGGAACACACTTTACCAAGAGCAGCCTTATATCTCACTAACCAAGTGTACAATGGCTGGCGATCAACCATGCATTATTGATGGCATATTAAGGGCATCTAGCGTATTAATGACTACTAATTGATCGAACGGTGGCAGCATGAGCGGACGTTGTATAAGTATCACTAGGTCGTTATAGATATCTCTCCACTGTCATAAAAAAATCAGTAGCATGTTATAACTCCAATAACATCATATTTGTTGTGTCTCTAAACTCTGTAGCTTTTGGCTAATATCCAATGGATCACTCAAGAAGCCATGCATGGTTCTACCATCTATGGTTCACCATACATGGCAGAATAAGGTTCACCAATTCAGCTTATTGACATGGCCCGCAGGTTACAACATTGGTGTCTAGCTGGCCATGTTCTTCATAAGGGAGGGACAACATGTCAGTCTCTACCCAATGCCTCTATTGATTCGGACTATCCTCATGAGTATAGTAAATTGATAAGGTGCGTTAGGGCCCCATTCATTTCATGGATGGCCTCACAATGAGGTGACCTCAATATGCCTGCATGCCCTGCACCTCCAATTAAGCATACCGCTCGCTGCCAGTCTTTCACGGCCAGCTAATCAAAAGCAGTATATGGTGCTTTAGAATAAATAAAATCAAAACGTCATTGCATAGCGAACGCCCCACCAAGAAGAGCAGAGGGAGCGGAAAGGGAGGGGCCCTGCTGTCATCTGTGTTTACGACTGACACTGGCTTCCTGTGAGTGGGCTATTGTGTCCTCACTTCCTAAGCACACAGGCCTTTGTGGCCCCATTGTGGATAATAGTTGAATAGTTCCCAACCAGCAATGAAGCCTCTAGCAGTTTATAAATAGTCTGCAGCTGCAGGACCAGTGCCCCATGGCAGCAATGCCATGCAGTGCCATCGGTGATCTACTATTGAAGATCGAAGCTCGTTTTTCGCCTCCTTTCAAGCAGAGTCATGGCTCCATCACCTTCCATTATGTGCCTGGTCTGTCGCTTCAGCATCACATACCTGAGCATGTAGCTATTGATTGGATAATAATCAAAGAATTCCGAATAATGACGATGTCTACTTGCCAAACTCCCCCCTCCTAAGTCTGCCCTGGATTGAAGGCATTTTTTGTCAGGGTGAATTGACGAGATGCCTGGGTAGAGCAAACTGTGACACTCTCTTCAAATTGCTTTTGGAGCATGTGCGAACTTCGCAGATAGGTGTACAAGGGATGCTCTCTAAGCAATCGATGACCAGCCCGCTGGATTTACTGGCTGTAAGTGTACTTGGTAATGAAGTGGCTGGTGATTGCTTTCAACCTAAGTGAAGCTTGCTGAGATCTGTTTAATCAAGGGTCTTTTTTTACTTATGAAGGACTTCAGGTACACATTTGGGTGAGTGTTCTCAAGTGCATCAGCATTGTTGTGTTGGTGAACCACATTGCACCAGGCCATTTAGTATGATGGATGACAATGTCATAAATGCCATGATACTAGGAACTGCTCATTCAACTCATTTGCAATGAACATTTAGACATAGTCCCATGTTGAAGTATCGACCGTGGCGTCATATTTTTTACTGCTAAGCCTTTGCCATATGGGTCCATATCAGCGTGGCTTGAAACCTTTGGCTTACATCCTTTGGCTGGGCAATTTACAGCAGTGAATCCCCATAGTGAAGAGAAGTAGGGAAGCAGAGATCAGAGGGAGGCTGTCCTCCCATCTTCTGTTGGTTGGCATCAGCTGTCCCACGTTCTCGCCTCTTATGTCTCCTGGTGCGCCGTGAACGGCCGACTTAGCAAAGTTCAAAGGTACCCCTCGTCGCCTTGATCTTCCCCAGCAAGTTTTAATAAAGTCCAGCACTGCATGAAATTGCCCACTATTCCTGGCCCCTTGCCACACAAACACCAATCTTTCTTTTTTTGTCTCTGAACCTCCACCTCTAACCAGGGTTACTAGACACAACTAGACTTCACGCTTCTCTGACGTAATTACAATACAGCAATGCGTATAAAAATAGCCTTTCTTGATGTCTTGCCATCGCCCAACATCAAAGTCTGGTCTAGAGCCAACAAAGCCAGATCGTAGGCATCGCTCTCATGATCTGCTGTATTTAACCTGTGCTGGGCAGGAGATGCATGGATCAATCAGGACTATAATATTCACTCGCTCATAGATCCAAGAAATTTGGTAAAATGATGGACAAAACGGGTGTAGTCGTGTATCTTTAAAGCTGGAAGATATGCCACATTTTATTGTCGTTTCGCGTGGCAAGAAGACTTGCTTCACTTGGTGTCCTTGTCGTGTTTCTGTGTATATCACAAACACCGGTGTCTACTTGTGATTAAAAAAAGGAGTAAGTTTCCTTCAGCGCTTAAAAGCTCTGACAATTCTACACCAGAGTGCATGTATTGGATTGCTGGCAACGAATGGGTGTTTAAGGACAGGTGACAAAAGACACTGTAATTGAGGGTCACTTTCTATAAGGTTCCTTAAGATCCTGGTTTATTTTCACTCGTTTTGCAGAAAGACACGTCTGAGCTTTAAGAGTTTTGTTAAACCTGCACATTTTCTCGGTGTCCTTAACAAGGTGCCTTTATTCTTTACATCTTGATGCACGAATGCCAATCAGTATATTGTCAGGTTTGTACTTTGTCTCATATGATGCAGGAGACACCTAATGCTGTTTTAGTCTTGACTAAAATCACCAGTCAATCCTTGGAAATATATAGACATTATTCCAATCTTATTTGTAAAATGTCATCACGTGATCTAAAATTTTGTTATGTTATCAAATACATCAGAATCACATATAATATCCAAATACCAAAGAGCTGTTTTTCGTTTGACAGAAAACGGATTTAATATCTATTTGAAAAGCTATAAGTCGACGTATCGAGAATAATTTAAAATGAAATTTAGAGATTCGTAAAAGGCAGCACCTTTTTGGACCATAATCCTGATTGCGAACTTGTAACACAAGAGCTGAAGCCATAGATGATGTCTAAAAAGAGTATACAGATGCAGGAATATAACAAACAAGATTTTATGTCTGCATCACGTAGTAGACGTTTATAGATCGATGTGTATGTCATAATCTGACGTAAGTATATTAATTTAATTTGCAAACATTATATTGAAATAACAAAGTTTTTAGTGGACTCCAACAAGTCCAACATACACATTTTAAATGTGGAATAAAACAGATATCAAAAATCCTTGTTTAGAAAAGGTCATGTGCAGATACCAAGGAGCTGTGTGTCATATGCCAGGAACAGTGATTATTAGTCCTTGCTTCATTTTGTTGCTGAGGCAACTGATAAAGAAGGTCTCATCAGTTGAGATGGAGTTTCTTACGCTCTGCCTCGATCCTTTGTCAGAAGCTGCACAACATATGTTCTCCGATGTAATGACACAGCCAGGATGAATCATTGGGAATTGAGGAGGAACCATTTCGCAATGAGAAATCATGGGAAGTGACACATGCATCACTAATAAGAAGTGACCATCGCTGTCCATCAAGAAATGACCATCACTGTCCATCGGTGATCACTGTCCAGCCGCTGGCCATATATATTGGTGTATACGTATGGGCAGTAATGAGGGAAGGACTACGGTCCTTGAGGCAGACCAGCAGCCGCACAGGTCACCGTGGCCTGATGAGATGTCCTCCTAGGAGCTGCTAGGATTCTTGTTTAGTGACTGACAACGCATCAGCTAATGGCTTCAGTAAGATTGATTCAGCAGCAGGAGAACAGTGCTTGATGAACACCATGGGATCAGCACATGTGTTGAGTATAAGGGAGCAGCAAAAAAAAACACAAGAAACGCGACTGGGACAACAATGACTTCATTCAAGACAACATGTTGACACCGGCGGCCATCTTGTAACCCTTTTTATGCCTGTCTGCCTAAAATATTTGCACGGCCAACTCATTTCATCAGAAGCTGCACAGAGGCTGGAGGCAGTGGCGTTGCCTTTGGCACAGCAATCAGCCAGCTTGCTGCAGCAATTTGTTAAACATTGGCCCAGCGCCCAGCCGCCTAATCATATATTTTGCTCAGTTAAGACCTTCATCAAAGAACCATGCTGGCCACACGGCCGATGCCTGTATCCGATTTTCCTCACACGTCAGCCGAAGGAAACGTTCTGATCACTCATTTCTCTTTACGTCACAACGTATGAGGCAGCGTCGACGTCGCGTAATCTCCTCTGCTTGTCAGCCACTGTTCCGCCCTTTCCTCGTACTGACAATGTCTTTTTCCAGCACACTGTTCTTCCATTCTGCACCATATATAAGTTGATCTCCTTTATTGACAACAAATATGTCAACTCGTTTATACGGAAACGCTCTTTATGCAAGAAATTAGTATTGCACACATTACTTGTATATACAGTGTGTTTGCCACTCAGGTGCAGTATCTATATTATGTAGGTTAATGTGGATGGTACTCTGCCCCTCTTGGTGCCCCCGGGTTGCACCTTTTACGTCATGAGTTTTGCATATTCCCGCCAAACGTCGCCTTGGGTCATGCAAATGACTGTCCAGGGGTTTGTGCCATCGACAGATGAGCGAAGTATCCCTCGGATGTGGCTGATAACATCACCAGACGCCCAACTCACAGACATCTTGCCACAGCAGCACTTGGGTGCCTTTTAAAACAACATATTTCGCTGTCTACATTTGAACCATCAGGTCTCTGATGGTCGTGTGGGTGGGACCCGCGAGTGCTCTTCTCAAAGTCTCTCTTGCAGTAATTGCAGGTGGATATGGCTGCTGGAAATACTAGTGTTTGCCTCTGGGTCTGTGAGCAGCTAGTCCTAGATATCTGGATAAAAATGAAAGAGTGAATCGCATGACCGAGACGTTTATTGCCCTACTGAAGGTCTTGCTCCATGTAATACGAAGTCAACTGACTTCGAACTACTCTTGTAGTCAATTCTCTCCTGTCTCCGTACTGCTAAGACATGCATTATCATACAGTAAGACAGGGCTGACGTTTCTGGCTAGCACTGTTGACATCTCGGGGTGGCTGGAGGGCAAGCAAGTGTTTGTCTTGTCTACTGTCTACTGCAGTGCACTCATGATGTGATATACACACGTGAGTGCACGCTTCTTTATTGCCCCATATAACTATATCCCAGCAGACATGTAGAGCACACCGCCACCCACGCCAAGTCAATAGGTGTCGAATCACTTCCATTAACTTTAAATTGCATCAATGATGTCTGGTTTTTTCTGCAATGCAAAAAGAGAGAAAATGAATTGCGCGGGTCTATCATCTGGCAAACAAATCGGGCAGAAATCCTAACACTGCACCGTTGTTGCTATGAAGAAATGTCACTAGGGCAGCTTCAATGTTCCAGTCCTTCTCAAATGATCTGGATACATGTTTCATTCCTGTAAACTGCCTGAAAGAGAACTAATGACTGGCCCACTGACCTCCAGGAGTGTTATAGATACATGGAGGCGACGTGGTCTGTAGTGACGTTTGCTGCTTCGGCTCTAAAAGGACTGTTGTATGTCTTGGCTCAGTTAGGCGTCTTCTGCAGAGGATATAGGGACCCTAAGTGCTGCAGCAGTGCTGTTTCAGGCTGGGCTGGTGGGAAACTCGCACTTTTACCATTCATCATGGTTAATTGTGTCGTGCTGGTCTGTTACAAAGGACTGCTTACCGTTTGCTTGTCACCACTGCGACATTAATCAGATGGAGCAGACCTGCTCAATGGTCATTGCTCATGACTGCCTCCCACACCTCCTAATTCTCCCTAATGTTTCACTGTATCCCTTGGGTCCCGTCTCCCTCCTACTTGTGTTTTAACCCAATGCAACATTGCCAGACAATGACTAATGACCAGAGGAAAAAGAGAGGAACGCCGCTTCCAAAGAAAATTCGACTCCACAAAAGTCTGGCGCTGCCTGCTAACAAGCTCTTCAAAGGAGCTTTTCCTGTAAAATGCACCACCTATGTTTTTACAGGACGCAATTAGAATGAGTGATACTGTGTAGCAGCCGTTCCAATATGTCATCAAGTGCTCTTGTGACAATTTTATAGTCTGCAAATCAATTATTTAAATTACCTCTCACTTGATGTTTACATGATAGCATTGTTGGCCAGTTGATTCAAATGCCAAGGGCTTGGAGCATGAAAGCATTTGAAATGGGTAACGTTAAACCCTAATTGGTGGTAAACTTGAAAAACCCCTCTGGCTGTCAGAAATCCTTGTGATGTTGGTAAGGTTAAAGGGTGATGCACTTCGGATGGTGCTTGAAATTGTGGTGCATGTTTTGGAAGGTAGGGCAGGATTACTTTGCATGTCATGTAGGTGATGTTGGGTGAAGCATGGGAGAAAATGCCATGACACGTTTTTGCATTCGTAAGTTTTGATGGCAGTACTTGAAATACTGAAGCAGGTGGTTCTTTTTTGATGGAGTGAGGACACCATCAAAATGTTGCCGCCTTAAAACACGATTCATTAGATCACTCACATAACCTCGTGGTGGCAGGAAGTTTCGTGAAACTCCCCCATGCAATATGACATCAAAGATCTTTGGGATGTGGTAATGCCATCAGAGTGTTGCTACATGCTTGATCACAGGCTCTGTGTAGTATACTGTATACATGGCGCCAGGCATTTCACACTGGTTTCCTTTCTCTCTTGTCACGGACCTACATGCGCTAATGGTAATCTGGGATTAGTCCTATCATCCTGCTTGATCTCCTAATCCACTCTCCCCCTGACAGGCCACTGAGTATAAATTTACCCCATGCTGATGAGCATGTGGCCCTGAAGAGAATGCCTCTGTAATTTCCTTTCAATTTGTCTTAAAAGACAATTTTGATTGAATAACGCCTTCCCTAAAGAACCTTCACACTGCACAATGTTGATATGAAAATCACCTAACATGCCTATACAATGTTTCCACAGTAACTATCTAAATGGCCTTTAGCTTCATAAAATATACATAGAACCACGAAAAAAAACCATAGCACATATTGAGACTGTTCTTTGTATTAAATGTCAGCATGTTATCAGGCTAATATGAGCTATTGTAAATCACCATAAGAGGCTGCAAGGGATCTGTGTTATTAACTCCAGACAGATGTATCCTTCATAAGAGTCAATTAACTATGATGAACGCCCATGTGTGTGTAATTACTTGGCTAATAAGAGTCTTGTTTGGCTGGAGAACGCGATTGATGCCCGGTAGCCAATTATCGCTCACTCGGCACTTCCGGAAGTCAGTTACCTTGTAAATTCTCAGGTAAATACCCCGACGTCCCATCAATCTTCCTCTTTTATCGCTCGTCGGGTGCCCAGAGACATCATTATAGGCTGAACGATTCGAATTGCATCCCCAGTGATGTCTGTCATATGATTGTCACACATTCTTGCCTCCGAATCACAAGAATTGGATTCCTCTTGTCACAGCCATTCAGCCAAGAAGTACTTACCTCTGTCAAGCCCATGCAAAACAAAAAGAAATGTCTTTGCAGCTGTCAGAGCCTGTTTGCATGTTTCCGTGTGCTTTAAACTGACAATGACTGCCTCTTACAGATGCAAACTTCATTCACGATCTTCTGTCCAAGAAAGAAAATGAAATGTTCCCTACATTGTGACTGTCAAGCTTTCTGCTGCAAGCTATTAGTTTGCTTTTTCAGAAGTACACATATTGCAAAAATGTTCTGAGCTTTGTTGAGCTTTTTGATTGTGTTACGACACATCCTTCCATTTAGACTGGTGCTTTACCAATGGCGCTGCCACTCAAATGTACTATGTGAGAGCTTAGTTTAATAATCTTCCAGGAAAAATCATAATTGTTACAATTTGTGTTTTTGCAATGTGGGCAAAAACCTACAATTCTAGGAATTAAAACCGCCACAGTGCGTGGGAGTTTTGGCAGGCTTGGAAGGGGATTAAGACAGGGAATTCACCTTGTTACAGCACGCGAACAGGTTGGTTTATGGCATGTGGCTCACTGGGTTGGAGTCCCTTGGGTTATGAGGAATGCCGCTGGTCAACCACACCCACAATATGTTTACAGTCAGGTCCTTCAATAATGGATGTAGGCCAGTTGAATGGGCTTGTCAGTTGCAAGTGCTTAAACTGGCAGTACAGGTTGAAGTGGAAGAATCGATAAAATTCCTATTATCTACAGTGCCTCAAAAAGGTGATGGGACAGACATGTATGGGGTTTATGTTTACTTTCTCTGTAGAAATGGACTTTCAAAAATTAAGACTTACTGTTTCAACGTGTTCTGTTGAATGCTGTGAGAATTTTTGTTGTCTGTGTTATCCTTCCATGCATGATTAAGCACACAGTTACACAAAAAGCGTTGAACCATGTCATATAGGACTCAAAAAAGTCTTGAGACACCTTAAGAATTAAGCCTTAATTGATTGCTAGACACTAATCTGCTATTATGCTTGAAGTTAAACAATACATTTTAGGTCCAGGCTATCACTATAATGGACACTGAGTGAGGAGAGACTGTTTTTGGCTTTTTAGTTTCAATATATTAAAATTATTAGACTTCATGTCATTTCTGTAAGGATGCCAAGGAAACTATTGTGTTCAAAAATTTAAAACACAATAATAAGTCTGGAAATGAAAAAATATGGCATTAGCAAAATCTCTTACGTGTTAAAAGCTGCTAAAACCACTGTGCACAATGTCCTACAGAAGTTCAACCAAACTGGCAGCACAGCCAACCTTCCTAAATCAGTGTGTCCAGGGGCAACTTCAGCTACTGATGACCATGCCATAAGGCGGATAGTGGAGAAAACCCCCAAACTAACTGCCCCTGAGGTAAACCAAGCATTGAAGGATGCAGGAATAACCATCAGTGACCAAACCATAAGGAATAGGTTACATGATGCAGGGTTCATGGGACGTCGGGCACGCTGCAAACCCCTGATAAGTGCCAAGAACAGAAGAGCAAGGCTAGAATTCGCAATGGCACATGTTGATAAACCCAAATCTTACTGGGAAAAGGTCCTGTTGACAGATGAAACTAAAATAAACATGTTTCAGTCTATGGCAATTGCACAATGTGGAGACCAAAGGACAAAGCTGATGATCCAAGGTATACCTCTGTATCTGTGAAGCAAGGAGGAGGTAGTGTGATGGCCTGGGCATGTATTACTGTCAAAGGACCTGGTGACCTGGTCTTCATTGATGACATAACTGAAGATGGATCCAGCATAATGGATGGCAACACCTACAGGAAGATATTGAGCAAGTATATTGAGCCAAATGGGAGAAATCTTGCTGGCAGGGGCTTAATTGTGCAGTCTGACAACGACCCGAAACATACTGCAAAGGCTACCCAAGAGTTCATTGCCAAGAAAAAGTGGATATATTCAACTGGCCAAGTCAATCACCCGATCTGAACCCAATTGAGCACATCTTCTGTCTCCTGAAGAGGCAAATGCATTCAGAAAATCCAAAAAATAAGGCTGAACTGAAACAATTAGTTTTGAAGACTTGGAAAGACATTAAACCGAACATTTTCCAGAAGATCATCCACTCTATGCCACGGTGTCTTGAAGCAGTCATTGAAAATAAAGGTTATGCCACAAAATATTGACTGACATTGATTTTGCATATGATAATCATGGGTGTCCTGACACTTTTTTGAAGTGATAAATCATCTGTCGGTTGTTTGTCACACTGTTGCAGATCAAATGATTACATAATTGTCACTTTTGCTTTAAAACTTTGTTCTACTATGTTCAATAAAGTCATCTTATAAGTATTAGTGTTCTAATGTCATTCTATGAAATGTGGCCAGTGATATTAGAGAAAATCTTGGACTGTCCCATCACTTTTTTGAGGCACTGTATAAGAGGTGAAATGTCCTGTTAGGCTTGGTACAGGAATGGCCTTATGTATGTTATGTAACCTCGACTGGTGTGTTATGTGACCTTGACTGGCCTGGATTGGTGGATCTGAAGTAGCAGACTGGGAATGGTCTATTCATAAAAGATGGTTACTGAGAATAGAGGAACATTTTTACACTCAGTATGTAGCATGTTGTCCAGAATCTAGATGCTGAACTCAGATATTTAAGAGCAGGTGAAAGCCTTGCCTCGAAATCCTCCAGCACATACTTTTGTATCACTTAAGCCTAGCCTGGGCACTTTTCATGAGCTTCATTGCAGTTGGCCGTCATCTGCATGGCAGGGGCCCGTAAAAGACCCTACCTATAGTAATTTGTAACTTAGTGTGGCCTCAAAGCCTTTTAAAATGATCTCATAGTTACGTCTGCCTCCGGCTATTAAAGTCTTATCATAAAAGTTACGTTTGATGTTCTGCCATAAGCTGTAGGCTTTGTTCTGTGACACATGATTGTCCACCAATTTTGGTAATAATTCATTGAAGGTCATTTCAACCAACAATCGACTCCCAATATTACCGTCCTAATTGTAGCCTTTCAATTAAAGGTAAGGCCAAGTCGCGAAGGTCAGAATAAATCTCCAAGGCACACACAAGATTATTGGAGCACTCTTTGTCCCACGTAATGACAGGGTCTTAATGAGGCCTGGTTATGAGCATGTCTTTGCCACGACAGAAAGCGCCCCTCAACAATATACCACAATTACTGCGAGGCTCGCATGGCTTACAAAAGATTAGAGCAGCAATTTCTTGCATGTCCGGCCTTTAATAGAATGACATAAAGCAATGGGCAGAAAGAAGAGGCATTCATGCATTTTACACCGTCTTTTTTAGGGTTTAATATGGTGCAATTACTATTCGCTGCAGACATGGAGTGTCAGATTTAATCGAGGCAGGGGTATTGAAACTCTCTTCTCGCTGTAATATGCCAATAAAGAATTCCTTTATGAGATTACATCGTGCATATTGCAACCTGCAGGTCACTCGCTGCCACATTATCCGACAACAGAGAAAATCAAAGAGCAGCTTCGAACCGACATCAGCCAGGACCAACCGGAAGTAAATGCAGCAATTACCTCCTTGCCTGAAGAGCAAGTACAGTGTCCTCAATGGAAGAGTAATGAAGTACATACCCAGCCATTGTTTGCTCTCGGATGCCATTCTATCCACAGATATGTTCAACATTGGACAATCGATAGTGTTCGCAGTCCGAGCCGGGAAGACAAATTACAAAGAGAGCGGTGGCGAAGCACCTAAGACCTTCAAATTAACCTTTGCTCTTGAACACTGGCAAATTGAGCCATTGAGGTGGCTTGTTGGAATGGCAGGATTGGCACTTAGCCCTCGGTCTGTGACCTCCAGGTCATTTGCTACATACAACAAAACCCACATCTGAGACCGAATTAAAGACTTCCTGTGCTCTGCGTCATATTACACGATCGACTGTTCTCGGGGGACTTGAAAGGCTGTGGTTATGATAAGGTGTTATGAGTAGTGATCTGAGTGGTGCAGGGTGTTCTGGCATAGTGAGATGCATGGCAGAGTGATGGCAGGTTCCCTTAGATGGTCACTTCTTCATATATGGACTTTTCCTCTGTGAAGTTAACAACTTCTCAGCCTGGGACCAGCTGTGTCTTGGTGACTGTTTTGATTGCTCTCTTCTCAGCCACTCAGCCTCTGCTTATGCCTGTTGGATGGACGATGATATTACGTATGTATGGCTGATTATTGGACGTAAAGCGGTGTTTCCCTGTGCCTGGCTGATATATGAGGCAGTTCATGGAGTGGGACAAGGCGGTCACTTGCCTTGGGCCCTCATTTGTCACCACAACAGCTAATCTTCGTACTTAAGGCCATTAGTGCCTGTAATCTGACAGGTATGAAATGCAGGCGAGTATGCCCCATGACATCTATGGCAAGTAGGTAAGCATAAGACTTAGAATGAGGAATTTTCAGAACCATATATACATAAATCTGTTCATTTGTTTGAATCGTTATATATGACAGCTGTTACACTTTTTCTTTTGACATGCCATTTTATGTTTTGTAACCTTGACCTGGCCTATAGGAATTCTAACCTGGTTGTACAGGTATTCAAATGTCAGTTGACGCAAATCCTCTTTGTGTCTCAGATTTCATTCTCAAAATGCCACGCGTGACTACATACTTCTGATTTCTTGGAATTTGAATTATCAACAAAAGTCTGCTGGAAGGTCATTGTGCTTCAATGGAATTTGATTCTGTAACTGCAGAATTCTTCAGAACGACACTCCCTTTTTATAATGCCACGACACCTTCAAGGCCGTTCTTGTTATGATATGGCAGTACATGCTATTTTTCCATGTTAGCAGCAGCAGCATGCGGTATCATTACCAGTATGTCACACTCGACTCAAATGCTTCTTGCAACAAAGGGTTAACGTCAAATATTAATCCAATGTAAGTGATCGTAATGAGGTTAATACATACGGCCCAGTGAGTTATTGGTTTGTAAAATCAATATCGAAATGAGCTGGGTGTAATGTAATTTATACAACGATTAACTTAATAAATATTCCTCAAATCCCATTGCTTTTTAGTGAAACTATCGAATTTCCAGCATGACTGAATCCACAACGATGTCTATATTCATTATTTTAAAGTTATTTAAAGAGACTGCCCGGCATTTTCAATAGCAATTTGAGCAAGCTTATGATGTACTTAAAGAATTACATGGAAGACCAGCGTAATTCAAGTTTACAAAAGCTTTTGGCAAATAACTGTTTGGGAGACAGTAAAGCATGGAAATACGAGGTGCAGTTTTTTGGTTGTGGGATCAGCACAGGATATGAATCAACGTGATTTGAATTTTGCTGACGACTCTTGCTGATACAAAGTTACAAGGGTCGTTTGTGCTGCACCGACAGTTCAGTTCAATCAGACTGCAATATTGTGCAACATTGTCAGTGCAACATTGGGCTCTGCATCTTTCAAATGAAAAGGTCAAGACTCGTGTATGTCTGCTTCCAAGAAATGTTGAGGCGTGAGATTCGCGACGCTGCAACTCACTTCATTGTACTTTCGCTTGTAAACAATAACAAAACAATCCCTAGAATCTACTGCTGGCGTTTTGGAGTGATATAAACCCGCCAGCTAAAACATGTTAAATCAGTAAACGACGGGATGCATAGCAAATCACATTAAGGATACCCAGAGGCTGATGTTGATGGCAAACCCCAGCCGGATATGAAACTATTTCTTGGCACAGGAAAGAGGCAGCAGAATCTAATCGGCTTTCCCATTCAGCTGATATTAGGGATTAAAAAGTAAGTAGTGTGGATGTGCCTATGTGTTCAGCAGGCAAGAATTTGCTTAAGATTTCAGACATATAATGAAAAACTGAGAAGGGCACGTAGTGTGTGATTGGGATAAAGATAGACCAGAGCAAATGGCATGATGGCAAGTCTACTTTTCTGCACACATGCTTTTTTTTTCTTTCTTTTTTTTATCGGGTGGAATGAGACTTTTTATCTTTAGCCGGAACCATTAAACTTGCATCAGTTAGTTTCTGCATCCCCCAGTTGCTACTACTATGGAGTCAGATATTGACATTTCAATCCAATTCATCTTCCGTTGCTTTTTTCCTAAGCCTGCCAAGATCTTCTGCTCTGCAGTGCAAAACATGGGACTGGTCGTGAGAGATGGTTTTTTGTAAATATATAAAAAATAAAGAAAAGAACTCCCCATGTATGCCATTAGCCTGAGTAGCTTTTATTTGACAATACTACTATACTTCAAATGTTTGTGGCTCACTTGGAGTGACAACTTACATAATGTAAAACATGTATACATGTAAAATGTAAACAACTTTCCAGACAGCAGCTATATTTATTCAAGCAAAGCTTTAGTAAATAAGTACACAATACAGTTACAGGTTCTTTACGTGCAGGTATTCTACTCTGTGGTACTGTCTTGGTTCGCGTGATACCATAGCTCCAAATAGCCACAGGCATTGCTAGGTTTTCCATCCCTGCTAATATGGTTCGGGTTTCTGGTGGGGTTGTCTGGCTTCTAAACCTGTTAGCCAGTCACCGATGTCTGATTTAAAATAGGTAGGTGGGACGCTGAGTAATGTTTCCGTGGCCATGTCGTTGGAGTGATTCAAGGAGAGGTTTTTAGCCATGCTTTATGGTCCACTGTTCTGGTGAGCAGCATTCCAAGGTTGTGTATAAAAGTTTCATGGTTCGTGGCAGATGCTAAAGCAGCAAGAGGCTGATGCGAGTTGATGCGAAAAGACGGCCAAGGCAGGGGAACAGAGGGAAAGGCAATCCGCCCATAATGAACCTCCCTGATCACTTCCTAAAGAGCGTGAAAACCAAATTGAGACACAGATGAATGTTTTATGACGTGCCTGAGGAGTGTCGTGCCCAGCACCTGGTTTGGAGGGCAACATTCAACCCCCAACAAACCCCAAAATCTCATAGCCTCAATATCTTGGCCAGGGATCTCGAGTCACGAGACATGTGGCAATTGTCTGTGTCAAGTGTTGTCAGAATGGCCCCCTGATCACAGATCATGCAGCTCTATGACATGCTGGCCTTGCAGTAATGGTAGGTAGCCGGCAAGTTGATTGGCATGCTATCTTGGGTAAATCTGCCTGGCCAGATCGCTCTCATCCAATCAAGCTTATTTACGAAGTTTTTATTGATCAGGATCCAAGGAAGCTGGCTTTGACATGACCCTCTCTTGGCCTTAATGCTTTTAGGATATCATGTCAATGACCCAACATATTCAGTGTGTAAATCAAGGGCGACCCAAAGACGCCAGATTCCCGTCTCATCCAGTTAACTTGACGTTCGGAGGTCAATAAAACTGCCACATGGTAACAAGAGCGCCGTGAAGATATTGCTCAAATAAACTGTCTAATCAGATCGGCCCAACTCCTAACGTAATTGATAGACTTTCTCTTTATAGAGATCATAATTTTTACTGACTCTAGTAATTGTGTTTTATGAGGAAGCTTGATTGAATTGTAAACAGAGATTGCTTGCTGCAATGCGCCTAGTGCTTCTGCCGATCCTCTGTTGATGTGTATCTGATACTAACAGGCCCACTCCATCATTCCCACAAGAAGTGTCTTATCGTTACTTCCACTACTTGTCATTTTTTCTGCCTCACTAATCGGATTTTCCTGTGGATTTAACTAACGAAATTCATTTTCATTAAATTCCCTCCACTTAATGGTTCGTGTTTCACGATCGTGGAATTAAAACAACTGTCTGACGTCTGCTGCCATATAAATGATGCTAATGATGTTAGGTGAAAGATGGTGTGCTTTTTTCTTGCAGTGACTGATTTCCCGGACTGCGACGAAGTAGACTTCCTGTGTGCCAACGGCGCATGCGTAAACAGCTCCCTCTTGTGTGACGGTAAGGACGACTGTGGCGACTCCAGTGACGAAGAGGCGAAGTTCGCCCGATGTAAGTCCTCATTTCTGATATTTCAGATCATTTAATCAAATGTATGAATGACTGAATTTAACTGCTGGATGCTAAAGTAATGCTGCATTATGCTTGAAAATATAGTAAAGACTCGTGCTTCAATAGATACTAAAATACCTAGGCCTACTTCTTGATCTTTGTCTTAGTATCTTTTTAATGGAATAAAAACCCACATGTATCATGAAAAGAGTCCAAATACTGCAACTGAATAGAGCTACAGCCAGCCGTATAACTTCTCCTGGTATTATGGAATTTACAATGTAACTTACACTTAGTTCTAATAGAATAAGCAGGTAATCTGAAACGAATGTATGAGAAAATCGTATGCAAAGATGTTTATAAACTGATGTGTATCTTAGAATTCAATATGTTTAAACTAATGCGTTTCTTGGAATTCAATTGGGATAAAAAATGCAAGGTTTACCATTTGGCCGAACAATGGTAAATAATGTAATTACATTGCATGGATTCATCGTCTCAGGCGTATTTGAGCCTCTCTTTTTTTTTGCTTTACAACTGTGCACAATTCTTAAGCGGTGATGCTTTTGAACTGATTGTTGTAGTTAATGTATAAGTGTTACCATGTGCCATGTGATCCACTGTTAATTTTGTTATACAGCACAACCCATCTTGATTCACAATGACGTCCTCTGGATTTAGTTTCCAAGTCAAATTATCTGTAAGACAAATTTTAGAACTGTTTGAATTTCTAGATTGTGCCATTTGTGTTCGGATTAGGGCCCATCATCATTACAAGTCAAAATGAAACAGTGTTGTGTACTGTATGGGTGGTGCAATGCAATAGTAACTCACACTAAGCCAAATGTTAAGGGACATTTACTGCAGAGCAGTCGTTGCGGACGTTTGTGTATGTAACTCTATGTCACGCATGCGAAAGAGGCGTTTTTTTGTGCGGCTGCAAGTGCCATTCAACTGGTGTTTGTCACCTCCCCAAATGACAAAGGAGCATTTTCCTGCAACCACCTTGCCATGCCAGCACGCCCAAGTTGCCATCACGGCAACCTTACATTCCTGGCGGGGATCAACGAGCTGATTAAAGATGATCTGTGGCAATTGTGCACCCAGCTCATTGGCAATCCCTTTGGCCAACTTGTATTATTAGCAGCACCCAGTTTAGTCCATCTCCTGATCAACGGAAATAGCAAGTGAGACATCACAAGGGTTGACAATAGTCACAGGGAAAAAGATACACGTCATGACTAGATTATCACTGACAGGTGACAATGGAGTCTATTGACTTTTATTAGGGTCAGACGTTGACAAATATCTGTAATGTATGGATTGCTAAAGTGGGGACATTGTCGTCTACTGCTGTACACTGTACTCTGTTGAATCTGAGCATGGAGCCATGGTGTATGCTGTTGCTTCCAATAACCCTGATGCACAATCAATGTTACAAACAACGATTTAATGGAACCGCGTCCTCCATGGGATGAAAAAAGTCCACTTGTTTGCATCAAAATGCATGCATTGCACTAGAGAGAGAAAAGAGGACATTACATCTCATTTTGTCAAAACCAGGCATTTTACGCATCAAATTATATGCGTGACTGAATATACCAGTCATGTGAGGCAGTTGAGTTAGCTTCAGAGCCCTCAAGGCCCATAAAGTTCTTGCTATGTTCATCTAGGTATACACATTTAACCCCACTTTACAGTCACTTAATTAACACCACGGTGGTCGGTGTAATTTTCCATCTATATAAAAATCACCATTGAGACCATTCCATTTGCACTTAGGATGATCTTAATGGCCAGGTTCTATAGTAATTACAAAAACAAAAATATATATGAGACAATATCTAGTGCCCTCTTTCTGGTAAAGGCAACAGATCGCAGCCTGGGAAACTAATCCCTTCATATGATTGAAACTGCTGGTGTTTGTCACATCTACTGCAGATGTGACAAACTAGGTATAAGTGTATGGCTGAAAGTAATGCATAGTAAAACCACAACAGTGTCCCCGTACCCCGGAGTATGGTTTGGGAATTGAAGAGGCGAGCAGTTTATGGTAGCATGAGCATGTTTGATGAGGGAATCAATCCGAGTGCGTGATAGGAATTGCTGCAACAGACAATATTTGTTTTAGTGAATCCGCCTGCTGGTGTCATGATGACGTTCTGGATTTAGATCTGCTTTAAAAATGTGATTCTGTAAATACGACACCATAAACGCTTGCCTGGTGTTTTACCTGAGCAGCTATTTGGAATTACTGATTGGGTGTTGAATTCGACATGACTAATGCATTGTGATGGAATTGTTGATATATTGTTGTACCATTTCCACACTCATTGAGCTGACTTAAATGATTACGGTTGAATCAGCAAGTTCCAAGGTGTCCAGCCATGTCAGGTAATTCGAATTAAGTCAACTCAACAAAGGAAAGTTATTGAGTTGAAACAACTTAAATTATGCAAGCTATCATTGAATTGTTCAGCACTTATAGAAATGGCTAGTATCAGAGAGCAACAGATGAGCCTAGTAAAAGTTAACTCAGTTGGTTGGACATCTGCCTTGTTACTCAGAGGGACTGGGTTCAAATACTTTCATGGGAATCTTGATTGGGTCAACGTGTCAGTTAGATAAATGCTAGATTCTATTTCTGAATAATATTTTGTTTGAAACATCTGTTCTAACATTTTTAGACAAATATGAATAAAATCTTAATATAAAAAGCAGCAAAATTTGGCAAAACAGGCATCGAACCCACAACCCTGTATATCTTGCTGGGGTTGTGCCAAGATGGCTTAGTTGGTTTAGTGTACGCCATGTAAAGCTGTTGTTCTGGTACCTGAGTTCAAGTCCACTCAGGATATTATTTTTACTTTGGTGAAAAATATTTGTAGATCAATTTTTCTTTAAAATGTTGAAAACATAATAACTCTTGCCAAAAAAAGGTTTGGTTTTTTGTTTAATTTCATATCACGTGCATAAATGACTGCCAACATCCAATAATTAACATATGCCATCACATGTATCTACAAATATACATAAATTACATGGTAATGTTGTATGATTTGATGAAAGTGGTTTCAATATACCAGCCTATTCATTTTGCATAATTATACCAAGACAAGGCAATCTTGTTTCCGTGTGGTGTAGTGGTTAGGGTGTAGGTTAGGTAGGTATTTAGGACGTAGGTTCAAACCCAGCTTCGGTCATCCAACAAATGTGTTTTACCTTATCATTAGTATCCAGTCAAATCAGCTTAGTTGCTCAGAGATACAATATCTACTGTCAATTGAGTTCACAATTTAAATCAGCTCAACTTACTCAAATTATTGTTATCATAACAAAAACAAGTTAAGTTGAACCTTGGATTAACAAGAGATTGAACCACTTACTTGGAATAAGTCAACTTGACTCGATGATCCAGCTGCAGCACCGTTGCTCTAATTTAATTGAGTGGATTCAACTTGACTTTTAGAGTGCATATATCTAGAGGCATAATTTCTGCTGTACACTGGAAACTTGATTTCAAGTGACAAGCGGTAATAGTTATATATCAAAAGGCAATGTGGCTGGAATTTTTTTCCATATCATATGAGTCGCCAATATCCACAGCACCAAAGTAGACCCTCCCCACTTTATATTACCAATCCGGGAGTTGGTGGAATTGTGAGGGCCCTAGCGCCTTTTTCATGACATGATCAGAGGTGCTATGAAGCCAGGAGTCAGAGACAGACAGAAGTGATGAAATGGCACCCCACCGTCTCCAGGTTTCTTCATCTCTGTCACAAAGAGCATCTTACTCGCCACGTTTGTATAGGAAGACAGAGCAAACAGCGGCACATCTGGGTTGTGTCAAAAGGAGCAGAAAAAATGGTGTGGTTTCTGGTATCTATAGGCTGAAGAAAAAAGGGCTCCTTTCAGGAGTAGCATTTGATTTCGTCTCATAAAGCGATATTTATGTCATTGTTCATCAGTCACACATGAAACGTGGTATCCCTGCTGTCTCTCTTCATCTTGGCAAAATATTATTGATTGCACCTAATGGGAGCTTTCTTTCTTTAGCAGACAAAAGGCATAACGCACAGCACAAGAATGTGTGCTGTTCACGAGAAACTTCAGCAACTCAGCATCATTGCTTTGAAGGGAATTACCTTGGAAACAAAAGGCCTAATTTGAGACTCGTGTGCCTAAGGACAGGTCTCTCTGGAGGGCAATTCTGATGCGTAATATATGATAGATCCTCCTATTTCATGAGCTTTGTTATAGTAAGTGAGGATTCATTATTGCTGCCTAAGAGCTTGAGTGAAATACTGCAGTGACAATAGTGGCTGTTGCTCTTAGCTCGGTGTGTTATCATGGATGTCACTTGCAGGACCCAGTGGAGCCACACACTAGACCATGACAGGAATGGCATACTGCCAAGTCTGTTGGGTTCTAACGAGGGTCAAATGTGCTCTGCATTGGTAGATGTGGGTCTAGAACAAGTAGTTGAGGTTTTGGTCACTTCTGGCGTAGCTCTTACCTTGATTAGCAGACCAAAGCATTTGCAAATTAACAGAAGCCAGTGCTATGCTAGTGGCTGGTCTGGCCTGGTCGTCTAAGATGGAGTGATTAGGTGACTGGGGTTATTTGGTGACACGACCTGGGGCCATTTGCTTCATTCGCCCCTGGGACAACCCCCCTTCCCTTGGCCTTTTTTCCCATTGAGAGGTGGTCACAACAAAAACCTGTGCAGGAGGCCAAGAGTGCAGCTCTGCTCTTGTCTGCTTAATCTCTCAGAAAACCACTGCTCTTTCATCCCAGTCAGCTGCTGTTGGTCTTTAGTCGCTCCATTCATTAAAAGTTGCTGAAGGAAGTTGCCAAGTGCTCGCCCCACAGGACTTGTGATGTGGCGACTTGATGCTGTCCGACACGGGATTGACCCGGGTCTTAAGCTAACACTTGATGAAGAGCTTTTGTTTCCCTTTTAACTGCAAGCCTTTGTGGGTAAAGCATGGCTATTGGGGCTTGTTTGTCTTGGTATTGAACTTCAAAGCGTTCCTTATTGAACCTGAGATGCTTGGCAGACTCACACGTGCAGTATTGGTCGCATTGACAAAATCTTTAACCTAAGATCACCTAACTAAAGAAAGGCGAAAGAAAGGTTCTGATAACAGAGCCACATGGCCAAGCATAACGCGGTAGGCTGTTATTACAAGGTGTCAAGATAAGTTTGCCATTGGGGAAAGCGACAAGGTGAATAGGGCTGCACGACGTTGGCACAATTTGCTTCCAATGTCCGAAGGGTGAGGCGAATTCGGTATGATGGTCTGATGGCGTGACCCGTTATCGCCCTCACTTGCCCATTGCAGCAGCGACCTCTTTCTAGGTCAATGTTGTTGTCTCTGTTTCCTGCAGCTACACCCTGTTGGACAGTGTCCGTCAGCCTGACCATGTGTAGCCCAAGTGGCCACCAAGTGATGTTCCAACTGGTGTTCGTCGTGTCTGCAGGTTCTGCAGTGCTGTTCCGCTTTTATCATCGTGTAGCGGCCAGTGCCTGGTAGACGGGTATAATCTCTCCCCGAGGTCCTGGGCTTATATCAATAGGCAGGAGGAGGTCCTATGAATCAATGCACCACAAAGAGCCGATGAACGTGCTAGGCCCTAGATGTCCTCCCCGCGTCCTATGAACAGCCTCTCTGCCTTTAGATGGCAGCACTATCAGGGCCACGCGAACCGGACGGACTCATCCTGGCCTTTATTCAACATTGACGACCATCCCTGACCCAAAAGCATCGTCTTAACTGCCATCAATCGAACTGCAGTCGGTGCCAACGCCTCCCTTAAGTCTACATACCACTTATGCTTGTGGAGATATTGCTGCTAATTTGGTGATTGCGGAGTTGTGTAAATTTTCCATGGAGCTAGCCCTCAACAAGATAAGGCTCTATATCTCAGTGCTTTGTTTAGTTGTTCGGAGGCTGTTGACAGCTTGCATCAGTAGCAGGGTGGTGGCAGGGCAACCGTAAAGTAGCCAGTGGCTCCTGTTGATTGCCCAGAGTGGCAGACCGGCCATGGTTTCCGGGCGAGGGCGGCTTTGTCCCCTCCGACGAGGTATCAGGCGACGCAGACGGATGAACTTAAGACTTGGCGCACAACGACAGCCACATTAGGGCGCCTTGACGAATATGGAAGTGGCGGGGCGGTGACAGAGGCAGCGTAGCAACGCAGCTCTTAATGACCTCGTCAATTGGCAAGGGCGATCCAAGTGCTCCCTGCACTATGCTGCTTTCATCGATTCGTCCTCTAAATAAAGTCCAAGCCCCTAGTCTCGCCAATCATTGCAAACAGTCGGCGTTTGCTCCCACCTGCCCCGCTGGGCCCACCGTCCTCCTCCGACCCATTAAGCGCGCACTGGACGCCTGGCAGCCGTCACCGCCTCGCATGTCGACACTACCTCCATTATCGCTCACTTCTGCTTCTACTGGTTTTGATATTTCACAAGCGCCCGCGGTGTCATGGGCTGTGCCAAGTGCCCCGTTGCACTAATGCCATGCAGGCTACATGCACAAATCAACTGTACATTGCGCCCAGAGGGACAGTGTGTCTTCTTGCATCACAGGTGGGACTCGAACAACAACGCCGTTGTTTATGTCATTCCATGCTGCCGTAAAACCTTGGTTGCGGTTCTTCATCATTCTCAAATGTGACTGATTCGAGTGAATGCAATAACACGGCGAAAATATTTAATCTATGTTATGCAATGTCATGGTTAATTTCCTCATCAATAATGGCATTGATTAACGCTTTGATGCTAAAGAGGTGACCCATTTTAGCAAATAGATTGATTTAGAACAATGCAAAGAGTCAGGCTGCCAATATCACGTGTATACGCCTGCACTATTGCATAATGAAGTACTTGTTTGTTTTTCATTGTATTGTGTAATTCTCTTGACATTTCATTTTTTTTGACAAATGAGAGGCAGAATGAGTGTTGACTGCTGAGGCTGGGGGATATATTTTAGCATCCGGGTGCCTTATAATGGATGCGTAATGAGCGTTTCTACATCACACCTGATGCCCTGGTGTCTTTGTGTGCAGGTGTCGCTGCTGAGCTGCTCTGATTACTCCCCCTTCAGACCCTGGGCTTTCTCTTTTCATAGAAGAAGCTTACTTTTTTTAAAGGGAAAAGTCACTGACCTTATTACTTGCAATGTGTACAACTAACCTTCACATTACGGTCACTTGTGTTTTGCCAATTGCTGCGTGGTTATTTAGTTCTGGAACTGCGTAATATTTTCTTGCTAGTTGATGGAAAACTATAAACATTTTGGTGTACTAATCCTGACTTTTTTTTGGGAGGGGGGGGGGGGGGTAGTCAATGAAATCCCGGCTCTAGGTTCCATTGTAGATACATGAGAAAGCCTTAACCCTTCTTGGACTACCCTTGCCCCTTGTTTAGGGCATTTATGAATTTGTTCCTTGTTCTCGATTTTGTGGGTCCCTACCATGGAGGTTATTCATTGTGGCAAGTATATATAGATTGCTTGTTTTTAATTAACTGAAAGATGACGTAAAGTGTCCGTAAACAAAGGTTTCACTGTATACGTAGATACACTATACAAAAGAACATTTACCTGGGGGCACCAATTGGGTACTTCTCCAGTTAAAACCCAGAGGGCGTGTTGCACCGGAAGTGGGGCTATTCTAAGAACTATTTTGTATACCTATGGGCGACATGTTGTTAAGGTGTAGAAATGGGTCTTATTAAAACTGTTTTGCCTCTGAGAATTACTTCAGTACAATTATACTCCCACTATCGACTTTGGGTTCCTGTCTAAGGTCAACAATTGGCATAGCAGTCCCTACCATATGGGGCTAATGTTTGACGATGCATAAATATGATATGTCTCTTCTGTCATAAGTTTCGTGATAATAATGCCGATGAGATAAGCGGTAAAACCCAAAGTAACAATCCCGAAGCCACATTTTGTAAATAATAAAAACAGTGTGGTGATTCAAAGGTCAAATTTGAGTCTAATTCAGATCTTGAGTAAGCCCATGGAGACAAGAGTAGATATGGTCTCCATGGTGAACCTTAGAAATCGACAGATTTTGAGTCTGACTACAACTTTCGAAAACCTGCTGAAATTTGCTCAAATTACCAAATTACGGTGAACTTTGCAAATTGTAAATATTAAGAGTGTGAATTATTGCTCTGTTAAACACTTGGTAATGGCAGCGAGCATTTCATTCATTAACCCTTTTAACTTATTTGTCACACACCGCTGAGCAGGGTTTGTTTATCACATTACATAAATAAAACAGGAAACGTGGGACCTTTTGGAACTTCATGTAGGCATTGCAGCAGGATGTGGCAAAAGTTGTATTGCAATTGCTTGATTGTGCATTTGTGAAGTATACGCAAGGTGCATGTTGTATATTTGGAATGTGTGCACATGGTAATCTACCTGACTGACAGCTGGTTGTTTATTTTGCAGGTAGTGACGTTCTGAGCGGAGGACTGATCGCCGCCATTGTGATCGGTTGTCTGGTGGGTGCAGTGCTCGTCTGCTGCTGGGTGGGATCTGTCATCGAATGTATCCAACACATGTACAAATACTGGTGCTCCTGCTGCCATCCATCTGGGGACCTCTCTGACATCACCTTCACCACAGTCATCCCCAACCCAGGGGCCGATCCAAGCACCTTGATGATCGCCACCAACCTACCCCCTTCCTATTCATCCATCTTCTGCCAGGACCATGGTATACCCCCCGGGGCCATCATGCCCTTAGCATCCTACGCCGCGTGCCCCCGGGCCACGAACTCTATCGCCGTACAGGTGCCTGAGTACTCCCCGCCCGGCTATGACAATAACAAAAGTGACGTTCGGTGGTGCTAAACTCCGGCCTTCTCTCACACACACAACATGTCATTTTGTATACACTTACATATATTATATCATAGTGTCAGGATGTCTATAATACTTCTATATATATTTTTATCAAGCACTGTTAAAATCTACGCTGAGAGAAGAGTGGACGGGAAAATGTTGCTGTTTTATTCTCATTAATTCCAGTCGATGAATTCACATTTTTTAATTCCACAACTAGAGCATTAGCTAAGCGTGGGCCCAACCAGCTGGCAGGATCTTTGCTACTATTCAGTAGGCCAATGCCTGCCGGTGGCGTTGCCTGGGTCCGTCAACATATTAAACCTTGAGCCACACTGCATTGATTTGAAGGGCACCGTGACCCCAGACCTCCATGTTCGTCTAGTGACGCTGTAATTTCCGTTATGTCAAGGTTCGGCGTAGAAAAGGGATTTAAAATCAACTACTCGTAGCGCCCTGTGGCAACCCACTGGACGCTGGAAACGTATCTCGTGGTAACCTGGGTTACGGGCTTGGTCATGTGACGATTATGTGACTTTGTTCCAAGATGGCGTCGCAATCATCTTGGATACTGATTGTAACTGCAGTCCATATCTTTAGTAACATTATAGTTATACAGTCCAATCTCACCTTAACTTAACTGAAGGCACCATTTAACTACCCATATTAGTGCTGGGCCAACTCTGCACTTTTCCAAATTCAAGGCAACCCATGTATTACGAACACACAGGGTTTGCCATGAAGAGTCGTCTCAGCCTGATTGTGAGGTTCCACTGTACCATTATTTCATTATATGAATTGTTTTCGAAGTCGTTCATTGCTTCTGATTAAGAATGCTAAATCTTTCAAAACAATTTGCTATCTGCAGAATATAGTTTTAATACAATGAATTCATCGATAAGTGATTTCAAATATAAACTTTCAATCATCAATGTCTTAACTCCTTCCAATATAACTCATTATAATACCACTTATAACAATACATTATAAAAGCCAATCAGACATGGAATGATTTAGTATTATACAATATGATTATGATTAATTAAAAGATGATAATTGCATCTGCTCAAAGTAGCTGATACTCGTGTGATAGTGTTTGAATACGCACCATTTTAGAACTTTGCCATGTAAGACTTATTGTAGATGTTTATTGTTGGAGGGAATCCTGCTCCCTTGGTCACGCCAGAGTTGATTGTGAAAAGCAGGAGTATTTTCACACTGTTTCTTGATTGTTCTCATGAAAGATTAAAGTTTTCCAAGATGACTATATACTCCACTAGTTTCGTGTTTTCTTTGTTGATGTTAAATTTCAAACTTTAACTGACTTCTGGTGCGCCAACCTATCGATTTTTACCTTTTTTTCGTGTATGTTCTTCTTGTAAAAGTTAAAGGTAAATATATGTATGGCATGTTTAAAAGTCAAGAGGTTCTACAAACAGTTTCTTCCTCCCCCTTTCTCTGTGATTTCTCCTTCCTGTACATGCAGCAGCTTCGGAGTCAGCCAGACTCCCCAGCCAGCAACCCTACATCACTTCATTGCCGTCCATTAACTTGGGAAATCACATGCTCCGCCAACGTCATGTTTGCTAGAATAGCAGAACAACTTTCATCTGTGATTAGATATCGATGCATGCTAGATGAAAGCGAGGTTTCAACAATACCTTTGTGTCCTTATCAGAGGTTTGCAATAGATGACGTTTACATGAATCTATTTCTGATAGAAGTCTGCGTCATTATAGCAGCCACCTGACGTCAAAACATTTACTTATGATTATCAAGGACAGCTGCTGATTAAAATGTAGTATCTGCTGAAGTAAATTTTAACCAAACATAGTCATTTAATGGGCAAGTAATTAACAAATGGCCTTTCGTAATAACAGGGCTGCTCACCTTGTCTGGGGCTTTATGGAGGGAGCTATTTGTTGTCATATAAGTTCACTGGCGGATCTAGCCCTGACTCTACGAGGGGGGGGGGGGGACAAAACCATGAAGGTAAGATGTCCATGTCAGTCAAAGGCTTGTGATAGACATTAGGCTGGTACTAGAGGTCCCAATGCACCCCCCCCCCCCCTGGATCCGCCAGTGCATCAGTTGTGGAAATAACTCTGGCCACCAATTAAAACAATGGTTCATCTCATGCATTCATGACTATAATTTGTCTTTGTGAATGTTCAAATAATGATAAAGATGCAGACAAGCACATTTTCAGCCCAAGCCAACTCCTGTTCTCGTCTATCTCAATTCCCATGTGGATCGATGCAATAATTGACCAAACAATCAAGCAATATCAACATTATCGACATTTGAACAGCTTTCCTAATTTCTATTATCAAGTAGGTTTCAGTGCAGCTGAAAAATGATAAGGACCAATGTGTTATTCAAGGATCTCATGAAAAGTAAATGAGGCTTCAAAGAGACTTTGCTCTTTGCTCTGGCTTTACCTGCTGTTTGCTGGAATAATAAATCTTATTATAGGAGAGTAAAAATATCCACTGGGATACCAAAAAACGACAAATTGTCTGAATTTAGACTAGTTGCCATTTTGCCCATAGGAGACGTGTAACATGCAAACCTACGATTAAACTGGGACGAAATGGTAAAGAATTTAATTAATGGGTAATGTATTACAGACAAAGATGCTTGAGAGAAATAGAGGATGGATGCTCGGGGAGTTGTTTGCTCAAATCTCAAGTAATTGCAACAATGAAACAGATCAAAACCTTGATGTTGATTATGGCACACAGCTGCCTCTTTGTCAACAACAGGCAGGAGTGGATGTTTTCAATCTTGTGTTTGTACAGAAAGGACCGCCCTGTTTGTTCACGAAATGGAGCCGTAAATTTCACGTTGAGAATTTCATTTATCTTTAGAAAGTTGGGGAGTAAACGTAAAAGGAACGTATTGATGGCTGGAGTGGATAAATCAATTTTGTGAGAAGCTTGAGTTGACCAGGATTGCCACTAATTTATTTACCTCAAAAATTGGAAGATTGGATGGTAAATCCAGCCAAACATGGCCAAATCCATCTTTAATGAATGTTACATTGTTTATCCTGGATCTGTTTAGTTAGCTGTCCATGTCCTTTGTTGTCCTCCAGAAATGCTCTTCCTCTAATGATGTCTCCGGTGACCTGGTCCTAAAACCTGAATTACATTTCCTTCATCTGATTAGACGTCATTACTGAAAGCCTATACAAATTGAGATGCAAGGAGTACATCCATGCTACAGCAGTCTTTGCATTTGTGAGTGTTTGATGGAGAAGATTCATCTCTTTATACTCTTTTAATGGAGGTTTCAGCACACTTCACTGTAGTGAATATGAAACATTTCTATATGTAAGCTAGGCGATGCTCAGAACTGCACCCTCAGCTATAACTAATTCAGCATGCTTGGGTCGGTTTGTGTCATCCATATATCTATGAAATGGGTGTCAGTGTAATCAAAGCAGACACACCGACGTGTCTATACATCAGTATCAGCATGCTCTGCATCCATAGTTGCTGCTGAAGCAGTTTTTTCTCACAGTATTGGGCCAGGACCGACGTTGAGAGAGAAGTCAGATGCTGTGCAATTAAATGAAGCCAGGGATACAGGGAAGCTCATGAAGTGGTTGTCATACCACATTAAGGGACTACCAATTGGAATGGTGAGCATGTTTGCAGTCAGACTAAATCAATTGCTTACAATGTACTGTGATCTAGTTGGTCATCTGCTCGGCAAATTACATTTGCCAAGAACAGCATCAGAATGCTTACACAGGTTTCTTTGCTCATCAGCTACATGTTATCCGCACACAAGAGCTCACCGGCTGGGGAAAATGCATGAAAACTGAGCCTTCAAATCATTCGATTCGAATGACAGTCAGCCGCAATTCTGAGATGACACACGAAGGTGTTTTCAACGTTTCATGCCTGTCTTAAACTCTTCCCCTTTTTTTATCTACTTCCAAACAATCATCATGTTGATTGCTGAGGTCATTTACGCACAATTGTCCTGACAAAAAAAAATTAACATGCTTTCCAAAAAATAGCATGTTTTCTAAACCCTGCCCAGACAGCCACTAATTAAAATTACTTTTTCCACTTCCCTGACGTCATTTGGACAGGGAGTTTTGACAGCTAAAATTTGAAGTACTTAATATTTTAGTGGAAAACAGGAACTCTGAAGTTAAATGCAGCATCTAAGATTAACAGCCATCCACCCCATTTTAATTTTACCTCGATAATGTAATGTTTTTAAAGTCTAATTGGCAAAGGAAAACAGTTTGTGTGTTCTGTACATTTTTTTAGAGTCTTTTTGCAATAATTAATCGGTATGAAAATGTCAATTATTTTACGAAACACGAAGTAGTCATGTGCATTGTCTTTGTGAATCGAATTTCCATTTGTATGGCCAGGTTAACTAACAAAGTGAGTGTTAAATCGATTAAATAAGAAAATTGAAATGCAGATGATTGGAAAGAATACCTCTGTCCATTGCCAAGGAAAGATCGAGCGGGCCCCGGGATTATATATATATATATATATATATATATATATATATATATATATATATATATATAAATATATATATATGTTAGAGTGCTCCAAAAAAACGGAAGGTAAAATAAACCCTTGCTCCACAGAGTTAGTCCCATTCCACTTGTCATTTAAAAAATGCCACCAGATTATTGAAAAATGCCTGATGATAGCCATTGAATTTGTATGGGCTCGGACACCATCATACAGTGGTTTTTGTTTCAGATGAGTTAAAAGTTTATGTTTACTTTATTGTACACCAGTGCAGAGCTCTAACTAGGTTTAATGTGAAACAATATCATAATTTGTGTAGCACTAAGTTCAGTCTCAACACACATTTAAATTATCAATTCTTACTAAAAAGTTTGCATATATTAATTAAATGAATTAACACATCAAATAAGGATACCATAAAAAATCAAAATGAAAGAATAAAAATGTCTTGACTTTAGTAATTTATCTTGAATGAGTTGTAGAATAATGGTCCTGCAGGCATAATATTATATTTCAAATAGTCTGAGCTGAGCTTGGTTTTCATATAAAATCACTGGTTTACGACATGAATATTTATTGTAATTTGACGTTATGTGAAATTTAAATGTGATACCCCTTTTAGGCAAATATGAATTACTCTAAATGTCATATTTGATTTATCTGTATTATTGTATATGTGCACTTATTTGTGATTTCACACTGCATGAGAAATTCTTAAATTTCGTTTCAGCTTTCCTCAAGTGTCCTACATTAGTTTATGTGAACTTAATTTAAATACTCTGTTATATAATAGCCAAGTTTGAAGTTTCATTGCACTACTGCTTGACCAGTGTCATAAATTCATCCTACTATTACAAAAAGACTAAGATGGCCAGGAAACTGTTTCTGTACGTTTGCTGAACAATACAAGCATGAGGATGAGGGTTTGCTACAAAGGCAGTGCTATGTTTCCAAATAAAAGAAATGTTTGGGCACATCTTCCTTGGTTTTGTAATTAGCATCGAAACTTCAAGTGGGTGGTGGCAAGGCCTAAACTCAAAATTTGGAGCTGAAATTTTGCGTGATAGTGGATCTTTATCATAGGAATGGGAAAAGATCCCGGGAGTAATATTTTAAAAGCATTTTGTTAAAAACACTAATTTTAGAGCACCCTTATATATGTATTGTGAACTCACATTCACATTCTGACATCATTTTGCCTCCGGTTGATGAACTCTAAGCTGAAAGACTTCGTGTCTGTTCCTGTAGACATTAAGTATATTATACGTTTGGTTGCGGTAAACCAGTGCATGTAATTTAAGACTGCAAGCTGACTGCTTTAGACATGAGAACACCTGCCATTATGTATATATCCAATGTATCTTTGATGTGGGTGTTTCCCATGAAAGTAATTCTATGAGATTGTACTAAAGAACACCTGAGATTTTACTGCACCCAAGAGGTATGATAAAGCACGGCGGGGAGTCAAATGACCAAATAGATGAGATAGAAAAAGAGCTGGGAAAGGCCTTTAGAGGCAGATTGTAGCCAGTGGCAAATGGTCCGTTTCACTGGAGTCTGTTTCTCTCACTCAGCTTTTAAAACCCTCCACCATTTGTCTTCTCAGAATAGAATGACTGACGACAGGCTGGTTTCTCTTCTACTCGACCCCACTGCCTTAAAGCTGCTGGTGGCATTCTTTGCCCAGCACCTTCTTTTTTTCTATTCTTTTTTTGCAAGGTATCATTGAGAGTCCTTAGGTAATACGTGCACTTCTTCCAGACGTCAAAGGCAAAGCTGAATAAGCAAATTTCAGGCAGCCGTCGTTGAGTCGTGTGGAGAATGGACCGGCGTATACGTGATGGGTGAATTGCATGTTGAAGTCTACTGCAGGTAGCTGCAGTTGAGGGCAGGCGGGCAGGTAGCTTCTACCTCAGGCATGATTGCCTGTTTGGGGTGAGTGGCGTTCTTTTGCACCCTGCTGCCACTTGCGTAAGAGACCGTCACAGGCGTCATGACGTGCGTATTCAGCGTCCTGAGGGCCACTTCCATCCAGCCACACATTCTTCACATTCTCAGAGCACATTCCCAGAGTGGACCACTTCCTCAGACCACATTCTCAGACTCAATCAGGGGCTTGGTGAGCTTTGGCCACTTCCGGAGCCTGATGTTTCGTGATATGGTGGACCTTTTTGACAACATTCCGAGGGCCACTGGTGCCTAAGTCTTTGATGCCAATGCATTTCAATGATGTCGTGAGAAAAATTATAAAAGACATGAAGAGCTTTTTGGTTCCATGGTGTCCTACATGCACTCGGGTAGAGAAAACTTGGGTCTTTTTATGTTGACGACATTATTTTTAAACTGGGCAGGAATCTGAAATCCAGTGAAGGCTTTATGCTTTATGCTGTCCAATGGACCATTAGTTTCTTTATATTTTTATTCACTTGGCAGCACACTCACAGCAGGTGCATTCAATGTACAACGTTTGCATGTAATGTCACATCGACCAGTGAAAATTCTCTGAAATGTTTTGGGCGGAGTTCAAGTTAGATGTATAAAAAAAAATCTGTCCTGTCGTGTGTTCGCTCTAAAAAATGCCCATAAAACTTCTTTTTTTTTTTGGTTTGTCCTTTTTACTATACTAGTTTTGATTTCTTAAAAACCTATATATTGGAAACACCAAGTTTAGTATTTTTGAAAAATCGAAAATTCTGGTGTTTTACAAAATTAAAAAAATAAGATTAACAATTCAAAACTGTCAAATAGAAGCTCACAAATAGCTTATCTAACATTAGCAGCCTTTTTGTCTTTTAAAACACGACACAAAGATAAACAATGATTACATCATTGTGTGGATAATCCTGATTTACAAATGTAAAAACTGAAAATTTCTGTTGGTTATTCGAACCACCGAAGTGTCCAATAGATTTTGTAAATCAAATTTGACTGTGTATTAATTTTTTTTTTTTTGGGTGGGGGGTGGGGGGGGGGGGTTTAACAACTAAATTTGTTCAACAAATTTTTGGAGCGTTTGGAAATCGAGTAAAAGATTCTATTAGCTGCTGCATGCCTAATAAGAAGGAACTTATGCCCCGGTAAGGTCTTAGCAGGGCTTATAGTATACCTTGTCTTTATATAGTGCTCTTACTAATGAGCCTAATCTGTAGATAGATCTTTCCTTGTCTTGTCTCTTCTACTGAATGGACCTCAATGGAATTGATTTAATGGCAAATCACCTTTGTAGACCTGCATCATGCCATGTACAATATGATGCGTCGCAATGAAAGTTAGCAGTGTCCATTATATACCGTATGACAAAGGTTCAGATGAAGGTTATGGCTTGAGAAAGTAAATCTTTTGAAGAAAGATAATAGAGAAAGCATGCTGGATGTACCTCAACTGCCTAATCCGAACCAACTGGAATGGAATTCACTAAGGGAACGAGGCCTTAACCATCAGGCCCTACCCTCTATCCCATTCCCGTAGTTCATGGTTTCCGTTGCGGCGAAAAGGTTTGATTGTTCACACCTTGCATGCAAACTTCTGTCATGGACGCCGCTACGGGTCACATCACATGTGGTTGTACTTTGTGTGGAATATTATGCCAGGCTTACTTGTCTTGACTTTTTTTCACTTTCACTTTCAGTTGGAAAAAAAGAGAATTTACGTAAGGGGGCGTCGTTGTGGTCATCCTAGCTAGTGCGCCCTCTAGTGAACTATAGTTCACAGTTGTCCTGAGGATTACCACTAAACAGGCTTCATATTGTTTGCAAGTCATGGAACAATAAATTGAGGACATTATAAAGTGTTTAGTTATGTGTTGTTGTTTTTTCTTTCTTTTTAATTTAAAGACACAAACACAATTCCCGGCCTGTCGATTAATCAATGTTACACCAGGTGGCTTAATATGGCCTACGTTGTCAGCGTCCCCTAGTGTATTATCTGAACCGTTAATGCTCTAAAATAAGGTCTAAAAGAAAATCGATCGATCTTTAATCAATAAAAACACACCAACATGCAGGTTCGATACTTTCAGTTTACGTATGAATGACTCTAATTACAACTCCTATGTATTCATGGAGTATAATGTACACATTTGAGTTATTTTGATATTAGCATGTCACTCTACTGTGGTGAGTTTACGGCATTTATTTCTAGTATAGTGATTTTCTATTGGTCTATGACACCTCAAATGACAACAAAGCAGAAGATAAATTTTGAGACTTTTATTGGACAACGTCGTCATGACAACTGGCTAGTACAGCCTGGGTGATGACAAGCATATGTCGGATAATAACAAGGATGTAATGATTTAGAAACACTTCACACAAGTTAAAACAAGTCCTAAACTCTAAATGACATATCCACTATTGATCTATTGAATTCCTCATCTACAAGCCTAAAGTTAAACAATTGTAATTGCAAATATATTTTTCAATTTCCCTCCAAAATTCATGTGTAAATGTGACTTCCGAAAAGTTGAGCTGATTATTCATGTAACGATCACACATCAGTCCGCCGTGCCTAGGATGTTGTCCTGTGCTATGAATATAACAATTAATTATAAAATTGATAAAATTCGAACGTCCTCTACCGCTAGGTTTGAGTGAAAACGACATGCAGCTTTATCCAACAACATGCTCAATGCATAGACGCAGTGACTTCCATTCCAAAAACCTTCAATCTAGGTAATATAGTATTATATATAGAAGATATTATTCAGTAAAATTGTTAATATGCTATACTTGTTAATTCACTCATTACCTCACCCTCGCAGTCAGCCTACAGAAAAGCTGTGACACTAATCAAGGATTATTTACATGAGGTTTACGCTAGAATAATAGTGATCATTATAAGCACCATTCTTATAATGGTATAATACCGTAAAAAATAAACTGTTTCTCATAACGATACATGAATGACCCACACAACATGCAAAGGAATGCTCAAAGTATTTTCTTGTGCGTCTTACAAGCTTCTACTTTCCTTAAGATGTCGCTTACAGCCAGCGCGCCAAAATTCGTCAGGTTCAAATATGAATATATTTCGAAACATTGGAAATTAAGAACGCTGGCTCATTCTAACTGTGTGCATGGCATCTTCAAATAATCACAACATACAACAAAAACAAATGGAATGCATTCAGACACACAATGTTCTGAAATGACCTGGTCTTTTTTTTTCTGTTAAATTACAAAGCGGTTGTGAAGGTAAGCTAATGTGAAAAAGCAACGGCACCTACAATATCTCAAAGCATACAGAAAAGTACAGTGAGAAGAACGCCCAACCCCTCCACACACCACTATAGATCGACATTTAAATGAGCAGCATAGCGCGTTCCTAACGACAAAGAATGGTTGAGATTTGAACAAGTGACATACAACAAAGATATGCCTTTAAATGGGTTAAAAATAAACTATATAATAAAATCTAGGAAAGACTTCTGGTGCGGATTATTTAGGTCGTACTCAAATCCTTTGACGGGTCATTTGGTCGATCAAATTTGAATGCACAATAAACACCTATTAATAATGTAATATATATGTATTTAAGGTGAGAAAACCCAACAGGTGTGGAGGAGTATAACAGCTCTAAAAATGGAATGAAAAATGGCAGCTAAGACTACAAAATGTCAAGACATGACTCGGGACAGGACAGGAAAGTGACACCAGGCTACTTGGAGCGCCATGAACTGCACATAAGCGCCCCAAGTGGATCGGTGTCTAACCAAACATGCTGGTCCACATGTCCATGAATTCCGTCTTGTCCAGCGAGCCGTCCTTGTTCTGGTCAAACATCTGGACTAGCCACTGCGTCATGTTGTCATCATAGCCCAACTGTTCTTTGATGACCACCGACACTTCGGCCGGACTCAGCATTCCGTTTCCATCCTTGTCCAAGCGATCGAAAGCACCGGCAATGCGGTCATTCCTGTAAAAGCAAAAACAAACATCTAAATGGCCGAGTCAATACTATGAGAGAGCATGTGGTTTGCTGTATCTCTGCTACTTGCGTGAGTGCATGCAGATAAGGATTTTCTACAGTGTAAGAGCCACTGTTTTAGTCTGTTACAACCTAGAAAAGCTGGGCTTGCCGCACTTATTCATTGATTCTTTCATTCTAAAATATTGTATTCCATGGATAAAGGGAATTCATTCGGTTGCGGTTGCAGTCCTTCAGCTTAAGTCATTCCTTTGGTGGCTCTGCTAGATGTTATGAATTATACATCGATCTATTTCTTCCTCTTTTTTCCTACTTTAAGCTGTACTCCGGTTACTCACGTGGCTTTGGCTTCGGAATAGAAGTCAGAGAATTCCTCAATGTCAAGTTTTCCATTGCCATCATTGTCGAACTTCTTGAGGAGCCAAAGTACCTTGCCAGAGGGGAAATTGAAGGGAGGGTTCTGCAGGATCATGCAGGCCTCGTCCAGGGTGATAAACCCGTTACCATCCTGGTCGTACTCCTTGAATTTTGGCACCAGCTTCTGTTTCCTGCAAGCACAAGGTTAAATGTTATATATAAAGTTTACAAGGCGATTCTGCCATGGCATATTGAATAATCACAGTTGTACAGGGCAGTGGTGAAGGGGGGAGAATTCAAACATGGTAACATTTAGAAGAGCAAAAATTAACAAAAAGGGATCTCCATTACATCGATGTTTTGAGTATCATTTTATACATCTTTGCAATCAAACTTGATGAAAAGGGACTTTATTTTGACAGTCCACCCCCTTATCTTGGCTACCCCCTGCTATGCAGTTTTATGACCAATCATGCAAGATCACATGGGTTCTACATAAAAGCTATATAATAGGTGCTTTTGGACAACGTGACTAGATATATGTTTTGGTTATTTTGTTCTACGCATTGATATTTAGTTATTCTTCTTCTTCTTTTCTATCTTCCATAACATCATTAGTTAACTTGTTCTGATGCTAATATGTAAATTATCTCTTCTTAATATTTTACTTTTTAATTTTAATGTAGTGTATTATTTGTTTGTAGAGGCTATACTCCCAATGGGGGTCAGCCTGCATGAATGTTATTTTCAAAAGATATATATGCGAAATGACGTTCTTATTTTAAAAATGGCCAAAAATAAATGAATCTTGAAATATTGAATCTTGAATCTGTGACGTATAGATATTCATTCATTGCCAATGGATAAACAGTGTCAGTTGTACAGTGCAACTAACTCTCCAACCTCAGAAATGTGAATATGTATGACGAAGTAATCAGCTAAGGTGACTAATATTATGACAGCACCCTGTTATGATACTCTTTTTCATGTCCCCCAAATTCGTATTTTCAATGTGTTTGCTCTGTTAGCATACCTATTCAAGCCAATATTAGGCCGTCAGTGTAGGTTCTGAGCCAACACTGAACCAACAGTGTTGACACCAGACTAGCAATGAGCCGATTTGGTGTGCTATCAGTGTGATAAGTTTGCTCATACCTGCTACAAATCATGAGATAGTTTGATAAAAGTAATATTTGCAAATGAGATCAAAGTCCATGCACATGCCAGCGCCAAATTTCACAGAACGAACTACTTCCATGAAAGCCTTTTGTAAGGCAGTAACTTATGCGTTCTTTCGGTAGCTTAAAACCCACTCTGTCATAAGCCTCAGTTCTGCGTCCATTTCAACCGAGGCTTGTGCCAAATAGCGGTCAGTGGGACCAGTAACAAGGCTCTAAATAATGCATTAAGTGAAATTGCACGAAAAACATCGCACGAGGCCCTGAGGACCGTGACTACCAGGCAAAGCAATCAGCCCAGGAACATTTTGTTTCTGACTGCTTTATTGCTTTTACTATTCCTGTCATCTCTTTGATGGACATCGTATGGAGTTCTGTGTGGTCATTAATCATTCAGCTATATAAATGCATATGGTCACTCCAGCAGGTAGCAGAAAGAATAAAGACAACTATCTGAGCAATGATATGAGTGGTCAACATACCAGATTTCTTTCAACTAAAAATGTCCAGTGTCAATTACTTCCAGGCCCCCGGCTGATATAACCAACTCCCGTCTCATCATTCAACTCCCAACATCTGTCTCTGACCTTGATGTTGGTGGGAAGTTTGGAGCTTAGAGGAGCAAAAGAAAAAGAAAAGAACAAAAGCAAAAGGGAGAGATCCCAGAGAAAACGAGTTGATATTTCATGGGGGGTTGTTGGAAAATTCAGGATTCTGTCTGTGAGACGCAGTGACGAATGCTTTGGATGGGCTTGGCTGTCTGCCGTTCCTGTCTCTTTTTTCTACAATCTTTTTTCTTTCTCTTTGGCGGTGTCCTGTCTTTTGCAGCCTTTCAGTATAGTCTGATTGCTTGGCAGTCTCATTGTCCTAAGTCCGACGGCAACCACAATGCCCACACAAAATGCCTTCCTGAGCCAAGAAGGACCTTGCCGGCTTCTACTCTCTCTTCAAGCATTGCTCATCAGACCAAAATGGAGACATGACCAGAATACCTCAATCATGAAACGATTCTTTTGTGTTTAATTGTGTCGTTTTTACTTTTAAACTTCCTTGGGAAAGATGTTTCATTCACTTTCATTATTGAAATGCGGAGTAATGAAAGGCACTGATTTTGCACCCATAAATCTTGCAGCCATTAAATGATTTGAAGGTTCGGACCAATGAGGTTTGTTAAGCCACACATCTAACTCCTGGAGCCCAGTTGCTTTGTTCATTGGCAAAATTGCTAGCCAATTTGCGGCCAGTTTCACCTTCGTTCAGATCAATTATTCAAGTGGCAAATTACTTGGGTCAGGAGCTGGAATTAGCTCAATGCTGTTTGCCTAGGCTAGTGAAAGGCATGCAAATTCGAGTCAAAAGTGATTTGTGCAATAATGGCCGGTAGGACTCCTAAGACGTGAGCGAAATACAGTCCTGGGGCATTTTGTGCAGGAAAGCAATGCACTCTGCCATTTGTCTGATCGTTATCCATTTGTTATGGCAAACAATGATTGTTTACCTCTGTCTATTGTCCAGTTTCCAAAACGGATACATTTGTCATGCATACATATGAGAGATGCCCTGGCACTGCGCTCCGTGCTCAACCCACCTTAATCATGCATGCTTTCCTACCAAGAGCTAGCGACACTGCCACCCCGACCATTCTTGCCTCCAACTGAATCATAATATGCAAATAACAATCAAAGCAATATATACTCCGTTGCCATGGTAACCCTGCAGGGTCTGCATGCCAATGATAAGTAAATAAGGCCAAGAAACGCGTGTACATATATAGAGAAAGTTCAAGGCGTAGAAAAAGTGCCAGAGAAAGGCTTGCAAAGAACAAGAGCGAAGGAAATGAGTTGTATCCAGATAACGTTTAGGTCAACGGCTTGCATGGCATGCGCCTTAATTTATGGTAGCCTCGGTGAACCTCCTGCGCATGCGCAACTGATTTACTCGCCTTCTGTGCCAAATTCGCCGTCTGTTAGGCCAAGTACCAAGTTGGTGATTTGTCAAAACAGTTGAGAGCTTCTTTGGCTGCCAGGATTCTCAGCTAATGCAGAGGGAGGTATAAATATCCATAAGGGAAAGATTTTTCCTGTAGGAGGGAGTCGTGCACAAATTGGCATGAGCATTTGAATTGGACGAGCTGGTAAGAAAGACCAAGAAGTAGACACTCTCCAGGTCCCAGGGTATCATTACCAGCTCTGTAAATGCCACAATGCCTTGAAGCTCACAAATTGCGGATAACTGCAGACTCCCCTGACATGAGGGCACCATCATCTGGTCATGGTAGCTCAGACAATGGCTCAACTGTTCAGGACCAGACTAGACTGCAATGAGGGGATATTGATGGCGCCAATCTGTTGTCCAATGGGCCAGTCACAAGATCGTTCCCATCTAATTCATTTAACGCTGTTGTGGTCCAGATAATGGAGATGTGACAGGCTTGGCATGATTATCCTGTCTTGAGAAGATAAGAAGGAATCACCCAAGGCTGGATTTACTCCAAGTAGCTGACAGCATGAAGAAACAGATAACGTGGAGTAAAAATGCAGCCAATGCCCCAAAGCCAAACTCGCCTCTCGTTTTATGCCAACGCTTATAGATCGTGCGAGCCTGTGGAAATTGAAGTACAGCTGGTGCCCCAGCCGTGGGATTATATTGTCAGCATAACAGATGATTTGTAGTGATTTTTACATGCCTAACTTCTTGCCTATGCTACGTGCTGATCTGTTCTGTGTGTTGGATCCTCGGTGACCAGCCACAAATGACCTTGGAAATCTCCATTAGCCTCAAGGGCAAACAGGTCAAAGACCGCTTCTTTCATGGTCAAGTCATTAGGGTGCATTGCAGTCGACCGACTTATTGTCCCCAGTATAACTGGCTGGTCTGCCAAAGACCTTTTCCTTTTTTATTTTATACAACTAAAGATCATCCTACTTCCTTCCTGTACAGACCGACTCCAATATAATGAACAGGATCAACAGGATCAACAGGATGTTGATTGCTTGTTTGCCTGAGAGTCAGAGAGAGGTTTGGACTGACGAATCGGAAAAAGACGTCACAATGTGTGGATGCTAGATATCAACCAATCAGATCACATAATTCACTAGACCAAACCTGGGTGTTTCTTCACTCGGGGAACCAGAGATGGTTTGAACGAACCTACATTGATTTGCTATGAGAGTGACTCTTCACTGTGAAGACCACTCCTATTTCAAATAAGCAAGTGTGTATGGTGATGTGAATTCTTTTATGAAGTAATTTTAAGTAAATCAAAGTAGCAAGAATAAAATTGGTCCAAAATTCATTGGTCTTAATGCATGGTGAAATTGCTTTAAGAGGTACAATGTTTAAATTATTTGATGCTGTGAGACTACCTGAAGTACCTGGCCTGCTTTAAGCTGGGACCTCACTGTACTAAAGGCTTACTTATTATTGAACCAAACAGAACTGAAAGAAACCCACCTTATGAAACGTTAAAAGTTGTGACTAGTCAGATGTTAATATGACCACCTGCATGACGTTAGTGAAATTAAAATGCTCTTTTGTCTGTGGCCTTGAAGAAGTAGACAACCATAACTGGAGTCATTATAACAAATTTATGTCTTGTGTAACGTTTGTTCAAAAGAAAAAAAAGCGGGGGGGGGGGGGGGGCAAAGAACAAAAAAGGAACGAGGTGTCATAGAATCTGGTTATTAAGAGCACCATTGTTTTTAAAAGTCTGTGTTTTAATGGTGAGTTTGTCTCAATTGTGATCTGATTAACAGTATAGGAATAGGAGTATGCCTATATAATGTGAATGTATTTGGTGGTCTTAAAAATAAAGATGGGGCTTTTGATGTCAAGTCTTTAATTGTTGTTAATATCTAGATAAATATATGCACTCACAATGCCTGACACCGTGTGGTGCTTGAACCTTGAACTGATTTAATTGTGAGATGGTCGTAAATTTCTTAACAGTTGGGTGGTCTTAATACCTAACTTCACTGCATTGATATAATTTGTTGCCAAAAGACTAGATAGCTGATGCATCTAAGAAGTTGGAGCAACAAACCCTTCAGATGCGTTTGTTGTGAGCTGGAGGACTGTCACTCGCCACTAGAGTCTTGAGTCTGCACACTTCACTGGATGCCAGAATGTCAGACAAAATAAGTGGGTTCATTAAATGGTCGATTATACATCACAGATCTCCGTTCTGCCGCAAACTGGAAGTAATCTCAGTCTGGTTCCATCAAAGAAAACTACACAAAGAATACCAGTCTTTTTTCCCCTTACTTGACAACCTATAAAAAAGCAATAAGCTTCTCTTGTAGAAGGTTTCAGTTCGTTTCCTGCATTTCTCCTTAACCATTCAACCAGCCAACCACAAAATTAGGTATTTTTAAAACGTATGCTGTTTGCCACACCACTGAAGCTGGAATAAACCTCCTCTAGAGCAAATGGCCATTCTTGTTAGTGCAACTTCTTACAGTTGAAGGTTCACATCCTGTCAGAATAAAACTCAGTATAAGTCCAGAAGAATTCAGCGTATATTTCTTAAGGTTAGTTTCTTAACAGATTAGGTGTATTACAATGTTAGATGCAGGTCCAAACGTCGATGATCTTAATAGTGACGTGGTCGCAAGGTTGTTAATTGCAACATACAAATATATATAATAGCTACAATGGTACATGTATTATAATAGGTCCGACAATGCACATGATCTAAAGGGCGAATGAAAATACAGAGTGCCTGTGTCTGCGTTCATGGCTACGGTGGATAGTCTTCAGTAATCCGCTGGTGTAATTTATCAAGGACGAAACCTTGGACCACAGCAGCTAAAACTATGATAGATTCAATGGCTAGTAACCTTTCTGAGTGAGAAATGACAGCCATTTGCTGTCATACAAATCACTTTGGATTGTTTTGATACAAGAGGCACCTCCTATTTTGATTGTGGCTTTCTTGGGCCCCTTGGCAGAATTCCAATCTTACAGAATTCTCACAAAACATTTACTTTCATGTGGTGTACCTCAAGAAAAAATAGAGAGCCATAAGCCGGCTATAGTTGTCGCTTGTATACAAAGGGAATACATGGAAGGTCGTTTTGCTGAATGTATTTGTCGCCTTGCGAGTCTGCTGCTGGGGAGGTCAGAACATTAAGTGCATAAAGTGCCTTTTATTGCCATAACGACGCTGTTGTTAGATAGGCCTGGTCAACATCAATCACTACAGACAATGCAGTTACTGGCTACGCACAAAACACTATGTTGGTGCCTCATAAATAAGCTCAATTTGGTCCCATTCTGGACACCGTATTGTACTGCTCTGATAATGGATAAAAAGCAAATCATCGCAGTCATTCCATATGCAAATGTCACAAATGTAAATTGGAAAGTAGTGTTAATGCAAATGTACCACACGCAATAAGGTCATTAGTATAACAGGGCTTCATAAGCCTTCATTAGGAATGTAATTATATATTTCAAGGGGCTTTATCTTTATTAATTCATCTGTGATCCAACTTGGTTTATGAAGATTATGTTGATGTGGTTGGACTGTGTGTGGTTGGTACACACATTGGTTGCCAACCAAAAAGGAAGGCACAGTGTGCCAGCAGAACAATAACAGTGTCACTGGGTTCATACTGGTCACGTGACTCGCTCTCAACCAATAAGCGAGTTGTGTTTGCATGGCGGAAGCGCAGGGGCTGATGGAATGGGTGTGCCCATTCAGTGACGCCCATGCCATAGAGCTCTAGCAGTGCAGGGCTTAATGCCTCGATACAGACTGAATACTCAATTGGTTCTCCCCCTCCTCAGAGAAATCCTCGTTCATGATCAATAAGTCCAAGAGACTGGAAGCTGCTTTATCAGCAAACTACTCAGTCGATGCCTTCACACTCATCGCTCCTCAGTGGGTTCAATCATCCAACATGACAATTTCATTATTCCGAAATATCCTATACTACAGTCACACAGCGCAAATTCCCACGAATCCTAAGCTAAGGGTGCCAGATATTAAAAAAGGAAAGAAAGAAGAAAAAAAACTTGGGCCAAAAGCTGCTTCTTCCGTTACAACTGTCATCTTGCTTGAACAAATACAATACAAAGAAGAGGGCCTAAACACTCCAGAGAAATAAATAACCCATATATAGATGATAATCAGCGCGGATAATGCCATTGAATAAGAAGTGAAACCAATTACTGCAGATTCTGTGGAATAAGCTGGACTCTACTTAAATGTAGAATAGTTTTGTTATTGCAATAGATGATAGCAATTTACCTCCATCTAAGATCCGGATGTCTATTGTGTAAACCATTTAGATAGTAACGTAATCCCAAGAGGGAAAAAAACAAATTGAGAGCAAATAAAACATTTTGCAATATCCATCTACATATGCTGTGGGAATCAAGGAAACCTCACCATCAATAACAGCAAGTAGCTATAAGAACTATTGTATTTTGGATCTAAATGTCTAAATAAGCTAAGCACTTTTTGGTGTTTATCCCCATTTTGTAAATGGACTATAAATACAGTAAAAACATATATAGAGCAAATACTCACATGGCAAAAATCGTATGATGTGACCAGTCTTTTTGAAAACAAATGTATGTTATGACCGTCTAATATATGAAAGAAATACCATTTCAACCAACCCGTTTGGTGCAGCGATTCGATTATTTTCTTCTTATTATTTTTTATATATTTCTTAACACACTGTTTTACTCAATTTGACTGCATAGAATGGTTTCTTCACTTACGTGTCTTCAAGTTTGCACTTAAAGTTCTCGAACTCTGAACGTGAGAGGCGCCCGTCCTTGTTGGTGTCGAACTTCTGGACGAAGCGAGCTGCCTTCTCGGGTGGGTATTTCAGCTCCCTGCGGAGCATGGCAGTTGCCTCATCGAACGAAATGAAGTCTCCACTGAAATGGCAATTGGAGATGCTACATGAAGGTTACATTAAAAACAAAAAAGACAAAGACATATCAAACAAGGTTAAATACACTGGTAGAGAGCTTAGTTGGTCTAGATTATGCAATTCGTCTAAGGTACAATACTTCTACAGAGTACTTAGCGTCTGACAGTGATCTATTTTATGAGCAATTTCTAGGCTATAAGTCTACTTATCATACGTGTAAATATGTAAATATTCATCTAACTCTCTCTTTCTCTCTCTTTTTGTACTAATCTAGTTTATATCACTACAACAGAATAATACAAATACATTTGAGAACGTAATGGAAATACATTAGAGAGTGGAATGCCAGTAAACAGGCTCGTCTAGTCTACAGATCTGTGATAATTACTAAGTAGATTAAACCCAAAAGACTACATCCCACCTGCTCCGGCTCTTATGTGTTAAGCAGTCTTGCAATTGTGAGCATTGACATATCTGCAATGTGTCTTCAGAAACAGAAATCATGACAAAAGTTCAAAGCAATTCCTTCTCTTTTTATTTACTTGAAAAAAATAACTGTTTTAGTCGATCGATATAAATAAGAAACTAGTCCCTTTATATCATAACTCTAGAATTGAAAGTGTAAGATAGTTTTGTCATGAGATAAAATATCCCAGAGTATTATTAAACGTCGAAGGTGATAACTCGACAAAGGCAAATTTTTATAGAAGATTAGCATAATGTCTGTTAAACAGAATAACAAGTTCTTTGTGTTGTCTCTGAGGCATTGCATTTTTTTGGGATTCAGTGCAGTTTCATGCAAACGAACACTAGACTTTGGTTCATCAACCACCGAGTCCTTGTTGTCCTGCCAGTGGTGACGACAAGGCTCTGATTATTGGTAGCCTGGCCTAACATGGCGCCATGAATGCAAAGTGGCTGTGGTGCATGTAACTAAATGAATTAAAAGGAATTCCTATCCCTAAAACACTCCAGGGCTGGAGTCAGGACGTGGCTGGCATCTGACATGTTGCATTTGTCTCGGATTTGCCTAAATGGAGTGAGCAGCCTCTACATTTCTGGCGAATGTGGCCATTTTAGCAGCAATGTGGTATGGGGTGTTGACGGTTGTTGATGAATTTGGCAGCCGCAATAATAGCAGTGAGATATGTATTGGGTGTCTGTCCACATCTGGTGTATGGACAAAGTGAATGTAAAGATGTGGAAGGGGTGGTGCTTCCCGTGGCTGGCCACCCGGTGATAAGCTAAACACTAAATTCTGTCATCACTTCACAATGGCACTGGCATGCTGCATCTAAGTGATGCCATGGAAGCACGCAAGTTTCACATCAGTGTGACCTTGAACTGGACCTAAGATGGCTCTATTCAGAAGTAGGAAGCCCAACAGGCATCTCTGATCCACCATGTCTCTGATCATTCTCGTTAGGTGGTGGTGGTGGTGGATTAGGGTTTTACATCCTGTATTTCTGCACCTGATGGGCTAATTAGGACAGGTAGGGACCATGGCAATGAGACGAAGGATGAAACAGCCATCCAACATAGGCTCGACCGGGAATTGAACCCGGAACCCAGTGGTTGGAAGCCCAGCGCGCTACCGCTGAGCTAGGCCCCCACCCCCTCTCGTTAGGTGGGACCACCGATCAGCCTACTCATCGTCATCATTGCCTTCCTTGTGCTTATGCTGCTGCTGCTGAATGCAAACAGCCTGCATATACACTGAGCCATTCTTCTTTCCCCCCCCCCCATAGCTCTTCATAAACTGCCTTTGGTGTCACATGTGTTCATCTTTCAAGAACAACAGGGTGTTTTCTTTCAAACTCATTTCCTGTAGCTCATACATTAGAACGACAATTGCTTGTGAAACAAGAGTTTTGCTTAAAAGTATACACAACACGCAGCCAAAAAAAGAATTGTTGGTGTTTCAAAACTGTTCTAACTTTCAAAGCAATTTATGTAAACTAACCAAAGACGGATTACTTTCAAGCCATATTGTGAAAAGTTATCCTTTTCGGTGCTTGTATTCTTTACTTAATCCTAATATTTAGGCATGATTTCATGCAATAGGATTTAGGATATTTCCACCAATAATTTTGGGAACACAGAAGAGAATGGAAATCCATAGTTAGCTGGAAATTAAAGCCTTTTGATATGTTGAATTTCAGACAAATTCTGCTGATTACAGATGGTTTCTTGGTGATGAATGGGAGATGGGATTTCCTTTCCAGTTGGTTTCTCTCTGTTATTTTCTAGGTTGTGATTGACAGGAGGAAAGAAGGAAACAGGAATCAGATCTTGAAAGACTTAACAGCAGACATGTTATCTATTTCTGCTGGCTTGCCTACTTCCGGAAATAAACCTGACATAGGAACGTCGTTTGGAGAACAGACCCATCTGTCAGAACACACCAAATCTTGTCCTCCTCAAACAAGCATCTAGCCTGAAGAATTGACTAATTGTGCAATTTTTGACTAATAGTGTTACTAGACAGCTTTATGGCTGGTTGGTGTGTCTATCGTCCTGATCCTACCCTGGAAGTAGGATCTATAAATATGCAGGATTTCATCACCGTGAAAATATTTCTTATATAGTGCCCTGCATCACTTATAAATTCTTCCATAACTGCTTGTCATAGAAGGTTTTTTTAACAGACTTTCATTGATTTATTCCACGAATTTTTTTTTTTTTAATGCAAGTTTCAATTACAATATGGTGTTTCAACTCTCTTAAGCATTGGAGAGTTAACGAATAGCTACCCCGAATATTTTAACAAATGAAGATCTAGGCTATTTTAGGCTTTTGTCCAGGTCAGAAAAGGACATGACATTTATCAAGATTGTCTGTGTTGCTCAGGGAGATTTAAAAGGTTGTGTTTTATATGGAATGGCATTTAGCTGTGACAGATGGATCAACAGAAATGAAGCCAAGATGTCAAGCTGAGATGTAACCAGGCTTTCGGTGAGATGCAGCTGTCAGGAGCTTCTCAGTGCCAAATTTCAAAAACAGCTTTCTAAGAACATCTTATTTTCCCTTCTCTCTGTCTCTAATTGTTTCCTTTTGCTTATCATTTGGATAAATCCATCTGCAGAGATATCTGATATAGTGTTTCAGCAGCATCAGCCTGAATGAAGTCCCTTATTTGGCTAGTTGAATTAAGGAGAATTGGTTAAACATGAAGCGATTAATTACTAGCGTGGATCCCACTGAAGTGTGTTTATGGCCATCATTGAGTTAGTGTTTGTCTCCACTCAGAATGAATGGCTTTAATCTGTCATAATAAGTTCACGTCAAATGGTCCGCAAATTGTCATTGATTTTATTATCTCCCTCAGTAACCCAACTCAAGTTTAATAACCCTTGATTCAGTCTGTGAATTGCTATTTTGAAGAGTAACACCTTCAACAAACAGAATGATGGCTTGGGGAGGTTTTGAATAGATGATTACCACCACGAATTGTGTCTTTAATAAAAGATATGTGAAAAGGAGATGTTAGGTTCTTAGAAATCAGTAGCTACCGTCTTTGCTGCATGATATAGAAGAAATATAAAGAGAAACTCACGACATGATTGAAGTGCAATGCAAAGGAATAGTAGACAAGTTTCAAGTAAGGCACGACACCCCTTCTCTCTCCGTCACCAAGTGCTGCACATGAACTGCTCCGACCTGCAACAAAGCAAGCAAATATAATGAGAAAATGCCAAAAAGTGTTGTTCTCTACAAGGATTAATGACAATAATATGCATGCAGCTGCGGGTCTGGTGAAACAGACCCCATCTCTGAAACACGATCCGACCAAGCCTTGTAATTGAGCTCTTTGTTTCGTTAATGGGCTTCATTAAGGTGAAAATATGTTCAAAATTCATACATTGCACACATCCGGCTCATTATCAGTTTGTTACAGTAGAAGAACCATTGTTTCGTCAAGGGCACTCCAATAATAGCTATTCAATAGGTGCCTGGGAACATATTTTATAGCATAGTATGATAAACAAGTGGTAATAGATATGGTGTTCTATTGGTGCAAATTTGATGTATATTTGAAGCTCTCTGACATTCTGGACCACCTAAAACTCACATAGCATTGGCACACAAACAAAAGGTTCCATCATCCCAATCTATGTTGTTTGAAACTTTGTTTTTTTATCAAGTAAGTGGCTTCGTTCCATTGGATGACATTTTATATCAAGAGCGAAGTGAAGATGTCCCCGGGGTGGGTCCTAAATACTCCATGGAATGCACCGCACACCGACAAGGCGGACCGCTGGAGATATCTGGTTGCTATGTTTGGAACAGAAAAGGAAGACGTGGCATATGATGGTAACCTGTATTTGGCGTCATTAAAGATGCATAGGAGTGCACAGGGTCTGATCACACGCCCGCCAAGGAAGGCAGTAATGGATGTATATGGCTTGTTCCTAATGTGACCGTAGCCTGCTCATGGCCTCTCTGCCATATTCCACTATTTGCCCAGCTGAAGCTGTTGGCTATCTGCGATGCACCAGTATTTGTGGGCTGCAGCATGCCCTGTGTTTAGCTTTCAAGAGATTAAATACCTTGTCCTATGTGGCACTGTGTAGGATTGCTTCATGTCATAATGGATGGTTATACAGGGAGGAGGGACACCATTTTCCAAAGTGTGACATGGGATCTCACAGTCTGACACTGTACTGGCAGTAGAGCTGGGGTCACCCAAGGACTAAAAGCTTGGATGTTCAGAGCCTGTTCTTGTACTGATAAGCACTTTCCCAACACACCACAGGTCCATAAGTAATCAAGCCTGCTGGTCCCAAATAGAGAGGATTGTGAAGACAGATGGTGGCTCTGATACGACCAACATGCGGCCTCCATAATATCCCTCCCTATCATCAAATGGCGTTTCGACCTGTCACAAGCTCGTCAAATATGTATGCATCTCACCTGTGCGCAGAGCCAGGGAAATTGCAGGAGCCTGCCACTTGCAAATGAGCTCTCCTCACATTTTAGATAAGCTTACATCTCACGAAGCCACCTCTGTTCCTGTTACAGCAGAATTAGCAGATGCGTTTTCGCAAATGATAGTTCAAACAAACCATGTCTGCTAAAGTAAATATGCTACTAGCTCAGCAATGTTTGATTGATGTCTGTGTTAAATTTGATGAAATCTATCTATCTATCTTTTTATCTATCCATCTATTTACCTATCTACCTATCTATATATCTACCTACCTACCTACCTATCTATATATATCTCTATCTATCTATCTTCCTATCTATCTATCTATCTGGCAGATAAACTTGCATTGCAAAAGGAACACAGACAGCGTAAAAACTGCACATAAATCAGAGTGTCTCAGGGAAGTCACGTCCATCAGAACTGTGACAGGGTGATATCAGTATGTGACGTCTCATTCCAGATCCCATTCATGAAGGTGATCAGTCCTATGCAACGCCTAACACGGTGGAAGAGGAGAGCCTGCAGGACCTAAAAACACTATTTCAAAATGAGCTATCTTATAGCTGTGCTTGCAGTGGGAAATACTAACTCCAGAAAATGTAGCCTGTGTCATCTGGGTCATCTGTACATCAAAAGAAAAGCTAGTTTTTATCTTATCTTATCTTATCTTGGCTTAGCTCACCTTAGCTTATTTTATCTTAATATTGTGTGAACATATGGTATAAATATTTATGGAAATATTAATATCTACACAAAGAAAGATCTATCACACATGCAATGTTCCTTTCGATAATCTCCAGGCCATGTGCATACATTTGATTTTCCTTTGCACATACATGTACAAGGTCTTCTATAGATGCGGATCACGGTCATCCATTTACAAAATGCACCCCTATACATTTATGCGTCCTTGTTGAATTTCAGGACCCAAGAGGACCAGGCATGTGATGATGTGAGAGACCTGGGCACCGTTAAGAGGATGCTGGGCACTCTTTGTGATGAGACTTGAGCTAATAGTGCTATTTGTCAAAGAAAATTGTGCCCAATGGTGATCATGTAGTTGCAGGCTTACAGCACAAGATTGATACTGCACGTCTTCAGTTGATTGGGGCTTATTCTACTACAAGGCTGGTTTAGACAACTACCTTAATAGGTATATGTGACCATGATATGATACTGTGTTGCACTGCGGTTGAATATGTTGCTTCAAACTAAGTTTAAACTGTTATTAGTTGGTCGGCTAGGTTTAGGTCATTGGCCAACTAATGTATGGGTACTATGTTGAACTTCGGAATGATAAACCATTAAATTGACGATACCCCTCTTTATCATTTTGGCCAGATAAGATCATTCAGCACTCTCAGCCCAGTGTCAATTTCCATTATAGCAGATTTCATAGACTTGGAAATTAATCTCCACAGGACGTCATCTGAATCCAGGAATCCTATAGGCTATATTTTGCCTAAAGATTTACATTGTACAATATATTTGTTTTTGTTTTAAATATATAAACAATTGTTATGAAAGGAAACCTCACTAAGATAATGTATGTTATCGCTAGCTTGGGGCCACCTGGAGCTTCCAAGTGTTTGAGACAACTCACTACAGAGGTATAGTTGCAACTTCCAACTTGTTTCAAGATATAATAAAACTTGTGAAAGAGACAACTGTGTTACAGTGACCTCAGAAGTACATGCAATACGCAATGAAATGATCAGATTGAAGCAATTTAATTGACGAGGCTTTGTATAAAGGACCAAAGATCATCTGGCTTCCTGAATTTGGCAATCACACATTGAATCACATTGTACGCCCACATATGTAGAAATTGCTCTGTGGATGACAGAGCAAAAAGGAACAACGATTTCGTGGTACATAATACATATACTCCATAAGAGCTTTGAGCATTGAGCGAGGGAGTCCTGTCATTTACAGTTCTGCTACGGTGCAAGTGGAATTGACTTGGCAGACAAGGGAGTATTAGGACTTCACAGGCAAGCAGCCAAGCAGTACTGAGAAGGCCATGATGAGGGTGGTCCCTCTGCCTACAGCAAAACACAGTATGTTTAATGTGCCATTCACAAACAGCCAAAGGCATGGGAGAATGAGGTGGACCCTGTAGACAAACATTTCAGAACTAACGCAGAAAGGCAAGTTCATATCAGAAGCCTTTATCAATGCCTCCCCACTCAAGCAAGACTTTCAACTTTTAATGAGTTCAAACGACCCGCTTAGTCATTTCCTTAACGATTTCAACGCCTCGGTGGCTGCGGTGATTGTATGGGTAGGAAGATAAACCGAAATCAGCCACTAAGCAAACATTGGCCAAGACTTTCTTGTGTAGGATAAACCTGCTTCGATACTTGTTGCAAACAAACATGCATCACTGTACTCCACAACTCACGTATCTATTTCAGCATAATATTCATAAAACTATGTATAGCTACAATGTAACATCACAATATGATACAAAGAACTTGACGAGGAAGTATGTGAAGCATTTGTAGGTTGTTATAAACTGGATATAGTAATTATGGGTTCATAGTCCGGTTATGCATCAGCCATAAAGGAGCATTGTTTGCTTTCACATTACAATCGAGCGACAATAAAGGACATCCATCAAGCTACACAAATAGCTGCCTAGCCTACAATAATAATTTATCGTCAGAGGGCTAAATGGGCATTCGTTATTTTGCGACAAGCAGTAATGCAATATGACGTAGGGTTCTTTGTGCTTATGCCAACCCAATAAATATGCAAAATCATGTCATACAGGAATGGCTCTATGTAAAATTCAGGTCAGTCGTCTAGCCCTAGGCTGATGAATGCGCCTTATCCACGTGACGCAGAAGAGGGCAATGGCCAACCTGAGTGTATACACACTACCTTCAGCAGGTCTAATATGTCCTCAAGGTTGCACAGACACCTCGTGGTGGTCACTGCAGTGGTCAAGCCACTGACCACCATTGACCCGCACTAATGTGTGTTACAATAAGAGACAGAATTTCCTGCCCCCAAAGCCCCCGCCCAGCGCCATCACCCCAACTGGCATTAGCTCGACAAATTTTTCTCCGGAGACATGGTCTAAATGGAATTGCGCTGTCCCTGAATTATTGAAGCCTGCCTGTTGTGGGTCAACATGACATAGGCAGTTTGAACGAGCAGGCTCATGTACATTCAACAATGTGCATGATGGGTTTATTCAGGGTCATTCGCTTCGGTGCTCTGCCATGACTTCGTCCAATGATGGTTTCTATGTTTGGCATACAATGTACATTGCTACTGCTTTTCCAGTAATAGCCCACTTTGAATACTCTGTGGAAGAATGTAGAGTGGAAATCCCATCGGTGCCTTCCAAATTTACTGTCTGACATCTAAGATGGAGAGTGTTTTGCCTTAGGACAAGGACAATAGTAATGCACCATATGACCCAACAAACACAGGACGTCCTGAAAACGTTCTGAGATGGTTTTCTTTTGGGAAGTTTTCTGTGAATGGTCCAGAAAACATTTGGAAAATGTTTTATGAGATTATTTCATTTGGACATCTTAGATGGAGAGTGTTTTGCCTTAGGACAAGGACAATAGTAATGCACCATATGACCCAACAAACACAGGACGTCCTGAAAACGTTCTGAGATGGTTTTTTTTGGGAAGTTTTCATTTGGAAAATGTTTTATAAGATTGTTTCATTTGGACTTTCTTGAAATGTTTCCAGCAAACAACTAAAAAACATTTTTGAACCTTTTATAAAAAGATTTTTATTCTGACTTACCTAAAATGCTCCCAGCAAACGGCCAAATTACGTTTTCCAAACGTTTTATAAGATTGTTTTACTTGGACATTCTAAGAACAATTGTCAGAAACAGCCAAAAAATGTGTTATGACATTGTTTTACTTGGACTTTCTTACAACGTTTCTGGCAAACGGCCAAAACACGTTTTTCAAACAAGCAGTCCTGCAATGATTGGAAAACACCCATGGATGTTGACAAAAAAACATTTCGATAACATAATACAAAGTTGTTTTAATGGTATCTTCTCAAACCACCTTCCAGCAACTGTCAGAATATGGTTTGGAAAATGTGTCATATAATTGTTCAATAAAGTCTTCTGAAAACGTTTCTATGAAATAACTAAAAAAAAAGGTTTGGAAAACATTTCACAAAAACGTTTTATGTACTCAGGTGTTGAAATGTTTCTTTTATAATGGCTTCATGCAAAAAATACATACAGATGTGACAGAGTGGTATCTACGATGTTACATAATAAATCTCATTTTAATAATACACTATATTATTCTTGTCATAATGGCTACTATGGGCTAATATCAAAGAGCAGTAATCAATCATTGTAATGCTGTATGACTTGATGAAAGTGGCTTCACTATCCAAGCTTATTCATTTTGTTTGAATATGCCAAGACAAGGCTACCTTGTTTCTACATGACTGGCTGGTATAGTGGTTAGGGTGTAGGACTGTTAGGCTTAGGTTAGAGTTTTTTGTTAAGTTCATCATTAGTTGTAACTAATGAATAATATCAGTTGAGTTCTAACCTTTGATGTTTAAAACCTTTAGTAAGTACGTCTTCGACAAACATATTGGTCCAACAATGTATGTGGACATCTCAAACCAGTCTAAAATTGTTAATTAAAAATGATTGCTGGATTGTTTTTGTAATGTCCAAACAATGATTTATCTATTGTCTAAATGGACGTTCATAAAACGAAATTTATTACGTTAAAAAAGCGTTCATAAACCGTTTTTGTTTGTTGGGCAGTGTGACTTTCCTTCTACCAAAATCTCAAAAAGGGGAAAATGCATAACTATCAAAACCCCATGAAATCATGTTCTTCTTCCATAAAGAGGACCTAAAACCAGAGGTCCTCTGAACTGTGTCCATCATGTTTGTAAACCAATTGTCCTAATGTCAGGGCAGAGAAGAATGGGCTAAGTCCATTATGATGTCATAGAGCCATGTCAAGTGTAATTTGCCTCCTTGCGCTTCATTCGTTTGACTTGTAGATGCAATCAAGATGAGAGTTTTACAGGTCGTCCATATACTAAATGGCTGCATACTTGCTCTCTATGACCATTATGCACTTGACATAAAACTGCCCTTTCATGTTTTAATGGACCCATAGAATTCTGATGTGACAGAAAGTACCAAGGACCAGCTCGTTTTGCATCAAAAATTGCCTTATCAGGAAGTAAAATTGTATCCAGAATTGTGGTTTGAGTGTACTTCCACTTGTCCCCTGGTTTTCACAAAGAAACTAACTTGAATCTAGATGATCTCTGTCTGTATAGCAGTACCAAAGATGGACAATGGTAATGGGTGATCAAGTTTGGAGTGGACTTCCATGTAATACCCATTCAGGTGGGTGGGGTTCTCAGCCTGCTCCAGAGTGGGCATGGAAATTACGACATAACCGTAAAAAGAGCTCTGGATGCAATGGATACTGGTTTTTATGCGTCCTCAATTGGAAGCCAATGCAATGAAAATCACGTGCATGACATGAACTGGTCCCATTACCCCTGTTCGAACTCAGAGACTCAAGTGGACACATTGCAATCCATTGCTGAAATACTTTCCATCCGTATCGATTGAGAGACTACTGAAAAAAACCTCGCACTCATCCTCTCCAATCTTATCTGTTTATAACATGTCTAACCCTGATTTATATATTGTTTATAAAATGGTTTATTAGGGTAACCCAATCTGAATACTGATTTAGTTTGGGGTCACAGAAATGAAAAGCGGAAGAATCTGAACAGGAAACCACAAATTCTGTAAATTGAAACAAGAAGTGACACAAATAAATCCGTGGCAGTTCTACAGTTCTGTTTAAACACAAAGAATACCACCAAGGTGATGGAACACTGGTATGGGAAAATCTTTTTGTCATTATTGCAAGGATTGGAAGTAAAGAAAGAGTAGAATGCGTGCAATTATAAGGTTGCGTGTGAGGGAGGGGGTCTATTTGACCTCAAGTTAATTGGCTTCCTCCTCAGGGGTTGTTTTTTTAACTTCCATGTGAGCTGCAGTCCCCTGCAGAAAGCCGGGTCCAAGCCTTCTTCCCAGTCAGTTGCATCTAAGGTTCTTGATTGCTTTTTATTGGACAGAAAACGTCCAAGTAGATATTTGCCCACCCAAGTATATCTCGAAAATTTTCAAATACGACAGTTTGGGTTATGAAGTGTTTTGGATTATGAAGTGTTTTGGGTTATGAACTGTCTGATACGGAGAGACTGCAGATCAACTCGACTCTTGAGATGTAATGGTGAATGTCTGGCAAAGATGTTGAGGAAAAATGTTGTTTTAAAGTTTTGGAGCCACCCTGCCAGCAGCTCAAATTCCGTGCATAATATTGGCGTGCGGTTTGAAGTATACCTGTTATTTAATTGCTGTGCCATGGGCTCACAGCCAGCAACAAAGACAACTCATTTAAAGCTTGATATTGCCTTATGAGGCTAAAAAGACACTGTAAAAACTGCTAACAGAACCTCAGTTTTGTTTCACTGAATCAAATCTGCTGCTATAGAAACAGAATTACCTTCTACAGGACTTTTTCTTGAGTCATCACCATCTTATACAAAACTCAAATGGATCGTTTTTCACCTGGCTTTCCATATAAAGAGTTACATTTAAAACATAGTATACAATTTATTTTACATGGAGGGCCTGAACTTCCAATTGACTCAGAATCCAATTAACATTAGACGCAAATTTGACCCTGCTTTGCACTTTATGCCAAGGCTAATAAATTCATCAGTTTTCCTTCAAAACAATAGCATTGGAACGATAATGTTCAAAATATGGAACCAAAAGCTTTCCTTCTAATAATGCTTCTAAGCCTGCTTTATGAATTTTGGAAAGAAAACAACGTTTCGTCTATCTCATGGGTTTCCTTTTGCATCTGTATTAGCTGTTCTGCAATGTGTAATTTTATGTGAATTGGGAAAGAAACTCTGTAAAATTGAAAGGCAGAAGCATATAATATGAAGTTAATTAGAGCACTTTCCTTTTTTGAAGCTTACACTGCAAGTCAGTGGTCTGTAGTTTGGATGTGTGCGATGGTTATGAGATGTAGGCTCAATTTAAACATCTCGTGCTGTGAAATGCCATAAGCCAATGTCATGAGCCAATGCAGGCAACGCTTTAATCAAATTAATTTCGAAGGACGTTGGCCCTACTTTTTGGATGGTTGGAGGACCCCTCTGAAAACAAGAGTTCATCAACTGGAAGAATCGAGAGCTTTGGGAATAAATTGAATTTAGGAAAAGTTGCAAGCATGCTGCGTTGAGGCAATGTTTCAATCCGGGGCACGCAAGCTAATGCCATCCATGCATTTGTATTGTTGGCAGCCTTACAAACATTATGTATTGGCCCAACACATGCAAACCTCCTGGCCCAGTCTATTCTGTGCGATACGTGCTTTGCATTAAAGGTTCTGTTTAGTGAATGTGACATTTTAATCTGAAAGCTGCCTCCCCATCACAGGCGACTTAATCTTATCGTCTGTATGCTGGAATTGAAAATGACTTGCTACCCATCATTTGGCTGGTACTCAGTTAATTTGTTTTCACATCCACAGAGACAGATGCTTCTACCTTCATTGTTGTAGTTATTATCATACTTGTTGATCTGAAATTATATTACCAAGGGAAAGCTATCAGATTTGTTTTGGGCCTGTAAATTTCATTTTGTTAGTACTATAGCCGTTTAAAGAAACTCCTGTTTGTGGTCTCTGATTGCTTTTCATTGCCTTCTTGTATTTTCCACTTGCTTGCCTGTTTGCCAGTCTGCCTGTTTGATTAGTCCTAGTTGCTATCTGCTGCCTGTCCCTTCATCTTGTACAAGCAGCAAGTAGCAAGTGGGGCCTGGTCAGCCTGAAGGATGTGAAGTACATAATAAAGTCCGGAGACGAGTGGGCGCCAAAGTAATTGCTAATGACTGTGTCCTTTTTTTCCTTTCTTTTCTTCCCGGACTCATTGTTTGCTTGATGGAGCAACCTGCTGCCTCCCTGCAACTTTTATGTGTCTCTATTCTCTAGTGCTGCTGCAATGTATTGGCCAACTCTCGATTCCTGTTTTTGTTAGTGTCTATTTGGTTGTCAAACAATTGCTTGGTTGGTTAGCATGTCACTGAATCTGGACTAAGAGAAATTAAGGATATTGACTCAAATGTCCAAACAGCATCGCACTGTTTTGGTTTTATAGCGGATAAACTTGAGCTTCTTAGAAGGTTTTATACTGGTCAAATATAGAATTGTCAACAGAAACACTGCATCTACCATCACATGCAAGCCACCAATGGTTGGACAAACCTGTTTAAGTGACTAAAAGTATATCCACATTTTCAAATACATGAGGCTTTTTACATGTCATTTTTGACGATAGCAATTACTTTTCTGACTCTGTCATTTCAAGAAAGCCAGCAACTATGATGTCAGTTGACATCAAGCAAAATTTGATGGATTTTAATCAAGGTTTTCTACACAAGCAACGTGAAATGTGAAACAATCCTGCATTTTCTGCTTTTAAAGAAGAGAAATGATGAAAAATTAGACATAAAAAGAAGTTGAAATCTGAGCATCTGATGTTCCCTATTCAAAGTAATGGATATGAATTATGGGATGGGCAGTCTAGAGAATTTCTTTGACATCACCTGTGCAATTATCATAGTATATTCATAGATGATGTAGATTTTACTGGGCCATATAGACGAAATGCAAAGTAAATGTACAATGAGTTGGATGGAAAAAACCACCATGATCGCATGAAGGGAAAGAGATGAAGATAATTCATGGAAACTGTCATCATTTAAATGTCATGACAAGCTCCCGAATGCGACTAAAAGACAGATTACAAGGACAGAAAGCAATGAGCAAAGAGGCAGCACGTGGGATAAATTATGAAGATATTAAGTGGAACCTTACTATTAAGACCCCTTTGGTGAGAAACTGCTGGTCTTAATGGTAAGGTGGGTCTCAATTTTGAGGTGATTTTACATAGCAAAGGTAGTATATAAGTTCTTTATTGTCACATTGTTCCTTTTTGCTTTTACCTGATAGAGATGCAGTTCGGTTGTGAGGTTCAGTAAGTTTAATAAAATATGGTCGACTCTAGACAGCTGTAACAACCTATATTTAGCTGTAGCTATAACAGCTGCTTCTGTATACTCACAGAAATTTTGGTAAATGTAAGAAATTTATCATAAATATTTATTTGCGTGTACTTTTAGAGCCAGCTACAGCCAGACAGTTCTGTTTAGTGGCAGGTAGCATCGTTTGGCAAAAGTTGTCTAGTTTTAATTTGACAGGCGGTTTTAATGAAACTAACTGTATATTACTATGGTCCTACGTGTGGTCTTACGAGCGAGGTGGTCTTAAGAATAGGCCGCACCGTATATAGTTGTTATCATTCAGCATATGTGCTGTCATAAGGAAATGGTCTTCATCAGCAGTGTTGCAGATGGCTGCAGATGACTTCAGATGATCAGCATTCGCTGCAGAGATGGGCAAAGAGATCTAGAGGACATATGCCTCTGTCTAATAAGGCAAGATGCGTGCTGGGTGATGGGGAGGTGAGAGAAGTCCAGCAGCGTCAAATTCACAGAGGTCTTCACACACACAAACACACACATCTCTGGCACATCTGAATGGGCCCACAGCATATGAATGTGGGAGCAGCCAGCACTTCCTGCATGATGAAGGGGCCCAATTCCGGCCAGCTAACTTTATTAGGAGGCAAATACGTGTGCAGACGCCCACCATTCCCAGGCAAGGAATCCTGGCAGCGTCTCGAAAGATCTGCCTGGCTCAAGTGCTTTTCTCCCTCTGCAGATGCCTACAATTGCCCAAATATTATAGTTCTCCTTGCCTCTGCTTGCGCAAATACATCAGAGCACTTAGGAAATTCGTGCAATTAGCTGTTGGTATCCGACAGCGGAAAACAGGCCCAGAAAAGGCTCATTATCCCTCAAATAGAAATCCTCTCAGGAATGCTTTAGAGACAGCCACCAGCTAAACTGTGATTTATTGGGGCATTTACTAGACAGCAGTGTAAAACAGTAAGCGGTGATGATCTCTGTTTAACACACTAACTGATAAGCCTGGCTCGGAAATGAACTGCCACCAGGCGCTATAGCACACCATCGAGATGGATTTGGCTTTTGTCACGGACACCCTATTCATTTTGGCAATTCGCTTATTTTTCCCTCGGTCCGCCCATTACCGCTGGCACCAGATGGCTTTCAAAACAATCCGAAACATTAGCTGCAAGCCCGTTGGAGAAATTAGGTTTTAGTGAGTGCAGAAAAAAGTTTATGCAGGAACATAGCAACGCAATGCAAGACAAAGATATTCTATTGAGCATGACACGATGAAGCAACCGCCATTTGCCAAATCTCATTGAGCAAAGCACATTTCAACATGCACAGATCATGTTTTACCAGCATTTGTTGGAAACTAGAGCATTTACCAGTATTTTATACTGTCCAAACACTCTAAGGGCTTTGTTTACTGTGGCCTAGTGAGAAACTTCACTCTTTTTAGGATGCTGTTCCATATTTATGAGGTTGGTGCAGTGGATATGACGGCAGGTGGATTTCTATTGTTGAATGATGTGACAAGGATTAATGACGTAACAGACTTGCTCCTTAGTTACCAAACTAGGTCACCGGAAGTAGAGCCTGGGGTCGCCAGGACGCATGTGTTGGGCTGATCGATGCATGAGCCTGGAAAAAGGTCATGTCAAGCGAAGCTTATCTTCTTCTCCCAGAGGAAGGCGTCCCGTTGCTTATTTGATCTCGCGTGCAAAACACCACCCTCTAAAGATAATGTAGTTTAGCAACATTCTTCTAAAAAGATTAGCCCTGTTTTTTCTCAGGGCTGTACATCCTTTTGCCAGATATTATGTCACTCCATAAACTGAAATCAGTGAGATCCGAGCTTCCTTAAAGAGCTTAAAGAGACCAAGGAAAGTATGAAGCTTGAAATAATGTGTAGATTATATGCACTCGTATATCACAACAGATGAATATCCCGCGTTCCTGTAGAGTGCACTGAGGTGAAATAAACGACGAAATTTGTGCAGCTAAGATGAAAATGGGTTGTTTAAATGAGGAAAGGAAAACAAGGAAGCTTTATGCAGCATTAACAAAGGCTAAAAGAGCGGACATTCAGCGAGTCCACAATTTGTGTGATGGAATGAGGGAATAAGAAGCAAAATATGTCAGTCTAATGGGCCTTCTTAAGGAGACAGATGGTTTAGGGAGGCCAGGAGGTGATCAGTCATGGTCGGTGTCAAGCCTAGCTTATCTTTGGCCAGCACGACCTAGTTCCAGCATGAAGTGCCACCAATGACATCCTTGCAGTTGGTAAAACGTAAATGTCATCTCAACTCTCATTGCTATGAGTTTAGTGAAACTGTTGGGCCTTTTGTTAGGCCTCTCTATTCAGGCAGAAAAGTGAGTTTACATTTTTAACACCAGACCGTTCAACTCGTCATTTCCACCGCGCAAATACAGGGCGTCTAAACACCACACAATTTACACGCGGCTTTAAAAAGTTATTTTGTTGGCAAAGACCTAAGTGCAAAGTGTGGTGCAAAAGAGGACCGCAGTCCCAAAAGTCCCGCATCAACAGAGCTTGCAGTGGCTGCGGCAGGAGTTGGAGTAAAAAAGCTGCGGTGGAAGAGGCTCTTGGGACCCGAGTAATAGGCGTCAGCCAAGGAGACGCCTCTTGATTTGATTCCTCGACTTTTACAGAATAGGTCATTCAGGGTGGATGGAAACAAGTCCTGTGTCGATACACTAAACAGGCAAGGGCTACAGAGATCGATGTTGTGGTGGACGACCCAGCATACCAGTGGCCCCGCCGCATCCATTTACATAGCCCCCACCATCTCCACACATCTGCTTTCCCCGAATTCGAGATCATCAATCTTGTCAGCATCTAACAACCACAAAGACCAGAGCGCAAGTCCAAATTCATGACCTCAAACATCCTTTAGATGAATGATATATATATCCCCTATAAATGTTGTACAATATACCGTCGCAATTGATGGATCACAGGTCACCTAATCTACTACAAATGCCGAGAGTAGTTTCTATCTCAGTCTGAAGAAGACTCATCCCCCAGTCAGAGTCTGCTTTCTGTAATGGCTTAAAGTTACGCAAACCAATGATCGAGAACTGGCCGGAGACAATTGGGCGCTCCCAAATGTGTTTCATTAAGCCTCCGCTGACCAGCCTCACATTGAAATTACAAACACTGAACTAATTTGGTCACCTTGATGAGCTGGAGCCAAGACACATTCTCATCGTGTTTCCATTGAGGACAAGCTGTTACTATTTTTAAGTCTGCTGGATGCTTGCTAACCTAAGCGGAGAAACAGGTGTAGTTCATGTAAAACGTAACATTAAATTCTAATTGATTTATTTTATAAACTGTTGTAGGGGGCCTTTGTCAGCGACAGCATGGCTGTTTTAGAAGGCTCTCCTGATCTTGTATATTATTATATGCCATGTCAAATAAATTTGTTCTGAGTTCCATTGATATGTTCTTCAATTTGTACTTGTCAGAACGTGGCAAATGCGGTTCTACAGAGGCATTTATCTTGCACAAGCAACCATTTCTGCTGTTAACCTGGGTGGCAGAGATCACAAATGGTGTTGTTCTAGAGTTGCAGCAAGAATATGTCTAGACAGAACGTCCTTCACTTACTGTAAGAGAGTAAAATAACTTTGTGCAGCTGAGCCTCAACATAGCGTCAATGCAATTGGCCTAGAGAACGCCAAAGGCTGCATGAAAACTCAGGCACCAAAGAACAAAATAGCCCACTATGAGTCCAGAAGGAATTGAGAAAAACTAATAAAGTGTCTTTGGCCAATCTGACTTGCAGGCAGGGTTCCTAGAAGCAAGAAGCGTACAGTCCCAGAGGCAGAAGCCATGGGTTGTGCTGATCGTGACGGATAGTGTGCGGTGTGACAGCATCGCCCTGTGGTCCTCCATCGCCTTGTGTCCTCCCACAGTCAGGGCATTAAATGCTACTCTGCACCACGATATGACGATCTTGTGCTGCCCGCCTGTGCACACGTCCTCTCATAAATCAGCAGCAAAAGAACTGCATGGAATCTAAGACACGATACTTTCAACGCCAGGGAACTATAAAGCCAACTTTATTGTGCAGCTTGCTGGACGGGCTTTATGACAAACCCATGGGTCCCTGCTCCAAATACGCCTGTTTTATTCATAACAGTGCGCTGGTGTTTTACAGTAGCACTGCCTTCACTGGGATATGCCTACCTGACACCAAGGAGTCAATTGGGCCGGCTGTCTGGACAGGTCACTGACTCACCAAGCCACAGTGTGAAGCCAACTTGCCTGAGCTGAAATAAAAAGGATGCTCTTAGTTGGTCGCTGGTCACCGTTTTTCTGCCATAAGGCTGTCTAGCTTCACCTGTTTTCTGGTAATGAAGTTAAGCTGCCAAATGGGGCCCCGAGCTTCCTGCAACAGAATGGAGCTTCAATTGACATCTCAAAAGGCCATGCTGCTCCTATGTTACATTTGAAATTGTGAATCAATGTCTGCGGGACACTAAACACATTGTGCTTTCACTGCTTTGTAACGTAGATACTTGCCTTGGGTCATTTCAAGGAGAGACTAGCTCCATCTTTGGTGCCCAGACTGTGTAACCAAGACGCATTGATTCAACTGAAAGAGACATCGTGACATCCTTTCCAGTTGCAAAGCAATTAACTGTGAGGCTGGGGGAGTTTCAGTTTATATTTAGAGAGCAGACCTGATGCAGACAGAATAAACCGAGTGTCCCTCCTGATTAACTGTTATGCATTGGTAACAGACTTCAGGCTCTTATAAACGCTGAGTATAGAATTACGGACAACCACACTGAGTAGAAAACAAAAATGATAACCCACAGAATGCTTTAATGTCGTCAGAATGTACCATCAATAGTTGACCACAGCTTCCGTGTTCTACAACATAAAACTTCCACGAACATGACATGAATCTTTCGTAAACACTATCCGCAGTTTTATGCTGGAGATGTCAGTTTCATAAGGCTTTAGAATGTGTCTATTTCAAGTTGGAGATCAGGTTTTATTTCTTCCAGTTGCCTCAGGAAATCACGAAATAAAACTGGCTAAAAAAGTTGGTGGGAATTTGTGATTGGTGATGAGAAGTTTGGTGTTGGTGTAAATATCAACCTCAGAATTCAATACCAAATAAATAATGGTAGTGATGCAGGCTTCGGTCAGAGGTGATAAAAGAATCCCTCAGTAGATAGATTATAAGTAACTGAGGACCATCATGCCTGGTGTTTTGGTTGCATGACTTGCGTCGCTTTTATCATCTCTCCTCATTGTTTTTTCCTGTCGTTGTCACGGGCTGAGGGCAGCTGGAATATGAAACACACCAGATGTGGACCTTTGGCAAAAAAAGGGCGAGCGAGGACAACCAGTGACTCGGTTAGTCAATTCGTTTGTAACACGCCACTCTGGCATCCGTAAGACCAAACGTCAATGGACTGATGGGTTTAATCAGTTTTTACTGCACTTAAATAGACACGAGCTGTCAGTCACCAGAAACTAGCCCACAAATACAAAAACTAGTAACAAAGTGTCCTTCAAATCTCCACTGTACGTTTTGTTAGCCTTTACATAACACTGAAGTTCAAGTTTCAAATGTGAATGATAATTGTGACCTCCATCTGTTATTAGAAGCTATCAGTTAAATCAGCCAGGAAGTCAGCTGATTATGCAATTGCTGTTGAACTGTAGAGCTGCAGATCAATTTTTTGTAAGGTGCCATTTGTGGTTCTTATCAGCTAGAATGATGAACTATCGAGATTACCATCGGCTGTTGTAAGCGGAGTGGGATTGAAAGGGCCAGGCGTCAATCTCTGCCATTGACTTGTCAATTAACATCTTTCCGTCGTCATACATCACCAAAAATACGCAGAGTATACGGAGCTTAAATGTGACTATGTGTGATCACAGGAAGTATATTTCCTCCCCATCGAGTTGCCATCGTACCCTTAACAATGTCCACAGTCAGGCGTGGAGAGTTGTTTGTCTGTCATCTACAGCAGCCCTGAATGCCAGATGAGGCAATGACACCACAGACCCATTTTCCCCTGCATAAATTCATGGCCATGCAATTCAATATTGGAGCTAATGGATTTGTGTGATTGAAAGTAATGAACATCTATCGATGATCAACCATGCCAGGCTGCCAGGAGGCCCACGCCCTTCATCTATGGGTCGGCCACCCTTACCACTATGCTCCCCTTGCATGCCCTCTGCAATTTTATTCGATCCCCCATCCTCTAAATGGGATAATGAGATGAGCCTCAGAAATATTTTTATCGACAAATTTATAGCCGCATAATGCATATCCATAAATGAGCAGAATCTAAACTTAGTGCCCTTTTCTTTTGTTCTCGAACTTTTCCATCAGGATCATGAAATCTGGCTTTTTGAAGCACGCCGTGTGTCTGCATAGAAGCATTACCTCCAAGTTGGATTTGGCTTGTGACTGCGTGTAGAATTTCCTACCACAAGCTCATGAAACCATACATGGACCATTACCATTTGAGGCATAAATACGAAGATAACAATGTTGGTTAGCCTTTCCAGTATGTGGGAAAAGCTTATGGGTCTAACAGGCTGTGTGTGACGCCTTCCTTCCTGTCATTATTCAGAGTCATTGCACTCCACGTGAATCTGGCGTTGAGGGCTAATGACAATGTTTTTCACGTTTTCTTTATGGAAATCAATAGACGTTCAGGTTTGACTACTAAATCAGTGGAAAATAAAGGAGGGTCCCCATGGGGTTGTTTGTGTGGCCTAGCCCTGCTGCCAAAAAGGCCTTCAGACTCCCTGTCTGGTAGAATCGTATTTTGTGTCATGAGCCATCACTCAAGGGTGCCCTTCCAGCTGCTGCAGCTGCAAATATCCACGTGATATACATCTGAAGAGATGTTGCATAACTCAAATAACAAACAGGAATAAACACGAACAAAGTATCAATTGGCAAACGCACAGAAAACGAAAGAGGGGGAAAAAACATTGCATAGACGACTCACGCAACAATTATGTAAAGAATGCGATGGGGAAAAATATGCCATTGATATTTTCATGACATGTTCTCAAATTAGCATTATCTGCAGCATTTAGGGATGGTGATTTTGCCTCTGATGAGTATGATGAGGCATTAATTTCCTTCCATTAAACATCCTACGTTGAAAAGGCATTCTTTTTAGGAGCCATTCACAAAATTTTAAAAACGAATGAACAATATGAACACAATGAAATCACGACGCAGATTGTTTCTCTATTCTGAGGGATTGTCTAGGGAATTTTCGGGAGTTAGAATAATGAATGACGTTGCAAAAAAAATTTGTTAGAGTGGAAAAAGGACAGAGTTATGGAATAATTAAGAGGTATCAAATCAGACTTTTTCTAACAACTGTTTATCAGAGGTCTAAAAACTATACCTGAAATACATATGAACCTCTTACACACGTCCCAACAGAGCACATGACCACTTGTTATAAAATAGAGGACTTGCCTAGGGGCATTTGGTGGCACCAGCGAGGTTTGGGCCATGAGAAATGGTGCAATAATATTGGTGGCCTGTCTACAGTGACCAGAAGGGATACATCATAACCTTATTATGCATCCCATTAACTCCTCAGCTGCTGCATACTGCATGACCAAGTGATGCCAAGCTGGTGCCAACCCTTAATGGGTATGATGACAACACTCTCCCATCGGATTTGCCGAGCTCCTAAATCTGCATAGGGCACCATCACCACGCCTGCTTCGAGTGATACCCATTTAGATACAGTTTAAGCCACGAAGAGCTATGTTGATGCTGGGCTACTTTTCCACAGTATATTGCAGATGATGCCATTACCATGGAAGGAAAGTGACGCTATGACATAAGCCTTGAAGCTGGTCGAAGTTGGTATCAGTATACAGTGCATTCAGTTGGCACAATGTTGATCACAATGTGAATTGCATGTTTTATGTGGCTATCACACAGAAAGCTCAGAAGATATTAAAAACATAATGCCAACATGTTGTACATAACTAATTATCAGAATACTCTGGGGGTTAAGAGTAAAGAATCAAACGGTTTTTTAAAGACCACTTTGGTAGGTCGCAAAAATCATCACAATTTCAAGAAAAAAGGTCCAGAATTAGGACTAAATTGATATGTGCACCATCACTGTGAAGGTGATCTGTAATAATGGGTTCCATTGAACTTTAAAAACTGTAATGGAAGAACAACACAAATTTACCACTGCTGTTAGCTCGTTGAATCGAAGACAATAAACAATGCCCTGTCTGCTCGTCTCACCAAACTTCAAAGTGACATTTGGATGAAATTACTTTTTGCTTCAAACGAAGATATTGGATTTGCAGTCTCCAGTGACCAAAAAAAGAGAGCAAAGTCGACAAAAGAGGCAGTGAGCTGCAAAGCTGGATGGATAATTACACAGCAGAGCAGCCAGTAGTAATCAATAGATGCATATGCAATAGAAGGGCCCTATATCCGCCACTAACACTTCTCAGGCAGACTGGTCAGCAAGAGTAGGGAACTATGAGCAAGGGTAAACTGCAGCAGGGCTGAGAGGGCAAGAGCTGAACAAGGGTTCGTTGTAGTATATGAGAAAGGACAGCAGTAGAATAAAGGAGTCTACATCAAGAAGGTAGGAAGAGGCAAATTGGGTTTATAACTCGGTTACATCAGATGAGAAATACTATACAACATGGAGTATAGATACTAAATACAGGAATCACTAAAGTCAAAAGATCAGTGATAGCTTTATCCTCAAGATTAGCAAATAAATTAATTTCACAAGCCTTTACATAACACAAAAAGACTTCAGCTTTAGTAAGAAATTGCACTCTATAGTCAAGTGGAAAAAAGTTTATAGAGCTGAATCGGAGATAAAATGAACTGGGGCAGAGGGCAGTACAGACCCCATTCCAGCAGATGCTATAAACCAATGTCAATAATGTCAAGAGGAAGAACAAAGAGATAGCAAGCAAGCAACGTAGCATGAGGAGTGGCCCACAGGATGTATGGAAGTAGCAAAGCTAAAACATAAAAAGACTAGCAATAACAGGCAGCTCAACTGGCACGAAACATGGTTATACAGTTCAGCAAATGCAGTCAATGGTACCAACAAAGAATAACTAAAAAATAAAAACGATAAGCAGAGAATACATATGTTGTTACAGTAATTTAGATAGGCCATTGTCAGTAAATGAGGTGCTGATAAAATAGCATGATACGTACACTCAAGGTAGTGACGAAGATAGTGGCAAAAGGCAGGCAAATTAGCATTAAAGGCTACCGTAGAGTGGCAGCTTTATTGGTATCAATTTGAATATATAGTCAGGAGTAGTATAGTATCAAGTCAAGGAACCCAGCAGGTAGCCATCGAAATGGTAGCCAGATTAGAGGCCGTCGAAGTAGCAGGAGAGAGAAACTACCACAAAAGAGCCGCCATACTGACAGCCTGTGTAGCATAGAAGTCGTACAGAGGAAGCAGCAGGATTAGTTAGCACAGAGCTGTAGCTCACACGACGTTCGTAACAGGGGAGACGTGTGCAAGGAGCAGCATGGAGCTCTGGTGTGCGCATATTACGCTGATCCCAGACGCCTAATGGTGTTAGGCCTAACAGAGCTGATCGAGGGCCTTTGAGACCCCAAGGAAGGGGCCCCTGGTCATCTTCTGCAACCAATCCCCTTCCCCAAGCAGTAGCAGTGGCGCCTTTGCATTATGACAAGAGCGATTTTCCTCAGGCAGCCAGATCATCTTACTCCTTGCAAGGCCCCCCCAGCCTTTTCTGCTTTGCCCAAAGTGGTCCCATCCTGATAATCAATGCGCATGGTGGATATCAAGGATGTGTTTTGGCGCCTGATGCCAGATTCACCAGATTCACAAGTCATTCTGATGGTTTATCTCAATTACCATATTCCCCATAATGTCTGAGCCCCGGGCACCACCTAATGCATTTCAGTTTCAGAATGGTGGATTAGACGGGACATATTAATTCGCCCTGGCATTTTTAAGAATATGCTATGCATCCCAGCATTCTCTTTACCCTTCCCTACACCCCCTCAATTGGCCATGAACTTGTACAAACATAACAGCCCCGCAGCACCCCAAGCAACTTGAACCTTTGAACTACAAGAAAGAGATATAATCAATATGGTGCAGTGAAAACTCTGCGATTGTGTCAACAGCCCTCCTTGCAATATGTGCCAACCCTGACGCTTTCTGTAACACACAGCTCTCCTTATTGCTCTTTCCAACAGCATTCTGTGATGTTACTACACAAAGATATGGAGTGCCAGTTACAGATAATGTCAATTGTGCATGAGATCTGGCTTATCACTGTCAAGGATTGATGTTTTTCTGTCGATTTGATGCAATGGGGTTCAACGTTCCGCAAGGTTACAAACTAAATCTCACTACTGACTACACATTTTGACTTTCTATAATCACAGTCAACTGAATGAATTGAATCTGTCCCAAGAATAATAAACGGCATGTGATAGCCTTAATATAGTATAAGATGACTCCATCAAATCCGAAGAGCGACTGCCTGGCATGTTTAGCATATGATTGATATGCTCTTCAGGAGGTTGTGCAAGACAGAGGGGCGAAGGGCAAAAATGAATGGGCTACATAGAAGGAATAAATGGCAGATAGGACTTGCAAGGATTGTTCCTTGCATAGGTTACTCCCTGCACAGCTGGTCCGCGCATAATCTGGCTGCATGGCCTTTTTGTCAACAACCAAGCAGTTCTGGCCCGAGTGCGCGAGTTCTGTATGGCCCACAAATGTAACCGCATGTGCCAAACAGAATCCTAGCTGCAGAATAAAAACATGGGTGCCCTCTAAGCCGCTTAAACAAAAATGAATATAGACAGTTTCCATTTCTATTCTCACAACTTGTCATTCATTCTCGGTGCTGTGTAGCCCTTCAGACGCCAAAGAGTCTGCAAACCTTCAATGATATTCAAAGACCCAAGCACTCCTTGAGCGACAAGCCCCGGAGGCGGCACACTACCTCACAAGTTCAGACAGCTTCAGACAGCTCAGGTCTGTTAAATCAAAGCAATTCCTACCATGTAACTTGGTAGAATCGCATGTACCAGAAAAACAACAGCCCATCCTTCATTGTCTCCTCTTAATAGCAATTCAAAATGTAATAAAACGCGACATGATATGGCATGAAATGAAATATTTTAAAGTTATATATGTTTAAATTAAATACATTTGTTCATTCTACAAGGAAACGTGACATTACAAGCTGGTGATACTATTTCATAGCGGTCCTTTTTCGATAAACACGATTCTGCTAACGTTGGTCAACTCGACCAGCAAAAGCTAAAATGTTGCGCCAGTTTAAGATGAGATACACTGCACCGAATTCTCTAGGAAACAACAATAACCACATATGATATATACAAGTGGAAAATATGAATGTAAAGGCTGCTATATTGATGCTACGGTGTGCTTACTCAAAGACAAATAAAAGCTCAGCGTGTTTGTGAAGATAAAACGTAGAACGTACCTGGATGGGATGTTTCGAGCGCGCGGCAGATAGGCGAGTGACAGGATGTGTGCGCGCCCGCGTCCCCTTCTCACGCCCTGCGCCGTTGTCATGCCAACCAAGCTGCAGTCGCCAGCCCTACCTCCCTCTCCACCACCTAATAGGACCTACATATGCATATATGGCCAGGCATTCAACATTTAAATCATCAATATTATACAGAGCAAGTTACAGCTATTTAGGACGTCTGAAATGTTTATAGTATGATGTATTTCGAATACGTAACAACGATATAAAATTAAATAGACACAATGTGCATTTAAAACTAAAACATGTCCTTTGGTTTAGAGCAGCTTGCATAATACATTTTGCATTGTTACCTTGGGATCTAGGTTGTAATTTGCATTGCTCTTAAATTAGAAGAATGGATGCGGGCGGCTGAAAAATAGGCTTTGCAATGAAAACTGAATTTTTGTCAAATCTTTTCACTGCATGTCTGCAGTACATGTAGCATATTTAGACGTCATCTTGCACCATAGATTATCCTTCATTTTTCTGGTCAAGTTACTTTATGCCTTTGGTAGTGTAATATGAATATGCATTGCATGTCGTTTATTGAAATCAAATTTTTACTTTATATTTATGGCACCCTAGCATAAGCTTGAAATTAGAATTATAAAAAAAGCAGATTAAGAAAGAAAATTAAGACATCAACTTGCCTACAGTCAGATGATACACACCACACTGAATGTCGAGTTTCCAGTGAGGATAAACCAACCAAACTAGAAATTAGTTTTCTGCCAGACCAGTAAAGCAAACAAACCTTACAATGTCATGAAGACTGACCTTCCAGAACTTTGCCTATGCAAACAATCCACTCATAGCTATTAAACTCATGACTCCAGCATTTACCTCATTGTTATTGCAAACCTAATTCCCAAGCAACAGGCAACCTTGAAGTTACCAACGGGTATATATTTCATGCTTTACAACAGATAAACGGAAATCGTGTTTAAAGATAATGCTAAAAACGAACCCAATAAAAATCCATTGACCTGTGCAAAGATAGGAGGAAGGTCATACGAAAATAACGTCAATTTTCATTGGACTCACAGTCAGTACAGAAGTAATGGTGCAATTTGCTGTTGTGGTGGGCCCATCTTATCTTGTGCCTTGCAACATGGACATCAAAATTCCATATTTGTGCACCTGATATGGTGAAATTTAACTCTCATGCAAATGACACAATATATGGCTTCATAATGTTATTGCATTATCCATACTTTTATGTATTAAACATAGACTTCATAGTCTCTGTAATACAACGCTTTGGTCGAAGTAGGGCTATTTCAGCAGCTTGGTAAATAGTTATTTAGATTTAGATTTGAGAGTTATAAAGGTATTTGGTATCCTGTTAGCATGTGATGAGCTCCTAGAAGCTATGTTTAGCACGGCCGATTTAATAGTCATAGCTGCATAGATCTATTGGCTATCCATCAATGGATGGAGCAAAATAGCAATTAAATGTAATAACAGGTTGACCGAAATGATTTATCAAACGTCAGAAGCGATCTGCAACAATAAAACAGTGGAACAACGAAGTAACATTTGAATGCATGCAATCAGCTGATCGCTGGGCTTTAATGCACTGCCTGCATGAAGCCAGTGTGCCGTCAATGCCTCAATCAACGGCTTTGAAGGGCAAATCGGTGCTAGGATCTGCCACTGAATCGAGCAAATCCATTTGAGACTATTCAGTGAGGCAGACACTGTGTATGACGATGAAGGGAGGAGAGTTTGCCACACAGAGATGCAAGAGGTCTGCCTCCAAAGGGGAATAGGGTTGGGCCTTATGGATCAGTGTGGGGGGGGGGGGGGGGGTTAGGGCGGGTGTAGAGGGTTACATGCACTGTGATGTGGTTCGGTCCAGCGGGATCAGTTGAAAGGTCCAACAAAATTAGACAGCAAAGCAAGATAAGAGATCAATAAAGGGCACTAGATGGGATAGCTCGCCTGGTTTGGGTCACTAAGCCTGAATGCATGGCAGGACCAGCCCAGCTACTGGCAGAGCTAGAGCAACTCAGGCGAAGTGCAGTTGCCTGAGCTGCAGATCATTGCTCTACAGTAGTTGAGTCCTGAACATATAGCATCCTAGAACTTAGTAGAAGTAAATTAAGTCTGCATCTTTGCTGACCACAGTATCCTCTCAGCATCATTGTCCAGTGTCCATCCTGCATTATACAACGCAACTCCTATTATTTCTTGCAGTTCGTTTCATAAAATATGGTCGACTCTAGACAGTGGAAGCAATCTATTACTGGCTGTAACTGTAATTGGCTAAAACCAGCTGTTTCTGTCTACTCCTAGCTTATAGTCGGCTTACTGAAAAATTATAAACCTTGGGAAATGTGAGCAATTTATCTAATATATCATAAACACGTACTTTTAGATCCGGCTTTGAGTAGCCAGCTATAGCCAAACAGTTCCTTTTAGTGGCAGGTAGCATCGTATAGCAGAAGTTGTCTACCTTTCTCTAGGTTAAATTTACAGGCCGTTTTATATGAAACTAACTGTATGTCTTTTTCAAGCGTCCTGCTTTACCTGTAAATAAAACGAAAGATCTAGCAAAAGATCTAGCTATAGCTATCCACTGGAAGCCAAAACTAAAGTGCACAGTCATAATTCACAGGAAGTTTTACACCGATCACATTTGCCAAGTATTGGGTGTCTCCTGCCAGGTGTGGTTTGGTTCATGTAGCTCCAGGTCGTCGGTCTTGTCTCCAGATGTTCAATTGAACGCTTTTTATGAGTAGTACTGTATATATATATCCATCATGTATCTGTCCTTCTGCAGCACTCTGACCGTCTCTTCCTTCTCACAAGCCAGGAGCAAACAATTTACCATACAACGTATGTATGTGCATGCATTGAGATAAGGTCTCAAGCATAGCAGTGCTGGGTATGATGGCATCCATGCCAAAGTTCTTAAACACATATATAGATTAATCATTGAGCCCCTCACCCATGTTTTACATCTATCTATCAGTCAAGGATTTTTTCCCAATGAAATGAAGTTAGCTAAAATTATACCATTGTATAAATCGGGTGATACCATACATATAGGAAATTATCGGCCGGTATCAGTGTTACCTATCTTCTCCAAATTATTAGAAAGGCTGATGTACAATAGAGTTTTCTCTTTTATTAATATTAATAACATTTTGTACAAGTATCAATTTGGCTTTCGAGAAAAACATTCCACTAACCTAGCACTAATTACTCTAATAGATAAAATAGCATCAGCAATAGACAATGGTGATATATTTTTAGGTGTATTTCTTGATTTAAAAAAAGCGTTTGACACTGTGAATCATAACATTTTATTACACAAGTTATTCAAATATGGGATAAGAGGGATCACATTTAATTGGTTTCAGGATTATTTAAGGGGCAGAAAACAATTTGTTTCATTTAATGATGCTGAGTCTTCTAGACTTACTATTAAATGTGGAGTGCCCCAAGGTTCCATACTCGGGCCTCTTCTTTTTTTATTATATATTAACGATATTAAAGATCTTTCTAATGTTGTCACCCCTATTGTCTTTGCTGATGATACTAGTTTATTCATAAGGGGTGGTTCTGTAGAAGATACATTTTCTTCACTAAACCAAGAATTGATTAAGATTAAAGATTGGCTTGGCGCAAACAAATTATCATTGAATTTAGAAAAAACTCACTATATTGTGTTCAGGTCTGCCAGGAGCAGAAGAGTTTTAAATGACAATATTTTAAAAATTGATAACTGCATAATTGAACGTGTCGAGCACATTAAATTTATCGGAGTTACAGTAGATGCTAAGTTAACATGGATTAATCACATAAAATCAGTTAAAAGTAAAGTTGCTAAGGGTATAGGAGTCATAGCTAAAGCAAGAAAATATGTTGATACTATGTCTTTAAAACTATTATACAATAGCATTATCTACTCTCATTTGAACTACTGTGTAGAAGTGTGGGGAAATGCTGCAAATATTCACATCAACTCTTTATTTAAGCTTCAAAAGAAGGCAGTAAGATTAATTAAAAATGCAAGTTTCATGGCTTCTACTGATCCAATATTCAAAAGTATGAAAAGTTTAAAACTAACTGATATTTTTGCCGTATGTACGTTAACCTTTGTTTTTAAATTTGTAAAGGGTATGTTACCAGAAGTATTCTATGAATTTTACAAGAGGAATAATAGAGTGATAAGTCGCCAAACTAGACAGTCAAATAAGTTATATATTCCCATCGCTAAATCAGCATTGTATGAAAAAACTATACGAATTAATGGAGCAAAATATTGGAATAACATTGATGATATAATTGATTATAACTGCAGTCTGCATACTTTCAAGAAGAGACTAAAAAATCATTTTATCAGTAAATTGTCCACATAACAATTTTACTAACTGCCACATGTTTGAATTGGGTTGTAGAGGAATTGTTTTGGCCTATGGTCACTTGGTATATATATATGTCTGAATATTTGAGGGAACTTTAAATTTTTCACAAGCACATTATATTTAATGTTCATTTTACTTTCTTTTTTCTTATATTGAATATGATTATATTTAACCATGTATCCTTCTGCCACCATACATATTATATATATTTCTTTTTTTAATTGTTATCAATTAACATCTACGATAAAAATTGTAATTTTGATTGTTTTATTTGTCATATATATGTATATTTAATATTGTTTGGTAATGGCATATACACTGCATAGTGTCTGCCAACCATGTTAATGATAATTTCGAAGAATGCAATTATTTTTTTTTATTTTATTTTTTTTATATGATACATGGTCAATAAAGAAATTGAAATTAAAAAAAATAGAAATTGAAGGTCAACATGCCATGTTGGTACTGGATGCATTATAGAACTATGTATGCGCCTTATATGCATATCTCGGTTAAATATGAAAAACTAAAAACGCTTAGAATCCTGCTTATTCAATGTTGCAAAAAGATCTGCAATAGAGTAAAAAGATTATATGCTGCAATGATTTGCAGACTATCTTATTACGCACATATCTGGTTAACTGCTTATGTGATTGGAGTGGCGCAATGGTCTCAGCGTATGGTGTCCTATTATGGTCAGTGTCCTAATATGGTCAGTTCCAATTAAAGCCCTCTCATTTCATCTGCTGAGCAGCAGAAACATTTTAAAACTTCAGATTTTATTTCTTTTTTTTTTTTCAATTTGCAAGGCCATTCAAGGACGAATGGTTCCAGTTTGTATCCAAAATGAGCCTAAAAAAAGAGATTGCATGAAAACCATGTTGATCATCAGGTTTTCTCTTCAAACTTGCATGTTTTATATCTGAAGAAGTAAATTGACAAAATTCATCTATTTTACAGCAGAAGCTGTTTTACCAGGGAGAAATAATTCTTTCCAGCAAAAGCCTTGCATAGAACAAGGTGACCATAATACGACACCGGTGTCCTAATGTATTCAAAATGGGTTACCTGTTTCAACAGGCTGTAACTTTTAATGGTCAACAAATATTCTGTTATTTTCCATGATCTTGAGTAGTGAAATTATTATACTTAACAATAGAGCCATAAGGAATGTGCAAAATGTGCTAGACTCTTATTGATAGTTGTCATAAACAAGAACCTGACCATATTGGTTACCATGCGTTCGTGTAGTAGTATTACAAGTATTCTTAAGATCGCATAAATTGCAATAAAAATGTTTGGCTCGTTAGACAGGTGGTTTTATCCGTGAAAGGCCGTAACGTGATGTTCTAGTGTACTGTTCTATCATGATTATGATTCATCATGTCCCCTGCACTTAAATTATGTGACAGAAAATTGAAAAAGTGCAAAATGATATCCGTTATGCATTTTCAATTCAAAATCTCCTATCATATTATATCCTAGCTTTGTTGCAACACTGGGCAGTTTACATTCAGCAGCCCTAAATTCTGCACATGCTAGCAGCAAATAAATCATCCTGTGTGTTGCCATTATTCCACATTGTTTGTCTTACCAATTGTTTTATGTACACACAATTGCAGTGGGGCAAATTGAGATATCTGCCTATCATTGACATCACTGTTTTGGTAGTACTGGAGGCACATGGGCTGATTCCAGTATCTGACAATCTGGAATTGGCTGAGCACTTGAAGCTTCATAACAATCCTCTCCAGAGCGAAGATATAAATTGCTGGTGATTTAACACTCGGTGCTTTCGCCCATCAAGCTCTATGCTCCTCTTTTTGCATCCTTCCTTCTGATTGTGCTACTCAATGCAATTGAATCAATGTTCTGCCTGAAAGATGTCTCCCTTCTTGCACAATTACAGGCGTATATGAATCTGAATGACAGGAGACAAATAACCGGAAGTAAGCAGTACATCCCGATGTATCACACCGCTACCTTGAAGATATGGACAGCTACTCCTCCTACAGACTAATCTGTACATGTGAATGGCGGCAGTGATCAAAAGTGCAATGAATAAATCGGTCTTTTTCTGTGAATAAATGCACTATTTTGTTTCATTGTGCTGCCCCACAAAATGACCACCTTATAGTAAGACCACCTGGATTAAAGGACCACCTCAGTTACCACCTTATTGTAAGACCACCTGGATTGAAGGACCACCTCAGTTACCACCTTATTGTAAGACCACCTGGATTTAAGGACCACCTCAGTTTCCACCTCATAGTAAGACCACCTGGATTAAAGGACCACCTCAGTTACCACCTTATAGTAAGACCACCTGGATTAAAGGACCACCTCAGTTACCACCTTATAGTAAGACCACCTGAATTAAAGGACCACCTCAGTGACCACCTTATTGTAAGACCACCTGGATTTAAGGACCACCTCAGTTACCACCTTATTGTAAGATCACCTGTATTTAAGGACCACCTCAGTTTCCACCTCATAGTAAGACCACCTGGATTAAAGGACTACCTCAGTTTCCACCTCATAGTAAGACCACCTGGATTAAAGGACAACCTCAGATGTTTATAAACTGCTTAAAATGTACACAAGATACCAGGAAAAGACCACCTCAATATCAGGACTTAGTAATTCAGTATCAAGTACTTCAGTGATATCTTGAATTGGTCTTAATTGTAGGTTGTCTATTGTACATGCAAGAAATAATGGAAGTCCGTGATAATTCCCTAAAGAAACAACACAAGGAAAAATCCACTCTGGCAGACTCTCTTATCAAAGACATTTCTTGCCACTGAAATGGATTATGAAATTGTCTCAGTATCTGAAAGCAGCCAATTATCTGACAAATGACAAATCTACCATATTCTGCTTCGAGATGCTTGCTGCGACTCTCGTTTTGTCTGAAACAATTGAATTCCACTGCTGACTTACAATCCTGATGGTTAGTTTCTATATAACGAATGAACATAAATGAATTCATCGACGTGTAGAAGTCACAAAAGACCGGTAGTTTTATAATTCATCAGTAAGACTTTAATGTGCTGACAGATGGATCCTTATGCTGGGCCGTAGCCAGAGGCTGAAACCAGATAGTTTAGAGCATCAACAAAAAAAAGAAAGAAAAAAGACCCACACCAAACAAGACGGTGGCCTCCCTCTGCCTCATGCTGGCTCATGCTGGCTAAGGCCCTGCCTTATATGTTATTAGCCTTTCACTACTTTTACACTAATGTTACAAATAATGCTCTGGCTATTTCTGTTCCATTGCAATAGTACAAAAAGGTAATTTAACCAGTAAATGTGAGGCGTCTTATTAGGAAGGTTTGTGTGTATAATATTGAGTTTTTCAGTTTTACGACATTTGTTTAAGTCAATACTGGAAAGCTCAGTTATATGAATGCAAATTGCTGGCATAATCCAATTTGCAAGGCTTGAAATATCTTCCCAACACAGAGGAAGAGATTCTTCTTTGATAAGCTAAGTTGAAAAGAAAAAAACCAGCATAAAAAGGCAAGATAGGAGCTTCTCATTTTCATGTGGGAATAATCGTTAGAGAGTTGTAGATTTTGTAACTAATGCAAAGTTACTTTTAATGATAGATATTTTTTTCAAGCATTGCTTTCATAATGAGCCTTGTGTATCGTGTTGCTTTAGACATTTCTATCCAGCAATTACATGCGGGTCCATCATAAAACCAGGTGTAACACTGATGACATATTTCAAGAGCTATGAATAGTAATACAACAATAAGGTTGAAACATTTGTACATGTGAACCTTACATGCAACCTTAGAGATGTGGTTCTTACAAACTATTATTCACCCGTGTGAAATTCTGACTGTATTTCAAAAAACACAGAGTCGGCAAATGGGAAAACCCCATTAGTGACAGTCATAAAAGCAATGAGTTATTTTTTATTTTCCTTTTTTTAAGTGTAATATTAGATATCACGTCACACAATCCATTTCTGATTTCTTCTATCCCACTTTTTTTCTTGTTTATTGCATGTGGTAAATGTCAGTGACTCTCTAATATATTGCTCTACTTTTTGTATTGCATGACTCCTTTTGGAATTCTTACGTTCTGCTTATTGATCTTTACTAAGGTATTAATATATATTAATATTTACAAATTAAATATGAAAAATACTTTAGTGTGGAGTTCAGCAATTAATCTTTGTTAAGTTAACATATACCGTGGTATATTAATTGTATGATAGGGTTTTCCCCCTTTTGGTTTTCTGGTGTTCTGTCCATCAATCTTCATTAAGATATTCATATATTAATATTTAAAAACCTTCAATTAATCGATTTCTGTTTCATGGATTAATTAGTTGTACACTGAAGCGGTATGTGTCGATTTTCAGATTAATCAAAGCTGAAATTTAAAAAGGCAATCGATGCATCAACGTTATGCAATTCCTTTCTACACAGAAGGAATCTGGACAAGTGATAAAACAGTCACATTGCAAATTCTTCCAACCATCCATCACTTACGCTGGTTTGATAATATGATTAAATCAGTTGTAATCAATTTAGCTGCTACAACATATCACATAATATTTGATATTTTCCTGTTTAGCTTATCATTTATCAAGTGGGATCAGTCCAAAAATATAAATAAAAAAAATAGACACAAAAGATTGCAGGCTTTTGCTTTCTTAATGTCCAAGAAACGCTTCAACACGTTTTGCCACCGGCCAACTTTGCTTTGGTTAATAAATATGCATTCAGCTGGAGTATCACAAATGCTATAGAGTAATAAAGTACCCCTATGTTTTTCATGCATATTTTTAAATGCTTGTGAAGAAAAAGGAAAACTTTATGTAACAAATTCCCTCATAAATAATACTTATTTAGGCATCAATTGGAGTTGGGCATTATAACAATCCCCATGTCTGAACACTGTATTATAACAATACCAACTGGCAAACAAACATATAAAATGAAAGCAAGAATAAGAACAATGTATCGCCTCTTCACTATGGTTCTGTACATCACTATGGTTCTGTACAACCATGTGTTGGATAGCCTTTTATGGTGTTTTATGTCGAGTCAATATGTGCAGTCTTTTCAAATGGCTTTTTATGTTGCACGAAACTGCTGTAAAAATGTAATGAATTGTAGGCGATATGGACAAGTGGATAATGGTCTGTGATTTAACTGTGAGTTGCATAACAGTGGATAGGAGCACAAAATAGCGATCAGGTTGATCAGGCTGGGAGAAATTCTAGCTGAGCAGGGGACGTTGGGAGAGTATTGGATTCGATTATGGGCTACGATCAATGCGGGCACATGCTGCACTCCCTTAGATTTTTATAGAAAGCTCCCTTATATAGATCCCATTCCTAGAATACTCGACGGGCCATCAACAAACACATGATATGTAGCAGGGCAGGGAAGACAGCCTCAAACAGGAGGGTGTGAATGCCAACTATAATATATGGCCAAAAAAGTTCGAGACTCAAAAAGAAAGGGGCACTAAATAGAGTAAATAGAGATACGGTTGGCAGAAGAAATCGATATATAGATAGATAGATAGATAGATAGATAGCTAGATAGATAGATACATATAGATATAGATATAGATAGATAGATAGATAGATAGATAGATAGATAGATAGATAGATAGATAGATATATACCAGTAAGCTACTGAAAAACAGTGCAAATAAAAAAGCATCAAAAGACACAAAGGAAAGGTCACAAACAAGACAACTACAACAAAAGACCAAGGAGGATCTGAAGAGAAGGCAGCCTGACCCAAGAGAGCTTGGTATGAGGCTGGTTTTGTCAGACACTGGCGGAGATTCAATATAAGCCGCCAACGCAAGGTCCTAAATTAATTTGTCCCTTTGCATTCCAAGGACAAGAGGCAGACTGAATATCTGAAGGTCCTAATGTTTTTGCTTGTCAGGACAATGTATTTGAGGAATATTTTTGCTGGTCCACCAGTTAAAAGTTACTTTATTACAGTTATTTCACATAATTACAGTTTCGTAAAGTACACTCAACTACAGCTTACTAATTAGGTCATCTGCTCTTTTCAGTCCCTAGCAGTAAGTGCTTCACTTAAAAGTCAGAAAGTGTCACTCTGTAGTATACTCCCAAGAACTGACAAAAACCTATCTGATAAAATTAAAACTGTGAACCAAGAAATGAAAAACATGTGTGACAGTGATGGTTACACCTTCATTGACAATGATCCAACATTTCACCTGCAAAATGGAGATATCAATACAGCTATGTTATCACAGGATGGCCTTCACCTTTCTAAAGGGTGTGTGGATATGTTGTTGAAAAACTGCAAAGTGAAAATTCAAGGATCGGCCTTCACATCAGAAAAATACCCCAAGCCAACTGAAGCCATGCTATTCCATGGACACAAGCATCCATTGTCAAATTTCTACCCATTGGAATTGAAAATGAATGGACTACAGTTTTCCTCAACAGAGCCTGCCTACCAATATATGAAGGCAAAGCATGCAAATCAAATCGGTCTTGCACAAAAGATCCAAAGATCCAAGACAGGGATCCAAGCAATGAGGCTCACCAAAACACTAAGGATGGCAAACTCATGGCACACCATAAAAGTGGATGTGATGGACACTCTCATACGACAAAAGCTGAAGATCTGTAAAGATGCGAGAACTGCCCTTCTGCAGTCTGACAGCAAAAACATTGTAGAAGATACCAGTTATGAATTCTGGGGGTGTGGTCGAAATGGAACTGGCCAAAACACGCTAGGAAGATTGTGGATGATGTACAGAGAGAAGCTAAGACAGAATCCACATCTCCTGGAGTCACGGAGTCATCCAGATCACCCGTGCGCAAGAAACTGGGCTACTCAATCCCAACAGCCCAAGTGTTACAAGTGTGGAGAGGCCGAACATGGGATCCGCCAATGCAAAAAGTTGCATTCTGTATTCTGCTGGCAGTGCGGTGCCCAAGGACACAAAAGTAAGCACTGTGACCTCTTTACCCAGACACAAAATGCAGCTGGAGGCAGGTATGGTTATTAGGGATCCGGCCATGACCAAACGGCTGAAATCATACCGAGGTTGAGTGACTTACCCTTACAGAATGCACTCGCACAAAGTAATGTAGGTCAGGAAATAGCTAGTCAAGTTCATGACATATCAGGTGAAAATGATTATTTAGGCAATCAATGTTCAAACAATGTTAGATAATGTAGCGGTTTTTAAGGATATTGAAGAAATACGTATCTCAAATCCAAATAACGTGATTATAGGCCATCTAAATATAAATAGTCTCAATAGCAAATTTGGAGAGATCCAAGAATTGATCGAAAGTTGTAAACTAGACATTCTGGTGTTGAGTGAAACTAAGCTAGATGTGTCATATAAGCAAACAATATTTGAAATAAATGGATACTCCATTGTGAGGCAAGACAAAAGATCCAATATTGGGGGCCTATTGGTTTATATATCGAAGAACATTCCCCATACCACAAGCAGTATCAGCCTGTGTGATGATGACATATAATAATATAATGCATATCTATTGAACTAATTTTTGGTGAGGACAAAATACTATTATTATGTGCTTATAAGAATCCAAAGATGAATCAAAGCAAGTTTAAAGACCTATTTGAGGACCTAGGAGAGAAGCTATTTGATAAAAATGATCATGTAATTGTCATTGGTGATATGAATTTTAACATGTTCAATCCAAACTCCCTATCAGCACTCCTACCTACTTACGGTCTAACCAACATAATTTCTGAACCCACCTGCTTTAAATCAAGTCAGCCCACATTAATTGATGTAATGCTTGTTTCAAAGCGCAGAAAATATCTGAAAGGTTTCTCAGTTAATACTGGAATACGTGACTTTCATAATCTAATAGGTGGAGTACTACGACTCCACAGACCTGCTCCTAAAACTGAAATAGTCTCTTACAGGAAAATTGAGAAAATTGACTATGATAAGGTCATAACAGACCTGGAAAATATACATCTTGATCAAAGAGTTGACTCATGTGACAGTGCGGAAACGGCCTTCAATACATTACATGGGCAGTTATGTAACCTGCTAGATAAGCATGCTCCGAAGAAAACAAAGACAATAAGAAAGACTGATTTCCATTGCATGACAAAGGAGCTGAAAAAGGCAATTTTGTTCCGAAATCAGCTAAGAAATAAATATTATAGATATAGGTCAAATTACTATTTAGCATTATATAGATATCAAAGAAATGTAGTGACATCAATAAAGAGAAATGAGATCAAAAAGTATTTTCAAGATAAGTGCAATGCAGGTACCTCCAAAAAAGACTTTTGGAAAAGCATAAAGCCATTTTTCTCTAAGTCTAGAACTAAAACTGATAGTATACGCCTTCGAGAAGGAGAGAAAATCATCACAGATGATCAAAGAGTATGTAATATTTTCAATAAGTTCTTTCAAAAAATCGGTTATGATATAGGTAACCCTGAAGACACACAAAAACCTTTCGAGGAAATTCTGAAAGACTATGATGAGCATGAAAGTATAGATAAAATTAAAAGTTTGAGGTTTGGAAGAAGAGCCCAGCAAGATTTCACTTTTAAATTCATATCAGAGAGAGAAGTGATTAAAGTAATGAAGTCCCTCTCAACAAATAAAGCTGTAGGATATGATGAAATCCGCAAAATTTGTTAAAAAAATTGCTCATAAACTCTCAAAACCTCTAACACAAATAATCAATAGGTGCATAATTGAAAATGCATTTCCCAGTAAGCTTAAGAATGCTAACATATCTCCTGTATATAAAAAGAAAGATAAACTGAACAAGGACAACTTTAGATCAGTAAATATTTTGCCAATTATATCAAAAATTATGGAAAGAGTAATGTACAATCAAATATCTGAATATATGAAAGTATTATTTCATGATTATCTGTCAAGCTTTAGGAAAGGATACAGATGTCAAGATGTACTGATAAGAATGACTGAAGACTGGAGGGAGGCAATAGATAGTGGGCATTGTGTAGGTGTAGTTGCCATTGATCTGTCTAAGGCTTTTGATTGTATGCCCCATGGACTCCTACTTGCAAAACTGTCAGCATATGGATTTGACAGCATTTCATTAAATCTAATGAAATCGTACATTATGAAAAGACAGCAAAGGGTAAGAATTGGAGAGACATACTCAAAATGGGTATATAACATCAAAGGAGTCCCACAAGGATCTATCCTCGGCCCCTTGTTGTTTAACATCTTCATAAATGATTTTCTATACTCAAAATTCAATGCTAAGATCTACAACTATGCAGATGACAACGCACTTAGTTGTGTGGATAAAAATTTAGCAAGCCTAAAACCAAAACTACAGCAAGACTGTCTATATGCAATGAAGTGGTTTGAGCTAAATAACATGAAAGCAAATGCAAGCAAATTTCAGCTAATGTACCTGAACACTTCCTATGAAAATGAGAATGAAATCCTAACCATAAATGACATAATATTACATGCATCACATTCTATAAACATCTTAGGTATTGAACTTGATGAAAATTTAAACTTTAGTTCACATATTGATGAAATATGTAATCAGACAGGTAAGCAAGTCAATGCAATGAAGCGCATCAAAAACTATCTAGATAAAGACTGTAAAACAATCCTTTATAAAAGTTATATAAACAGCAGCTTCACTTACTGCCCTATTATATGGATGTTTGCAGGGAGGCTAAACCTAAACAAATTAGAGAAAACAAATAAACGATCTCTTAGATTTGTAATGAATAAACATAGTTCTAGCTATGAGGAAATATGCAGTGAGGAAAACCAACTCACTATTTATAAAAAATGTTTGAAATCTGTTGCTATGATGATGTACAAGGTTAAAACAGGTACTGCACCAGAATATATAAAAGAGCTCTTTATCTCACAGGAATCACCTTATGACATGCGTGATAATGACAGGTATGTTTTACCAAAATTTAGAACTATAACTTATGGTAAGAAAAGTTTTAAATACTTAGGGGCATGGCTATGGGGTAATATACCAACTCAGGTTAAGTCATGTTGCTCACTCAACACCTTTAAACTAGAAATATCGAAGTGGCTTCTTCAAAGTGCTGTAGAAAATATACAATAGGTATGCAATATTTAGAAAATGAATAATACGTATACAACATTTGTGAGTGCACTGCTGCCACGCTGATACTATTGTGACTGAAGTGCTTCCTAAAATGCTTTCCTAAAATGCATTTCTATTCACAAAGACATCAAAGACTATCAAATGAGATGAGACTGGTCAGTGCTTGCTGCCAGTCAAAATACTCTGGACAATTTTTTTTTTTTCTCTCTTATTTGTTCTATTATTATAAATGTATTGTTACTATTATTATTACCATTATTTTACAATATTTTCACCTAAATTTCATCGATTTGAATTTGACTGTCACTGTAGTCGTACAGAAGCATATGCTTAAAAATGTAATTTACTTGACATTTTTGATTGAAAACGACTTAAAATAAAATTTACATACATACAGCTGTCCGGATCTATAGTTCGCCAGAAACACCTGACAGTCGGCTCAACTGAGGTCCAACACAATTATATAAACAAACAATTTGATTTGGCCACTCACCAGAGCAATTTAGCATTTATGTACACCGTTGTACAAATCATCATGTACAAGAGTCAGCCAGCCACGCTGCACTGGGATTGGTCCACGCTAGAGGTCATGCATTCAGCGATTACAGCCAATTCTGCGGGTGTACATATCTTCATGTGTCACAAGTAACCATTTTATAATTCTAGCTTCCGGGCTGCAGCTAGATTGCTTGGTTTAGTGATAGATTTATTTATTTATTTATTCCAATATATTTTACATTGGTTGCATCATCAGCACAGCTGTTTTGCAGATGGCCCATAGTACAATATAGTATAAAAAAACATTTAAAACAAAAGGCGTATAAAAACAGAAATATATAAAAGTAAGATTCATAAAATAATTAAACTAAAATGTGGCGTTTCAATGCATATTTAAAACCAATCAGGTTGTTGACATCCTTTAAACTTGATGGCAACAAATTCCATAAGATAGCACCAACATAACCAAAAGACCTCTCAGCAAACCGACTAGATACATGTGGCACATAGACATTCATGGGGTGGCTTCTGATATTGTTACCATTGACATCACAGTTCATTACAATACTGTCAACTAAATAGGTAGGGGCCAGCCCATGTATGCACTTAAACATTAGAGTGGTAGTGAAATACTGACATCTTTGTTTGACATTCATCCATTTTAAGCTTTTTACAATATCAAGACCTCTTGAGTTTACATAATCAAAGTCATTAGTAACCAACCTTGCAGCATAATTCTGTAACCTCTGTATCTTAATAATATTATAATTACTTGTTTGACCCCAAACACTTATTGCATAATCAATACATGGCTGAACTGCTGTTGAATATATTTTACACATCACTTGAGATGACACAATACCTTTCAGTCTGCGTAATCTATTCAATTTGGCTGCAACATTACCACAAAGTTTGTTAACATACTCATCCCATAATAAATGATTATCAATCTTCATGCCAAGATAGTTAGCACATTCAACATAGTTTAAATTATTCCCATCAATAGTGATGTCTCAACAATCCGTCAAATTACTATTTAGCATTATATAGATATCAAAGAAATGTAGTGACATCAATAAAGAGAAATGAGATCAAAAAGTATTTTCAAGATAAGTGCAATGCAGGTACCTCCAAGAAAGACTTTTGGAAAAGCATAAAGCCATTTTTCTCTAAGTCTAGAACTAAAACTGATAGTATACCCCTTCGAGAAGGAGAGGAAATCATCACAGATGATCAAAGAGTATGTAATATTTTCAATAAGTTCTTTCAAAAAATCAGTTATGATATAGGTAACCCTGAAGACACACAAAAACCCTTCGAGGAAATTCTGAAAGACTATGATGAGCATGAAAGTATAGATAAAATTAAAAGTTTGAGGTTTGGAAGAAGAGCCCAGCAAGATTTCACTTTTAAATTCATATCAGAGAGAGAAGTGATTAAAGTAATGAAGTCCCTCTCAACAAATAAAGCTGTAGGATATGATGAAATCCCCGCAAAATTTGTTAAAAAAATTGCTCATAAACTCTCAAAACCTCTAACACAAATAATCAATAGGTGCATAATTGAAAATGCATTTCCCAGTAAGCTTAAGAATGCACATTCAACATAGTTTAAATTATTCCCATCAATAGTGATGTCTCAACAATCCGAAACATTTTTAGATAGTAGGGTGTAGTTCAGTCTAGCTTGTAATATACTGACGTTATGACATTAATTGCACAGCATATGCGGTTAACTATAGGAACAACATGAAAATCATAGAATTAATGGAGAGAGAATGCAAACTATAGTAATTCAGATCTCAAATATGTACGGTGAAATAAAATATCAGGATCAGCTAATAATCCAACAAATGTTGGTAATCTACCTATTGCCATTTACTTGAGTGGATCATGGAACAATAATCGTCGATAAAGTAGAACCACACCTCAGAGCTAGGAAATTCTAGCTATTAAGCCTGATAATGAAATGTGGATTGCACATTGTTTTTCACCCACATGAATGCAGACTAATAAGTCAAATCCGTGTAATTTCTACTGTTTAATTAGACAGGAAGAACCCTCTTTGGGTAAACGATGAGACTTCTGGTCGGTTGAGTTGGGAGAGAGGGGGGGGGAGGGAAATGTAGTGGTCGTTTACAGCAGGTGGCGGGTCTATACAGTTGGTGGTTAGAGAAGGTTTGTCTGTACAAGTATCTTGCCTTTACGACTGTTCCACCTTGCAGTGGAGGTTCTTGTTTTTATCGAGTTCTGTGGTATTTCTAAAAGTGAAAAAACAGACTCTGGTAAAAAGACATTTGTCCGGTGATTTGGAGGTTTTTCTATTTTGGGCACCACGACCCAATTGGTGCAGCTTCAGATCTATCAACATGTGAAGCTGCCTTCAATACTCAAGTTCTTAGAAGGATGGCTCCCACACCGGCCTTTCACTGGGTATCAAAGGCATGCCTGCTTAACTTCCACAAAGGTCTGTGCAACTCAAAGACCTGCAGCTGTTCTACACACGTCCTGCAGGCAATTAATTAGGGCGACAAGAGCATGATTAAATGAGACCCTCAACAAATCTGTTTGGCTACCAGTAATTTACCACTCCTGACAGTAAACGCAAGGGCTACTAGTGACCCTGGTCTAGAGCACGCAGGTTGAGAAAATGGTCAGTACATATAGCTATATAATAATCATATTTTCTCGGGGGAAAAAGCCAAAATAATCCTCAAGTGGAGAGGAATTTAACTCTAAAATTCAATGTATGAAAGGGATTGTTGTTTATATTTTGATGCACGGCATTAAAAGGGGTTTTCTAGCAGGAGTCAAAGAGAGACCAGGGAATCCTTTTCCCTCTCCGAGACACTGATTGTATGAAAGACATGCCGCCAACTATAAAACAGCCAATAAAAGTTGGGGGTAAAACCGCCAAATTTGAAGAAACATAGGAAATCCAATGCTATTCTAGAGAAGTTAATTACCAGAAAGCCATAAAATTATCGAATTATGTGTGACGAAAAGAGCTTCCACCCCTTCTACTCTTGTCTCCATGGTAAGCGGTATTCAGAATATTACTTAAATTATAAGCAGCTTTTCAAAGAGAATAAACTATGACATACAATATTGCATAAACTCAGAAGGAGTGCCTATGAAATCGAGTTGACGACTTGCGAGAAGCTCGCCATTTCCTTACCCACTTGACCAACCAGTTTGGAAACTTGCAAACTTTCTCTAAGTGGAGATTAAATGCGGGAATTTTCTTGCAAACCCCTTGAAAGCATAGCATTGTTTTGGTGCGTTTAGAGTGTTTCAAAACAATGTCCGTGCGAAACGTTTAGTTTTGAAACTGAACAAAAAAAAAACGAACAAGTGTGACAAACTAGGAAACGAGCTGAGAACGATGTGATAAACTGGAGAGCAGAGAATTCATGGCTGAACAAGTACTTTTTGCTTTAAAAGCGAATCAATTTAAACACTTTGGGCAATTGTGGGAATTACAATATTGGTGGGAGGCTGAGTGGGGGCTCAGAGGCTAGCTAGGACAGACAGTTAATTTCACAAAACGCAAACGGCGCAGAAGCACGCACTGACGCAGCTTAGGACGGCCGTTAAGGCAGCGTTATTGCGTGGCAATTGGCGCCATTATGCGCCAAGTCATCAATTCACTGATATGGATAGTATAGGATGCTGGGGTTTGTGAATCTTGCATATATATATACCCTGGCTAGACCTACATGAATATCATATGGGGCCAGAGTTTGCCAAGGTATAGCGTATAGTGCAAATGCTGTCCAAGTGGAGGAAATATTGGAATACATGTTCTTTTCCCCCTGATTTTGTGTACTAGACCAACACATTGGAAATACATGCGTTTGGTCTATCTCATAAAAATACATAAAATGTGTTTGGTCTGTCTCATAGAAATACATAAAATGCATTTGGTCTGTCTCATAGAAATACATAAAATGCGATTGGTCTGTCTCATAGAAATACATAAAATGCGTTTGGTCTGTCTCATAGAAATACATAAAATGTGTTTGGTATTTCTCATAGAAATACATAAAATGCGATTGGTCTGTCTCATAGAAATACATAAAATGCAATTGGTCTGTCTCATAGAAATACATAAAATGCGTTTGGTCCATCTCATAGAAATACATAAAATGTGTTTGGTCTATCTCATAGAAATACATAAAATGCGATTGGTCTGTCTCATAGAAATACATAAAATGCGATTGATCTGTCTCATAGAAATACATAAAATGCATTTGGTCTGTCTCATAGAAATACATAAAATGCGATTGGTCTGTCTCATAGAAATACATAAAATGCGATTGGTCTGTCTCATAGAAATACATAAAATGCGCTTGGTCTGTCTCATAGAAATACATAAAATGCGTTTGGTCTTTCTCATAGAAATACATAAAATGCGATTGGTCTGTCTCATAGAAATACATAAAATGCAATTGGTCTGTCTCATAGAAATACATAAAATGCGTTTGGTCTATCTCATAGAAATACATAAAATGTGTTTGGTCTATCTCGTAGAAATACATAAAATGCGATTGGTCTGTCTCATAGAAATACATAAAATGTGTTTGGTCTATCTCATAGAAATACATAAAATGCATTTGGTCTATCTCATAGAAATACATAAAATGCATTTGCTATCTCATAGAAATACATAAAATGCGATTGGTCTGTCCCATAGAAATACATAAAATGCGTTTGGTCTATCTCATGGAAATACATAAAATGCATTTGGTCTATCTCATAGAAATACATAAAATGTGATTGGTCTGTCTCATAGAAATACATAAAATGCGTTTGGTCTATCTCATAGAAATACATAAAATGCGATTGGTCTGTCTCATAGAAATACGTAAAATGCGATTGATCTATCTCATAGAAATACATAAAATGTGTTTGGTCTATCTCATAGAAATACATAAAATGCGATTGGTCTGTCTCATAGAAATACATAAAATGCAATTGGTCTGTCTCATAGAAATACATAAAATGCAATTGGTCTGTCTCATAGAAATACATAAAATGTGTTTGGTCTATCTCATAGAAATACATAAAATGTGTTTGGTCTATCTCGTAGAAATACATAAAATGCGATTGGTCTGTCTCATAGAAATACATAAAATGTGTTTGGTCTATCTCATAGAAATACATAAAATGCATTTGGTCTATCTCATAGAAATACATAAAATGCATTTGGTCTATCTCATAGAAATACATAAAATGCGATTGGTCTGTCCCATAGAAATACATAAAATGCGATTGGTCTGTCCCATAGAAATACATAAAATGCGTTTGGTCTATCTCATGGAAATACATAAAATGCATTTGGTCTATCTCATAGAAATACATAAAATGTGATTGGTCTGTCTCATAGAAATACATAAAATGTGTTTGGTCTTTCTCATAGAAATACATAAAATGCGATTGGTCTTTCTCATAGAAATACATAAAATGCAATTGGTCTGTCTCATAGAAATACATAAAATGCGTTTGGTCTATCTCATAGAAATACATAAAATGTGTTTGGTCTATCTCATAGAAATACATAAAATGCGATTGGTCTGTCTCATAGAAATACATAAAATGCAATTGGTCTGTCTCATAGAAATACATAAAATGCGTTTGGTCTATCTCATAGAAATACATAAAATGCGATTGATCTGTCTCATAGAAATACGTAAAATGCAATTGATCTGTCTCATAGAAATACATAAAATGTGTTTGGTCTATCTCATAGAAATACATAAAATGCATTTGGTCTATCTCATAAAAATACATAAAATGCGATTGGTCTGTCTCATAGAAATACATAAAATGCGTTTGGTCTATCTCATGGAAATACATAAAATGCATTTGGTCTATCTCATAGAAATACATAAAATGTGTTTGGTCTGTCTCATAGAAATACATAAAATGTGTTTGGTCTATCTCATAGAAATACATAAAATGCGATTGGTCTGTCTCCTAGAAATACATAAAATGCGATTGGTCTGTCTCATAGAAATACATAAAATGCATTTGGTCTATCTCATAGAAATACATAAAATGTATTTGGTCTATCTCATAGAAATAAATAAAATGCATTTGGTCTATCTCATAGAAATACATAAAATGCGATTGGTCTGTCTCATAGAAATACATAAAATGTGTTTGGTCTATCTCATGGAAATACATAAAATGCGATTGGTCTATCTCATAGAAATACATAAAATGTGATTGGTCTGTCTCATAGAAATACATAAAATGCATTTGGTCTATCTCATAGAAATACATAAAATGCGATTGGTCTGTCTCATAGAAATACATAAAATGCGATTGATCTGTCTCATTGAAATACATAAAATGTGTTTGGTCTATCTCATAGAAATACATAAAATGCATTTGGTCTATCTCATAGAAATACATAAAATGCATTTGGTCTATCTCATAGAAATACATAAAATGCGATTGGTCTGTCTCATAGAAATACATAAAATGCGTTTGGTCTATCTCATGGAAATACATAAAATGCATTTGGTCTATCTCATAGAAATACATAAAATGTGATTGGTCTGTCTCATAGAAATACATAAAATGCGTTTGGTCTATCTCATAGAAATACATAAAATGCGATTGGTCTGTCTCCTAGAAATACATAAAATGCGATTGGTCTGTCTCATAGAAATACATAAAATGTGTTTGGTCTGTCTCATAGAAATACATAAAATGTGTTTGGTCTATCTCATAGAAATACATAAAATGTGTTTGGTCTATCTCATAGAAATACATAAAATGCATTTGGTCTATCTCATAGAAATACATAAAATGCGATTGGTCTGTCTCATAGAAATATATAAAATGCGATTGGTCTGTCTCATATATAAAAACATAAAATGCGTTTGGTCTATCTCATAGAAATACATAAAATGCGATTGGTCTGTCTCCTAGAAATACATAAAATGCGATTGGTCTGTCTCATAGAAATACATAAAATGTGTTTGGTCTGTCTCATAGAAATACATAAAATGTGTTTGGTCTATCTCATAGAAATACATAAAATGCGTTTGGTCTATCTCATAGAAATACATAAAATGCGATTGGTCTATCTCATAGAAATACATAAAATGCGATTGGTCTGCCTCATAGAAATACATAAAATGCGATTGGTCTATCTCATAGAAATACATAAAATGCGTTTGGTCTATCTCATAGAAATACATAAAATACGATTGGTCTTTCTCATAGAAATACATAAAATGCGATTGGTCTGTCTCATATATAAAAACATAAAATGCGTTTGGTCTGTCTCATGGAAATACATAAAATGCGATTGGTCTATCTCATAGAAATACATAAAATGCATTTGGTCTATCTCATAGAAATACATAAAATACGATTGGTCTTTCTCATAGAAATACATAAAATGCGATTGGTCTGTCTCATGGAAATACATAAAATGCGTTTGGTCTATCTCATGGAAATACTAACTTTCTCATAATCTGGCCTTTTTGGGCATGTATTCTCTGTATTAAGATATAAAATAACAAGTCAGGCATGACAAAAATGATACGTGTATGCGTAATATCTTTTGAATCTCTAAGCCAGTTTTCACAAAAGTCACCAGGGAGATAGTAAGTCAAACACGCTAATAGACTCTAGCATAAAAAATTACTGAAAGATGGCGCCCATCCTCAAAGGATTTTTGAAGTTGTTTGGCAAGGACTGATCATTAAACGTCACCATTAACCAAAAATGGCTTGCCAGTATGGGGCCCTTATGTACCATTCGCGTTACACAGGAAGCAGGGGAGCCTTCTTGGAAAGCTGAGCAGTGCTTTGGTGCTAATGCCCCAATCCAAACCATGTTGAATATTAACTTGCCTGGTGAAATGTTTGCTTTGCAAATTAAATTTCCATATATTTCAGATTCAAGATGGCCCCAAAGGTTGACTTGCCAAGCACATGAACTTGATCCAGGTGCGGCCTTTGCAATAGAGTCTTTTCACTAAGCAGCTTTGAATTCAGTAAGGCATACGTCTTTCCTCTCCTCTCATTACTCATTTTGCTTTTCAGATATAGTAGGTCATAACTAACTGATTCCATAAATATAATTTTCTCTGGGAAATAACAGAAATCAGATGCCAATATACATTAAAATTCAGTGCTAGGATGAACTTTGCTTCAGCCAATCAGAGTCAAGGGTGGGAACCTTTTCAGCCCATAGAATTGCAGTATTCTGTCGAAGCGGAAAAAAAGAGAACCTTCCGTGAAAATCCACTATATTATTTATATCATGATAGTGACCATTCTGTGGTAATTGTGAGCGTCCACTCTGCATCATGACAGCTTATAGCCACAAAAAAAAAAGGCCATTCTTTTGCAGATTTTTTCATTGACGATATTATATCCTGAGTGTTGGCAAGAATAAACTAGAGCAGTCATCAAAATGAGGGGTTAATGAAAGTGCCAGCTGCTGAATGGAAGACGTAATGAACGGCCATACAGCATTATTTTTCTACTGGTGCCTTGTTTGAACCTTATTCGCTGCTGCGCAATAAACAATAAATTTATTTCAATATCACATGTGTGAATCAGTGAAAAAAAGTGTCTGAAATCCAGTTCACTGGTTATTGTGGTTAGTGATCGAAAATGACTTCTTTTTAATTAAATTGTGGTGGATTTCTAAGCAAGGATTGCAGTAGGCAGACTCGTTACCATGCTAATATGCTGTCTTATCATGGTGTAATATGCAGGAGGCAAGTCGCCCTGTGGGAATTCCTGCTTTTGTGAAAATCTGCAGATTGCTCTGAACAAGAAGTGAGAAAACTTAATTTGAAATCCTTCAGGCCCAAAGAACAAACAAGACAAGTTGAAGCTGCAGCAAATATGCTTTTTATGTTCCAGTGACTAAAAATTACGTATTCATCATGGATTTCCATTAAACTTAAGTGAGATGAAGTTTTACAACTTGTCCCTACAAACTTAGAAACTAAATGTTTATCAAAATATAATGTTACTGTAGTATAATCTGTGTAGATGTTGAGACTTTGGTGTACAATATCTTGAGTCAAAGAATCAAAAGAACGATTCTTGATGTAAGTTTTTTCTGTCCTTTTTAGGGACATTGATTTGTCATATAATTTTTAGGGTGCATTTTTCAGTGACCTTTTACTTCCTGGGAACTGAGCGCATAACAGTTCAGTGTTAATATATGTACACTGCAGCTTAATTATGAATGATGAGAATGGATGGATGGATGAATGATGGATAAATGATGAGGATGGATGAATAACAACGATGAGGGATGGTGGAGAGTGGCTGTCGATCAGTCATCCAGCTGGAAGTGCTGAACTAGCCCCAGGTGACCAATGTCATCAAGTACAAGAGGATGAGGGCCAGGTGGACCATTTATACATCTCTAGGATGAGCTGGGATGGAGATGCGGAAATTTACTAGTTATTCATCAGCATAACACCGTTATTGTTTCAGCAACACCATTCATTCAACAGTTTTACACTTCAGTAAATTTTACTGAAAAAATCTCTTTGTAAAGGTCACTGAAATGTATTCAGGAGCACATTAGTTAGAGTAATCACAAACTTTATAAGTCCCTGGGTATGATATGTAAGTTATGTGGTGACGTTGTTAACTATCAGCAAACACTGAATACTTTATGCAGCATTGCTCTGACCTCAGCTATCCAATAGAGTCTTTTCACTAGACAGCCCTGAATTCAGCAGGACATAAGTCTTTCCTCTCCTCTTATTACTCATTTTGCTTTTCAGACACAGTAGGTAATAACTAAATGATTCCATAAATATAACTTTCTCAGAAAAAAAAAATCAACTAAATGATAAAGTGTCAAATATACATTAAAATGCACTAAAAATACTTCTGCTAGGATGCACTTTGCTTCAGCAAATCACAGTCAAGGGCGGGAACATTTTCAGCCAATAGAATTACAGTATTGTTTTAGCCACCTGGTGGAAATATAAAGAACCTTCGTGAAAATCCACTATTTTACTGATATCATACGTTAATAACCACGGAGAAGTTTCATTGTACACCTTCTGGCATTAGCTGGCTTGCTAGTAAACCCACACTAAAGTAAGTGCTTGTCCACCACATCAGTGACTGTAGCTAAACGACTTTCTCTTGCAGTGGCATAGAGCAGAGGAAACAAGAACTCTAGAAGCTGCTTCTTATTGGCAAGACAGAGAAGTAAGGAAGTCGGTTGCATATTAGGCGAGTGTCCCTTAATGCTGAGTTGCTGTCTGGTCTGGGGCAAGCGAAAACACCAGGCAACCGCTGTGGTTAGTTTATGGTCTCCTGGCTCCCAGCAGTTGGGGTGAGAGCAACAAATCTGTCTGGTCTTGCGCAATGTTGCATCATAATGTGCTAGATAAACACACATCTGTCGTTATTCAGCTGCTAACTGGGTGTCAGAATCACATAGAAAGTGTCAGAAGTGATTTCATTTAGAATTACTGGAATTTTGTGGGTTTCTGGATAAATTACAAGAATTACTGCACTTTTTTCTGCAACTTGAAACAGTCCTCCAGCCAGACAGTAGTAAAGTAATTGTTTTAGAAATTAACTTTCAATGGCATTAGCGTCAATGTCATACTCAATATAGAAATGTCATGGTCTTTAGCCGCCTGAAAAACTAAGTGCCATTGGCTGTCCCTAGTGTCTAGGACCAGTGCTCAAATAAGCATCACACAGGCGATCCATCAGATCACTGGCATGGGAGCGATGCCAGTCAAACCACAAACTCATCCGTTAGGTTAACACTGTACCAGTGTGGAATTGGCTGTCAAAGTTCAGAGAGTAGAATAAACCTCGACAGCAAAGTGGTCAACAAAGCCTAGTATCCAGTCGGTCACAAGAGCATTACGCTCTGTAGCAATGATAATCGACCTATGATACACTCTGTGCACAAGGACAACAAAAACTAAATATTAATAAAAAGATGCATTAAATCCCTAGCTGTAATTATGTACGAGGTAAAAACCATATCAGCTCCATCATATATAGAAGACTTATTCACAAACAGATAATTTCCTCATGATGTAAGAGAAAATGATAGCTTGACACTCCCACACTTAGATACAATAACACCTGGGGAAAGAAAAACGTTTAGTATTATGGTGTAAAATTTTGGTCAAATATACCCATGGAAATCAGAAGTTCTGTCTCACCCAGCAGCTTCAAATCTGCTATTACTAGCTGGCTAGGTGGTGTAGATGATCTGCGAAATATACAGTTTTTATAGTTTAGTATAGAATGTCCATGCATTTATTAATTCTGGTGCTGTGTCTATATTTTAACCGAGGTGCTCTAACTCAATTAATGTAAGGCCATACATGTATACACTACTGATTACAATAGACAATTGTATACTAATAGTTTTTATTTTATCTACAGTATATTGTTTTGATTTGTACTTAGATTAGACCGTACAGAAGCGTCATGCTTGTGTCATTATAATGTCATTGTATTTTATTTGTATCTGTTATCTTGACTCTGATGAAATATGACAATAAATAAGATTTTACTACTACTCTCTAGTCTGGATACCAGTTATTATCTACCAGATGTTGGGAGTACATTACATGATGTAATGAGCCAATTCCGACCACGAATGAAGCTGCTCAGCAATCGGAGGCACCAAGTATCCACGAGGAGTTTTTTTGAATGAGGCTAGATGGCATCTAAGATGCACACGTCATACATGGAGCAATGTATAACTCGTTTATGACATGTGGGGTGGGCCATGGATGCTCCCATGGGTTATCTTATGACACTTCATTGATCCCCAGACTGACAGTCAAACCTTGCAATCATACTAACTTGCCAGGAATTCATTGCACATGGTTTCAGCTCCCATGCATCTGTGCCAGTGCATCACACAAAAGCATATTAGTAATATGAGAAGGATTAGACCAAGATCATCATTTCTGCAGCTCTCACTGGGTCCTGCTTGAGGCTTATGAGCTGCATTTTCAATTAAGGATCGACGTATTGTGACGATTTGCTCAAGATAGGGTGAACTAGCAATCAGAGCTCTTCAATAACAAGCGCCAATTATCAGCTGGTGACAGGGACATCAGATCTCTGTGATGCATGGTAATGGCCTGGCTGTGGTAGCTATAATGATTTTTGATCTCCTGTTTCCAGAAACATTGAACCTTGTGCAGCAGTATAGAATATTGCTTAAATGACGCTTTTCCAAATAATTACTACAGTTAGTTTCATTAAAATGACCTGTCAAATTGAACCGGGACAAAGCTAGTCAACGACTGCTGTATGGCTTTTGCTGGCTACTCCGATCCAGATCTAAAAGTGCATGCAGCACCAGTTGGTGTGTAAGTTGCGAATTACGCATATTGGTAACTTTTTGAAAAGACGCATGTCTATTTTACATACATATTAATGATATATTAGATAAATTTCTTAAATTTATCAAGGTTTATATTTCTTCAGTGGTGGAAGGTGCAAGCCGACTATAAGCTAGGAGTAGACAGAAGCAGCTAGCTTTAGCCAGAGCCAGGCATAGGTTGCTACAGCTGTCTAGAGTTGGCAATAATTTATGAAACTAACTGTACGTAACTTTATTGTAAGTTTGAAAATAATGTCTGATTCATTTCCTCTCCTCGGATCATAATTTCAACCACATTTGGATCATCAAGAATCCATAACTGCATAAACATGGCAAACTGTGCAAACATAGCTGCTGTGGTCACTTTAGACGCTCAAATATGTTTATCGCAAATACGTAATTGAGAGTAGCTGCACTGGGGCTGGCAGTGGAGTGTTGTCTCTCATTGATCTGTTTGGTCCAGTTTGGTCCAGTGTCCCAGATGCTGGTCCAAATGTGTCAGGAACGGCGAACGCATCATAAGGTATGATGTGGCTAGCCTGAGTAAATTTGCCAATCATGCTGGGGTCAAGGAAATCTGATTTCAAAAGAACAAGATCGATGTGCATATTTCTATATGCCAATCAAGTAGCCTTGTGGGACATGTCCCAATCAATGTAAAGGCAATACATAGCAAAACCTGGTGCTTTTGGCTGTGATTGACCATTTATAACGCTTTTTGGCAGTACATGCGTGTACTGCATTCGATCAAAGGCACAAAAACACTGGCTCACAATGGCCTGCCTTCAGATGTGATTTTTAGGCACAACACCACACATCCATTGACAGCCATTGATGTTATGTTATGAATGGCCCTCTCCATAGACTACGTATTAACACCAACTCACTACGGCTTGAGACAATTTGGGTCTGGGCTGAATTTGGCCATACATAGGATGTTCCCAGCCGGGTGATCTTCATGAAATACAGCCTTTCATGAGGCTACACATAATATCCAATAGATGGACATAGCTGTCTTTTAAGTATTCTTCTTTCTATTTAAACATAACCAAAGATAGAATTACGTGCACATATATATGAGATTCGGTAATTTCTCTTGTCACTAAGTTGTCAGTGACATAATATTACATGTTTCAAATCAAATGAATATATCATAGCGGTGAAATGACATTTACATTTACTCCAGAAAGGTTGTTAGTTTTTCAGACATCTAAGACAATCAAACGAAACTGGAGCACCATAGGCTTCATCACGTTCTAGGGAATGGATTGAAGAAATTATTTTGGAGAAAAACAAACACTCGTGTTATTACAGACATTCTAATAACACAAGAGCACGTGCTTGAAGCGCTTGTCTAATTAATCAAATAAAACCACTCATTTGTTTGTGAGACAAGTAACTACTGAGCCCAGTTGTATTTTTGCTAAGGCTTTCAGTCTGGCTCAGGACCACAACTGCGAAACATTGCATGTGTCATGACAACGCAAAGTTTCTTGTTATTTGCCTCAAGGCAGAGGGCAACATACACTCATATTAGCTTACATTATATGCCACATCTTGTGTATACCATTGGTATATGTATACATAATTACAATGGCAAACATATGTGAAACATCACCAGATGAAATATCCAAGTGAAATTAAAAACGTCAGTATAAATTAATTTCTGATCATACAAAGTCTTTACAATGTGCAGGAAAATACATACACGGAGGAAATGCTCGAATTCTGCCTGCACTTGTTTACATGGAGCCATGTATCATGGTAGGGCCTTTCGCATAATGCGACGCATCAATCACAAGGATGCGTGTACAGAGGACATGATGGGGATGAGGACAGGGATGCAGAGAGGACCAACAGCAGCAGCAGATGGAGCTGGACCAGAGGGGACCAGGGATCGAGGACCACATCAACTGACTCAAGCTTTCCAATTACGCTTGAATTACATTTTCCATGTGGTGCCCTCTGGTAATTTGCTTGCACTGGAGAGCAGAGTTAGTTTCGTCTGACTTTTTATTTGAATGGGTAATACGGATTCACTGTATATGGCAGAGGGAGGGGGGGGGGGTGGTTGTCAGAGTATGATCTCAAATGACCTCCCCCCCCCCTTCTTGTCGAGAGACTTGCACTGGCCACAGTGGTCATCTTCACATCGATCTCCCCCTGACCCTCCCAAGTGCTTGGTCAAGCAGCCAGCAATCACCCTGGTCCTTCAGCCATCTCTAGCCATCTCTAGCCATCTCTAGCCATCCAGGCAGTCAGATGCGAAATCCTAATCTGCCGCCAGCCAAGATACAGCAGGTTGTAGGTCAGCTAACAGACACATTACAGCACAGAAAAACCAGACGCAGTAGCTCCTTATCATCCCTGCTTATCATTCCTCAGATATGGAAGTAATAAATGTGTTCAGTATGAGTTTATCTTTTGGAAAGAAAAAAAGGAATAAATTCCTTGCAGTCAGTCACAGGTCCACTGGTTAGGATAGTGGTCCAGGCTGGTCTACTGAAAATTCCACGCACTTCCAATCTGCCTGTCCTCACAGCTTTATTAAGATGTATGTTATCATGAAGCTTGTCATGTTTAATGCACAATAACGTGTTCACAATTTATATCCACAGGTCATCAACGCCAGTGTGTCCAAAGCTGTACAAAGCTGTCGATGTTTTGAATTTTTTAACATACACATTTACATAAACTGAACTTCCCCTTCACAGTATCAACTCGTAAAGTGTTATTGGAAATTCATGGTGAAAATTCATGGTGCCTTATAGATCTAGTGACGGTATTCGTGGCCTGAGTACACGTGGTTCAACCTAATGTAGTCAGGACCTTTGAAGCTGATGGTGTTATGGAGAATATGAAATATGTAAAGGACTCAGGAGGAAGGCAAGTCAACATTGAAACAAATGACGAAAGGCAGACCCAGGCTAGGCAGGGTGCAGAGAACTGGTAGCCATCAGCCTCACTTCATTGCTTTATGTAATAATATAAGGTCCTTAGTTGAAAGCTTAGCACATTATTCGTTCTATCTACCGTATAGTTAGCTGCCCTTGCTGCTATGTCACTGGACACTAGTGTTGCCATTGTGATAGGTATGTGTTGATGTGACAAACATTGTGCATGATAATAACTACGATGCATGACAGTAACAACAGAAGCGCCATAATGTGATAAGTCAAAGAAGATGTGATCAACAATACACGTTATGTTTTATTGTATTCATAGACCAGATATGTATATAGTATAGTATTATAGTTATACATGCATAAATACATTGTCTATTACGTTCAAAGCAATGGGCACACATATACAAAGAGGTTAGGAACAAGGCAAACGTACAAGATAATGATATTATGCAGTACAGATGATATATCAGAGAGATGATATATCAGAGAGATGATATATCAGAGAGATATATCAGAGATGTGATAAGTCTCCAGTGGTGTGATACACAATCACTGAGACAGTTGCATAAAGATTACGAACAGATAATTATGCACTGCATCAGAGGAGGCATATGAAGAAAAAAACTAAGGTGGATATGCTCCATTGTTTTGTATTTTTGTCAGTCCTTCAAAGTTACATGTAAATCGCTCAATGTTTTTCTGCATGGTTTCTATGATTCCCCAATCTGACCTAGTTGATGCCCCATCTGACCTAGTTGATGCCCCCACTGACCTAGTTGATGCCCCTGAGCATAAAGACAAAGCAGAACGTATGTAGAATGTAGATGATAGAATCATGTGAAGGTGGTGGCTTGTTTCCTTTCACCCAGATGACCCCATTGTCCTGCTTTGATGCAACCTTATTGACAGTGTTAAGAGAAGCTTTGGCCACAGGGAGTATGCTCGACCCATATGCAAGCAGCGCATTGACATTCTAGGCCCATGTCCTAGTAGCAAGGAAGCCCCTGATACAATATACATCATATAGGCAATGTAGCCAGTGCTCTTGTAACATTGCAGCATGCGAAAGAGGGTAATTTATCTTAACACCCTGCACCCATTAGCACACTGTGCCACACACTGCAGATCGTAATTCACTTGATCAACAGCTTCATAATGAGAAAATGGCAGAAGCACGCGTTTATGGCCCTCTTCCTGGTATGCCCGATGCACCGCAAATTGCATTAAATTTTGAACAGCCTCAAAGGGGAGCAATGTTGTATTCAACGAATATTGGGTTTCATTGTGCACGAATATGCAACTGAATGAACATAAATGAACGGGTTAGCCCCATATTAATTCCATTAACTAAAGTGATACATCAATTGCTGCTTGTCAGCCTACAGAATACAATTAATTATAATGGAGTACATGTGTTACCCCAGTTTGTCTCATGAATCATACTGTTACGAAACCTGGATTGTACTTTGGTCAAAAAGGTGCTTTATAGTGAACTTTTGCCATCCATTCTCATCAAACAATCCTCATGAGGAGAAATATCTCGTCTTATAAGAACTGCACCTTTAACCTCATTATTCTCACAGTTATCCTTTTTTTTCAGATTAACACTTATTTTCTTGGCCCTGTAAAAAAAAGGTAACCCCTGTCAGCAGGTAGTTCCTTATAGTTGAGATTTTTCGAAAATCTTTGCTTTCGGTTTTACAATCAGTTTTGCCAGTTAATCCACTGAGAGCATTTCTAGTCTATATTTGCACGCTAGGGCAATCAAAATGCAGCATTTTTGTCTCTTTAATTTCTGATAAATACCTTTGCCATCTGCTTTACAATGAACAAGTCATGGAACTGCATTGTGTTTGGCGTGACAGCTCACAAGACTCACATAATTAACACGAGGCACTACAAGAAATGAATAAATGTAAGTCAACGATTTCTTTCTCTATGCATTGGCAAAATGCCAAAAGTGACTGAGGCAGTGATCTTGAATTTTAAGCGCTGCACTTCTGCCTACTAATACATGGTGCCATTTGAAAGTCAAATTAGGAGAGATCCAAATGCAAGCGGCGTATCTTGACATGATCAGCGAAGAGCCTGCTTCTCATTTGGCATCAGATAACTTGGAGTGGTTTGGCAGCAGCTTATATATAGGCAGATGGAGAAGAGCGGAAGTATCTATATGTACACCCACGCCCAAGTCTGGGTGTACACCTTGGGGTTATAATTACCAAAGGGTGTACTGGTACAAATATCTAAAATTTTCAAACAGACTCAATTAAAACTGACACGATGTTACATTTCGTTTCATGAAAAACGGCCTGTCTATTTTAACCTAGACAAAGCTAGATAACTTCTGCTATACGATGCTACCCGCCACTAAACGGACCATATAAGATACATTTCTTACATTTAACAAGGTTTAATTTTTTTCAACAGGCCGACTATAAGCTAGGAGTAGACAGAAGTGGTTGGCTAAAGCCAGTTAAAGCTACATCCAGGAATAGGTGGCTACAGCTGTCTAGAGTCAACCATATTTTATGAAACTAACTGTACTTCATGTCATCAAACGGTCTGTTTCAGCAAATTCTGCAGTGTATGTGTTCAAAGCTAACATTTGGTGCATCTCTCAGTATGGCTTTGATCGATCCAATCAAATCAATAGGAAAGTTACTGGAGCGTATTATGCGAATGGAAAGACATTTATGGCAGCAAAAACAGCCTGCAGCGCGCACTGGGGAATTGATAAATATATCAGGCAATCTGTAGACGGGGTAGCAGGAGATTTAATTGCAGGGCAATGGGGTTCACAGATTTTCCTATTAAAAGATGTAAGCTGCTGTCCGTATTTGCATGGGGTGGGCGGGGGTCACTGTGGCTGGGTGAGCACTGAGCCCTTCATGCTAGTACAAATCAGAGTTTTTAGGGTGGGGGTATTGCCTGCCCAACAAAGTGAAAGACACGACATTGGCCTGCACATCGATGCAAGCTATACCAGGACTCTTGGTCCTGTTGGTCCTGCACGCATATATTGATCAGAGTGCCCTGCAAAATTGCATCGTAGAGCCTGCAGCTGGAACTGCAATACATCCCCTGCAGTCAGCCTGCTGTTGGGTCCCTTCTCATGAAACTAGGCAGTGCTCCAGCCAGCCCACTGCTCACACTCATGCTTGGCTTTAAGCGATTTCTCACCCACGAACAGACACGCCACCCTGCAGACATGAACACCAGATGGATGGTCCTGTTTATCCTGCATCAAAAATAAAGAATCCAAAAAAATAAGAAAAGTAAAACGGGGGGCCATAAAATGCCCGCAAAATGCCTCTTTATTGATGCCATTGGCGTAGATATTTGGAAAATAACAATTTCTTCCGATCAGAAAATAATGACACACAAGCTGTTGTTTGAAATCCACCATTTTAAATAAATCTGTTACTCAGACAAAGCGGACGATTGATGTGGGAACTTTGCAACATTAAATGTGGGAGTTTTACATGTGGAAATTCAGGGTTATGGCTGAAATCCAGAAAATTTGGCTGACAGTGGCAGCTGAGTGGCTCCTTTAATATGTTGAGCCATGGAGTAACTATAGAGACTCCATGGGCGAACTATACAGTATGGTTCATGACAGACAATGGAGTTACTCCTAGCAGAACTCAGACCTGAATCCAGGACTCCTGGATGCACATGACGTCTAGAATTAAGTCTTGTCTTATATTATCAAATCTGCTGTAAAGTAAATCAAACTGTAAATTAAAATCAGAGAAATTTGCAAGGAACTTCCGGCAACTCAAATATATTGAATTCCTAAATACGTATACATGAAAGTACACTTAACAGAGTATATCAAGATTTATTATGTACCAAAGCGCAAAACTGACATTCGCCCCTCGCAGCTTGTGGCGAAGTTTCGACCACGAAAACTTCGCCCCTCGCAGCTCGTGGCGAAGTTTCGACCTCGAAGTTTCGGCCCTAAAGGTTTCGTGGTTATAATTTCAAGATAAGTCTTGAAATTATAACCACGGAACCTTTAGGGTCGAAACTTCGAGGTCGAAACTTCGCAACTTTGAGGTCATAACTTCGCCACAAGCTGCGAGGGGCGTAGTTTTCACGGTCGAAACTTCGCCACGAGCTGCGAAGGTCGAATGTACTTAGGTTTCGAGGTAGAAACTCGAGTTTTTCGTGCTCGAAACCTCGAGTTTCGTGGTGAAGGTCGAATTTTCGCGGCCGAAACTTTGACGCGAAAGGCGAAGGTCGAATGTCAGTTATGCGCTTTGGTAATTATGCCTCTTCATAGAATACGTGCGACACCATGAGTTCCAAATGAACACAGAAGACATGTCCGTTGCTGCAGCAGTGAGCCAATCTGGACATTCCACCAAGCTTGATGAAGTAATAAGGAGTCAAGATGGCATGGGATGAGCATTCTAGAGTGACAGGCCTTGAGGGCCAACAGACTGGCATTAAGAAAGGCCACTAGAAACCTACTCTGTGTTTGATCAGTCGTACACAGTCAATCCGTACCCTGGTCCCAGGTCCCTCGTTATCTATTGCCGCCTGTTGGTCAATATGGCCTCGCATATTGTTGGCCCTGGTTCCGTTCGTCCGCACAAAAAACGACCAAGATAAGAGTGGACGTATTGCAATGTCTGCAAGATTGGACATCATCTGCACATCATGGACCATTCATGGACCATTCAACACAGAGCATTGGAGTGGGAGAGACCAACAGGAAATCCATGGCTAGCTTTTAACAAGCACAATGCAAAAGATCTGATCAGGCTTCTTGGCTGCTCCATTTGCTTGATAAAACAACAGATGGAGGCCTCTTCTCCCTGTGCTTCCCGGAGGCACACAAGGCGGCGCAATAAGCAAATAGTCATTGCAATGCACAGCCTGGTGCTCTCTTCACTCTCCTCTGTTCGTGCTCCTTGTTGGTTTTTCTCTTCCATAATCTTATCAGTCAACAATCAACCTTTTCTGCAGACCTAAGAAGTGACAAACTCAAAAAGCTTCGGTATACATATCCAAAGATGTTTGTATATTTTGAGACGTTTGCCTCTGTTACATTTTGCATAAGCGTTGTTTCCCTGCCTTCAGCATCTTCTTGTGCATCCTCTAGAAAAGGTCTACTTGATATTTCAAATATTACATATTGAGACACTGAAATTGTAGTGAGATGAAGTTCCAAATTTTCTTTGTGGGTGATGGATGCCACAGCTGTAGGTTTGGAGAACAGTCTCTAACATCGAGAGAAAAATAAAGCATTGCTGCAGGGCACATGTTAAATGCATCGACAGGAAGGATATCCTTGGATAGGGAGGTTATGTTTGGAAAACATGTTCATGGGCAGATTTTTCTGTTGTGTTAGGTAAGTATTTTTCCATCTGAGAGGAAGTGGGTCAGGAGAATGGGATCAATTTTCATATTTTGTTTGTATTTTCAAGACAGGTGCGTGATGTTCGTGGCATTGTCTTCTAATATGGATAATCGAGTTCATTGTTTGCTTCTCTGAATGAAATGTCATTTTTAATAGGTCTCCACTTCATGATGACATCGTTATACCTCCCATTTTAAGCAACTTCGAGCAACTGATCCACAGAGAATATCCAGCATTTATGGGAAAGCAAAGACAACTTCATTTCAATTCGGATTTGCCATAAAATTAATATACGAAATGCATGATAATGCACAGTCCAATGTACAAATGGTTGACTTGTTTCCATTTTATGATTTCACCTCAATATCTATGCTCGTTGTGACGCAATGTTTCGGCAACATTCATCGAGAACTTTTTCGTGCCTTTTAAGTCACCAAAGTCGACTAAATTCAGAAATTACCATTTATTTACTACAGAATGGGGCCATCACGAAATGCTCCAGCTTTTGTGTTCTCCACATGAGCTTACATGGTTTCCAGATCCGTCTTCCTGTTAGGACTTTCATATTTACAGCTTTGGTGATGTCCTATTTCCCTTTTGGCATTCTCCTATGTAATCCCTTCCTGTGCTAATCCCTTCCTTCGTCCGTTGTTGCATCATTGTTTGACAACTCTGCACTGGCTGTTGATGTTGTGGTTGCTGCTGCAGCTGGGGACAACCAATGATGAATGGCAATCTTGTCATACATATTAAAAGGATCTGACCCATAACTGCAATATATCCATCATAAATCTCTTTGGGTGCACAAATGCCACAAAAAAATATGCTACTGAAAGCTACACGTATTTCCCATGTGCTATTGAATGTTAATATTCTTAAATAAACCCATTCTTTATGTAAATATGCTTGAATAAACTAATTCTTTATTGGTCATCACAATTTCATTAAGATGTTTGTTTAACATCTTCAACAGAGTTCAGCTAAAATTACCACCAAGAAGGACTTCAACAGCTTGGTGGGCATACAAGGTGCATAAATGTAACAACGTAGAAAAGAAAGCAGCAAAAATTAACCTCCCTGGTGAAATGTTGTTACAAGATGGTGGAACCGAAGAACATGTGTTAAACCTGCACTGGTAAATAGTTATGACTACTTTGGGGTGTGCTATAAAAAAGAGCAATGTACTGGAAGAACGTGCTCTTCAGCACGATGCAAGTTGTGAGGTGTAACTGTGCATGTTTGTGAAGAATATTCATTTGTAAGTTAAACTAGAAATGCTGTGTGTCTAACACCACGAAGTGATAAAAAAGACACAACAGAGAGAAAGATTCTCACAACCACTTGTGTGTCTCAGATGCTGCTTTGCACGGCTGAAACGTTTGTAAACACGATGCTCACACAGAGGGATGACGCTGCAGCTGATGCAACCCACATCACTCAAGCAGCATCCCAAGAAACTGCACTTACGTGTCTGCAAATAACACTGCACTGTCAGTTGAAGTTCACTGCAGTTATAAGTAATTTTCTAATGGTATACTTAAAATTCAGTAAAAGATTGAGAATCAAGCATCTTGAATTCAACATACACTATTGTAACACCATTACTAACACTGGGTTTTAATTTTATAACTAATGTTCTCAGCGTTGCAATTTAATTGCACATTGCAATTAAGATATTAATTGAATACATCATATCATCGAGACGATATTTGAATATTTCATTGCATCTATCTTACATGGCACTTCTCTTTGCCCATTTTTCATAGGAGTATATGGACCACAAGTGATGCTGACATTGATAGCACAGATAATTATAAATAATACCCTCAGTGACGGTGTGCTGAGAATGTTGACGATGCGTAATCACATTAATCGTTATTCGGGCAAATGCATTGTGCCATAAGCCAAGGAGAATCCCAATAACAAGCCAGAAGCCACGTTTCTGTATTCTGTGTTATATTGCTGTGCTTTTCTGAAACTTACACATGACGAACTTTCCAGCGACAGACGTAATGATGACATGATAGGTTTGGGGGTAATTCGCGCTATACATTTACCTAATGAGCAGGGCCTTGTTAGCAGGTGAAATTGAGACTATGAAGAGTATCCCAGCTGGTTTTCGAACCCAGGACCTTCAGCAGAACAGGCTACAATCTGAACCTGTTTAACCACTAAACACCACCTGCTATATTCTCTATAGCAGATACCCCTTTTACAACTAGATAAACCTATACATCACTGATATACTATATGACTGACATGTTATGTAAACATAACATAAAAACATCAACATGCAATAAAGACTTATTAAATGCCAATATATCCATCTACATTCTGTTTACAATCTCATTCCAGTAATGATATTGGCCTGCACAAAAACGTGTGTTCCTTGGAGCAGACATAATTTGCAGTTCATGAATCATGGTGTCATGAAAACATACACAACAAAAAGTTAAGAGCGGGTGATCACTGAGATGAAAACCATCATCAGATCCAGTTTTTAGGTACCATCTGACTATGATCCAAATAAACATACTTCTCCAACAGCATATACCCTAAAACCTTTAAAAAGCGTATTTTTTCAAGTGAAACCTGATATGACGTAATTATCAGTAACTGTATTCTGGCGTGAAAAAAATTAAATTGACCTTCCTCATTCTCATTAAACCTTGTTATAATTATTAATGAAGCCATTTAACATGTTTTTTTTCTTGCTACTCATAAAATGTTCAGCATATCAATCATCACGTCATTTACAGTTTTACACTATCGATCAAAGTGAGAAAAACAAAAAAAGAGATAGGAAGCGAGAAAACACAAAAAAAAGTGAGGGCTGGTAATTAAATGTAGTTTACATCACATTTTACGAGTGCCAAGGAGTAGTCAGGGTCTGAGAATTTATATAAACTTCGAGGAGAGTACTTGATCCCCTACTGTCAGATCTCAGTGCTTGTAACCCATGAATTTTCCCCAAGGTTCTTCCTTTACATTCAAGCTGCTTAGGTTAGAGCAATGGGCTTGATTTGTTTCTTAATACACTAGAATCTCTCTGTTATGAGCAGCTGGGTGTTCTAGAGGTAAGACGCTCACCTGCTCCTCTGAAGGACTTGGTCAATCCCAGACCCGAGCAACCTTTCATTTATAAGCATCATTCCATGATGGATGTCGTTCGGATGAGACGTTAAATTGGCGGTCCATTGTACTTAGTGTCTATACTGAGGCAAGTAAAAGATCCCATCCATGGGGTAAATGTGTAACATGGGTGGACTCCTCCTCTCTCTCTCACCTCATCAATCAACCCTCAAAAGTGGCAAGAACTTGCCCTAGAGGGCTGCACTTCACATATGTATCTATCTATGTTATAGCCACTGTTCCAAAGTGAATAGCTAGAGAGCTGGTCATATTAGTCAGGTGATGTCAAATGGTCCGTACACTGTACAATATATTAAGCTGGTTTTATGAGGGTTTTAGTTGAACATGGTCTTATTACCGAAGTGATCTTAAATTGAGGTTCTAGAGTGTATTATACACTCAACGGTCAGATGCAACTGTTCCGAGTAGTACAGTACCAGAGATAATGTCAACTGACAAATTTATCCCACGTTTGTTTAGGTATATGCAGTACAAAACAGCGATATTTGTGCCCTGATCCTCTAACCAACAAAGCTGCAGCACCTGTTTTCCAAATGCATAGGGGCTATAAGGGCTATATGATATGAACAGAATGTCGCTTATAATTTGCGGGAGATGTAAGATTCAGATGCTAGTATCAGACATAGGCCAGGGAGAAGGGGGTTTGCACCGTATCATACAATGTCCAGGCTATTTTTATAACCTAGTGATGTATATGCGGGCCCAGCAGGACCTACAGCAAGTAGCATAGGGCCTATAGATAAGCTTAAGAAATAACAGCAGTAAGAAGAAAGGTAATTATTAAATGTATCAGTAATCGCATTAGTTTCACTAGGTGATCCTTTAGATTGTCCGGCTTGCATAAGAACCATGGAAACATGGCGTAGGAGTTGTACAGGGAGTCGCCCTGGGCCCCTAGATTGCTCTGTTTATTCTACTATGACTATATATACCGTTTCTAAATGGGCAACGGCGCGCCACCTTCCTTGCTCGTCTCTCTGGCCATCAGAGCTACTGAGAGGAGAACGCCTTGGCTGTTCCATCTCCTTTTGCATGGCTTCATTCCTCTGATTTCTTCTACCTTAGGCTTTGCACAATCTGCTCGTCAAGGAATAACTCTGCCATTTATCTTCGCCCTGCTTAATACCAGGATATTTTCCAGTGCTTCTCGGACAGGTAAGGCGGAGTGAAAAAAGGGTGGAGACCATTCACTGACCTCATAGAACTGCCCTGTAGAGCCACTAACACCCAGCTCCTGCCACTAACCAACATGTTACTTTATAACTAACCTGTCTAACCTAAACATTTTGCAGGAATGTATATATGTTATAACAACTACCTGGCAACAGAATCGATCACATCAGTCACCCCTTCAATTTTTTATGTTTTTGTTACATTACAACTCAACATGGAAGAAAATATTTCAAATGATTGAATGGTTTTCACACTCACGTTAGTATGGAACAGATGTCTATCCAGTATCTATTAACTCACAAAAAAAATATAACTAGAGTGTAACGAGACCACTGTAGAGAGCTTTGACAAGGTTCACCACGTGCAAGCCATTGGGTAGCATGCACTAACAATAGAACAGGCCTCATGCTAGCCACCTACATCTGGGTTAATATTTCACCCCAGCAAACCTAGAAATATAGAGGTTCTGGTAATAACCACCAACTCAGCAAGACTATATGACTGTTAAACGCCTATCAGCAATCGGTGGTTTGTCACACCACTTTCAAGTTTATCACACCTCCAAGTAGTTTCAGGTCTTTCGGTAATGAACATTGGTGATATGTTTGACACTATTTCACACTACCATAGATTATAATTTGAAATCGCAGCTAAATCAACGTTTAAAATGTCATGAAAATACTTTTTAGCATCTGGACTTACTAACTTAGTACTATTGAGGAAGATGAGGTCCATGCAGCCAAGGCATGTATTGCATCACCTTGGAGTTGCACAACACAATCTATTCTCATTGCTCGAAGACTTCAGCCACAATTCAGTAGATAATCAAATAAAGCTTGATATACAGTCGTTTGTTGTTTAAATAATTTAATTTACCTATTTTTGTTGGACTTACAGATCTCATAATCTAATCTGTGCAATACTGTTTGCTAGAATTGAATGTTTTCCAAATATTATCAGTCATAAACTTGCATATCACTAATGATTGTAATAAATATCACGTTATATTTTACCTTGTAGTGTTATTTTATATGGATCAGTGCGGCCCATCTACGATTCTACATACATAACAAACCTGATTATTTCAGGCTCAGACACAACAAACAGTGAGGCTTGCATGATCTTATTTCTGACCACATATACCCCAGTGTCCCTGCTTGCCCCATTCTCCCCTAGCCACTGTTGTTGTTCATGGAAGCATGATGAGGAAAGAGAATATGACATGTCCAGTGTTGGCCTCAGCTGACCACTGACCACGGGAAGCTGTATAACCTATGGCCAAGGTGGTCAGTCCAGCATAACTCTGACCAGTGCCAGTAATGCTGAGGGAGAAGCCATTAATACAATAAATTACACTAGGTGGGATGACAGGCTTGAAGCGTGATCAGTTTGGTATTGTCTGCCAATCCTGCCTCCTGCTTGACCGTCAACCTATTGTAGTTTAGGAGGCAGCTTCTCTTCCATTCATCAAAAGTAACTTTGTCAATATTATTCCTGCAAGATGTAGTCGCTGGCCTAGGCAGGCGTGATTCAAATATCCAATAGAGAGACCCCCATACATTGTAGTGTCACGGTTTGTATAAGGTCTTTGCCTTCAGCTCCTTTGATAAATTACCTTGAACTTTATGTCCGTCCAAGTAGGCTTTAACTTGTTCGCTATAATATCTGTCGACTGGCTTTCTGAAGGGATGAGTAGACTCTCTACTTTATTTAGTAGATCCCTGTCTACTAACCAAAATAATTTCAGTTATTTCGTATGGTTAACTGAATCCAGCCTTTGCAGATACTTATAAACTAGGACTGTATGGACAAGATTAACAATATAAGAAAAGGCGGGCACCAATGCAACGACATGTTTTGCAGCCTAGTTTGTGTGACAAACACAAGCCCATCAGCCTTGTACATGTTTGGTGGGATGTTCGCAAAAGGACCTAGGCGGTGTTGTGGCTGTAACACAGTGACCTGACCTGCCCTCTGCTGGGCCCTTATTATAACACGGTGAGATCCAGAGACGCTGGTTTTCCTCAAGGCGCTCCCCCCTGCCGACTGATATATCTATCTGCTTTTGACAACTGTCCATCATATCTCCAGCCCTTTGCTTCCTGCAGTTCTATGCTCTTTGTAGCAGTCCCACCCCAATTTACCTCAAGAATATTTGCTAGCGAAACACTTCCGCATAACCTTGTGAATTAAAATCCAGCAGAAGGTTTCCATATCTACAACCATGATACGACCCTCAGACACAGAGATTACCATGCTCCTGAAATAAATAACATCCTACACCCCATGATCACCAACCAGCCTTGAACTCTTGTTATATAACAGCACACAACACCTAGCATCCCACTCAGAGTAATGTATAGCAATGTGGCATACAGACACCCATAGCTCCCTGCTGGGCAAGTAACTGTATCGAGCAACAGGGAAAGGTTTACAGGTCTTCTCCACCCAGGAAATGTACTTGGCTGGAGTGGTCTTCTCCTACTGAAGATAACATTAATTTTAGCTCACTGCTAGTTTTTAATGTTGTGTAGCCTAAAACTGAAGAGGCCATGGAAACCTTTTGGTGTACCATGTAAAACCTCCATTTAATATCTCATGAAAATTTCACGATAGTATATACTTAATAACTTAATATAAGCAATGACTTAAGCATCTGCACTCTCCCATTTTGTCACGTGCCCTGTGGTTCTTTATCAGTAGGTGGCAGCAGCAACCACTAGACTAGGGTGTATAAGGTGGATTGCTCTTGGGCATAGCTTTGTCACATTCTGGGGAAACTGAGAGTTACAATGTTTATCAGCATATGTTACAAAAACTACCACAATGGAAAGGCGATATACCAGCATAGATGTAACTACAAATGTCACTGAGCAATATATAATCATTGTTAGCTTTACACTAGCTCATAATGCATGAGGACTCACAGCAAGAGGCAAGGTCTAGCAGGTTCTTTTGGGCTACTGTTAATACTTCACAGGTGAAGTGTTTGGCTTGCCTATAAAATGTGAGTTCACTGTATCAATTATCATTACATAATACATATACTTAAAGGATTACATTAGGCATTGCAACAAAACACTCTCATTTTAATACGCTATAAGTGTGATATGCTGATCCCTCTCACGTCTAATGATTCCTCCTGTGAGAATAACCGACACAGGATACCAGTTCCACAAGACAAAAAATCAGTTCAAAGAAAGTTTTGCATACATGGGAAACTTTTTTCTTGGTGATCAGAAATGTGGACTTTCTAGACCTATGTATATCTATCCATGCGACAGAAGGCATGCAACAATACCTCTATAGCAAATAGAAAATTAACGATAAATGTGTATCTCAAATACTGATTGCCCTGTCTTGTTTTTCTTTCAGAGCAATCCCACCTCCCCTGAAACTTCTTTCGAAGAGAGGAAAACGATGGCGGAGGAGCAGAAAAGTGCAGTGGAAGCTAAGGTAGAAGAGGAGGACACAACTTCAGCAGCAATGGAGGCAAGCGAGTCAGAATCTGTATCAGAATCGACCTCAGCATCAGAATCTTCCTCGGATTCTGCTTCTGCTTCTGTGTCTGAAGCCACAGCCTCCAAAACCGAAGAGAAAAGTGAGAAAGCTGAGGAAAAGACTGAGGCAGCTGAGGTAAAAACTGAGGAAAAGGGCGAAGCTGCAGAGGAAAAGAGTGAAAAAGTAGAAGAAAAAGCTGAGGATAAAAGTGAAAAAACTGAAGACAAGAGTGAGAAAGCAGAAACTTCAGCAGCTGACACATCCACAGCAGCTGACACATCCACAGCAGCTGATACATCCACAGCAGCTGATACATCTACAGCAGCATCTACAACTGAAGAAGCTTCAGCATCAGAATCTAAAACTGAAGGAGAGGAAAAACCTGCTGAAGATGCTCCAAAGGCTGCTGAAGAAGCCCCCAAGGCGGCTGAGGAGGCCCCTGTAGCTGCTGAACCTGTTTCGGACACTGCAGCAGCACCAACAGAAAAACCTGCAGAGGAAGAGCCTAAGTCTGAGGCAAAAGATACTTCCCAGGCTGGTGACGTTTCTGAAACATCTACTGCTGAGGAATCTAGTACTGCAGTGTCAGAGTCTGCTTCAGAGGCTACATCTGCCTCTGAAGTGAAGTCAAAAGAAGAGGCCAAAGATGCAACAAAATCAGATGATACCGATGCCAAGCCAACGGAAGCTGTTGAAGAACCTGTCGAAAAAACGGAAGAGGCCAAAGCTGAAGCTGCTAAACCAGAAGAGCCCAAAGCTGAAGAGGCTCCAACAGAAGAGGCTAAACCTGAGGAGGCTCCAGCAGAAGAGGTGAAACCTGAGGAGGCCCCAACCGAGGCACCTAAAGCTGAGGAAGCTCCAGTTGAAGAACCAAAAGCTGAGGAAGCTCCAGCTGAAGAACCAAAACCTGAGGAGGCTCCAGCAGAGGTACCTAAAGCTGAGGAGGCTCCAGCTGAAGAACCTAAAGCGGAAGAGGCACCAGCAGAGGCACCTAAAGCTGAGGAGGTTCCAGCAGAGACATCTAAAGCTGATGAGGCTCCAGCAGAGGAGCCAAAAGCTGAAGATGCTCCAGCAGAGGCTCCTAAAGCTGAAGAAGTTCCAGCAGAGGCACCTAAAGCTGAGGAGACTCCAACAGTGGAGCCCAAAGCTGAAGAGGTTCCAGCAGAGACACCTAAAGCTGAAGAGGCTCCAGCAGAGAAGCCCAAAGCTGAAGAAGCTCCAGCAGAGGCACCTAAAGCTGAGGAGGTTGCAGCTGAAGAACAAAAAGCTCAGGAGGCTCCAGCAGAGGCACCAAAGAATGAGGAAGCTCCAGCAGAGGCACCTAAAGCTGAGGAGGCTCCAACAGAGGAACCCAAAACTGAAGCTCAAACAGAAGAATCCAAACCTGCAGAAGTTAAGGCTGAAGAGGCCAAACCTGCTGAGGCAGCTCCCAAACCTGAGGAGCCATCACCGAAGGAAACAACAAGTGCAGACAAGCCAGATGCTGAATCAAAGCCATCTTCTGTATCAGAATCTGCCCCTAGCTCAGCTTCAGAATCAGTTTCAGAAACTGCTTCAGAGTCAAAAAGTGCCTCCAAATCTGAAGCAGCCAAACCAGTCGAAGAAGCAAAACCTGCTGAGGAAGCAAAACCAGCTGAAGAGCTTAAGCCTGAAGAAGCCAAACCAGCAGAGGAAGCTAAGCCAAATGAAGAGGCCAAACCGGCTGAGGAAGCCAAGCCAAGTGAAGAAGCCAAACCCACTGAGGAAGCTAAGCCAAGCAAAGAGGCCAAACCAGATGAGGAAGCTAAGCCAAGCGAAGAGGCCAAACCAGCTGAGGAAACTAAGCCAAGCAAAGAGGCCAAACCAGCTGAGGAAGCTAAGCCAAGCGAAGAGGCCAAACCAGCTGAGGAAACTAAACCAAGCGAAGAGGCCAAACCAGCTGAGGAGGCTAAGCCAAGTGAAGAGGCCAAGCCAGCAGAGGAAGCCAAACCAAGCGAAGAGGCCAAACCAGCAGAGGAAGCCAAACCAAGCGAAGAACCTAAACCCACTGAGGAAGCCAAACCAAACGAAGAGGCCAAACCGGCTGAGGAAGCTAAGCCTGTTGAAGAGGTCAAACCAGCTGAGGAAGCCAAGCCTGTGGAAGAAGTAGTAACTGCAGAAGAGGCTCAGGTAGTGGAAATGGCTGTACCTATTGTAGAATCTCAGCCAGAGGAAGAGAAGGGAGCGTATAAGCAACTCAAAAAATTGTTCACGGATGAGGAAAAAGCTGCAGCAAAGCAGCAAGAGGCAGCTGAACCAGCACCAGCAGCAGAGCAACCAACTGCATCCGAGGTTCCAGCAAAAGCTGCAGAGGCCGCAGCAGCACCAGAGGAGAAGAAACCACCTGCAGAGGAAGCTGTAAAAACTTATGGTCACAGGCCAGCACCCCTTGAAGGATTAAGTTCGCGCCAACTCCAATGCAGATCACTTGTCGATAGCCAACAAAGATTGTTCCATTATCTGAACAACATCCGCACAGAATTTATGCGAATGGATGTGGAAATCTACCTCCTCAAACAACGGACTCTACCAGATTATCCAAATAAATATTGCAGAGCTCTGGCATCAAGGAAATATTAACTTGTGCAGTTATTTCTATGTTATAATGGGATTCAAAACAAAGACATGAGTATGTGGTTATAATGTTTTATCAACTAAAAACTTTCATGGATATTTACCATTAAAATCAAACAATGGAATTCTTCTGCCCACCAACTATCATATTTGAAGTAAAATATGATACTGGCTAGCCATGGTAAAGTAAGAAATATATGTATACATGTATAAATGTACAGATTAAGATTGTATAGTACAGTATCATTACTCATTGCCTTCAGTTCTAACAGTTGTATGCAGTGGCTGAATAGTGTGTATGCTATAACTGTCAACTTACGGTAGATCTCTTAATGCTTCATTACCACTCTCAAGATGTTCCATATATAGTAGCAGTTACGTTTGCATTTCTTTCATTTGTATGAACATTTCTGTATGACTTTATGACATTGTTACAGGTCAGTGATTCTCTATTGTTGTTATTTGCCAAATAAAACATTAAATACAAACTCTAGTGTGTGATAGTCAATCAAATTTATACACCAATAATAAATTTATAACATTAAAAGTGACAATTTACAGATCTGAAGTTGAAACGCTACACACAAAGACAAACAATTTGAACTATACAGCAGTTCCTCTTTCCAAATTCTGCTTGATTTCTGCAGTGTATTTGCCATAAAATCTCTCCAGTTTTTTGTTGAACTTCATATTTCTCTCGTTGATGAAGTCAATGTCCTTCTCCTCATCATGTACCCTTCGCCTGCTGTACTTGGACCTCTTTTCAATTCTAGTGAAATAAAAAATTAATTACATGAGAAGATGTAATTTATATATAATAATTTAAAAACCATCCACATTTCTGACACTGAGTGTGTCACACAAATGATAATGATAGAACATAGAACTGCATTGCCATTAAAACCATTACATGTTATTCTTATATTGACAGGCAATACTTACTGCTTCTCTAAGTCATCAACCATTCTGTCAACAGCCTCTTTGGAATCTTTATGTTCTCCAACTCCTAAAGTGTTCAATGTTGGATAAAAGGCCTCTCCCCTGAAATCAAACATTTCACACCGTCATTCCTGTGATTGACAAACAACAAAAGTCTGGAGGGATCATTCAAATATACAAAGCTTAAAACTGTAAGCCGGTTACATGTAATAATGCGGACTGTCAATATTAATTAACCAAAATAATACATACATTTTCTCCTTTTCTCGCTCATACTGGCCCATATCTGACTTCATCTGTTTTGTCAGTCTCTGGTATTGGCGGTAGGTAGCTTGTTCATAGTCTGCAAGAAAACATATTACTCATTGACACAATATTACGTAAAGCAACAAGTAATGCAGTTTGAATCGCTGGATAGAGACAGATGGAACTTTATCGTAATTAAGGCATGTACAGTCAAACTTTGTGTTTAACAATCACCAAGGGATAGATTAATCAGGCAATTTAGATGAGTTGCAAGAGGGGTAAAACAATTCATAATTATACAGTCTGAGGAAGTTAGAAGTGGCTGTTTACAGCAGGTGACCATTCTTAAGTTACAGGTGGCCATTAAGGCAGCTTTGACTGTTTGATCCAGCGATTCTGGTAGATTTCGCAAGTCATATCCCTTACCAGCAAATCCTTGATCAGGATTCTTCTTGCGCTGTTTTGCTCGTTCCCATTTCTCTGCATCGGATGCACTGATATTGAGAAGTTTCACCCTGTCATAGTCTTCACCTTTGGCCTCACACTCCTACAAATGCAAAGCATACATCTCATGACCATATTCATGGCAAAGTATAACAACAGGAGCCGGAAAGTGCCTTTTCTTTTTTAACATTTTTATGACATATGATTACCTTCCTCCTCTCCTCCTCCTCTTCTTCCCATTCCAGTCTTCTTCTCTTTGCCTCAAAGTTTTCTGGTAATTTATTCCTCCGGTCTTCTTCTACAACTTCTTGATGGTTTAACTTTCTAGCTTCATTCTGGAACAACATAATAACCAAATAAATCTGAATTCTCTCATATATTTTCACAGTAACTGATAAAAAAACTTACTGACTTTGTACCTTAACATAATTTTGCACTCACCCGCTTCATTTGAAGCTCACGTAAACGAGCTAACTTGTCCTTTTTCGTGTCCATAGTAGAACCACTGGGACCAGGTACAGCCTCAGCAGCCTGCAAGTAACAACAGGTGAGGTGGTGTTTTCAAAAATTAGATTCTAAACCATCTTTCATTTAAACGTATAGTGTTGAATGCAACTGTGTATTATTCATAGCAAATACACCTCTTTTTTCTTTAAAAAAATAAAAATTATTCAAAAGTACTACTAGCTTAGGGGGAATGAATCATTAAACGCAAAAATGGGCTATCATTTCTGAGCTTTTCTGAGCAACTTTCAACAAATTCAGTCCGTTCACGATGTGAACAAGGCATCCTTATAACATGCAGATAGACGTGGAAGAAATTTAAGAAACAAAAACAATAAATAACCATATTTAAACGAAAATAAGTGACTAAACAACGCAATACCTTGGCAGACATGTTTTGCTTCCTGTGAGTGAAAGATTACGTCTCCTATCCGTTCTAACGCCGCTATCGCCAGTGGCGCCAGAGCTGGATAGCGGCAGAACTATGATACCATCGCCCAAAAACTCAAGCGTGAGTCTTCACTCATTTGCTGTCTCACACCTCTAGACTGAGTATTTTTCGCATTTTAATTTGTCTCACTCTTAGCGAACCAGAATAAATCTTTAATATTTTTAATGTAACCTTATCACTCCAGAACTCGCCATTGATGTCACTAGCTACCTGCTCCTGAATATTCAGACAAGAAAGATCTGATTCTCCGATTCATATTTTTACACACTTTATTATTATGAACTCAAATCCCTCTACCCGCCATCCCCCACCGCCCAAACAAAAGAAAGTGAAAAGGGTCATTCCATGTCAGATCAACCAAATTTCAGGAAGTGCCCAAATGAACGTGTCATATTAATTTCATTTTATACACTTAAACCTCATGAGATGAATCTATGCAAAATGAGATGTATATCACTAAATTGCAAAAGTTTTGTACCTTTGAACTTTGAGAAGATCAGTCAAAAACCTTATTTTGAGTCATTTTTGAATCGGCACATTTCTAAATAAGTAAATACAATGAAAGGTATCCTTTAATAACTTTATTTACATAGAGGATCATCAGTATGAACAATGTGCAAGTCAATGAGATGCCACTAACAACAAACAGATAAAAATATAGATTGATCTATCTGAACTGTGAAGTAAATCATGTGAAAACCCATTCCACATGTAAGGTACATTGTACATGGACCAACCATACCAGCGCAAAAAGTGCATTCAAACAATCATAACCCAGTAGAGTTACATATTATAAATAATGGAAAAATTAAATTTATCAGCAAGAGAACATGTTCCACAACCGGGATGCTGCAAATTGCTGCCAATGATTAGTTTCGACATTAAAATTACATATTCACACAAGAAATGTGACAATAAAAATATTCACAGGATTATAAACATCACCATGTACTGACTCATGGTAATAACCATGCATTGAATTTCAGAATTTGATAACCACTGATCTATACAAACAATTATTAACTAACAGCACCATTCCACCATTTTTCCACACAAGACAGTGAAATTAAGCATTTTGTACTAAGATTTGATTGGAGGCACAACTGAAAGATGCCCTATATTTTTCCGTTCATAAAGTTAACAATCTTGATTTAATATATTTTTACATCTGGGATGTTGTCAATCCTCACAGTTTTCCAGGTTTCTTCCTTCGGAAGTAGTTTGGTGCAATGTCATACAGCCACTCCGGATCAACAATAGATACATTCCTGAAAATTATTTTAAAATCAGTTATACAATTGTGTCAACCAAACAAATCATGAGTAAAAACAACAAACACTTGCAAGTAATAAATCACTGTGATAATACCACTTACTTTATATATGATTTGGAGGTCTGCACCAGTTCATTAAATATTACGCAAGCAGGGCGACATCGGAAAAGTGCTGAGGATGGATGAATTGAGACCACTTTCCTGGTTGATAACTGTAAGGCGAAAAGACAATTCATTAGCAAATGTACATATATGATAAGCAATCAAAATTGCATTGCTCATGATCTACATAGACTCATAATTGTACCGTGTAATTAATCTATCATTTATTTCGATTTAAACACACTACAAATGTTTGTACGAATAAAATCATGCACATATAACTCAAACTCACCGTGACATAATCCCCCTCCTTTTGCAGTTCCGCAGAATTCATGAATAAGCCTGATGCAAGACATTTTCTGCAAAGCACAAACAGATGAAAGTGAGTGGACAAGAATTAAAATGTAATCTATAAATTCGACCAAGGAAGTCTTTGACAAATATATTTTGCAAATACCCAGTATTTGTATTTAAATACTTCTCCAAAAAGCTGTATTCGTATTTGTACTTGAATCCCATATAATCATTTGTAATAGTTTTAAAAGTATTAGTATTTGTATTTATAAACATTTTTCTCTTTTTGAATCCAAGCCAGCCAGTCAACGCAACACTTACCTAATTGCCATGTGATCTCTTCCACATGATTTGAAGGTCAAATTCTGAGCAATACATATTTCTTTCAACTGGTTTCTGATGTCCACAACAGTTCTCATATTGACTCCATGAACAAAATTTTCATGACACCACTCCTGGAATATCAAAATAATTCATTGGTTATTATACTAGTGAATATCATGTATTAAAAATTGTCATCCAACACAAGCATAATATTATTACACTCCCACACCTTGTTTCCACCAACAGCTCTAAATGCCCTGTAAATGTTTAACAGTGTGACATGATCACCTTCTGGAGATATAAACTTCTTTCTAGCATCTAATGCTGCTTCTCGCTGAAAAGAAAAATAATTATTTCATATCATTGGCATAGTAACAATGTCAAAAGCTTTGCATTACAAGCCTCCACCTAGTAAGCAACTTCAATAACACAAAGCTCTGAAATATAGCATTGAAAAAATGAGTACAAATACATACCTTATTGTGTGGTGTTACAAGAAGAGAGTCGACAGAGAGTAAACTAACAACTGTCAAAACTTCTTCTCTGCAAAAAGTAAAGAAATTAAATTATTGAAAAGAAAGGACACAAAGGAGACAAAAGAGCCAGAGTCAAGCATTAATCACATTTTGACAGCGACAATAAATGCACTCACAAGCAGTTTTCTTGGCTAGCAACAATAATTGCCTTAGAAAGCTGCGGGTCTAAAGGAAAAGCCGCCATTTGCCGACCAAGGTTTGTCAAATGAGGATGGTCATCTTTCATTTCAACAGCACTAAGAAGTTCCAGTTGAGTCAGGGCAGCCAGAATAGACTATGAAGAAAAAACATTTTTCATAAAAAAAATTATATATCATCATTGGCTAACATGAGGAAATATATCAGGCCTGAGCGTAAGCAAAATGATGGTAACCCACACATCGTTCTCCTGAAAATGTGCCTTAGTAATGGTCGGTTACCTGAAATTTAGGTAAAATATAGGGCAAGGCGAACGAAATTGCGTTCGCGGCATTTCAGTTTAAAGTAACCTCCAGGAGAATGAAACGATCGTTCGCCTGTTAAGCTCAGGCCTGTATATAGATTTGGTTTGCGAAAATAATACTTAGACCACGGTCAATATTAAAACCATTTAGTTACACTACGTTTTATTGTTTCCATACCTTGTCTGATGGTTTGTCCATGAAATCAAAATGTGCAACATCAGGGACTCCCATGGCCAATAACTGCAGTGTCACATTGGACATGTTACACCTATAAGTAGAAAATGTCAAAATTCCTATATGCCAAATAAACTTTCAGCCTGCCTCAAATCACATACAACATACACACATTTTTTCTTTTGTAAACTTGCATTATCTGGTCAGTGAAGGCAACGTCTTCTTGAGTATACATAAACTAAGATAGCCAATCCAGTTGCACGTAAGTATGCATTTGTCACATTCAAAACATTTCCGATCAATCACTCTCAATCTTCACCACCTCAAACTAAAATCATGTAGATATTCACAACAAACCTTTGTATTTCAGGAATGGGGTTCTCCTGCATGGATTCATACTGTGCCTCAGTATACAGTCTGTACGATATGCCTGGACATTCTCTTCCCGCTCTACCTGTTCTTTGCCATGCTTGAGCTTTAGATATCTGTTGTGTTTTCAAAATATCCACACCAGTGCCTGCATTGAATATCCTGTAAGTAAAATGGAAACAAGGAATGACACATCCACATGACTTTTATAGAATAAAACAGACAAGAGATAAAATCACTATCTTACTTTGCTTTCACGAGGCCAGTGTCTATGACATACTTGATGCCATGTATCGTTACTGATGTCTCTGCAATATTGGTGGACACAATTATCTTTCTGGAATTCTGAAACAACAGCAAAAACACACCAACTGTAAATCCTATCATGCATGTACCAAAAACCAAAACAGAAAACATGTAAACAATGTCCAAATGAAACATGTCATATTTACTGGAGGAGCCTTTTGAAAGACACGAAGCTGCTGAACAGGCGGCAATGCGGCATAAAGTGGGTACACGACCACCCGAGGGCAACCTGTTTGAAAGAGACATCAATGGTAAGTCACAAAAGTGCATTCAATTACCAAAGCAGAGAGAAGCAAAAACTGTGAGCCTATGTTAATTGAGCAGTCACCCAAGGGAATGGATAAATTTGACATTTTACGATATGTGGCTGTTCAATAAAAGGGTAAAGCATTGAAAATTCAGTCTGGTAAGTTTCAATATAGTAGCTGTTTAGAGCAGGTTGTGGTTCTATACAGGTGGCCATTTGGTAGTCAAGCAAGCTTTGCCCTCATTTGCGTCCGAGCTTGCAGAAATACATAGCCAGTCTTTCTATTTTTTTCTGGGATTATATATGTGCACGCGGTTTTACAGCCTTCCTATCTACCTTAACTGTTTTTATACTGATAAATAATGTGTGCACACACTATTACTAATCTTGACATGGTGTTATTTTTCCACAATCATCATTTTCATGCAATGAATCCACAATTTAAACATTTGTTAATGTTATCACTGAATGACTTAGTCATCACAGATAAACCCCAATTACTAATTTTCAATGATATGAACTGATGATCGTTGGCACTGAGCCGTGTATACTATCCAATAGGGCTGTACACTGGTTCTCAATATACCGTTTGTACCGGTACAAGGATAACGATATGGGTATTGATAACCGTTATGTGATAATAACGATACACCTATACGATGTGCAATGCAGTGTTTTAGGTGCAAGACACCTGCTACCCAGAGGTTCCAGTGATTTGGAAGAAAAATGTCAGCCCACTTTCATTGCGATGACATTAAAGAACAGTTTGGAATTAGTTCATAGAGATTTTTTCATAGTATTTTATTGTTAATTGTCCTTATTGTAGGCTTTGTTTAATGCCTGCATTGATATACCTTAAACATACGTATCATGATACGTATCGTATCGGTTTTACTGTATCGTGATATGTATCGTATTGTTAAAAAGATAAATGTGTACAATTCTACTATCCAGACAATATTTATCCAACATACCATGAAAAAAAAAAGGACTGCTGCCAGGCTAGCCATTAGTGCAAGTTTGACTGTACATATGCACCGCAGTTAAATTAAGAGTACAGCAGACACTTCTAACTTACTGACAATTCATAATCGGGAAACCTAGCCTTTACCATAATTAGCATATTGTAGTTTAATGAAAGGACTTACTTGATGGCAAGACCTTAGAAATTTCCCTGACTGATCTCACTACAGATTCAATTTCCTCCTGACCCGTCATGAATACAAGGAGATCTTCACTGGAAAGGTGAACAACAAAAACCATCTCTAGTCATCAGGTCCCTCATTAATGAACATCAAGTCAGTGCATGGAGATTAAATATTGCCATGTAATCAAACATTGAAACAGACAGTGATATAAATATATTTTTTAAATAATAAACAATTCTATATACAGTCTTCCCGAAGATCCAGTTTCCTTCGTCAAGACATTCGGTCCTGCAAAGTGGTAATGCTGGGTCCACCGAAAGAGTTTTGTCGGACCGAATAAACACGTGAATGTGTAACTTCATCAAGAATTGCTAACAACATAATTTTGAAAATACCATTATATTATTAGACATATAAGCTATCATGGGAAAATAAAGTTTTTAATCCAAAAAAAAAGGCACGAAATAACTCTATTAGATAGTGAGATACTTCTGATAAACAAACGATAATTATTCCAACTGTGGTCATAACTGGTTCCTTTTCAAATGAATTCATGTCCTTTTTCTCCAAATGTTTCAGTCATACAGTATATTGCAATTCACTCCATGTGAAGGTGTGAGGGTTGAATTGCTCCTTCAGTGTCACCTTCCTTCCTTCAATTGCAATTAACATTGAGTGTGACCAGAACAAAAGGGTAAATCAAAGTCCCTGTTAATTGCTATTAACAAATACCTTGTAGGCCTATATTTATGCTCTAAATTGCAATCATATATGTCTATCTACACTACTATAGTCTAGTGATCTCTTATTACACATGCAAAATCACACCGAACACGCTTGAAGACACTAGTTCGTCGGTCCGAGCAAATAAACGCCGGTCATGTCTGGCAATCTTCAGGAAGACTGGTAAAATTATGTCATACAAAGTATGGATCAGTACAAAAAGGAAAGAAAAGATGGCTAAAATAGAGTTTGGGTTTGTAGATTGCTCGTAATTAAAAAATTAGTTATTAAGCCTATGATTGGAACAACCTTACTGTGTAGATAATTGAAGCTCTGTATGACCAAAAACATCTTTTTAAAATACAACAACTTACTTAGGAGGCATCTCCTGATGAATCTGGAAGATTGTGACCAGTGTTGTGTATACATAATCACTAGGTGGTTCTTGAATGTACATCACCTGAGGTGAAAAGAAAAATTTTAATCAAGAAGTTCTAAATAAAGCAACTAGCACCGAAGTCAGTTACAGGTCTACTGCTACACTTAGCATCATACCTTTACAGGATACTGTCTTCCTTCAAGATACAACACAGGTGCTTTGTTGAAGTACTCTGAGAAATGGTCAACGTCCATTGTAGCTGACATGACAATTATCTGAAGAGAAGCATTTTACAGATCTGTCATAATAACCTGTCAAATCTGTGTTCCTGAGGTTCACTTTAAATCCTTCAATATTAAAGAACTTTTAATTCCAATACATATAACAGAGCTTTCAATAAGTTATTTTAACCCCATATTCATTGCGCATAGTAGAGTTATTCAACTTACTTTTAGAGGCATGTGTGTCTTTTTCCTCCTCTTCTGAGCAGATTTTATGACTCCAAATAAAACATCAGTATGGATGGTACGTTCATGAGCTTCATCCAACAATATGACTGAATACCTGGATAGGGAACATCAAAAGTTAGTACAGATTTAAAAAACTTGAGAAATCCATTCCTCAATATGTGTATTAAACTTACCTCTTCAGCAGAGGATCCAGTATAGCTTCTCTCAACAGCATACCATCCGTCATATACTTGATCTTAGTTTCTGAAGATGTAACATCCTCAAACCTCACAGTGTAGCCAACCTGAAGGCATTAAAATGAACAGCTTTCAAAATTTTGCCAAACATAACTAATACTTACACAGCAATTTTTGCGCATTGCTCACTGGATCTTTAGAACAATGTTGGAGACAGATCAAAAAGTAGCTTAGGCAATGTTTGTGTAATTAAGTTGACAAAAGGAGCATCTAACTTTACCCCATTAGACACAGGTTCGTCCCACAACCACAAATGTCAAGGCTTTGTTAATATTCCGCTAGAGGCCCAGGCCTGCATCCAGTATCAACCAAAGTAAGTAGACTCCAACTGGGCTACATGGCCATTTGTTGGCAATGACTTTACAGATCTTAGGTTTACCCTCTCCTTATCTAACTTTTGATCTGTCTTCTGCTAATGTCCTTGATCCAGTGAACAAGCCCCCTCGAAATCTGCTTCCATGTTCATGCTAAAGACTCATCAAAGCACTGTATTTCGGCTGTGGACAACTCAAACCTTCCAACTCAAATAAGCTAGCTATGGAATATGTTTAAATTCAAAACTTACAAGCTCACCAACACTGCGACCTCTCTCTTCTGAGACACGCTGAGCCACTGTTATTGCTGCTACTCTTCTTGGCTGAATGAAATACATTTAAAAACTCAAATCAAATTGCAAGTCCAAAAATGCACATTTAAATGTACAATGTTTTATATTTTTATCTACCTGGGTACAAGCTATCAAATGGTTTCTATGAAGTCCAGCTTCATATATGTACTGAAAGAGAGCAAAAAAGAACACATTATGTCAACTTGGCACCATGAGCGATGAGTATGATTAGACCATGATGGATTTCTGTAATTGCTTTCTCTGGTTACCTGAGGAATCTGTGTTGTCTTTCCACTCCCTGTCTCACCTATGACAACAGCCGACTGTGCTTGGACCAGCTCTTGGATGAGTTTTCTACGTGCAGGAAAAATTGGCAAACTGCGCCGCTGTTCCTGCAATGCTTCATATCGACCCGTTACTGCAACCAAATATTAGATTAAAATCCTGTAAATCCATTGGGATAAGAATAATGTTTTATTAAATAATTATAGAGTAATATTATGATATTAACAAATAGGAACTGCATGATCACCAATTAATCAGCAAGCAAGCATACCTTTGCTGTCCCCACCAACTAGTTTCGGTTTCTTCATTCCATAGTTAGGTTTAAAGGCATCAAGTGCATGGTTCCTCTTCATGACTTATTTTTCACAACTGCAATAAAAATGCGCCTCAATTCAGTTCTCCATGCAAGCACAGCTTCTGTGCACTGTCAGCAAAAATACTGATGGACTATTAAATAAATTTAAATGCGAAGGCTACATGTAACCAACAGTTTAATAGAATTCACCATCAACTGAAATAACTGCCCAGGTCAGTAATAATTAAGACTGATAGAAAAATATTGTTTGTTTCTGATTTCTGACCGACCAACTTCACAAGGCCCGACCTGAATTTTATTAAGGCATCTGTCAAACAATGGACATTGACTCCCAATTTTTTGCTTTTCAACCTTTATTCCTTAGGGGGGAAAAAACTCACTGACCTACCGTCCAAATAAACTTTTTTAACAATATAATCGGAAACTATATATATATATATATATATATATATATATATATATATATATATATATATAGTTATAACAATTTTTTTCAGTCGGCCTAACTTCTGCGTTAACCTGAATTTTAGCTTATCTTATATTCTTCAATATACGGGACCAAGACACGCCAAACCAGTGATTACCGAAACCAGTGATACAATAAAATCATTAAAAGTTCTCATTGTAAACTTTTTTTTAAATAAATTAACTGCATGCATGTAATACCTGTGTAGGAAGGGTAGTTTGTCAAAGTCAGAAACAACCAGGCTTAGTAAGCCAACATAGTATTTACCAACTGAACATGTGCATACAAAACTGATTACACGAGTTTGGACAGTGAATTACATTGTACTGAATACACAAACTGACGAAGTGGGTAGACCATAATTTATAACACAGTCATACCTGGTCATGTTGACGCAACCAGGAACAATATAAGCAACTTTACGTCACAAAGATATCAAAGGATCAGTAGATTCAATTATGTGTCGTAGTGAAGACGATTTTAGCCATGACCGTGGTAGATGAGTGGATTTATCACCGCGAAAAACGCACGTGCTCTTCGGCTGGAAGTAAACAGCGGAAGTGCGCCTTGACCTACATACGGGCATTTCTGACTTCTCCACAGGAAATAAACAAGAGCGGGAGTGAGCGCCGCGAAAAAAAATACTGGAAATGAGAAACGGTAAGCTTCGCTATCGAAGACTCTCAAACGGCAAGCTATGGCTTAAATCTAACCTTTAAAATGTCCACTCTGAATTGACGATGCTGAATCAGCAGATTCAACGAGAGCAATGAGAACATCAAGCTGAAACATGTTGCATTTGCAACCCGCGGAAAACAAGATGTCGCAGTGTGAATGACATTGGGTTTTAAACTGTACGATTTTAGCCAAGTGCTTTGCATATTTAATTCTCGATTTGGGCAGAATGATTTCGTGTCATTTATCCAGGGGTATCTGTAGATATAAGGGGACTGTATTTGGCGGATCGTTGTCGATGTTTGCTTATAGGACCCGAGTGCAAATGTGTATTATGTTGAACCAGGGCATATGACAGTGACTGAAAATGAAAAATAATGTTTAATGTCTGCAGTGTCAGGTCTGTGGTATGCTTAAATCAATCGTCGAATATGAACGACACTTGTGGTTGTCGATTATTAGTGAAAGTATGTGATCAATATGAATTAAAACCCGCAAGTGTGGGCGTATATCATCAATAAGTCTACTTCAATACTTGTATATTCCATTTTCTTGATGATAGCTGCTCCTGTAAAGTATCTTCCCTGGTATTGTATATGCAAATATAAAGATGCATTGGTTTTCACAGCATCTTCTTCTGAGAACTACTGTTTAATTGTGGTCATGTTTGGCCTGTGTAGCCCTGTAATGAATTGCTTAATCTGCATTGACTGCAAATTGCAATTATTGCCCAACAAAGGCCTATCATGGATTTATGATGGTAACATCATCACAAGCAAGTGATGTTATTGTACTCCTTTCAATTACAGGCTGTTTGTTTGTCCTGCTGGTTATACAAATGTATTAATGCAACAGGAACAAACAACATGGGTGCTTAAATGAGGGCATTTGCTAATACAGTACATGCTTGCTTAATAGCAATCGATGATCTGTGTTCCACTTTATAAACATGGTGGTACAGAGAAAGCATTTTTCAGTGACTGCCTGGAAGCTGTAGAAAACACTTCCTACAATGGTCTTATATCTTAATTTCAGCTGAGGATTTATTACAATGAGTCTCAAGAGGAAAGCTGGACTTGTCCAGCACCTTTGGGGTAGAGAACATGGATTACCAAAGAAACCCAGGACATTAGACCCAGAGGCTGCTAACTTGCTGGCTGAAGAAAAGGCGACACTTCCAGCTCGCAATCAGGTAGTTACATATATAATTATACCAAACCAATATTCCTACTATGCTGTCTCAGTTTTCTGATATTTTGTAGATAGTTTAGGTCAAAACCCTAGGGTTGTTGGCTTTCCACTCATGTCTGATACAGGCCTGAGCGTAAGCAAAAATATGGTAACCCACACATCATTCTCCTGAAAATATGCCTTGGTAACCCATGGTCAGTTACCTGAAATTTATTTTAGGTAAAATATAGGGCAAAGCGAACGAAATTGCGTTAAGCTCAGGCCTGTGATATTCTGTGGTCCATATTGGTTGCACAAAAGTAACAACGGTGCGCATAGCAATTTAAAAAAGATAACATTACTGATGTCCTAATACAGCTATTATCGTTTAAGCAACACTTCTATCTTCCGAAAAGTTTAATAAACCCATCTGATGAAAAGTTTGATATAGCAACAGACAAGAGTTGTAAAATCATTAACTTCACTCCACTGGGGTCACACTTAATTACTCTCAATATACTGTTTTGGAATTGAGTATATTTAAAGTAGATATATCAAAATCATGAAGGAGAATATACCCAACATCCATTGATGAAAGATCCATTTGACAGCAGTGTATTACATTCTCATATATAAATTTATTAAAATTATTTTGCATGTTGGTATAATCTGGGGTAAAGGTGTGAATCACATCATTACACAAAATCTAGACCAAAATTATTAGGCAGTGTGGGGTAAAGAAATCAGTTAATAGCTTTATAACCCCATTTGCCTTTATCAAGCTTTTCATCTGAGGTTTTGTGAAACTCTTTCAAAGTTAGAAGTGTTGATGCTTAAACGAAAATAGCTGTAATTGAAGTGGTAATATAATGAAGAAATAAAAATTCAAAGGCAAGTAAGGCCAGTCTTAAAAATGTTGCTGGTTACATGACACTTAAAAAACACATAAGGTAGGAAGGAATTATTGTTTTTTACGCAAGGGGAAAAAATTTGTCTTATGCGCTGATATGTTCTAAACGGTCGTGTAACCTGCAATAGGAATATTTTTAAGTATGGCCTAATTCAGTTAGAGTGAACAGGCCTGTAGCTTTCCAAACTGAAGAAAAAGTGAAATTTTGCTTGCAAGAAAAAAAAAAGAAGTAAATAACTAATACTGGAAATTAATTTTTATTATAAGCTTCTCAATTCTTCAATAGAATTTAATTATGTTTGTAGCTTTTCCCACTATACTATTCCTTATAAATGGGTACTCAACTTGTAAGGATTTCTGTCTTTCAGTCATGTGAGATGTCTGGACAGAGTCGTGCAACCTTCTTGGTGGATTTCAGTCCAGATCAGTAAGTATTCTCATCGATTCATGAACTAACTTGATCTCTTCTCAGTATAACTTTCCAAACGTGTTCTTGTATGAAATTGCCAAGTTCTTGAACATGCATTTCCTCTATTTCTTTTGCAGCACGAAGATGGCATCAACGCATGGAGATCATTCAGTTAGAGTCACCGACATAAAGTCTGGAAAGTGTCTACATGTACTGAAGGGTCATCCTCGCACTCCCTGGACACTGGCCTGGCACCCAACCTCCAATGACATCCTTGCATCTGGTTGTCTGGCTGGAGTAGTTCGCATTTGGGATCTCAGGGTATGTATTTCTAACGATATTCATCAAGCAACTTGGAAATTACAGAGTAAAGCATGAATACGTGTTGTTGGATATAATTTTGGTAGTTTAATGCACTGTTAATTTGTTGACAGGGTGGTGGTTGCGAGGTGTGGAAAACGACTGATGGGGCAGTCATATCTTCTTTAACGTTCCATCCAACTGACCAAGTACTTGTTATCGCTGCTGACAACTACATTCACTTTTGGGACTGGACCCAAGAAAGACCTTTCACCAAATGTAAGACAGCACGTAAAGAGGAGAAAGTAAGGTAAGTGTAATGTTAGGGTTATCGACAGTTGTGTACAAGTCATTAAAGAAGTTTCTTCTTTATTTATGTAGAAATGTACTGAATTGATTATTCTTTACTTTCCAGATGGGTTAAGTTTGATCGATGGGGCCAATATTTGTACACTGGAATTGTGAATTCTGTCACTAATAATGAGGAACAGAATGAGGAAGTGGGGTAGGTATTCGTGCTGTAACATGCTTTGTTTCCTAAAAATGTGCAATATTGTCAATACAGCTTTGAGTAATTTCTATGTCCTGTCTTTTAGGTACATTAATAACACCAACAGAGCTACTGCTTCTGATGCCATGTGCAATGAGGAAAGGCAGAATTTACAGTCATACTACAGAGATATTGTAGAGCAAATAACGAACCATCAACGTGACAGAATCAACCAGAATGACCAGCAGGGTCGCAACCGGATGCTGAGGCATTCCGACACCTTGCAACAGATAAACAGTGTCTACCCAGCTGTGGCATCTGTATCTCAACGCAGTGGTAAGTTTTCACTTAGGCTGTTGGTGTCTGTATATCTAATGCAGTTACTTTGTGTGTTATTTTGTGGTCATGTAATTCAATTCAATTTTGCGGAACATTGCTCTAAGAAAATACATAATATACCTAATACATATGCAGTAAATTACAAATAAAATTCGCTGATGGCAATGCAAGATTAATACAAATATTAATCAGTATTACTAATACCATTTTTACAATGAAGGATATCAGAAACATTTATGCACAGAAAATAGTAAATATGACATCGTTAAATGTTAGTGTGTGTGGGGAATTCTGTTTTAGAATTTGATTGAAATTGTGGCTTTAGTTTTTGTTCGACATGGTATTAACCACATTATTTCATTTTCCAGGTGAGACATACAGTGGCCCTCATCAGGCCAACATCTCCATGGTGGGACCTCATTCCCCAGTGCACCTAGATATTCTTGAAGATGCACGTCAGTATGCTTCACATTTAACTCAAAGAGTTCATCAAGCTCGTCAGTATGCTGCTCACTTGACTCATTCAACATGGCTCGGACATGATGATGCTGAAAGGCAGGTCATCCGAATCAGAAACCACCAGGCTGGCAATGATGAGAGGAACGCCCGTGTTGAGTCGGATGGTTTGGGTTCCTTGGATGGACTGGTCAGCAATGACACGGCTACCACCTTGAATGACCGCAATCTTTTGCACAGGTTGCCATCTGCTACAGAGGTTCTGAATGCTTTGCCCAACAACTCTCGGTCCTCTTCATTTGGTCGGGTTGGTTTCAGCTCTTCATCTGTTCGTAATGTAACTTCTCCATTGATGGTGTCAGTTCCTAGTCCTTCTTTGCCATATCCAACTGCCAGCATCACCACTTCTGCTCTCATGGTGTCTATGCCCAGCATATCTCACGCTAGCACCATGCAGGGTACCTCGCCTACTGTTACCTTGACTGGAGTTTCTCTATCGAATACCATTACTTCAGTGGCTTCAGGATCAACAACCGTGTCCACAACAGCATGTTCTGTTATCCCATCCACTGGATCTATTCATCCTTTGAATGCCGCTAACCTCCCCCCTGGCCTGTCTCAAGCTAATCTTGGCCTGAATTCCTCGTTATCCACAACAACGTCACCTTCACCATCTTATACAAGACTCATTTCTCACTCTCAAGCTGCGCGAATGAGGACCTCCTCTAGATCTAATTCTTTGCAAGGGGCTGCTTCTAGTCCCCAGAGACATAGTAAGTCGAATAAGAGGCCAAGAGACTCTAGTAATTCTCCTGTTCGATCTCAATCGGCAGAACAATCAAGCTCCAGTCAGTCCAGTAGATCTTCAGTCGTAAATTCACCCAATTGCACTAGTTCTCAACCTAATTCTGAACGTGCGTACAGACTTATTTCAGGAGTACCGGCCAGTAGTGCAAGTACTGTATCTGCTGCCCAGTGTTCCGGACCATCTTTGCTTGGCTCCCTACTTAGAACACAGTTACGAAGTTCGACTAGTGCTAGCGACTGTCCATCTTCTCACTCAAGCTTGGGAAATGCTTCAGTGAGTCGCTCCAATGTGACTTCTGTCACTGTCATTCCTGAATCGAGTAGTCTGCCTGCTAGTGCTGCTGCAGCATCCTCATCGCATCGCCCATCTCTACTTAGATGTCATCTCCTGGCTCAACAATCAAACAACAATGTGACGAGGGACCAAGTGGCATCACTAAGTGGTTCATCTCAGGCCCAGGCAACAGAGCAGGAGGGAGAGAATGGGGAGAATCGTCAAATGGAAACAGACATGAACCACAATAACATTGGACAGTTGGGACCAAGAGGAGTTGAAGCTGTTGGGTCTAGTGGACCTTTAGGTACTACTGATTCTGCTAGTTCAAGCCACCTTGCGTCTGTTGTGGGGAATGAAGTGCGAAATGTATTAGAGAGAGTAAGATCAAGACAAATTGACATTCAGCACACTCTTAGTGCGTTTTGCCAGCTGCAAGGACCGGCCGAGGCTAGTGTTTCACAAGAGTTACCCACCAGTCTAGCTACCTCTTCTGCACCAATTGTTCAGTCTTATCCAGAGTCATCATCAAGTAATGAACCATCATCAAGCACTGCAACCTCTCACACTGCGACATTGCCATCATCTGTTAGTAGCATCTCAGAAGAGGTCGATAGGCGTTTAGAAAGTCTAAACCAGCTGGGTCAACGAGTTAGTCAGATCACTCAGCGAATGAGTGAACGCGCTCGTAACTTGGTGCAAGAAGGTAACAGGACACTTGGTGAGATGAGGAGACACCACCGACGTAGTTCTCACCGCCAACAGCCATATCCAACTAGCCAACAGCGACAGAGACGCTTACAAGCCATCCTTGAGATGTGGAGACCTTGTCAGAGAATGGCAGCTGCCGGGGCTGCGGAGGCAAGACCTCGTGATGCTAATTCTTCTCCCAGAGCTGAAGAAACTCGTGGCCATGCAGAGGCAGACCAGGAAGGAGTCACTCACTTGCATCGTAGACATAGACAACTCAGAGTAGAAATTGAGAAGTAAGTTGTCACTTCTATGATATTGTCTATACTTGGTGAAACTATTTGGTAGTCAAGTTACTTACAGACTTTTTCTCATGTTTTCAGCATGCATTCTGAATTAACCAGAAGAATTCACCAGCAAAGAAGAGACCCAAGCTGGTTTACCTTGCAACGTAGAACATTACATCCTCACTATTCTGTTAGCATTCTAGATGACACAATCAACCGTAATGATGGACTACAGGCTGCAATAAATAGGGCCATTGCAGGTAAGGATATTCATTAGTCAATACTTAGGTTGCTTGTGGGAGGCGTTTTCGCGTAATGCGTCCGGTTTGCCATTTTGCGAGCGGCAAATTCGAACTTACATGTTAATCCAATGGGGCCAGTTCGGCGGAAGGCTCAAGCGTGTATAAAGCACATATGCACTCAAAGTACGGACCTGTCGGCGTTACCGAACGGTTGTGTAGAGCTTCATAGTCTTCGGCACTGATTCCTGGGCTTATCTATCCAGTATATTTCTCAAAATCTTCATTTTGTGTGCATGCTGGCCGCTCGTTCATCTTCATGTATCTCCAAAGCCACCACTAAACGCCAGGTGTTGCCACTGTGTTATGCTGAAGTATACAGTGTCGCCCTCTCGTGTTTGAATCTTATCATGATTGCTCAGCATGTTCGTCGCACAGAAATTTGGTACACACAGATGGCAACTAAAAGTGCATTTTAAGGCCCAGTTCCAGTTAGCTCCAATATTTACTCTACAAACGTCGTCGGCATGGTGACAGGTGAATTCGGCGCATATCAATTTCGGCGCCGTCGAATTCACTAGAATCGACTGGTGGAGTTTAGTGAATTCGGCGATCGCTTTGGGTGAATTCGGTGCGTAAATTTGGTGAATTCGGCGCGTACTTTCATGTGGAATAACTTAGCATCTATATGTGGCAGGCAAACGTTACATACCTTGTTTTGTTAGCAAATGCAAGCTCTACCAGTTTATGATTTTACTGTATTATTATTTTTTTACTGTATTGTGCAAATGAAGCCCAGTTGATGATGTGCATATTCTGTTATTTTCTATTTAAATTAATTATTTTACTGTAATGTGCATATTGTTATTTTCTATTAAAAACAATTTATTAAAATGTATATAAATTCAAAAAGATTCAAAATCCAAATTCCAAAATAGGAAATATATGAAAGTATATCAATTTATAAATTTTAAATAGATAAATATACAAAATTTAATAAGCAAAAGACAATAAATCACAGAAAATACTTACAAGTATTTACAAATTTCTCTACTGGACCGTTAAAGCGAAAGTCTATGCAATCATTAATTACTTGAAGTATGTCTTTCTTAATTGCTTTTATAACAATATTTGATTCTTTGATCAAAGTTTGATATTATAAACTGGTCTGGTGCTATAATCAAAAGAAAGGCAACATACAATGTACATGAATGGGCATTTCAGACATTGAAAAATATGCCAATTGTTAATATTCTAGAAATTAAAAGAAAAAGCAACATTAAAAAATAAAATATAAAATTTATTACCAACTTGAGGAATAAAACACATAGTACTAATAACGGATTTTTATCCTCTTGGTACACACGTTGATCTTGGGTTTGCCCTGAATGTTTAAACTTGGATAAACCAGAGTTTTATCCAAATTGAGGTTTAAATGACTTACTGATATTTTTATGTAGACAATGAAGTGCATGTTGACTCAGCAAAATTATGCTGTTGCTTAATACAACATGACATGCAAATGTATACCACAACAACAAAAAACTTATTAAATAATTAATAAATTCCTTCTTTTTTTTTCATGAAATGATAAAGTGTAATAGATTGGAATAGTTCTTCATGAAGAAATAAAATTATTTTACATCACAATAAAACTTTCAAATATTTTATGTCCCATTACTTGCTGAATTGTATGACAAGCAATTGTGAAAAAAATATATAATTAAAGTTTGTTACTTTCTGATTAATCAGCTGATCATTTTCAATAATTAATACAAGTTAATCGTATTTTACACAAATTCTCTTTTTCCTCTTTGTGAATTGTCATATACATAAATATGATCTTTTTTTTATAATGGGGAGACATGATAAGCCTATATATCTATGGCGCCGAATTTACCGTTCGCCAAATTCACTTAGCCGAGTTCACTATTTTTTGCGCTGAATTCACCGTTCTAGACGCGCCGAATGCGTATTTGCGCCGAATTCACCCGAATTCGTCGGCATTGCATCATACACACCTGCATAATTTGGCGAGCATAGTCACACTTTAGAGTGTAGAGATCAACGTGCATGACTTCACCCACGTAAACGAGAGGAGGCCAAATACAATCTACTACAGTAGTTTAAACGAAAAACTTAGATCATTCTGTTCCGCTCTACGCACCATTTGCGCATTTCTATGCACTCTAGTTTAATGTATACTTTGAGAAATTTGATCAACTTTTCATGAAGTTATGCACTCCGTTCGTTGTGGTCAGCGAACGTTCGCCTTGATAAGGTCAACTGTCAAATGGTACCTACGGCAAATTTTGCAGTTTCGAGAGCAAACGGATACCGTTTCTCTTCAGAAATGATTTCTATGACGTTCTGCCTTTTATTCAATGTATAACTGCGTGCCAATTTGCACATTTCTATGTGCTCTAGTTTAAGTTTTATTTGTCAATATTTTCCAGGTGCTTTTATGGGTGTTGGTGAAAGCGCAGTTGCAAGTAACATCATTAGCGAGACGTATCGAATCCAGCGGTGGGACTTCAACAACTGTCAAATTCCTGATATCTCACAAGGTATGCTGTTAAATGTTGAATATGATAGACTTCAACTTCAGATTTTATCCATTTTCAGATTTCACCATTGCGTCAAATATGAATAGTGTGACACAGTTTAATCATACCACTTTCTCTCTTGTTCCAGCATTTGCCAATATTGTAGTTTCCCCTTGCAAAATCCACAATGACGCCAGCTGTGACATCTCTCAGGATGGTCGCTATCTTTGCACATTTGTGCCCAGTCACAGAGGCTTTCCTGATGACACCATTCTTGGAGTGTTCTCCTTGGAAAGCAGCTCACTGGGACAATGTTTCTATACAAAGAGCTTTGGTAAGTTTCAGTTTTAATATCAGCTTTCTGAGGATGCAATGTTCTCTTTAACTGAACTTATTATTTGCATTTCTCCTGAATTGCTTTGTTTTCATCTTTTCTTTACTTTTTGTAGGACCAAATGCTATATCTGTGAGCATTTCACCATTGAACAATTACGTCCTTGTTGGATTAGCTGCCAAACGCTTGGCATGGGTCTTCACCCAGAAACAGGTAAGATATCTTCATGGATGACTCAAATAATTGACATAATCCCTGTATATTTATTAAATATTTTATTCACATTAATGTAATTTTTATCATTGAATTGTTAAAATATTTACATCATATTTATTTTAATGAGAGTGTGCCCTTTTTGTGAATGATGATTAGAAAAAGATGATTATATCTTCACATTGTTTGAGTTGGGTCATAACAATATTGATCCTCATCTATTCCAGATGGTTGCTCAGATATTCAAACTGCGGACCAAATTTGCTGGAGAAGATTCCGTTGAGGTAATTAATTTAATTTTGCATTAATGAAAAACTTCGGGTTAATTTCTGACTGAATTTACAATAAGTTCTAGCATAACCATTCTAATTCTTTTTTCAGCATATCTGTGATCTCATGCACCCTTGTGAACTGGACATACGAAGTCATATAACTGTCAACTCTGCTCGATGGCTGCCTGGTGTAGGGGAGGGTGTTGTTTATGGAACCAATCGAGGAGATCTACACATCTGCACGCCAGGGTATGTATGGTGTACCATCTGTTTATAATCATTTCATATCTAGTACAACAATTGAGCTAATTACCTAGCCTTTTTTTGTGGGAATGTAACAAATAATCATGTACATTTCACAGGGATGATGAGCGAGATTCCAAAGAACAACGCCCACCTGTTGATGCACCCCAAGACAATAACTTTGACCAAAGGAATCTTATGCAAATGCTAGGGCTGGCCGTCCCGCAAACTATGAGTGCAGGCACTCAAACAGTGCACCGAATTCGTCGCAGTGCAAGCACCCAGACAGAATCCAGTCATCACATTAGAGATGTTGATTAGGTCACAAAGTGTAGTGACAGTTGTTATTCCTGTTATTAGTGTTAACTGTATAATCCTTTACCAATCATGGAGGAAATATATAGATTTTCCTTTTTTTGTTGTTTTCTGAATTATATGAAGATATATTCATTCTTTGAAATCATAATACTAAACTTGTACCGAAGCGAATTTGCTATAATCACGACAATAATTATTGTATATTGGGGATTGAGGAATAAAGGAATGAGAGAGATGAAATTATGTGTTGTGAGTTACTGCTTAAACATAAGGGGGTGATCTGAAAATATTTTCTTTCAGTCTCAGTTGTCCATGGGACTGATCAATGTTTCTTCAAGTCAAGATATATATTTTCTGGGCACTACATCATCTTTTCACAATTGTGGTTAGGGGCTGCATGCCATGACCATTTGGCTTCCTCAAGACGCTGGTAGTTGGTTAGGAGTCTATCCAGGTCACTTACAAATACATCAAAATATTGACAACAGCAAACACAAGACATATATACAAACAGTTTATTTTGTTTTCATGTAAACCTTTTACAAATATTTTCTCTGCCACTTCTCAAATGAATCTGACAAATTATTTTTAAGCCATACGATTACCACTCACTCATAATACATCACTGTTACTAATGCAGTGATTAAATGTTACGTTTTCCTGTATAACTTGACTTTTGGCCCATCCCTATGTAATTCTTTACATGTAAAGCTTCTGTGAACTTGTGAATGATGAATCAAGTAACCCTTGACATGTGCCATAGAATATCTATCACTGCCTATTACAGAGATTTTACCTGTCTACTGTAAGGAGTCTAGGGACCACATGGCCCATTATCAGAAATTTCTTCATTGGTTGCAGAGCCCTAAATACAACCAAAGCATTAATCACTAACAACCATGGTTAAAAGTAAACTGATATGTTCAAAACCCTTACAAAATTACAAGTTACTTATTCATTAATCACAGGCCATCAATAATTGCAACTTCCAATGTCGTTCAGGTTATGTGAAACTCAACAATGATGTTGAATAATAACGGTAAAAATGGAAGAAATGAGTCTCATATTTAAGCACAACAGTCTTTTAAAAAATTATGAATTCAAAATCTGAAATATGAATTTAGATTGGAGAAAAAAAAAAACGCTCAAGATCAGCGATGCCTATATTTTTCAGTCCGCATAGGCACTTTATTAGTGTTGAAGAGAAGTGCATAGCTGGACATCAGTGCATTCAGGACTGACCTTGTCCAGCTTCGAGCAGATATGACTTCCATAATTTACACTCTGCACAGATTATAACATTATTTACAAAGTTCATACTAATTCCTTCTGCAGGTTTGGAATTGAAGAGAGTTGCAGCAATTGACTGTTCATTAAAACATTTCGAAATATGCAACATTAGGTGGCCATAAACAACAGAATTTGCAATCATGACTGTTCCAGCACTGTTACAACCCTTCCCTCAAACCAAGGACTCTCATATATATTAAATATAAAATTCTATTACTGATCAACGATTAGTTTATTTGATACATATTTACAACATATGAACTGTTAACTGTGATACACAAATAGATGACCAATTATCCTGTCATATTTACATGTTCTTCAAATATTGGATTGAAGGGCATACTGCTTTCATTTATTAAACAGAAATCTTAAATAATTGTGCTAAATTAATTACACTCACTGCTTTCCAATCCCTAGATATTTGTTTAATTGCTAAACACTTCTGTAACTTATAAATGCATCTTTCATATTTGTAAAATGTTAAAATACATGCGCAAAGCCTAAACAAATATATTTACATGAAATCAATTAAACATCCACTTTATAAAATTGAAAGTGCAAGAAACATAAAATCTACTTGTCTGTTAGCCATAAGGCCATAGCAACATAATAATAATAAGAGTGATCACAAAACATTTCCTATACTTCAATAGTAGTCTTAATTCAAATCTGAGGCAGGGTACTAAGACCTGAGGTCAAAATACATCCTGTGATTGACCCATTTTATCTATCAGTGGAACCTGAAAAATTATTGCAGTACTGAACGAGATAATAGCGTTTTCTCCAATTGATGGCCTACAGTGAAACTCTTCTTTATAGAGATCATAACCCTACAGGGAACACAGAATTAATCAATCTCAGTATTCAACCAGAGTTTACACTTGGCCCAATTTATCAGCATAACATTATATATATTTATCGCCAAACAAACACTTTAGGAGATGTAGTGAGCAGCATTCCTCCCGCTGCAACCGTTCGTGCAGTGAAGGATTTAGCCAACGCCATCACAGTCCAGGCCGGTCACATGCATCTCTTATCACATTCACTCATCACATTCACAACTCGTATATCAGATTAAAACAAACTTCGTATCACACTCATCAAGTGTCAAGTTCTGCTGTATCAATTCTCAAGCTCAGCTCTGCTATTGCGGATTTTTTGTACGGATTTGTAATTTGTTTCGTCTGCACAACATTTTGGTCCATGTTGAAGATGAAATGGCAGGACAGCTACACTGATAGTCCGCAGGGCTGTGGAGTGTGGATCAGGGAATAAGCAGGTTGTGCATGAGGGATTTGATTCTTAATTGCAGCAGTCTTGTCTCACACAGGGCCATTTTGTGTTTGAGCCATGAACTGTTCCAGGGCTTCCTTTGCCCCAGCTCTGCAAATGATATAAAAATAAACCGTTATTTCCTTATGAACTTAATAAGCTACTCCTACAAGAGACTACCAAAGCAAGTAAGACGTGCTTTGTGAACAGTTTGCATTCGATACTATAAAAATTATCCTGGTTAAACAAATTAATATACTTTACAGTGATTAATTATCCAGGACAATACTTAGTTGTACATACATGTCATACATGCTGTTACACACAAAATGAGTCACAAATTAAACACAACTGACAAATATATCTACAATACTTACCTAGCCTCCTCAATTCTCTTCTGTTCGGCAATCTTAGCAGCCTCTTCGGCACTGACAGTGTTCTCTGAACTTTCGGATGTCTTTGAATCGTCATCACCACTGCGGCTTTTCATTAAACCAGCGTGAGCTAGGAAGCTGCAATACAAGATCAGTCTAGGCTTAAGTCAAAGATTACACCTTAACACTGCATTGACAACATAATCATCATTTCTAAAAAAGTAACATAAATTAAAAAAAACCAGAACCTACCCATTGAAAAAAATACACCAAAACATTATTCGAAGCCATAAAAGTTAAGCATTGATCTGTTACCAAATTAGCAAAAAAAAGCATGTATTAGGCAAAAAGCAGCCCACACACATTCTCAAGTTAATAAGAAAGCCATTCAAAATTAAATGCAAGGAAAGTAATAACATTGTAAGGCCAGTCCATCTAACTAATGTCTAGTCTTAAATGCAACCAAAATTATGTTAAGAGTGAAGTGGAAGGTGTTTCAGTGAGTGAAATTTTCAAGTGTGACAGAGTCATAGACTCATTATATATAAAAGGTGACCAAACCATGTACCTTGTCTATATCAACTAACACTAGTCTACTGTTAGTTATCCTAACTAGGTAAGTGCTTCACAATCACCAGGTTACTGGTGTGAGGCATGTGGGCACAATGTCAGCTAACTTATGCTGCTGCTGCAAAGGTATTCTAAACAGCATACTTAAAGTTAGCACTGAGGTCCTCGTCGTCATCATCGTAGTCGTCTTGTAAATGATTATCTCCGGCCTCGTCATCGCTGTTTTCACCCGGAAGAGGAGGTTCATCATCAGGAGGGGTGGTGGAGATGTCAAAAGGGGGCGGCCCTCGGTAATATGGGGTGTTGTCATGCGTAGGGATTGGTACAGCACTTGATACTTGTCTAATATTTTCACTACAAGAAACAGGCAACAACTAACTTGTAGCCATGTGACAGCAAAACTCATGCATCAGGTTCAAGCCATAGCCCAGCTATCATTCAATAGGATATGTCTTGTATTTGCAGCTAATCATAATGCCAGAGACATTTAGGGTGACCCAGCACTTAAGCTTTTTGCGCACCTAGCGGTTGCGGGGAACAATTACCTTTGACGTCAAAATTGACGTTTACTTTTTATTGGAGATTGTGGCCAAGTGTATGATGTCCTCTACTTGTTTACATATTGCTCCCCACATCCGCAAGGGGGCAGCAGATAAGTGACTCGGCTGATTTCTATTGGCTCTGACAATGCTAAATTAAATCTGGTATACTATGCTACATTCAGCATCTACTGGTATTAATTTAAATCCATGCAAATTGTTTAAACGAGTAATACAGTTGTTTGTGGCGAAAATGTAGGATTTGTACAATACTGATTAGTAGTAACTGATGTGAAAACGGACAGTGATACTTCAACATAAAGGAATTAAATACATCACCACAAACAAATTTATAAAAACTCAGCTTAAAGTAAGGGAAGGTGGAAGGAAAGAAAAACAAACATTCATATTAACATCAACTGACCTGCTGTCAGACTCTTGGGAGGTTGAAGTGACTTTGTTTTCTGACGAGTGATTGACACTCTCCTCAGAAACTTCATTGGCTGTTGAGGATGAAACACCTGAGTCGCCAGCACAGCTGAAAATTAACCATAGACTTCATGCGTCAAAGCCAAGAATTTCATATGCTTACAATCAAAAATCCACAGGAAACCCCAAAATTAAGACCATCTTAGCAAATCAGTGAAGCACGGTCTTATTATTGAGATGCTACATATATATATTGTTCTCATTTTATTACAATATTAACATGCTATAATGGCTGGAGTTTTTGCATGTTAGGATTATGCAAGACTGCATATATGCCACTCTTAACTGTTGAATAATAATAACACAAACTGAACTCATTGCTGTATTCATAAGATTTTAAGGTAGATTAATTCTGAGTAGCCTTACTAGTTTAATGCAAACTGCAGGAGTGAATATGATGTAATTAATCATTGTATTGAATGTGAAATTAGTGAAAAGTAAGAGCTCTTACCTATTGTTATTTCTTTCGGTTGAGTTGGATGAAGATGAGGAAGACACCACTTCAGTTGCTAAGTCTGCAGGTGTGCTGCTTACCACTGAAATCAGAGAAATTAAAAAACCTGAGAAATCGATCCATTTCACAGTAGAAACAAAAATTTACATAAAGTTTAAAACAATGTTTGAGATTCTTAAATTTATCCAAAATGTGCAACACAATTGTAATCAGTATAATTGCAGACTTCCTACCCATAATTTCACTCCTTTAATATAATACATGTCACAACTAAATTTACAAACACTTGGGTGTATTCCCTTCCAACACATAATATGTTTAATTTCTATCATTTTGATCGTTTCATGTATACTTCAAATCAATGTACTACATTGTGTTGGAGAATAATAAAATGTGTACTTCTCACAAAAGGAGGAAATTCCTCAAATTTCAACATAATAAAAATCTTCATGGATTCGGGTCACATTCTGGCTCTGTCTGACATAAATACCAGAACACTGATGTGACTCAAAGAATTCGAACTAAATCTTCCATTAGCATTTCCTAAGACTCCAGCCAACCGCCTGCCTGGTAATAACAAGTGCACAGTTGCTATTCTCCTGCAATCCATTCTCAATGCAATGCAGTACTTATACATATCAAAAACATGCCAAATCATCATATCTACCTGGAAAACTGTCAGCAATCAAAGCAGCGAACAGTTCTTCCAGATCATACGCTCTGTCATGATACAAAGACACAAATTCTTCACTCTCTGACATAGTCCTCGTTTCAATCACACCTCCAACTGATCTGCCGAGAAGGAAATATATGATCTGCACCGGTGATAAGTAGGTGGTTCCACATGGGAGCATTAATACCATCTGTTTCCACCCTGCCCTCAGCAAATTTAAGTTGAAGAACTCCCAACCCAAGCAGGCAGGCCAAAGTTCAAACTATTATCAATGCCAGGTAAATTTTTGGCACCTGTAGATCTGTATATCTCATGAATGAAAAGACCACTAAAAACGTTTTCATTCAAGCACATCAACGTTTGTGTGAGAAACTACAGTAAGAAAATATGGCAGGCAAGTCAACACTAAGCAGGAAGACACTCAAGCCAAACACACTCTAGAATTAAGTCACAAAATATGAACCAACTGATATAGCAAGGAACTAATTCACTATGATGTCCTAATTCAATGAAAGAAATTTTACTTTAGGCGGGCATGAGTGCACATAACTGGTGGATGTGTTAACTCAGAAGCCTTCTCTATTCAGCCTGTCAAATATACAGAGTATCAACGCTCAAGAGGCAGTCATGCATGACAGACAACTCTACCCATTCTCACACTAGAGTCTATTATACCATTACCCTAGCCACGACTTCCAAATGCTAATATATTTTAGGTAAACATACACTTCCTGGAGTCTCATAAAAAACAATCTGGGAGCTACTTATGCAATGCACTATAAAGATTTAAATGCTCCGCAAGCCCTGACAAGTCTATTTCCTTATTGTAAGCAGTAATTCACTTGATCCTAATAGCTATCATTTGTTCTCCTTTACATTAATATGGTAATGAGCGAGACATCTATTGTTACAAATTCAGACCAATGAATACAGCAGAATCTGAAAACTAATTATGGTAGACAACTTGTGCATAGTTACGAGTAAATATGTGCAAATCAAACATGAACACCAAGCGAGTGCACTAAGAACAATAATCCAAGAGCCCCTTTCCCCCAACCCTTATAACTTGTAAATTAAAATGAAATGTACTCACGATAAGCAGCCTGTCTGCCCGAGGAGGCATTGGAAGTGGAATCTGCCGTATCCATGACATCGGGAGAACTACTCCTAGGTCCAGGATCAGTCCTAAAAGCAAGTGAGTGAATGACCGATTTTCACATAATGAATTCATAGGTGTCTCAAATTATATTTGGACAGGAGGGAGGGGTCTCCCTGTACAACTTCTAATCAGTAAAACTAAAATTGTGCAGATTTGATTTTTTTTTTTTTTTTTTTTTTTTTTTAAGCTTTGCTTACGGTGAGTTGAGGTGAACTTTGTGTCACAGCTAATTAATTAATGAAGTGCTTGAACATCAATGGCTTAACTTTACACTCAGGATAGAAAGAAGTATTGAAACTTTTGTGATGTCTTATATGAAACTTTTGCCACACTGACATTTTGTTTGTAGACAACAGCAGCACAAATGGTCTCTGACCTAAACAAGAACCCACACTTACTCGCTTTTGTTCAAGTTCGTGGAATCAATGCTAGAGAAATTTGAAAAGTCTGCCCAGGCTTCTCCGGATTCAGATTTCCCCTTGTTGAAGTCAGCCCAGCCAGCATTACTTGTAGCACCAGCGCTGCTTCCCACGCCATCCCAAGGGGAATTTGTGGTGTCCATGGCAACACCTCCTGAAGATGTTGTGGTTGTTGTATCCATGGAAACATCATCAAAGTTTGCTTGCCATTCTGCTTGAAAAATACAATAAAAGGAAAAGTTCTAACATTAGTCAAATTGTCACATTATGGAAAACAATTGCAATCATTGCCTGGGATTATAAATTAAAAAGTGTCATGTTTGTAAGAATCTTGTTGAGTTGACATAATAGTCTAATAGGCTATACACTATACAGTGTCAACTCCATCATTAGCATGAGAAGGAAGCACAAACGTTTTTGGGAAACTATGTTTATCAGTTTATCACCAATCCTCTGCCAGCTAACATTTTTTCGATGATGTAAGAATTAAAAAAACAATTTGTGGCTTTTAATTTTAACTGTTCTTCATGTGACTTACGACTGTTGTAATCAAAAGTCTACCTGAAAAATTTTAGACTCCTCACTCATCACCCCCCCCCCCCTTTTTTTGTTTCAAGAATGGGGTATAGACAAAAGATCCCCCCCTCCCATTTTCTGTGAAAATCTTCCAGTACACCCATCCCCCTCCCCCCCCCCCCCCCAGCCACCATTCAAGAAATTTAATTTAGTGTTTATAATATGGCCGAAGTTTTATACTATTCCCCAGTATAATTATTTGCACCCAGCTTAGAACAGACCTTGAAAGAAAAATACAAATTCATTCCTTTAGTATGGAACATGAGAACCATCGATCCTTAAGACCTTTATGTCTGGGAAAAAAGGACTGCGCTACACCAAGCCACATTAGGAAACAGAGAAAAATAATTTACCAGTATTGTCCACATCCATTTTCTCGGTTTTTGAGGTGGTGGTAGGTGTTTGGCGAATCACAGCAGGTGAATCCAATTCTTCGTCACTGTCTGTACTCTCGTCACTTTCATCACTGCCGACTTGGGCAGCATCTCTCCTGCCTTGGGAGCTGCCGTAAAAAAGGAAATTTTTTTAAATCATTCAGTATGCACACATTAAACAAGTTTAGGGTTTTGTACCTTTTCAAAGAAATCAACACAATACCTATTTTCATACTTTAATTTTGATATCAATTTTGTTTTAAAATGATACCACTCACCCTTCAAACCATTAGCATCATTTTACAAGTAACTATCATATTTGGGGAAGTTTCGTTGATTTCTTGCAAGAATAAGCTTGTCAATAAAAGGTGAGGGTATACTCGTTACTTTTCTCAGGAGAGTAAATTCAAAAAAAGACACCCTTCAAGCTTCATCAAAAAGCAAATTCACTTTCTTTTGTTTGTTTTGAGGAACATGATTGCTAATTGCACTTTACAGTAGACACCTGTGACCTAGGTACGCACTGAGTTATTTCTTTCACCCCAGTTTTGATAGAATACTGAATTTGATGTAGTATATTGCTACCGATAGTATTGTGCATCAGATACCGGGTTTACGATAGTTATCTTGTCTTGCAAATAGCCCTGAACAATCTAATGGTCTACATGTGACACTTCACATTTAACAAAGGCAAATTGATACAAAGATGTGGATTCATACGTTGACAAAGTTTGAGCAGGACTTGACAGAGTGACCTCTTTATCTTCCCAAATATCTTCATCGCTGTCTTGATCGTCGAACTGTTGCATTCTTTCTTTGCAAGCTTGTTCAAACAGTGATGCTGAGTTTGACTGCTGCAATATTAAAGATAATTTTACATGGCTTTGCGTATAGCAGTTATAAGTTATTGAAAAACACTAATATTATTTTGTGATACTTACAGGTTCATCTGGGATATCAAAATCAATACTCGATATTCTGTCAGTAAATGGAGCCCTGAAAATAAAATTGAGGATTTTTTATCTTCCCTACAAATACCTGCAGAAATAGTTATCTCACTAGAAAGTTAAATTATAACTCTTTAAGCAATGCAACTGCTCAGTGTCAAATTTTTTTGAATTGGAATTATACACTTATGAGCGAAAAAAAAAAGAAGCCAACTTCATAGAGTGGGAAACGAATCTCATAGACTTGGGAGCTAAACTCCAGATGACGTCACATGTATGTAGGACTCTCATTGGCTAAGGGATTGCTTTAACCTATGCCGAGTCCTGGATTCACATGACTTCATCTGGAGTTCAGCTTCCAAGAGTATAATATTTGTTTCCAAGTCAATGAATTTGGTTGTATGGTTTAAGAGTGGACATTAGTATAAGACACAGTGCAAAAAATTACAACATCAGCAGAATCTAAATTTTTCATTCACTTTCTGATCTCAACAAATCTTCTTCAGACATTAACAAGTCCATAACACTTACTCTACTCGCTCCTCCTGCTCAGCAAATTCCTCTTCATTGAAGCCGAACTGATCAATGAAGTTACTCGTCATTTGCTGAAGCTGATAGTCAGCATATGCCTGGCAAGAAACAAACCAGGCAGAGAACAAAATAAACCATATAATCCAAACAAAACAATGTCAACAATTGTTATTTTTTAAGATGTTCAATGCATCAACTAGAGCGTCATTTGATAAACTGTACAAAAATGTTAATTCCACATAAACAATTTAAATAGCATATCTATTCAAAATACTCTGTATCAAGATTTTACATCAAATTCATAAATATTAAGCTTAACGTGAATGCCAGTATACAACAGATATGAAAATACAATAAATGCTGAATGATTGGAATGCAAAGTGCAAAACACAAATTACCAACGAAAAAACAAATTTTCAATAAACTGAAAGGGATGCAATTAATATAAAATGTTATGAACATACTTGGTGCATTTCCAAGATCTTATTAGCAGACAGAACACTATTCACCTATAGCAATGATAGATGCTTTCATTACAGTACCCAATTAACTATTTACAATTTCATCAAAGCAAATCATGACTACCATGCAAATTGCAATTAATAAGAACAGGGATGGGAATGAGAAGGATTTAAGATATTGGAGTTTGAATAGGAATTTATTTTTGTAGAAATATAGTTTTATAGGAGCTATAAAATATAGGAATATACAGGAATACATATTGGCAATCCTTGACGAAATACTGTAGTTTTTATGAACTGATAAATAATATCTGTCCAGTGACACTTGCATAGCTCCAAAATGATACATTCTGAACAATATTGGACAGACAACATCCTTAATTGCTGAGAGTAATGGCTTTTAAATAAACTTACGCCTTCAATAAATGCGATTCCGACCTGACAAGGCTGAAGGACCGTAGTACTTATAAGTTCACAATTGGTGATGAACCCATGTTCTACAGAATCCCAGAGCTGCCAGGCTGAATTTGCATTTAATGGACCACAAACTGCCTGATTGTTTGAAAAATTTTGCTCAACTGCAAATTATCTGTACCAAAAAATAGGAAATATAGGAGGTTTGAAAAATTTTATAGAGAAAATTAAGATTTAAAAAAAAAGAAGAAGGAAATAGTAGGAAAATATAGGACATTCCCATGCCTGTTAAAATATAACGAAAAGTAACAATTAAAGAGGCCAACATCAGATGTAGGAAGAATCACAGACAAGACCTCAACTATGCGTGTATAGCTCTCTAGCATAGAGAAGAAGAAAAGAGCAAGACAGCAAAGACAAATGCACCATGCCAGGTATAACCCTTCCAGCCCCCTTGGGTCAGCCGAGAAAGCTTAGAGCAAGCTGTTAAGTAAATTTACTACAAAAGCATGTACTATGCACAGCACTATAAGAAGACAGGACAACACCTATCATGCTTTTGGAGGAAACGCAAATAAACCAAAACATTCAAACCTGAAGTCTCATCTTCCATAGCACAAATGAAAGAGAAAAACAGAAGTGATCAATTATTACACGAGTGGCTGAACCAAGGTTTAGCATACTGCCACAGTTGTAAACGAAATCAACTTCATGACCATCATCCTTCTAAGTTGTTACAATGGAGTCATAACAGAGCAAATATTTGGTTTTTCAGAGATGAAGGAGGCTGGAAGATGAGAGAGGTAGCAAAAAAAAAAATGAAAAGTGCAATGCCAAGACACTTACCTGCTGCATGGCTGTCTCGTGATGGAATGGAATGTTGAACTCCGTGTCATCATCGCTACTAGAGTGGAGTGGATGACTTCCAATCTGGACCAATGAAAACCATTTTGTTAAATCACAAGCAAATATATTTATCGTGACAAAACCTGAGTCATGGGAAAACTGTCACTCCAACGAAAGATCATGGGTAAGGAACGAGGATGTTGAAAATGTGAAGGGAGGATTCGTGCAATTAGTATAGAAATAAATGATCTACTGAAGATAAATAAAAACCAGCACACAGTGCACACACAGGTGGTACACACAACTTATTTTGTTAAAATGCTTACCATTTCAAATATCCCTTCATTACTAATTTAAACTACATCACAGTTGGACATGTTGGATAGATCATGATTTTTTCATATAACAAGTCTCAATATTCAATAACTATTCACACACAATTTATTCAGTACCTGAGCAATTCACATCCAAAAGACCAATCACTCATTTTAGAGAACAGCAAAATACTACTTGAAAAATGATCACTAACAGCTTAGCCTCCTTTGGGAGTGAGATTGAGATCAAAACGCTACTTTGGTAGACTACAGATTTGTACTTAAGCTGCCAAGCAACACACTATCAGCGCATCAAAGTTTTCAAAAAAATTAGAGAGAGAACATTGATGCCATCAAAAGCAAAAATCAAACTCGTCACTGTCTTTTCTCTTCTTAGCAGCTAACATGGCTTCAATTTCCGACTGATCCAAACATGAAAGGCATGCAGACAAGAAAAGAGACCAGAGGACATAGGCAAGATAAGATCTAGGTACAACTATCACAATTGAGATATAATATGATACTATATATGAGATAGTATGAAAATAGATGCAATTCTAAATATGTATACTACTGAGGGCAAGGTGAAGTCAATGTTATAGTCATGCAAATTAACAAAGTGAAAACTACAAATAAAAGTCCGGATATCACTTTTGACTATTCTGCTACCTTTAAATGCTGATATGAAATCTAGAGATATTTGTACCAAATGTTGCTTTTAAATGTCGCTACTAATAAGAATTTGTTGACAGTGAATGCTGGGACTCATATTAAGAGTTTTTAGTCTTAATATTGTTAGACTTACCAGATCGACAGTATTCTGCTTGTTGACTTCCGCAAGTGTCCCAGACACAAAATTATCCCATTTATCACGAACGTCATCTGGAAGTTCTGTAATAACATACTTACAATTAGGCCCAAGAATCTCTCAAATTAAGACAACTAATATCACCATAGAATGGCAGGACTGAAGTGCCTAATTTTTCCATATATTAGATGTTGCTTCAATTAATCAGCTGACATAAAGTAAGACATTAACATACCTAAGAAGGCCTCCTTGATTTTGTCAGTGTTGTTGCCTTTGGCCATGTTATCTGAAATTCTATTGGCAATCCTTGTGAGATGACCCATGTAACCTCTTCTGTGGCCACCAGGCCGAGATCTGAAATGAAAATAATATACATATTAAAATATCACATATATTTAAAAGGGCGAAGATTTGCAATTTTTCTAAGGGAGGATGAACCCTCCCTGAGTCACAAAATCATGAAAATGTACACCATAATATGAAGAAAATATAAATTTGTAGTTGGGATGTTCCCCTCCATCCCTCCAGGATTTGCGCCAATGCATATTAACATGTCAAACCAATGACAACCATAACCTCAATTGTGCACCGTTAAAGAAAAAAATTTAGTCCAATACTTACTGTTGAACATCATTATCCTCCCAATTGTCAAGTATTCTATTAATTATCCTATATTCTGAAAACAACTGGAAAACAAAAAACTCCGTATTAAATTACATTACATACTAACAGGCATTAGATTACAGCACACACCAATTAAGCATCAAATTACATCACACACAAATATGTCAGAAATGCAGAGGTAATACAATACATATATGACATAATGATATCACCTTCTCCAACAATGGAGACTCCACTTTATTTTCCCCTTCAGTCGAGTATGTGCTACACAAAATTGTATTAATGCAACACTCAACTTGAGCATGCAAGAAGTTGTTCCACGAATACTTGAAAAATAAGTCCTGAAAAGAAAAGGAGAAAAGTACATACTATTATGATAAATGCAACCAATAAGAAGAAAAATCTTACCAATATGATCAATACAGAAACAATGAAAAAGTTTGCACTACTCACCAAGAGAACATCAACTGTCGTGAAGTTTCCTATATCTGAGTGGACTGGTAGGGAGTTTGCCAATAGAATGGCAATTAACTTGGCCACTTGAAGACGTGTGTTACCAAGAGGAGGATCCATCTGTCCTACAGTTGTGCTCATTGGGCAGTAGAATTGCTGGAAGAGAAAACTCCTTGCTCAGTAAACTCAACCAACTTGCCGTGAGTTTCAATTGAGCATAATCGATCTGCATGCCATATTAAACTTGCTTTGTCTATGGCTTAGTGCTACTGGGTCTGAAGCCTAGTCAGATTATAAATCCAGGTGACAGTGGCGGGTGTAATGATGAGATGATAAAACTTGGGGTCCACACCATGTTACACATTTACTTTCTGCATATTCTTTCAGGAGACACAGACTGCTCCCCATTGTAACAGCTTTAATTTCAAGCAACTTCGAAACTCAGATCCATACTACATGGTTGGTTAAAATATCTTACCAAAGGAGGTTCCAGAAGCAAGTGATGAATATCATTCAACCGTGGTATGAGAGCATCTATCGTATTTGTTAGACCTTGAGAAACCTGCTCATTATCTGAGGACACTGGTTCAGTAGTACCCTCAGGACTGCAAAGAAATTTTGTAAGCCGTAAGTACACTCACAATTAAAGGCCAATATAATAGACACTGGACATGTAATGTCGACAATAATACTGACCCAATTCTCTTGAATTCCAGAAGTGCCTGGATCACAGACAGACCGCTGATAAGGACAGACTCCACTCTTGCTCCGTCTAACATGTTTTGGAGAAGTTTACCTATCACTTCTTTCCTGTTTGATCAGAGAGAAAATATTTAATTTAGCAATAATAATATGATATATGTAAAACCATGAAGCACACAATGGTGTTTACATGATAAAGCATTGTAGGCTCGGGCAATGTACTTACGACTCAATAGTCATCAATAAAGGATCATCCATTTTTTCCTGCATTTGAAACATCTGCTCCCTGCTGAGTCGGATAATATCACATAATGACTGAGAGGCATTACAGTGTTTCTGGAAATAACAAATTATCAATTTGTATCAGACAACAAATTATTTCAAATTATGAATATCAGCCTTTTTGTTCGGCATAATTCAAATGACCCATTTCCTGGTAAATTATCACACTTACATCATCAGTTTCAGTTGGGTGAACCATATCCACCAACCTCTGTATAAGGGATTGTTCATTGAGCCACTGTAAAATTAGATACACATTGTAACACATGAGGCCAATTTTATTTTAACTCAAATTGAAAGCAAAATCAATATTGTAAATGCACCAATTATCCACAACACTTCAGTTAATGAGCGTGAAAGTTACTAAATTATTCATGAACTGGTGTTATCGTCGGTAACTTACCGATATACACTGATGTCGTATTTCAACAGAATCTATGCATGTGATAAGTCTGAGGAGCAGATCCATTATTGCAGAAGTTCCAAGATGCCGCAACAGATGACTGACAAAATCATCCTTTGTTTTCAGGAAATTTAGCATCTTAAATACAAAAAGAACAGATAATTTTAACTCATACACTGCAAAGTTCACTGGTTGCATTTACGAAACAGAAAACATCTTCTCATATTGACAGCTTGTGAAGTTGAATACATATGAGCAATTATTAATGTATGATTGATTTATCCGCATATCATTTGTATACCATACCAGTAAAGTAACAATAAATCAGCAGTAGCAAGTATAAAGATATACCAGAAAATTTAGCATCTTAAGAAAGATGATTTTAACTCATACTGCAAAGTTTACTGGTTGCTTTAATAAAACTGACAACATCTTCTTATTTGGACAGCTGTCTGATACAATATGAGCCATTACCAATGACTGACTAGTTTAAAAATGACCTATATGCCAGTAAAGCAATGATAAATCAGCAGTAGTGAGTATAAAGAGTCATACCTGTTCGCTTTTCCTCGTAATTAATAAACCCATAACTTTGCTGAAGAAGCTGGCAAGTAGTGGGTTAAGAGTTCCTTCTGCCTCCATGAAAGTGTAAATCTTGTTAAGTAGATGGTCTTCCCCAATGAGCTTGTCATTGATTTGAGACACATCACAGGTCAATAACTCACATGCAGTGTTGGGATACCTGTGGGAGCAATTGACCAGAGTATGAGATTTACTATTGCTAGATCTATGATAATTCCATTAAAATATTGCTATTACAGGCTTAGTACTAACTTGTAGCGAGATTTTTCATCAAGTTCCTCTGACGGCTCTTGTGTTATCATATTGACAAGTTCCTCAATGTTTTCTGGTTTCACCAGTCTGTTTATAAATCAGAAAAGATGTAATTAGGTGTAAGTAATAACAAGTCATATGGCTCAAACAGAGATTGACAGAGCACAGTAAAATCCACCAAGAAAATTTCATTTCACATGACCAAGCACACCAAACTATGGTCGACTGGATACTTACAGCTCAATTAGTTTCTTATTCTGAGCTTTGCACTCCTGCAATACATCTTCCTCATCCATGACCTCTTGCAAAGTGACATCCTAATCAAAAATATTTGTGACATAGTATAATATAATTTAAGATACTCATCTTTTATGAAATACAGTCAAATTCAATAAGAAACATTTTTTAGCTCTTATTTAGATCAAAACAAACCTCTTTTTCCAAAAGAGTGTCAATGCGAGAGGTCATCATATTAAATCTCCAAAACATGGTGGTTTCTTATCTGACAACCTGCAATAAAGATTTACTGCTGCAATTAATGTTTGCAAACATATCGCCAACATTTACACCAACAACACATGTATATTACCAGCATGTATTGGATTATTACAAACTAAGTCAAGAGAAGATTTGATAGCAATCAGAAATTCAACTGTACATGTGTTCTGCTGTAATAAATCACAAAAAAGGGGGTCCATGCATATCAAGCAAACCTGTTCCACTTGCCAAGTAGTCATTAAGTGGTGAATGCAAATTGAAAGATAAATAAAGAATCTTAATATTGGAGCACAGCTATCAACACTTACTGGGACATTTAGATACTGCTGTATCTGTTTTTTTTTGTTTCATTATCCGCATGCATGTACGCACCACATGTACACAGTTCACTGGCGTTCAGCAGCAGTTTCCTTTTGCACTATGTTACGACTTATCTGGTAATTTGCAGAAGTAGAGCATACCAAGAATTTAAGGCTTCATCTGGTTATCATTGATTTCAAAAGATTAATTTAGCCAGCACTTGACTTGTGACCAAGGACAATGATACTTAGACAGAGCTTGAAAAATATGGGGGTGGCTCACTGGGATCAATGGGCCACTGTAGTGTGAGGTATTCGTGATCTTCAAAGAGACAATAGTTCCAGGAATTCTACCAATATGTGAAATTTAAACGATTTGTATTGAACAGTGTGAACTAAAGAACTGCCACTAAGGACTAACAGTAAGGTTCAGCACTTCATGGGCAGACCCACTTGAGATTGCAATACAGGCAACACAACAATCAACACTCCTTGATTGAACTGGTTTTTGCAAACTTGTGCAGCACAAAGTGAACCATTTAAAACACTGCAAATTACCACTTAACACAATGCAAACAGTTCATGATCAAGATTCACGAAATACTCACACGTCAGGTATATGCCGAGAAAGATGATAATCAAATTTCAGATGTTATTAACTTAAAGGAGATCGAAGTCCACCTTATTCAGTCATCCTCGATACCCAGTCGGATCACGTCCAACACAAAATGATGACTATATCACAATATTCGTCTGTAACACCCACCAGGTGGTTAGTCAACGACAGTCAACCTTTCAATCTACCATTGGTAACTCATGTGGTGAACGCAGAGTCCATGGATTGGTTATTACAACAATATATCTGGGTGGGAAGTATGTGCTTTTTCTTCAAAATGGCGAACAGGCAACCTCAACTTGATGCAATCCCATAATTTCCCAGAGTCTCGCAGGTGCACGAGACTATGAAACGAGAACTACAAGTTGGCGGGAAAATTTTCAAAAAGGTGCAAGATATATATAATACATACAGATCGAGGATTTACAAGGCTACTCATCTAAATACCGGTTGACATATGTGAAATGATAATACAATAACCAAAATGAAATAACAATACCTAATTGAATAAATTATACAGTAATATAACGCAAAATCTAGTAGCAAAAAATGAATAAAAAATAAAGTGAAGACAGGAGTAAGACACATACATGAATAGTATATAAAAGCAATAAACCAGAGTTACCAGACCAAATGGTGTAAAATAAACAAGACTGATATTAACTGTGCAGCTCCCTTATTATATTTCAGGTCCAGCTACCCGGCGACCCAATATTATAAATTTGATTAATCTTTATCAGAGAGCCTGAATTAATTAATTAACTGTTATGGATGGTGCCACAATTAATGAACGAATTAGTAAGCATGGGATAAACGAAAAAACTTAATTGTATCTAGTTTTGATGTTTTCTGGGCAGAGTCCTGCTCTTAGACATTCAGTGTTAAAGCCAAATAATATATAGGCCTTAGTATATATATACATAAAAGATAGAGAATAAATCACAGCTAGATCAGATCATAAGTACTGATTACAATGTCAATATTAGATTAAAATTTTACAAAAATATATACAAATACTGATCATATTATCACAATAAGATTAAATTTTACACAAAAGATAAGAATGTCCACATGTATAAAAAAAAATTTGGTCCATATGGTTGCATTTGAATGTATAAGAGAAAAATACCAGGCAATATTGTGCTGACCCTGGCATTTGACTCAACTAATTTGTGTTGACAGTCGATCATGTCTTGAAAGTGGTAGATGTGTCTAAGAGGGCTGCCATGCAGCCATGGGTAACGCCAATTATGTTGTGTGGTCCACTTGTGATATTTATACATTGTATATATATATATATATATCTACCACTATATGGAAAATAAAATACTCAATAGTAATGTTGGCAGCTGGGTGGGGGTTTTAGGGGTTTAAACCTCCCCCCCTCCTCCCCTGGCCTAGTATATTTAATTGAATGATCCATGCAATATATTTCAATTTGTCCCGTCCCCTTGCAAATGTTTCTGGATCCGACCCTGGTTGGAAGCTGGATAAATCAAGGGCATTAAAAAGTACAAAGTGACACTGAAGTTCCCCATTTGGACATTGTAGTAGCTGACCAAGAAAAAAAAATCATATCCAAGTCAGTTAAATTAAACAAGGTTGGAATTAACCCACTGCAAATATATGCCACAGTAGCATCATCCCATTCTGTCCATTTGCCTATGGATCAAAACTTAAGATTACCATATTTCAAGGCTGAATTCTAAGTAAGGTGATCTGAGCAACATAAGTGAAGTAATTTAATTTTGCTTGTGAATTTGAAACCACCTTCCCATTTCTCTGGTAGTCTGACTGGACGCTTGTCACACATATTTTGGGAACATTAAACATATTGTTAACTTTTTGGGATTATTGCATTGTTAACATCCTCAAAGAAAATGGCTTCTTCTTTTTTAAAATTAAACCTTTATTTACAGCTTTAATTGCCACCCTCGCACCAGGGATGGATCCAGGGGAGGGGATGCATCAGCCAAAAAAAAAAAAACATCCGACGGGCCGACGCTCAGGCGGGAGGGTGGGCCGACGCTCAGGCGGGAGGGTGGGCTGACGGGCGAACGGGCGGGCGTAACACTTTCGTTTCCAGAGCAGAACTCCAACACTAATGCACTTACCCTTACGAAAATTTTGTAGAGTAATACTCTATATGGCTTAGTGGTGCCTTTTGATAGCCACATTGACATATGTTGGCTATGTTTTACAAAATTTGGAAAAAATAGAGCAGAACTCTGGCACTACTGCACCTACATGCTTAAAACTTTGTCATAATATGTCTAAAATAGTGTAGTAGTGCCTTTTGGGGGCCTCATGGCTGTAAATACTATAGAATTTTTTTAAATTAGGGCAAAATAGGGCAAAATTCCTACTTTTCAAAACCTCCATATCAAAGACACTTTGTACCTTACATGAATGAAATTGTATCAATAACCTATCTAAATTATAGTATTTTCACTTTTTAAATTTAATTTTGATATTCATTTCATGCTAATTACAAAATAATGGAAAATCAGAAGAAGAAGAAAAATGCTTAAAATTGTTAAATTGTGTTTTCGGAGCATAACTCATTCATACACTTACCTTACAAAATTGTATATGTTATTACTCTATGTATCTTAGCTGTGCATTTTGATAGCTGTGTTTAAAAAATATTTAGAGAAAAAAATTGTGTTGCTTCCTTCATATTCCTTAGCATCCCATACTTAACAATGACAGCCATACATGTTGTACAATTCATGTGCAATTACAAATATTTGATCATAGTATTGCCATTCCTAAGTGGACAAAAGTAAGACTTAATATGAGACTTTTTCACTTATAACTCATATAATGATTAAATGAAGAAATTCTAGAGTTAAAAAAAAAAAAAGGACATCTTGACTCCAATTAGCATTGCATAACAGGCTATGTAGGCCAAGTGGCAATTGTTTCGGTTCATCGCACACACTATATATAAACACTCAAAAAATAATATATTTGTAAAACATAGCCAATATATATGTGTGGCTATCACAAGGCACCACTAGGTCATATAGAGTGTTACTGTATAAAATTTTATTAGGTAAGTGCATTAGTGTCAGATTCAGCTCTAGAAACGAAAGTGTGTTACGAGTTCTGCTCTGGAAATGAAAGTGTAACGCCCGCCCTCCTGCCTATGAGGGATTCGCTGAGGGTTTAGCTGGGGTTAAAAAGATGTTATATGTCAGCTTATGAGGAAGAGTGAATGCACTGAATTTAGCAAATATATAAATACTTATACAGCCTTTTTTTTTTTTTTTGGGCTTTATTAATTTTGAGATCGCTACAGGGGCGGATCCAGAAATTGTGATAATTTTTAGTAAACGTCATTCGCGCATTCCGCTCCGATTATAGAAAATTATTTTTTAAATAATAATTTTGTAAAACATAGCTGAGGTATGGCAATGTGACTATTAAAGGGGCGCGACTAGACGTACACATGGTACGTACAGTACTATCACTAGACAAAATTTTGTTAGGAGCCAAATATAGGTGTGTAGGCTTCTACGGGAAACTGCATAGGCCTGCAAACATCTACACTTATAAATGTAAATATATTTTCAATGCTCGCATTAACAATTGGTAAAATGAGTTCAGAAAAGTGAATTTTATTTCCAAACTCGGGAGGTGGCAGCACAGTATACTTAGTATACACTTCTCTCAGACGAGTCAGAGCCTCTCTGCAATGTCTGCATATAAAATGGCTTGTGTTCGATCCTATAATGCTCGATCCCAGAGATGCAGGCCACTTTCGCACCTTTCAAACCAGATTTATTTTCAAATAATTTACCTATTCTGTTCTCTTAGAGTAAACGATAAATAAGTGATACAAAATAAAATATAGGCCTTTTAGGCTATATATGAAGAAAATACTCGCTTATTATATGCATTGAAGAATACACGATTAATGGTGAGACTCAATGAAAAACTTTTTAGCTTTTCTGTCCTATTATAATTCACAAGTTAAGCAAAGAACTGGAAGGACGTAATCAAAATAGCTCAAAATGTAGGTCTGCATTAGTTTCACAACTCATTTGCTTGGCCTTCCTAATTCTCGCCACGACGATGTCTGGCCTAGGAGAATCTCGAAACCTTTCATGCAAAAATCCAATGTTCTCAATGTTTCTTGCAATGACACCACCATTCAACGATAGCAACGTTAATTTACAATGTTGTTCAATGTTTTCAAATTGATTATGATGTTCTATCTATGTGTGAAACAGATCCATTTGAAAAAGTTTGAAGCCAGACAAACGGAGTGACCTATTTATGCAAATTATTCTGCGCGGACATGCGTGTTCATTGAAGAGCCCTGCGCCAAACAATCAACTGGGAGACGTGAACATACTGGTAAGAAATTTCTTATTTCGCATGAAACTAAGAGCCAGAACGGAGTAATACTATCACAGATAGACGCAGGACAATATTGTTCATCTTGATGTAAGTTGGTTCCGAGCTGTCTGTGTGTTGTTATGGTATTTTAGTCGAACAAAGTTTGATTCCCGCACATGGTTGTCGCCATGACCTGCTGGGGTACGCCGTCGTTCTTCGTGAATATTATGTTAATTTCAACCACTCGCCTTACTTTTGAAGCTTTTAAACTCTACTTTTTTGAGTGACAACTTTCAAACATCATGTTAAGATCTTGTAAAGGGGGTATTATTGACTGTCATGGCTAATTTCGACCGAAAACCTCGTGGGTGTTGAGTTCCTATTCTACGCATTTCGATGTGCACTCACAGGAAGTATGGAGGTTCATGAAACCTCCGCTTTGTTCAGCTCAGAAATTTTAGTGTGACAGCGAATGTCATCCTATGGGGTGCATTTGTGTCATGTTCAAATATAAAATGCAGGTGCAAGTGTTGTCGATCTTAAGGAAATTATGTTTTTCACTTTTGAAAGTCAATTCCTAAATATGCCTAGCTAGGCCTAGATCCTATCTGCCTATGCAGCTATGATTGCAAGGTTCCAGTTATTTTTGGCATGCTATGCATATTCGAATTAGCTCGGACTCGGGTCATTCTACGGCCACGGCGAGGCCGTTCACCCTGGGACCTTAAAAGGTCAGTTCTGTCATTTCTTAACATATAATAAGTTCCGTTAAAATATGTCAGATCATTTAAAAGTTTTAAATTGAGGAATTTTATTTTTTTGCCGCTTTCTTTATAAACGACTTGTCATTGATTATCGAAATTTTCACAACATTGAATATAAGGTAAGGGTGTGTTTTTGTTGAGGTCCATTGTGTTCTATTGTTAATATATTTTGACACATCCAGATTGCCGGTTAAATTTTAGTTATTTATTGAAATTTAAGAAATTGTGAAATATGGATGTTATGCAATTGACAGTTACTGTGTAATGATGTGGAAACTGGAAAGTGTATGGAGTCATTTTCATTTTACGTTCAAGCGTAATATTCCGATGGTGAACAGAAATGGCAAAATCAATAAAGAGTCAGCAAGGACATGTGGCAAGTGATTTAGGGAGCTTAATTTCAAGGTTTTGTGTTTTGTCGAACAAGTGATCCTAGGCGTCTAGTTGGGCTGCAGTTGAGTCTCAGCACTTGCAGAATATATAATTTGTGACTGTGGATGATATGCAGGTGCGTACAACAGACATGTAAGGCTCTGTGGCCTCGAGGACACCCAGGCGAAAGGTCATCTCAGGACACCGTACAAGCAGGCCTCATGCGCCATTCACTGTTTGTTTGGGTAGAGCACGGAATTGGGTCAATTTATGCAGGGATTGCAGGGAAATTGCTAGCTTTTTTTTCCCGGGTAAATAACTCTTGAAAAATGGGGGAAAAAAAAAGAAAAGTGTTAACCTCATTTATGAAAATTAATTGTAATAGCAAAATTGCAGATACAAAGACCTTTAAGAATGGCCTTAGATTGGTGAATGTTATTTGTGGAATTTTTACCTCAAAAAGAGGTAGCCTTGATAGCGATTTACTGCTGAGCTCTGGAGGCAGGAGTGGCCTTGGCAGTTCTCGTGGCCCCGGGATGACCTTGGAATGATATAAGCATTCTGCCGCGAGGTGGCGTCCTTTGCGGGTCATGGGGAGTTCAGTACCAATGAGGGTCATGCACATTAATCTTGCCTGTCAATGGGCTAATTAGACACTCTAGTCTGTGCAAATTGCAGATGACTGTCTATCGGTGCAAATTCCGTTTTTGTGCACGATTTGAAATGAAAATTGCTTTTGTATTTATGTCATTTAGCCTGGAAATTATGGAATCTAGTCATGAAATTTTGGGATGTATTTTCAGGTATCTGGTACATTTAAATGCTAGGCTGTTGGTGTACATTATGCTCTTCACAAAGTATGGGCTGGGAATTAGAATAATGTTCTTGGCATAACATTTAGCGATTAACTGTAGTCCTGGATTGTTGAAGTGCTGGCCCCATGGGGTTGGCAGGGCATACCATGAACAGATGTAACTTGTGTCCTAGGGGCAGGGTGAGAAGTTCAGGTCATTGAGTCATGACCTTTTGCTGACTATTCTTGTGCCTCAAATCACCAGGAATTTCAAATGAGGTACCGGGGTATTGATAAGCTGCCTCCTAGCGGAAGTGCTATTCATGCAATGCCATTCATGGCATACGTTCTATGAGTGACCTACCGTCATTTGGGTGTCAAGTTGAAATCAAGACTGTCAGTGACTCAAGAGCCAAACATTTGCATATGTAATACATATATATATATATGGTAAGTGAGAACAGCATGGTCTATTGTGTGTAATTGGTGTAAATCATTGAAAATTGCAGTTTGAATCATTGCAATTAATAATAAAATGGATACGGTCACGTGTCAGGTCAGCTTGCCATATATGGCAGATGGCGATTAGTTAATGAAGCCTGCCAACAACAATGGCACTCGTTGACCATTGTCTTAACATACCATGACGTTCATTAACGACCAAAGCTTATCCGCTTATCACATGACTTTGTAGAAGCACTGTAGTGTTTCGTTTCGGTGAACAAAAGGTACACACCTGCCTGGCTTTAGCTCTAGATAGCTTGTGGTTATTGTATGGGTATTAATGCTGTTGGTGTAGTAGCACATTGAGTATTATCATCACACGTCAATATCAGATACTGCATGTCCCTGAAATGTAAACAGTGCTAGTACAAGTGAACCTTTTAATATAGGGCGGATGTACGATCGTGTACCGAAAGCCCTCAGGGCCGAGTAAAACTCGGTGTGGACCTTGAGAGTGCACTGGTTAAGGTCCACCATCTGAAGCAGCCATGACCTCGGCCATGACCTCGCCAAGTGCGACCCTGGCAAAATGGGAGCGATAGAAGAAAAAAGAAAGAAACGTCTTAATCAACCTTCATAATTTTCCATTTTGCTGCGTAGAATGTTGTGGACTGCCCCAAGTTGTATCTCAAGCTGTTAACTTTAATGTGGGGACTGACTGGTTGTATTGGCATTGGGGACCAGATCGTGAAAAGTGGGAATTCCAAAACCATTTCCTGATGGCAGAAATGCCTTTGCTATTGCCTGTTTGCATTTTCTGTTGTTATTGCTCCTATTGGGTGTATTCTCTTTCGTGTAAATTAATTGATAGTGAAAGTAAGTCAAGGCCGTGATAGTAGATTGGCGCACGTCAGTTTGTTTGTTGTTGCATATGAGGGGCCGAGACGTGTTTGTCACAAGGACGTTACGTAGTACGTCATTGGAAATTATAACCAGTTCCTTGAAGCACAGCAAAACAGCCTTGTGCTGAGAACTGGCGTCGCGACGCAAGGTGACAGCGTCATCAGGGGATTCACGTTGGATAGCGGATGTGTTTTGGGAGGCGTTGTACGTCACCGTTTCTCGGTCGTGATGACCGGTCGGGCACCGTCGGGTGGTAGGCAGGAAGGAGACGACACGTGGGCTGTTGACCCCTTAGAAGCCGGTCGCTGCCCCCCACAAGTGGGCGTGGCTTGTGGGGGCTAATGTACACCGCGTAGTATGTATCGACTGCTTGCTGCTGCAGCTGCTGCTGTGGCCGATGGCTGCTGCTGCTGTTGTATATGCTTGATAGGAAGGCAAAGAAGTAGCTGGTAGCAGCAGCTAGCGCCGCCCGGCGTCTGCCTCGACACGTGACCGTCTGGGTGAACTCTACCTGGCCTGCAGCCTGCATAATGAGCTCTCATTCACGGCCCACTCATGCAGCCTATCCGGCCGCCAGCCCGCCTCAGCCAACCCGGCCTCCTTCCTAATGCCGCTTCCTAGAAAAGCGTGGCCTAACTCTCGATCATCCGCTATCGGTCACCATGTAACCAAGAAGCTGTCCCCGTAGCTGCTTACTGTCGAGCTCTCCACTTTTGGTTTTAGCCATTGAAACTAGGACATATTTACATAACCTTATCTAAAGTGTCAAAGCCAGTCGATAAAACGGAGGAGTACTTATTCTAGGATATCTAACAGAGACCACGTGGAATTTCTCAGACTAACGTTTGGAATATTTAACGTGGGTGACATTGTCACAGCTCTTAAGGGACTGCCTAGACAACTGGACCATTAGTATTGTGAACTTTTGACCCGTGACATTTGGGCGGGACTCTCTCTCTTACAGGTATGTCGTTTTCAAACGTGGGTTCGGATTTTCGGAAGTTTCGGTCCTTTTGTGAATAGGTTTCGTTCTGAAACTATACCAGCGTTTAGGTGATGTATGTCTGCACGGTTTTATGTATAAATTTTGTGATGACATGCTGGTTTTGTGGGTTGTCATGGCCATTTAAACTAAAGTAGGTCACCCATGCGGCGGCAGTGTCTGACTGAGGCATGTTAGGAATGTCGTGTCATCCCAGGCGATTTAACGGACGACTATGACATTGCTTCTATTGTGTAGTATAGTGGTCCTTCTTTAGCGGACATTGTGATTTAGGTGTGTCTGTTGGGGTTTAGTGATCTTTTGAGGCGGCCATGTGGCGTTGCCTTTGTGCTTGAGTATCATAGATGGCCGCCATTACATCACCGCCATGCCGTCCTCTCGGTCAGGCACCCCTTGCTATGTAAGCAAAATCAATATGGAGGATGACTCTTCAAACTGGTTACTCAGCAGCTCTAACTTTGGCTGTAGATAACACATGGCCAAGTTATGCCACTCTCTGTCAATGCCAATGAATGTCATTCATACGATGACTGTTCTGTTTTGAATATGTCGCATGCTACCTACCAAAGCAATTATGATCGATAATAATATACGCAGTGACATCTCTAACAAAGCACTGCCGTTTAGTGCGTAGATGACTGTTCAATACATAAACATGTTTATTACTTTCACTGCTGTCTGATCCGGTTTTGAAAACCCAGACGTCAATAAATTCGCGCTAACTGTAAAAAAAAGTCTTATAAATATAAGAAAAGTATTAGCCCTAATTATACTTCCCTATCTTAAATGACTTTGACTTCTTTTTCCTGGACTGCATATTTAAATGTGTATTTTTTCACTTTGTTTCAGATAAGAGAGCAGCACCACATAGACCAATATGTTTAGTTTTCACAAACCCAAGATTTACAGAAGCCTCAAAGGCTGCTGTATCTGTAGAGCAAAATCGTCCAGCTCCAGATTCACAGACAGCAAAAGATATGAAACAGACTTCGAAAAATGCTTCAGAATATTTGAAAAGAGATCAGGTGAAATATGCAATGCTTGCGTATTGTTGGTGAAGCGCTGGAAGAAACTTCCAGTCGGATCAACACGGAATTGGCATCATGTAAGTACATGCAGTGAATTATTGCAAATTATGTAACTTTATAAAGCTTTGTTACCGTATAATTTCATGAAGAATCTCTATAATTTGCTCTCATGTAAGTTACAGTCAATTAAATTTACTGCAAAATTAATCTAACCAAAGTTTTTAGTAACATGTAATATTATAGAAATTCACATTAGGTGAAATATAAGAACGTAATCCACACAATTTGTAAGCAAATTATAGAGATTCTTCATGAAATTATACAGGTCTATTCATGCAAATTAAGTATAAAATGCTGGGATCAAAATTGTAATTTTTTCACAAGAATATGGGTTATGACATTTTGAAAATGTTAAAAAGTTGTGTGGGTAATACTTCTGCCCTTTAATTTCCTACTTGGTGCCCTTTAGATATTTTGCACTGGTGTTGAATTTGTGAGCTCGTGTGCAGAATAGATGGAAGTAGGTTACACATGATGGGAAATGTTGTGAGTTGGGATTGTTAAAATACATGAATCGTTCCATGGAAGGGTCACGTAAGCGTTCTGCAGAATCTGGCTCATCAGAGGGAATATCACAGAGTATAGGAATAGATCTATGCATGCTGGGTTTGGCTGCAAGCCATGTATAGATTCAGTCATTCTAATAGTCATCCACACGCACTAAATGCAAGGCTTGCAGGTAGAGCATCGGTGGAATATTTGTGCATCATCAGTTGCTGTTTTGTAAGCTTCCTCCTTTCACAATGTTTCAATTTCTGGAATGATTCTATTGCGATCATATCCTGTTTCGGTAACAGTTTTCAGTTTATGTGTATACATCAGTATTATTGCAATTTATTGGGAATTAATTTTCAGTAATAGTTAAAGCCATCAGGAATTAATTTTCAGTAAAAATTGATAAAGTCATTCGATAAAACATTTATGTCTGTGCAGTTGCCCCCGATGGTAAATTGTTAAGTTCCAAAGATCGAACAAAATTGATCAATAGTTTCAATGCGAGTGCCCTCAGCATGCAGTCGATACGGTTTGGTGAGTCATGACATGTTAATGGTAATTATTTTCAATAATAATGTCCCTGAAATTGTGATGAGTTAGTTTGCTGAAAAATAAATCAGTTGTCGGGTTTGGAGATATTGGAGTGGTGATAGGCACATGTTGAATCACTGAGGGAGTTGACAACCTCTCATGAGAGGCAGAGGAATGAGCCCTGCCTGAATAGTATTAGCAAATATTTCATCAGGTGTATTGGAAAGAGTGAAGAGTATCATGCCGAACTTGAAAGACAGGTAGTTGGTCGTTGTTGGAGTAGAATATTGTTGTGACAGTCACGAGAGAGAGAGAGACTTAGTGACAGACAGAAGATGCCAACAATATGATGGTGGAAGCGAGGCTGGCAGGGCCCCAAGGTTCTTCACATGAATCTGCACCGGGTGGCCTCGCCTAGCTGTCTGCAAGGTCACAACGCCTTGCCGTTTCAATCACACCATTGCATGCGGCGACTACAGGGGTAAAATATAAAAAAGAAAAAACCGCTTCACATTTTTTTTATCCACATGGGTCTGATTAAATTGCAGCATGGCATGCTTTTTATTCGTCCATGCATGGAGGACTCTAATCAAGAGGGGGTGTTTCATCATGGTATCAATGATGACAGCTCACAAGAATGCCATTCAAATGCGTTTGTCAATGAAGTCGATACTATGCGTGCCAGAGTAGTACAATTGACACTCAGTGATGTTGAGTGTTTGGACAGTGTTCATTTATTGTAGGCCTGGCAGATGGTTATGTATCAAAAGGTGAACATGTACATGTAGAGTGCAGATGTTCGGACTGCATTAATGCTAGAGATGCATTGTTCTGTTAATGGGGACTTAGCAAGCTTGTTGGCATTTTACATGACCCTGACAATGGGTAGAAGGTCTTTGAAGGCCACACCATAAATCATAAGTGGGTCAGTTAGAACGTGGCCCCCTGGCCAGCTGGTCGGTTAATGAGCTAAGGTGTTACATTGTATTCCTTGGAGCTGTATAAAACAACAGGGCGCTAGGATGACAAGGAGGGAAGCAAGGGCCTTTATGAATGTGGTGTGTGCATTAGGTGCAGGGAGGGGTAGCATGGCGGATGATGGTCTGGCTGGCTGGTTGGTCCTCTTGCTTGCCTCCCTCCCTCCATATCTCCCCTGGCTCAGCAACCACCAGCCAACTCGAGCCAGCCATCCAGCAGCAGCAGCAGCCAGCCAGCCAGCAGCAGCAACATCATGCAGTGTCTGCAGACTGGCCGTCTCCATCGTCCTGCCATTTCCCTCTCATTTGCCTGGCAACGTCATGCAATGTCTTGGGTCTGCCAAGCAATAAAGTGCAGGTCTGCTTTGCTAACAGAGGATGTGAGTCCCATGAACTGATGCATGCGATGATTTGCCATTGAAGGAGAGAGGCAGCAGCAGTCAGTCTAGGTCAGACAACATGCATTCAGCCAGAGTGTCCTTGACACCGCTAGCCAGACATGGTGCCGCGTAAGCAGACAGACCATTGATTTACGCGGAGAGCAGGCTCAGACTGTGGGCTTCGCTCGTCCACAGCTTCCTCCTTGCAATATAATGCTGTAGCAATCGTGGCCTCTGCTTTTGGGTTGAGGTTAGCTAGTTTCAGCATTGGTGGAATGACTCTATTCCTGCTTGATATGCTACTGGATGCCCTGGAAGGGAATCTATTTTTGGCAGCAGTGAGAATAGTGACAAGGTAGTGTCCTTGGTCTGAAGGCTGAATACAATCGAGCAGAGATAGTGGCGGCTGCAGCTACTGCGCCTCAGTTCCACATGGCCTTGTCTTGCAATTTATGTTAGTGCCTTGCACTCCATGGCAATTGATAGCCCCACCAATTCAATCACTTGAAGGCTGAATTAGAATTCCTGCAATTCAAGCTTGTCCTCGATGGACCTCATCAAATATGCCAAGCTCCAGTGCAGTTATAGCTGGTGATAGCCAGTGCTGGGGTCGATACCCTTATCTGAATGGGTTTGTTTAATTGTTTATGACTAATACTGCTTTGTGAGGATTTTATGTGAAAGCCAACAGGCCGTCTGCGCCCATAAATCTGTATTCGGGGTTGATTAGTGTCTGCGGGAGGCTGTGCCTTCGTCACGACGTTGCATCTTTCGCTCGTGACGTTCGTTTGGGACAGAACGTTAAAATTATGCGCTTGTTTGATTTTTTGCAAGATCTTAGAACGTAATGTTTATCGTGTGAATAATGTCGCGAAATGCATGTCCCCAAGGGTAGGTTCTCCTGGTTTGAAGGTGATTTTTGTGAAGGAATTTGCTCGACATTGATGAGCTGTAATGGGAGACATGAAATAACAGATTCTTTTTTTGTGTTCTCGTGAGAGTTGCTTCTATTGACCATTTCATCTGCTGCCACTGGCAGGTGTAGTGCAAGGCCAGCTGTGCCACAACAGCCGTGCTTAGCACCCATGGTTTGTTGGTAAACTGCACATAAACTGGGTTGAGGGTTGTCATGCATTCAGGTCGACGTCCTTGGATGCCCCCCTCTCTGAGAGAGACTGACTCATCCGTTGCCTAAACCAGGACACGCTGCCTACCCTTGACCTAGATAGCGCGCTCAGTAGAGTAGACCTCTCAATCTCGCCTTGGCCTGAAATCCACTTCTGCCAGGCTCGTCCGTGGGCGGCTGCATGCCTATGTCCTACATGAAAAATCGTATAACATGTTGTACATGCTTCACGTATCAGGCCCCAGCACCCGTGCAACCAGCCAGTCAAGTCCCATTTCTAGTCTCGCCCTCGTTTACGAATCTAGGTCAGGATTCGCAGCCAGCCCTTGCTGCATAAACATGGAACGGCTAAGTTGACGCCCAGACGTGGTCGTCTGCCGCCCGCCATTCTGCGGATTTGTCTAGGCAAAAAGATCGTCTGCGTTTGTGCATACGTAGTGCTTTTTTCACCCCTCTGCGTAAACCGAGTTTTATAGTGCCCCAGCCAGTCCTAATCAGGCCCTATTCAGTTCGGTGTCAAGAGAATGGGTTGGGGTGTTTCCTTGAAGCAGATGTTGTCATAGTTTCACCTGTCTACCTGTATTGTGTGTCCACCTGGACTGACCGTTGGTTGCGTCATCATGCACAAAGGTCACAAACCCCGTCTAAATAGCAGACGCTGGTTATCTGCTATAGGGGTGCTATTTAGCAGGTTTTGGGTTTTGGGGCTAATCAGGGATTGATCAGCGCCGCATTGCCGTTCTGTGTAATGTATGCACATCATTTGGGCTCCGACGGTAATGCAGGGTTCCCCACACTGCAGATAACTGCTGTACCTGCACCGCATGCGTGCACATTTGCAGGGTGGATCATATAAGCCTACTATTCTTGTTCCGGCCGCTCTGCTCTACCCCCTACCCCCTACCCCCTGTGCAAGTATAAATATCCACAATGTATATCATTTTCGTGGCCGTTCACAATTCACACTGTGCGACTATGGTCAAGGCCACTGATATCTTTAAGGAAACTTACGAATGGCAATTATGCAATCAGTCACTGTAATTGCTACTCTGCTCAAATAGTGTGCTCGTTTAATACTACAAATGAAAGACTACTCCATCTTGCTTGAATTATATTAAATAATTATACGCTAATTAAGTCATTCAATCCTATCACATAATACAACTTGCAATGCAACAGATGTGCATGAAGTGAATAGATATAATGCGATACAATCCAGTCGTAATATTTTGTAGTGAGTATTGCTGTGTATTGCTGTGAGTAATGTGTGTAATGTGTGCGAATGGCTACAACCTCATGCAGTGGTTATAAAACATTTTTTTATCTGCGAAGGACTATCATTGGAACATCGATTTGTATGTGGTGATTAATTCAGCATAGTGGGTCAAGAGTCTAATCTGCCCTACAAGGCTACCCCTCCTCCCATCACCCATCATCCTGGCCTGACTGAGTATCGATTTCAGAATACATTAATTGCTCTAGCCTAGCATTAGCTAGCATGGCTCATTAATGCCAATGGCCTGTCCAGTGTCTAGTCGGATCCTGCTGACCCAAACATGTCCATAATGGGATTTAGATGAGGGGGGATGGTCCTCAACGCTGTGTGAACGCTCTGTTATTTTAATGAACGATATGTCAAGCCACTTTACGCTCATCAGGGCCTACTTATCAGTTGCATATGTGGAACGTATCTAATGACATTCAAAATGTAGATGCTTGGTGTGTGAATAAGTAGCTGAAGGCTTTGTTGTCAGGCCCTTTTCAGACATTCCAATGATTCCTGAAATTGTTGCAAATGAATTATATTTTCTTGGATCTCCCAGTAACTCAATTGCACTTGACCTGAATGATAGACAAAGCTTTAAAAGAAGAATAGAACCAGACAGCTAGATCATTGTTTGAATTGGGTCATCAACTAAGTCACGCTCGTAGAATGACCTGCTTTGTTTTGGTGCACGATTTCTGTGCGAGTTTGTTTTGGTGACCTGTTTTTAGGGTTTCTGCTCTGCCTGCGCACACGTGAAAGGGTTTTTGGGGTAAAAAGCAGCCCGCGTGCCTGTTTCGCATGACTAGTGATGACACGGTTGGGTGTATGAGGGATTCCTTACATGAATTGAAACAGAGCAGCTGTTAGATAAACGAACGAAATGACAACAAGAGGCAATGCTCTAAAATGTCCTAACGCCGTGCGCAAAAAAAAGGTTACTGCACGAGCGGGCATTGACCTCTTGTATTGACGTGCCGGGCCTTCTTATCTTGGTATATGGGCTGCTGTTAAGTTTCGCTGTCATGCTTGTCAATGTTAGGGATACGGATTGTAGCATGTTCATTTCACAGAAACGTCAATAAATTCCCTGAAATTTCACCGGGGGAAACATGAATTTTTCCTTGTGGGAACAGCAATGTTTTAGTGCGTACTTCAGTTTAAAATGCGCGCATGTTCTTTTCATTGCATTGCAGCAGATGTGGCGCTATAACCTCCAAGCTCCTTTGTTGTTGAAAGGCCGAGTTCCATGCAAAAAATATTTCGTTCAAGGCTACACAGCTCAGTGCGATCCAGTTGTATGTGCGCGTATAGTATTTTTTGTGCACTGCGGCTCAATGTACAAGGCCTGCGGTGACATGCTGTGGAATTTTCCTGCAGGACAGCCTGAGATACATGTATTCGCCAGGCATTTGAGAGATTGGCGGTTTTTGCTGGTCAGCCTTGACCTGTCATTCTTGTCAAGGCTACCTCATTTGTTAGGACCAAGCACGCCACAGAAAAAAAAAAAAAAAAAAGGTGGCTAGAAACAGACAAGTTAGCCACGTGCCTGCAACTGTAGCATAAATTATGTTGATGAACAAGTCGTGCATTACCATGAGCTGGCTAGGTGCCAAGTTCTCTCTTCAGCATCCCATGTCATCATCAGCCTTGGAATGACCAAAGATTGTATGGAATGACTAACTCGCTGACCTTCGTATTGGCAGTTCTGCAGCCATGTAATCAACTCTATGTACTCGTTGCCCCGTGAATCACCAACTCATTCTAGTGCTTAGCACCCAACTCAGTGCAATTGTAACGAAGTCAAAAGCCGTTTGGGGGATGAAGAAGTTTTTGTTGTTAAAAACTGGACAGTATTAAAACCCATGAAGGTCGTAACATGTAGATATTGTGTGGGATTTTTCATTTGTGTCGGGTCAGCAGAGGCAGCCCACAAGTTCACCAAGTGTGTATCGTGCGTCTCAGCAGTGACGTAGTTGCGATGTCTAAGTCTCCCCCTCGATTAGGCCGCACCAATGGCAGCTGTGTTTCCTAACACCTTCTCCAGGATGGCATTGACTTGTGTTAATGAATTGACCGGTTTCTATTTTGAGACAATAGTGGAGGAGGATGGATTAGTATGGAGATGTAACATCTTTATATTTATTAATCCTAAAAAAATACTGACTGACCCAATAAATACATTTCTGGCAGGAAATGAGAAATTCCTAGAGAAGTAGTCCCTTTGTAAATGTTCAACTTTCTATTTTCGTCCTCAGGTGGTCGATGCCCGTGCTGGTCCTGGTACGAAGTCTATTATGAAGATGAAGGCCGGAAAGAACAAAGAAGAAAAGAAAAAGAAGCACAAACACAAGAAGGTGAAGCACAACAAGCCGCCTCTCAGCCCTGGTGGATTGTCCGATGATGTTGTTGGTGAGTGATGCCCGCCTTGAAAAAGAAGTTGACAGATGTTGTAGTCTCCTTGTATTATTGATAACACAAGTGTCGGTCAAGAGATGCTTCTAATGGTGGGAAATTTACCCCCAGTTTCCCACTCTTTTCTAATTTATTATGGCACTAAGCTTTCTGAAAGGGGTAACAAAACAAGATTATTGGTCCCTCAGTAAATCTACCTCTAACAGGTGGAAATTCCTAAGTGTCAGGGAAATCCATGTAGATAAATAGGCTGATGGATGAATGTACCTTTTATTAGGCTCACATACTGCTGATCTAAAGGGGAAGATAACACTCATTAATGATCTTATTGTTTTTGTTCCCTTGTTTTGTAATTTATTCCATATTACGTATGACACTTAAAAATTACATAATTAACAAATTTATTTTCTTTTTTAGTAGGTGATGATTGCCAGAGTGATAACTCCTCACAATGCAGCAGGTCGCCTGCAGGCAGCGATATGTCTGAAGACGAATCTGAACGAAAGTCACTGGCACATTCTTCCAAATCAAGAAGGACCAAAGCCAAGCCCATCCGTTTCAGTTCTTTCCTGGATCTCACATATTGGAAGAAGTAAGTTGTGGTCATTATGACATATATTACAGCCCATGAATGTACTGTTAAAGTAGGATAAGACCTTGGTTTGTTTGTGTACAGTGAAGAAAAAAACTTCTGTCCCAGTAACCTTGATTATTAATGTGGTTCATCTGTTTACTAACTAGCAAATGGTGTTAAATGTGACAGCCTGTTATAGTTGCATTTCACTGACCTACCAGAAGGACTTGTTAGATGGGGTCACACATAGGTCATATTGGTCTCATACAATCACTCTAGTGCCCTCTGGCTATCATCTCATGAACTGTCACTCGTTGCATAGTTACACGGTAACGTGCATGTTCACCAGAAGGATGGAGTCATCTTAATGTGTCCAAGTAGTTTTGAAAATTCCTGGTAAGAATGAGTAGTGCCTGTTATGTGAGGCATGAAATAATTGAAGGCAATTAGACTGACAGAGTCAGGAAACAAGAATTACAAGATGGAGATGGATGTTAGTCTGACTGTTTATAATGGTTGACCCCGATTCACTATAGTTCCATACTTTACTAGCATTTGTGAGAACGTTATGCTACCAGTTTGGCAAGATAGATTCACTTTAAAACTAAATGACCAGAGATGACAAGGAGGAGCTACTACACCAGATGACCTACGCAGCATGGCCCCGGGTGCATGTCATAGCCACAGGCCTGTCACACATGTGACCTGCGGTTTCTTCACATACATGCTCGTATTTAATAGCAATGTTGCGGCTTCCTTAGGCATCTTGCAGTACAAAACGATAAACACTAGTCACTTAAAATGGTTACTTTTGGGTGATTAACTGTAAGATAAATGTGATTTTATCTCCTAAGGTTGACACTGTTGATGGTAGACAATGCTAGCCATGGCATGATTGATTAGTGTATGTGAATTGTATTGATTGGTAATTAATATGGATTATTTTTGGCGATTTTTCAGGACTGAGGTATGCTGCGGTATCATCTTCAAGGGTGTCAATGGGGAGGTCTTGGTAGACATGAGTCTAATGCATCCTTGTCGCACTTGCAAACCCGCCTCCGTCAACAGTAGCCACAGTGAGCTGAGTTCACAGCAGTCCAGTCCTCAGCCTGACGAAGGCATCCCGGAACCGGAACAGCCAAAAGTTGATCGCAGTCCAATGGACCAACTACCAGCGGAAGATTTTGAAGAATCTGATGATGCTGAAATGGAAGATGATGCAGAAATCACATCACAGGATGAGTCTCAAGACTCAATCATTAATTCTGACGATGCTCAATTTCTCACTGAGGCTGTGCTCGATCTATCAATACCGAAACATGATTTCATCCCCACAGCGCTGAGCATACCAGCCGAAATGTGACAATATTCTCTTTAGGTAATTCCCAAGAACTGCTATGATGGCTGATGTACTGAGTGTAGTTGAATCCTCTCTTCAATTCATTTCCACCCTCTAGAATCTGCAACTTTCTGGTCCGAGAAAGTGAAAAGATATACTTCTACAGATGATCCTGCGACATTCAGCATCTCAGCCTCTTTCTGAATTCCTCCTCCACATCAACATGGCTGACTCGGGGACTTTAAAATAAACTGAATTTGGTCCAATTCTGGACTGACTGGTTGATGTTCAGTTCCATAGTTACTCTTCAAGAGCCGTTGGATCGCAAACGGCCCATGGCTACTTCCTGTTCAACTCAATATGGTGCTCAGGCCAACATATTTACTTAAAACCAGTTATTATATATTAGGAAATTCTTTAAAACATGAGAACTGTGGCGCTTTAAGTTATTCTCACTAAATTATTAAACGCTGAAGAAAAAAAAAGGAAAAAAGCCTGTGGACTTATGATGTTCGCAGCCAAAAAAAAAAAATTTAACGTTGTAGAATTGGCCATCCAAGTCCATTTGAGTGGACACAACTGTTGGAACAACTGTTGAAAATGGGGTTTTTTAAAAAAAATTACAGTTGGCTCAGGTATACTTCATGCAAAAAAGGCATGCAAACATGTAATGGTGTTACCATAAAATAGCTGTCATTTAATGACATCCATGTTCTGGAATATTTTCAGTCTAAAACCTATTTAATGCCCTGAAATTACTTTTTTTGTCACAATTTGTTCAACGCTGACATTTTTCTGTATGTTATGGAATTTAGCTGATCTCAAGAGTCAGAATTATATATCAATTGTGCCTATTGAAATTTGACAGAAATTTTGGAAAGAAGCGAGTCCTGTGAATTGCAGATGTATGGTCGTGTATTTGTGTTCATTAGATCTGTGAATGACTCCTATTTGGTCCGAAATATTTTTTTGGTTTGTATGTTTTAGGGGGAGGGAATTTGAAGGGCTGGGTTATGTCTGATAATTTCTCAGCATGGTGTTATGTCTCCTTCTAGATAAATCCGCTACTGGGCCAATGTGCATACAAAATGCTTGGAATGGTCTCCTTGTGCATGTGTGACCTCTGTACATATGTTGATGAGTGGATGAGTAGCCAGGTTGAGTCCGTGGTGGTCTAATACGCTCCAATTTTGCCATATTGATGAGTAAAGTTGTCATGGGAGACAACCAATCCAATGAAGTGTGCAATATTTTGTCCAGTCTCTTGCTTTTTCTGTGTTAACCTTCAGAGCTTCATTTTGCCCCACTCAGCACATTAAATAATGGATATTGCGTAGCTTGTTAGGATATCAGGAAATAATAATATATGGTCATTAAAATTGCACCAATACTCAAGGACGAGCTGTATTTCAGCTTATGAATGAATGAAAAAACCTCCATGTAAAAAATTGTCTTTTGTGCATTAAGTGGAAGACAATTTAAGACAGTTGTCACAGAATTGTAAATTGTTTAATCAAGCAGTATTTTGTTTATTCTCAACAAGTAGTATTCAGACTTTTCAGTCGTAATTATGATTATGACAGTTTTGTATTTGTTGAAATTGTCTCCTCTCACATGGTACAGCACAAATCATTTTGTAAAAGTATTCTATGCAAATTAGAGTGGAAAAAATGAGAAATTTTTTATATTTAGTGGGAAACTGTGAGGTATTTTTTTTGTCCAATTCCAGTATGACAGTCGTGCTGACTTTAAATATTGCATTTTGTGCTGTGCCATGAATCTTGTGCTGTAATGGTGGCTTTTGTAGATATATTTATGGCCAAAAAAACTAACCATTTCATGGAATTTGAACGGCTTCACATGCTTTTTGAAGATGCATGTTTGTTCTGTTTGCTTTCAAATGAATTAACTGATGTTCTCCAATCTGCAATAACTCTGTGAATTAGGAAAATATTGAACTCTAGGGAAATTTATTTACCATGCAGCAGTAAATGCTGCTTGAACTCAGTACCAGAGCCCTTAAACCTGATGTGGAATGTAATTAGAATAGGAAATATGTAATATACTTGTTACTTCTAAAGGGTAATGAATCGTTTAGGAATTGATATTAGGGTCCAGGGTAATTTTACTGTGACAACCTCTAAATTGTGATGCGTATCCTGTTTTGACTGATGCAATAGCAATATCTCAAATGTTTGATTATGCTAGGTGGTAGTATCACATGTTTGCATACATGCGGCTTGTGTTGTGTGACAAATTTCAACCATTTCTATACAGAGTTAAGTACAAGCCAGCAGATATATGAAGCATTGTCCTGTGGTAACAAGTTGCAGGGACAGAAAAGCTGAGACCATGACAGTCATAAGCTGAACTTTTGTTTTATGATCTTATACAAACATTGTCGGCAGAGACAATCTTGTTCGTTGGTTGTGAATTAGTCCAGGTAGGGGTACAAAAATGTTGCCTTTAATAACATGCTGTTAACTGTTCACCCATGTGGTTGGTTCTAAGTGGCTCAAAGGGTGCTGTTGCTTATGTATTAATTAACCTGCTATGAAATGCTTCTCACCACAAGAAAATTATGCATGTCACAACATTCAGATTATATCTCCTCTTTATATCAATCTGCGTGCACTATCAATTTATGTATTTATTGCGTGTCAAAAGCTTTTTTATTTGTACAGTGTAATAGATGGTTCTTGCCATAGTAGTTATTCAATCTAGTATCTAACTTATTGGTGAATATTGTTTTCTCTTATTTAATGCTAGGCTTTTAAAGTGTTAATTGTACATACTGCCAATGACAAAGCTAACAAATATATAGCTACCAATTCATTCTGCATGTGAACGTTAAATGTTTATCTAATTTTATAAAAATGCATGGCTTATGAAATTTTTTTTACAAATCAAAATTATTTTTTATTGCCGTAGTTGGTTACCTAGAATAAATGTTAATTAATTTGATATTTATGATTTTGTTTTTATATATATATGTTACAGTTATTGTGTATTGTATGCATAATGCTTCCATATGAATCGATGACTTATTATTCTTCAAGAAAATGATTGCCAATAGCGACTATAGCATGCTTATTTTCATGAAATTCTGCTGCTTGATTTTTTTCCCCTGCTGAATCAAAGACAATGTCTACCATCATCCCTAACAGCATGCCAAAATCACTTTTCTTGTTCTTTTGCTATTTTTGACTGAAGGTTGCTTTATGCATTGCCGAATAACGGGGTTTTTGAGTTCGGGCATGGGTCATTTTTCAATACATTGACTAGTCTACCTCAGCAGATATTTTAGGAAACTCTTAGTTTGTATGCCATTTGATTCATTGTAATTCAGTGGCAAATCGTCATTAGCAAAAATGTTTATGTTCATACTTGTTGATACCTAGTTTTCAAACGAGCAAATCACCTCCCATGAAATTTCCTTGCATTAAATATCAAAAGCCTGCAATGATATATATATATATTCAATTATTGTTAATCTGTTGAAACTTACTAACTGCAACGTTTCAATATGGATGTGAAAGTTTAATAGACTGTTGTTGTGAGTGATGTTGAATTTTCCAATGACAGAATACTTATTGTGAATACAGAATAGGTCATATAGGATAAGTTTTTCTACCTCGTGGACACTGGTCCCTAATTGGCTCACGTCATGAGGCAAGCTGTGGAACTCTGTTCACAAAACAAGACTGTTCAATAGTTGCAATACTAGGTATCTAGTGAGACCAAATGAACAATGATGTTCCAATATAAGAAATGCCTTTTATCTGCCTGCTACAGGTTACACTGCCTTCTAAGTGTCAGTTATAATTGCTTACAAGTGTGTCCGCATCATGTTATGTCATTATCCCAGTCATCTAAGATGACACTAATATATCTTTCTGCCAAGTATGTGCATTTTGTTATTTTCCGAATATTCTTTCCTGGTTGTTCTTTGAATGTCCTAATGTCTGTTGACAAAGTACTTGAGTGATATTTGCCATACATATCCAAACAAAATTAGTATTCTGTGACCACAAATTTTCAGTTTGGTTTACCTTGGTTTAAAAGATGTTTATTTCAGAGCAATAGGAAATTCTGATACAGTGTCATGTGCTGAATTTCAGGGCAGTAGTGACCGAGGCACCATAGTGTTAAGTGGCAAAGGCCAAGATAGGAACTCCTTGTACTATGAACACTTGTCCAGTTGTTTTTATGAAATAATTGGCCGACCAATGAACTGTGAAAGTTGGTCATTAATTGCTGATTCAGTTGTTGAGCAGCACCATGTTGAGAATTATAGTTACAAGTTCATATATCAATGTTGTATAAAAGTGTCTGTGAGTACTGTTCATGCAAGTTTTCCTGTTTCTTGTTTTATATTGTTTATAAATTATTGTGGGTACATGTTGCAGATAGTCACCTCAGTAGATTTCTGAAATGAGTGACGCTGCTGACCTTAGCATTGTTTCAAGGTCTCATGTCACTTCCTGACACTTTCACCAACCTGAGGTTATTTTTTTCCTCTTGCACAAGTTGCGTACAATAACACATTTTTTTAATGTTAACCTAGCATAAATTATTTAACCATTGTCTGAGGTATCTATATATCGTGAATGTATATTTTACTTAGTAGTTGATGCATCAATATTCTTGCAATTATATATGTAGAAATAATTTATTTTATCCTGTGTATATGCTTGTCATGATTTTGGACATTACGGTGGTTTGAGACTTAATGAATCCAGTTATGTCAGGAATTCAAATCCACTGACTAATTATGCTCCAAAGCATGAAACCTCAATGAATATTTATATCATTATTTATAAGGATACTATTATTGTATTGATGTTCATGAAGCATGAGCAGCCAATGTGTGAATCAGACTGTACTACTGGTCCGTATTGTAGTGGCTATAGCTCTAGTGGACATTGTGTTCTTGCTTTGTAGCATGTCTGTATTTAATGCCTATGTGTCAATCTGTTTATCTGGAAATAAAATTGAAAAAAGAAAAAAAATACTCGACTCCTTATTAATTTTAAATAAAACAGCCCTGTGCTCATAATTACAGCAGCTTTACTTATTTAGACACACAACACATTTGTGAAATCAAAAAATATAAGCCATATAATGTGAGATCAGTAAAATTTATAAATGCCAGTGGACCAGCTCAGGTAGCCATTAAAGTGTAACTTTTTTGGGATATAGACAAAATTATGAAAACAACTGAATATGGAAATGAAAGTAGTTCAATGGTTCAACAGCTCTGCTATTGCCTTGTGGTGCCACCTTGCGGAGTATTTGTTTGTCGGCACCGCCCTCTGTTGGATTTATTGCACACTTGAGTGTGTATTGTGACTATCGTCCACTGTACGTCTGAGACCGCCTCGATCAATTTCTCGTTTATAGTTGCCAAACAACTAATTCAACATGTCTGAGAGAAAAGTCTTGAATGTAAGTATTCAATATGGACTAAAGTGCAATGATCAATATGAAAATACCACAAATATATAGACTTGTTTGAGCGATAATTCAGACAGAACAAGCTCAAAAGTGTTTACATTGTAATGAGTTAATGCATAATGGTATGAAATCAGTAATTGTGTATTTGACTATGTCAAAGATGAAGACACCATTATGTAATATAAGTGTCATCAAAAATTAAGACAAAAAAGTATATACCCATGCATGCAATATTCATGACATATATCATGGATGATATTTTACTGTCAATAAAAATTATATATAATATTGAACTTGGTATAGAAATATATTGCATGATTGAATAGTTGTAAATTCTATGATGTTCAATCTTAAACTTCCTTTATATCCTTTCAGAAATACTATCCTCCGGACTTCGATCCATCGAATATACCAAAGCTCAAGCTCCCAAGAAACAGGCAGTATAGCATCCGTATTATGGCACCGTTCAACATGAGGCGAGTCCTGTGACAAATTTTGTCTTCTAATTCTGTACAGGCAGATTTACCTGCTCGGGCACCAAAAAAAATGGATGATCCTGTTTTTGCTAAATTGAGTTTTGCCTTAATTTTTCAGATGCAGCACTTGTGGTGAATACATATACAAAGGAAAGAAGTTCAATTCGCGCAAGGAAACTGTGGAAGATGAAGATTATCTCGGACTACGCATCTTTAGATTTTACATTAAATGTCCAAGATGTGTCGCCGAGATTGCTTTTAAGGTATGTTAGCATTGTAATAAAGTGTTATAATAATTGACTCCTGTAGTTTGCGGTTGTTCTATCAAAACCATTTCAAGTTTTCAGTATTTTTGCATGTAATGAAGAAAATATGTTTTCAAATGATTTAAAATGAAACTTAAATTGGTCTTCATCATTTTACAGACAGATCCTCAAAACACAGACTATGCTTTGGAAGATGGAGCTACTCGTAACTTTGAGGCCATTCGCACTGCAGAAATCTTGGCTAAAAAGGAACAACAAGAGAAAGAAGATGCGGAAAAGGATAATCCTATGAAGGTAATTCATTGACAATTGCTTAAAAGAGTCTTTCTCAGCTAGATTATTCTTGCTTAAAGTGTATTTTTCAGTTAGATTATACTGTATTAATTACAGTCTTATGAGAAACACTATTTTTGTTGTTTATGTACATTGTTTGCATTTCGTGCTCAACAGGTCCTTGAAAATAGAACTAAAGCATCACAAAGAGAAATGGAGGCCCTGGAAATCCTTGAAGACTTGAAAGAACAGAATTCCAGAAAGGCTCGTGTTGATCACAATGATATGCTGCAGCTCTATTCAAAGTATGAAGAGATGCTGGGGAAACTACAGGATGAGGAAGATGAAAAGTTTGTTCAGTAAGTGTCTTGATTTACAGAATCATATTTGAATTCAAAATAGGTACATCTGCTTTTGCACCATCTAATTTATGAATGGGGAAGCTATGATGTCTGAACAGTTAAACTGCATTTGAAATTGACTATGATGATCAATTATGTTTGTTTTTCTTTTCAGGTCCATATTTGGTAAAGACAACATTGAAGTTGTAAGACGATTGGATGATGATGAGAGTCCCGAACCACTTCCAAAACTACCAAAATTGGAGAAACCAACCGACATTCTCACTAGTGTAAGTCTTCTTCAGATCATAATGAAAGAGCATGTATGAAAGGTATTTCTGTGGGACTTTGGAATATTGCATGATGTCTAACGTGTATTCTCTCTCGTTTCAGTCAACTGTAGCTGGCTCACAAGATGGCGCTTCACAGAAAGGAAAAGCATCTGGATCTTGGTCAAAAAGTTTTGCATCTGTGTCAAAGTCTTCATTGAAAGCTATGGTGAAAAGGAAAACGCCTCAACAGCCAACCTCAGAAATTGTAAATGCCACAAAGAATGGAACTGTGGATTCTTTGAACGACTCATCGGATAAAGACAAAGACTCTGAGGAGCTGAAAGCTAAAGCGCAAGTTTCAGAACCTCCAGTGGCTCAGCCATCTGGTCTTGGTCTGCTTGGTAATTACTCAGATAGTGAATCAAGTGACTGAAATTTAGCTTTACAAAGAAATGTAAGTCAAATCTGTGATGTAGGCCTTCAGGGTTTCATGCAGGCGCATTGTAGGTATAGGTGGCAGATTGTAAAAGTTTGGCATTTGCTCTATCATGGACTATGGGAGCCCCCAGTTAATCAATACATGCTGCACAAAGAAACTGACTGGCACATTAGACACTTGTCTAATTAGGTGTGTCTGAGCATTTGAAATACACAGTACAGAAAGTAAGTCAATTGCTGTGATCATTAATATTAACTTGGACGGCCGCTAACAAATGGTTTGGTCTTAAAATATGCCGTTGTAAGAGCACACTCAACATGGACATTTTCAAATTCTTATGGTTGTATGATATGCAGTCTGCAGCTTCTCCCCTAGAACCGGTGCTCCCTGCAAATCCGGCAGACCCTTCCCCTTGTGAGCTCGGACTGAGATGAGTCTGAAGTTCAGACTGTATTGACTCCATATGCCTAGTAGCCCTGCCCTCGCCAGCCAGTATCTGGCGAGCGAGGGTGAGTACTATTGAGTAGCCCTGTTACAAGTCAAGGTTAAAACTGAAAATTTGCTTGGATTATTTCCTTAAAAGAACTAAACCAATGCACTAAACGAATTAGGGCGACATGTTTTTTAAATGATTCTTTGTGTACTTTGTAGCTATATATTCGACAGGCCAGCTTGTAAGTGCGCTAAACTGGTCAGGGAATACTCATAGGAGACAAACTGTAAATTTTGTATAGGAGTTTTATTGAGAAATCTAACAATGCTTGTATAGTTTTCATGCAAAATAATAAACATTTTATCACCCAGTAAATTGTAAGTGATATGTCTATGGCAGTATACATGGAATGGTTATCAGAAGATGTATAACTTAGTGTCAAGATTCGATGTGTGGATTACAAACTCATGCATGCATGTTATCATTACTATCGGTTATTCATTCAGAACAGGAGCAATTAATAGTAGTTGAGTCTCTCCTGAGACATGGCAAGCATAAGGCAGCTGGATATGGACAGAAATTTTTAAAGTCCAGTTATGCACAATCTCAAAATAATGACACCATGTCTATCCTCGCATGCAATGTAGTTCTGTGTTAAAGGTAGGGGATAATCCCTGTCAGTGAACGCATTGAAATCATAACACTCAGTTCAAACTGAAGCTAGGGAGAATATATTTGAACTCTAGAATGTATTTATATTTAAACTCCAGAATGTATCTGTACAACTTCTACATCACATGGGGGATGTTCTATGTCATTTTTACTTTGAATTATTCTCAATTCACGCTGGTTCCAATCTGGTTCCCCATCACCCGAGTCTGGTGCTGTGACAAAATTAAAAGAGCAAAGTAAGTTCAGAACAATGGGAACACATTTTGCCAAGTTCATCGTCTTTTGGCATAGTATTTTGCATTCATAGGACTTCCTAATAGAATGACATGGCTTGCTTTTGAATTCTTACCTTTTGACAGTCTCAGAGTTCGCTTCAGGACCTGCTGCATAGATGACTGAACCTTTGACATCACAGTCTGAAATGTTTATGTAAAGTGAAAGTGAGCAATTGTGTAATGGAAATGAACTTAGCTAACCAATGCAATGATGCAATGCAGCTGAACTGCTGAATGAGATAGAGACACATATTATTAAATTTAGAGTTCCTCCTAAAACAAATTGGATGAATTTGATGCAATGTGTTTTGCATGGTTGTGCAATTCCCATATGAATTTAGCAATGAATCCCTCATTTACCTTTACATCATCTGTGTGTTTGTGACACCAAGCAAGCCACAGAGCAGCAAGTAGGTCTCCTGCACCAATGAATGCTGTATTCAGTTTTGGAAACTGGCATTTGAAGCGGACCTTCTTTCCATCTGTAATGTTATTTTAATGCCCAAATTTGGTGAACTCGTCAGTTAACATCATTTTATGTTAGACATATTGTGTACAGAAATTGGGGCCTGCAAAAGCGCAACACCTCTAGAAGAATGCCAAATTGGGTTGATTTATCCCCAAAATAAGGCACATATATTCAAGTTAACAAAGCGCTATATTGAGACAGTGCAGCAGTATTGTGCTTATAGTTCACTATTTGATGCAACCTGATTATGATGCACCATCCGAAAACATATATCCATGCCGGAGTGATGCGTTTATCAATGTAATTCACTACACTAGCACATTCTATTTGAACAGCATATATGATCAATTCATATGGCATGATGCCGATACTCACCTTGCATGCAACTTGCATAAGAGGTTATGGTATCATCCCCAACTGAACCTGTACTTGTCAACACCACTGTTGAAGGCCCCTTCTGGTGAATGCTTTCCATTAATGCCACTACATCATCTTCAGTTTTCACATCACGCTCCATTAATTTCCTGCAATTGAAGTTATACAAGTCAGGCTTACTACTTGTTTTTCAAATATTAGAAAATGGTCTCATTTGTCCTTATTCTTGATACCAAAAGAGGACAGTTAATTTACTTGCAGGTTTGACTATAAAGACTTAATAATCTTTTTTGCAGGAGTTTCCACAAAACACATGGGTGGCTCCTCTATAGCAGCAAACCCCTCTTTGAGGAGTTTCCTTTCATCCATCACCTCTCATTCATCATCTTTTTTTTCTTTTTATGTCCATTTTAATTTTATTTATTTGTTTTTTTTTAATTTACCTTTGTGTGTGTCAGTTAATGTTGTGTGTGTGATGAAAAATATATGATTCTGTCTGTTAATTCTGTCTGTTAAGCAAAATCTAAGATACTTTGAGGCAGTTTGAGCCCAAAAGTACTCTATGCTGAAAAGGCTCTGGAAGTCATATGCCGGTCACTATAACATAGATGACAACAACTGGATGGTGTGTGAATCTTGGGCACTTCACAATTTCTGAGTTTATCTTTTATTAAATATTGTTGACTACTCAAGTTTTGCAGTAAGACTCACTCTGCTTCCATCTGGTTTGGCAATATAATATCTGCCAGGGGCAGGACATTGTTCTGGTACACCTCAAGTAATGCTTCTGGCACATACTGAAACAATGAATATTTTTACAATATGTATATTAAATGCCATGTATTGATTACAAGTAGGCCTACAGTTATATAACATATTCGCAGCAGCTGTAACAAGTGCAAGTAAGGCGACACTAATATTATTTTTAGCTTCTCGGATTTGCCAATATAATGAGAAATGTGCCAACAGAAAAATAAAATAACATGTCCAAATGTTATTTAATAGAAAATTTTATTTTATTTTGGGAATTTCGACCGAGAGCCCATTGAAAATTGCTCTAAGAGGATCCGAGAAGCTAAAGATCAAAATAAAATTGGTCCATCTTCCAAATAGCTCCTAATTAACAAGGTTTTTACTTTAAGCTACACTGGAACAATGAAACCCTATCTCACTGCATTATGATATATTCATGCTAAAACAAATCATTGAATGCAAATGAATTATAGCTGTTCTCAAGGTTGGCATTCAGGATATGGGTTAATTACACCGAAAAGACACTTATCTTGACAGATATAGGCAAAGAAACTCGCCATCACTCCCTCATCTCCCATCACTGGATCACAAACTGAAAAGTTAAAATTTAAACTCCTAATGAGGCAGTGTACCAAAAAAAAAGGTCAGATTTGTCCAAAGATAACAAAATGATGTCTTTCAACTTGCATAACAATGTATTCTGATCATGACTCACCATAGATTAGTTTAGGATTGATATTCTTCAGCTCCTGCACAACATCACACACTTTCAAGAGGAAAGATTTGTCTCCGATATAACCTAATGTGGGAAAATTTCAATTCAGGAAAGCATGTCACAAATGCAGGTTTTAGTAAACTTTCAGTTAGCATTCAAGAGAGATAGAAAGATTCTTTGAAAATTGTAAATTTAATTACCAGTGAGAAGGTAATCATATGACAGTAGCTCATTACTCCGTAGTCCATCTATGAGCGTTTCCAAGTCACTGGCATTTAAAACTTGGCCTTTGAAGACTTGATACCCTGAAATAAACAGTAAAGTTAAACTTTAATTTTTGAAGCTTATTTTCCAAGTAGATAATCAATTCCTGTGTGTCAGATTCTGTTGAAAGTTCATTTCTTCAGCTTAACATTGACCTTAATTATAACACTTTTTTAAAGGCAGGTTTAATCTCGACAGAGACCAAATAGGCAGGGGCAGATCCGGAGTGAGGCAGACTTGGCACTGAGCCCCCCCCCCCCACCCCCCTAAATTTTACCGAGCGAGTGTGACAAAGATGCCAAAATAAACTATATGGGTGTGTTTGTAACACTCCGACAGGCATGCCAAGTCTCACTCATTCAGAGTGAGTCTCACTCATTTGGTTGCTGTCTCACTCATATATAACCTTGAGTATTTTCTTCATATTTTAATTTGTCTCCCTCCAAGAGAACCAGAATGAATCTTTAACATTTTGAAGTAAACAGGTTGGAAAGGGCCAAAACTCACTCATTCACCACTCCAAAACTTGGCTCTCTCTGCACTCCAGCGGCAGAAATTTGCTCTTACTATACTACCTTCAAGCGTTCAGTCTTGATACCATGCTTGAACACGCAGATCTATACATCCGCATAATAAACAGTGTACCAGTTCCATGACCTTTAAGACTTTTCATCTCCAGGCATATCAGCAGGGGCTGAATTTTTAAGTAAATATAATGAATTGAAATTGAATGAAACAATTTTGGAAAGGATGAGAATCTACCACGGGAACTGCAGGACGCATTAAACAGTGTTAAACATGGTCCCTTCAAACTTACTTCTGCTTTATCTGTGATGATTGCTATTTTGTAGTAACTTGCTTTATTTTGTACACTGTATAAGATAGTTGACCACAACAGTGTATACGATGTCATGGGGTGCATAACTAGCTTTGTCATTGCCATGCAACTGGCTGCGCCCCCTAACCAAAATTCCTGGATCCGCCCCTGATAGGTTAAGTTGCAATTCCATACATAAATAAACATTCACTTACATGTGTGGTTGCTGAGTTGAACTGAATTAATAACATCCACATCAAAGCCAAGAATCTGCAATTCAATGCAAACATTGGAGATGGTGTCTAAAGGATATAATTACTGTTATTAACGTACAATAGATGAATTATTGTTGCAGAATGTTGGCAACATACATTGTTAATTTAATGTTATGCATCTGGCATGCAATAATTAATATATAACAATCCTTATAACCTGAAGAGGAAAGACAGCACTGCGGTTTCCGACATATCCATGCACAACATGACTTTGAATGCAAAGAACTCGACAGAGGGTTGGATCTTCTGGTCCCGCCATGCCTCACTATAAGTGAATAAATTGACATAATTTAGCCCCCATTTATTTTCTATTTCATAAATGTAAAGTAAAAGTTTGTATTGTGACGTACAATCTACAGGTCAGTCAGACCTATGGGTCACATATATGAAAGCTAAAAAAGGACATCCATATTATTTTTTCCCATCCCAAAATGTGTTTTGTACGTGCACGATCTTTTTTTAAATTTTTTTTTCTTTCTGTTCTTGTTAGTATTTTTCTGTTCTTGCTAGTATTTTTTGTTCTTGTTAGTATTTTTTCTGTTCTTGTAATTTTTTTTTCTGTTCTTTTTTTTGTTTTTTTTGGTCAATCAAGCTGCAGCTGGCTTGCAAGCTACGGCTAGGTATGGCTTAGCATGGGTCCCCGGGGCTAGGTATGGCTAGCCATGGCTGGCTATAGCTAGCGATGGCTAGCTATGGCCATCACTGGCTAGCTGTGGCTACAGCTTGCTACGGCTTGCTTTGGCTAGCTGCAGCTTGCTTTGGCTTGCTTTGGCTAGCTTTGGCTAGCTGTGGCTAGCTGTGGCTAACTCTGGCTAGCAAGAGCTGGCTTCAGCTAGCTTCAGCTAGCCATGGCCAGCTACACCTAGCCAAGACACTAGAGCGGCGCTGAGACACGGGACATCAGAAATTTTTACTTTAAAACAGCAATGGCAGAAAATCTAAATGCAAATGGGAACTAAATTTTATGAGAACGGCAGATGTAAAGCAAGAACAGAAAAAATTACCAGAACATCAAAAAATAGTAACGAGAACCGAAATCATTAATTAAAACCTAAAAATAACTACGAACAAAAATAAAATAAAACGCAAACCCCCCAAAAAAAAAATTTAGGGTCCACCATTGGTCTATATTTGCAGAATTTTGAAGACAAATTCATCCTTTCTAAGGACTCTAACAATTCCAACGCATCTTGCTACTGAGACAGAAATTTGAAGCATTTTATAATTAATTATTGCACACTACCCTAAAAAATAATATGGATGTCCCTTTTGAGCTTTCATACACATGTATGTGACACTATATGTAGTGATGTCAATGATATCACAGAAAACAAGAACTGATGATGAACATATGCTAAGTCTAACAGGAATTTTCCATTACATTTACAGATCAACATTCAAAACACTGCATTGTCATCACTGACATCAGCTGATCAATTAAAATTTTACATTTTTTCACCCTCACGAGACCTAGCTGTGAGTTCAGTGACAATACTTAAAATTGCTTTTAAGCCAAATATAGTCATTAAATATGCAAATCAGTTCAAACCTCACACAAGCCCTATACAATTTTATCGTGACAATGACCTTCTTCTTCAGAAGTGCCAGCTTGTTTTGCAATTTTGATAGCTCTCACGCACAGAGGGAGGGGCAGAAAATGCTCAAACACTAGGCGGCAGCACCTTACAAATAATAAAATACTCGATAGATGTCGCATGTGTATTCATTTACTGCGGGATGATGATATAGCTGACATGGCTACCCCAGGAGTGTTGCCAACGTATCAACTTTATATCAATGGAGTGCCACTTCCAAAGAGCCGTCGAACCTTTCGGTTAAGAGAGAAATATATATTGCTGTTAGTATTTTTCACATTTGGGACGGTGTGTTTTGGTGCCTTCTTCTTTCTACCCGATCTTAGTTTCTCGGATCACGCCAGGTTCCAAGATGTTTTCATGCCACAACCTGGTGACGATGATGGGGGTAAAAACATACCATTTAGGCACAGTCCTTTGGAAGATAATGATGGACACAGAGAGCAAGATAGGGATAGACTTAATAGCAAAATAGAGGAGCAAAAGATTAGGGATGCTGTGTTGAAGAGGCTGAACATATCAGAGCATGAGAGAGAAAATCTACAGAAAGAGATACAGAAAGACAAGGATAAAGTTCTTGATGAAAAGAAAAAAGCTGAAGTAGAACAGAGGTCCAAGGAAGAAAGCATTAAAGTGGATCATGTGGAACCAGGTGTGAATGAAACAAGGAGGCGCAAGGAAAAGGTTAAAGAGGTGTGTATATCGATCCAGGGCTATACATCATTGTATACATGTGTAGGTATTGACTACTGTAAGTACACTTGCAGCAGCTGTCATGTGATGATAAGTGTAATTACATGCTTATTAACAGTGCCTGCTGAATATTTAATGCACATCCACAGCTAACCTGCCTTGTGCTGAATTAAATTGTGAATTAAACATGTTTGCATGGACACTAAAAAGGCTCTTCAATACGAGCTGTACTGCGATTGTGCCACATTGATAGATTACCTACACTTATTCATGCTTTATCGTCAGATATACATTCTATGTATAATGATTAAAGAAATGAACTAAAATTGACAAATCTGAACTTACTTTCATTGATAAATCTACCTTTCAGATGATGAAGTTTGCCTGGGACAGCTATGTTAAATATGCATGGGGCCAAAATGAACTGAGACCAATATCTAGAAGAGGTCATTCTGCTAGTATATTTGGAAACACCCAGTTTGGCGCTAGCATTGTCGATGGTCTGGACACTTTGTACATCATGGGATTGATGGATGAGTACAAGAAAGGCAGAGATTGGGTGCAGTCTTCCTTAACTTTTGAGGGGGTAAGTGAATGGCTTAAATAATTTCATCTTCAATGTCCATTTGTATACATGCCAAGACAATGATGCACTGAAATTTCTGCTAGAAACTTTATAATTTGTGTTGTTAACTATAATGTTTTGCAACGGCTTGTGTTTCAGGCTACAGATATATCTGTTTTTGAAGTGAACATCAGATTTGTTGGAGGTCTGCTTGCTTGTTATGCGCTCAGTGGGGATGAGGTGAGTGAATAGTTTTTGTATCTGAATTTTGTGACCTTTTGGGTCATTGGCATTAGTACCAACACAGTTGGTGGTACCAACAATAAACTATGGTTTATTTAATGTTGGATGTTGTTCAGTGATGATAGATTGATTTTCCAAATGAGCCATAAGCGAAGTTGAAAGTTTTATGTCGGGGAACTCGCTGGTAAAAACTGATTAAAAGATCACATTGCTCCTCATATATTGTAAACTAGTATTCACAGCATATTGTCTCTTCACTGCATTGGCCTTTCGTACTGAGCTTGTTTGCTGAAAATCTTCTGATCTTTTCCAGCTGACAAAACAAGTTGTACAAACAATGCTACCTTTTTCTAATTTTAGTTGCTTCAATGCAATATATTTATGTTGTAAACATGTAATTCTGCTGTAGAGTTGCCAACTTGCTTCTACAATGTAACTTTACATCATACAGTAATCTTGCTGTGACAAAAAGATGGCCTTCAGATGAGATTGTCAAATAAAAAAAAAAATTTAATCACTCCATGGAAAGCTTTTTGACTTCATTGCCAACAAGTTCAGCAAAGTAAAACATGGCCACAAAATCCGTAATTCCTCAAATTTAGAACGGTTATAATGCAAGACAAATATGGACCAAAATACTCTAAAATTTATTGATGCTAAAGATTTTACCATATAATGTAAAAAGACTTTTCTAGTCTGAATGTTTTTAAGAGTCAACTACTCAAATTTGTTTTTATCCTCGAGATCCTCACATTATTTTATTTCTGTTTAAATAAGCTATTTTTAATAACTTTTTTATTTCTTACTCTTGTTTTTAATGTTTCTATCATTTTATCTTCATATTAGTTGTTATTTGAGGGTCATTTTGTAAAACATTCAAAAGACTGAATGATGTTACCCATGCAAAATAAAAGTATTTTTGACTTTGACTGTCCAAACAATATTGGCTAGGAACATATAAAATGAATTGAACAATTTGAATTTATTCAATAAATTCATTTTGAATTCAGTCTCCTGTATTAAGATGTTATAGTTACTTGAACCGATCCCCCTTTTTGAATACTATATATCTTTTTTTTCTTTTTGGTCACGGTTATCAAAATTAGTGTGGTAGTTAACTATATTTGTGAAATTGACTGGTGTCATTGCTTCTCTCTGATTGGTCAAATCTCAAGAGGGTATGAGACCATGGAACTGCCCATGGATGAGCAATCAAACTGTCTACCTTACCTCATTTATTTCTTTGACTTCAATTTGTTTAGCAATACCATTGTTTCCAATGGCCCTCATAGTTAGCGCCCATTAAATGTATAATTAGCCACAATTTTTACTGTCAGTTACAACCAGAATAGTGCCACTGGCACTGGAAATCCAATTGTTGGTTTTAACGAGACTTCACTATATTAACGGTTTGATTATGAATTCATCTATTTGCACTTCATCTTGTCTTTGACTTGCAATAAAAATTAAAGCAGGTGATGTGATCAGCTGGCAGCTGTTGCACTTAGATTGAAAGTTTACATATGATGGATTTTAATCAATACCTTTTATGAAAACTGAATGATCGAGGTGAGACAAGTGTCAACAGCATAACACTAATAAAGAATTCGAAAAGGACGTGGCGGCTACACGTATAGCTGCATTTTTTCCTTTGCTTTGTAATTTAGCGTTCATTAGCCACGTGTCATATCAATATGGCATTATTTTAATGGCGCCGGATTATTTGATGGATTTATTTTAAGGAAAAAAAAAGCAAAAAAGGAAGACGTTACATCAATGGCCCTTATATTGAAATAGTTTATACTTTATAGTGAATTTGTCTCAGGATGAGTTTGCCACTAAATCATTTAATTACTCCTTAGCTTTAACAGTAAAAATCATGCGAGTTAATTGTATTATAGTATATCTTTGTTAAGGCTTTGTAAAAATTGAATGTTTCCCTGATGGATATGTAATCAAGCAAATGTAATTACCAAGGACATGCTAAGGTGGCTTGATCATGTTGAGTTGTTGATAGAAGTTATAATAAGTCAATAATAAGTCAATAATAAGTCAATAATAGAGGGGTTGCTGATGACTTTTGGAAGAAAAATTGAATTGAATTTTGGAGAATAGAAAACTGTTAGCTCAAGCAGGGTAAAGTGGAAAACAAGTGGCAAGTATATTTGTCCGAATTTTTGAGTGACTGACCCCAAAACAGATGTTATATATACCTCACTCGATCCATATGATTGCAACTCAGAATATGAAAATTATGGTGTTGATTGTTGCGTCTGGTTATTTAGCCTGTGACCCATTTGCATTAAATGAGGGTGTGCATGTCATTATTGCACATGCTATGTGTGCTGGGTTAAAATGAATCTAGTTGTGTACATCTTATGACATATGTTGTAAATGCATGCTTGCATGTTACCAAATTGAATTTTACAAATCTACATGGTGGTTCTCCACAGATTAGTAGGATAAGTAGAAAGTTTAAAAAACAAGAACATTAAATTGTAATTGTATACATAAATTCGGTACATAGACATATTTTATGGGTGGAAAACAACAGGTTAATGTTACCAAATAATATCAAGGTAACAAAACCTGAATATAATATGACTACAGGTTACAGGAAAATTATAATATGCCCCGATTGGTCACCTGGATACTATCAGGTAACATGCATTTGCATTTCCAGGATAAATCTGATGCATTTCTTGAAGTTGTTCACCAAAACTAATTACGATTATGTCAATGGCATCTGTTTGGTAGGGTCTGGTCTCTATAGGAAAACATTGATACCAGCAAGTGTGTTATTAGCCATTAATGAAACTGATATGTGATGTGTTTGAATTTTACTCAGATGTTCAAGAACAAGGCTGTTGCAGTAGCAGACAAATTGTTACCAGCTTTCAACACGCCTACTGGCATTCCATTCGCGATGGTCAATCTACGGTCGTAAGTACAATGTTATATAAAATAATATTGGCATTTTTAATTAGTTTTCATGCGTAATTCAAAACTACACGTTTCTGTTATCCATCTTTTTTTCAGAGGTAATGGCAGAAATTGGGGCTGGGCATCTGGAGGATGTTCCATTTTAGCAGAATACGGAACATTGCACTTGGAGTTTGCATACCTGACTGAAATAACTGGCAACCAAGTGTATATGGACAAGGTTGTTATGTTTTCTTTAACGATTTCCTTCCAGGCTAAATGAAATACACTGTATACTGTATACCATTAATACGAAGGTTACGACTAAGATTGGGGAATGCTAAGCTGCCCAGAAATGACCTGATTTGGTGATTATCTCATCAAACGCCCGTGAGTGACTCCTCTAAAGTCAACAACAGTTTCTGGCAAATGAGCAGCCTTCTCCTGTGAAGCTGTATGTCCTCAGTCTCGTGCGCCACCTCCTTATTTCAATGAGTCAAATTGCTGTGTTTCAAAGTAACTGTAGAAGTATTCAAAATGAATGTATGAAGTTTTTCGGTCTTTTTTTTTTTTCACAGCATAGGTGAAACTGTACATGATGTTCAGCAATATTTCCAATAGGGTAAACCCCAACTTCATAGCTGATAATGAAACCTCACTCTAATATGATTAACTTCCTGTTTGCTGTATTTTCCGTAGTGGCAGTACAGTACTATAACAAATGAGGTTCAACCAATGTGTGGTTATTGCTGATTGAAAACTATTCCCAATCTATTCTCCATCTGTTGTTACTCTATGGCCATGACCATTGCTCATCATGATAAGCCGGCAAAACATATGAAAGATAGAAACTTGGGTTTTTTGATATGGAGCAGTGTTTTTACCAGTCAGGAAATTAGTGTTTGACTTATTGATAACATTTCTGTCCATGCTTTGTATGAAAAATATGACAGAAAATCATGTGGACAGGACATATTCAAAATGAATGTGGGCAGGACATTCATTTTGAATGCTGCTGTAGTATAAGAATGCTGCTATCTTTGATACAGCTTTTTAATTTCTGTCTAACTTCTGTTACAGATAAAGCGCATTATGGAAGTGTTAGGCCAGCTGGAGAAACCAAATGGTCTTTACCCCAACTATTTGAATCCGAGGACAGGGCGATGGGGACAGAGTGAGTGACAGATTAATTTATCGTGGGATAATAACTGATAAGTCAAAGTAAAAAATAAAGTGTAAGAACATTAAGTGCATTTGTACACTAAATAGGCTGACATTAGTGAATCCTAGTGGCAATGATTTATCTGTTTATTTCAGTTCATGTGTCAATTGGAGCCCTAGGTGACAGCTTTTATGAATATTTACTGAAGTATTGGCTTATGACGGGAAAGAAAGATACAGAGTATAGACGACTTTTTGACAATGCTGTTGAGGTGAGTGAGATTATGCTTTTTATACCGGAGGTCAATTTAGTCTATGTATCTATACTCTACTTGAGCTCTATAACTACGGGCATTATCTACTAGTATCTATATACTCTACTTGCATGCTATAACTTTTATGACAGCATAATAGACTGTATACGATTTTATAAAACACTTCTACTTACCCATGTGAAAAAAAAAAATCAAATTTACTGAAATTTTGAGATTGTAGATAACTCAGTAATGTATCATTATGTTGACTGGGCAATGCTAAATCAATATGAGTGTGATTTTTTTGTCCAGGGTTTGGAAAAGAATCTGTTACAAAAGTCACGGTCTGGCCTCAGCTATTTTGGGGAATATAAATCTGGCAGAATTGAGCACAAAATGGACCACTTGGCGTGCTTCTCAGGTGAGTTTAAACTTTACGGTAGAACTTAATGCTGGTCCTAACCACTTAGAGGTGAAATATTTAATGACATATTTATGTTTATTCTCGCTTAAATAGATACATGTATTGTGATATATATGTACACTTAAAGATAGTTATGTATTAAAGTTTTTAAATTTATATTGCTATCTTTGAATCTTTGATGTGGTTTTATTAGCTGGTCTGTTTGTCTAACAGACGAGGTATTGTCATGACCCAGTCGCGTTTGTGTTGTTGGCGGCGTCAGCACCTTCTGGTTAAGGTCTTTCAATGAGCTCTGCCATGGAAAAAATACTCACTCTGGGGTGGGATATTTTGATGGGAGCATGGTTACTTCTATGAGTGAAGAACAAACCATCGGTATGTGTTTCAGGGATGGGGTTTTGAAACTTTTCTGGTTGTCTTAGTGTTATTACCCTATGATTGGGTGAAATGCTAGAACTTCTGTTAGGGTGATTGGATTTGCATCATGTTCTAACCTGTCTGAACAGACCCTCAATCACACCTCTCCACAGGAAAGGTTCTGACTGATCTGAATACATGTAGAGATACGCCGTGGAAGTAGGTCAATCACTACGCCTGTTTAAGGTAACTTAGCGGCAAACAAAATGGTTCTTTTTCTAAATTTTTCTAATGTGACGTTGCATCATTTTATTATGCACAGAGACGTCTTTGTATTCTTATGATTAATATAATGATATTTACACAGTCAAATTCCTTGCTCCCCCACCAGGATTCTTGCCCCCCTGATTTCACCAAGACGCTCTCCTACATGGAGGCCTGATGGAGGGTCTTATGTCAAGACTGTTCTAACACTTTTAGGGTTGTCGTTGGGTAATTACCCCATGATGGAGTGAAATGCTATAACTTCCGTTTGTGTGATCAGATTTTCTTTGAATTTGGTTTGTATTCTCTACAGGGGGTTAGGATCATGTTTAATCATGTGTAATTTTACCATTGAGTAATTACCCCATGAGGGGTAAATTGTGATAACTTGTATTTTAGGTGATCGGATCTTCACCGAATTTGATTTATATACTCTACAGGGTTTGTAACACTTTTATGGTGTTTGAAAGATTGAATTGGATTTCATATATGCCTAGTGATTTCTTTTTGTATACTGTCTGCAAAGTTTTTTTTTGCTGTGGGTGCAAATTTATAATTTTAATTTGATCTTCAACGTATTTGGTTTGGTGTTACGATCATGTTGTAATACTTGTATGGTTGTCTTTGGGTAATTACCCAATTATGGGGTGAAATGTTATGAATTTAGTTTGTATGTTACTTGCGGTAATAACCCCACAGACCCTGAAAGAACTATGACCCTGGACAATGTAATGCAGGTAACATGCATACAACAAACGAGCATCATCACCACTTGCGGTGCTATTTTTGAGTGACAAACTGAGGTAGTACAACTCGTACAATTTTAATTTCATTGAATTAATTATTTTAAGTTGTGCTAATGCAAGAATTATGTGATTTTGTAGGAGGAATGTTTGCACTGGGAGCAGAAGGATCCAAAGACAAGGCCAAGTTCATGAAAATCGCTGAAGATATCACGCACACTTGTCATCAGGCTTATGACCGTTCAGGTATTTATAAGATGTTTTAATTAAGATTCTTACAAGATTTGTCAGTTAAGATGGAGTTATATTTTTAAATGTGTTAGGTTAGTCGCTGATTGGCTCATGTTGATTGCTGATGTGTGTTTCTTTTGTAGCAACAAAGCTGGGACCGGAAGCATTTAGATTCGATGGCAATGTGGAAGCCAAAGCAGTCCGACAGAACGAGAAATACTATATTTTAAGACCAGAAGTGATCGAGTCTTATTTTTATCTGTGGAGATTCACAAAAAATCCCAAGTATCGTGACTGGGGATGGGAAGCGGTGCAGGTAGATATGATTCTTATCTCAGACAAAATAAAAAAGAATCAAGATAGTGCGATATGTAAAGGTGTCGCATACTTTGGAAAACACATTTTGATTGTGGAATTATTTCCTATGTGTCAAGTTGCACTATATAGACAGGAATTACAATTTGAAATTGGCTGCGTGTGTGACTAAGTCGCTCTCAGAACTTGTTCAATAATGGTTCAGTTATGCCAAGCTTTGAATAAGCAAGGGTTAAATTTCAATCGAAGTACAGCTGATATAAGATAGGATTTCCTTGGGAAGTTAGGTTGCAGGTTGACCTAAAGTAATCCTGCAATCCCTTTAGCCAAACAGACTCATGCTTTCCAGTGAGTGAGTGAGCGAGTAAATGCACACGCAAAATCACATTTGTGTGAGAGCTGCATGAGCGTGAGCAGGAGCTCATGTCAAATTTCAATCCCTGTACAGGGTTTCCCGGGGGTTATTACAAAGTCTGATAAAGTCTTTATTTTTGTAAAAAGTAAGGCCCATATAAAGTCTTAATTTTGTTCACTAAGTCTTACATTGTCTAATTCTGATGCAAATGTACTTGGGAAAACCAACACGGGCGATTTCTGTCTGTGTTGGCCAAAGGAAGTACCGTCTGCCCTTTTGTGGACTTTCAGCTGCGTTATGAACTTACACAAGAACTGTTTATTTTATTGTTTAATAGCCAATGCTGATTTTTTTTTTTTGGACGATGAAGTTAAAAATATTGGTGTAAATTACTATATTAGGGGTCTTTTTTTTCATGTGCGCATGGTATTATAATGTCTTATAAAGGTCTTACTTATGAAGGTAAATCTGCAGGAACCGTGCTGTATAGATATCATTGTGAGTGCTAATATGATTTCTGTTGCGATTGCAGGCCCTGGAGAGATGGTGCCGGACAGATGGGGGATACACTGGTATTCGTGATGTTTATCAAACCAATCCACCGAAAGATGATGTACAGCAGAGTTTCTTCTTCGCTGAGACTTTGAAGTATCTCTATCTGCTGTTTTCTGATGACGATCTCATATCTATAGACAAATGGGTTTTCAACTCAGAAGCTCATCCATTGCCCATTAAAGGCACAAACATTCCCCATGCAGGGTCATGATGAAAACAGCTGACCAGGTTGTGCGTGACAGTTTTGTCATTCCGCTTTGATTTATATTAGGTGAATGTCACTCCTGGAGAGTGGCTATTTTGTGTCTTGTCACAAATATATATAGTCTCCCTTGGCATGCAAAATGTGTGCCTCAAAACCTTTATTAGAAAGTTTGTGAATTTTTAGACCACTGAATTGCTACAACAGCTAAAATCAATCCATAATACCACTGACAATGATTTTCTCAATACTGTAAACCGCAGAAAATCAAGACAGATTTTACCTTTTGTATTTGTATTCATTTGGAGAAGGGTTGAAATTATTCAAAATTTTGTTTAAACTGAAGTGAAATAGTAATAATAATGCTTTAAATATGTGTACACCCTGAGGGATAAATAAATAATTGACCAAATGATTAGGCCTAGGCACTCACCAAATTTCACAATGTGAACTGAGATCATAGTATTGTGATGATTCCAATAAGGAGTGAATGTCTGTTGGTAATGTGCATGAAATTATTATGAATTGTGATAAATTGTATCTTAAATCTAGTAACGTAAAGTGTGTGCAGTTAAAATCATTTTTGATATGGTTTAATGCCTAGGTAATACCTAGTAGGTAATACCTAGTAGGTATGGATGAGGGAGCCATACCACTTGTCTGTACAGTACTACATATGTATATTAATATGTACATATTCATGTTGGTTGTGTAAGCATTGGCATTTGTTGGTCTTGGTAACTATCATGGCCTGTGTTCTTAAATACCTAAGAAATCTGCAATCTGGTAAACTGTCCTAATGATAAATAGACTCGTGATAGATTTTTTACCCCACCAACTTTCAACATTGATATTATCAAATCTGGTGTTGAACTTTTATTTGCTATTGCTGTATCCTCAGCTGGAGACCATCCCTTTTCCAAAAACCTGTATCAGGTCCAAAGGTGTAAAAACAAATATGTCTTAAGAAGAACAGTATATTTCTAATTCCCACCCCTTTTGTTGTATCAGTCAGGCATGACAAGAAAACAAAAACTTAAAAAAAAAATTTTTGTTAGAAGTTGTATTAGATTTTTATTGTTGATTTGACACTTTGTTGCTGTGTATAAGTGAAGCACTCAATGTGATGGTGATTGTCTTTTTATCATTGTGACGGTTATGGGAACTAGCAACAATAGTGGACAGGTGCTTGCAGTTGCCTTTTGATTTGAATCATGGACATAAGCTTCTGTTTTATGCCCCGCCTTCTATTTTAACCTCTGTTTGAGAAGCTCTCTGCTCTGCATTGTAATTTATGCATATGCCATCTTTTGAAATATTAAGTTACTGCAGCTGAGACCTAACCTCATTTAAATTTAGATACATAGTAATTCTTAAATTTGGAAGTACTGACTGTGCACATCATCAATGTGTACTCAGTACGAAGTAAATTGCCTGAATAGCACCTTAATGATTTATTTCAAATTTGACCAATTTGTTATATTTTTAGTTCAATTCCATGACACATGATTTTTGACTTTGTATGAACAGATAAAATGCCAATTTTGCTGTTTAGATGAATGTACGCTGTACATAAGGTGCCAAGCTACTCTTTTTAAATTTCAAGAATGTAACTAAAGGCCCGATGAGATTGGGTATTTTGACAACGTGATAAAAAAGGGCGCCTTGTATAATGTGATATAAGCTAGACAACAAATTCTGATGTTGTCAATACTTTGTTGTTTGTTTTTATCATTTGTTTAAGAATTTGTGTAATTTATAGGCTGTAGTGTAATTTATAACTAATCAATATAAGGTTATGTATAGTATAGGAAATTGTTTGTGACAACACTTCTGTATAGATTGTTATCTATTATTAGTTTATTTGGGGATTAAGTCAAGAGTGCTTGGGATGTTACATAAGTATAAGATGAGGGAGGTGTACATTAAAATCCATGAATAATAATTGTACAAATGTGCAGAGCTATGCTAGAAACTAATCTGGTATGACCCACACCATAGTCTAGTCTAATGCTTTGTAGCATAGTCAGTATAGGCAGAATTATCTGGTAAAACAAAACTAGTCCACTGTATTCTAACATTGTACATATCTTTGCAAATAGCACTAACTGTATGCATCTTTAAGAATGAATTTATTTTGCAAGAAGCGTAATGCTGTTAATTTTACTACAAGAGCATTATTAAGCCTACATTAAAGTTTAATAATGAATATTGATTATTGTTATCAGCATTTGCTTTGTTTGTGTATTTTAAAAGGTCAAATCATTATCCATGCTCTGAATGAGACATTTCATGTAAAGCAAAGGTTCAGTGAACTTTAGTTTAACACTTTAAAATGTCTTCCACACACACTTATTCTAAATTATGTTCCTGGTGAATCAAGAGTTTGTATCACACCATTCTTGCTTTTTTGTACCATGACCAACAGCTTTATTTTTGAGGATTTCTGCTAATTTTCTGTGCCATATGGAAGATTATTATGGAAGGGTTATAAAAGCCTCTGTAAGCATCAGATTCAGGAGAAATTTAGTTTGTTGGATAATTTGCCATAATGTCCATCATTGGGCCAAAAGAAAAAACGGTTTTATATTGTGTAAAGAAATTACAATTTGTGAGGACTGAAATATGCACCTTTTTGTTGCGGTATCTCAGATAAATCATGGTTGCCTTTCGTAAGATTGTACTAGCTTTTGTGAGATGTTGTGTACAATTCCCTGAAAACGTGGCTGGTATGAAATTGCTTTTTTACGCGTAATTACTCTTTCTAAATATGACTGATATTTCCCTGATAGCATGAATGCAAAATGAGTAAATGTGCTCTCGCCAAATAGCAATAATGTGTGTACAAACTGATTCAATAGCTTAGGACCATGTAAATGATCATTAATGTACATTACAAATGACTCTTTTTCATGTGATGAGATGATTTTCCTGGGTGAGTGATCTGCGAGGTTGTAAGACTGTAACAGTGGAGTGCAAATTTGATGATTCCGCATCATCCATTTGTATCATAAATATTCATGTGCATTGTAATTAAATGCAGATTTATATCATCATATCATAATATAGATTTGTGAATTGTTGTAATAATAAATGATATCATTTATGAATTTTTAGAATGATCGTTTCTGATTATTTGTTAAATTTAAGACCACATACTAAATTTTATTATCTTCACTCTGGCATGTCATTTCTGGATCTTTGTCAGTGACACAGAATGTGAGTACAGTATTAACCCTGTGGTTAATATCCTTCTCTAGTGAATTAAAATTTCTTTGAACAACTGTTATCAGAATTACAATGTAAATATATACGGTGACATATCTCAGTTGCAATACTTTAAAAAAAATATATATATTTTGTAAAAATATTGTGGTGAAGCATGACTAAAAGACAAAGTAGCAACTGGAGGAATATTAATCTATTGAAATAGTAACTTCTTTTTTATACCTGGGCCTAGGCCTTTGTGAACGCTCTGAGTTCTGAAAATACTTGGAATTACTGCAAACAGATGAAATTATATGGCTGTATTTTTCTGCATTCTGCAATAAACACCAGGGGGCAGCAGTTGTCATGTGGTGAACTCAAGAAAATAGTCTGTGGTGAATGGGAGAGGGTAGAAAATCTTTACAAACTAAGGGGTCCAGGGGCAGAGGTAGTGATGGACATGTCTCTAGCGCACAACATCAGATGGTTTTTCACAATTAATTTATTTTTATTTTTTATACTTTGTATATGAGATCATATTTATGGTTAAAAAACCAAAATAATTGGCAAAAATTATTATAATTTACATTTTTGCCTACTATTTATAGGCACTGCACTAATTACTGTCTTTGAGATAATGCATTCCAAATCTTTTATTCAATATATTTCTCAAATTAGTTAACGTGTCTATTGTCAAATTTTACACTAAAGCCATTGTTAAGGTATGCTGCTGCAGCAGCCCATCTTTGAATTATAATACTGCACGTCATGTCTAGGACATTATAGGTCAAGCTAGTCCAAATATAGTGGTCTAAATTTGAAGTAAATGCAATCAATTATCACGTGCCCTATAGCTTTTTGACTTTGTCCTGTTGCTCTTTTTTTTTACACCCGTGGTCAGAGTGCCATCCTTGACCCTTGGCTCATCATTGCAGCATTAGAGCGGTCAGTGGCGATCATGGGAGCTGACCCCTTGACCTGGCTGACCTCCACGTGCCTCCTATACATCAGCCCTTGACCCTCCCCTCCCGTCCAACCCTAGCTGCCTCCACCCTTCTCGTGTGGTTCTTTAGCCCTGGGATCTCTGGCAGCCTGCAATTTTTGCGGTGAATCAAATGACGGGTGGTCGCAATTGGAGGGCATTGGGACCCATCCCCTGGAGGGATCTGGTTCCGCCATGTCTGGCTGAGCAGTGAAGGTGACTAGTAGTCTTGGATTTTAGAATCTGACCACACGAAATATTAATGAAGTTGTAATACAAAGATACATGTTGAACATGTACAAGCTTCAGGCCCTACCTAGTCAGTATGCATCATAAGCAATAACTTTATGAGAATGTTTCAGTCACTCATAATGCTAGTGGTCGGTCACACTTATTATGGTTTTATTGCATACAATTGAACCGCACTCTTAGAAAACCTCTCCATTATAACCATGCATTTTTTGACCTATCGTGAACCCCACCGATTCCATGGCAACAATATGTCGTCTCATGTGGTTGAAATACAATATTTGTCTCCATTTTGCATGGAGCAATGGACATTTTGTTTCAATAACTTGGTTCAAGAGCTTTTCGATAGTCAATCAAGCGTTGCAAGGCTTCCACAGTAGGCCCTTGTAGGCCCTTGTCACGCTTCATTGCCCATGCATTTCCGTGCGATTTGTTGCTGATTCGTGCGCGTGGTCAGTAGCAAAATGAAACTAATTTGTGGAGGGACCTTTGACTTGCTAGTGATCATGAAGTAGCTCATTTGCTGATCATGAGTCCTCAAGGACAGTCCACTGAAGATAAATAGTTTATTGTATGACTAACAACACGTATCTATTATCACTAAAAAGATTAACTGAATTTGATTTAACCTTTTAAGGTTGTTTGGAAAGACCTGAATTGCATCATTCGAATATTAATTGGACACTAAAAATGCATGGTCACACTAGTCTCATGAACACTCTTAAAAAAGATTGCTTCAGACAATAGTAGCTAACAGTTAGTTTTAAATCAGCCATTATACTTTAGAAGAATGTTATACGGCTACAATATTGTTACCAAATTGAGAATATCATCTGCAACAGTTAAGTGGTAAATTCAAAGCCTATCATCTCATCTGTACATCTACTTCTAAACTGATTTCATATTGCATAATTCAGTCACCACATGTACTCTTAGCTACACCCCTCAACCCCCCCCCCCCCCTTCCCCCCAATCATTTCCATATACGTCTCCAGATTTTCTGTTGAAGTCAACACACTAACTCACATAACTCATAGCAGTATGCAGTGACTATGAACGTAGAAATGCAAGTTTACAAGATATGCAACAAGTGATTGCCTTTGCTTAAATATTTGCAGATGATCTTGAAGAGGCCATTGTATTTGCAAATCAAGTTTACTTAAACATACCGGGTGAAAGAAAAGCTGGCAGGGGGCTTGCCAAGTAAAACCCTTCAGTGGGAGGTGAATCTGATGAGCTTCATAGGCTTGCCCAGCAGGGGGCAGTTGAAATCGTCATGCAAAAACTTAAGTGCTTTCATCAAAGAGTGCCGAGAGTTTCTTCAATTTATTTGTGGCGTTAAGGCAGCTTTAAAAAGAAAGTTTATGTTTTGGCCCATACTCGCAATTAGATACCAAACATTTAACAAAATAAAACATAAAATGAAAAACTTTAACAGTAGGGTAAGATTATAGCCTAACACATGAGTTGGTTATTAAAACATCTTACATGAACAAGATATGGAATATATACTTTCATTGCGGATGACACCTGGTAACCTGGTCATTCCAGTCACTACCATCCTCAGAGGTACTGACCATGCTCCATATATGGTCAGACAGAGTGAGCTGTAGTGTAGGTCTGTTTACTTGTGTCTACGCCGAGACAGACATTGTGTCCCTCTCATAGGATCAACAGTTAAGTGGTGTAAATTCCAAGCCTATCATCTCATCAGTACATCTACTTTTGGCAATTAAATTAGACGGAGTGAACATGTTCAGGACACTGAAAACCACAAAAATGACTCTAGTATCACCATTTCAGCAAAGTCCCTAGAGGTCCCCCTATTCCAAATTCGACGTACATAACATGCCCTGCTCACAGTTTTGGGGAGCTCGGTCAGGGCGTCTGGGTCATGCTGGGAAAGCTTGGCTGCCCGGGGCAACCCCCATCATTGATCATCCTACCTGGGGAGCTGAGAGGTTGAATCTGCCATCCAAATGACACCATGCCACCAGCCCCTTTGCTAATAGTCGCCACAAGAGTGCTTTAGCAGCTTCTAAACCTTAATGATGTTTAAACCTACTAATCGCAATTCACACTTTCGACTTCGGTTTCCTCACTTGGCTTTTGTAATGCAACTTGCTTGAGTGACACTGCTGTAGAGGATAAGTACCAATTGGGTCCGAAGTCTGAAATTGAAACTAATCGACCGTTTGCAAGGGACCTACTGAAAGAAAGAGCCAAACACTAATCTATTAAGTTTTTTTAAACAATCCAATGTATGAAAACAATCACCATCCTAGCATTATAACATAACTATTGCTGGAGTAACCAACACCTTTCTGCGCTTCATCTCCTGACATAACATGCATAAAATTGGCCACTTTTCATTGAAACACAATTTGATTTAAAATTCACGTATTTTGGCATCCACGTACAGTGTACAACACAGGCTTGAATTACTCACACGTCCAAGAGATATTATATAAACGAGCATAACTACTATAAATCATTTTAATATTTCTAAGAAATAAAAATAAATACCATATTAAAGCACCGAATATGTATAATTTATTGCCCCTGTTATGGGACTTGTAGGTAACCACAAAAACCAACATACATTATATCTGTAATGACATTGTAATGTATACCTATACCCTATCTAAATGTGAGATATGAACACCGACAGACCTAGCTCAATTACAGGCCTGGGAGATTCTTTGGTCTTCTGGTCAAAGAAACACCATCCCTTGAAGTTGACTTTGCAAGTATAGGTGAGTCTTTGGCATCAACGGAACTCTCAATCATATGTCCTTCACTTGTGCACTTCTGACAGCAGGCATGGAGTACACAGCCTAATTGATAAAAATAGCAACATTTGTCATATTTTGTGGAAGCACTATGTCACTAAGGCTAGTAATCCGGGCAGTAGGGGTTATTACAGGGTGTGCCATACTGACCACTTGAGTGGGCAGCCAGTGGACCACCAGTGTCCCAAGGGTTTACCATCTAAGGGTGCCAGAGACCAAGGGTCGGTTTCTAACCAATCACTGCGCCTTATAGTCTCCAGAGATGACCAGATTAAGCTGATAAGCAGTCGTGTGGCCCTGGTGCCTGGCATGGGGAGCACCTGCCTGTATTCATACTCAGCCTGGGGCATGCCAGGACCAGGCAAAATAATCCCTCTTCCCCTTTTTGTGGTCTGTGAGAAATCGCTAATAGGTTGTTATTGTCATAATTGTGAAATATAGTATATATGGTATATGAATGACATATAGATGGATATAAATTCAGGCTTGAGATTGGAAATAAAAACACATCAATTGACATTTTACGTTTACAACGATGAAATATACAATGTAAATGGAATGTAATCAGAGTGAGGAGAAGCAGTCATGTACACTCGTTTTATCAACATTATATTATGGCCACACGTGTACAGACTCACACTGAGCTTGGTGAAATTAGAAATTAATTTCTCCAAGCACTGAGCATGCCAGAGAGCGGCATACAATAATGTATATATATTTGGTTTTCTTAGAACCACTTTCAAACACTTTCAGAATTTATTTTTCAGTGAAGGAATCTATAAGGCTGGGAAGCAAGTGAAATACAATTCTCCTTCAAAGCTTTTGGTCAGTATATATATGTTATTTATTGTAAACATAGAAGACTAAAGAAAGGCAGTTTAAATATGCTAACGTTAAGGCATATTACACGGTGGGCAGTTGGTCAGATGTGAAGGTGACAGAGGAAGTGTCCAGTTCTAACCCAGTTGACCACCTTTGCCTAATATTGTTGCTGACTGACAGGACGTTCTTGAGCGGACCTTTGATGACGTTTGTGACGGTGTTGAGGACGACAAGACGCAAGACATTCGCGCGCTGCACACACGACGCGGCGGACGTCGTACAAAGAGGGCCTTGTGTCTCAGGCTGTAACAGGTCAACCAGTGAGGACCCATTTGTCTTCACTCCTAGACGAATACGTGTCAAAATCCACACACAAACACAAAACCACAATCTGTAAAGAATTTCACGTCATGACGCCTGCCCATTGTCTCTGCAAAGAGCTGTGAGGACAACTCCGCAGGAGACAGAGTTAAAATAATTGCAAACAGTCACAGATTATTCACAATCAGAGAAGTTGGTCTTTAAAAACTGATAGGTAGAAATTTATGGTATTGTCCTTAAATTGGTGGTATTTTTTGTCTCATTTGGTTGCTGAGAAGTCAAAATGTCAAGGACGGGTTATAACAGAACGACTGAGATTCCAGGAATAAAGAAGGCATTGTGTATTCTGTAGGAATAACTGATTGTCCGCAGTTAATTGGATCAGATGTTAACTAAAGCCAATGCAATGATGAGGTAGTAATTTCTTGCATCGTCTCCTTCTAAAAAAATATATCCATCCTTCAGCTGCATGGTTAGTGCATTGTCAATTTCATCTATATATACGTATGTGTTGGTTCTGCACTACACCGTACAGCTACATTGCTTGAAAGCATGATTTCAATTTTAAGTGAACTTCTCAAGAATGGCAAATTAAAGCCAAAATGAAAATGCATAAAAGCAAAATCACTCAGCACTATGAAGAACATTGACACATTTCTGAACGACATGCTCAACTTGGGATCAATAAATCAGACATGCTATGTGTGGTGTGTAATGTATTTGTTTACCTTTTTATGTCAACCCCCTCCTTAATAATTCAGTAATTCAAACTTGTCTTGTCATTCCACGATTGTTCGCAGAGGGGAGCCGGGGAGAAGCCTGTGTGGCATGAAGTGTCCCTTAGGAACCCCACAGTGTACAATAATTATAGTGACATAGTTACTGACATACAATAACTGTCTGCCATGTTCTGGACTAAAATATAACAAATTGATGATTTCTTTTTCACATTTTACTATGAGACTGTACATGCGATAGCAGGCAGTAATGACCTGAAGTAAAATATTTGAGATTTATTGTAGTTTAAACACAATGTATAGTTAGTGATTGATTGATTGATGGATGGATTGATTGCAGTCTATACGTGCACTCTAAAAAAGGATTGTCTGAAAGCTTTCAGACAATTTTACCCATGGTGTCTATTTATTAGTTTGTTTAGAATCAACATAGCCACCAACACGATGTTTGTGAATAGACACCATACAGGGGGAAAAGGTTGTCTGAAAACTGACCATCTTTTCAGTGTGGAGTGCATAATTTGCTAAGCACGTCAGAAACAGAATCTATTTATACTCAGATGATGATCAGTTAGTAAGTCACATTAATGCAAAGGGAACATATCTGAAAGTTATTTCTAAACGTGCATGTGATGCCAACGATATTAATGCTGCCATTGCAGAATGAGTGTCATCCTCAGTGGTGTGCATCACTACCATCCGCAGTGAGTCCTTGCTGCGTGCACAGCAGAAACGACATTTTAGGCCTAATCACCAAATAGTTCCAAAAGAGGTCCTAATTGAAAAGTCTAGGAGATTTAAAGCACATGGATATACCATGGAAATATTTTTAACCAGAATATATATATATATATATATATATATTTTTGTTGTTGCTACGATTCACTGCGGATGGTGATGATGCTCAAGCAGTGTGAGAAACTGTTCTTGTCCGGAAAAATAACTCATATCGCCTGTGTTGTTTAAAATGTAATTATGCCTTTTTGTGAAAATTATCCAAACAGTAATATAGATAATATGGGTGATAAGCACTGCAATTCTGCAGGTAAACATAGGGGCGCCTGCCAAGTGCTAGACACAGAAAATTGGAGGGGAGGTTGTTGGTAAAATATTCTTGGCTTTGATGATAGTCCTTGTCTGTCCTGGTCATTTTGAGTGGCCTCCATGCATGACAATTGGTGTGAGCCCATGACAGAAAAATGGAAGTGGAAAATGTTGAAAAATTGGAGAGAAGGCATTTTGGCTTGCAATGAGATATTCATGTCTATAAAATTTGATCTTTGAGAGGGCATGGTGGCGCAATAATTCAAGTGAGGTTGGAGAGTTGAATGTTTGGTAGGGGGTGGGGAAGCACATAGCATTGTGAGGACGTGGCTTTCCTGCAGAGCAGGATGATGGAGGGAGGTGTCCCGCGGTGTTCGTGTGCCGGGGAGCGTCGTCTTACCGTCCCCCGCCGTGCTTCATCATCGAACCTTATGGTCCCCGATGGGGCTACCAATAACCCCCGACCCACCCTCTACATACAAGGCAAATATTTAATAACTACTTTTGAGGCATTCTTTGAGGGAATGCAAGTTACGTACATAATACAAAGTGTCAGTTGCAGACGACTGTCGCGGCCTGTGGAGCCGTCGTCTACGCCACTTAGCGCGCTGTCAGCGTCATATGGCGTTCCATCAACACGTCATGACGCAACGTCCGGTCTTTGATGACGCCGCGTGCCTTTTAATTCTCGTTAGCGCTACGTCATCTGGGATCTCAATCCCCGTTATAGGACGTTCATAATACTCAGGACGAGTGCCATTTACTTTGATGCAGGAGTGGACCACTTTGATTTGTTGCCACCATTGTTTCTGGCTTTTTTTCTGCCATCTTTGACTGACACAAAATTAAGTGGGGTCTCCATTGCTTCTGGAGTGTCAACTGTCCCAGCGCGCGACCAAGTTACACAATGCTGTGATCAAATAATCGTAAGTGGCGTAATGGAGGCTTAGATGCCAAAATAATTATGGTCTACCATTTCCTACTTATTTACAGGCATATATTTAGAGTAATCTATTACTGTAGTCAAGTTTCAAATGGAGAAACTATAGTTGTTCAGTCTGATACAAATACTGAAGTTCTTTCATTGTGCTGGTTGAAAGTGACACATGAACTTGTGTTTTTTCATCCCTTTTTTAAATTATGTGTATTTGACAAAGTAATAGGCTTGAATTTTTTACAGAATGGCAATCAAAACAAATTTTTTTTTTTCAAATATAAAAAACACATTTTATTTATGTATGATGTCTGTACAATATTTACATTTAAATATATTTTACAATGTGACCACAAATATATTTGATATATAAACCATGCGAGTGACTAATAAAGTAAGTATATAATGACCACACATAATAATTTAAATAATAAATAATATTAAGTGAGCATTCATAATTTGCATAATTTGTGAGGTAAGGCAGTATATAAATGTTTGCATAGTTAATTGTGTGAGTAAATTTGTTTGAAATGTTTGGTGATATGTACAGTGTATTAGGCTATTTACAGCGTTTGATTGTCATGACATAAATTAATATCATAAAATACATGTTGTTTTATATAAAACGCATTAATATTTTCAATATAAACAGTATATAGTGACCAGCACTTAATATTGCTGTTTAGTAACAAGGTTGCAAATGTCTTTGAGTGTACAGGGCATGAAGGACCTGTTGAGCGAGCACTCAGGGGGTGACTGAGGGGAAGGGGTAGAGGGCGCTGGGGCCAGAGTCATCAGGACTCGGCGCCAGAAATCCGTCCCAGGGCAGGACCTCAGACAGCAGGGGTCGACCGGTCTTTGTTTTCACAGACACCAATACTTCTCTGTCGTTGGAATATCTGCAAAAAAAACATTGAAATAATCAATAATTAGGCACGGCTGATTGGGTCTGTAATTAGGAGAGCGTCGGCTGCAGACAAACACATGGGTTTTGATGACACGCGCCAATTATGTGAGCCTCAGCAGTTAGCCCAAATCGTTGCCCTAAAATTTGTCAGCAGTTAGAAACACTTCAAAAGGCCATAATGATTAAGGGGGCCAAGTTGTATTGAGGCCTGATGGCAGGTATATTTATCACTCGCCCAGAGGTGAGCCCTGCGTAACATGACACCATTGGGCGCTGCAGTGGGCTAAGTCAACCAAGAGCACACCAGAGGGCGCCTTTATATTAATACTATACCAAAGACAGCATGCCTAACTTATGAATGATTGTTTTATTCAAGAGAGTACAAGTCTTGGACCTAGCGAAACAAGTCTTTCAACTTTTTTTCCAAGTCATAAAAAAATGAACAAGAGAGACTCAGAACTCCCGCATGGACCTGGGGCAATTGTCCTCCACTGAAAACCCCAACTTCTGACACAGAGCAGCAAAAAGACGCACATCCTGTGTGGCTGATAAGATAGGACCTGTTCATTAAGTTGGGATGTACCGGAACTTTCACTTGCAAAACATATTTCTCAGAAGAATTTGTTCTTTCACATACTTTGGTTTTAGTACAGTGGATTGCTAGCTTATTTCAAGTGTGGTTTCGGTTGAAAAAGGCACATGCATTGGCTTAAAATTATAATAGAAAGACACATGATTATCCATCTATCCTGAAGTGTCCTGATTGCTTTCAGAGCTGAGTTGCCCAGACTGCCTGGCGGTTTTAAAGTGACAATTTAATCTGCTCATTATAACACAATGTCTTGTTGATTAAATAAAAAGCCAAAGGGACTCACCGCATCATTGAAACCAACCAACGAGGTCTGCCAGGTCGTCTGCGCCTGTCTCCAGGGTCTCGTAGCCAGCGTCGTCGGAGGCGTAGGGGCTGGCGCTGCGCTGACAGGAGGGCGACCCTTGCGACGTCGTCTCGGTGCAGGGCGACAGGGCGTCGCGTCCTGCAGGCGACAGAAGGTCCTGTTCAGGCGACGATCCGTCCTGCAGGGATTCACAGACGGGACTGTCCGTCCGACATGTGCTGGGAGTGGCTGGGGGTGACTTGTACGACTCCGGAGACAGAGGAGAAGAGCAGTGCGTCTGAGTTGTAGTGACGTCATCACCCTGGGGGTCCTGCAGGATCGTCTGCAGGTGTTTGATGTAGCGGATGGCACAGTGCAAGGTGTCGACTTTGCTCATCTTTTTGGTCTTCGCGGAAGTTGGAAGGTGTTGCCTCAGGTTGGCGAATGTGCCGTTTATGTGCTTGACGCGATTGCGCTCCCGTTCATTGCGTCTTGCGACTGCCGTGGGGTGCGTCTTGAAGGTCTGCTGGAGTCTAGCGAGGTCCATGCGACGTCTGCATCTTAGAAGTTGGACACTGTCCGTTCTGTAGCGCTTGTTCATCATCACCATGGGGAGGTCATTTTGAGAGTAGCCAGTGTCCATCGTAACATTTGTATTGGAGTACATCATGCACTGGTCCTGCATCTTTTGGTTATCGTAGTAACCAAGATGCTGTTGTTGATGCTGTTGCTGCTGCTGCTGCTGCTGATGCTGTTGCTGTTGCGTGGTATATTGCTGATGTTGCATGTAACCCTGGTGGTACATGTTCTGGCTGGGCATCATCATCTCCATGGCTCTTGTTTAAAGTGTTCAGATCTTGTTGGTCTTCTCAGGTTGCTTCCTTCTGAGGGTATAAGTGATGTTTGCTACTCACTCCTCTTAAAAAGGGGCAAGGGGTGAAGCCCCTCCCCTCTCAGCCAGTTGCACGCGTGGATAACAAACGGTGCGTCTTCAGCCAATCAGCATCCAGCTGCTTCAGTCTGACACGTGCAACCCCATGTTCAACGTCCCACCCCACTTCAAAGTGCATTGACTCAAAACGCCCTTGGCACTACACTTTTATACCGTTTTCAACGGCTACAAAACATATGAACGAGAAAACTCTCCAATTTGCGTCTTTTCAAAGAATTTACACTGGCAAAGTTTACAATGATTCAAGAAATGAACCTTCATAAGATCAAAGCATTGAAATCACCGATGGTCAAAGGGAAGCAACTTTAAGATGATCACTCAAATGCTCTGATTTTTCTTTACTTTTTCACTTTGAGTGTTCCACAGTTCTTTGTGACCACCCAGACTGAAAACAAAAATTATTTTTAGAATCAACAGATATAGTTGAGTTGGCTATACGCACGCTCGCAACTTCAAGACGATAAATGCCAATTCTTCAGATTATGGAGAGGTATTGGTATATAGGCCTACTTGCATTAATTGGTATGGTATCATTTATTTAAAGTCGTATATGGTCAGATTACATGCTAATCAAAGTTACAAACTTCTGTACGACAAAAAAAAAATAAAAAAAAAAAAAAATAAATAAAATGGAAATAATTTGTAGGTTGATATCAGATACAAAAAAGATATCTAGACCACCAAGTAAAATTTGTAAGTAATGCCTAGGTTAACTGGTTAACAATGAACTAAGTAGTCAGGCTTAGGCCTACTAACCTGATCATTGCAATCAAAATCAACCGACCATCTTGAACTTGTTCAGGGAATTCGAAAATTTTGAGGGAGACTTTTTTAGCCTGGCACCAAAAGCTATGGCTGACATTTAGGTAGAATTATATTCACAACACTTCAGTAATAAAAGGCAAATTTCTAAGTGAATTCATTTCTTCTTTTCGGTGTTCCGGTTGGCTGCTGCAGCCAAGACTCGTGCCTAGCCATCAGGAAGGCCTCACTTGTTGGCGCGCGTCGCACGCACCAGGCAACGGCCGTCATCCGCGCACAAGGCGGCGTCATGGCGCTCCATGCAGCTGCCCAATCCCCGATTAATTTGTCATGCAACAGTAAAAACGCCCAGCTTATTATTAGTGTAATAGATATTGCAGCAGCTAGCCAGGCAGGCCAATGTTTTTGGGTTGGTCTGACTCTTAGAAACAAGCGAGACTGAAGACATACAGACAGATGTTTCGGTCCACAGTTATTAGTGTTTGACCAATTCAATTTACTTTCTGCAAACGGAACAGATAATGCACGCTTGTTTGACAGGCTAAAGACTTTTCTGAGTAAACACAATTTATTATCTAATGAAATATATATTAGCAACAGGGTGTATATGTCGAAGAGCCACAAAGACAATGATCACAATTTCTTTGCAAAAAAAAAAAAAAAGAAGCTATACATATATAACATATTATTTACATACAATATTGCAATACGGTTTATCTGGTCATATATTAAAAGTGTGCATGCATGCCAAAAGCAGGCTGCATCAATGACCAGTGTAAATCTATTATTGGCATTCTTAAGCAAAGACATACATGTCCACGTGCAGCTTATTGTACATAATCATAGCGCATCATACATCTGAATATGAAATATGTGCATGTTCGTGGCCTGCAGCAACAATTATGGATTGAGGGCCAGGGATGATCAGGGGGGAGGATGGTTCGGGTGGATTGCTGGTTGCAGTGATTGCCGCCATATGTCGGCCGCCAGGACGCACGCCGTCACGCACGTCTCGCTTTCTAATTTGCAATTTTCCACATGATTTGAAAGGAAATTTGAAATTGTGTAATTAGTGGTGAGCTGGTGGCACGTAAGGTCAGTGAACTGCTTTTATTGGTTGTGGGACGTGAAACGGTAGCGAACAGGCGACACAGTGACACCCGCCAATAGAGGGCAGCAGCGTAAATCATGAGTGTCGTCTGCCATTGATTATAAGGCTCGGCTGAGATGTGAGGATCAGTCCCGTTTGAAGTGTGAAGTATCATGTTGAGCCAGATCTATGGCTAGTCCTGTCACTCCCATGCTCTTCACATAATTAGTAAACTGATGATGATGAGCGATGCAGCAGCTGCTTGGTCGCATCCCAAACGACAATAGCTGGTCAACCGGACACCACCTCTATGCCCAGGCTATGGTGGGGCCAAACAATTGCCCATCCACGGGACCGGATTTTCAGAGGGCCCATTTTTCTCCCTCAAAGAATGCAAGTAATCAGATCTCAGTGGTTCGTCTTTGGGGCTGGTCATTTTTTGACACATCGCCAGTGTTAGCGACGCGTTACGTGTCTCACATTAATTGCTGACGTAAGGACCTTTCTGGGGACAACAATGCACAACGGCATCAAACGTCACGCGCCGCTAATATTGCCAGCTGAAGGAAGGTTGTTGCGTAATGACGTCACGTTAACGTGCCAGGGGCGTCTTGTGGGGTTGGGGGAGAGCTGAGAGGGGGTGGCCACGGGGGCGAGTAATGGGCCTGCAGGCCGGTATGTCTGAGCCACGCGCTGCGGCACACAGCCTCAATGCTCACATTGTGATGGGTCTGTGGCAGTGGGTGCGATGGCCACCCCAGGCCACCCCAGGCAGGCTAGGTTGCCACTCAAAAGGAAGTTCTGCTATCAGGTCACATCTGACCGAGTGCAAAGAACGCTCCTCAAGACGTCACAAGTCTTTGGTGTCAGTCGTGTGGGGGAAGTTGTTCACCACAATGGTCTCCCCATGTCACGGTCAAAGAGGACCTTCCACCCCACTGCCCTCTTTGTTTTTGCAGTCATCACCTCAAGGTCTTTTAGCCTCAAAGAAGATGAATGGACTCCATGATGCGTCCACTTCATAACACTGGACTCTAACACTCCTTACATCAGCCAAACAACAAAAGCTCCATCTTGATAAACGTAAAGTTAACGATTAAAAGTGGCTTAATGTAAGAATGATTTATGACACAGGTCTGCATGTCTGCAACAGCAGCAGTTACAGTGAACTAAAAAGGATATTCTCATAAACTATTTCAACATGTCATTGCGGATGATAATTGCTCTGTTTGTAAATCAACAGTTCACTGCGGATGGTAATGGATTGTAAGCGAAAGAACTCGCTGTCGTCAACCACATTATGATGCATCCAAGTGGATAGATAATAAATTGTCATTGTATACAGTGTACATCGCCGTGATGTAAAATATTGTTATAACACCGAAAAATCATTGTATTCTGATTAATGTACAACACTTCCGGCCAGGTCGTACAATACGAGTTTGTTGCAGGAGTAAATACAAATGTAACTTGTGGCTGCCTTGGGGGATGTGTTTGTCTTAGTGGGGACTTCAATAAGTGCAAAATCTTTGAACTCAGGAAACTGCAAAATACACAGAAACGGGGTGCCAGGAAAAAGGGCTGCATCCAGGAAGCTGGGGGACAAAGTCTAACTGTCCTAGTAAAGACGTTACCTTGTTGTCTTGCTCTTCGTACCCCATTTAACCCCAGGGTGGATATAGAACTCGTCACCCTTCTTCTGCCTCTGGACCCACGCCCTGAACCCACAATATGGCTTTCTTGGGGCTGGGGTAAAGTAGCGTGCCCCAGGCCCAAAGCCAATTCACCTTATCACTGCCCTATCACTCATTTATAGATATCCATAGAGACATTATAGCTTCCTTTCCTAAATGATTGCCAGAAATAATTTGCCAACGCCAACCACAAATGAGCATTGTCAAATGTTGTCAAAGATGCAATAGTAAATGGATGTTTGTTTAGTTAAACCTGCAAGGCACAAGCTCTGCTAATAAACTCGCAATCAATAATAAGGCAGAACAGTATGACATTCTTCTGATTGTTTATGCCACAATGCATTAGAACAAACCATCTTTTGGCAATTGGCTTCTGTATATTTTCATTAATGTTATCTTATGCATGCGCATGGGGCAACATGAAACTACCTTTAGTAGCATCTGAAGTTTGATTCCCGGTGTCACTGCATGGCAAGTATATCTGGAAGGACCGATTTTAACCAATATGGCAATGATAGTTATTATGTAGCTATTTTCATTTATACACTGGTCCCTGACATGCATGCATTCAGTCTCAAGAAGACAACATTCATGCATACGTTTTTTGAAAATAAGTTCAGTGGTGTTTATACAATTTATAGTTATTGATGCATTTTGCGATAGGCCTATCTGTATTTCTTGATAGGCAAATTTGATTTAAGTTCAACTTCCCTGTAACTTCCTGTATGCATGCATAATTAATGTACTGGGACAGAGTTGTCTTACTACCCTCACGACCTACACACCCTTGGTTGTTGTTGACGTTGGCAAACAGAAATAAACCCTGCCCTGGGCTATTGGGAGCTATTGGGATCGACTTTGGGAGATAAGACAGTGGCCAGTGGCCGGCTGATGACACTGCCACAGCGTGACGTTGTTTTTATCTGGCGTCCATTGTGACGCGTGACACGACGTTGACGAACGACGTTGCCTCCAAACATGGAGAGGTCAGCAGAGTTGTGTAAACGCATCCCAGACCACCCAGCGTTTCACAGTCGCCCTTTTGTTTGCCCATCATTAGATAGGAAGAGGATCTTAGCGGGAAATCCAAACAGAAGCTCTGCAAAGTGCCAATTATCACCAGAGAGATAAGCCATTAGGTAATTGGGGTTAAGCGTTCCTCCCAGGATACATGCTTTGTATATTCAGAGATAACGAGGAAGATTTTTTTTAAGACGTGGAAAAAGTAGTTGGTAATAGTCTTATAGAATCAGCCACAAACTCTACTTATGGCATGATAAAACATGCCTGGAGAATTATAATATTAAATAATAAAGTCTACTATGGAAAAAATATGGCAAAATATCAAATGCAAAATACGAGAACATTAGTATTTCATTTTCATTACATTTATTTGTTTGCCATGAAGATAAATATATAAACATGTATAATAAAATCAACTTGTAAATGGCAGGCTGAGAGGAATGTATGTTTACAAAATGGGCAGTGTAATTTCTTTGTAAAGACCAACTAAATTTAGACTATGGAAAACTACCCTAAGGAAGATGTCTGCGTGTAGTGCGTGATGTGAATGTTCTTAGCCTAACATGTTCTTCGGCCAGCTTCCTGATGAAACTTTTAGCCAGTTTAGATGGGTATCGTTTGTACCTCACCAGGTTTCCTTCCAATTTTACTTCCTCCCTGTTTTCTTTTCTATACGTAGTTTTTGTATTTTATATTTTAATTCCTGTATTTTTTCTCTACTTTATTTTGTCCTTCTTTTCTTCTATGTTCTTCCCACGGTGAGAAGGTGCCTTGACCACAAACCATGCCGAACAAACACAACGTTGTGCGAGATGCTTGATCGCCTCTTGTCATTAATGGCCTTCTATTGGGGATTACTTTCAACACAATCCCTTATTAACGTCCAGTTGATGATGGAATAGGAGGGTGCATGTTGGAACCCCCTTCAGCTGATGTTTACTTAATTGCTAGGGTGGTGTCTTCTAGTGAATTGCCCTACCATCTCACCCCCAAATTCCACGCCATCTTTAACAGGACACCATAATTTCTTGCCCTTCCCCAAATAAGGTCCATGCATTCCTTAACTTAACTGTCACAACTTCTCCCTTTAATTCCCTGAAATTGGCATGCCAGGAAATTATCCCAGGATCATTATAACGGTGCAATGACCAGAATCATGACAGTAACAAGATCGCTTAATTTGCAATGGCAGCTTTTGATAGCTGGTTGGAGTGATTTCGAAGTTAGGTGCTCCACCTTATTTGCACGATGGTAGGTTTTATTGAGGATAATTTGAAATGAATAGCTGACCAATCGGCTTTGTGAAGGACATGCTTTATGATCTACTTATCTCTATAATGATTGTTATAATAAAGTATGGTCATTTTAGCCGAAGACAATTTCTGAATTTGGCAGGTTACTAAGATCTGGCTTATCCTGGTGGTGAGTGGCTTTCATGAGTCAGCTGCGTGGTATAGTAGTTAGGGCAAAGAAGTCCCTGGTTTTGATTTCCATTTGGTGTTACTCGAGTAATTAGTAATATTTTAACTAGATAAGCCTTGTAAGCTGACCAGGTTGCAGAGTACCATCCTGTCATAGAGAATGCAATGCAATACTGTCAATGCAATGCTACACAATATGTCTTTATGCCTATAATCCTATATGACTGTAAAAGTATTTCATACAAAAATACGACTGCATCACACAATTCAACCAATGGACCATAGACAGTTACAATTATATGAATTGAGGGCAGCTGGAGGCGTGCATGACCACTGTTGGTCACTTCCAGCGTGCAGTGGTCACTAGTCTATCACTGGTCAGGCGAATCAGTTGTTTGGAAAGTGTTCAGTAATAGAATCTGAGGCCGTCTCGTGTCTGGCACACGCAGCGTGCTGCTATCTGCGTGGAATCTTTTAAGCCAATTAGGACGTCGAATGCCTTGGTAAAATCTCCAAGAGAAATCTAAGCAGTGTTTAGGTGCTGGAACTAGGCGGGTATTGGAGGGTTTCATGTCGTGTTATTACGGGTGTTTCAGCACAATCCTTCATTCTTGCTGACATTTAATGACAATAGAGCAGTTCAAGCACAGTGTCCAGCCCGCACAATTCCCCACACCAAGACCAAATTGCTGGCTTAGCCCTCATTATGCCAACCCTGGGGCTGCCATGGGGTAGTTGCTCTACCCCTTCGATTTATTGGGAATTTTTGGGCTCAATCTGACTTTGCTTGACTGCAGAAACACAACACCAGTAACATAGCTAGAAGCGCTTAACAGGAAACATATTGTAAAATCAGTGGCACATTCACAATAATACAAAAATAATTTTGTATTCCTAGAAAAGAACAATGAGACAAAGAGACAAAATACATTGTATGATGTTCTCTTCAAATCAGCCCCATATGCTCATGTGCTCTTCGTTGCTTTTGGTGAATATCAGCTTGTGACAAAGCTACTTGATATGACTGATATGACTTATAAGGCAAACTTAATGATGGGTTTAGGCCTCACCTAGTAAACAATTCTAATCACGGAGTAGGTCTTTGTATTGCTTCCGCTGCGAAATTGCAGATATGCCATTATAGTAGGCACCTATGTGCCAGCCAGGATAATTGTTTGCACTTCTGTAAGAAATATATCTTAGGTCAATAGGTGACACCTACAATGGCCTATTACTAAACTTTTCCCTGATAGCATTCCAAATCGTTTCAATGTCGGCACGATTTCGGCGATGTCAAAACCGATGTTGTAACGACGGCGGCCGATATAGAAACATCTGGGTTGTACTTACCACACAAGCCTGAAATTGAACTCCCACAAATCATTCAACCACCTGTAGGAGTCACCTGATTTTGAAGTTTCCACCTCATTCAGACGCCTCGATGGCGCAGTAGGCAGCGCGTGAGTCTCATAATCTCAAGGTCGTGAGTTCAATCCTCACTCGGGGCACAACTTTTTCGGTATGAAATTGTGGACATTATTACTCGATGTGCCGGATCATGTGCTGGGATGAATAGTTAACTGTGAATGATGTGTGTGCTTTACAAGTTATACCTGTGTTGGCATCCTGGGTTATTCCTCCTAGGGTAACTTTTCAAAATATAAAACTAGCTGCTTCTGTCTAGTTATAACTAATAGTCGGCTTACACCTATCACCACGGAAAAAATGTAAACCTTGGTAAATGTAAGAAATGTATCTTTTAATAGGCCTATATTATTGTAAATAATAATAATAAATGCTTTTAGATCCAGCTTTGAGTAGCCAGCTACAGCCAGACAGTCCGTTTAGTGGTAGGTAGCATCGTATAGCAGAAGTTGTCTAGCTTTGTCTATGAAACTAACTGTAGATACACTCTTCACAGAGAGCAGCCTGCAGGTGGATTGTGGTATGACGTGATGATGCAAAGCTACCACACCTTGTTGCTATAGGACATACTTCATCTATCACAAAATCATGCTGTTATAGTCTAAACCACTCATTTGTACATCTTTGAACTTACTCATTTGAACACATAGAAAGAGTACCGTAAACATGCATTTGTTGCGTGCTTCAATTGTTACACATCCTAAAGGGGGTTTCACACATAGCCGGATCAGACGCAGGAGCGTCCCGGAATGAAATTTCGTCAAGTCCGGGGCGGTCCGGGCGAAAAAGTTAGAAATGTAAACAAAAACAAATAATTGGGCGGTGTGGACACGAAGGCAAGACGGAGACAACAAGGAGCAACACGGTCATGACACGGATGTGTACGGGTGCTACAAGGATATGTACGGAGGAGCACGGTTAAACAAGGCATGAGCCACGGTTGTAGCCGGAGGTAACACGACTGTGCCGGAGTGAACCGGATGTTACACGGGGCCTTCACGGATATACCCGATCGTTACACGACCTTACTACGATATCACTACGGAGTTAAGCGGTTTTCACCCGGATCGCTCTGAAATTGGTATTTAAACTGGCTGCGTTCCACTGTCCATCATTCCACTTCGGACTACCATACTGCAAAGGTGTTGCTGCTACTACAGAAAAAATTGGATATGTCTTTATCACACTACGACAGGGTGGAATTGGATTTAAAGTGCATGGACATGCAAGTCCAGCTATTGACTGCTGCTAATGATATAATTCTGCAAGAAGAACACAAACTGCAAGATGATGCAGTGAGGGCCACAACATCAACTGATGAAGATGACCTATTAGAAAATGCTCCTGCTGCACCAAGACGAAGAAGAAGAAGGCAAATGTGGGTGCGACCTTGGCTGCTAAGAAGACCTCTTTATGGGCAGTATGAAAAACTGATGGCTGAATTGACTGCAGAAGATGTGGGTGGCTTCAAGAATTTCATGAGGATGGAGCCTGACTTATTCCATGAAGTTCTTGCCAGAGTGGGACCTAGGATTACAAAGCAGGATACCTTTTGGAGGAGGGCCCTTGAACCTGGATTGAAACTGGCTATTACCTTGCGCTACCTGGGTACGGGCAACAGCTACAAGTCTCTGCAGTATGGATTTAGGGTAGCCTTCAATACCATTTCTATCCTGGTCATCGAAGTCTGCCAGGCCATCATAGACGAGTACTCAGCAGAAGTCATGCAGTGTCCTGTAACTCCAGAAGCCTGGAAAGCAGTTGCCAATGGATTCTACAACAGATGGAACTTCCCCCACTGTGTCGGCGCCATTGATGGGAAGCACGTTGCCATCAGATGTCCTGCCAAGTCTGGATCCCTGTTCTACAACTACAAGGGATTTTTCTCTATTGTCCTACTGGCTGTAGTTGATGCTGAATACAAGTTCCTCTACGTTGACATTGGTGCCAGTGGATCAGGCTCAGATGCTGGAGTGTTTAGCCAGACAGAATTGAAGGAAGCGCTAGAAAGTGGGAACATTGGATTACCTGAACCAGATAACCTGCCTAATGATGACCAACCAGTGCCTTACTTCATAGTTGGGGATGATGCCTTTGGACTGCAGACTTGGATGATGAAGCCTCTGCCTCACAGGAACATGAGCATGGAAGACAGAATCTTCAACTACAGACTTTCTAGAGCTAGACGGGTGGTAGAGAATGCATTTGGACTTTTGGCTGCCAGGTTCAGGTGTCTCCTCACAACAATGCCTCAAAGTCCTGACAGAGTGTGTACCATAACTCTTGCTTGCTGTGTGTTGCACAACCTACTGAGGGTGAGATATCCAACTGCTCAAGTGAATGCTGTGGACCAGGAAAATGCAGACATCCATGAGATCATCCCAGGTGCATGGAGGGAGAATGCTGTCAATCTACCAGACATGGGACATGTGTTCAGAGGCAACACCAACAGAGCAGCCAAGGAAATGCGGCAATACTTGGTCAGCTACGTGAACTCAGCAGCTGGGAGTGTACCATGGCAGCAAGACAAGATTTGAAAACAACACGAATGATGTAAGTTTCAACATTTAATTAATAGCAAACTTCAGACTTCTGCAGCACACAAGTGCAAAAAATACACATCATTTAATTATTGTCATGTAATACAGTTTACATTGTTCATTACATTTAACTTCATCGGTATACAGTTCACATGCAAACATAAGTAATAACAGTTCATTGTTCATTTCAATAAAGTTCATTGTTCATTTTCAGCTCAACATTACTCGGTTGTGGTAGTTGGAGGCGTGGGCACCGAAAAGGAGGAGTTATGGTCATCACCACCAACCATTCCCCCCACACTAGTGTTCAACAAGTAGCTGGTGAGCGAAACATCCTGAGGCGTGCTGCAATCCTGTGGTGACATGGAAGGACGACCATGAGAAGGACCTGAAGTCAACCAGGCCTGACTGATAATGGTAGAAGATGGCGCAGGAGGGGGGGTCGGTGCAGGCACAGACGAAGAAGAAGGGGCAGCCGACACGAGAGGCTGGGGCGAAGGGCCGGATGGAGTAGCGAACATCCGGGCAGCAGGGCTGGATGAATGCTGTGGGAACATCTGGGCAGCAGGGCTGGATGAATGCTGTGCGAACATCTGGGCAGCAGGGCTGGATGAATGCTGATGATGAGGGAACATCTGCACAGGAGGACCGGATGAACTGGCTGTAGGAGCAGGGAGGACGAACTGCTGCTGATGCTGCTGAGGGACAGGAGGCAGAAACTGATGATACTGCTGTTGCTGTTGCAGTTGCTGTTGCTGCTGCTGTTGCTGTTGCTGCTGGCGCTTGCGACGATACGCCTGCTTAAACTGCATCAGGCTGTTTAAGGTTTGGGCCTGGTAATCCCACCAAGTCTCGGTGTCCATCTGCATCACCTCGTGGTAGATCATGTCCGTGAAGACCCTCTTGGACAAGCTGCCTGAGTCTGTCGGCTGACTCAACTTGCTGTGCATGTCCCTCTGCAGATGGGTGGCTTTTTCAATCAGCTGGAAATAGGAAAAAACACAACATTAGAGTAAGTCACATGGCAACTGCAATAGCATGTGCATTATTGACAATGTACTGAAAAGACACATCACCATACAGTGAACACTGGAAGTGCCAAGAAACAAAGCTACCACTTTCTACTATGGAAAAGCTACAACTTTAAAATGCAAGATTACAATTACAACTTTAAACTGCAACATTACAATACGATTATCTTGATTATCATGGCAACTGAAGCAGTATACTTACTTGAGTGACAGCTTGTGTAGCAATTCCATCTCCACTAGCTGCAAGGCTGGATGCATCACAGTCATGATGATGACGAGGCTGACGTCTGGACGTCTTCTTGCTTGGAGGAGGGGCCCCCATCTTCCTCGTGCTGCTGCTGCTGTCGCCCTTGTAAGGCCCACCCTTGGACCTGCTTGTATCGGAATCCCTGCCACCATCATCCGAACTATCGACAATGACCTCCTCAGCTTCAGACGTGTCATCCTCAGTGGTAGGTCTGTTGCTGCTGGTTGGAGTTTTGGCTGATAAGCTCTGGGAAAGCTGCCCACCTTTCTTTCTCTTCCCAGCATCAACCCTCTTGATGTGGCGTTCGAGGTAGCCGAAATTCTCCATTATCCAGTTGTCCCGGTCTGTCAGGATTCTAGCTGCCCCACCAGAAGGCTTCTTGGCTGGATCCGTGAGCTTCCCAACTGCAGTGCGCATTGAGTCTATCCAAGTTTTCAGCTGCTGCGCAGTACAATCCAGCTCCTTCGCCTTCTGGTCTAGCATTCGCGATTTTATGTCTATCCGCTTGTATTGAGCAAGCCGCCGGTTATACAACATCTCCTGGGACCGGTACCAGTCGGCCACATCTTGTTCCTGGTCTTCTGTGAGGTTCAGGGCTTCCTTTTTCTGCCTCTTCGCTCTTGCTGCAGGTGGGGGTGGAGCTGCAGTAGGAGGTACTGCAGGTGCAGCAGGTAGAACTGGCCCAGGTAAATCTGGCATGCCTTGTGGACTTTGCGGTCTTGAAGAGGTATTACTGGCTACATCTTCTTCAACAGCAGCAGGTGGTGCAGGTTCCTCTTGGACAACAGTCTTCTTGACAGGCCTCCCCTTTCGTGTCCTAGGTGGCATGGTGGTTAATTCAAGAAACGGCAGTAGCAGCAGCAGCAATCCAGAAGGTAATATCCAGAAGAAATGGTGGATGATAAATGAATTACTTCGATGATCAACGATGAACGGCGGGCGGTGGAATGATGCTTCTCCAAAGACGGCGGTTGTATATATACTCAGGCATCCGTACTCACTCCGTGTCAGTTTAATTAACTCCGTCTTGACACCCAGTTCACTCCTGTATGTCCGCATTGATCTCGTGTGACACCGTGTACATAACGGAGTTAACCGGGTCAAGCAAATGACATGTAAACCCGCTCTCCCTGTTCACTCCGTTTAGACTCCGTGTTGGTCCTAGTTCACTCGTGTGGAACCGAGTTGCTCCTTGTGCTCTCCGGAGCGTACTTTTCACGCCCGGTTGACGCCGGACTTAGCCGGAGATCACACGAAGTCTTTCGGTGTCAATACGGAGGTCCCCGGAGATCGACGGAGTCTACTGGGAGTCTACACGGATCTACACGGATCTACACGGATTAAATTACTCCGGGATCTCCGGCATGAAAAATTAAACATGTTTAATTTTTTTGCCGGAGTCCCCCGGAGATACCGGACCATGCCGGACAATGCCGGACACTCCCGGACATGAACAAGATGTCTATACGCCTTTCCCCGGAGTATGCGGGAGTATTACGGAGTTGACCTCCGGGACGCTCCTGCGTCTGATCCGGCTATGTGTGAAACCCCCTTTACAGACTTGAAACACCGTTGGAATAATGTTGTGGCACAACCACGTTGTGAAGAGATGGCATCAAAGTTGCAGGGTGGTGGTGCGTGGATGATCTGATTGTGTTGTTGACCGTAACCGTGAAACATGATAACAAAAGGGCAGTTCATTAGTGTTGAATCGGCCATGATTAGCAGCCTGGGAATGGTACAGTGCTGGCTCAGCCTGGCTGGCCTCCACATCCACACGCACCTGGGCTCCTTTCATGCAATGAGAGGCTGAGCTACAAAACTGCCCACGTTAAATTGTTAACAGAGTGGAATATCTTTACTGCTGATATATGGAATATTTAAATTTTCACAATCAAATAAAAAATATAAAATTGCAAAATAATTGAAATAAGCTATGGACCTCTTGGTTGTGGGTGCCACAGCAACTTTATAAAAGCTGGATGCAGATTGAATGAGACGTTAAATTGGAGGTGTCGTGTATGCTGTGTCTGTGCTGAAGCAAGTAAAATACCACACCCCTGGTAAATGTGTAACATGTTGTGGACTCCAAGCCTTATCATCTCATCATTAGGTCTGCCTCTGGCAGCTAGTCATAAAAGCTGACTGAGCTTGAGACCCAGTACCATTGAGACATATTGTTATCAAACTTTTTTAATTGGCCACAATGATGAAAACGTTGCTGAAGACAATTGCTTTGAAAACAGAATTGAGACATTGAAGTGAATAGGCAAAGACCGTATTAAGGTCACACATATGAGATCAAATTTTGCATCAGTACAATGACAGGCTTGCATACCTTTATTTCACCATTAATAGAACTTAATGTATTTATAATAATAGAGTTATATGGACTGTAGATACCCTATTATTAAAAAGAGTCACGCCAGATTTGAATTTTGTTTTGTAATTACTATGTTGGCATGCCGTTATCTTCATCATGGGAGCCAAAGATGGCAAAAGAGATATAGCGCTCAAATGAACCAACAAGTGTTGGCTCATCACATCTAGGTCAGCATCTCTGCCATCAACGCCAGCTGCATGCCCTTTTTTGCTGTGTTAAAAAACCCATTGACTTCGCATGAGAAGAATAAAGACATAAAAAAGACAATTTACCAGAAAGGTATTCTTAGGCCTACCGAGCTGCCAAAAATTAAAATCCCTGCAAATGGACTTCCATATTATACACTCGGCGACAGTGAATTTCGCCACGACAGCGAGATTCCCCACCCCCCTAAAACTACAATAAACACCATTTAGATGGCTGCCGCAGTGTTATAACACGGTCAATGATCTATACAATTATTTTTGTAATCAATTCGTTTCAATGTGTATAATCGTGTTTTAGAGTCTCGCTGTCGCGGCGAATTTCACTGTCGCCGAGTGTATGATGGCTTGGCCTATTCCAAGCAGAGACAACATCTCAGCAGAAAAAGTACTGCGATAAATTATTAAAGAAGTTATTGCACTAAATGTTTCTCTTTCATTCGAGGTCACTTGGCGTTGTCAACAGGCGCATGGCAGACAGACGTGATGATGCAACCGTCTAATCAAGTTACGTAACATTGTCTGGGTCGCACGTGCGCTTCCAGTCTTAGAATAATCGTCTGCTCACTTCAATCGACAGAAATACTAACAATGTTTTGGTATATATTTACAAAATAAAACATTTTATTGCACATCGAATACATCACTACATTCATCGATGTAGCATTCGTATATATACACAAACAAAATTTCCACAGATCAAAAATTTATGTTGAAGTACGTCACAGTGACAGGGCATAGCTTTCAAATAAGAAAAGCTAGAGGCTGATTAAAAGGTAAGTTTTTTCCTTCAAATAATAATTTATGTACAAAGGCCTCAGATACAGAAGCAAACATTAAAGCTAACCCTTTCAAAACTTTCACGAATTACCAGAAAGGGGAATTAAATTTTTTTTAAACAACAGCTTTTTGGGCTACATGTACAGGTTAAACCCTTTAACATGATTGCAGGCAGTTCTTAATTCTGAATATTTCATTTACGACACACCATTTATTAATACAATTTAGATTAATTCTATGTTCTAATTATAATCAACATTGTCATGAGATAGGCACAACACAGATATGAAGGAAATTATCGGGATGACTGAAGTGTTCACTAAGCCATTGCAATGGAGTTTCCAGAGGAGGTTCTATGCCTTGAATTACAGCTCTGTAATGTGATCCCCCTGATAAAAATAAAATTGATTTGTTAACATTTATCACTAATCATCACTGTAAAAATGTAAATAACCTACATTAGTGAGTAAATTCAACAGGGCAGTAAATTATGTAGGGCCTAATACACTGAGATATGTTCCATTTATATGCTAATTTACTAATGTGTAATAGCTTGTAACCTGTTACAAACCTGACTCAGATTCGAAGACTTCAGGGAGATACTGTTTTAGTAGATCATGAAGGGTCGTTAGGTCTCCAGTGTCTGTAACAGGCCTGATCAGCTTTTGGATAAAAGTCTTGTCACCCTGCAATGATAATTACACAAAGTTAAGAAAAAAATTAGAAATGTTGAAAATTGGGTTGGCCATTCTCCAATTCAATAGCGCATATCTATTGTCCAGAGAAACCTTAAACCAGGAATTCTTACTGCCAATGACCTCTGTTAATAGCAGACTCTTTTATATATTCTGTAGGCTTACAGAGGGATGGGGGGATCTGTCTCCCAAATCCCTCTAGGCTATGCCCGGGTCATCACAGAGTGTAGCAGCTTTTCATAACACAGAACTTTGTTGCATGTATGAATCTGGTTAATCATGGATACATAAGAAATACTGTTGTATTGCTCATTTGTTACATCCAATAATTTGTGAATTTAAGCCGGCTTTGCTGCCATTTATAAGTAAAACAAACTATCGTTCCCTCCAACTGTATAGATAAAGAAAAAAACTGGGTAACCAAGGAGTTGCTTGACTCCATGAAGTAAGTCGTCAGCATGACATGAATCTAAGTCATCAGTTAAAATTGTTCATCATTCATCTTCATGTGTCAGAATTTCCCTGAAAAGATGTGCCCGGACAGGCTGAAAAGATGGATGCATATGAAGAGGGAGGGAGTTGGAGGGGAGGGGTGAAATAGGTTTTTAAGCCCAAGGCCTTTTCGCTTATAAGGCATCAGTGGGTGGTATAAAAAAATAAGAAGGCTCAGAATCCAAATTAAATATGCCTGATCAATACTTTTAAGGAGAAGATAAACAACTATAATTTGAAAATTTGGAAATTGAAAACAAATATTGCTAAGAAAGTTAGCCATGGGTGATCTTTATACATTGGTATAGGTAGCCGCAACAAAAAAGAAGTTACAAATAAGTTTTTTGTAGTCTACATTTGATATGCATTTGTATTTAAGGCAGTTTAACAGAATGCAAAGTTGGAGAAACTAAGGTATGCGTCAATCTAGTTGCCTAATCTTTTGGCCAAGGGCACTTCAATCAGCAAGAGGTGGCTGAAAAGAATTAATTCATGAACTAGCCTTTCTGTGTGTGTCCACTTAGCAGAGGGCATTAATAGGATCAGCAGTTAAACAGGTTCACAGTGTGAGATGTTTGTTGGGACAAGTGTTCAAGGAGAGAGGGAGGGGCTGGATCAGTGTGTAGATCATAGAGTGGGTTGCCCCTGCTTCCCCTAGTCGTTGTCAAAAGCACATAGGGTTAGGCTCTCAATAAGATTCACAGCAGGAGAACGTAAACATTAAAGAATTCCTGCAAATAAACTATGCGCTTTAATTAAAAAGAAAGAGGGGACACAGGTAAGTGATTGACCTAGTACTGCGCACCCCTCTCTCCACACACTGCACAGAGTCAAAGGCCAAGTGAGAGTCCGTGAACTTTGTCACGTGTAATAAATAAGAACGTGTGCCGGCTACATCAATGGTGATCTTATCAAACAAGATTTATGGGAGGTATCTTGGAGGCTATCGCCGGAGCTTGGCCATGTTTCACTTGTTGAGGGGACCAGGCAGTCTAAAAGCCTGCAGCTCTGGCCCTGAGACATTACAAGCAATTTGCAGCAAATAGAGCATGGAGTGGTTGATATCTTGGCCCGGCTTGATCCTGTACTTATCTACCGCATTGTTTCATGACAGGTCATTAACACTAGCATCACGCTGTCTCTGTCTTGCAGTGCAACCTCACTGTTAAGGGGAACACTGAGGATATCTTAAAATGGAGGTGTCATAATTGTGGAACTTTTTTTTGTAGAGGGACCATTTAATCAGTTGTGGGACCTTGCGAAGTCAGTAGCCTTAAATTGAGGGAGTTGGGGGGATTTAATCGGATGGTCTTAATAGTGGATTTTCACGGAAGGTTCTCTATATTTCCACCAGGTGGCTAAACCAGAATACTGCAATTCTATTGGTTGAAAAAGTTCCCGCCCTTGGCTGTGATTGGCTGAAGCAAAGTGCATCCTAGCAGCAGTATTTTTAGTGCATTTTAATGTATATTTGACACCTTATCATTCAGTTGATTTTTGTTATTTTTCTGAGAAAATTTTATTTATTGAATAAGTCAGTGATTATCTTCTAAGTCTGAAAAGCAAAGGGAGTTATAAGAGGAGAGGAAGGACTTATGTCTGGCTGAACTCAGGGCTCTTCAGTGAAACTCTATTGTGAGGTTCCACTATATATATACCACTGGTGTCCACCAGCGTCCACTCAACACACACTTCATCAAGGGATGTCCAGTCGTGTCCACTTAGCACTGACCACCAAGACTCAGGTTTCAGGGTCAAACTGATGATATCTCCATAAATTGTCAGCGCTATCAGTAAAAACTGCTAGATCCCTCGGAGACAGAGTCAAAATGACCCATTATCAGTTTAATGATGGCTGGCATTGTCTGGCTTTGTCAGTTCTCTGTCTAGACTCAAATTACCCCACCTCTGCATATCTTGACCAATCTAAATGAAAGGAGCATTAGTGGACACAATGGACAAATCAGAGCAACGGGCAATCAACACCCATAGCAAGAAGCTATGACTTTTACTTTTGAACTGCTACCAATTGCTTTGAAGTCCATCCCAACCTCCAATAAAGTGTTATCACATCAACAGATAAACCAAACTCATTTGTACTACACTTTGCATAGCTGTAAGCCAACAGATAACATTCAAAGCAATTCAAAGTTCCTTTCTTGATGCATAAAAGACACGATGATGACTCGGTGATAACTTTTGTACCTGTTGTTTGAATCTTTCAAAAGGCGTAACTACCCAGTATGTATCTAGCTACAATCTTGTTCCGTGATTTTGATATGAATAATGACTCAATCAGTCAATTGTCATAGACAAAACAAGCATCTTACCTGGTAGACCCTGAATGGAATGTATTTGAAAAGTTCGTCTCCAGCGTGTTCCATCAACTTCCTGTTGACATCCCAGAACTTGTCAAAATGATCTGGAAAAAGAGAGAAAATATAAACTTATTCTATCCAACCAATATACTTAGATCATGGAGTCACCAGTCTCTGGTGACTCCATGCTTAGATCCTAGCATGTTGCAACTCTCAAGTATGCTTTACTAGGCAATTTTTTTCTTTTCAAAATGCCCTACCGTTCTGTAGGCCAGTCCATAGCTGGCGGTGGTCTCTCTTTTGCATAGCGTTGATGACTTGAGATCTGTGCTTTAAACAATCAGCTTCCTTCACACTGGACATGAAGTGCGACTCTGCAGCTGCCAGGTTATTGCAGTGAAGGAGGTCTGCCTCTGGGAAATTCTGTTCCAAATACAATATATATTGTGGTTTAAAAAAAAAATCATTTAGCTAGATTATTGTCAGCATTTAGAAAAATTGGTGACATATGTCATGTTAGAGCACTTCTTCAACCTTAATTTTTGAAGGAAAACAGAATTTATTTTCTGGAATTGTTTTACTTTGTTTTAATTATTGAAGACTATTTTATGTGTCATGTAAAGTTCATTTAGGACCCTTAACGTATCGTGCCCTATTATGGTCAATGTCCTAATATGGTCAGTTATAATTAATGCTCTGATTTCATCTGCTGAGCATTTGCATCACTGAAGCAACAGCATTTCGAAACTTTAAATGTATTTTTTTAGTTTGTAAGGCCATTCAAGGATTAATGGTTTGAATTTGTTAAAAAAAAATAAGCCAAAAAAAAAAAAAAAAAAAACAGAGTGCATGAAAATAATGTCGGTCATCAAGGTTTCTCTTCTAAACTTGCATATTTGAAGATTCAACCTTTTGCTAAGCAGCCTTAAGAATTTATTTAATCTATTTTACATCAGAGGCTTTTTTTTTTTTACCAGGGAGAAGTCGTTTGTTTCAACAAAAATCATAAAGCAAGGTGACCGTATTAGGCCACCCTGACAATAAAAGGGCCAAATGTTCAATTATATTCAATGATTTTGTAACTGTTATGCTTAATAATAGAGTTATCAGGAACGTACAAGATGTCCAAGACTTTTACTTATAGCTCTCATAAGAAAAACCTGACCATAATAAGGCACCATACATCATTGAAGATCTGGCATATTTGGAAACATTTAATTTAGCCTTTGTGACAATTTCTAGACTTTTCCTTCTTAAGTTATAATTGAGAGTGTATGGCTTGGTTGCATGGTATCTCGTGATGTTGGGGAGTTTGTTAAGCACATGATTATTTCATCATCTTTGATAAGGAACTTTGTTGATCACTTGGCATAGATTATCTAGTAAGAGCATGCAACAATTCCTAGATATGCATGACTTAATTAATGAACCATCAAAACGACTCCCAAGGGCCATAACCATGCGTGCATGGGACCTAAATATCAGATTAAAAACTTCTGGCATTACACTGCCAAATATGCAAATATGAAGTTACCTGGAAGTGAACAATGATGTTCCAAGGCAGGCTGGCTTCGGAGCCAAAAATATCAAACAGGACTCCAATTGGATAATGCCTGAAACAAAAGAATAACATACATTAGGGCTAAGAATTGGGGGGGGGGGGGGTTGTCGACGTCATGTGACACATTACCCCACGGTTAGGACCTTTCACCCATACGACCATGTTTCACCTGCCTCAACAGACAGCCAGACGATATTCCAGCCAGGATTCGAACCCAGACATGTAGAGGGGCTAGCTGTTTTTGCCCCAACCACTAGACCACCCTGCAGATTGGAATTGTTCCTCGGACATTGGTCCATATTCGTTCAACCAAATTTTGAATCACTAACGTTTTTCTGACGAAGACAGCATGCCCAATAATTTATTATTGCCCATGATATTAAGTAACCAATCTGAAAGTTCTGGCAAATATTACCGACCATTTTATTAGTTCTTTCTAGTTAGGCATTATATATAATAAGAAATAAAAGGCTATCATCAATTACATTCATGTATGATCAATTTCAAAGCTGTGGACAAATTTGCTGTAATTTGGTTACTGCAGAGTGTATTTCCGTTTTTCGTATCATAGAGACAGGCTTAGCTAATGTGAGTCTTTCATTCACATGACGTCCTCTGGAGTTTTGTTTCCAAGTCTATGAAATTGGCTGTAATATATGCAATCCAAGGCAAACCGCCAAACCTAATCAACGGTCACCGACGGTCACTATCAAGATGTGATTGAGACTTTGGCCTCCTTGGCCAAGATTGAGACCATTAGTGGGAAATTTGAATTTAAAATGATGGAGAAGCGAGCAGTAAATTGGTTGGAGACAGGCAGTAGCCCATGAGCATAATTAATGCACGTTAAGAGGTCATTGGGACAGGGTGAACGGAAGGACCTAGTGGGGAAGAAGAAGGTCCTTTTGCTGAGGGCATTGCCCTCGTGGCCATGTCTTTCTGTTGCTAGGTGTTGCCGGTGTAGACACACTTCCTATTGGGAAATTGCGGTTCTTTCCAAACAACAGGGCTCAACTGATCTCATAACTAGATGATCTTTGGTCAAATCAAAGTGACCGACTTTCAGTGCAATGGTCAATGTTCCAGGAAATTAAAGCTATATTTTTCGTCCCTTACCGTAACAGGCCATAATGCAAAATCGATTAAAATTAGTCAAAACCTACTATTAATATCTCTTATTATACATATGTACATGTATGTCATTCAGGTTGTCCGAAATTACTTTTAACCTCAGACAAGAGATATGCATCAAAATAACAGGGAATACGTGGGACAGTGTTCCTATATTTTATTTGAAAGATTTTCCTTGACTTTTATTTTTTATTTTTTTTACAAGTGGATTGACTTATATAAACTTAGTCTTTAACTGTAAATGAAACTTGATTTCATGGTCGCACTTCCCCCGAGTTAATTATCTGCCTATAAAATATACTATACTGCCAATCTCGCAATTATCTTGATAAGGCCCAGTCAGTATTAGCATAAAATAGCAACTTCCAGAGGAGAAGCACGTGAATAGCCTAGGGCAAAGAGAGGCAGAGATGGGTGAACATCTTCAGATAAAGTCATCCAACACTTTTAAAAATTATAGTGCAAGTCCAAGATTGTGCCTTACAAACTGTTAGCCTTGAACTGCAACCCTTTGCTAACATAAATTGGAGTTTTCAATGCTACTGCTTAAAGGTAGTACGAGGTAAAAAAAAAATATAACAAAAGCAGTGTTTGTTTTAAAGAAAAAGTAAATTCTTTCATTATAAATATCCATGACACTTCTAACGTCCTTCAGTTGCATCTGGTGAACCCTTCAAAAGGTCAGTTAAAAATAAATACCAAGTTAAAACTTCCTCTATGATGACAGTTTTCTTAATGACAATGTTGACTGCACACCCTATAGTCATTACGTTATACTGTTATACCGTAAAATCGGTCAACTATTAAAAAAATCCACGTGTGGCAGTACGTTACATACATGTATTAAGTATTGTAATACATGATGTACAAGGGATACTAATTTTTCATGTCATTATCAGACGAGCAGTGACAGCAGGTGAGAAGTTAACCTGGTCAGGAAAAACTAGTGCTGCCACCTCGTGTATTTTTCTTTACTAAATTCATCCTTCAGTGAAATTTAAAGTAATGTCAACAAACAGGATTAGCTATAATTTTGAAGGACTCCATAAAAAATTAGGAATGGCACATCCATGCATGCATTGCATTTCTAATGTAAAATGCTGCACCAACTAACCACACAGCACTTTAATTATTGACTGATTTTACGAAATAACATCATGGTTCATACATTACAGATAGTGAGGACATTCAAATATAACATTAAGATTTACACATTCAAACAAATAAAAACTAAGAAGAGTTTGGTATTTACTTACCATCTTAATGGTTGGCCCTCATCTTCAAGCCACATTTCTGAAGAATTTTCTGTGTCAATGTATCTACTAAAATGTTTTTCAACTTTGTCTGTAACAAGTGGGAAGTAACTCTGTCTCGGTACCAGCAACTGAAACATTAAAATAAGATGGACTCAAGATGTTGCAAGATCTATGGGATTGGATAACAAAAAAGTATGACCTCACATTACCACGATACTTGTTATGTTTTTAAACATATCGATGTAAATTTAATATGACACATATAGGCAGGGGCGTAGATTTCTCATGAAAGGTGGGGGGGATGCGGGTCTACTTAGTCTGTTGCACCATACCTTTCCCTTGTACTAATGTCCACAGTCAATGCAGACACATGTCAAGGGGTAAAGTAATGGTGGATCATTGATGGCAAACTATTTTTGGTATTGATATGTGAGCAACAAAGCACAAAATGTCCCTAAAGAAAAACTAAAAAGGGTAATTGTTTTCATTTTCAGGCGGGGGGGGGGGGAATGATTGCATTGATCATCCCCCCTACCCAAAAATGTGAGGGTATATACCCCCCCCCCCCCCCAATCCCCCCTGCACATAGGCCTAGTGGCAATATTTAGTGATGAAACATTTATGATCAGAAAGCAATTGTCTTTGTTAATTTTAAAAATCATTCAAGGACTTGTTTAATAATTATGATGGAAAAGTTGGCTTGAGCCATGAGGGAGACTTTGACTTGAGTCAGGAGCTATGTCTTTGGGGTTTATTAAGTTACCATTTTAAGATCTATAGGAGATGATTCTACAACATGCCTAACGAATGCATCTATAGGTCTATATTGGCAATGATGTATGATTATTGTCAACCAAGCTGCAGATCCAGAATAATTGTAAGAGGTGTGTTGACTAAAACTCCTAATTTAAAAATCGAAATGTACTGCAAAGGGGGAGGGGGTGTTTAAACCCAAAACCCCTCCTCGGGATCCACTACTGGAGGCAATTGGTGTAAAACGGGGGCGGGGGTTCTGCAGGGTTAAATTGCAACTCATTGTACCAAACATACTCATATCCAGTGCAAATAGTAGGCATAAACTATATCCATAACAACCACACGTGAGAGACTGTGGTATCAAACAGAGTTTTGATGTTTGACGGGCATAGGCGCATGTCCTGCATACACTAAATAAGATCACTAAATCACATTGGCGACAACTGTATGTCACATTTCTTTCTTTTTTGCGTGATTATGTTGTCAACTGGTTTTGATCATGCCAGAGGATCGTGGATCAAATAATGGCACTCACGTAAAAAGGTTCAGGCTGGTCAGCAGTGTGTACTTCTTTCCTATCCAGAGAAAACCGAACAGGGATTTTGCCGTCCCATATCGCCCTCAAAACTTCCCTATCGTCTGCCATTGTCTTGCTATCAGACAAACAACAATAACAGTACAGAGACACAAACAAAAAATGTTGACAGGAGCTGTCAAAAATATGGGCGATAATACCGTTAGCAGAGTTTCATGCCGAGTTAGCCGCTTGAATGTTTTAATTGGCACGTCATTTTGGGGATGTTATTTGATGTAACTTCATATTAGTTGATTTTAATGAAATTTTTAGTTCACCAATGAATAACGAAGCTATGATAAAAAGTATTTTCACAATTCCACCAATATTGCCCCCGACGCGCCCTCTTGTGTTTCGCACAAAATAAAAGAGGCACGTTTTCTTTGCCACACGTTGTTGACAGACGACAGGCGGGCGAATTTATGGATTTAAAAACATATATGCAGCAGTATTTGGCTTCTAGATCATTGCAGTAGCAGAAGGTATGTAACTTTTAAGTATACCGTACTTAACACGCTTATTCAATACTTTCAATGCAGCGTACAGTGTACTTGGCCCTTCAGGCCTGATACCCCACACACAATGACACATGCACAATGCCAGTGGTACAGTGTTTCACTTTCAGTGATTATATTTTAGGTGAAAACTGATGAAACCATGGAGGTATTATAGATACCTCCACATGATGAAACTCTCCAACACTGGCAACAACAAGAATGTCTGTCATGTAAATTTTAATGTTTGTCACTGCAGTTTTGAAGGCAAACCGATTCAGCAGCCCCTACATCACACAGAGTCAGTGATGCCTTTCCAACAAGTTTAAATGAAATGTTAAAGATTTATTCTGATTCTCTTAAGAGTGAGACAAATTAAAATATGAAGAAAACTCTAGTCTGGAGGAGTGAGAAAGCAATGAGTGAGACTCACTCTGAATGAGTTAGACTTGGCATGTCTTCTGCCCCCCCCCCCACTTTGGGGGGGGGGGGGGGTTCCATTTTAATTACATTGATGCAATTATTACAATTTAAAAAGGACCACTTTAGGACCACATGTTGTCATACATAAAGTCTACACGATAACGTCTCTTACGGAATCAATGAGATATTACCATTGAACTACCATCTCCTCACCTTGAACTAACTTTGATTTAGTTTAAATTAGAAAATGTAAAGTATGAATGAATGAATAAAGAATGAATGACTGAATAAATGAATAGTGAATGAATGGATGGTAGGACTCAGGCAGAACTTCATGGAGGTGTTAAAATGATATAGGCCTAGTCAATTAATACAGGCGTAGTATCAATTCTTGCCATGTACACGTACATTATACGCTTGACACATTATGTGTGTAATATTTTGAAATTGGCTACCATTAGAGGTATAATATCATAGGTCTAAGTGTTGATCCTTGGTGCACTCATCATCGTATCAAGTGACCTGCAGTTACTTTGTGGCCTGGCACATTTCATTGAGAACCCGCATGCATATGAGGTATAGCATTCCTAATTCCACCGTGGGACACCTGTACAGTGTCTGGCTAACTGTATACGGGATGTCTGGGCTTCAAAGGTATATATGTGTATACATAAAAAGAGGAGATGCCTGGAATACCATGGAGAATACAAGGGCTCTCTTATCCATCTGGAGAATAGTTGAAATCCATATACATAGGGGCAGACGTAATGAAACTATGGCCTCATCAATATATCATATGCTGTTAATCAATTGAGGGTTGTGCATTACTTGGCTCTCCATACTAAGTATGGAAGTAAATGCACAGACTTCATTAAAACGGAATACAGGCACACGCATGCTGATTGAATTGGTGTTTTGCTCACTCAGGGCAGCCTACCCCATATTTTGGAAAACCAGGGATGGGCAAATATCTTTTTGAATGAAAAGTCGGGAATTTAGAAAAACGTCAGGGGGAAGTTAAAATTCGCTCATTTTCCCGGAAACTCAGGGTATATACACTCCAACAAAGGGTGGGTATATGTGTCACGCCCACAATTTTAGTTCTTTTAAATAAGTTCTGTGCTGCATCTTTGCAATATATTAAAAATGTTTCTTTCTTTCATAAAACATTATACTGAAATATGACGCCATCAATGATCATAAGTAATATCTGATTTGCGCTAGATTCTGCAGTAAATCTGCAAAATGAAAAGGTTTGTCTGAAAACTCCTTCATTGAATCATGGAGTCACCGGAGATGATTGAATGTAGCAGAAAAAAGAGTTTTAAAATGCCACCAGCCACTGCTGAACGACTATTAAGATCCAAGTGGGTCGGTGAACTAGTCTGGCGTGTTTGCTTACCTTTTTTGGATACAATTATGAAACTCAAGAAAGCATTTCAAAGTAGATCAACATAATACAAAGCAGGAGTGCAGCAATGGAATTTGAAAACTTCGTGCTTGTATAAAATTAAGAAATCTGTGGACATGAACTCATTATATACTATAAATTATATATTTTTTCATTCGGCCATAAATCTGAAACATTGAAACGCCTAAATATTATAAAAAATAGCACCGATCATATGAATAAATTACAAATGTAAATGACTTCAAATATTGTTTGATACACAAAAAAAATTATTAAATTTCCATAATATAGATTTTGACAATAATCGTCTTATCCATTGTCGAAGTATGTCGGTTCGGTCTTATACATAATAATATGTGCATGCATGTGATTGACATGATTAAAATCAATACATTTTCCCATATCATGGTTGCGCCCGAGCCAAAAACCATTGGCTTGGCCGGCTGACATCGGTCACGGATGACTGCGCACAGGTTGAACTTTCTTGTATTGTTTGCCCGTGGGCCTGTTGTCAGATAGTGCCTGCAGTGATCTTCTGGTGGAAATAAAATATAAATTTGAAGTTTGAACTTCTTGTTCTGAACAAATGTTGATTGGACTTAGTGGACTGTAGCTGAGAGTCAGGACAGGACACAAGCAACATCACAATTTTCTTCCGGTAGGTGACTGACTTTCTGTCCCATATAATATTACATGCATAATTGCATATGCTAAACTGTATTTTGTTTGCCGGTTGAATGAAAATCTGTGAACATTTAGTTCAAACCAAAGCAACTCACTAGAGGATATGCCATAGGGTTGTTAGAAAAACTGTAGACATTTTTAAGTTCTTGTAAGTTGGGATTGTCGGTTAAGAAATACTACAACTTCTAAGTATTTCTATCTAGACCATTTCTTGAGTAAATATTCTACTGAGTCACGCTCTGATTGCATGTAACTCTGGTTGACATCCACTTAAATAATGCCATGTCAGAATTTCTTTAAAATGTCAGATGCCAGTGTTCATGTTCTTTTGGTAATTTCCTCAATTTCGTTTGAATCAGGGTTGCCTTTATTTGTGTGCATGACAGGATGCTGGTGTAGTGTTTGATTACATTTAGTTGGTAATATGATATTGTAAATATGACAAACAAAAGTATGTCAGTATTTCCCTATTAATCATGCCATTTTTTTGGACATTGTATTTGGTGATCTAAGATATTTTTTCCCATAATTTCCAGGCATATACAATGGTATATACCTATTTCATGCTCATAGTACTTAACGACTTTTACACAAAGACATTATATGATAAATGGCTATTGAAGCATGGAGGTATGATTGAAGGTATTAACAAAGTGATCTATATATTTAGACGTACATCATGTAGATACAGGTATATAGTGCACGACCTTAAGTTATACTTTAAAAAAAAAATGTCCCCCCAAAAATAACGATCTCTTCCCATGCCTTAAGCTAGCCAAACTATCCATTGGGGAAAGTCTTATGAAAAGCACCTTTCAGTTGTATTATTGTCTGGCAATCGCCTGAAACTTAAATTGACCAAATATATGTCCTGCGTCCATTGTGAATTGGTTCTGGACTACACTGTACAGACAGGGGACGCCTTAAAAGTGGTTAAGGCAGCCAGACAGCTGAATTAGTCAGTTCTTTAAGTACATTTGTAGTGGTCCTTTTTTAGCATCACTGGATGAAGCAGCAAAAATGCCAAAAATGTGTTGGGTGCACCTGCATGATGTGCGGGGCTGTGCGGGGCTGTGTGGGCTGCATGACGTGTGTTCTGACTGTTTTCTGTTTATGTGCATTGTTTGTGATAACAAAAACTCCATTCCACAACTGAGCATTAAGGTCCACATGCACTCTACTGGTCTCCAGGGCTATATCCTGTTTGCAGCGATACTTTTTCATCAACAGGTCTTCTTCTTTTTTGCAGCAGCAATAAACCTGCTGGCAAACATTCCATCTTGTGAACGAAAAAGTCTTGAATAGTTGCAGTGCATTATTGTTTGGGATATTGGCTAGAGTTGAAGGAGATATCTGAGTGATGAAAAAATCATGCTCTAGCATAGGACATACGCGTTGGGGGATAGAGTAAGTTGGAATGCGTAGTGAAGGAGACTAATGTCCCCAGGTGATGCAGAGACACGTCCTAGGGCCCTTGGACTTGGTTAGAAGTCCTTTTGGATTTTGCTCTCCTCCAGGTCCTTGTCTCTTTTGCCCAGGGCAGATAAGCTGTGTCGGGATGTGTGTGTGTGCCTTATGGTACCTGGCCGAGGACCAGCCTAAAGATATACAAGGCTCAATGTCAGAGTGAGTCAATTTATGTGTGTTCAGCATTGTCCACTGTCATACAACTTAAGGGCAGATAGCATGGAGTATCTTTTATAAATGGACTCGTAGGAGGACGTTATATATCCAATGCTTACCCTTTGCCAATACTTTATATCAACGCACACATGTATTGTGCAGAAATTGCCTGTTTGAATATTTAGAGAGGGCAATTCAGTCCTAGTAAATCAAATGTTCTCATTCTAATGGAAATGACTTTTATTGAATGTAGTTATTGCTTGTTGATCAATAGGTGACATTTTAT